>OV656805.1:22550000-25050000 GCA_927399485.1 Calamotropha paludella | reverse complement strand
AAATAAAGTTAAAGGTTATCGCAAATTGCTTTATTTCACTTAAAGGTGGTTAATATTTTTATATAAAACATGAAAACCATAATAAGATTTAATTATTTGCTATTCTATTCCTTTAAATGGTCTTGTTATTTCCTTAGGAATTAAAAAGAGTTGTAGTGAATAACTGTGATATCATTTAGTCAAAATATGAGCTTACTAGCTGACACGGCCACACGTTGCTGTGGCTCAGCTATTATATGTAAAATGATATATAGCCTATAGCCTTCCTCGATAAATGAGCTATCTAACACTGAAAGATTTTTTTAAATCGGACCAGTAGTTCCTGAGATTAGCGCGTTCAAGCAAACAAACTCTTCAGCTTTATAATATTAGTATAGACTAGTTGACCGAGTAACGCGTTGCTATGGTAACGTTATTGATATAATGGAAAAAGAGCGGGCAGACAAACACACAAACAACAAATTTGTGTTCTTAGATTATAGACTAGCGGCCAGTCCCGGCTTCGCACGGGTGGACAAAATTCTTTAATTTTTTTTATTATTATTAAAGATTTTTTCCGTTAGCGCCATCTAGCGTCCGGTAGGCGAACTACTTGCGGTTAACGCGTTGCTATGGTAACGCATATACAATGGAAAAAGAGGGGACAGACAAACAACAAATTTGTGATCCTAAGATTATAGATACAAATAGCATATACAAACGTATAGGTATTATAGTCTATTATGCCGTCAACTGTCCATCGTTTAGTTTTCTATGATGTACTCCCTTGCTTTGTGTAGTGTAGTAAAAAGTATATTGGTACCGTTTGCATACAGCATTACAGCTAAATTTATTAACAAAAAAAGGTTTAATACAAATTATTACTAGCATTAAAATTAATTCCAACAAAAAAAGAAAAAAAATTATGTACTAAATAAATAAGACGTGCTACTTTTACTAATGGTATAAGTTTTGATTGCGTTGTGTGGGTAAAAGATTTTAACAGTTATTTGTAAACTCTGACGCAAATAACCGTTGTTCTTAACTAAAACGACTCCGGCATTAATATCTTAGTAAAAGGTATCACAATTCAATCATAACTTAATAGAATTTGTTGCCAAACTTGCTAAATATAGACATATCTCCCGTCGATGGACAAAAAAGTTTTAATGGTTAAGTTAGTAATCCAGTAAAAGGCGGTACGATGAAGTTAAATAAGAAAAAGTTATTATGAAAAATAGATGTAACGCGATCGGTCGAATGAAGGGCAAGGTCATATATAAATAGCAGGAAATATTCGTTATCCACTAATATAACTCAGAGCGAGATAAACCATATTATGAGAAAAACGGTGCGTTTACTATCAGAAAATTGGAGCTGAAGACTCATTAAAGAGGTACTACTTTTTATTGAATACTAGCTAACCCGGCCACGTTTTGTTGGTATAACCCGGCCACGCGTTGCTGGTATGGTAACAAACACACACACACGAAGTATTGTCATAATATAATGTGTAAATTTAATATTATATATTGAATTTACAAACTTAACAGATCATAAAAACGTCCTTTAATACAAAATTTTGTTATAGTTTCAACTTGATATAGCATCGCTTTTATTGGTGAACTAGAACGCCAATCTACTAGAACCGGTTCAACCGTCACTCAGTTTTCCTGGGCCGAAATAACAACAACTCCATTGGCTAAAGAATTATAAAAAAATCTCCGGAAATTGCTGTGTAGTGTGATAACATGTCTGATTTAGTTCGCAGTATTTACCGAGAAACGTGCCAATAGGTTATAGTTAGTTAATACCATATTTTGAATGATCTACCTATATCTTTTTCACATGACCTCCTTTGAAATAAACTTTGAATACTCATGTTTCAATTAAATGTTATTTTTTTAAAACTTTATTGAGGTTTAAAAGCCTTTGGACTTTAGATAATATAAAGCTTAAAAAACAAATTTAAATATTAGAATTTATTTTAATCGGATTGTGATGTAGGTAGTCTTTCCTTTTTGTATAAACACTTAATAGTACCTACCCACTAGCAGTAAATTTGAGTTTCTTTTATATGCATAGCAGAAAATTTCCCAGTTCCCAGAAAAAGGGAGTAAGGGAATATAATAATAAATAAATAAATAAATATTTCCTACATTCACACCAATTAACCTAGCCCAAAGTAAACACTTTAAGGCTTGTGTTATGGATACTATGGTAACGAATAGACATACATTTATCATACATAAATAAGTAATATTCATAGAAATATATTCAAACATCCATGACTCGGGTACAAATGCTTGTATTCATCACACAAACATCTGCCCCTTCCGGGATTCGAACCCAGGACCATCGGTGCGAAAGGCGGCATCGCTACCGTTGCACCAAACGGTCGTCATATAGTTAAAATAATATAGGTAGTAAATTATTTTAACTATATCGCTATGCATGTTATATTGAGTCAAGGATAATTCATAATGCAATGCACAGAAAGAATTTGACTTTACTTTCCGTGACTCAACGAAGTAGGTAGACGAAGCTAATACAAATCCGTTGGCGCCCAAATAGGGTTGTCACGTTCGAGCTTTTTAAAAGCATAAAAATAGTTCATATAAATGACAAATTTCACTCAGCTATGTCGGGATCAGCTCGTCATATTAAGTCTTATTAAATGCCAGGAATGTTAGTAATAAAAAAAAAAATTAATATTAAGATTCATATCAAGTAACATTGAACACTTATTGTCTAACCTTTTAATAGTTAGAATTTACACCTTAATATTTCTTAGGTAGAAAGAAAAAATCATCGGCGCTGTATTTTCTTTGTAACCAAATCCAATGTTTGTGAAATTGGCACGAAATCCAGTCAGTTTTCTTAGAAGATGTCTGAGGTTGTTAAAACTTTTAACACGTAACTAATCAAGTATATTTTGAACTTCACAAAATGTTATTATTCTGCATTCCATTGTTTTTATTTCAAACAAGACAGTACTAGTTATAGTCGTTCGTACGTTACTCTAGAAAAATTTAGTTTCCTTAAATTCAAATTTTTGGTTACGGTATTACTTTTATACCAAAAAGTTATGTCAATTAGATGAATATATTGAAGCATGGATACTTATTGATAAAACTCCTTTAACATTTGTCTCGAGAAATTGTTATAACAAATGATACGGACTTAACGCTTATATTAATAATTTTACAAATTGTCTCACAGGTCTTTCGATTTTTTATAATAAATAATAAATCGATAATGATTTTTTTTTATTTTTAATTGGACAACAGTCGCTGATTATATTGAGCACGAAAAAAGAAGCATTTTAATAAGAAGTTACAGTCAGATTCACATAACTAGGTAACAGTCTTGAAAGACGATCTATTCACATCTAAGAGGAGCCCCAAACTTTGAAAAGTGTATACAATACATTTCGTATCTAACTGACAACCGTCACAACAGTAACAAAAAGTACGAAGCTACTGCCTCCGTTGGACTACTAAGCTCTATCGAATTCTCCGAAGCAACCCTCTGAGACGAGTCTGCCATGAGTCACTCGTAATGATTTCGCGGAATTTGATTTCGAAAATGAACCGTTGAGAAACTAAATAATCTCTACCTACTTTACGAGGCCTTTTGAGTATAGAAGAAAGCTGTTTATTAATCTTATCAATTGCATTTCAATATGTATTTAAAAAGGATCTCTTAGAAAGCTCATATTCAGTATTTTTCCATATTCTTCCTAAAATTAGTACCTTCTCTAGGATTTATGATGTAAGTTGAAATGGTTATGCTATTCTTTTAAGAATTTTAATAGTTTTGTGATTTATGTATGATGAATACGAGCATTTGCACCAAAGTCACGGCTATATATTTCTATGAATATAGCTTATGTGTGTTTCATATCTGTTATCCGAATATCTATAACACAAGCCTTACAGTTTTTTCTTTGGGCTACGCTAATTGGTGTGAATGTAAAAAAAATATTATTTCCTTTTAATAAAATTTTAGAGAAGAATTAAAATGATAGAAACAAACATAAACCTTTTTGGTGAATGTCAATAGAAATCGGCAATATAATGAAGAGTAGAGAAAGTGTTTAAGAACAGAGTAGAAGTAGATCGACTCAAATAATCAGGCCCACACTCGAGTGAACTGAACAGGTTAAAATTTACGATGATTTCTTCTCTCTAATTCTCTTCAAAGTATCACTACCAATAATAAGTACTACAGAAAATATTGAACAATATTAGAGATAGACGGACTCCTGTAATTGGAAAATACATCACTATATAGGCTTTATAATTTTGAAGCGAAGGAATAAAGAAGCTTGATTTCGATTAATATTTAAGTGTAGTACCGATTCTTTCGGGTATCTTAATATGGTATGGTATGATTCTATTCTGTCGTAACAGTAATAATGTCTAAATGACAACCCCTTCTTGCAAAAATATCAGACGAATTATATCTCTATACCGACTTTTTTAAGACTTAGGTATTTGGTATATTTAAAATTTATTTCAACTCAAGATGTTTGAAACCTTTTTTTTTATAATCTGGTAGAGATTGTTCTTATTTTTGTTTAAGATAGAGCAAAAGTTTAAAACCTTTTTTTGTTGCTTATGATATAGAAATCTGTTCGTAATAGATATGCTTGGAAGCATAATGTACGGCGAATGTCGGGCGAAGTAAAAGTCGCAAGTACCTGGCTGGTTGGCCATCAACCTCTTACTTTTGGTGTTGTAATGTTACTCGGGGTCGCGATGACGTGAACGGATGAAGGAGCTAGTTAGCCTACTCAACTGAACCATTGCCAATTATTATAATTACAATTTGTAAAGGTAAGCGCTAAACATTATAGTAAATTTATTACTTTTAAAAGTTGTTACTGAAATTTTGTAATATTTAATTATTTTTATCATAAAGACTAGCGGCCCGTCCCGGCTTCGCACGGGTGGACAAAATTCTTTGAATTTTTTCTATTATTAAATATTTTTCCGTTAACGCCATCTAGCGTCCGGGTTACGAACTACTTGCGGTCAACGCGTTGCTATGGTTACGTTAATTCATACAATGGAAAAAGAGCGGAAAAAAGAGCGGACAGACAAACCCACAAACCACTGTGATCTTAGATTATAGACTAGCTGACCCGGTAACGCGTTGCTATGGTAACGTTTATTGATACAATGGAAAAAGAGCGGGAAATAGAGCAGACAGACAAACACACAAACAACAAATTTGTGATCTTAGATTATAGATTAACAAAATAAGAAGGAATATAAGCGGAAAAATGATCGAGTGTTGGAATGGGTTATTTGGTATTTTTTTATTAAAGTGTTATTTGGTATTTTTTTATTAATTACTAGCTTTGGCTCGCAATATCATCTCGTGTTTCACGTTCTCATATGTATAATAAGATATTTAACCGGCTATTGGTGTTATAAATTGCAAATAAGACTTTGAAACGTAGACGTTGCTATGTGCAAAATCTCTGTACTAGTTATAAATTTCAGATTGTCATAAATGTGTCCATTGCAGAATTGAGAAAGCTCAACAATCCCTAACCCTGTCCGACTTCCACCGACTGACCTTTATAAAACATAGAACGTACACGGTTAAACTTTCATACTGCAAGTCAAGAAAGAAAACACAGCGAAATGGTGTACGACCCTTATGTAAATATCGGTAAAAGAAGTGAACGTAAAGTGTGCAAAGTAAATAAAGTCGCGACTTAAGTGGAATCATTTCTACTTTCTTTGCGGATTATTTATGAAATAAAACAACCTAAAGGCACTCTACCGACTCCCTACCTAAATTCTAATGTAAAGCAGTCTTAACAACTTAGCTGAAATCCTTTGATATCAAAAAAATCCTTATTCCTCCTTCGTAAAAATTAGGTAATGTTAGTATACATAATTGATAAAAAAATAAAAACTTTCAGGAACAATTATACAATTCATTTTTTCCATTACTGAATTAAAAGCGAGTGTTGACTGCTCTGTTAGTCGAGAATTATTTATTAGACTCACATAAACATTTTAACCCTTTCCGTGCCAGCTACGAAAATACTATTTAAACATTTAACATGTATTTTTATTCCTAATGCCAAACTCTTAAAAAAAAACCGGTCTTACTTTAGTGCCAAGAATTTTTTTTTTTGTATAGGATGCCCAATCAAATCCACGAGCATACTCGTAGTCGGCACCATGTTACAGTAACGCACTACGAGTATTCTCGTAGCTGGCACGGAAAGGGTTAATATATTGTTAACAATAATATACTAGCTACGTCTTCTATGCAAGTTGAGCTAATCCTGTATTTTGTTCCTTATTTAGGAACCACTCTTCTCCAAACTACGTCAATATGTTGGAATCATTTTAATAAGACATAACTACCTAGTTGTATGGAAATAATAAAATACTTATACCTCCGTGGTAGTGACTCGAATACCGGTTTTCATGGTAACGTCATTCCGAGATTCCGGGTTTGATCCCCGGCCGGGCCAACGTAGAAAACGACCTTTTATTGGCTCGTGTCTGGGTGTTGTGGTACAGTCGTTGTTTCTGGACTCCATAACACAAGTGCTTTAGCTACTTACCTTGGGTTCAGAGCAATTTATGTGATGTAATATAATATTTATATTTATTTAATTATTGATTTAAAATGAAAATAAAAAACCGTTGTGTGTTATACTTCTTTACCGTTACTAAACAAAGATAACTAAAAATTTCCTTCCGTGTGCTCGTATTCTTTGTATGTGAAAAGAAGGATAAATTTATAAATTATATAGTGATCAGTAAGAATCATCAAAAAATAATTTTGTGTCACAGTCTATATCGCTTTTGCGGCCAACTTCAACATGATAATTTTGTGTCACAGTGATACGTGCGCATCTTAAAATTTCACTATCATACTAAGTATAACTTCAAAAATTACACTGGTCTGCAACGAAATCCTCCTTTAAATAAAAATATGATAAATATGAAGAGCTTAACATGCTGAATCTAGATTTGCTTCCCATTGTTTGCTATCACGTATACCTTTTTTTTTGAGAGTCATTCTTGCACTTACGCTAACTTATTCAGTCTGTATCATATTTTTTTACACAATAACGACTTGGGTATGATAGAAAGAGAGAGAACGATATCGACTGATGATATTTTTACGCTAATGCATACGCTTGCGCAGTTCTCGCTGTGACTCCGTGTTTTTTTTTTAAGTTGTAAAGTGATCAAAGAACCTTTTGTTCCAAAATTTTTCTACCACCACTCCATTAAAGCTGGATCTATTGAAAAATTTTGTCAAAGTCATGAATAAGGATGGAGAAGGCTTTCAATACCTCAAAACAAAATTTCTTCGAAACAGCAGCGACGTGAAATTTGTAGGTCCCCAAATACGAGAGCTCATGAAAGACTCAAATTTTGAAATTAAGTTGAGAAATGGGCATGGATGGCTTTCGTAGCAGTCTGTCATAATTTTCTTGTAAACAAAAAAAGTGAAAACTACAAAGAAATCATCCAAGCACTTATGCTTTCTTACAAAGCTTTCTTACAAATGCAACATCTCACTCAAATTCATTTTTTAGATTCTTACTTAGATTTCTTTCCCGAAAATCTTGGAGCGGTATCTGATGAACACGGTGAAAAATTTCATCAGGACATATCGCACATTGAGAGGCGCTACAACGGAAAATGATCGGGAGCAATGCTTGCCAATTTTTGTAGTTCGATTCGTCGCGAAACTCCAGTAGAAAATATAAAAACCAAAAAAAACTACTAAGTAAAATGACAAAAACAACACGGAATCACATTGTCTTATGATTTTTAATGTTTTTAGTGTGATTATATGTAATATTTTGTCCTAATTATTAAAACTATTATTGATTTTTCGAACAAAAATTATTTTCTTAAAAATTCCCTTACAAAAAATATATATGGGAGATAGGGGAGGGATGGGCACTTTTTCACTTAATTAATTATTAAAAATCAAATTAAAAAGATAATCAAAATTTATTGCCTGTTTCAGTTGCACCAAACATTTGGCTAGATGTTTTACAACAATTAGTTCACAGATTATAATCAGTCTCAAAGTTATATCAAGATATCAGAAGCATGTCAAATGTGCCCAAAGCTCCCCGTGATAGGGAGGCTTAGGCACCCCCTGTGGGAGGTTTGGGCATGACATATAAAACACTTTATATTAATTAAATAAACCAAACATAAGAAGTTATATAATCTCAAATAGTATCTTAATAACAAAAGTAATCAACAAAGAGTAAATAAATCAACTTGTGTAACATTTTTACTTATCTAAGATTAGTTATTACCCATAAAGGTTTATCAAATGTAAACTTAGTGCTACCACGTTTGGTATTATTGAAGTTATAAATCTCAACGAAGAATCCTTGACATATCCTTGTTTCAGATATTGTTGCAAGTTTGATCTAGGAATTTGATATTTTTCAGCAGTTGTTTTTATCTTTCCACCCTTTAAAACGTCTTCCATAGCACGTAATATTATACCTTTTGGAATTTCGCGTCGCGTACCCTTCTTTTTAAATTTAAACGGCATCTTTCTGTAATAAAAATATTTTTAACGTATTAATAAAATAAGGTAACGTATACTAAACTACATCATTCATACATTATAATGTAAGCGGGAGCATTGAGCGTGCCCAAACCTCCCTCAGAATAAGTGACCATTGCTCCCTCGGCATACTAATTCAACTTAATATTCTCGTTATCATTTTTGGTTAGATATTTTAGCGTGACTTTCAGGCTAAATTACACGTTAGCAAATATACGATGGTAAAAAAACATAAAAACCACATACCTTAAGCTGGTTCTTCACTTGTTTACCTTTAAACCACAACAAAATATTTACATTGCCGGCATCTAAACTGAAAATGCGCTCTGTGTTTGACAACTAAACAAAATGGCGTATACTCTATGGATAAACTGTGTTGCCAGTGGGTAAACTAAACTACCAAAATGGGAAAATAATAAATTCTTCATTTGATTTGGAATTACAGGGGGGTGCCCATATCTCCCGACTGCCCAACCCTCCCCTATCTCCCTACGTGATACAAATTTTTAAAACCCAGATTCTGTTGAGAAATATCACATCTATAATAATCGTGCACAATAATAACAAGGAGTGCAAAAAATTTTTTTTCTGCAGACCAGTGTTATTAGTACATATTACTGCTGGATGGAGGCATCCTAAATCCTAGGGGTTTAGCTGTAATCTCCACGCAGGGCAAACTGGCTGAAGGCTGAAGATATCAATTAAAGACCATAGGGAGACACTGCTGTCCATTTTTAGTCAACGGAAAGTGTATGGGGATAACCTCAAGTATTATTAGTTTCCTTATTCACTAATTGTGAAGGGTTGGTGCTATTCTGCTCTGCTAGATACCACACGATTAATTCTTTACCCTACTCCCAATTAAAAAAGGTATAATTTAACTTTTCATGTTTAGATAATTCTATTATTAACGGGAAATAACATTTTTTCCAATTAAATTAAAGTTGGTATTCTTACTCTTATGGAGAAAAGGTTTGTAGGAATCGCCGTTACTAAGGATAGGTTAAAATTTGTTTTCTAACTTATTAACAAGAATAGAACTTCAATCAGAGTAACCTTTTAAATTCTTACATTCGTTTGGTTATTTCTAAATACAAGATCGTGAGTAATATTAATTCGTTTATTGTAAATTTGTAGTTTCACTAGTAATTAGTGAGCTTGAACTCAGATGTTAAGCAACTTTCGAATTGACCGGTGTTGTAATCAATAATTTATTTACACGAGCTTCGAAGCGAGCTTCATACAAGCTGTAGGTATCTGTACCTTAAAGTCTTAAAACATGATTGCATTTTAGAGACGTAGGTGACGATTCATTTGAAGACATACCTATCCGATCATGTTTACTATGGGAGAAGAAACTTTTTGGGCAGTCCTCACTCCCAATTCATAATAAATATAGCCAAAGCGATACCGAAACTCGGTCTATTAGAGCGTTAGAGATGGCACTTCTTATTAAAATTATTTATCAAAACATTTATTTGGATTCTGTAATGATCAAATAATTAAATAAATCAACTAGTTGACGTATAAAATTGAGTAATATAAAAAAAACTTGTGTACTTATGTACGCACGTAAGAAGTTATACTTCTTTATTGTTACTAAACAAAGATTCGGTTCGCGGGGGTGAGGTTCGCGGTTCCATGTCAATTTTGCGGCAAACTTCAACATGATAATTTTATGTCACAACTTCAACATGATGATTTTGTTTTACATCTAAAAATTCCACTCTCATATTTTTTTCATAACGCGCCTAAAGAAAAATAACTTCAAAAACATGGACTATTTAAGAACTTTTTATTGTTCATTATCACAAATTGGTCACTGAAAAATACTTTCGCTAGCAACGACACGTCCAAAATGCTCCATTATAATTTTTTTTAACGTAGAAAAATTAATATATAGCAACAAAATAACTATCTATATGACAGCTCGTTTCGACGCGGCACACTTGACTAAAAAGTCACTTTATGTACGTGACTGACAGGACTGCGACGTTCGCTTAGGGGCTCATAGCACTTTGTTACATCTTAGTGGTCTGGTTGAAACGTGTGTTTGTGTGAGTGCATTCATTTTAATCAATTGTATGTATCTAAGATACTGATTTAGCTATATACTTTACTGTGCTCAAGTAAACTCTAAGTATGGGTTGGAAATCTCTTCTGTGAGGTTTTTGTAGCTACCTTGGTGTGCTTAAGTGCAGTACTTTATCTAGGGGGCAGTTGGGAGAAATCCTTTGGGTTAGCTTAAGTAATTTCTTCAATTCTTACGTGATTTCTCTCTATTTTTTCATATTCAAATCAATTGGAATTATAAGCTACTTTATTTTTATGGAAAAAAAAGTTAGCGAACCTACTCACTAGATACCCACCAATCCGCCATAGGTGGTGAATTATGTTCTGTTTTCCATTGGTGTTGTAATTCATAAAGAATGCCTGTGTTTTTAGTTAAGAGGATGTTATAGGCTCATGATTTTTTGTTAATGCTTGTTTGTTAAAGGTGTTTTACTGTTTCCCATAGGTTGTAAATTGTTACGTTTGGCGTTTAATTTGTGGTCGCATCAAAGGGTCGAAGCTAGTGATACTTTTCACCTATGAGCGAAGACTAGTGTAGAGAAATATGGTAGAAAGTAGGAGTGACAGCAGAGATAGGAAAGGCAGAGTCGAAAAAGGAAGATAGATAAACAAAATAAAAGTGTAGCTTCTTTCGAGGCAAGAACTTATTATGTAAGTTAACATGTTTTTATTATTAAAAATTTTATCAATAATGTATAATATTTAGTACTGTACACTTAATTAGTTGGTGGGGCATTGTTAAAGTACTTCACATTGGAGTAGATATGCTTTATCAGTTCTATGAGGGAGGAGAGAAGCCTGGGTTCCGCAGTTAAATAGGCTTATGATTATAATTTTACTTATTAAGTATCTAGGTAGACGCTGATTTGTATCGGTTCTATTTTTTTTACTCAGATGAATAATACTATGTGTAATATATTTTGGTAGCAGGAAACCTTTTTTTTATTCAGTGTTCTCATCAACTAAGTGACTCATACTCGTCCTTCTGACTATTCTTTATTTAAATTTTCAGAAAGTATGACTAATGTGGCGCTATGGCATATTCTACTAACTACTAAGACATCGTATGAATTGAAAATTGTTAAAATATCAGTATATATTTTTTCTTATAAACTACGTTTAACAATTGGACGAATAAGTTTTAACAAAACAACACGTCAAGTTCGTGACTTACAGTGAGTTGGTACCCATAAATTCACCTACCGGTTATTATCTTGCTTTAATTTCCATATAACACGTCATGTTTATACCTATCATTAACCATGAAGGTTGCAAGTGCTTTAGAATAACAGACCCGGACAGGAAGATAAAACCTTGAAATAAGTAATTAAAAAAAACATAATAGGAGCGCGTAAAGAAAACAAATGAATTCTTCAGAGGTAATACTATTCTTTATTCAAAATCTTCATAAATGGCGCTCTCTAGATAGATGCTTTTTAATTCTTGATTCAAAGGAGGTAGGTAGGAATAGATGATGGTACCACGAAGGTCTACGCTCCCTCGAACTCGTCGGCAGACGTACGCTGACTCATGCGGCCGCGCGCTTCCGCCTGATAGCAAGGTCACCGGCCGCATCGCACACACTCACCACCTTACTCACACAACTAAACGTGAAAGTAGTGAGAGTACACTCGTGCTCAACTTACAGATATAATTTGCATTTCTTTATTTTTAAATAAATGATCTTTATAATCTCTTAAACACTTAACTTACAAACTATAAGAAGCTATATCTCATTCATTTACGGTTCAAAATAAGATGTAGCATTAATTAAAGTTTAGACGATTTTTATAGCGATAATGAGTACTCTGCGTCGGGCGTCAAAACATGTCTATTTTGGTTGAAATAAAGTCGAGGTCGTCATCGCCAAGTGCAAAATCGCTATACTTTGGTTTGGTTTTTCACGCAGTAAACGTAGGATTTTAATTAAGTCAAAACTTAAGGGTAAATATTACGTTGAAATTAAAATACTGAAAATATTTACCCCGACTGTCCTATTAAGTCCTCTAAAATCACGCTAAATCGTTGTCTTAATATGATATTCGTACTAATGAATTTGTATTATAATATTCATTAATCCTATTATACATTTGCCTACTTTAATTACAGTCCTAAATGTCTTTGGTCCTATTACTGACGTTCCTAAACTTTGATAATACTAATCGGGACGAATCTAAAACTCGATAGTCCTAATTTAGTTAGTTAAATCCTTATATGTCAACGTCAGAATAAAGGCTTTGATTTAGTTAAGTTAGATCAAAAATTGTGACCAAACTCAGACGCGAACTAAGATGTTTGTTTTTAGTTTATAATTTATGGGAAATATTTGGCTAACAAACTTTATAATTTAGGACAGCTAAGAAAAGATGAGTTATGAATAATAGGTTAATTATTCATTAGGATACTTACTTAGAAATTAGGACTAAATAGGTGACGAATAATAGTTGTTAGGACCATAAATTTAAGGGATACAATAGAGAATGTACGGTAAAATTACTGAGAAGGTAAGATGATGTAGACACCATGTCCACAAACTTAAAAAATATATTTTATAATTATTCATGGTCCTTCTTAAGATTAAAAAAAATCACTTCTCACTGATACCGTTTGGAGATTAAAGGAGCTTTCGTAATGAGCCTTATTTACAGAATCGCCATCATCATGTGAAAAAACCTTCATAAAAGAAATCAGAACGTCAAGGATCAAATAAAAACATGGAAATAAAGGCATTATAGATAATATATTAAGACGAATATATTACAAACGCATACAATTAATTTTTAGTGTTTCACCAAAAATTTTATCTATATTTTTGAACATTTCTGTATATGTTTTATTTCTAATAATTTAATAATAGTCTAAATTCAACGTAACATTCACAGTCACTAAATTTGCTATAATTGCTCAATCGATACTTTGTGAGTTACAGTAACAGCCAAAAAACAAAAGAAAACTAGAAACTAGTTGACTTTTGAGAAGACAAAGACGTTGGTTGAAAGAGAAAAGGTTCAGCCTTTAGCTGAAATGTGAACGTTACATAGAGTCAATAACATGAACAACGAGATCTAAACTGTACCTAACAGTAAAATTAATGGCAAATTACTGCAGTGGTTTGGCGATTAATCAATTCCATCCGGTTTAGATCAAACAATGAGCTTGCCAAGATCCTATTTCGACATTCATTTTACAATTAACTAGTGTTGGAGGACGATGGACTGTGTAAATATAGAAACATTAATTATATCTACTTTTAAAGCAAAAGTAAAACATAATATAGGAAGTTGCTTTGGAAATTTTATTTACAGAAAATAATTCAGTCGTATGCATGAAAGTAAAATCTATAAAAAATAACTCGAAGTGTTGTAAAGCTTTTACTATTGTAACGTATATCTTACATATTCTTTTACGAATTATTATTTTTAACAGATTAAGACAAAATCACTGCCATACATAAGTAACTATGGATTTTGTATAAGCGCCCCTAGCGGTAACCACCCGAAATTACTAATCCTCATAGAAATCTGTTTTACAAAAGAAAAATTTCTTGCGAAAAGTGAGAAATAACGCACGAAAAAAAAGGAGTAATTAAAATGTTGTTACGATATTTTCGTTGTAAAAGTTCCGGTTTTGCGTAATTATCTCTGCGTTTTCGATAGGTAAATAAAATAATAACAGCTTACCGCATAATGTGCTGCATACTTCTTGGATTTTGTTTAGTTATTAATTAAAGATAGGAAAAAATACATTAACATTATAAAAAGATAAGTAATTAAAGAGATTGACAAGAGTTGATTCGCAACTAAAGATAAACCGCGAATCCACGTTCTCTGATATACTGTTGTTATCGACTCTTACTAAATCAATAATAGAAACTTACTTAAGATTAAGATAATCAAAGAAAGACAAAATATCAGGTATATTATGTAATAGAACTTGTTATATATGTACAACGGATATGTGATAAAACCTATTGTCAATTTTAAAGAGGAGTGTCTACTACAAAGAGTTGTGCTTATGAGTAGTTTTAGAATCTGAATCATAATCTATAGTGAAATTGCGATAAATATTTTGCAATAATCGGCTTTAGTAGGTATTTAGGTAAATTTGATATTAACAGACTAAGATAATGCAATTTTGTGTATTACAATTAAGACCAAGATGCATTTGTCATTAATTGGTGTAAATAATGTAAGTTAGTTATTTATGAATAGATATTTTTGTCAACTAATTTTCAGGAAGAAAAAGAACTATCAAAAGAAACAAGCTACAATCTTGCACTTGTGTACGCGGTTGTCAACCCAAACAAACGAGGGTGCGGGCGAGAGGGGAGGGGGTTGAGCACCCTTCGCGTCACGTGACAAGCGACCTTCAGGCGGCGCACCGACCTTGAAGCGCCGCTCGCCCCGCGCGGGTCAGAGGTGAATGCACGCTGAGCCGCGGTCCCCGCACCCTGTCCCCCGCCGCTGCCTTGCGCGGCCCCCAAACGCCACCTAATGCCACTCACCTCGCTTCTCACTACACCATGGCACCACCAACTCGGGCGCCACTGCCAACTTCCAACATCATCCCTGCTTCAACCCACCCGTCGCGTACAGGTAGAAATGGGGCACACCTTCCCATAAAATATCACCGACAAGTTTATTGACATCAAGTCTCACGAACGATTGCGCAAATGAATTTATATTTTTGCAAACTTAAACACACACAGTTTTGTCCTATACGCAACACATTTTGTATCTAAAACAGCGTTTATTCTCTCAAAAACATGTCTAACAAGAAAAACATTGAACACAATACACGAACAAATGCGAGCAATCGTCACACAGTGTCCTCTCTCCTCCGCAAAACAAAGCGGAATAATATAGAATCGAATCGAGTTGTGAACAAGTTCAGTTTGTTGGCGAAGTGAATGTGACATCACGCTTCATCATAGAGTCGCGTTCAAAACAAGAGTTAGATAGGGCGAATTAATGCCCTCTGACGCTAAAATTTGGTTTTATCATACAGAATATGCTTTTATATACTTACTACCAAACACTAGATGGCGTAGGTATCTTAAATGTTTTCTCATTGTTGTAGGTATCCACTAAAATTATACTCAATTAATTTCACTTTTTCATTTCAATAAGACATTAATTAAATAAAATACTATGGTTCGCAGATCACGACCGGCTGAAAATAAACCTCACTAAACGACACCACTGTAACCTAAATAATTTAGCCCAGCTGTAGTATGATTTCAATGCTTATAACACCCAATAGATGGCGCAAGTTGCAGCCTAATTAGGTTTGTCAAAATGACAGGTTTACTTCAATTATCAATCAATTGACGTTTGTGGATTCGTTGTAACAGCTGTGTGCACAAATATGTGTTTCGCGAATTATTTTAATTAATTAATTTACATAATCCCGTGGTGCAGAGACTTTTCAATTAAATAGTGAACATTTAGCAGGAATATTAATAGTTACTTCTGTGAAATTATAAATTTAGTGTCTTTATAAATGACTCACTAATTAGACATCAGTCTTATTTTGCATTAACTTTCAAGGCTGTAATAATAAAAGAAGCATTTTGTGGACTATAATGGTGATTATATAGCATAATGGTTGAAGATAGTGAGCGTGCATATGGCAGGGCACCCAACAGGAATACTCTGTTGAAAATTGTTATATTAGGAGATGGTGGAGTTGGGAAGTCATGCTTGATGAGCAGGTTCATATCAAACCACTTTGATGACCACAGCTTTCATACCATAGGTGTGGAATTTATGAACAAGACTATACAAGTCAATGGAAAGGAATACACATTGCAGGTATGTTTAAGGAACTTACTAATAATTTGGTAGTTTATTCTATTAACTCTTAAAAGAGATTAACATAAAAAAATATAGTGCAAATTTTACACTAGTTATGTATAATGTTTATAGCTAACAAGAGGATATGTTGATTTCGTTATTCAATTATGTGGAATCAACATTAGAAATTTTAGAATTAGAAGTTTGACATACTTTAATGTATGCATTTGATAAAAAAATGTTAAACTGTTTTCTTTGCTCTTTTTGTATTAGTATTCAGTCTTGTTGACTGACTTTTGGAAAGTTGTTTAATAACCATAAACATAATCAATTATTTAATGAATTCATGCTATTAGACACATAGTTCTGCTTCTTTAATTGATTATAGGCAAACTCTTTTGCATTGTCTTAATACTATCAAATCCTTTACAGTGTACAACCATTGTAGTTAATAAATAATGGAAGTTTGAATATCTGTATTTGTTTGGTTTATGACCTTCATATGTTACTAGCCGTGAATTCTTCTAAAACATCTGTTATCTTTTTTGTTATTTGTCAAAGTCAACTTGATTGTTTGCAGGTAATTTAAGAATAATAGCAGTTAATAACCTTAAAAAGAATCCTATAATGGAAGATTCTCTCGTCATTTTGTATATTCGATGTTTCAAATAAAACACACTATTAGGCAACTTTCACCAACACTAAATATGATTACCACTTAACTGTTTAAATATTGTTCTGCCCCTTTCAACTTCAAGTAATTTACAGAAATGCCAGGAGATTTTAAATTTGTTCAAAATTCCCCTAAATATAATTATATGCTTTTTTAAAATCCGGCCAACTAATATCTCTGTCTGTGACATCAACTTGTGATTATTTTTTAGCATTTCTCATCTATAGCTTAGATCTGTTGCCTGTCAATTGTGGTAAAAATTAATCACTGTTATTTAACTCGGAACTTTTAAGTGTAGAGACATACTTGTTTCTCTGTCTTGATACACAAGAAAAATACCCTCTGGGTCTTATTATAATCAACAAATAGCCCTACTGCTGGAGCAAAACCCTATAAAACCTTGAAATAAAAATGCCTTCCCAATAAGTAAAAAAGCCCTTCCAATAAATGAAAATGCCCTCCCTATAAATGAAAATGCTCCCTAATAAAAGAAAATGCGCTCTCTATAAATGAATATGCCCTCCCTATAAACGAATATGCCCTTCCTATAAATGAATATGCCTGCCCTATAAATGAATAAGCCCTCACTATAAATGAAATTCCATAGGGAGAATGGGTTATAACCCATCCAATATTCAACCTGGTTAAAGTTGTTTACACTCCACAATCATAGGCTGAACATTTGAGTTCTCAGAAGTTAATTGGAAGATGACATCATTGGACACATAAAAAATCATTTCTTTCATAGATTTATATTCTAGCTTTTCACCTGAGACTACTGATATAAAACAAAATGAAAATCATCTTTTAGAAAAATCTTCCATGATATACCTACTTTGATAATGACAAGTTTACTGCCATTTCAATAATTGTACATCACATTTTGTTGTTCCATAGAGCCTTTGGGAAATAAAAGTAGGCATTACATATCCTATAGTACAGAATAAGAAAAAATCTATGACTTCACATTCCATAGAACAAATGGAAACTACCACACTAACCACTGCATCATCAAGCTTCTAATAATATTACTATTGTTGATTTATGATAATGTCATTTTATGTGTGTTGATACTTTTATCTTTCTCTTTTGTTTTTACTTCTCATTACTTCTTGTGTCTAATGATTTCACTTTTAAATCAGTTTTTCATTTTCTATTTCATACTTTCGCCCTACGGTATTGTTTATCATTAAAAAAGATGGCATTATAATATTTCTTACATTCACGTAAGCACAAAGCTTGCATTGTAGATACTAGGGTAACGGAAAGACATATGTATACGAGACATAGATTAGTAAAATTCGTAGAAATGTAGATACTCATAATTCAGCTACAAAAAATTGTATTTTGACGTTTGTATGAACGAGCATCAGCCCCTTACGGAACTTGAACCGTGGACGGTGTTGGCGTGAAATGCAAGATCGCTACCGTTGCACCAAACGGTCGTCAAACGTTTAATCTCAACTTGCATATGAGACTGAAACTGGCAGCAGAAAAACAGCAGCGTTTTGCAATGACCAAATTTTCTAGATTTTTTTGGAGATATTTCAATATGTATAATTATTATAATGTTTTTTATATGTTTATCTAATGTACCTTGTGTATTTTAAACACACTGACTTATTTAAAAACATTAAAAGCAAATTCAAAAAAGCCTAAATCTTAGATTTACAAAATTAAATTGTTACGTTATCAATAACCACGGAAATTGATTTAGATTTCTGTGATCAAATGTTATTATATTATATAAAATTCTTGATTAATTAGTAGACTTTGTAGGACGTAAACCTGAAGGTGAATATTTACTCACTATCATGTCACTATATAATCCGATATACACTATATAATCCGAATATAATCCGAAGCTCGTAAGAGGTATTAAATTAAACCCATATGTAAATTTTATCTAATCAGCGTGCTAAGCTAAAGGAGAAATCCACATGGGTAGTAAGACAGTTTTATAACAGACATCTTAAATTATCATTCGCAATTAAATTTATGATGGCTATATTCTAGAACGCACGTAAGCTTGGAACTGTTGTTTTTCTAAAAGTTTATTTATTTATTCATTTATTTTGAAGCAAACACGGTACAAAGGATGTATAAAATTATGTAATATTCACGTGTTACACCAGATACGTACTGGCACGCAAACGTTAAAATGTAAAAGAAACTACTTATATATTGTCAAATAATTCAACATGCAATTGAAACGAGTAATATATTATATGAATAATCAATGTCATAATTAAATTCTAATAAAAATATCACCACAACTTCAAAATTTTCACAATTAAATACCTAGGTACTTATCATAATTTTAAGTGTTACAATTAAATAAAAATAAAAATAAGCAATGCCAACGAAAATACTAGGAGCACAATAACAATATTTTTTTTCTCATATTTAGGAATTCATTGATATTATCAGATGACACATTAAGTCGAACAGACTATTTTTAAATTTATTTAGGAGTCTTCTTCTTCTTGCGGTGCCTCTCCACTACTGGAGGTTGGCCGTCAGCTCCGCATATCTCTTCTTATCCCTCGCCAGACGAAACAGTTCTTCTACGTCAGCGGTTTTTGTGTGTTTTTGCCTCCGGAGATTCTTAGCACCCCTGTCCCATCTAAGGGACGCCGAAGACTCGGGGCCGTATCCTTTGTTGTACTTTCCATGGTTATTTATGGTCAGAGCTAACCGACTAGGGATTATACGCGGTGGTAGTATCCCGTTGCTTTCCACCGGCAGACATTTTTGAGGTCATTTACACCTCAGGGCCGCTGTAACCTCATCCAACCAATTTCTCGATTGGGGGATGGTTATACCGCCATCAGCTCGGTCGCCAGAGCCTCGTCTGTTATCTAGCAGGGAGCACCCGATAACCGCTTGGTTATCGCCGCCGAAGCGCGTGCAGGTGAGGTTGACGATTGGGCCGGATGTGATGGTGATTCTGTTTTCCCCTTACTCCCCTTCGCATTGAAAATGCATAAAATATATAAAAAAATGCATAAAATATATATATTTTTTATATATTTTATGCATTTTCAATGCGATCTTATAAGATAAATTATTATAATAGAAAAATACTAGAAAAAATCCAAAGGTTGCGGGTTCGATTCCCGCCTGAGATTTCACTTGTGACCCGAGTCGATTTTTCTAGTATTTTTCTATTATAATAATTTATCATATTGTAAAAGTTTTTGGCAAAGTATTTTGTTTTATGTGAGGGACCAACCACACGATTTGGATATATTTTCGCAAAAGTAGATACCTCATGTTTCTTGGTAAAAAGATCAAATTTTTTCTTAACGAATAAGCATAATTCAGAAATATACATGGCGTGAAGCGTCAGATATCTTAGTTGCCGAAAAAGAGGTCTACATCATAGTATGGATGAAAAGCACATCTAATTACCATGCGTAAAGTTTTCGCAACTGATATTGAAATCATTAATTTCTATTGAAAGTTGAAAGATGCTGGACGTATGAATGCAATTTTAATCTGTGAGCCGATTCAAACAGTTCAGCACCCGGCGCTGGCTTAAAAACATGTTGATTTGGAAAGTCTGCCTTTTAAATCTCCCGGGATAACTAAAATAAGTCTGAGTCAGTATTCTTATAGTTTTATTTTATTTTAATTTGTTATAATTACAGAAATCTAACAGCGTTATGCTAATTAGTATTACAAAAGGCGTTAGCTTTATTGGTAGTTGGAAGTTTGCACACGAAACAAACGGGGGTAATTTAATAATAACTCTAGTAATTATGGACAAAGCGCTTAGTTTGATTTGAAGCAATTAAAGCCACTTCTATTGCACGGTTAATGTGCTGAATAAGTCAATGTCATGGCAGTTAACACAGAACATAGAAATAGAGTAGGGGCACCTGGGAGGGTCGATTCCTACGGTAAACTTGATTTTGGAAACGTGATACATTTTTTTAAATCCATTAACACTTATTCATTTCTTTCTAACTTCACTCCTTTCAAGGCGCACTTTGACTAATGTCGGAAATTTGCAAATGATTTACGGTAAAATATATGCTTCGTGCTATGTTTAATTTTCGGTAAGTTTTAGCTGGATTTATTGAATGAAAAGTGAAGAAAATGCAATTAGTGAGTAGTTTTTTTTAACTTCTTGTGGTGACTTTGTACTTTTTTTGGGGTGAAATGATCCTGGGATTAAGTGTCCCCGTGAGAGATCAAGTTTACCCTGTCGGCAGCTGGCCACACTGTTTCATAGAGCTATCATAATTATATATTTTTTTCTTTTAGAAGCCATGCCGAGAAAGCATAAGACCAAAGAAGGTTCAAGAAAGAAAACCGTATTGGTTATTTTTTCAACTATGGTTTAGGTTAGGTAGGTTTAGGTAACAGGTATTAACTGACGAACAAGAAACACTTAATGTGTGTTAACATTTGTAAAAATGTTTCTTTCGAATGCAAGGACATCCTCTCATTGATAAAGCTGACCTACAGCGTAAAAAAGTAAAAAGTACTAGAAACTTTTAACGGGTGCTCACAAGGCTCGTCAGCTCAATTTGGAGAGCAGTGGACCGAATATCCAAAGGTTGCGCTTTCGTGTCCTTCTTGAGAATAACTTGGGAGCCGAGTCGAGTTTTTTTAGTAATAATAATAAAAATATTTCTTACATTCACACCAATTAGCCTAGCCCAAAGTAAACACTGTAGGCTTGTGTTATGGTTGCTAGGGTAACGGATAAACATAGGTATATGATACATACATATATATACAGGATTACTGGTAATAAGATGCTACCCTCTCAGGGGAGTGTAGGTACGGTTATTTGGAATTGATTGAACCCTATAATGTGTTATGCAAAATTGAACCATTTTTGAGATGTTTGATATTTTAATCTTTTTTTGTAATAATTTTTTTTTAAGTTTAATAATTCAATAAAAATTTTCCAATCAGAATCAGTTTATTCTTACAGTTTATAAAGGATGATAATGTACCACTTATTATTCAATTATTCAAAAACGCTCTGATTTATGTCTTTATTAGTTAAATGAAAACCAACATGAAAAATAAGAGGCTCGTTTATTGCTTTTAATTATTATTAATTACATATTTGTTTTTACAAAAAAATACCTTTAGGCGGTTAACACACTGCATCGAACCCCGTCGCGTAGCGCGTGTCCGCAGATTTTATTATTGTATGCAAGAATCTCAATTAATATAGAAAACACGCCTATGACAACACACTGCCGACGCGGGAACGCGCGGGTAGGCGCCCCGCGCGCAGATTCTGCGCGGGAGCGCGGGGCGTGAAGAAGTAGGGTCAACTTGCATTGAAAATCTGCGCGGAGAAGCAGATTACACCGCTAAGATAGGCAGATCTGCGCCTCCGTCCCCGTGCGCGTTTTCTGTCGCTACGCGCACCGCGGCGGGACGCGTCTCTAGTGTGTGAACCGCCTTAATATCTAAAGGCAGAATTCAGATTTTCCTACACCATCACCATAAGATATATATGGTTCATATACTATCACAGATTGCATTTCTACTTTCTTAATTAGCAATATGTTAAGATACACTTCATAATGTGTTTAATTTATTTATTAAAAAAAACTTAAAAGCTTTTCATAAGCTTAATATTAAAGAATCTTATTTTTTTGTTGTCAATTATAGCTTATCATGATTTCACGAAATGGGACTTGAAAATAATAAATACGATCCGATTGAAACTCAAGGGCGTTGAAAGGTCAACTCTTACATAATTATGAACCGTTATTGATTGCAAATCATTACATAAAACATTCCCTGTTTAGTAAACCTTTAGTAATTAATTACTATATTGAAGCAACCGTGCAAGAGTTTCATGTTCCGAACATTCCAAGTTTATACATACTTATTTTATGTTTTTATTGTATTACTAGCGACCCGCCCCGGCTTCGCACGGATACAATGCTTTACTATATTATGCATGTATTATACATATAAACCTTCCTCTTAAATTACTCTATCTATTAAAAAAAACCGCATCAAAATCCGTTGCGTAGTTTTCAAGATTTAAGCATACATAGGGATATAGGGACAGAGAAAGCGACTTTGTTTTATACTATGTAGTGATTTATCTCTTCACAATTTTTCTTAGTTTAAGTGATGTGTACAATTTTTGTCGGTAGCTATATATTTGTGAGGGATTGAAAAGGTTGATATAAGAAATTAAGATGGTGGGTGTGGAATCTTACTACTAACATTGTCAGAATGTTAGATCTCTCAAATTGACAAAAGACGAATGGCAAAATCGAGAAAAAAAAAGTACCTTAGGAATTCCGAAAGTTACAGAATGACGCTACATTAAAAATTAAGCGTACAGTTTATTAAAACAGCGTGGCGCTTATATGCTTTACTTGTGTGAGAATATCTACAGTATATATGGGTAACTTGTATTGTAAATGAGAGTTTATTTGTTCACGGTTTAAACCACGAGGTGCGATGTGGAAGTTCCAATAAGGAGTTAACTGTAGAGGAGCGGAGTGCTCTCGAAACTCGAGTATTTGAGTCATAAGAAGACTCGCTATTTGCAGGTGAATTTAGGCAGCGTATAGATATTCAGGATAGAATTGAGTTTATTATAGAGGAAAGAACCCAAAAAGCAAGAATTGTTAGAGAAAGATGTTTTTCATGCCAATGAAAACTGCGCTTCATTAATAAAAGAAAAACTCTTTGCTTATTTGGTTTTTACTTACTTTACAGTATTTACAATTCTACTCTGTTAGCGTTTTAGTTCCACTAGCATGATCTCAACAATATATTATTCCTACAAATGACCAACGCACTCGTTAATGTATATCAAATTGGCAAACAAATTCATGGTCGCTCATAGAAGCTCAGGGGTTTGAAACTAGTTTTTATGTCAATAATGTTAAAGTCGTTAATAAACCAGATATAATATATTGTTAACACTCTCAGAGCAGGAACAAGACCTAAATGAACGGGGACTGTTCTGGCTACCTCAGGATCTTGAGGTTTTACTCGATTGTCTCATTGATAAAAAAAGCAAAATCAATTTTATGTAGGTAAATGTCCAGTCATGCTTTTAGTATCCTGTATGATAAAATTTGTTTTAACTAATGTTTCTTATCTTCTTATCTTAGGTATGGGATACAGCCGGCCAAGAGAGGTTCAAATCGCTCAGGACACCGTTTTACCGTGGATCAGATATCTGCATACTCGCATACGCCATCGATGACCGGAGTTCCTTCAACAACATCAAGATGTGGCTTAACGAATTCCTCCACTATGCCGGTGTCAAAAACGGGATCGAGAAATTTCCTTTCATGGTTGTTGGGAATAAGGTAAGAAAATATCCCATTCAAATATGTATTTTGAAAACCACTAAAGGAAGTAAGTTATTTCTATAAAAGTTTGATTCGTTAGAGATGTGATACCCGAATGAACTAGCCCTGTACAAAAAATATGTTATAGCATTGCATAGTCATGTGTCCTATTAGAATAGAATACAGTAACATCCATACATCAGGCATGCGATTTAAGAACCCCAAAGTCTTTTCTTGATACTAAGGACCGTAATGGACTGGAATTACGTGAGTCACATACGATTTAGAAATATGAGAAAAATAGAAAGTTTTACATTTCATTATTATCATGTGACTGTCTGCGGCCACTTTTTGGTGTGTTGCAATAATCATATAGTTCGCGTAATTATTTTTATTTAGCAACGTCATGTATTATTTTCCTTGTTGTGTGGGAAATTTAAACGGTGCAGTAGGTCATGTAAGAAGTATTATTTTAATTGCTTACATTACATTTGATTGCGACCTCTTTAGACAAACCCTCGAGGTTTTTGCTGATATGTTATGTAATGGTATCTTAATGTACTAAACTATTAATTAAATAAAAAACTTATTTGACCTAGTTGTTTGTCACTTTACCAGATGCTTTCCTTTACCCATTCAATTTGTACCTAAGTTTGCTTTGAATAAATTTTTGATAGAAGACTGAAGCCGGTATTGTTGTATCGATTTAGCTTTCAAAACATGACAAATGGTGCTATTTTCATTGTGTAACTATAGTCGGAAATTCAAAATATTTTTTTGTCTTCCAACGAGTTTTTCTTTTGACCTTGCGGCGAAAGAAAATCCACTCGTTTATAACCAGAACGAAGAACGAAATTTTGTATTAAAACAATTCTCAGCCGTAATTAAAAGTACTTATTGAGTAGTTAAAAGTTAACCTGTGATTAAATGATTAGAGAAAGGTTTAAAATATATCTATATGTAATTTGGTCACACTTCTAACCTAACCTAACTCTGTCACTTATCACTATACTTATTCCGGTATACGATTACATTAATTAGGTGACAGATCTACTAATTTGTAAACAAATATATTAATTCTGTCTACAACTTATTTAAGTACGAAGTTTATATTTGAGCAATAGAAAATAGTGTTCTGTTATTTGAAATAAAAATTCACATGAATTTGATGATTCAAAATAGGAGATTGTTGTTTTACGAGGTGCCTACTATACTGGTATTATTCTATGTCAAAACGCTAACCAGGGGATTTTATTTAGATTGAAAAGGTATATTTTGGCGGAGAAGGTGACAGCAAATATAATGAGGTTTGTTTTCATGACGATACTACAATAGGCAAACTAAGGGAATATACCTCGTCAAGAACGTTAGTTAATGGTATGTTGTGGTTTCGCGGTTATTGAACCGAAGGATATCTAAGACCTTGTGGTTAATTAAAAGTATTATAACGTTTTCATATGACTCGCATGTATTTTTCAGTTCTTATTGTTTGATGTGTTTGTTTTAATTAAAATATAGAGTCACGTTAGGTTAGATATGTTGTTTCATCAAAGCCAATAACATTCCATGTTGCTTTCTAGTAATTTGAAGTCTATTCATTTCTTTGATTAATCTTTATGTAGAATTTGACGATGATAGGTGATACCTATCGTATTAATGTACGTTTTCCTTATTTTCGTTGTTTTTTAGCTATGTCTATTCAATTTAGTCCAATTTGATATTGAGTAATTAATTTGACTTCACAATTGGTGTTCCACAAGGCACTATACTTATCCCCTTTCTCTTTATCCAATCATTTCACTTAATTTTACTGGCGCTGATTGATTTGGATTTTCCATAATTTCAGATATGTTGGTTGTACCGGAAAGCCCCTTTCAAATATTTAAAAAGACGCTGCAGACTGGTAAAGTCCCACTATGACTATATTGACCCACTATGATTTATGCTATGGAAATGAATAAGATAATTTGCTTGATATGCTGTGATCCTGTTACGGTTATGGGCATATACTTATTTGGACTTGTTTAAAATTAAATCCTATAATAATAATTACATTTATTTATTCCGAGTAATTTTCTCATGGTTTGGTAAAACATATCGATACAATCAACATCCCTATCATGAAGCACAGGACTTCCCCAGTGATAAATGCATTTGTACCTGATTGGACAATATATTGAGGTGTTAATAATTGTAACCATGTACCTATTTCATAATGCTAATATGTCCTTAAATATTTACCTACTTTAACTCTAATAAAAACACACTTGACGACCAAAATGCAAAATTATTAAGATATACTTGTTACGAAATCACTTTTATTTTTATATATCACAATAATATATGTCTAGTTTGAACATGTTATCTAATGGAAGCAGCAACCAACCGTATGTGTCGGAGATCTTAGTGTACGTTTGTTTATTAATTGAAATGTTCATTTATGTTTAATTTAATGACAACCATTTCATGAAAAAATCGAGAAGATCGTCTATATGATCAACAAAATGCTTTCTTCTTTTGATTTTTTTTTCCGGTGCCCTTCAGTTTTGCAAATGTATAATATTCTTGTCTACCTAATGTCTACATTCTATATATTGTTTTAAATTTTTATTGTTACTTATATTAGTATTAATTAGCTGACCCGGTAACGCGTTGCTATGGTAACGCGTATACAATGGAAAAAGAGCGGACAGACAAACACACAAACAACAAATTTGTGTTCTTAGATTATAGATTTGAACGGGACTATTATTGTGACATTTTTTTATTTTTAATGCTCCGAATTTTTAAGAGCATTTGTAGATGATCTTCCGTGATGATTGCACGTGCATCTGCGCTGAAATATCAGAACGTCGAAAATAGTGAAATATGTTAATAATTCCGTTTACATTTAATGATTAATATAACAAACATGTCACTCGTCTAGATGTTACGTCTCAGAATGTAGCAAATCAGATAAAATATGTAGGTAGTTGTAAAATTACTTCTAAGTCACGTATCAACTTAGACATAATACCTACTAATCACTTGATTCTATAATTGCGTAACAATAAAAAAAAATACATTATTGACTTTTGTATAAAACCTTCGATAAAAATTTCTTTGTTTTTACAGCAAAAGCACGTCCACCTGCACATACCTTACAATTCAAATCGATTTTCTTCTTTATTTACAATATATACAGAGTCCAGCGTCGATTGAGTTTGACAAAGATTTGTTGTAGACATATCTACTCTATGGTTGTAGGTTAGTAGTCTAATTGTCCATTACCTGCTATAAAAAAATAAAATCACATTGTTTTGCATAATCCACTTTTTACTACTATACTAGAGCAAAAAATACTCACATACGAAGATTATTAAATATAAAAAGAGCCAACTGCTAATTCGCTGATTCACAACACGTAGAACCTTGGCACGAAGCTAAAATCGATGCAATAGCGATGGGTTCAATAGTAAATTACTAAAGGTCCTTGAATGCATTTTAAAATTGTTGTGTTTTGGAATGCTGTTATAATAATAATTGTATTTCTTACATTCAAACCAATAAGACTACCCCAAAGTAAACATTGTAAGGCTAGTGTTATGGTTAACGGATAAATATACGTATATATATATATATATATACGAAATACAATGTGTCCCGTCACCAGTGTCGGAGCCTTTAATGGTGTGAAATATGGCATTTTATCGACAAATTGCCCCTCAAATTTGGTTTTTCTCAAAAAGCCAATAATTAAAAAATACACTAAGAAGAATCTAGTTGTTTTTCTTTAATAATTTTTTCTATTTTTTATTCCATGACAATTGAAACATGATGGCTGTGTAACTGTTGTCTACATGTTTAGCTTTCAAATGACACCTTTTTAATGTTGATAGGACATTTACATGAGTAGTGATGGTCGAATTAGTATGAGAGCCCAGGTCTTGGTTACCAAGAAAACAAAATGGCGGCCATTTTATTACCTTAAGAGAAAAACAAAAATTGTAGGGGGCAATTTGTCCATAAAAAAAATGCCATATCTCACACCATTAAAGGCTCCGACACTGGTGACGGGACACATTTTATATTCGATAACCATTATTCAGATACAAATGCTCGTATTCATCATATGAAAAATTGAACACCAAACCGTTGCTGGTACCCAGGGCCGTCGGCATTAAAGGCACGATTGCTACCGAAATATTAAACGGTCAACATTAATATAATATTAAATAGTTAAATTTTAATTAATTAACAATCTGATTAATATATTTCATTGCCATTATTGAGTAACACACCAACATTCCAAGCACTAATTCTATGAATAAACGCGTTGCAATAACATGTCCGTTACTGACCTTGAATGGCCGCAATTCGACCAACAAATTGAATTAAGTGTACGAGGAAAAACCCTGTGTTGTAAGAAAATTTCTAGGATTCTAATAGTTTTCAAAGTCTATACTAATATTTATGAGACAGACAAAGAGAAAGAGAGGCTTTGTATGTTTATTTTAGTAAAATAATAATAATGTTATATGATATATAGATATTTAATATTTATAGAAATATACATATATAAATAATGAGTCAGGTACGTATTCATTACATTTAGGGTAAGGTTGCTATCATTGGACCAGCACTCATAGAACCACTTTAGTGTCTTAATGATACTAAAAACTATCCGTTACATCGAATCGCGCGCTAGTTGACCCACCCCCGCGACCCCTCTGCTCCCAGTGTCGCTGTTAGCATTGTTTCCGAGTGATGTACATAGAGGTGACGTGATAGCCTAAAATCTTAAATTAACGTGACGTTCAATAACATGTATCTTTAATTCTTTTATACATTTCAATATTTTGGTAACAATTCAGTTATCGGCGTAACTAAATATGTAGCTACTTTGTTGAGAATATTTTTGTTGTTGTTACTAGCGGCCCGTCCCGGCTTCGCACAGGTAGACTAAATTCTTTGAATTTTTCTAATATTAAATATTTTTCCGTTAGCGCCATCTAGTGTCCGGTAGACGAACTACTTGCGGTTAACGCGTTGCTATTACGTTACTGATACGTTATTGATACAATGGAAAAAGAGCGGACAGACAAACAACAAATTTGTGATCTTAGATTATAGATTAATGTTTTGTGCGATAAAACAGAGTTGTCATCACTGAACTGACGCATGGTTTTTTGGTTGGACTGGTCCAATCATATCAAATCTTAAAATTTTAGTTTTTTTTTTTTCATTTTAACCTGTCAAAAGAGGGGCATTACGCCTGGAAAGATGTCAGTATAAGATTAGCATTACAAGCTTTTAGTAGAAGAGAGGTTGGCTTGCGTGCCTAAAGCTTCCTAAAACGAAGGTTCGATAAGATTTTTCAAGGAATTAGAATTACTTATATGATTGATTGACTGATTTATTCGGATAGGTCCAGTTAAATATTATGTTTATAAAATTTTGTAAAAAAAAAAAAAAAGAGTTTTTATCATGTATTTTTAATGGAACCGTGTATGGACCTATAGGTTAAAATATCCTAAGTCCAATCTTAGCAACTGAGTAGACCATTCATAAACCCAAATAAGGCAACTTAAACAACAAAAAACATTTTAATTTTACGACTAAATACCTTCTTTAAAAAATCTGAAATAGTAGCTGTGGATAACTATTCAAAAAGATTATTCGTTATACTAACTTCATTTTATTTACATACAATACTTTTCAATTTCACGCCTTTTACGTTTATTAGTTAGTGATCCAATTCCGGGATCGAATTCAGGACCGACAGTACGAAAGGCAGGACCGCTACCATTGCACCAAACTGTTGATAAACATCAGCTATGTTTACCCCTTGTGAAGTGGAGACAAACCGCTAAAGATACTGGGATTCTGTCCTTTACAGTTAGCCTTGCATAAACTCTGCAATTATTAAGACATGACACGATACATCGACAATGTATTTAACTTATATCGCATAGGTTTGGGCGAATGGTTTGCACAACTTAACGTGTAGTTAAAAGTCTAAGTATTTAACGACTTCCTAGTAAAAACTTTTTTAAATATTAAATTAACGCCGATTATCCGAATTAATTGGGATCGGGGTCGATTCGGATAATCGGACATAGACTGGTAATAAAGTAAAACGAACTGTCACACATAGAATAAACTTTATTAAGTTTAACAAACACAGTTCTACAATAACGCTCACTTGAACATCTCGATCAGAGTAAGTTACACGTAGTGGCTTGCCTCTAGCTTTCGACCATAACAGTTGAAATATATCTGGACTCCACCAAACAGAATGGAACAATAGTGTAGGCTGCAGGCAAACAAAGAATGCCATTCCGGTGGCTTCGAAGAAGCTTGCCCGCAACCTCACCAGACTAAACAGGGACGACATCCGCAAAGTACTAGGTACTATAACCGGACACAGTCCTCTGAATAAACATCTATTTACCATAGGTGTGACAGATAGCCCTCTGTGCAGAGGCTGCATGGAGGCGGAGGAAACGCCACATCACGTGCTCTTGGAGTGCAGGAGCGTGGCCGATCAACGGGCACGTTTTCTCCAGTCTCCAAAATCACTACCGGAAGCTTGTAGTAACCTGAAAAGGCTACTCGCCTTCTGGAACGGACTAGGATGGCTGGAGTAAAGGAAGAATACTTAATCACGTACAATGGCCCAATCAGTAGGCTAAGTGCGGAAAATGCTCCGTAAAACTAACTAACTAACTAACTATATCTGGACTCCAGCGAGTTCCATATTACAACAAAACAAAACAAAAATTACTTGGTTTTAATTTTTTATATTACGGTTAGGACCGATTCGGATAATTGACGATTCGGTTAATCGGTGTTCTACTGCATCTATGTGAGGCTTTTATTTAAAGTTTGCTATCTAAGTATTTCACTTTATACTATACTATTTATTATTTATACTATTTTAAAAATCCTTTTCTTTCTTCCAACAGTCGGACGTGTCATCTAAAGACAGGGAGGTCAACCATGAGCAGCTGAAGCAATGGTGCGACGACAATAAAATCGCTACTTACATCGAGACCTCGGCCAAGAACGACAACAACGTAGTCGAAGCCTTCTCCATGGCCGTGCAAAGGTGATACATTTTTTGGTGACACATTATCCTCATAGTTGATTCATAATTGAGCTACCGAGCCTTGTGAACACTCGTCGAAATTTTCTAGTACCTTTCTTATTTTACGCTGTAGGCCAGCGTTGTTTCATCAATGAGAGGAACATCCTTCAATTGGGAGAGCATTGGACCGGACTTCCAAAGGTTGCGGGTTCGATTCCCGCCTGAGAATTCACTTGTGACCCGAATCTATTTTTTCTAGTATTTTTCTATTATAATAATAACATTTATATTTTTTATTTTCACACCATTTAGTCTAGCTCAAAATAAGGTTTGTATACTATGATAACAGATAGATATACGTATATGTTACATAGATATCTAAAATTTATCAATATTATAAATATCTGCTGAATCAGGTTTAAATTTTTGCATTCAGCACATAAACATCTGCTCCTTCCGAGACTCGAACTCCAAGACCAACGGTACTAAAGAAAGGATCGCTAACATTGCACCAAGTATTCGTCAAACATTACTGTATAGTTAATAAAAAAAATATTCCGCCTTCTAAAAATACATTTTTCTCGTGGACAAAGGTTAATTATTTTTTAAACTTACATTAGGTTTCATCTGGGCGAAGGCCGGTCGGGCCGTTAGGGGGTAATAATATGAATGCCACCTGCAGGTATTAGATTTGCTCGCTGAATATATAAGTAGTAATTAGCGCTAAAGTTATGAACCATATGGCAGGTGTTTTGGTGGTCAATTCATGAAATATAATGAATCTTAAGAAAATAAATTATTATAATAGAAAAATACTAGAAAAAATCGACTCGGGTCACAAGTGAATCTCAGGCGGGAATCGAACCCGCAACCTTTGGAAATCCGGTCCAATGCTCTCCCAATTGAGCTACCGAGCCTTGCGAACACTCGTCGAAATTTTCTAGTACATTCCTGATTTTACGCTGTAGGCCAGCGTTGTTTCATCAATGAGAGGAACATCCTCTCGTATTCGAAAGAAACATTTTTACAAATGTTTGGTCAATCGATTAAGATGAAACAGCCATGTTAGATTTATAATTTTTATATATTTTATGCATTTTCAATGCGATCTTATCAGATAAATTATTATAATAGAAAAATACTAGAAAAATCACTAGATTCACTAGATTCACTTGTGACCCGAGTCGATTTTTTCTAGTATTTTTCTATTATAATAATTTATCTGATAAGATCGCATTGAAAATGCATAAAATATATAAAAATTATAAATCTTAAGAAAATGTTATTTATTGAGTACAATGAACATAAATACCACGAATGCGTAGAGCATGAACAGTTTTTCTATATTTTTGATTTGTTTTTATTTTTTATTCCTGATTTAACGCAAGGTTTGCTTAACAAAAGAATACCTTGTACAGTATTTTTAAAGGTATCACAGACAATGAATACACATTAAGTGCATTTGTACGGAATGTATCAATGATATCGCACTTATCGTATTGGATTTAAAGTTTATAATTCATTGAAGAAATAAACTAACTTGGTTAGGTTAAAAACAAATAGAAGGTCAAAAGAAATATCTTCCTTTGCTGGTCTTTACAGACTCTTGACGACTCAGCTCAGCACTATAACTCGGTTACAATATCTGTGGACCTCGCTGGAATGTCAAGCCCCCTCCCCGTTCTCTTGTCACCTCCCCGCGCTTTTGTTTTGTGCACCGTACCTAAGCGCTGACGTGACGTCATCAGGTCCACTGATATTGTAACCGGGTTGTAGTTTGTGCTTAGTATTTTATTATTATTATATTTTTTATTTATTGTTTTTTTAGTTCCTACGTATACCGAGGAGTTAATGCTATCTGTGGCATATATATAGTGCAGCTTAATAGATAAAAGGTAAAATAATGTGCATATTTTCAGATGGGTAGAGTTGGAACAGAAAGCCGAAAAAGAGCTGGGAATGCTGCATCATCCTGACACTGTCACCCTCAACGGGTCCAGCCCTGTGTCCAATCTACGAACAACTTGCTGTTCTAGGTTCACCGACACATGAGTTATTTTTTAATACGTACCTCACGTTGTTGTCCACAGAATCTCCGCGCTCGGAAATATCATTACGATCTAGTTATTTGGGACTAAGAATAGTTGTATAGTGAAATGATTTTTGAGCTGAAATGCTACATAGTTATGTGACCAAATGTCACACAAATTGTAGTTCGGTTTGGACACAAGTTTTCGGAAATATCACTACACAGTAAAACATGTTCATAAAAAAATACTGATATGATTTTTTGGGCTAAAATGCTGCCTAGTTAGTTATGTGACCAATTGTCATACAAATTGTAGCTCGGTTTGGGCACAAGTTTTTCGAAATATCACTACACAATAATCATAAAAACAAATATGAAAATTGCAGCCAGATATTGCAGACTGACTCTTTCTATTTGTTATTTAGATATATTCTGTGGCAATGCATTTGATTGTTAAGATTTTTGTATATAGAGTTGTATGTAGGTAATCGCTTTTAATTTCAGTATTGCTGGCAAGAATATATATTATTTTATTATCAAATAAGTAGTGATAATTGGATCTGTCTTTATCTTAGATCAGAGATGGCGAACCAATAACACGCGTGGGAATAAATAAACAAAGTTTTTCTAGAAATTAATAAAGAAGAAAAACTAACATCTAAACCGATTGTCAGATTACTCCAATTCAGCCTGTGTTATTTTAAGTAGAACTATATTTAATGTATGAACCCCATTTAAGATACCTATTTAGAAACTATTTCGTAACATTAAAAAAGACACACTTTTATTTAAATAAAATAATAAACATTTAAGATTGCCACTAAACTTCATAGTTTTTTGTCAAATGTCTCATTAAATTGTAATATAACCCATTGTCGGCACAATACAATATTTTTTTATTTTATTTTTTATATAAATATTGCACGTTTAGTATTAAGGTTCGCTATCCCTGTCATAGAAACATGTGTAATTAAAATTCTAAGTTATTAATTTGATTATCCATCACCTAAATTGGCGTGTTAATCTCAGTGTATAGTTGCCACCACAACAAACTACACTTTCAAAATAAAATGATCTCTATTACAGTGGCATAAGGCAGTATGAATCGTTAAAATATAAGTATGGCTTCATGTACAGTCGATTGTACTTATCTTTTTATCAACTACATTATTAAAGTGTCTTTTAACCAGATTTAGTGTAATATTAAGACCAAAATTTTACAATTCTGTAGTAATATTTTATAATATAGAATTCGGCGTCGTTAGCAATGACCAAAAATTAATATCTGTTATTATTAAACTCATGCCTGATTTAAGGCAAGTATTGTCTTTCTTATCCTTTTAGCAGAAACAAGAAGTAGTATCAATTTTTAACCTAGAGGTCTAACATCGAATAGTCTCGCGGTTCTATTCAGACCAAAACGAATTGCTTGGCTTGATTGTGCTATGACATTTTATAATAATATAAGTTATTTACGGGATTGCTACCATGTACCTTGTTTTTGAGTTTCCGATATTTCGGCACTGTTGCAAGTGCCATGATCACGGAGCGAGTCGCTCCGGAGCGAGCGAACAAGGTACATGGTAGCAATCCCGTAAATAACTTATATTACTATAATGTTAGTGACCATGAAAGTTTAAAAACAATATATTGACATTTTATAAGTTTTTTATTTTATAGAGTATTCGCTTAGACCACAGAATAGAAAAGATGTTAGAATATAAATAAACGTAAACACTAATCTATACTGTAAGAATACAAATTTGTTGTTTGTGTGTTTGTCTATCCGCTCTTTTTCCATTGTATACGCGTTACCATAGCAACGCGTCACCGGGTCAGCTAGTTCAAAGTTAAAGATGATAAAGTTTTAGATATATCGATTGAATCGCTTGATAGAAGTTGATGCTAGACCAATCTATATTTTATAATAAGGAAGCGAAGGTTCATTATGCTTTGTAGTTTAATGACGTACCTACGTCTTAATCTCGATATAACCGTCCATCATTTGTTTTTGTAATAAGTATATCTTTTAAGGAGAAGCATTTAAAAAATCAAAGAGTGATTTGTATTGGCATAATAATCTATATTATAATTACTTTGTCTTGTTAAGGCGCGTCCAAACTATGTGGCATAACACGACGTTAATGACATAAGCTACGACTGTTATATAAAATTGTTATATGGGTTTATCATACTTAATCTAGTGTAAATCTATTCAATAAGGGTCTGTTTACACATTGTATATTTTGAAGGTTTTCTCTTGTATTATTCATTGCCAATGTAAAATTTTGTTAACAGATGTATGTATGAATGAATGAATGGAAAATGGATTTAATAAATTTTTCATATTTTAAATTTTATGCCGAAATTCGTAATGTGAAAATGCCTACCTCACCTATACAAGCTATGTAAAGTCATAAAGACAAATTTTGGTTGTGTAATTGTTTGGATTTTTTTTGTAGGTATTTAATAATTTAGAAATGATATTTATATCTGAAATTAGGTTATTGAAGTTCATCATTTCTTCATTATTCTTTTACGGTGATCATAATAAATGAATACCAAAGAACCAATTCCTCTTTACTACAGTACGATTAAATTCTAGTAATATTAAGTAGACTACAAAATACTATACTAATATTATTATTATAAATATCTATATAGAGTATGAACAAAATTACTTGAGCTATGGTTGTTATTTATAGTGGCTTACAGTTTAATGTAAGTTTATGTCACTTATTAACTTGAATATTTATACTAAAAAACATTTTAAAATATTAATATCACATTTAATCTTGTTAATTTTAGACGTTACGAAAATGAATTTTTTTGCAAAATATTTTTTTAATAAAAGACAATCCACAACAAATTGTCGATTAATATTCCTCTCTTAACTATCGGTCTTTGAAAATAGGTAGATTTTTTACAAACTTGCAACATTGAACTCTTCCATTGAGAATTCAGAGCAGTGAAAGGTCAAAATGAATCACATCATATCGCCCTTTTTTATATAGTTATTTAGTACTAAAATTATACTGGCAACAATTCTTTATCATTTTGCTTAGGAACTGGAATGAAGGTAGATTGCAAACGTCTCATCACCCTAGGCGAATGAAATTTTACAAATTGTCTTATAAACATTGTCTATGTGCATGTCCTTTGATTTACAAGTTTTTTGTGTATGGAAGATAGCAATGTGTGTTATTGCTGTTTATCTATAGAACTTAGAGCCTTTATAAACTTGTATCGATACAAACGCGATACTCACGCGAGTCAAACGCAGCTTCACTGAATTTGTGTAGATATTCAGAATATACCCTTGAATACCTGCAGGCCTGGATTTGGACGTGTGGAGGCCCTGGGGCCACAGACGGCCCTAATTATATTCGAATAAAAAATCAAAATCCTTTATTGCGAATATGAGTGATTTAGTTTTTATAACAATGTTAAAAGTTCTATATTCTACAAAATAAAATATTGGCAAATCTTGATAGTTAAAAGTAACCCGTTGAATTTTGTATTTTTTTATCTATTTTGTGGGGGCCCTCTCTTGTGGAGGACCCAAAGAGGTAGCCCCGCCTGCCCTCCCTCAAATTCAGCTCTGAATACCTGCATAAATTCAGTCTTAAGTTTGAATCGGTACAGACGTGATTATAACGAGCATTACGGAGTAAATAGTGCAAATGTCCTTAATGCGGCTTTAACATTAAAACAGTTGGTCTCATCTGAGTGTAACGAATGGAATATACAGCCTAAATGAGGCTTAGTAAGATTACCTATTTTTATTGATTGAGAACATAATGTTATTTTATGTATTAAAAGCAGTATTATGTATGTTACGAAGTGCGTGTGGATCTTGATGTTTGTTTATTTACAGGAATGTGCAGTAATATTTTAGGCGATATGTCATAAAAAGCGTAAGAAATAGTCATTCATTAAATCGACCACTTTATATCTTGCAGGTTTCATAGGATAAATTATTATAATGATGGAAAAACTACGTCCGTTCTTTATGTACGTAAAGTTCATTGCAATCTAAATATTCAAAAGGTCATATTTAATCAAATTTTCTTAAGGCACTGTTTAAATAAATAATTAACAGTTTTATACGTACAATAACTTTGAAAACATTTACGGTAAAAGGAAAATAGATTTATTAAACTGAACGTTTACTTATTAAACTGAACTTTTAGATTAAAGTGGACTATACCTGCATGTGAACAAAATCTGTGGTATGATTTTTTGTGGCTACAATTATTAACATCCAATATTGAAATTATCGTTTTTATTTTCCTTATTATAACATTAAAAACGGCCTAATAAATCGAAAAATAGAAGAATCTAACCTAAGCATAATTTTTTTTTCCATTTAAAATATTTCGATAAATATGCGTAGAAAAAGACACAAAGAGATTATAATTTTGTCAAATTCTATAGCTAAATAGCGAGGACTTTATATTTAAGAGACACTATGTCAAGAAAAATACCTTGTAAGGATTTTTTTTTTCACTAAGTGCCTAGCTTTATATACTTATGACTTAAATAAAGAGCACTGAATTTTCCAGCACTTGTTCCTAGTATAAGCTTAAATTAAGATCATATATTGTGATCAAAGTGGCGAGCGAGGCGGCAAAGATTTTCATACGGCTTCGCAAATTTCTTCCACTAAACTTTTGCATTAAATATTAAAAGTAATGCCATAACGTTTGTTAAATGATATCACGTAATTATTTCTCTTCTTTATACGTAGATATTCCACACTCATTAATTCACGTCGGAATTGGCAATGGGGTGATTAGCATTTTGAATCTTATTTACGAGTTAAGAAAGATTAAAATGATAGACTAGAGCTCTAGTCGGAGAAATCACTTAGCGGAGATTTGCGTCGCCTCTGTGGTATCCTCATATTTCGTATAGTATAGGGCCTATACATTCCATGTATTCCATTAGTTTTACATTCCATGTGTGAACGAGTCATGTCGGACTAATCTTCCTATAATAGCACCAGTGTATTCACTAGTGGAAGTACTCAATCCTCTGGTGTAGATCAGGAATATTCTAAAAATAACATCTTCCATCAAAAATTATATTTCTTTAAAAACATAAAATATATTACTAATGAAAGCCTCTACTTTAGGCTCTCGATAGACGGACCGCATTTCAACTGCAATCCAACTGCAAATTGCAGTGCAGTTCACACGACTGCAATGGAACTGCAATCGGACTGCGCGTTTGGTTTGCAGTCCCATTGCAGTCGTATCAACTGCATTCAAATTGCACCTGAACTGCAATTTGCGGTTGGATTGCATTTGAAATGCAGTTTGTCTGTCGAGAGCCTTATTTCTCCTTCATTCATAAATTGATTGTAATCGACATAAAACATTCATGTTAAAATAGGTACGTTAAGTTTTCAACACCAAGAGGTGGTACTTAATAATTAATAGGAAGTTTGGTCCGAGAGAAACGGTATTTCAGTTGTACTCTTTATGCTGGTGTTATATTATGGAATTTGCAAAGATTACCAGAGACGAACAAGACACACCCTACTTTAAACATAAATTATTATAATACATAAAAAGTTATTCGATTTACTCTATTAACTATTAACTCTCCTGACCGGGTTAATTCCAACATAAACGGAATCGTGCGTATAAAATCGATTGGTCTTTTATCGATATCTACGACCTCCAACGTTTAAAATAGCGTGCGTCCTTTTGTCATCAATGACAATCTGCGAACACTTGTTACTTATTAAATTTTCACTTCATCCCATAAAATATGTACATTTATTTTTACTGTAGAATTATGTAATGCTGGAGTTATATTCCAATTGTGAAATGCTTAATTAATTTATTAAACTTTCTTATTTATAAATACAATTTCATTTTATGCAATTCCCTTCTCCTAATATACCGTAAATCCAAATAATCTCAAAACTAAAATTCTTACCAGTCCAACATAGAGGCATTGGAGCAGCATGTAAGTTAGCAGTTAAACATAACTTTGTGCGTTAACAGCTCCCGGTAGGAGTAAAGACGAGGGTTCAAACCCCACTTGTGATTCTAGTCATGTTCACCAGTGTAATTATGATGATGAAAATATTGCCGGGCGGGGGCGGCATTTTACAGTGTTTGCCTGGCCTCGAATAAATTCAAAATCTGGAGTTGACGTAGGTATATTCATAAGTACCCTTGACTTAGTGTTTGAGTGGGGGCTTTTGATACTTATTACTTTCTACATAAACTGACATGCGTACAAAAACTTACCAAAATTTCTTCGTAACCTGTCGACTACTTTTATTGCCTTGCAAGACTAACGTACGGCAATATTTTTTTTACAATATAGGGGGTAAAATAAGATAAGAAGGTATAATAAAACATCAATAGGTATAGGAAGGTAGATACCCAAAATTTAATAAATAAGACCATTGCTATATATTTCCTGCATTTTGATGCATCTATATACTACCACATTTACAATAAAATGTTGAATGTTGAAGGCACTACCCATGAAGTATAGTCTAGTCCTAGATGAGCTCCGCATAATAATTGTGACTTGACAGCGGCGAAACCACGAAGAAATGTAAAATTTATACCACAGGCCACAAACAATACTACTTTCATTGTTGGACTTTTACAAAAATATTTTTGAGGTTAATGGTGCCATTCCATTATGTAGTGGCCGATCATGCGTTGCATATGCGTAGTCATCAGGTATGAAACGCACGGATAGGTATTTTATAATTATATCGTTTAATGACACAAATTTCTCATGTTTGCAATTATTTGGCCAATATAAAAACTAGAGCGTCGACTGGATCGATTTCGACTTTAATGACCATTGTCATTAAAGTCGAAATTTGTTTAACACGTTAATAACAATGTTATAAATAATGTCTTAGTTTTTGTTATTCTAGATAACGGGTTTTAAAGCATTTTGCAATAATTTAGTTAAACCTTTTGTTTTTTTTTTTGCGTCAGCTCAATGTTTTTAAAAACGTTCAGGAGTGTCTTTAAAAAAAATTAATATAGCCAATCCTATTGGAGATAATGTTGTGTTATGTTTATCTACTACTGTGATAGGTATTTGAAGCCAGTGCTCGACAGTTTGTAGTGAAATTTTGAAAATTAAAAATTACGCCATCTACGTTTAGCGCTTGATCGATTAATGGAAACTTTTAGTTCTTATAAGTGATTAACTATTTGTAAAGAAAATGCATGTTATTAATATAGATATCATGTATAAACATTGTACACGTGAATTAGTAAGTAATTGTTCAAATATCTCATGGGGACCATGTCTGACTAGTTTATGATAATAATTATCATAGACAGACTTTGTAAAGAGTCGCAAATCCGCAGTAAAACGGCGCGTGATGAGTTACAATTGGACCCATTTTAGCAAACAAGAACCAACCCACAGCAGGTTGGTTTAGAGGAAACGAGACTTTTGTAAACAGAATGTGCAAAATGTAAACATAGTATGAATGAATACTTGTTAACCTCATATGGAATATTGTCACCTGTCTAGGAATATCAGATTTATAAATGTTATAAATAATAAGTGTTTAGGTACCATGTTGTATAGTTCTCAAACTGTGGGTTGGTTCTTGTTTGCAAAAATGGGTCAAATTATGGCCTATTCTCTTTACATTGCATTTATCTTTAAGGAACGGGGTCCATAATATATTGATCACATTTTCTATTGTATTTAAAATTGTCAAGTTGTTCGACGAAACAATAAATTATATCATACGCAGACGTAAGTGAACCAAGAACTTATACTTATTTTTAATGATAATTAACTTATGACAAAATAATTAGAGAAATATAGGTAAATTAAATGTACATAATTGAGATTTCAACAGTATAAACCACTAATATAATCAAGGAACGGAAGAGCTATAACTATAGTAGAATTACTAATCTCAAATCATTGAGTAAAACAATTATTCACACAAAATTAATTATATATAAGATGTGATATAACAAAAAAAATACATAAATTATAAAATTTAACTTAGGAGAAAATGAAATGAGATTTCTGAACAATACCATTATTTGCCTTGTTACAACTAGATTAATAATTCGACTTTACCTACTAAATAAGATCACGACAATCAGAAGTGTAAAAAGGTATCATAAAACTTATCAGTATAATGAGGTTTAATATGCTACAATAATCCTTAACAAGTGTGATAAGAAATCGACAAGTCAGCCAATTCAATTAATTTGTTTGATGCTACAGATTGGTATCTTTTTATTCAAAATTATATTAAACTGTTAGGGCACTACAGTCTATTCATCCTAACTTGTCCTATTTGGTAAACAATCTTGGCACTCTTTTTTATTGAAAATGCAGCATTAAAAATCAACTGATAACTAGATTCAATAGGTTTCAGTCTATAATAACGATTTATTGTAATAGATTATTGACTTTGTTATTATTTTATTTTTAAATGGGTGATTTTGTTAAAAAGTTGTGCCAAGGTTGTTTACAAAATAGGACAAGTTAGAATGAACAGACTTTACACATTGTCCTACGCCATAGAGTATACTGAAGTTACACTTTGTAGTAATTTTCAGATTATTTAGATCTAGTTAACTCCGCATTTGGACTTCGATTGTAAGCGATCTAAAGTTATTAAGAAAAATGTTTATTGATTGACTGATTATTTTCGATCTTTTAAAAAAAAATGAAAAGATAACTAGTTGAAAATTTACAATATAAACTATGGCTTACGCCGCGCCGGTCGCTTTAGTAGTAGAATCTCAAATAATAGTTATCTCATCATCGTTATTCAAAGACATTTTTAAACCAAAACTATTATTGCTACCTTTAATAAGATAATTAACACATTTTATTTTTTTTGACGTGATAACGTCTTATAAATCGATCAACACCGGATGCATGCACGAAAAAGTGTAACGTTCCGCGTGCAAGTGAGAGCGCGGAACAAGCGTTAGAGAGGCACGATCGGCCTAAGCGTTCGACTTGTCGCGCATCTATCTCTCTTCCACTTCATGAAGTGAACAGTTAATGTGGTTTCTATTGTTTATTACAACAACTTAATGTTTATTTATCGAAAAATAAAATAATTAATAAAAAGAATAATAATAAAATAATACATAATTTTCAATTAACTTCTTTTTTGTATTATACAAAATAATGATAATTCAGTGATAATAATTCAATTCATAAAAGAATGCAATTTTTCATCAATGTTTTCTTATGACGCTATCACGTAAATTATCGTCCGTAAACTGACCTCACAGACAATCAATTTTTTTTAAGTTACATTATTACAGTCAAAACTGACATATCGACAACTCTGACCAACAATATTTCCTTGCGAAATTCCGGACTTAGACCTCAAACCCTACAAAGTGGAACTTCTCATTTACTCGATGACACTATGTTTTCCTTTAGGGGTATAAAATACCATTATTTTTATGGCACTAGCAAAGAGAAGTAAATATATTGTGAAATAAGCAGATTGATTAAATTATTATTGAACATGACTAGTCCCTCTTTTTCATAATATTTGGCACCATATTTTTGGTACTCGCACAAAGAGATATTACACCCCTTATAGGATAAATTACAAGACTAGGTTTTATATTTGATACACGATTTGTACTATTGTGTACACTCTGTACAATATCCGACTTAAAACGTAAAAACAAAAGATGTTCTATACTGACACGTTTTCTGACGGCACTAGATCTTGAAGTATATTATAATCTATAATAGGAGATTGCTACCTTAACTACGCAAACGATTTGCATGGACAAGAAAGCATTCTGCATGTCATTTAACTCTGCTGGTTTACCGCAAGCTAGTAGAGGAATAAACACAAAACAGTGTGCAGAAACTCTTGTATTCTGTACGACGGTTTACCACACATGTTTTAAATAAAGGAAAAGTTGATGGCACCTAATAAAGTTAAAACTACTCAGTAACCCAATAGTGATATGATGAAAGCAAAGAAAATGCTGAACACATTTCGTTTCCATATGACAACGCTTTACATAAATTAAACTAAGTACATCAATCGCGAATTATTCGATCGCTATAGGTTTCCTGGCTTTGATAAGTTGCTCAGACACTTCCCATAGTTTATTCTCGACGTCCGCATCAAATGGATATTTTGATTCATATACGGCGCAGTCTCGGTACAGTACGCCAGATTGACCTTCAATGCCATAGTCACTTGCGCAGTATACTATAGTTTCTGCACCCTGTAAAAACATAAGAACATTGATTTTTTTCTTATACTGATTGAATATAATGATTGAGCCTACAACATTACAACCCGGTTACAATATCTGTGGACCTGATGACGTCACGTCAGCGCTTAGGTACGGTGCACAAAACAAGCATCATGAGGATAGTATTGTAAACAATAATAATTATGAACTATAAATAAAATATATTATACTTTTACTCTTTTATTATTTTATTTTTTTATTCCTTTTCAAGAGAACGGGGAGGGGGCTTGACATTCCAGCGAGGTCCACAGATATTGTAACCGAGTTGTATTAAAAAATTCTTACATAAAACACGATAATGTAATTAAAGAAGACCTTTCTTTTCGGGCCAAAAATGTACCTTGGTACAAGTTATTTGAAAATATTCATAATAATGTACAACCACTTATTTCATATATAATATACCCATAAATTAGATTTTTATAAAGTTAATAAAACACAATAAATTATACACAAAATCACAACTGCGTAGAACGAAACGCTAATATGGCACTTGTGTGTGACAGTCGGTTAGATTTTAACAAGTTTCTCACGGCTCTGGAACACGGTATTTTAGTAAGTCCGTAGGCTGATAAAATAACTAAACGCTTAGAATGATTCGCAATAGCAAGAAATATCTATTTTCGCTCTTGATCCTACTGTATATATTAAAAACAGAAGAATTCATAAAGCAGTGTTGCTGATAAACTTGTATACATTTTATGTTTAAGACTGAATATCGAAAAATGTTTATATAACTTTAAGCTACAAAACGCTTGAAACTCAAAACAATTGTGCTTGCCAGCTGAAAAATAACATTTCTTGCAAGTAATATATATTTTTGAATGATTTTTTTTAGTGGTACAAATGTATTTAAAAATAAATAAGTATTTTTTTCGGAACATACAATTTTTTAGCTATTTTTTGGTGTCTTTGAATCTTAGGTACATATTTAGCGTAACTTATATGGAAGAAAGAAAGGCTCCTTTCACAGATTTTGTTTCATTGTCGCTGAACTGACAGATCTCTAGAATGCTATCAAACTCCATTTATCTGATATTACGTTTGTTTTTTTATATTAGTCATACCTGTTTTGCTGTTTTCATGAAGAGAAGCGCGATAGGAGCCATGAGAATGTAGTGATACCACCTGAGCGAATATCTACAATAAAAAAAAATAGTAATCAGAGAGGAATTTTGTTGGACCCTATGAAAGGTTATTCACAGTCGTCTTTTATTAATTCCGCTACTATAGGAATAAAAAACAAATAGTCAAACTATTAAATAGTGGTGTTCTAATAAAATACAGTCATAGTTAAAGTGCAGTCCAATCATATCATAGAAACTCAATAGCGTAATGATTATTTTGCTCGATCATCGAATGGCAACCAACAAATGCATTTAAGCATTTTTGTGCTTTCATCCCAATCAAGCCCGGGGGCCAAGACAGAATTCACGATGGAGCGAGGTAACCCACCCTATTCAACTAGCTTTGGAAACAGACGGTTTATAAGTACTCGGATATACAGACGCACAGACCCCTCTTTTCCACTGGGTACTCTGGGCAAATGCCCAGGGCCCCGTGATCGATACCCCCGTGCCCCCTGGTTCCTGCCAGATCACTTAACCAATACCACCATTTATTACTGAAAAAAATATTTAATTAGAGTAAATCGAACCTCAATTAGGGACTATATTATCGACTTGCTTATTAGCTTTTGTATGCGCAAAGCTAATAAGCAAGTCGATAATATAGTTCCTACTCTCGCCCAAAAAAAGGCTATCGAATATCAGCATGCTTAGATAATTTAAACATGTGAGAATCGCCCCATTTAAATTAAAGATTTCATCTATTGACTGTCAATAAAAAAATCTGAAACCTACTTTCATTGTCTCTCCTAGTAATAAACGGTGTTCTGTCAAAGTCATAGGAGCCCCATTATTCTTATATGCCCAGGGCCCACAATAAGTTAAAGACGGCCCTGCTGACGCAGGGAGGGTGCTCCACTTATTTGCTGTGAGCATTGTAAAATATGTTGAGTAGCGCTTCGTGCGTCAGTTAGGAATAGCAACCAAAAAAGGGTGACAGACCACAGTTCGGTGGAAGAAGGTGGGCGGCGGTATGAGCATATGCTGCTCCTGAGCACACTATCCAAAATAATTGTTAATATTCACTAATCCGCAGTAACTCTGCGAGGTGGATTAGGGTTGATTCTCCTTGAGTTTTTTTTAATATAATAAAAACAACATTACATTTTAGGTATATGTCATTAATCAAGTCGTCAAAAAAATATTATATTTACGCTAACAGGGTCGAGTGTGTACAAGGCCGTAGTAGATCAGCGAAGTTCAAGACGGTTCGCTTCCTTACTATTAAAATGTATGTATGCAAGTGAAAAAAGCCGTGTCGTTATACAATTCTTATATTTTGGAATTGTTTTTTTAATGACAGGAACAGTATCACGAAAAAACAATTACAAAATGTTCTCACTTATGTGAGTGAGCATATTTTAAGTCCACGCAAAGACAAAAGAGAAAAGATTAAAAAAAATTAAAAAAAAATGTAATGACGCATTACTAATGAGGCATTAACAGTTGAACCATTTTCGAAGATAAAAGTTAGTAAAATGACCTTATTGGGTATCAGAGACCTGTCCATTAATGAACTATAGTACCGTGAGTTATGGCTATATATTATTTTTGTTATTAATTTTCATAATAATTATTATCAAATAATTATTAAATCAAACTCATTTATTCCAATAATTTTATTTAGTAACCTTTGGTTTATTTTTTTTTTTGAATCCAATCCAAAACAATTAGTCCCTGTGATTACATTAATTATCATAATTTCTATTAAATAGACAAAATAATCAGTTATCACAAAGGAATTAATATGAATTTGCTTACCTAAATAAATTGGTGTAACAAAATCCTGGACAGCATGCACTGACATCAATTCCGGTTCCCTTAAGGCGGTCAGCCAGTGCTCTCATGAAGTAACAGTTCATGAGTTTTGAGTTACTGTAAGCAGATAAATGACGGCCCTTCACCTTGCCTTGTTTAGCATTTTCAATCTCTGCCTTTGAATTCAAATCTTGAAAGTTTATCTCACCCTTTTCATGGAGTGAAGAGGATACAATGACAATTCTGCAAAACATATAAAAACACATAATTATCACTGCTTCAAATGATTACATTATCAGAATAGGCTATTTAGCAGTTTTCATTTAATTTATTTAAGTATAAAGAATAGGTTTATTATATGATGAAAAGTAACATATCTTATGACTTTCGATATTCATTTATTAATAACATATGTGAAGCTGGTGTGTGTATGGCAGTGGCCATTATTTGCTATTTTGAAAAAGGAAAAGTACACAACACAATTAAATTGATTTAAACTGTGACCAATTTTATGTTGTAGTTTATGTTATGTTTATTATGTGTAATAATGTAATGTAAATAATGTTTATTATAGAAAAAACTGGCATAAACCTTCACCGATCATGGAGTTTGAATATATGGACAAACTATCAATATCCAAGTTTAATTATTATATTCTTTATTGCACATAAAAGATAAACAATATACAAATGTAGGTAATATTGTTTGCAAGGGTGGACTTATCTCTAAAAGAGATCTCTTCCAGTCAACCCAGAATAAGTGTGGTTGGTCGTATAAGTGGGTGTCACCAAGTGCAGACAAGCACACATGTGAAATAAATATTTAAATAATAATAAATGATATACAGAAATAAACATATAAATATATACATATATATATTTACATACATATAATATATACATATAGCTACTTATATAATAATAATAATATATACATATAGCTACTTATATAACAATAAGAGACAACTTCTAGAAATAATACCCATATGATTCGATTATTTTAATAAATTCAGAAAGTGCTCCTACAGTTTCAATTTAAATGATAAAATGGATGAACATTCTTGTATCACTTTAGGGAGTTTGTTCCAGAGCTGCGCAGCTCGCACTGAGAAAGAGTTCTGCAAAAAGTTAGTGTTGCTTCTGGGGACCTCCAGCACTTTAGTGATGCAGGACCTTTGGGAACGCAGAGGTGGGGGAAGATACCGGAAACGGGAACGAAGATAGGCAGGAGAATTAGGGTTTTTAAGAATGTTGAACAGGGTGACAAGGATGTGCATGTCACGACGCTGCCGAATAGGTAGCCATTTGAGCTCCTTGCGAAAGTGTGAGACGTGGTCAAATTTACGTAGTCCATAAATAAATCGAATGGCCAAGTTTTGTAATGTCTCCAGTTTATTAAGCTGTTCTTCAGTCACATCCAAATAGCAGACATCAGCATAGTCGAGAAGAAGAAGAAGTAGTGATTGCGCCAGCATTATTTTGGTCTTGAAAGGAAGAAAGTATTGAAGACGCTTGAGGTAGTGGAATGAATAATGCATGCGCTTGCTCACATCGGCAATGTGTGATGACCAAGTCATATTGCGGTCAAGAATCAAACCCAGATCTCTCACTTTTTCATTAAATCCTATAGTGACGCCATTGTAGACGATTGGTGGCACCAAGTTCCAATCCAACCCACTCACCAATCTACTGCTGCCAACCATAATAGCCTAAGTTTTATTGGGATTTACAATAAGGCCAAAAGATTTAGCCCATTCTTGCACAGCCCTGAGATCGCGATTAAGAATTTGAACCGCATCTGTTATTTCAGAAATGCTGAAGTGTCTATAGACTTATAGGTCATCGGCGTAAAGGTGAAAAGAAGAGGATATAACACTGGCGATTTGGTTAATAAATATAGAGAAGAGTAGAGGAGAGAGAACACCACCTTGTGGTACACCAGCCGCCAAGCGAGACCAATCGGAGGAGCTATCTTGACTTAATACACGCTGTTGACGATTAAAGAGGTATGAATGAAACCAGTCAGTAGCTGAAGCATTATTTGTTTATTTGGTTTTCTAATTAAAAAAAATAATACACAAATATGACTAGCATTTGTGCCATTTTTAAAAAGTTGTACGCTTCAAAATATATACTAAAAATCAATTCTAGTAAAGTAGTGATAGAATAAATAAATATATATATGTATGTATATATATGCTGTGTCACAGTCTTAGACCACAATAAACTCTGATTTTGATACTGAAAATTATCATAACTAAGCAACAGCAACGAGGGGCCCGATCGGCTAGTGCAGTGTTTCCCAATTAGTGGTACGCGTACCCCTAGGGATACGAGATTGCATAAAGAGGTACGCGCAACAATCTCTTAACTAAAATATTAAATCCTTAGAAATCAATAATGTCAACAATTGTCACATTAATAAAACATGTATTCATTTATGTGATAAATGTGAGAATCTAATTATAGAGAACACATGTTTCATTTGATGATAATAAATATGAAATACATCTGATTTTATTTCTTATTTAACATTCCTGCAATACAGGGTAAGCAAGTTTGAGGTCTTTCTTGAAGTGGTATGTAGAAAAACCTAATTGGGAATCACTGGGCTAGTGTATGATAAATTTATACTTATTTGTACTTTGTTGTAAATAAACTGACCTGCTAGGTGAAGCCCTTTTTAATTGCTCTATTAGCAATTTTGTAAGGTAAAAATGTCCCAGATGATTCACACCAAAGTGTATTTCAAATCCTTCTTTTGTTTTCTCATCCCGATCCAAAGGTATTGCTACTCCTGCATTGTTGATCAGCACATGTATTTTATAGAAACCAGCTTTTACTATTTCTACAAACTTTTCTATTGATTCAAATGAGGCAAGGTCTAAGTACATTGGGATCTGAAAATTAAAATTGACACTGAATTAAACACTTTTTTATGGATTTTGTGCATATTTTATTTTATATTTAATCCTGACGTTTCGACTCCTTTACAGGAGCCGTGATCACAGGATGAATAAGATAATGGTTGTCATGTATTTTCTACTACCGTCACAATATTTTATTAGCGCACATTCCTAAATGTTAAAATTGTTTTATATAAATCAAATTGTTTTATTTTTACATTTTATTTAGTTATTTAATTCTCTCTATGATTACATCGTATACTACTGAGTCTACTATCAGTTCGGAAATTGGGAGGCCCTTCCGAGAAGAAATGGCAAAAGAAACTCGGGCAGGGGGGCCGACCTCCATCTTACTGTTATTATTTGCAAAAGAGCTAAGTAACATCATCAGGTCTTGCTAAGTGTTTTTTTTGTAGGTATTCATTTTTTAATATAATTTCTGACTTATGAAACTGATCAACTGAAGTTTCTTAAATTATTATGAGACTGTGGTCTGACATAATAGACATATAATTTTATTTATGATAAATGACTTGCCTGAGGCGGTTACAACTGCTCAGTGCCTTTTATTCGCCGACGACCTTAAATTATATTTGGGAATATCTCACGAAAATGATACCCTAGCTCTTAAAAAACTGATATAGACGCCGTTGCACAGTGGAGCCAAGACAATCGTCTCTCGTTTAATACTTCAAAGTGCAAAACTATAACTTTTACAAGGAAACGGGACTCAATAGACACGAAGTATAAACTTAATGACGCACATATGGAAAGAGTTAATAATATACGTGACCTAGGACTGACTTTAGACAATAAATTTGACTTTCATGAGCATATGACAGAACTGTGTAAATCTGTAAGTAGAACTTTAGGTTTTATTATAAGGGCAGCCTCACAATTCAGTAATATGAATGTAGCCGTTGTATTATTCAACGCTTATGTACGTAGTAAGCTTGAATATGCAGCTGAGATTTGGGCACCTTATGAAGATACATATGTTTTAATGTTAGAAAGAGTACAGCGTAAATTTTCTCGGTGGTTGTACAAAAGGATTTATGGCTTTTATCCTTTCCTTTACCCCTCTCTATTCGTTTATGGAATGGTAGGTTTTGAGACATTGCATTTCAGGAGGATAAAGCTCCTAATAATGCACTATATTCGGGTGTTGCACGGAAAGGTTGACAGTTCGGCAATAGTTGGTGGGTTCGGCCTTCTAGTTCCGACACGCGTGCCTCGAGATAGCCGGGGAATGATGGTGGAACCACGTCGTCGCCCTCGTTTGCTGAGGAGACCGGTCACGCGCACGCGATACGCCGCTCATGCGCCCACAGTGCGCGCCCTGACTCTGATCGGCGACATGCTCACTCGATGCGATGAAATTGACCTGTTCGCTGATACGTTACCACTTATTTGCACTAAGGCTTACCAGTTTCTTGCTGGTTTATTGTAACATTTATGCCTTTTACATTTCAATTTATTATATTTTGACATGATTTTGATATTCTTTAGTTCATTTTTTATTTGTTATTTGTTAATTATTTATTTCTAGTTCACATTTAATTTTTTTTTGTGACTAATGCTTTTCAACCCATTAATTGACTATATTGTTACTGTTTATATTAATATTAATTAAGTCATTCCTTTTATTATTTTTTTTGTGACTTGCATGTGTGTTGGAGAGATCTGTCAACGTGCATTGTTTTTGATTAATAAATAATAAAAAATAATAATAATAATATGACCAAACATTTTAAACTCACCAGCTCGCCTCCATAGGGTTGGACTTTTCTGATATCTGCTATTAGCTCCTTTGCCTTGGGAACATCTCGGCAGGCCAAAATAACCCTAGCTTTTCTTCTGACCAATGCTTTGGTGGTTTCTAGACCAAGACCACTCGTCGCACCAGTGATCAAATAAGTCTTTCCCTTTAAACAAGTATTACTCAAGCACTTGCCCCATTTTCTTGATCTCCATTTGCGAAGAAGCCCTAATGCAACTATTAATGATACTGGAACCGCCGCGTATAACACCGTCACCATTTTTATTTAACAATTGGTTTTTTTAAGCTTATTAAGATTTTTACGAATCTACGTAAGTACGTCCTATCGGCACTTCAATGAAATCTGCAAAGAAAAAATAGATACACAAAAGTGAAGTAAGGATGTAAAAATCTAAACGAAAATGGAATAATCGTTATTTTTGGTTAATCGATTAAATCAATAAATATTAAGATACATTTTATTAAGTATTAATGATTTTTCGATATAGTACAAATAAAAGCTATTTATTTGAACATCAGTTTTGATGTTTTATATTTTTTTTATTTAAGGACGTAACTATTAGATTTTATATCTAAAGATATTTTACTTAGAAATCATTCAACTTATCAACCAAGTGGCATGCCGTGCATTAGGGCCCCGCAGTGCTCAGCGGCTCTCGGGCCTTAACCAGCAAACCTCGTATTGAACTAGCTGAAAATTCTGAAACGTTTGGGATGTAAATGTTAAAATAGGTTGCAAATAGTCGGAGAGTTTCCATTTAGTAATTTCTAAAGTTTCGTGTATTAGCAGATTATGAAATGATTTTATTTACTAGGTTTAATATTATTTACTGTTTCAAGTATACGTTCATATACTCTTCACCTAGGCGGTCACAAAATTTTACACAAGACACTTATGCACATAATTTAAGTAAATACCATGCTTCCTTCTGCCATATAGTACACGTTAAAGACCTGATAATACAGTATTAGCTTTGTACCATAAAAATATTCACATGTCATTCAAATTTAACCTCGATAAAACCTAAACAGTTTAGTTATTGTCCCAGATCTTATTTTGCACCAAGGTTCTTGGTTAACTGGCTACGCCTCAGCTATCCTGGCGAATGTTCTTCCAATGGGTCAGTTCTGTATATAAAAACATTTTTACTGTACGCAATCAAAATTTACACAGACATTTATCTCACGAATGTAAAACCACTACATTCGATTTCATGTCAATGAATAAGAATAGAAACCGACCAAATATGATAACCATTTTCAAATCGATTTAGAGGTTATCGATTTTGGCGTTAAAAGTGACATCCCTAAAATAAAGTCAGTAGTAATCTAATGTCAAAAATGTCAAGCGGTCAAAGGTCAAAGACTTTACGTTCATAAACGTCAATTACTTTTGTTCCTGTTTTTAATATACATATTAAATTGCAGTATTATTTTCTATGCCCAATTCGCTGGCGATGAATTTTGTTCGAAGACAAAATTGCTATGATCACCAATATCGATGCTTGCGTTCAAGATATTGCTCTTTAGAAATTATTTATATATATTTTTGAAACGTAAACCTTATAGAGAATTAGGGTAATAGTATCTACTTTTTGCAACTACATCTTGACATAAATTATCCTCAAATATTATATTAGGTAGTAGTACCCTATTCTAAAAACAATTCTTACTACGACATACTACCACCATTTTATTTTTAATATCTATCTATATAATATATAAAAATTCCCTGTAACAGTGTTTGACCGCGTTGAACTCCACGTTGATGTTTTCATTTATAACACAGCAACGCGTGGCCGAGACAATTAGTTTGTCATAAAAATCATTCTTGAATCACAGAATTTGAATAAAAATCTGTAATAATTTGCATAAATGATAATTATGAAGACTTACTGCGCTCCATATCAACACACTGCTGTTCTTTGAAGGTTACTACTAATTTACCCGCTAGGTACTTACTTAAGTATTACGAAGTGGCAACACTGCTGACTCTTGTCATGGAGGATGTCCGCTAGTTTGATCTAAAAAGCGCATAGCGGTACGGTAATGTAATACAGAACGTTTGTTACGCTTTAAACAGCGAGCTCATGTCACTCCCTATCTAAATAGAAGTGATTGTATGCTGGAATAGGGAAAATAACCGCATGCATGTATGCATGGAAATTTTATTTAAAAATTTATTATTTGGGATGTAAGTATGCACTATATAGCTTTGGTGTTGACTTCATATTAGCTTTTACGCACCGGGGCAGAATACGAACTAATGACAGTTCACTTATTTAAAATCACTCAAGTCGTTTTGTTACAAGAGATCACAATAGAACGAACCCACATACCTACGCGCGAAAAACATTACCCTTCTTCAGTGTCAGTAGGATAAAAATTAAAATTTCCAGAACGACCACTTTTATGAGTTTTGGGGTAATTTTCAATATTCCGCAACTTAATATTGGAATAAAATCTCTCTAACACTAAGACACCTCAAATAACGGTTTTATTTTTAAGGTCAAGTTCAAGTCATCTATTGGTTTTAGAAAAGACCGTGTATTATACGAGTATATAAGTCGCTCAATCCTTTGCCCTGACCCGCCATATATTCCATTGCACTTTAGTCGATTGGTTGTTGGTTACTTATTTATAACTAGCTTTCCGCCCGCGGCTTCGCCCGCGTGGAATTCGGTTATATTGCGGTATAAAGCACAACTATAAGAAAACTTCTCATTCCCACCGAAAAATCTAAGAAGCGCGATGTAACGCTGGATACAATTAGTTGTTAAACCAAAACTGAATGGTACACTATATTATGTTTTACCTTGTTGAGCAAAAACATGCAGATTTTGCAGGATGATGCAGAAAAAACACATCGTTACCATGTTTTAAAAAACACCCAGCGCCATCTATCGCATATCTCAAGAACTAAATAACGTAACTAATACTTATACCAATTAGTAATTCGTTGACTTTAGTGATTTCAGGATAAGTAGAAGTAAAAAATAACAGTTTAGACGATAAAACAAATTGTACGTCATCCCTCGAGAATTCCTCAATTTCGAGGATTCATTTTCGTATCATTTAGCTTCTAAATTTACATGTTTAATATTCTTTTGCAATATTTTACGTTGTTTTTAACGACACACAGCGCCATCTACAATCCATCCATCAAGCAAACAATATTTTTGATTTTCCTCGGGAATATCAATTTTTCCAGGTTATTATTATTTAATCCGGACTTTTATCTTTACGTTTGCAAAATTTCAAAGCAATCGGTTCAGTAGTTACGGCGTGAAATTGGAACAAACAAACAAACTCACTTTCCAATTTATAATATTAGTAAGCATTTGTTATTGTTTTTATTAACGTTGACAAATTATGTGGAGAAGGAAGACACACGATCGCATTCTATGGCAGGCTCTTTGATTATAAACATGTCTATAATCAAAGGGCAGGATTTAGAAGAGGCCTATGTTGGGAAGCAAGAAAACACAGAACATAGATACTCCAAGAAAATCTTCGTGAAACTGGTGTTAACTTTTGAAAATTAGTTCTTAAGTAAATGTTTAGTATGTAAGTTTGTTAAATGAAGGCTATTATTATCACTGTTTTCGTAAATCGAATTATTTAAAGTAGTAGTATGTTTGCTTGGCGCATATATGATATATTATAATAGACAATAGAGGCATATGTTGTCGCGGCATATCAACCTATATAATACCTAGTCCGGCTATAAGTTCTGTTGCAAATGAAAATGTATTTTTTTTTATGTAGTAATGTAATATTACTAAAACTTACATGTACATATTTATGAAAGTCTCAGCAAAAATAAAAAAATGTTCTATTCGAAATGGCCACCTTTGGATTTTATACAGGCCTTTAATCTGTCTGGCCACGAATCTATGGATTTGCGCACTGTTTCCTTGGGAAATTTCGCCACTGCTTGCTCCAGAGATTTTTTAAGAGACTCGATGTCGCCGTATCGTTTAAAGCAGGCCATGTTCTCTAAAACTGACCATGATTTGTAATCTAAAGGGTTGAGGTCTTGGCTAGATGAGGGCCAGTCTTCATCTCTTATAAAATCCAGAACTTCAAGCCAGGCTTGGGTAGAACGTGCCTTGTGACCGGATGCAGAGTCCTGCTGAAAAATCCACGGTATATTTTTAAAAAGTGTATTGCTGAGAGGTTTCACAACACGATCCAAGACTGTCGCTTGATACACTTTGACTCAGGTTTTCACTCCTTTTTCACGAAAATGTAGCTTTGTGACGTGAAAATGTAGATCCCACCAAAAACATTCTGTAAAAACTAGCCAAGTCTCGATGGAGCTGCTTGTTTATCTCTAAAAAGTAATGAAATCTAGACAAAGTGGTGCCAAGCCCAAGGTGCCTTACTGCGATTTCTTTATTATTATGTTTATGTTGTGTGACTTGGCCGTTGAACGTTCTTTATACATTAGTGGGTATAAGGATTTTTTTTTTACACGTAATGTTATATCTGTTGTAACTCCCTATGTTTGTTAAGCGAGACAAAAGCCCATACTGGCATTGGTAATTGGACGCTAGTGTCTCATTTTAGGCTGTTGTTGATTGTGCAACACATGCATTCAGCAATGACAATGCTGACTTCTGCTCTCTTCTTTTTGGAGCGTCAAATCAACCACCGAACGTATAAAGAATGTTCAACGGCCAAGTCATACAACATAAACATAATAATAAAGAAATTGCAGTAAGGCACCTTGGGCTTGGCACCACTTTGTCTAGATTTCATTACTTTTTAGAGATAAACAAGCAGCTCCATCGAGACTTGGCTAGTTTTTACAGAATGTTTTTGGTGGGATTTCACTTCTTTTTGTGGGAGAAACGTGGGCTAAAAATCTAATAATATTGATTTATTTTATAAGATTTTATTATTTGACATATTTTTTTATTTTTAGGAGTAGGTTTTTAATTATTACAAATCTTTCTTTTCTTTATTTCCGGTTCTGATTCTTGTACAGTAGCAACAGTTTTTCGTATTGCCCATTCGCGTTCATTATTTATTAATTTAGACGGTTTAGATGGTTTAATTTCTGAAAGATCGGCGCGTTATTTATTATCCAGAGGTTTCCTTTAATTTTATTTATATGCGTATTAAAAGCAGAAGGGGAGGCATTCGCCCAGCAGTGGGACGCTTTAGGTTAGATTAAAAATTAGAAGATGTGTCCCACTACGCTGGATTTTTGCAATGACAGTCGATTTTTGTATACAATGTACCAATAGTAGAAGGGGGCATTACCATATCTCTAATACAGCTGAGACCAGCTGAGGGTTCTTCATAGGATACTTCAGACCTCCGATTTTTAACATCAAATGAAGCGGCCCACCAAGTTGAATATTTTTTGTAAACGCGGTATGTCGATCTCTAATAGTTTGGTTGGGCTCTTGTGTTTTCTGATCAGGATCACCAGGTACTCCAGATCTTCGATTATCCTTGTTTTTATAGTTTTTCCTTTATGTAGCTATTAAACCGTAACTCTGTACAAAATTTCAGTTCTCTGAGTTTATGGGAAGTACTAGTTCTATTTTGATGATCATAAGTGAGTGTCGTAAATGCGAAACTTTGCTTTCGCTTAACTTCGGAACTAAATGACCTACAGACTTGAAATTTTGGATTTTAAGTATGTGATTATAGCTTACTGGATGACGAAAAATTTCTGCGTTCTAGTCTTATCTAGAGGTTCTCAAATAGGGGCCTGAAAATGCGGCGAAATGGTTCGAGTAAAGGATGGTACGGCAGTGTTTGCTTCGCGCTCGACTTGGCGGGGGCACTACCGTGCCCCCCGATTATGGTTAAAGATGTTAATATTGAGAGTTCCGGCCTCCTAAGCCGGAAGGTCCAGACTCAGGAGAATCTGGAACTGAAGAACCTGATCTCTTATCGTAGAATAAGAACTAGAAGAACCTATTCCCCAAGAGAATGAATTCGAAGAGTTTCTTCTGGAAATACCAACACCCGAAGTGGCAGAACCGGATTTCTTTAAAATATTTGGCCTGTTATAGTAAAAAGATTTAAATTAAAACAACCTCTTGTTAGCTAAAATCAGATGTTACTAAACTGGGTCACCAGTCAACATGAAACAGAATTTAGAAACGGTATAATACGTTTTATTGGAAGAAATAAATTAAGAAGTTCGGACATAATTCACTTCAACGCCCGTAAATAAAAAAGTTACATCTTGCTACCATTGAAATAACTCAGAACGATTATAATTTATTTAAAACAAGATTCAAGAGTAATCATTGTCATGCGGCTCATATCTATAAAAAAGGAAACCGACGAATACAATCTAGAAAAACTGAGAAATACTGGAAAATCTGTAATTCAGATAAACGCCATCCATAACCATCCTCAGGAATCATTAGCAACAAGTGAGGAGGCACGTTGGTTAGCTTCAGTTAACGGCAGGATGCACAAGTGATTATGAGACAAAATTTGTTCACTACTGCTGGCTTATGTAATGGAACTATTGGAAGAGTTATTGATATTATTTATAATCACAATGATAGTGCCAGATTTATTGATGATTTCCCTATATGCATTATGATAGAATTCAAATCTTATACGGAACCCAAGCTTAACAACAACAACGTACTTCCAATTTCACCAGTTACTGTGGCTTTCAAAGGAGGGAATACAACGTACACCCGTAAACAGTTTCCAATACATACAGCTTATGCCATCAGCATCCATAGATCATAAGGATTGACCTTAGACAGAGCTGTGATCGACGTGGGCGAGAAGGAGTTTGCCCTAGGTTTGTCTTATGTCCCGCGGTGATTGCCAAAAACGGCCCCGTGGGACCAATGGCAGTGTGAGGGTGCAAACTAGGGTTTTTAGTGGGTAGGCCTCCAATCCTCCATCGGTCAGTAGGCCGGGTGGGGAATGGAGGAGAGCCCCACATAACTGCGCCGCTCGCCCGGCGACGCAGTATGCGTAAGGCATTTTCCGTAGTATAAAAAAAAAAGGTTTATCTTATGTGACTTTCTCTAGACTCCGGAGTATCGAAGGGCTTTACATATATCCATCGTTTCCACTCGAGAGGTTGAACAAAATCAATGACAAGAAAGGTCTATCCGAGAAACGAGTTGAACTTGAACGACTAGTGCAAATGTCTTCTCATGTCTAAAATATTTCATTAATAATAACTTTCATTAATAGTTTTTATTTGGAGTTCTTAACCGATTTTATAATATTTGTGTGAATCGAATCAACACATTAAGAACTAGATTGTGACGCAGCCCGAATTTTGAAATTCGCCAAAATTCCCATTAAAACAAAAAGCACGAGCTTTTTGAAAGTTTTCATTCTTATGGAATTCTAAAATTTGCTAAACATTATTGAATTTTATTTTTTATTTCTTTAAGTATTACGCTCCGCTCTTATATATGGTTCTAGCGAAGCTTTATGCTTAGCGAGTGCATCGCCTAGTTATATTGATACGGGTCTGGGTGTTGTGGAACTGTCGTTGTTTCTGAATTCTATAACACAGAAACATTAAATTTCAGAACAATGTATGTATGTGTGGTTTTCTAATACTACTGTTATTATTCCTCAACCAGATTTTATTTTTACATATTACCACAACAATAATTATGTCGCAGTGACGTAAGGTGGATAGTTGCGTAGTTGTCACTACAAAAAATGTCTTTGCGACGTAAACAAGAAAGTGTTGCGGAGCGGAATTCCCGGGCGTATTACGTACCTTACTGGTAGAATGGCAATTTCAGTAATTGTGCATAATCATCTTGATAGTTTATTTGGAAATGGAAAAATAATGAAGCCACTATTATTATAGCTGGGCAGTTTATTTGTAATACATATAAGGATAACTAGATAAAAAATGTATAATCCAGACTATGAAAACAATTATTGATATGGCAACATTATGAATATAGTTGTCTGAAATTTCTTTTTATACGACGTGTTTACAAATTATGATTTATTATAATAGGTTAGTATAGTAGATAAGTTCAAAAAGTCTAAATTAGTTTTATCATATATTAGAAAACATTAATGAGCGTTACCTTACAAACATTTTTATGTACTCTTATAAACTGAGATCGGTAACATTATTATGGAATCATACAACAGAAATAGTCACAATAATTCTATAAAACATCTATAATTAAATATACTTACTATCAAATGATACCAAGCAGTAATCATTGCAAGAAAAATCTATTTTTACCTTCTTGTAATATAAATAGGGTAGTTGACCTGATTTTATTTGGTAACATTCTAATCAATTACTATAAATTAACTTGAAAGCAATCGCTTTGGTTCACAGTTCTAGAATCTACTGATTATTGACAAGAAAAAATGGGTACCCTCATCTGACTCCACTGTCAAAAAAGGGGAATGCCCATTCTAGGCCCACCGTGGACATCATTAAACAAGGAAATGATTTTGTACATTAATTTTGTCATTTTAAGTTATTAATTTTACATAAATTTAAACAGGCGTCACTGCAATAAACTATATTTCGATAAATAAAAGTATTTTTGTTATAAATCATCATAAGTTATCTGACAAAATGTTGCCAGCTCGTTTAATATATAATTTTACATTAAATATCGATACAGATCGATTGTGACGAAAATACATTAAACTGAATAAATAACTTAAGATTTTGCATAAACAACGTAGTTCATGAACCAAATTAAAGCTAAGGTATATTTCTATGAATAAAAAAAAGTAATAAAAAAAAATCGATGTGTTTTATATCATTGGTTTCCTTTAATGGCAACACTTGTTTGTCAATTAAATGTCAATAATTCAAAATAATTGTCACTTGTTGCTAACGCTCAAGCTGATGTGTTTTGATTGCAATGCCGATTTCTTTAACTACGACCTGGCTTCCCATATACGGACGCTTACCTAGGACATAAAAATGTATAAGTTTCTACTTTTTCTAAAACAATGGCGTCCTTTCTAATATCTCTTTTAGATAACTGATACACTTAAGATTTTAAAACACTCAATTATTATTCTAATTTTTGCAGTCCATCCTGGGCCCAAGACACTGTAGAGTGTGGGCATTTCCCTCTATGATTGTATAAGGTATTCCATTTTTTTTTTTTATAAAAAAAAGCTTTGGCAGTCGTTTTTATGCAAACTATTACTTATTTTCATTTAGACAACTACCCCACTTGTCTACATTGATGACACCGGTTTAACCCAAGTCAATTAAATATAAAAATACAGATACTTGTTGAAAATTTAGAGGGATAACATTTAATTAAAATTTATAAAAACTCACATCAATTATTTCACCAGTTAGTTTAAAACTAACCAGAGCTTGTATTATAAACAGGGCCGGATTTGGCGATCTAGAGGCCGTGGGGCAACGAAGGCCCTGATTATTTACGAATAAATTTATCGAATAAATTTTTGTGATTATATAGGTTATTCAGTTGTTGTAATAACGGTCAAAGTTCTTTCATATTTTATCATCTAAAAATTCTAAAAAATCTGTTTAGAAAAGAAGCGATAATTGCTAACCCGTCGAATTTATTTTGTTTCTACTGTGGGGGGCCCTCTTTTATGGAGGCCCCAGGGCAGTAGCCCCGCCTGCCCTCCAACAAATCCGAGCCTGATTATAAACACTAAATAACGGACACAATACATAAATAACTATATCAATAACTCGGGTACAAATGCTTATGAACATCTCACAAACATATGCTTACCAGGATAGAACCAATTTTGACCTTTGGCTCCTAAGCAAGATCGCTATACGTACAGTAATTTGAGTTAAAACAATAATGTCGAAACCATGATTGTTACCTTCAAAAGAGAATAGAAGTGATTTATTGTTTATTGCTGAGTTTCTATCTTTAATTTTCATTTGATTTTGGAATTATTTTAGATTGGCACTGGTAGTTACAAAAATACTTTTACACGACTTTTGTGACGTTTACCGTAACGTTATACAACCTCTTTTGAAGCCAGAGAGTAAAATTTTAAAATGCAAACTTAACTACGCTTTTTAGAGCTTATTTGTATTTGATGAGACTATGAGTCTTAATGTAAGCAAATTAATGGTGAAACTTTTTCAGCCTTGCACTTCGACATCATCATCAATGTATTAAGAATGCAACAGTCTTCACTTTAATCTTAACATAAATAAATAATTCCTTTTTCCACATCACACATATTTCGAAAAGCTACCTATGAACGTTCCTAAGAGATGTTTATTCTTATTGAAAAAAATATAAAACAGGTTTTAAATTATTCCTTAACATTCTTATTATGTCGCCTTAATCGCAAACAACTTAGTATTTTTTGCAAATTCACAGAAAAATCTCACTATCTTCCGACTGAATTCTTACATAAACACTTTATTCAATATAAAATTAGATATTTAATCATATTTTGAAAATCCATCTATCGTCGCAACAAACTGTAAATATATAATTGTGTAATATATATATATAATCTATGCCATATTATTTAGATTTTACTATTATCTAGAAACAATACATTTTACATGCATTTAAACAAATGAACTGTTATTATCATTACAAAAAACGTAACGTATTTTTTCCTTAACGTATAATATTCATAACATTGTATAATTAAAATTAAGTGCACATCCATAATAATAACAAAGAAAAGGATAAGGTACCCATATATCTTTAGTTTATTAAACCTTTATAATTGTTGTATGTTCTGTTGTGTAGGTAAAACACTTTATCAATAATTGAAAAATGTAGAAAAAGCATTTAATTGCTTTTATAGCGCTATTCGTACGTAAATTCAATAACAACTTTGGTTGCCCAGGTTACTTATGTACCTATCTTTTAGAAACAATGTCGCTATTTAGCGCTATTGTCCTGTTATCCTGTTATGTTGTTTCTTTCAACTGATATGCCATCCAAGTTAGGATTAGTTCCTGACAACACTGTCTAGAATAAAAAACCACAATACCTATATTTCATGTGACTTATTCGTTTGACAACATTAATTTTTTAAAGGCCTGTCTGTATTTTTGCTTTTAGTTTTTAATTAATTCCTGTATCGTAATTAAAATGCTAAATTTTCTTTTCAGTTAAGGCAAAATTTCTCCACGCTGTTTGACATTGCTGGCTCACACGTTATCACAGTTTAGTTACTTTTTAATTGGACATAACTAAGCTAAGACGCGCTCCATTATGCCTTGTGCAATGAATATTGTCATATAAAAATAATTTGTTGTATTTTTTTTTATAAATTTAATGTTGTCAATTGAACAATAATAGCAAATGTAGAGAGCTGTCAAACATTTGGAAATTTAGTGTATGTTAAAGAAATCCATTATCCTTAAAAATGGCGATATCAAGTTAATTGTCCATTCAAATAGATACAGATTAATCATAATTTTTAATCTCCTTCAACAACCTACTCCTACTCCCAGTGCAACTAGGGTGAAATTTCTGTATAGGTTTGGCAAAAAACCATGAATAAAACCCTTTAAACCCTGAGCAACCAAATCATTTAAGTAGCAAGCCACATTTACCATAATTAAACAAGCAACAACGAATGACGGGCAATTCTACAATAAACTGGAATGCTATAGTAATGAGGAATTTTCTTACAGACCTTATTCTAAAGGTAATTAGATTTTAAGGGCACATTTAACGTCGTTTCACACACGAGATTCATAAAGAGACAGTTAAGTTTGAAATTAAATACATCTTACCGATTACAAGATGAAGCAGGGCAAGACACGCTGCGACGTTATTATAACGTACAATTACAGCTTAATTAAGATATTTAAAAAATTGATTTCTCTATTATTAACCTACTTCATATCTCACATGGGAGTAGACAGCTGATGTCGCGAGTGGTCCTCTCCTACATCAATTGTGACAACTTTCCCGTCCACTGGCGTACCACTATCTAATTCACTATCAGGCATTATCACACACATAAAAGATTTACCACTGGTCACATCTTTTGGATAAATTGTCATAGGAATAAACCTATCGCTCGTGCCGTCCACGTAAGCCGCCAGCCTCGAGTAGACCTCTGGAAAATGTTTCTTTAGAAGAACTCCTCTTTTCTCGAGCTCGTTTGATATATTTTGGAAGCATATTTCTCTGAATTTATGAGCTGTCGCTGCATTTTTCTCACCGGCGTTGCACAACTTGGATCTAAATATCAATGTCTCCCTATCTTCAGGTGTACCTTTGCTGTCTCGTCTGTGCCGCCGCCGGTTCTGCTCCTGTATTGCAACGGTCACAGTCTTACTCAGACGAAGCTTCGCGCATCGTGACACCATTTGCCTTTCCCATTTGACAGCACCTTTTGTGGGCACTTCGCTTATTATGCACACAGCCACGTATAATATAATCCGCGTTTCCGGGTTGTATGCTTTGCATAATTTGACAACCTCTGTGTATAATTCAACGCCCATTTCATTTGGCTGGAGAGCAGTCCATTTAACATATTCAGGCTCTGTGAGGTACTGGTAACCGTGGGTCGTAAACTTTTCTGCTGCTTCGGGGCTCGTAAAGAAAACTTTGACTACCCCTCTACCTAGAGCCAAATATCCTTTGTGAGCAATCGTGCTGATTTGGTGTAGAGAATCGGCGTCTTCTTTGGCTGCTGATATGATCTGTCTGCAAAGCGTACTTGCTCGGGAGTGCAAGCAAACCTTTCTGTGCTTGTCCCAATGCGCCCTTCGGCACTCCTTCGAACAGTAAAGCGTTGTGCAGTTGTGGCAAGTTTTGTAATGCCTTCTGGCGTCTGCTAAAGGAGCCCGCGAGGTGCACTTAGGATATTTACACTTGACGAAAGCGTCGTCCGTGCTGTTATCCGTTTGTAATGAAGCGAGTGAGGTTTTAGAGTCATGGTGTGTAAGCTGGGATTCGGAAGGGCGTAGGGCCGTCGCATCCAGGCTGGTGCGACGGTCGAAGGGGGTGTTGGTATGGGTGAAGGGCTCGCTCCTGCGGCGCGAATGCTCGGGTCCGTGGGAACGCGACCGTGTCGACTCTTGCATCGTGGTAGAATTATCAACTGTATCCTTGCCTGAAACATTTTAATGATTAAGTGACCGTAAAGTTTTTATTATTTGTAAGTGATTTAGACTCAGAACCATAATTTCTATGGGAAATAACATTCACATGCTACGGGTGCACAGAACATGCTAAACAAAAATATATAACGTAAATATACCTTAATACATATCGCTTTCTATACGCAGGAACCTAAGCAAGTTAAGATTTGACTTTTAATAATAAATTATTTTTGAAAAACAAAGCATTTTATTATAATTGGCCTTCCTAGTAAATAATTGGGACACGTCAGTGCAAGAGTGAATATTAAAATTGAAATGAAAGGTGTGGTAAGGTAATCAAAATTGGAACGTCTCGGACTTACATATCGTTCCTACCTGGTCGGTCACGGTCGGGGCTAGGATCGGTGACCGAGCTAGGCCCTTCGCTCGGGGTGCTTACGAAGCGGGATGCGGGGGAGCCGCTGCTGTGCCCACTGCTTACCAGTTGTTCGTAGCGGGGACTCTGCAGTGCATGGTTGCATGTTGCGTACATATCGAGTGTGATTGCAAGAATAGACGCGTGAGAAAAAAAATAACTAAAATTTATTAAATCCAGGCTATTAGTTAGCAGTTACGGAAATATGATGCTTTTATAGGATCAAGGGTAAAAACGAAGAGGTTTTGTCATTGGTGTAGTGGATTTGTAAATTTTGTCAACTTATCTAAAGTAAAAAATCTAATAATTTTGCTAGATTTTATGCATAGTACCTAAGCCTTTAATTAGTTTCATATTATCAAGCTGACATTACTAATTATAATTCAAATTACTTATTTCAGTTCGGAAGGCACAGTATAAATACGAGGCTTATATAGGTACTTAAGCTGCTTTCTCTTCAAAAAAGATTAATAAACACTTTATTTGCACGTAATGATTAGTATACCTTGCCTCCCATTAAAAAATAAGGACTCGTAGCTTTCCTAGGACTCGGCTGAGGAGTCGGTAATCTGGTGGGCTGCGACGGCAGGCCCAAGAGAGAGTCCAGAACGTCTTCAAGGGTGGTAGACCCTGGGGATGGCCTAGCGATACCCAGGTTTAGCGAGCGCTGAGTATCTTGCCAGTCTGTGGAGAGTATGGGCAATTATTTCACTGGCATTTTAGTTATGGTAACAAAGAGGTCAGGAAGTCAGAAAGTCTGTATCAAAGAAGGCCTTTCATCAGCAAGAGTGTTGATACTTGGAATAGAAAGAGTAAGAAAAGATTTTGATATAAATTAATTTGTTACTTACTTTACTGTTAGCCACGAACCGATTACGTAGGCAATTTTATTCTGCGTTAGAGAGCATCTAAAAAAGTGTGTAAAATAGTAAAGACGTCACATTAAATAAAAATAAAACAAAAAATATAAAATAAAAATGAATATATTCAATAATCATTATAATTAAAACATTAACTAAAATTACAATGATCGAAATCATAATATTACGAAGACTACATTTGTAAGTCTTATCATTAAATAGGTACACGGAAAGGTACGGAGATTCTAACATACAATATTATAATATAGCTATATCTGTATTACCAATGTATCTTTATTTATTACAGGTTAGGTACTAATCACATTTCTAATATGCAGATGTAGAGAGCTACTGTTTGACGGAGGTAATGAAAATATTGAACTAAAAATATATTTTATAAATATGCTAATTTCTAAACGTTTAGTCTTCGACTAAACGTTCGTGACGCGGTTATAACGCTTCGGCGGTGCGAGTTAAGAACACAAATGAATGTTTTCTAACCTAATCAGAACCTGTATAATTTACTTAGGGGCTAATCAAAGCTCCAATATAAATTACGAGGTGATTCAAGTAGAAGGAACTAAGTTTTTCTTTTGAGACGAAAGTCTGACGTGTCACTTCTCACCACCACATTCTCTTATGGTTCTGATAACTGTTGCCTTATATATTTTAAATAAATAAATATATATATATTATATAGGCATTTTACTGGCGAATATACACTATTACTGTTTGTGACCTCTATTAAAGCTTCGGTGTGGTTACTTTCCAAATAATAAGGTACATATATAAAAAAATAAACCAATAAAATTGCGAAAACAATACACTGTAATATGATAATATGTTCAAATTAGCACCTAAAACAAAATATAGCAACATAGTATTGATTTATTTACATCAATGTATCTACTAGCTGTAAACTAAAAACTAGAATTTAAAATAAACACACAAAACAAATAATTTACTCTGTACATACAATGAAACTACTAAGAATCAACTGGTTTAGGTCTGAATATAGAATTCATAGCTATGGCAATATCACTAGTCAAAAATATATCTTAACTATTGACTTTTTCATTAAATTATGAAAATGTTTAGAGTCAACCACCATCAATAAAAAAAGATATGATTTAGTATTAGGCTTCTACAGTTTAAAAAAGCCTATAACATTGCATTGTATATAATATGTTACGTATTCATAATAATATATTATTAAAAACACATTGGTTACCGTAATAAATTCAACATCATAATATTTTGTACTGGTAACACTGACATTTATTTTTATATATTTGCTTGCAACAAAAATGTGCACACATAATTGTAAAAATTAAACACTTAAAAGCGTGTGTTTTATTATAACAGCATAAAAGTGAAACACTTGTACAAAATGAACAGAAATTGCATAAATCCAATAATAGTGCGTGAATGTCACAAAAATAATAACATACAAATTCATAAAAATATAATGGTCCTGAGTCTTAAGCACAGTCTATAAAGCTCTATTACACAGACTTTCACAAAATGAACTTCAATAGCAAGCTGTAAAGTTCATTTCACAAAAATGTAACTAAATAGGTACACGGAACAGCACAAAAAATAACGCACAGAGTATTTCAACGTAACATAATATTAACAGAGACACCTCAGGTTCAGACTTTTGACGTAACAATAAATGCATTTTATTTTGACCGATTTTTTGCACCGATTTGTACAGTTATGAAGTCTGCTTTTTCTTACTTGTCTTATTTAATATACTTACAATTTAACATAACTCTCTAATGAAATAATCATTTGATGAACACTGATTGTTCAACTAACTTCTAACGAAATCAGTGTTTGGTTAAATGTTATTTTGTGTTTGTTTTGTTTGCTGCTCAAATTAAATTAATAGAATTTTCACGCTTTGTATTTTGTATCTATAGTGAGGCCGTTGTAGATAAAGAAATCTTCTAAATCGATTTTAGAATAGGTACTTAAGAGAGTTATCGAAAATCTTCCAATACACGCTTAGAGGCATTTTTCCACTAAACGACTGAAAGTATACTTAGGCGAGAGTTATTTGTGTTGGTATTCAAATAAGTAATTCGGCAATTTTCGTTTGATTAAGCAAGTTTTTCATCTAACTTTGCAATACTAAATGGGACAAGTAAAAAATTATTTGTGGCGCGGTCGCGTCGCTGTGTTCGCGGTGCATCGCTGCTTGCGTGGGGAATGTGTAGTGGCGTGACCGGTCTGAGCCTGCGGTGCGGGTGGTGGCGTGGTCACGCTCGCTCACCGGGGGCGGGTGAGGGCGCAGGCGCGGCGCGCGTATCCAGCCGCAGCGAGGATGGCGGCCTGGGGTGGGGCGGCGGCAGCGCCTCCGACACCACCGGCGTCTGTGGCGACTCCAGCGGCTTCGTGCCTGGGGAGCGCCACAAGGCGAAATCATCATCAAAGTCTAAAAACGTCCACTGATGAACGAGTCTTTCCCAAAATGGTATCATCTGAAAAAGCTGCTGCTAATTTTGTGGTGGAGATGTGTAGTGATTACCTCTAGTATCATTAATTGCTTTTTGCGACACCCTTAAGTGTGAAGGGTTGGTTCTATTCTACTCTCCCAGATACGGTGGCAAGGAGAGATATTAAAATATAAATAAATAAATTCCAGATAACCCACAACAAAGTATCTCATCTTTACTCAAAACCAAACAATTATTTGAAATTAATAAATATGTCACACGTATCTCGATGTGTAGATCGCTACATATATATGAGTACTGAAGAAGAGGGCACTCCGCTAACCCTTATTTAATACCTACACATAATAAAAAAATAAAATGTTTCATAATGATTTTGTTTTTCGATGTGATAATAATCCTGCTCTGAAAGCGTACTATAAATTTCAGGATTGCAGTCCTCTGTTAAGCCCCAAACCTACGCCCCTATTTAAGCAATCAATGTCTCTTCCCTGTATATTATGAGCTAAGCATCGATCTGTCGACGTACCAACAAAAGAACTCTCAAGCCAGTAAAGCTTCTGACTGGAGCGCGGTGAAGGCTGTCGGTCGATGTCCCCGTTGGCCGGTTCCAGAGCAGATACGTAGTGAACGATCGCCGAGGTCACCTCCTTGATCGACGTCTGAATCTCTTCTGAAGCCTTAGAGGATGCCGATTGTTGCAGTAACGAAGATGCTAGCCTGAAACACAATAACAATAGTCATATGTTTTATTCTATTGATTTAATATTACGGAATCCTTAATCCGATCAAATCTTAATAAAATCGTTGGCACTACCATCATAAAAGACAAGCAAATGTTAATCTCAATAACTTACAACAAATTGTGTGCAAATAATATTGCAGAAAACCATCAGATCACTTCGATACTCACTTCGTTAGTGCGATTGTGATTTGTTTCCCTTATACGAAAAATACTCACAGCTAATGATATAATTGTCAGACTAATCGCTTAGATCCATGGTTTACGTACAGAGGAATTGTGTGCATGTGCATTTACTTATGTCCTACAGTGTAAGGAGGTCGGTAAAGCTGTCAGCTTTAGCCCAAGCGAACAGTTCGATCCTCGTCAATGGACTTTGAACATGAACCCGTAATCGTAACACAAACATTTGGCTTACCCCGAAGGACTTACAGGATTATTTCTGTTAATATTATTTATAAAAAATAAAGTAAGACACAAAAGGTTGTAATCCTGCAAATAAAGACAATATGATATTTTAACATGTTTTTGCCAGTGTGTTACCTCTCATGTGGCGTTCTAGGCGTGCTATTCAGGCGCTCCTGACTCCTCCAGCCGAGATAAGGTTGCCTGGCACTAAACGAAGATCGAGCTGAAGGTGAACAAAGCGGACTTGTGCCTCTAATACTGCTCCGAGTCGAAGAACATGGTGACGTCTGAAAAAAAGAGAATGAGTTAATTGTCATGCAATCAAAAGTTAAGAATATTTCGTAAATTCTAAATGGAAAAATGAACTTAAAAGGTTATTCTTTAGAAGAGCATTTTAGCAAATATCTACTCAGTATGTAGAAAGCAATGGTAGGTTTAGCTAAAAAAAATATTTTACATTAAAATAATGAATTTTGCAATCCGACAAAGTTCGGAATTTCGATTTGGACTTACTTGATTTGAGTTAAGCCGGCTAGTGGACCACCGGCCAAAGCTGGTGGTGTGTGGCGAAAGCTGTGGCGGCGGGGGTTGCGCGTTGTTCCCGAGGCTGCCAAGGGACGTGGTCTTGGAGTTGAGGCCACTCCATCTCGTAGCAGACGCCGACGCGTCCGACAATCGCTTTCGAAGAAGGAAACCCTCACGGGGCGCTGGTGCGTTTTTGTACCTGAAAGCAATATAAGCATATTCAGGACTGTATTTTCAAAAGACTTGTTTAGGGATCTTCTAATGATTACTTGAGGATTTTATTTTAAATCTCAATTAAATTTTCCCTCATGGAAGATTAGGTAAGTCAATATATTTAATTATATGTATTTAAAATTCAACTGGCAGCTCTCGCATGGTGTGTTTAAATATTGTTATTTTAAGTAAAATAAAACATTTTTTAGTCAGGATATATTTATCTTTTGAAGTAAAACATCTTTACGCACGCTTTACTTTGGGTATTTTTATTTTTATCGGCTATACTTTATTGGGTGAATGCGTGAAGAGAGCGTTACGAAAATTGTGATCGGGCGAGGCGAAGGGAAGTTGAGAGGAAGATATAAGTTAATGAAGATAGAAAGAGAAAGTTACGATTCATATATTGCTGTAGGGACAAGAGAGAGAGGTGCGAGCACACATTTTCTTTCTCTCATTTCATAGCCAGTTACGTTTCGTATATCTAATATATATCTATATATATAGATGGAGCTAAGTCGTGCCGTCTAAAGCACACTCGTTTTTTTAGAAGTAAACCTTGTAAGCTTATTTAAAACCTACTACTTTTATTTATAGTATTACAATAACAGCATTATGATATACAATGTAGCGCATATATGTATCAACACATTGCGTGTATTATTTGGAACGATTAGTGTTAAATGACATTTAAACGCAACTGAATGATTTGACCTTCAATAAATTGCTTCATGATTCTTTGATATCCAGGTAAGTCGCATACAATAATTATCCATAAAAATGGGACTTTAGTATTTGTAAAGAAAATAGCTTATCTAATGCGATAAATAACTACATAATCATTTTTATATTATTTTTATGAATAACATTGAAATACTAAATAGAAATCTGTTTTACTAATTATGAAATCCGGAAAATATCTCTATTTTTCTCATATGTTTCTCATTTAAGTAAGTGGTTATTATTATATAAAGTAGTAATAATATTGTACTTATTCTCACATGAGTAAAGAACTCATGTGCTTATTCTGTGGTAATAGTATTACCACATATACCAATAATAGTCTTGGTGGTTAAAAGATTGGCGAAACGAACTACGTAACTGTACAGCTCATAAAACTGAATATTTAAAATGAAACCGATAAGTTACAATAAAATCTTTATGACACAAATCTATTAACCTATTTTGAACGAAATTGTATATTTACGCTAGAGTGAATACAGTGCTACCGTCGTCGTAACTCGGCAGTATAGTTGCAATAAAAAATAAGTATTAATAACATTATACTTATTCTCTATATTTAAGAAAACTTAAACTTTGTAAAAATATAAAAGCTTTTTGAAGTAAAAACTTCTTTAGCATCATTGTGATTTGAAAGTCAACGAAACGAAAAAGGGACAGTAAAAAGAGACAGACACATAAATTCATAAGATATAACGTAGGAGAAAATGAGATAGGCAGCATTATGTACGTGTGTTAATACGTGTTTGTATGCGCATGCGTAGTACAAAGCCTGAAGGAAGGCATCACAACAGCCGTGATATTTTGTATACGTGTAGGGTCAAGGCGGCAACAGTGGTTATAGCGGCAACAGTGGCGCACTGGTCGTTGTATCAAAAGTATTATAGGTATCTTTTTCTATCTCTCACTCTTCGGAAGGTCTCCTGATAGATACTGGTCACAACCAGTTTCCCTGGGTCAACCATGTTACAAACCCGTGTTTAAGTGTTTTCTTTGTTTTGACGAAAGAAAAAGTGAATTTTCAGATGAGATATACTTGGTATTTTTTCACAAACCTTTTGTTTCACCAATGGACTTATATTTTTGCTAAGTAACAAACTTCGTTGAGGTCATTTTGGCCTATACTGCACTTCGATTTACGTAAAACCATCACACGTGGAATGAGTTAAATCCAAAATGGCAGTTTTGTACACAGTGGCTCAAATCATTTGAGTTCACAGTGGTTCAGGATCCACTGTGTACTACTGGTGCTGGATAATAACTACCCGGACATTAGTTCATTAGCAAAAATCAAGACGTAATATTTTTTCTTAATTTTCCCTTTTAGGATGACTTGACCATCAAGGCCCCGTAAAATAGGGAAACACATAGCTGACATAAAAAAAAGCAAAATTATATTTCTTATGTGTGAATGAAAAGTCACTTTGAGACTGAAGTAGCCAAAAAGTTACCTGATTATTCATTTTAAGGATAAAAAATCATTTTGTTTGATAGTTTATGCAAGATACAGAAAAAGTTTTCTGTTGATGATTAACTAAGTCAAAAAAAAATAAGATAATTTAGTAAATTTTAAATGTGTAAGACTGAACAGTCACTTTGAAGTGAAGTAGTAAAAAAAAACTCATTTTCGATGTAAAACTTATTGTTTGATTAAAACAAAAAATAAAGATTGATAAAAAGCAAAAAAAAAAACTTTTTTATTTGAGTTATATTATAGATGATCCACTGTGAACTTGCCTGATTCACTGTAAACTGAGGGCCGATTCACTGTATCCCACCCCTAGTACACAGTGGCTCAAATGAGATTTTTTTTAAATACTGTTTATTTTCTAAAATATTACCTTGTTTAACTAAATCGATTGGAATAATCAATATACATTAGTTACGCTATAATACTAATCCTTTTACATCTTTCCAACACTCACCCACATCAAGTTACATCACTGGAAAAAAAAAGTGACCCACTGTTGCCGCCTTGACCCTACGTATCATTTTTGAAGGTTTTACTTCTACCACGTGTAAATTGCACACATGATTTTTTTTATTTATTGCGAGGTTTAGAAGATCATTAGATACAAGCCATGTCTGTGATTGAAAAGTGTTCATTATTAGAAATATTTTTATGAATAATTATCTCTCTCAATTAGTCGTCGTATATAATCCATTAATTATTTTACTACACTTTTTCACAAAAATAGATTTAAAGATGTGAAAATACTTTGTTTTCGTGTCGAGGTGTTTCCAGTAAACCTGTTATGTGGTAGTTCGACTCAGGGGGACGGGGAATCTTGAAATCTTCCAACCTGCTAAGAGCTATCGTTCAGTCTTATTTTCCCATAATAAAAACAAGAAAATTACAGCTTTATTATACTCAAATAAGTATTCTTAACTTTCTCTTACCTCACCGCGTCATTTGATTTTATTTAGTCACATGTCACATAACGAAAGTGAAAAAGGGGATTACAAAAAGACAAAGTTACATGATCCTTTCCTTGATTACCATGTTAATTAGGTCCTTTCATTTTACCTTCGTCAATTAGGTAACAATAAATTGGATGATAATCTACTGGTCATTGTAAAGTTGTAGAGTTAGGGGCATCGTACAATAACTGTAGGAACCAACCCTAGTACTCAGGCTTAAAAGATTTGCACGGTCAACGGCCTCGCATTCGAAATGCAACTTACTTTAAAGGTTTCATTATAGTTTCAAATGATAATTTACGATTTAAAACTTACCTTTTTAATAACAGTCAATATTAAATCTCAGATAAATTAATGTTTTTTTAAATAAACCAACGGTGTTGCAGTGAGACATTGTCGATGGTTTATGTTTATTTTGAATGGTGATAACACACTATCGAAACTTGAATTGTCTAGAATAGACTAAATTATTTAAATGCTGTCTAGTATCTGTATAAGCTCTGTATAAGCACAGTTAGACTCACAAACAGAGACGGATTATCGACGCGAGGTTAAAAAAAGGGGCGCGCGCGCCAAATTTAAAAAAATATGTGGCGGAAAGTACCTATGCACCTACTCACAATATAAATACGCACACACATGCACATTGATATAAACACATATCTATGCTACCTAGTAAACTATATTTTCTTAAGAAGTGCTAGTTGTAATTTCAGTCTATGGCCACTACAGGGGCGCTTATGAGGTGCTTGCCTAGGGCGATCTCGACCTTTAATTCGCCTCTGCTCACAAACCTTTCGCATTTTATTGCAGATTACTAATTACAAAGCTTTTGAAAATATGAGGTTACGCTTTTCGTAGTTTTTAGTGTTATTTAAAAATCAAATATAACTTATAAGGTATAATGGCGTCTATCCCAGCTAGTGACCTCTTGTATTAAAGACTTTGGTGATATCAGCTTATTGCTTATTAAAATAATAACTAACTTATGTAATCTGCATGGCAATCTCTGATAAGTCTTCATGCGTCAATGTCAAGCGGCGCGCGTAGTGAAATTACTGTGTTGGCTTACAACGAGGTTTGATAAGATTGATAATGAGATTTGATTAATCAGGAAATTTAACATTACGCATTAATATTAATACTTACCAATAAACAAAGTCTATGATTTTTTACAATTTTGTAATTTAATCAATAAAAACTATATAATGTTAGTTTGTCAATTGTGCTTAATACCCTAGTACATATACATATATTATATATTTTTCGAATCTCGAAATGGTACGGTGGACATCACGTCAAGTTATAATACACTTTGACATTTGATTCTACCATAGCCAGTTGTATATATTCATTCTTTTCGGGACAGGCGAAGGTCTAAGCCATACTGCCAGTTTAGAGTATTTTCTTAATTAAATGATGATGAATGATGATGAGAGTCGATCCTTGAATCCCTTTCCCTAGGTTTCAGTAAGTAGAGTCTCTCTTCTTCCACACCAACAGACTACTTACGCTGCTTTGTTTCACTTGCCAACACTCTTGCATGTTCACAAACGTTTAGTGGTTAATTATCGACCATTATTACGCACTAAAATCCATCACTACACAAATTATAACAAGAAAAACAAAACCACCAGTGACGTTCACCGCTCCCGCCAAAAAGTCCCTACCATAGCCATTATAACAAAGGTTCTATGTTTTTTAGAGTATAGGTACCATTGATTGACGTGCTATCGAGTAATAAATAAGATTGCAGTCAAATGGTCCAATCACCGGTCAAGTTGATTTGTTTCTACTATAGAGGTTTTACACAACATTTATAACACTGAATAGTGCCCTCTAGTGGCTTGCAAATGCGGATAAACTCAGCACACTCAAGTCCACACGAACGGGTCGCTAGTTTAATATGTGAGGCTACATAGCCTCATATATTAAACTAGCGACCCGCCCCGGCTTCGCACGGATGCAATGCTTTACTATATTATGTATGTATTATACATATAAACCTTCCGCTTGAATTACTCTATCTATTAAAAAAACCGCATCAAAATCCGTTGCGTAGTTTTAAAGATTTAAGCATACATAGGGATATAGGGACAGAGAAAGCGACTTTGTTTTATACTATGTAGTGATAAACAGAGAACACTCCTATATATAAAATCGTAAAATATATAATGATTTAAATAATCTAAATACGCAACATCTATTTGTCTTTGTAAGTACCAAAATCTTTTTATATCCATTGTTTGTCCTCATTCTTTATCTAGTTTGCTTAAGACATACTTTTGGATATCCTTTCTGAAATCACGCGCCTGGTGACATATAATCATATACTTTTAAAGAACAGTAAAGATTATGAATTTGATTACGATATTGTAGCAACAAAAGTTTGGTCGACACGTCAAGCTATTACAATATAAAATGAAATGATTTCTATTACAATGGACCGACCTGTACAATCTTTTGTTTTTTTTTCGATTTTGACGCTGTTTAAGCCCTCTAGTTACCATTGGCAATAGGAACAATATTAAAGGTTCATGTACATTGTCCGCTAACGGAATCAATTAATGGAACATTTTTACCAGAAGGAGTATAGGTAGGTACGTAATACGTTCTGGTTCATAAAAATTAGTCTGGATATACTCTTGATTGTCGATCGACTCTCGATAGTTTGTTTTTTTATTGTTTTTCTTAGTATCAACGATATTACAACTATTTCATATTTTCGGCCTATTGATGTCCCCATTTGCTAAAGCACGGGCCTATCCCATAGACGAAAATATCGTAGGAAGAATTGATCATAATCCTAATGACTGCTAATGAATCTATAACTGATGTCTTAACGAACATAACTAAAAGTGATATGCAAAACCGACTCCATACTGACAAGGTTAGACGGAAATGTTACATTAAGTAATTTATTATTATTTCAAACCTATTTAAGTGACAAATCACTATAGAGCTTCAAGAAATTTGTGTGCACAAAATTTTAGTTCAATTTTATTTGCCAAGTATTCCATTATAATTACACTCCACTACAGAAAGTATAGATAAAGTACTCAGACAAGTTATCTAAAGATAGTCTCGACCGACAGTTAATTCTAAATACCTATACGGTAAATGTAATATGAGCTTAGTACAGAAGCTAAGTGACTGCTCATTCCCACTTTAAGCTCATCGCATTAGCAAAATACGATATCAAACAAGCTAGAGCTTATGAGTACTCGTGCTATAAATAAAAATTTATAAAGAGAATCTTATTTACACTATAGTTGTCGATAAGACAGTTCCGAAATATAATTTTACATATAAACAATATTGAAAATGGTTCACGTACTTTTTTTTGATAAATACTACTATAAAAACCCTCTAAGTTCGTATACAAGGTAAGTTATTATCATATACTGGTAAGCAGATGATGAAATTTTTAATTTCACTAATTATTCCGTTGTCTAGATGGGGTAATGGCGTCATAGTCCATAATTATTTGAAAATAAAATGAATCTGTTCCATTATCGCATCTGATAAAATTTCACCTTCTACTTTTATCATGGTCCTGTTTTACTATCTTCGAACATGATAGACAAGCTAATTTAGTGTGATAACTAGGTTATTTTATTTATATCAAGTACTGGAACTAAAATTTGATATTGGAAACGCGAAAATCAATGTTCCCAACGAGACAAAATGGTTATTTAACTGTAAACTTACCATGACGGGTCAAATGACCCATTTTAAGTTTAATTAAAACTTAATTTTTTTCTTGTATTATTTTTATGTTTTTTAAATTTAATATATAAACTATTTAGAATCGTTTTTATGTACCAAATTGCTAAACTGGTATATTCTTCGCTAGACATAGTTATATATGTAACAATTTAAAGACGGGTCATTTGACCCGCTTTGGTAAGAATTGGAATACTTGAAGTATCGGTAGGTTTAGTGTTGAATATAATTAAAATAGTAATAGTGTGTAAAATAAACTTACCATTCGGGCACATTGAGCTTCTGTAGTGATCTCTGAACTCGCAGCTCGTGCTCTGAGAGCACACGGTCAGAATTCTTCTGCAACTCGTTCTCTGGAGGCTAAAACAAGTAAAGAGTTATCGTTAGTTTTAAACCGATAAATTTAAGCTTAAAACATAAACAGATAGAACATAAACTAACTAAATAACGCCGGCCTTACCATATGGATTTAGAATTTTGGAGCTCGACAGAAAATAAAGCCACAATCAATGGAAATAAATTTATTACTTTTGTAATGGTAAACCATCAAAACATAAAACTATGTAAATAAGCACGCACATAACTACTTTAAAGCTAATTTACCAAATCATCTACAATTATAGGCGCTAAACGATAAAGTTTTTCGTGAAAATCGTCGTTGAATTTGAAGCTATGTTCAATATTATTGTATCCATTTTCATCATTAAAGTCCCTCATTGAAGAAGAATCTATCATGCCTTCCTCAATTTTTAAAGTTTGATGAATCTTGTGTACAGCAAATCTTGCATAACCAACTTCATCGTCTACATCATCAATTATCATATCGCTAATATCAGGACCATTGCAATGTGATCTGCTCACTATATCTTCCACTGATTGAGAAATGTCCTCAAATTTAAGCTTTTTGTCGCTTAAACCACACTCATTTATAATTTCAGACCACGATATAACTTCATTTGATTCTGTATTATCACTAAAATTAGTATAATTATAAGTTTGTCTAATAATTTCCTCTTGGAATTCTTTATTGTCACTTTCATTCGTTATTTCTTTACTTTCTTTCGCATTTAAGTCTGAAATGCCGTATAATGACTCGTACCACGATTCACTATTTTCAAAGCTGCTTTTAAAAGACCTCAAATTAAAAACAACTTTTTTCTTTTGTTTTTTCAGTGTAGATGTCGCTGGTGGTTTATTTTGGTCTTGTACAATTTCAGAAATTTTATTCTTCTCAAATTCTGCGTAGTCTGGTAAAAGCAATTCTTCGAAATACTTTTCTTCTTTCACTTCTCTTGATTGCGTGATAGAATAATCTCCCGTTTTTTCCACTTCTGACAAAGGTAAAGGAGGAGGGGGCACACTTTGTAATAAACGATGGAAAAACGCTTTGATCTTTTCATCATTGTGTCCAATACGTGAGATTTCTTTAGTATCACATTTTTCACTCGGAATTTTTACGAAACAAGTACTGTTTTTTGTTTGATTAAGAGAACTGTTACTGTTTGAACGCCCACTGACACTCAGCTGCAAAGAATTTTTTCTTCTCTCATCGAATTTTCGAATGCACACTTTTGATTTCCATTGACGATGTTTATTCTGAAAGACCGATAAACATGCAGAGTTATCTTCCTCAGATTCACTTCTAGGTATATCCGGATATTTTGCATAGTAAAAATCTCTCGATATAGGTTTTGAATATATATGTTCTGGTTTGACTTCTTCGAACGGCTCTAGTTCTTCGACAACCCACAAATTGTCCAAGCAATACCAAAACCCATTTCTTTGAAGAATCTCTTCTGTTGTTAAAAGCGCTATTGACACCATTTCGCAGCGTATCTTGATCAAGGTCTGGACTATCACTGAAGTGGAATTTAGTTCACAGAAAAATCATTAATGTAAAATAAATAAAATAGTGATCAATTGTTTTGAAAACATTTCAAAATGTATCATTAGTAAATGATTGCTGGTCTCTAATAATATGTTGATGTTTATGAATCTTTCATAAAAGGTGTTAAATGATTATTTAAGTAACTGTAATAAACAACATTAGCATAGATAAAATATTTGCAGATGAGGTTTTCTTAAAATAATTAACTTATATTTTTAGTTATCAATATTCTAAATTATAAAAAACAAGTTTTGGGTTGAAATGGGTCCGCAACACTCTTAATTGAGAGATTGATGAGATTAAGGGCCTTGAAAGTTTTGAGCCGATACGGATGACCAAGTTGGACTCACCCTGACGTCAGATGAGGCCAGTAATGCGCATGGGCCCAGAAGTCCTACGCTTTCCCAGCAAGTCATGTCCACAACGGATCGTGTCGCGCACTCACTGCCAGCGTCCGTTGCACTTAACACGAGTACGTCTACTGCGTGATGCACCGACGACTTCGCAATACGTTACGTAAGCCCTCATATCTCACTCGATATCTTATCAGTTTTAAAAACAAATAAAGCCGCTACATTCAAAGCTAAAGCCACCAATAAGAAGAAAGCGAGCTGCTACGTCGAAGCGGAAAGCGTTCGCCAATCAAATCAGAATAACGTTGCTTATTGAACGATAAAATCCAATTACAAGACTGAATCGGAGCGACCGCGGGGCTTCGGAAGTTAAGGTTGCCGTGCGGGCTGGGGCCGGCGCTGGGTCTGGCATGCGGTGGACGAGGCGGACTTACGCATGGGCCACTGCGGGTGCCCGCATCGTGGTGCATGGGTGCTTCCGCGAGACAGGTGGCCGCGGCGCTGCCTCCCGCCAGACTGACTGAGGCGCGGCGCGTGTCCTTGGCCCCAGCGCATGCGTACTTTCCGTACCCCTTACTAAGTTTCTAGTGCTTAACAATGCGAGCATTCTAATGGGACATTTCTTCTTAGAACAGCATTGTCTTTACATTTAACTTATGCATATGTCTCCCCGTTGTAGATGACTACACTCATCAACAGACTACTTATTGCCACCATAACCACTAAAAAGAAACAGTGCTCGGTATCGATGAAGCAAGCAGAAGTAGAAACGAAGATTCAGCTGGTGTGATCACTTCCTAGAGTTCGAGTATTTCCAGTAGGAGGGTGTGGCATTGCGTGCCGTGCTCGACCTCAAATAACCTCGCCTAATTACCCATTTCGTTATCAAATAATAATAACTTTACATAATTTATAGCATCTGTTGTCAAAGCACCATATTTATTCAGACGAGCTGAAGCATTCAATGTCTGTTAGATTAAGGCTTTCGAGCCGCCCTTTACGTAATATTGTTTCATTGAGGCTAATAAAATATTCTATTTGAGAGGGAATTCTTGACACTTGAGGGAGCGACATGTAAACCCTGACCCAAATAATGACAATGTACGTGGGGTACTGTGTTAATATGCCTTCATATACAAGAGCACATGATGGGAGAGACACTTGACGATGAAATGGGGTGATTCGATATACACGTACTTTTTATTCAGCTCTTTTCATTAAATGTTGAAAAGGTTGGAAATGGATTTGATGTGATCTCTAGGGATTTAAATTACCTTGTTGCTATTTGTAGCGTGTAAATGAAAATGACAAGGTGGTGGTTAAAAAGAAGTTTTGTTTTCCTCTTTTTTAATTTTGTAGTGTGATGCAATAGAACTTATTGATCTTTCTCAGCTGTTTCGAAGGAAACAGTAAATAAATTATATGTTATTGAGTTACGCATTGCGTGACAATATTTACACATATTAAATAAGCTATTTTTACGTTTATGATCTTGATTAAATAACCATGGCTATGGTTTTATTTGAAATGTCCATGGCCTATTTACTATAAGTAGTAAAATTATTATAGCTACATATAATGACAGATTTTATTTAAGATTATTATTAGAAAGTAGCGCTGGATTGGTTTTCAACAAGGTCGACGGTGGCAATCGTTTCGATGGAAAAAGAAGGCTCCACCACTCTTGAACCATCTGGAAGCGATTAGTTAAGATAGACACTTTATCAATTGTTTGCGGTTGGACTGATTTTGAGATGGAAGCAAAAGAGAAGTGGAGACCCTTTTTGAGAGCCCTATTTTCATAATTGGACCCATTTTTGCAAACAAGAACCAACCCACAGCAGGTTGGTTTCGAGAAAACGAGACTTTTGTAAACAGAATATGCAAAATGCATACATAGTATATTAATGAATGAATACTTGTTCACCTCATGTGGAATACTGTAGCCTATCTAGGAATATCAGATTTATAAATGTTATAAATAATAAATGTTAAGGTACCATGTTGTATAGTTCTCAAACTGTGGGTTGGTTCTTGTTTGCAAAAATGGGTCCAATTATCAGTATCACTACTAATAATTATCAGTACCACAAGCGATATAATTATGATATAATTATATTGTAGGAGAGATTTTAATCTCATAATTTATATGAGAGTTTTTTTATTTTATAATCTTAAGATTATATGGTATTTAGTGAGATATGTCATTGAATACATTGAGGACGTATGAGTACATATCGACGTGTGATGATGGAGCACCAAGGTGGGAGGACCTTGGGATGCTTTATCAAGTTTGGGCTCATTAGAGTCGAAGTAACAAAACGTGTTTATTTCTAATGATAGAACTGGAAGTTGGCTGGTAGAACTCTTCATGCTTTTCAGTATATTAAGTTAAGATAAAAGAGTGGTTTATTGAAAAAAAAACATTGTTGAGTATGACAGTAAATAGTGACAATACTCTCGAAGCTCGTTAAAAAAAACAAAACAAAGCTATCCAAAAGAAATGTGTAATAACTCAATACATGTTAAAATGTTGTCGATTTTATGTACGTGTTACGTAATATGTTAAAGTCCTCGTTTTAATTGTCTATGCAAATATGGACTTTATCGACATATGGTGATGTGTTAATGAGTGCAATTCTCATCTTCCTCGCTTGCTAATAGGTTTTGTATGGCACTAATTGTCCGTTACGCGATGCGATGGTCGATGTCGTCGCCATTTAGCAAATTTACTCTTATTAAAGATGGAGGTGCGATGTCATTGGAGATTTCTAGTAAGTTTAATGTGTTATTTAAATAATCTGATGATTTCAATGGCCTGGTTTTTAAACTCAACGGCACATTAAAATATTATCTTATAACAATGTTTGTTTATTTAATGTTTTATACAACCATTAATATACCAAAGAGAAGTAAAAACTTACAGATATAGACATAAAAACATAGCACATTATATAGACATAGAATTATATATATACTTATGAGTCAGGTATAAATGCTCGTATTGATCACCCAATCGTGTGTATAGCAATTTATTCGTATATTCCTCGTAATATGATTTGCGTAATAAGTTATTACGCAAATCATATTATTACTAATAACGGACAAATGTTATTATAACTCTAAACGTAAACAATAACGTTAAGTTACCATTTTTGTTTTCTTAAACAATGCTTGTTGGCGTATTGTTAACACGTAGGAGTTACTTCCTAGAAAAAATGTTTATTTTATTTAAATATATACAAACTCGAAATAAATTTGAAGATCTACTTATTATTCTTCTCTATTCTTTTTGGTGTTTTTATGTTAATTTTACCTTCCGTATACATCGAAGTGGTTTTAAGTAATAAACGACTTTGGCCCAGCTTTTATTTGCAAAAAGGAAGAAAGAGATAACATAATTAAAAACCGGCCAAGTGCGAGTCGGACTCGCGCACCGAGGGTTCCGTACAAACCTTATAAGTAAAATTCAATTATTAAAAATATTTTTATCATATGATGTAACTAAGAATTTTGAGTATTCGCAATTTTTTCTTTATCTGTGCTAAAAGACGTTGCTTCGTACCAAATTTCAAGATTCTGAGTTCACGGGAAGTACCCTGTAGGTTTTGATTCCCTTGCGAGTGTCGAAAATTTGCGGATATTTGCGGCATAAACGGCTGTATCTTTTGATTACGTTGAGTCAGAAGTTTGATTTTTTCACAGCTCCAAGGGACAGTAGACCTGAGTATTTGATATAAATTCCAGCTTGACACCTCCACGCGTTCCTGAGAAAAAAGGGTCTTGACAGACAGACAGCCAACAAAGTGATCCTATAAGGTTTCCGTTTTTCCTTTCGAGGTACGGAACCCTAAAAAAACGATTTTTCTTTTTCCATGTTTTATAATGAGGAGGATATTTCAGTTCTTTTGCTTAGTTGTCTTACTACCGTTGTTTATCGGGTACGTTCCTAACTATGTACTACATTTATCCAAAATAAAATTATACGGTTGTAATATTACATACTTTTACATTTCGTATGATTATCTATTGAATTGTGTAACAATTTGAATCTGATATGTCAAACTACCTGTCTTAGTGGTGAGTGAGAAACCACAAGTGGTTTAGGTCACTGGCTTCTCGTGCCAGCTGTAATTATATCTGTCACGTGATTATCTTGTGGCTTACACTTATAATCTCAACATAGTTATAATATCGTATCAATAGAAAAGTTGATATACATCCTATTTAATAAAAAAATAAAAAGTGTGTATGCTAACTCCGGCGTTTGATTGAAGTTTACTTCTTAAGAACGATTGTCTTTGAACAGGCACAAAATAATAAAACAAAACTTCATAATAAAAGTGAAAGGTGCCCACGATAGGTTACGCACAAAAACGTAACATTGTCATTTCATCACAAAATTTTTACTCTTCATATTTTCATAATTCATAAATAAACTTCATAAAATTATTAGAGGAAGAAAGGTTTTAAAACGTTCAAACATTTGTCGATCAGAGAATCACAAGAAATAGTGGATATTTTCATGGAATGCTTAAAGATATTTGAAGATATCTGTCTGTTGCTATAGATGAAGTTGTTGGAAATGTTGTCTCTACATTTTTTTTACCGATGGTTCCTATGTTTAAGCGTATTAACAGGACGTTTTGTTTATCTCAAGGCTCGAGGCAGTGATCAGTATTGCCCGATTCTCGACTATATCCAGGGCCGTCTTTAACCTATTGGAGGCCCTGGGCATATAAGAATAATGGGGCCCCGATGACTTTCACAGACATTTTTATTACCATAATAGACAAAGGAAGTAGATAAACAAGGTTTCAGATTTTTTTTATTGACAGTTAATAGATGAATAGATAATCTTTGATTTAAATGGGGCGAATCACACATATTTAAAATTATCTAAGCATGCTGAAATTTGATAGCCTTATTTTGGGCGAGAGTAGAGTAGCTTCGCGCATGCAAAAGCTAATAAGCTAGTCGATAATATAGTCCCTCATTGAGGTTCGATTAACTGTAATTAAGAAAGTTTTTCAGTAATAAGTGTCGGTATTAGTTTAGTGATCTGGCAGGATCTAGCGCGGGGCCCTGGGCATTTGCCCAGAGTGCCCAGTGGGAAAGGGAGGGTCTGACTATATCGATAAAAAATTTAAACCATCGTTACTGACTGTGGATAGGTACATATAATAGGTATAAGAGAGAAATTTTGGAAGTGACGCAGTGATTGAAGATTTTTATAAATATACGTTTCCTCTATGAATTCGTTCTAGTGACGTTCTTAGTTTTAAGATCATGTCAGTTTAGTTTATTTTATTTATGCCTTCTAGGATGACGTTATTTATTTTATCAAGTTTAGAGGGACAATTCCCTGATCATTTCGACAACATTACAACAGCATTGTTGTTACTGTATTTACTTTAAAGAACTATCGATTAAATTTTAATTACTCTCTCACATTGTTAAGCGACTAACACATTTTTTTTGGGCAAGTAAGAAGTATTGACAATAATAGTTTCAAATACTCTGCCAATACAAAAGGGTAAGCTAACCGCACTGTAGTAAACAACAAACTGTTTATTGAATTAAGCGCCTTCATTTGTTTAGAAAGAGACTCAAACCTCGTTCATTGTTTCAATAAAACAGTCTGAGTTTCAATTAAACAACAAACAAAATCAAGGAGATCGAGTTCTCGCAGTGGTAGCTTTAAGTTTGGGCGGATGAACTGTGTAGTTCTATAAACAATATCGAAGTGAGTGTTAAAATAACCTAGGAAATTATATTACCCATATATAAAGTATTTCCCTGTGGATAGAAATAGCTTAGTGACAAAACAAAAACATGTAAAACGTACTTTGCTAGTAGACAATATTATACAATGTCAGGACACTTCTATAACAACACAAATAAAATATTGAAACCTGTCAAATTAATTTTAACTTAATTTTTCTTTTAACATAATGTAAGATATGGAAGAGCGGGGCCCTCTAGCACAAGTATTGTTATACTTAAAAGAAGGCCCCAACCCCTATATTTTTTGTGTCTAAGCAATTTGAAAAAATATATATATTTTTTTTAATGAGCCAAAGTCGTCACACCAGCTTACTGCTTAGAAGTGCAGCGTTGTCTTTCAAGTACATAAATTCACTCAGATTCCATGACTATTGGAGTAGGTATACTAAATACATTTCGGTAATTAGTTCGTCCCTTCTGCGTGTAAAGATCAAAATGTTTTTACAATGAATTGAATTGGTATATTGCGTAGCACCCAAATAATACTGTGTATAATAGCCCTAGAAGGGTTATTATAGATATTTATTCATTAAAGTACCATAAAGCAATTTTGTACATATCGGTGTAGTACTGTTATTAGGTACCAAATGCATTGGCCTTGGTTATGAACTCATATTTGAAAGTAAAGATAAGTAGGTACGACTGCTATTCTTATAAGCAGCTGTTTGCTGCGCCTTATTTTAGGTTCCATATCTCGGTCTACCATATGAAAGATTTTTTTTATTTTATATTAATTTTTATATGTATGTAGAAGTTGTGATTTTTATTAGTTTCAAATGACCATTGGTCGGGTTATTTTTCACGCTGCGATAAACATTCAAGAAGTTTTTATAATTTTGTATTAAGTTTCGTTAATAGTATTAAAGACCTTTTGAACATCGTTTAAGTAAAAAGGTAGTAGTCCAGCTTTCAATCTTAATGAACCGGGTTCGAATTTTTGTCTACATCATATGTTTGTGTGAGGATCTCAAGCAATTTAAGTACGATTTTCATCTATACTAATATTTTAAAGCTGAAGAGTTTGTTTGCTTAAACGCTTAAACCAGTAGTTCCTGAGATTAGCGCTCAGGAACTACTGGTCCGATTTGAACAATTCTTTCAGAGTTAGATAGCCCCTTTTATCGGTGAAGGCTATATATCATTTTACATATTATACCTGGGCCACAGAAACGCGTGGCCGGGTCAGCTAGTATAATATATTTACGTGCTTTCGCCAGCAGTTTCACTTGCGTGGTGCATTTGAACAAACCGAAAAGTCAATACCGCGAATACCCAGAGAACAATTTTCCATGACAAAAATGTATCCTATGTTTTACTCTATCGATCAATCTATCAATAACTGTATACTACAAACACATAGAATACCTTTTTCCGTGGAAATTTTGTAATAGAATGAGTTTTTCCCAGTTCCATTCTATCGATGTATCTATCAAATACATCAAAATTGGTTCCGCAGTTACGAGAAAGATAGAGTTGCTTTCGTATTTATAATATTAGTATGGAATTGTGTAAAAAGGCTAAAACTGAATAGTCTCATTTTAATAAGGATATACGTAAATAAATAATGTAGGCAACTATTAGAATAAGCGTAGAACTGTTTGCTCAATTTTTATAGCTGTCCTAATTTTTAATGGATAGGTGCGTTTGGATAATTTGAAGAGGAATTAACATGTAAGTAATGAATCTCGATTATGAAGTCATTAAGCTGACAAAGGATTTTATATCATGATACGAATGTCATCACTTTTCTAATCTACCCGTATTTTGATCAACTAATCTATAATCTAAGATCACAGTTATTTGTGTGTTTGTCTGTCCGCTCTTATCCCTGCTCTTTTTCCATTGTATCAATAACGTTACCATAGCAACGCGTTAACCGCAAGTAGTTCGTCTACCGGACGCTAGATGGCGCTTACGGAAAAATATTTCATAGTAGAAAAATTAAAGAATTTTGTCCACCCTTGCGGAGCCGGGACGGGCTATAAAAAGCAGTTATTGTAACTTAAGTATTAGTACTTTAGGCATATATACTAGACTTTGGTGGGTTATGATGAGAACTATAAACACGTACCTCGTCCTTTCGTGTATCAGAAATAGTTTTAGCAGCGCATGCCAATGACTTTTATAGGCCCATTTGTAATACTTGGGCTACAATATTTGTCATATTCCTGTTATATATTTGACGACCGTTTGGCGCAATTGTAGCGATCCTGCCTTTCGCACCGACGGTCCAGGATTCGAGTCCCCGGAAAGGGCAGATGTTTATGTGATGAATACGATTTGTACCTGAGTCACGGTTATTTTTATGTACTTCTATAAATATTAATTATCTATGTATCAAATTAGAATATCTATCCGTTACTCTAGTATCCATAACATAAGCCTTACTATGAACTAGGCGATTGGTTTGAATATAAGAAATATAATTTTAGTCAATTTATAATTTTAATTAATAATACACTTATACCTTTCTCTGGAATCACTTTCTTCATTGATGAATACTAAAAATTTAATTTGATATTTTTTCAGAACGTCGCGTGTCGCAACAACTTATATCTATGGAGGTAAATGGATATGTCATGCATGATATAGAAAGCATACGAGGTACTGAAGAAATGATATACGGGTATATCCAATCTACGATCTTCCGCCATCCGAAAATTGATCTAACCGATTGAAATTTTATGGCATTGGTTTTGCCCACAGAATTTGTTCCACAGTTGTTTTGTTTTGTTTACGCAAAACTTATATTGTATTATTGTATACAACGTGTTATTAAAATATCACTTTGTGACAGTGTTAATATAGTAGTGTAGTTAATGATATATCAGCAATTTTTTTTATGAAAATTTAAAAAGGAAAGATAAGATAAATTATTATAATAGAAAAATACTAGAAGAAATCGACTCGGTTCACAAGTAAATTCTCAGGCGGGAATCGAACCCGCTTTTTCTATTATAATAATTTATCGTATTAGATAGCATTGAAAAATGCATAAAATATAAATGAAAATTATAAAACTAAATGGCTGTTCCATCTTAATTGATTGGCCAAACATTGGTAAAAATGTTTCTTTCGAATACGAGAGGATATTCCTCTCATTTCATGAAATAACGCTGGCCTTCAGCGGAAAGTCAGAAAGGTACTAGAAAATTTCGACGAGTGTTCACAAGGCTCGGTAGCTCAATTTGGAGAGCATTGGACCGGACTTCCAAAGGTTGCGGGTTCGATTATTTCTAGTATTTTTCTATAACAATTTATCTTAAGAGATAGCATTGATAAATGCATAAAATATATAAAAATTACAAAAAAAAGGAAAGATAATACATAAGCTCAAATTAAATGTAATCAATTTGGCATTTGTTCTAAGTATCCAAAATACTGGTGGACTAAACGACTGAGCTTTCTTTTTCTTTGATCTTTTAACTTTATTGAAAAAGTGTATACATAAAATAAAATATATTTTCATAATGAATTGCGAGTGATTTTTTTAACTTTACGTTATCTTTATTTTGCTCTTATGTGAGAAGATCGGACGAAGACCACAAACGATATTTTTTCATCGGATGTAAGAGAATCTATGGAATGAATTAACGACAAATGAAGATTCTCAATAATAACCAAATTGATATCGTTTTGCTATTTTCATTTACAAGGCGTACATGTATGTGCATTTTTATTATGTCGGTAATATAAAACAATTTTTGCGAATGAATAAATAGAAACTATCGGATAATTTATTTTCAACCTCATTATCGTCATCAGTCTTTAATGTCCTCATTGACCTATTAACGAAAATGAGCTATCGCAGGGAATATTGGCCATAGCAAAGCCCGCTATTTGTGTTCGCGTTCTCAGGTATCTTCCAAAGCGCGAAGCTTTTATTATGTAAGTTAGCATATTTTTCTTTTATTTCGAAATAGCTAAACAATGTCACAGCATTTTCATTCAGACAGTATGATTTGGTAACTCTGTATATGTCAGTTTCCTTCGAATTCAGCGGAATGTAGTCGCGTCGAAGTTCAGCTGTTTTCGTTCCCTTTTTGTTTGGCCGCGGGCCAATATTCAATGCACTTTTTGGTAAATAAAATATGTGCATTATTTACCTTTGATTGAACTGGCACAGTCTGCGATATAAATAGCTCGATTCAATGAATAATGAATAAGATAACGATTCATATTTAAATGTATTCCAGAACAATCAATCAGTAAGAGCTTAACGCGGTAAAAGAACATTTTTTTTTTTTCTTTATGCGTGCAAATTTAAAAGGATGACACAATAGAAAATTATTATAAGTTTAAAACATAAGTATCAAGCTTTGTCAAGTTTCGTTGTATAAACAACTAGCTTTTACCCGCGGCTTCGCCCGCATTTTGAGATTTCTTGACAAACATTTTTTTCAATAAAGAGTATCCGATGTGACTTCTAATACCTCCAAGAATATATGTACGAAGTTTCATGATGATCGGTTTAGTAGATTTTGCGTGAAAGCATAACAAACAAACTTACATTCACATTTATAATATTACTAGGAATGTGTAGATGGTGTAGTGCACGTACGGATAGCAGAAAGGGCGGGTCCAAAGTTATCAATTATAATATTTATCAAAATATATTTTTTTAAACAGAAGTATATGGCTTACCAGAAATTCGAAATGCAATGCGTTATATATGATTTGATGAAGGTACGATCAGTAATTTAGTTAATTATTTAAAATTAATTTCGTATGCAATTAAATACAATCCGTGGATAAATATATTTGCACTGTCGGTTGTTGCTAGTATATTTCTAAAACACTATCTTTGCTGTCAAGGACCAAAGTTATATAAGAAAAGCAGATTCTTAGTTAGCAAGAATAGTTTGAAACTCAATCACCATCTCTTAACTAATTAAAAGAACGAAATTCCGATGTTTAATTCGATAAGTTTTGTCGTATATAGTTTTTTTATCCCAATACTGATTACAAAAATAAAAATATGAGGTATATAACATAAAACTCATATTATTTGAAGCTTTACATTCACAAAAATAATGTAGTTTTTTTTCTGTTAATGGGGACCAGTCACGTTTTATGTTATGAATGCAGTTCTATAGACATTGAGAAACTAAAACATAAAGTGCAAAAAATTTTGTTCTACGACCAAAATTGACAAAGTTATGAGTAAAATACCGAACGAGGTTCACAGACCGCGCGAACGCATGCGATGACGTCACAATGACCCAGCGCATGCCGCCGAACCACTGCGCGGTTTTATTCTGTTTGCGATATTCGTCCAACAGGGAGCGTAACGTCACCAGTTTATACCCAATCGATTATTAACTGATTTTATTTGTTTAATATTAGAAGGTTGTTATTATAATATAACAAATGAGTGAAATAAGGTAGGTAGATATCGGTTTTGAGCAAGCGCAATCCGATAATCTACCTTAAGTGGATACCTTCATGGTATTTGATTATCTTAGTAATCATTTAAACTAGACAAGCTCTGAAATTCGTGGTTGGAAACTCAGAGGTAGGCAAGTCTCATTATCAACCTAATCAGAACAGAAGGATAATAAGTAGGTAGGTACACGTACTTGGACTAGCCTATAAAATACCCAAAAGGTTTAGGTTAGTCAGCCAGGGCAGTTGTGTTTGTTGTTGTAACTACCTACGCCGTTATTTTAACATTGTTATGTAGATGAGTATGTAGAAACTTTACTGTTCAAAAAATATTATGTATACAATAAATAAAATTAGAGTTAAATACTTCATTTGACAGGAATGTACCTACGTTCTTGGACACGTAATTTTGAGCTATGAATAAACGAAATCGCTTTGTTAAGTCCTAGTATTGTTTCAAGGTAGGTACTACTTTCTTAAATCCGGTTTATTTATTATAATCTTAGTACCTACTATATTTACAGCAAGTTTCGTGGTGATAGCAGCCAGAAAACTTACTTCTCTATACAAACTTCACTTGTGGTCTTCCTAGTCCCTTGGGGTCAAGGCGTGATTATTGTACAAAATTATGTTTAAGAGGCAGAAGGACACACGAATGCAAAAAGTTTTATTTAAATACGTCTAACTGTTTTCACATAGAAAGCGTACAACAGAAAGACAGACAAGAAATTCAATGACAATGTTTTTGGTTTCTATTGCGTGTATGGAGCCCTCCTAACGCGATTATTCAAAAAAATATTCAATGTACAGAATTCACTTTGGCTACAGTTTAATTACATGTATAGATAGATATATATTTATTCCCTAAGGCGGGAATTTTTCCCTATGTTCCGGGGAACTTCAATTTTATTGTAGTTAGACCATAGTAAGACCCTGGTTTTTACCCGAGGAAGGGTTATTAAAAACTTCACTACTTACACTTTTTATCATTAATTTACTCATTGAAATATACATAATACAACCCTGTATTTTTTTTAACATTCGTAAACAAGTTGTAACAAAGTTCCTACCCACTTGTTTACCACACGAGTAATGATGATAAAAGTTGGTATACAATTGTTGTGTTGTATACAAGGTAATGGTTGGTAGGGAGGTATTTACATCAAAATGATCCTCGCAACAAAATCTTGAAGCTTGGCACGAAAGCGGAATTTTGTCATCCCTCTTCATGACAGTACACCATTTTTTGCGTACTTTTGAGTCCTTTGGCACATTGAAAAACAGTTTTTCAGGTGTACTAATTGAAGTATTATTACATTTCGGTATTATACAGTACTTATAATCCGGCATATTTTCACTTAAAAACTGCAAAACCACAACATCACCCGCGCAGATCGAGGGAATCTTAATAAATGAATTGCGGAGAGTGCGCGCGCGGGCGGAAAGGTAATCGTGACGTCACATAAGTTATTCGGCCGCCCCGCGGTCGGCTTGTACAAAATGTGTTATATCTTCGCAACCAATGGACCGATTTCAATGATTTAAAAAGTATCGTACCTAAACGAGTTAAAGGAACAGCATTATATAGATAATATATGCATTTTCCGACTTGATACGGGGACCCATTGGTAAACTTTCTTCTTCTTTTGTTTTTTTATTGTTAATGATAACTACAATATTGTAGAAGATATTTTTTTATTTGTGGCTTGCACGATTTGTGCATTTAGCCAGTGTCAAGTAAGTATAATTGCCAGTTCTTGAGTAATTTCCTAAGTTTCAGTAAAGAAGTGGGGTTTTACTGAAACCTCCTCGTGGCCTTCTTGAGAGAGCGCGAAAAGACACCGTCCACTGTTTTGTTTCACTTGCCAACACTCTTGCATATTCAGAAACACTCAGTGGTTAATAACCCACCATTATTACACACTAATATCAACCACAACACAAAATTTAAGAAGAAAACCAAAACCATTAAAGTGACGCTTCGCGCTCCCGCCAAAAAGCTCATTGTAGGCATAGTTTGAAAGCTTTTTTTGTAGCTATAACGATAACAAGAATTTTGGATCTCGTCAGATCGGACATGAAACTTTTCTTAAATGGTATAGAGTACAAAACATCAACATAAAGTGGACTAATTGCTCTAATAGGTACAGTCACGTCGCATAACGTGATGAATAATTAAAATTTAAAAGTACATACATATCAGTACTACATTTATTAAACTCTCAAAACCTAAATCGGCCAAGATGCGCATAATAGCGCCCAGATTGGATGTCCTGGAAATTCAATTATATAGGTACATAGAGTAGCGGATGCGGTGGGAATATAACTTAAGAATGTCTCGGAATAATACTTACAATTTACCGAGGTTGAATCCATTTGCCTAAAATTACCTTAATTCGAGCGAACACAACGAACAGTGGAATGTGAATTTGGAATTTATATTAATTCCATTCTACTACGGGTATATATTACAAATATTCTGTGGTAATAATGTTTTTGTTGGCAGAATAAATGTATGAACTAAATAAAAACTTTTCCCGACTGCAATCTCTTGTCTGTCGAAGACAAATGTAAACCATTGACTGCTAAAGCCTGTAAACCCACGGTATCATAAATGTATTAAGAGATCATTTCATCTGTTATACAGTTCTTCAAACTTGAATTCAAAATAGTCTCCTCAATTTACGCCATCAGCTTTTCATTGCAGTACATATTGAGAATCTCATTACTTCTCCGTTTTTTAATATACGATATCGCAATCTATTTTCGTTATAGTAAGCTATCGGAAACCCTTCTCATAGCCCCTGCGAGTAAAAGTGATGGAGCGATAATTTTCAAAGGCGAGAACAGTTTGAATGTCTCGTACCTGGGTCCCAATTCTAAACCTCTAAAAAAGAATTATCTTTAGGAAGTATGTAAATCATAAAGGCTACGAATAATCTCCAGCACCTAATCCACACATATCCTGCCATCTGCACGGACCAATCTAGCTAAGTGAACTCGGGAAGCTAAATTGGATTAAATTGACCACGCTGATAGCAACGGCTATTACCTACCCCGAGTAACGATGACTGATGTCTACCAATGAATCGAACACAAAAATATCTAGTAGGTATAAGCATATATAAGTAGTAGGTAAATGCATATAAGTGTACTCTGTATTTGAGTAAATTTTCGTTGAGATAAAAATTACTACGTCGATGCAGTCGCTAAGCATAGAGATTCACTGGCACCATGTATTGGAGCGAAGCGTTATACTAAAAAAATAAAGAAGATCAATAATGTTTAGTAAATTTTAAAATTCCATAAGAATGAAAACTTTCAAAGAGCGCCACTTTTTGTTTCAATGGGAAATCCCTTAGAGCCAATGTTTTTTGGTCATAACTTTTTTATTTCTGTCAACTTCAAAATTCGGGCTCCGTCACAATCTGGTCCTAAATGTATTGATTTGATTCCATACAAAAAAATATTAAAATGGGTTAAGAACTCGGGAAGTTATGGCGTAACAGACATTGCGTCATTGACGCTGATCCATGCGAGCTCCCATGATCCATGGCTCCAAAAATGCAGTGAAGATTTGTGTAGGTATTGAACGTTAATAGCACAAAATGGAAAACTACTCTCCGTTCTGCAATCAACAGCTACGCCATGGCTTCGTAAGTGCCACTTTGTTAATGCAGTGGCTATTTTTTTCACTTCAAATTCTTGTATAAAATTAAATGGAACAGCTCTAGATTTTTCACTTTAAATTCTAGCAACCCTGGAACAGCTCTAGATTGGATTAGATTATTCGATTATTATATACATATTATGTATGTTATTGGGATTTCCTTTAATAAAATACATGTGACTTTACCTAAAAAAAAAACAGGAATACGCAAAATCTCATTCGTAATGGAAAGCCACAATTTTTTATATTTATATAATATAATAGTTGTTACTTTTTTTTTTTGACATTCTATTATTAACCTGTTAAATTATCAGTATTCGAATATATCAAAATTAGTACTTAACGCATTTGTCTACTCTATCGATATGTCACACTATATATTAAATATGTAATTTAATAAATGAACCTTACTTTTCGTTGAAATTAACATCGGCTTGTTAGTTCCTCGACCACGAAAGTTGAACAAATAATATTCGAGTTTATCGGCAATTAAACAATTAAGTACTGTTTCTTCTGTAGTTTAAATTTAATCTAGGTTTTTCATGAAATTTTATCTTTACCTTCAGGTTAAAATTACCAACACTACTTCATACAAACTACTTAAACTCTATGGTTTGGCTATGAATTCTTCACAATTTAAATCTAACCAAAAACTTAACCTAAGCATGATTTGTAAACTACATTTTTTGCCACGATTATATAGATAACATTAGCAATTATGAGCATTTCCGTCGACTAAATAAAAATGAAAAATTCTTCCTTCTGAAATCTGGCATTTTTCATCAGAAAAATTGATTCCGAGATAAAATAATGTTATGGTCTCTCTTTTATAACAATTTGATTTAGATAAGGAAGTTTAACTTAAAGTTAACATTGTTCGGTAAGTGGATTAGCAACAATTGCTAATAAATAGCAGTCATTTAGATAAATAAATGCGTTCACTTAAGCTTATTAATATGGAGATAAGATTGCGTGTACAGTACAGATATATCCATCTCAATTGGCTTAATCATCTTAATTTATAAAAGCAATAAGCTAAAGATATCTTCGAGATGAAAATAAATGCTAATCCAGTGAATAATAATAATATTTACATTCACACTGATTTGCCTAGTCCAAAGTAAGCACTGTATATGTCGCAGCCAACTGGTTAAAATAGCCGTTAAATCAAACAGCTAGCCCTTTGACAGAACAACACCATTCAACCACACGTCTAGCTTTTTAATTGAATATTTGAGTCGCTCAAAAATTTCAACACTACAGCTGATGGAAAAGCCGCCGTCTAATTGAATTAGTTCAGCGCTCACCACCGCGGCGCTAGGTGCGTTTTGTTTTCAATATGGCGTCAACTAGCCGGTGTTTGTGATTATAGTACGTTACTAGTATTATTAAAGAGACAGAAATTATGGGGGCACTTACGAGTGATACGAGTGAAGTTGAAAAGGCTAAGTTAGGTTAGGTTAAACTTAAAAAAAAAAGTTAGGTTAAACTTAATCCAAGAATAATCTCCCAAGAAATTACAAAAAGTTTTCCTATTCTCTCAAATTACATACTAAACTAATGGTCACCTCATTTAATTTGCCATTTAACCAGTTGGCTAAGCGTCGCGTCGTCTAGCTGTAGTGTTGAAAGTTGCAGTCAACAAGTCGGCTAAACGACGTATAGCCGTGTGATTGAATGGCGTTGTTCAGTCAAAGGCTAGCTGTTTGATTGAACGGCTATTTTAACCAGTTGGCTGCGACATATATAAAGCTTGTATTATGAATACTAAGGTAATGGACACATACGAATATAATATACAAGTAACATTCAAAGAAATAAATATAAATACCTATAATTCTAATACGAATACTCGTATCATCATATAAACATCTGCCTCAAAGAGACTCAAACGCAGACACTTTTTAGCGTCACATTTAAGTAGGCGCACTGTCGTTCGGCCAAGCTGATCGTTAATACGGTAACTTAAATCAATGTAAACATTCACCAAATTATCATAGTTATTTATTTAAACTGTCAAAATCTATAACTTCAAATGCTGGTGATAAGAAATATGTTGTTTTCTGAAACAAACTTAACGAAGCGAATTAAAAAAAATCAATGATATGTAATCTTTTTAGTACAATATTATCGAAACTTAATGATTTTTGTGATTTTGTTCGGAGCAAGAGCTCGCTGAATCAGTGGTAACCGCTTTCGGAGGTTAAGAATTTTTCGTACGTACCGGTCATCGTACGGATGACAAAACCTCTAAAGAAATTATTACAAGAAAAAAATATTTTTTTCTCACTTTTAACTTTTTACGTTTATTATCCCCAACTCCTCCGTGACCTATTTCATAATGATGCTGCCATAACTAGATAGAAAAAATGTCGCTCAGTAGTTGAGGACTTACTTCCGAAATTAAATTAAAAGTACTTATATTACTAATTACATCTTCTATTATCTTCGTAGATATATAGTACTTTAAACTATACTTTAAAGTACTATATATTACTGAAGGGAAAGTACAAGTCACGATCACTGGTATTTTTGAAGCAGAATTCACACCAGCACCTTCTTCGCTAATCGGTAATTTTCTTTCCTCAGTAAACAATATACTATTTCCTTATAGAATGAAAACATCATTCATGTAAAAAAATGTTCTGAACTAATTACGTTTGTTTGTTTTTCAAAGAACAAAACTTTTCTTTTACCATTTCCTTGTGATCAGAATTCTTCCTAAAAACACGTTGTCAACAGAAGCGGATAAGCCATTAAGGATTCCATCAATCAAACAGGCGACATGTACACATCGAAGACATTTCCTATTATACAATTACACACACATATGTAATAACGACGGACTAGCAAAAATAAACTACTGATTACTATGGGGCGCCATGCACCGTTTCCTATGGTACAAGTGAATAACTTACAGAGGTCTGAGATCTTAATGCGAGTTAACGTAATCGATGGTCGCCATTGAATGTGTGACAGATTTCTGTGATAATTCGTAGTTTTCCAATAGTTACCTTTAGGGGGATGATACTATAATATTTTACTCAGATGATAATGAGTAACCCGCATTAAGATATTTGTATTGTAGTTTGGCATTTGCTTACATTGTAACTTATTGTAAGTTTAGTATCAGTATCCAATTTGAATTGAACTACATATATGATGCTTTTTCTAAATATTGTAGAATTTGTAATATTATTGTAGTAACAATTATTAATTTAAATAATTTCAATTTTATATATTAAAATAGTTTGTTTCATAATAATTATTTGAATTAAATGTTTAAAGAGTTACGTTTTGTTGCGTATATATTTTAAGTTTAAATTAAACTTATATATGATTTAGCTTTCTATTAAAATAATTATTATTTAAATACTAAATGATTCATTATATAAAATTACACTACTATTTAATTTTTCGAAAGATTCATTGAAAGGTCACAAACAAATATTCTAAAGTTTAATTCAATATCATATATATATATATATATATATATATACAAGGTTATTTTATAAACACCATCCAAATTTTTTTTAGGCATTAGATATCATTCAAACACTTCATTTATGAAAAAAAATTGGTAGGTAAAATTTCCGCAACAATATTATTTTGTCCGAGCGAATTATTACAACAGCTGGTTACTGGTCAAAAGAAAGGTCGCCCGAAAGGTCAAACACGGCCGAAATGTTTTGAATGAAACAGCGGGGTGGGGTCGCGGGGTGTTGATGCCGAGGTACAGTAAGAAAGAACGACGTAACTTTCTTTTCCAAAATTGAGTTGTTAGAAAGTCAATCTGTCGAAGAAAAAATCGTTTGAGTGAGAAAATTGCCGAATGGGTGAAAGTTGTTTTATTTGCTGTAAAATGGTGTTAGTTATCTACCTTGAAGGTGGCCACGCGCCATCTTGGTGCGTCTTTTTGCAAACTCCAAAAACGAGCCAAAAAAATTTGAAATGCATTTTTCTCGGAATGTATGCATTTCACAGAAAAATCGATTGATTATAAAATGTAGAGGACGTCAAAATCTACAAAAAATGTCATTGCTGCAATCCCGTACACCAACAAATGCACACAGTAGGTGGCGCCAAAGTCTTCAAACGGTGTTTTTTTATTTTTCACCTTGAAAATACATTTTTATTGCAAAAATGTAAATGTAAAAGTTGTTCCTTAGGATTTTGTCAACGACTTTTGTTTGAACAATTTTTTTATACAACTTACCGTTTTGAAGCTGGACCTCGAAAAAGAATGAAAAGTCCAATAATACGGTTGCCTGCAGTATAAGTCCACATGTGTAGTGCACTTTTTGACCACGATTCATTTATTTGTATTAATTAATGTCATTCTAACAATTTAAATTTGTTAATTATTTGAATTTGTTTCGCATTAAACCATTTCTTGCTAAATAATTAAAAAAATACTGTTGCCTGTATGTTTAAAAGAGGAAAAATAATCAATTTTTTTTTTCCATTTATTGCAAAACGGACAGTTGTATAAAATTAAAATAATAATGTTTACCGTAAATTTGTTATGTTACGTTGAAATAGTAAATTTTGATTATTTCATAAAAGAAAAAAATAAAAATCAATAATTCAATAGCCTTATAAATACTACTATTTCTATTAGAACAATGAAGGGAAATAAAATATTGTTTGTTTTTGCCGAAAACCGTAATAACTTTGAAGTCGATGTTTTTATAACTTGCAAAAAGTTAGAACAATGACTTACTCAATTTAAATACTCGAAGCGCATGCGGCGAGCCGCGATCGTGGCTGCGCGCGCAGGTTGTGGCTAGGGTTGCCACCTTTTATTTTTGTAGTTAAAGTACACTGGTTATTATAGGTAAGAAAAAAAAGTACATAGTATGAAAATAAAGTACAATTTATTTTCCTTTATCATTATGTTTAAAAGCATATTTTTTATTGCTTTTTGCAGTTTGTATCAAATTAGTATTTCTATTAAACAATTGCAAACACAGCATCTTTACAGTCTAGCATAGCATAGTTTAGTTTGGATATTTAATGCAACCATATCAATTCACACACACACACACAGAAAAAGAAAATTTGTCTTCTTACTTGTCCTACTCCTATACTGAAGCAATTGTAATTCCACACAATTTTCATTTTCCATTATATTCGTTCTGTGGATCATAAATTAACCAATCACCATGTCCGTTTTCCCACGTACTTTTATACTTTACTGCAATCGTTTATTTTTCTTTTTGACCTATCATTTCTTTTAAACATTTTTTCGGTGTAACATATTCACTATCTGTTCCGAGAGAGAGTTCTGTTCTGTGCGAGAACCGATACGGTAGGTTTTGTTCATGATGAAACCCAGGATAAAGAAATATCACGTAAAACACACTAGAATAACAATTGACTTCTTAACTAAGCAAAAAATTAGTCAACCTCTTGACAGTTTTGACAGATAAGGAAGTGTTGCCAACAAAAAGTGTACATTAGTTGCGGAATATTTTTTGTCAACTCTTTATTGTCGAGCTGTACTACTAAAATTTTCAAAATCCCAAAAAAATCAAATCATTCGAAATAAAGTATTTTCGTACGGGTGGCAACCCTAGTTGTGGCGACACCTGTGCAATGAAATCAGTCACGCGGGAACCTCCCGCGACGTACGTCTTGTGCTCCCGCGAGCTTACATCACATAAATACCTACCTAACAAAATGTATTCAAATCGCGAGTATTACGAGATGGTACGGTGCTATATTTTAAGTGGAGAAAGCTTAAACGGTGCCTGTGCACTGTACGAAGCTGAAAGTCTTCCTCGTCTTCGAAACAGTGGTTTCGTAAATGCTACAACACCGAATCGTCAAACCATTTTAGCTGCGAATCAACGCTTACTTGACCACGGACAATTTACGACGCCATCACACGCTCGAGGAGGTGGTAGAAGGAGACTTGCAATTGAAATCGAAGACGAAATCTTTGATTTCTTTGATCGAAATCCCAGAGCAAGTACGAATGACGCAGCAAGACGGTTCGGCGTAAGTCAACCCGCGGTGTGGAAATTACTTAACGCCGCAACCATGCATCCTTATCACTATCAGAAAGTGCAGTCTTTAGGTGAAGCAGATGCCGTGCCTCGCCGTGCCTTTTGTGAGTGGCTGATTGAACATCCTGGTGCTGTTATTTTATGGACTGATGAATCTTTATTCACTCGCGTGGGACTGTATAACCAACACAACGAGCATTGGTGGTCGTTCCGGAACCCGCACGTGATAAGGGAGAACCATCATCAAGTGCGTTTTAGTGCAAATGTGTGGGCGGGTATTATCGGTAACCAAGTACTGGGGCCGTTCTTTATTGAAGGGCGGTTGACCGGAAGCACGTATCTTGATATGTTACGCACTGTAATATCCGACTTTATGGACGAAGTACCACTCGCGCTTATTCAAAATCGCGTGTTTTATTTCCAACAAGACGGAGCACCACCTCATTATGCGGCCGCAGTTCGCGATTATTTAAACACCGAACATGGTGATCGCTGGATCGGTCGTGGAGGCCCCGTCCCATGGCCGCCCCGATCACCAGACCTCACGCCTTGTGACTTTTTTTTGTGGGGCGAAATTAAACGGCGGGTTTATGTGGAGGAGGCCCAAAGCCTCGAGGACTTAAAAATAAAAATAATCCGTGCATTTGACGAAGTGAAAAATGACACTGTAGTGCTTAATAAAATTAAAGACAATGTTCGTAAACGTGCAAGACTCTGTTTGGAGAGAAATGGTCTACATTTTGAACAGTTAATGAAGTACTCATAAAACGATTGTTTTCAAACTTTATGTAAGTGTATTATGATTGGTTCTTTTATTTATTATTGGGTTTGAGTATAGCAAAGGTGTGCAGGGCGTTTAGGCTTCAAAAAATATGTTTTTAATTTAATTATTTTGCATTCGCAATGCAATATTTTCTATGAGATATAAAATACGTGTGTAAAAAACAACTACGCCTCCGAGCCCTCAGGTAGGATTCGAACCCACGACCTTTCGTAATCCGGGCAAGTGCTCTGACCACTGAGCTACCGAGACGCTGGCAAACGTGTCGAATTTTACAAACGTATTTCAACTTCTATTATGAGTTCAACATCGAAAGTAATATTTTTACAAATATTAAACAATCGATTAAGATGGAACCAGCTATAATTATGTGCTTTTTATTTAATTTTTTGCACTCATGATGCAATATTTCTATAAGATATAAAATACGTATGAAAAAACAACTACGTCTCCGAGCCCTAAGGTGGGATTCGAACCCACGACCTTTCGCAATCCGGGTGAGTCATAAAAATTATAAAATCTAATAATAATTTTACTCTTTCTATTTTTCATCCGGCTTCGGATTAGTATTAAATGAGCGATGTTAATGTTTAGGACTAGGAAAAGTATTGAAATGTGTTATCAGTGAATTTATTGCTTTTTAATACCGATTTTCGTATTGCGTATGCGATTCCTGTGTTTTTTTAGTTTCTGTTGTTAATAGTTCTCTTAGTTTTGTATGTTTCAGTGAGACAAAAAAAATCTTAAGTTCTAGACGCCTTGCACAGCCATTGCTATACTCCAACCAATTTTTGTACCTAAGTTGTTCCAGATTTTTTAAATACGCCTTATTGCAAAAAGTATGGTTTACTTTTACGTTCAAAGTTTTTATCTGTTATTAGAAAACAACTCATACCTTCTGCAATTTGACGGTCCTAAGCCCGATCAAGTATGAAGGAAAAATTTGGAACTTATGACAATTATTGTTATGTATTAATGAAATATGCGAGAGCGGGGAGCGGGAGCGGCGGCGGCGGCGGGGGGGTGGGGGAGGTCATGTAGTCATCTGCTACAACCCGTGCGCAGCGTAATGTATCAATGAAATACGGGGGGAGGGGCGGGGGTTGTGTAATCATCTGCTCCAACACCGTGCGTAGCGTGATTGTGACAGTAAATCGGTAGTTTTCCTCGGATAACTTTGTATAGCCTTAACTTAATATTTTAGTACTGAGTGATATTAAAAGAAAAAAATCTTGTTTCGTAACTCTCTTCAAAGAATATCATTTATAAATTTGGATGGTGTTTATATAATGACCTTGTATATATATATATATATATATATATATTGTTTTTTATTAACGCATTAAGCTACTAGATTTTATATGTAAAGAATATTATATTCGTAAAAAAATCTTTAATGTCATATGTTTTTCACAGTTGTTTAGAAAGGTACTTACGCCAAGAGTAAAGTTGTAAAATTTCAGCATAAAATAAAATTATAAATATTATTTCACCTCACTTCGTGCCAACAGAGCAATTGCGTGCTGCATTAAACACATCCAGAAATAGTTTACAACCGCGCGTCGCCTCACACTTGCATCATAAAACGGTATTATGTGCAGTTTAAAAATGGGAGCGATTATTTTAGCAGCTTTCTCGTATATTTGAGCTTTACTGTGAACATAACGAACTGTAATGTTAAGCGCTAAGTGATTTACGATCAACAATTGATTGTTTTATTGTAATTTGGTATGCAAGTGTAGAAATTTATCGGGATTAGGTTTATAACATGATTAATTACCTAAAATTAATTCTTGTAGCTTTATGGCTAATTCCTTCACTCTTCATAGTATCGAAGTCGCCTTCAAAAATTAAGTTCAAGCGTATCTCCTAGAAAACTTATCAGGGCGTTAATGATCATTCCTCAGTCGTTTACTAGTGTGTGTATATGTATTATTATAAGTTAGGTATGTTTAGGTTTATTATATATATATAAAGTCTACTTGTTGTACCAATATTTTATAGTGTTTATAAATAAATTATTAAATTATTATTAGCGCCGTTCCCGTGCTAAATAGCTAAGGTAATAATTCGTAGACTTAAAACGATATTAAATATTTTTTCCTATATTGATGTGGCCGAGAATTAAACCCACAATCGGAACCTCGATATCGGAACACCACGGATATCAAATTTTATTGATGAAGATTTTGTGATGATATTGAAAGTGATATTAATGAAAAACTGGGTAATATTTCACTAAATGAAGTCACATTTTGAAGTTATTCTATTATCTATTTCACCGAAACAAATAGCAAATCTCCGAGGAGTTTTAACTAAAACACAATGAATCGAAATCATTTTGTAAAAATATCCAACATTTAAAAATACAATAAAAAGATAAATCGCTACTTCTATATACTTGAACCACACCGCCAACTAGGTACGTCCTGGCATTCGCAATACTAAGCTTAGGGCGCCTAGCTCTGAATGAGTTCTTATGAAAAGATCCTTCGGCTATAAAGGCGGTAAGAGATGAACGGCTGGTGAATGGCTAATGGACGTGGCTGAATAGGCGTGCCTACAGGAATACAGAGACGGGACAGTACTGACCTGGTTTTATGTCTCTATGTATATTTACTGTCAGCACCCAATGCGCAACGTGACTAAAATAAAATAACCCAATATTACCTCTTCCGTAAAAGTTGCAGTATAATACAATCAATTGTTTCAATTTAGAAACAAAATCTATATTTTGTATGTCATCTTACATAATTTTGTGTGTTATTAGTCGTTATCTTGTCACGTCTAGCAAAAGGAAATAAAGACAAACATTATGTTTTTAAAAAGTGACTAAGTATTATGGCATCAATTCAAACCATTTCACTATTAATTAATAATAAATAACTGCATTTTGTTTGTGGACATACCTTAAAAATATCTTAAGTTGCCTAACAGTAATTATGCGCATATTATGCGTGGGAAAATAAACACGTTATGTAAGGATCTAATACCTTTTTTTACCTCTTTTATCTGAAAGCAATATTGCTACTTTAAAGATACAAGAACGTTTTTTGACGTAAGTCTTTTATACATAGCTATTGGCCAGTTTGTTGTAGTTATTTTTCGATTGTAAACAATATGATCATAATAGGAAACTTTCACGAGTAATTATAATTTGTATGCCATGGCTATTCACCCCATGGATCTTGGCTAAGGTGAGACAAAAAACAAATGACCTTGCCTTGTAGAGCAAAGTCTTTGCATAATACTGAGTAACGGTTATAATAAATGCAGCTATTGTGTCTGTAAAATATTATTGTAGTGATATAATAATGACTTAAAAGTAGTGAATTATGATAAAAATTAGGACTCGTTCGATAAGCAGACACGTTCCACTTTGATATCTATAAATTTTACCAAATGGATCGAATTTTAAACTTATAATAAATCTACCGTGTTATTAAAAATATTTAGTACAATCATTTTAAGGCTCAAAACACCACAGTTTCTAAATTAATCTCTAACTATATTTTAGGTGTTAAGTAAAAATTAGATTGAAAACAATATACTGACATAATTATTGTTGATTTTATAATCTATACGTTGAAAATTTTCAACAGTTTAACAAATCTTGCTCGTGTTTAATGTAAGGTTTAATATAAAAGGAAAAATGAGAAATGAAATATGTAAAAGAGACAATTAAAAATGAAATATGTTAAGCCTGAATAGCTTTCCCAAGCTAAGGCACCTTCAGGTGGTGTTTAGTCAGTATGAGTCTGACATAACCTCTCGGCCGGCCGATGTATCCATGTAGGATTCACCATCTCCCTCCCCAAGTCCGGAGGGGAAACAAAAAGAAATATATATTAATAGTTCTACACATATAACCACAATGAAAACATTAATTGTTAAGTGAATAATTGAGTTTTTAGAATAAAAAAGGCTTAAAGATTATTTAACTTTTGTAATCTTGTACGTTTGCAATTATTTTTGTTTCCGAACTTATAGTGTTTATAGGGATTTAAATAATAATAAATTGATATTATCATATAAAATAAACTTAATTCTTACCTTTTTTTCTTGTTTTTTTTTTTTTATATGTATCTGTCAAACGTATCCGCTAAGTGAACTTCATCAAAGGCATTTAATTTAATTAAGTACAGCGGCAGTGAGTTAATCCAATTGAGCTACGTACCAACTGACGCGACAATTAAACCTGGTTCTCTCAGACGTATGGCGTATGAGAGGGATGGAAATAATATATTTCCTACATGTGATGCTTACCTGGAACAAAATATATTAAATATTAATGACATAGATAATAACTAAGCCGTATTTATCTCTTGACTGTGAACAAAATGTAGCAAATACAGTCAATGTAAGAGCGGACAACAGCACATCAACCTAATACAAACTTTCAAACTCTCTCAGTTAATATTAACCCGCATGTGTTGGATTTAAAAATGAAAATCGAATGGAGAAATTTGAGAGTTTTGTACAGGTTAATGTGCTGTCGACTGTACCCTTTTGATTAAAGGTAGAAACAGTGACACATGTAAGAAGACACAAATCTCAGGGGAAATTATATTCGTAAAAAACAAAGCTTTAGGATAAACATCAATGAAAATAATTATTTTGACTAAAGCAAAACTCTTTTATTCTTTGTATAGAACAGACCAACTATTTAGGTTGTCTATACTATGGATATCAAATAAATATAATATATAAACAACAAGAATTCGGAAACAAATATTTGTACTCATCACATAAACATATGCCGGCATACACATACACGAAAACAGGCCTCACTCAACGTAGCGGTGCCTCTATCGTTGTACCAACTGGTCGTCAAACAATTACAGTTCATTTTACTCTAGAGTTAAATGCGAATATCCTTTGTTCAGTTCATTTGCACGAATTAAAATTAATATTAACCTATAAGATAAAATAATGCCTATCGAAATATTCATAGAATACCGAACGCATAATTTTGTTCACTGTTCTCGTTTCCGCAGATTTCCTGGGAATTGAACATTTAATCAAATGAATCTTGTTAAGAAATATTACGACTAATAAAAAGTAGATTGCAAAGTAAATTAGAAAGGGAGCAACTTATTTCGATAAGCGGTTTATTTCAAGTAATTTTCCGATTACTGGAGTTATTGTCTGTCATTATACAAGTTAAGACTTAAGTTCAATTAAGTAAAGTACTAATGTAATTACACCAAAAAGGTCGCTACATTTAAATTACTAAACATAGGGGCCGTCTATTAAAAAATTGAGAAGCGACGCATTTAATGTCCCATATGTCTGTAAATTTTATAACACACGTGCATAAGCAAGTTTTATAAAATGTGTTTTTGAAAACTAATACCACAGAAATGATACGAACAAATCTCGAAGGATTTAAATCATTATCGTTCTAATTATCTGCAAGTGACATTTCTCAACTGAATAATGAGAAGCAAGTTTTATAAAATGTGTCTTTTAAACTAATACCACAGAAATGATACGAACAAATCTCGAAGGATTTAAATCATCGTTCTAATTTTCTGCAACCGACATTTCTCAACTGTATTGACCTATTCAGTAATCTATATAAACATATATAATGTACTGAAGGCGTAACCTTTATGGCTTCGTCACATTGATCAACGTTTGACCTTTAAAACCTCCGTAGTACAAGGGTTTAAAAATATCTATAGTCAGGAGAAATGCGTTCTTTCCTTCACGTAGAGATGCTAAAAATATATCGAAATGGCATTTCGTTAAGAGGCCGTATGATTCTCCAGAAAGTTATCTTCAATATTGCTTTGTAGACACAAAACGCAATTATTTGCCATCTCGAGAATATAAATTTAATTTGCCAGTCAGTACCCGGGAAGCGCTGTAATCGAGAACGGAGCGAGTGTGCTATGAAAGTAATCGAATACTTCCTTTCTGGAGTGATTAATCGGCCGACGGCTTTATAGCTTTGGCCGATGCGACTACAGATGGTAGTTTGAAGTGATGAGTCTTCACCTAGGGCTTATTTGATGAAATTATGGGATAGTGAAACCCTGTTATACTTGTTATTAAGAATATGATACTTTTAGTTATATTACAATAAAAATAAAATACAAGCATACTCTGTTGTACATCAAAAATGCAAATACAGATAACATGGAGTTAAAAACGTCTTGTATGGACAGAAATCGTGTATCTAACGATAAAGTTGTGCGAAGTTTTTCGTAAATATCCTAAAAAGAGGAGACAATATTACTAAACACCATCTCCTGCACAGAAATAAACTAATACTAGCTGACCCGGTAACGCGTATCTATGGTAACGTTATTGATATAATGGAAAAAGAGCGGACAGGCAAACACACAAACAACAAATTTGTGTTCTTAGATTATAGACTAGCTGCCCGTCCCGGCTTCGCACGGGTGGACAACATTCTTTAAATTTTTTCTATTATTAAATATTTTTCCGTTAGCGCCATCTAGCGTCCGGTAGACAAACTACTTGCGGTTAACGCGTTGCTATGGTAATGTTATTAATACAATGGAAAAAGAGCAGGAAAAAGAGCGGACTGACGCACTTGTGTGTTTGTGTGTCCGCTGTGATCTTAGATTATAGATTACCAACTTCGACAATGACGCATCATTTATTCAGTCCAACAAAGTAAAACAATATAAGAAATAAAATATGATTGTATAAATGCAATGCTAATCAGACGTGAGCTGTAATACTCTCTGACCAAATTTTTGAAGAACGGCAAGGATTTAGATTATCCGAAAGATACAGGCCGTACCGTTAAACTGTGAAGTATGTGTCTGTCTATCTTCAGCTGGAGAATAGAAGTGGAGCGCAAATGACGAGGGTTCAAAAGGTGAAGGTATTGAAAACATACCTTAGGACAAAGTGAAGTGTGATAAAAAACAAACAAGATGGCGGATATGAGGATTTAGGATAAACAAAAACATGATCATATTTACCATAAAACCTTAAAAGAAACACACAAAAGTTTGAATATGATCGAATTTAACAAACTTTTCTTTAGTTAAATCTAGATAACAACCATCAAAATGATAAAGAATTGGTAGAAGAAGTGAATGAGTGAGTGTTATTTTCGAAGCGCTTGGCAAAACATTTCGCATCTTACATTTTAAGACTCACTATGGATCCTCTTTTCATTAATGATGCGAATAATTTACGACTGATATGTGCTAACTGAGGTGGCCAAGACAGTTGATTCGGTAAACTGCGAAATTTTATAGAATCACTTATCTGAAAGAGCAACTATTAAGAATTATTTCGTGGCAGATAAAACAAGTGCATTTTTTATACTAACCTGAAGCTATAAATTATTATGGCTTCAGTTTTCTCAGTATTCAAACAAAAGCCATCACAATGACTCCCACATCACAGTGTAACGCTGCTCGCAGTTGATTACTTAAATAACATTGGACGAGCGTTCTAATGGTGTGAGGATGTAAATTTATAGGTCATCGGTATACAACTGGTAGGGCGAAGAAAGATTGTATGAGATCGAATTAATGAATATCGAAAAGGAAGAGGAGATAGAACGCCACCCTAAGGGACACCAATGTCAGTATTATTTAGAGAAATTTTCACCAATGTGGATTCGCTACGGACATCTGTATCTGTATAACAATGAAACGGGAACACCACCGTCAGAGATTTGTTTAGAAAGCGGCAACAAGATACCGAACTTAACACTATTTAAGCGTTACTAAAATCTAAGAGTGCAGATAAGGTAACATATTACTAATCCATTATTTAGTTCTTACACTTCCGCGCACATAACACATCAGAATAAAACACTTTTTTACGGATTTTTGCGCATGTTTTATTTTATATTTAATCCTGACGTTTCGACTACTTTACAAGAGCCGTGATCACAGGATGACTAAGATGATGGTTGTCATCTTAGTCATCCTGTGATGGGCCTGATTGGGATTAAGAGTGGACCCATTCAAAGTTTCAGCTTCATCATTGATGAATTTATACTAAAAAGCATTCATTCATCAAATAATGCATCTTCTACTAGCAGGATACGTATTTTTTGAGATTTCCCTGTTAAAAGTCAGTGTTTTATTCTTACATTATAACTCTTAATTCTATGATCGATGTTAACCGAAATAATAGCTTGATAATTAAATAAGGGAGATTATAGATTTCGGTAGCCCAGTAGTTACGGAAACCACCGAATACGAAAGACGAAAACCATTACCTCATACGGGTCGTAAAAGCTCACAGTTTTCAATGCTTATTTCAAACATGAAGCGTCGTTATAAAAATATATAACACATACAATTAATCAAATTACATAAGATTCATTAAAATAAATTTGATCAAACCATTAACTTCTGACTAGTACCTATAGCAAACTTCTAACTCATATAGCAATAAAGATAGAGATCTCAATCATATTTTTACTTTCACTAAATTGTTTATTTTTAATTAATAGTAGTTTGCCAATTTGATCAAAGTATTATTTGGATGGATATTAACATTGTTGCGTGTTCATTTAATTTAAAGATAATCCCAAGATAATGAGTTACATCATAAAATGATGAACCCCTTTGTGTGTAACAAAGCTAATTAAAACACGCAATGAAATATGATGTGTTAAAAAATTGCTTTTATTGATCGTCATGTCATTTGCTTATTCGTGTCTGAAACATCACTTTGTACTATTCAAACTTTAAGCAGAACTTTTTTGTGTTTAGAGTTATAGTAACAAACAATAATACACTCCATTTCAATACGAAATATAGTGAAAAACAAATGACGAAGAAAGAAAAAAGATTTTATTGCTAAGGAACAACCTTTTGCAAGTAACGGACGCTATGAAGTAAATATAATTGGAAATATTAATAATTATTTGAAAAGGAAATGCGTATTTTCCGCTCTGTCGGTTAGCAATTAAGTGTTTCTGAGCTTTCACAATGCGATAAAAAATCATAGCTTTTAAAACAGGAGCTAGTTAACTTAAGCGGTTTATCAAAAAGGGCAAAGCTTAGGTTTATGCTGAACTTTGATGATTCGGGGTTATCTGTCAATGAATATGTGTTAAGACCAGCATTTCGATTGTATGGTCTCACTGGCGAACTTCGAGAACTCTCATGTTTTATAATAATTACTAGCTGACCCAGCCACGCGTTGCTGTGTTAAAAATTAAAATAAAACCTATCCTATCTTTTAAGTTAGATCAAATAACAGATAGTTACGAAGTTTGATCAAAATCGGGTAAGTAGTTTAGGAGTCCATCGCGGACTAACACGTAATTTATATATATTAAGAAGATTATAATAAAATGACCATTACAAGCTGCTTTGTTATTGCCACATTTTGCCTTCTAAAGTCACAATGGATATTTAAATGTCAAACATTCGAATCATCGAAGCGAAGGACAATGAGATTGTACAGAATCAACACGCTGATAAGTAAATCGAGTTCAAATAGTTACGAAAGTATCGCTAATTTAATTATTTTAAAGCATCTCATGCAAAATTGGTAACAAAGTTTACCCGGTATGTAAGTTTTTGGAATAACCATGATTCGACACTTCACTTTACCATTTAATCTTTTTGAGATCGAATTAAAGGAATTTTAAGGAAGAAGGATCTTGAAAGCAAAATATTTACCAAAGTCGCTTTTAGGTCGCTTTTTGCGCGACTTTTAGTGTGATGTGTTTGTGCTTTTTTACTCTCCCAGACACCACATGGCAATTTCTCCATACTCTATTAACATTATTAATACTCTTTCGTAACCAGTAATAGAAGTATATTTTTTTAGTACGAGGATAATTATTCAATGAGCGATATTGTAAGGTTTCAAACTATCGTATCGATACCACAGATAAATCTATTATTGTTTTCGATTAAAACTATCGATACAAAGACTAACAATAAATCGACAACTAGCTAATGACTCGATTGTTTCTATTTTGCAGTAGAACCTTTTTTTAAGTTCAACTAATATCAAGTACAACTTACTTAAGAGTTTAATCGTAAGATTCAGTAGGTCGCTCTACCTACGCATGCTTGCAAATCGTCAACTATTTCGTAATTGCGCATAGGATCAGCCTACAAGCACAGTCCTCGTTCGGCATAAAACAATGAATTTGACTGGTAATACACACATACTTAATACAGAATTTGAAACATGACGTGTGTGCAATAATGACTATAATTTTTTATCACGACATCCGATTATGTTGAAACAAAAATTACGTATTTCTTCAAGGTTAACTTATTCTTTTTGTGAAAAGCCAATTGAAAATTATTTACTTCAAAAAAGTTTTTGAAGTTAATCACTGTAACACAAAATTATCATGTTGAAGTTGGCCGCAAAAGCGACATAGATTAAACCAGCAGGATGAAGTTGGCCGCTAATTATGAATGTGTATGTGATTTTAAATTATATATGGTAGTTAACAATAATTTATATAAAATTATAATATTAGTTATCTTTGTTTAGTAACGATAAAGAAGTATAACTTCTGTCGTGCGTACATCAGTACACACAACGATTTTTTTTGTATTTTAATACTCTTGCTATTAATCAATCTTTTTCTATCAATTTTGGTAATTACATAAATCAATTGTCCATATATACTCTACTCTTTTATTATGTAAACTAAAATTTACATAAGAAGGAATGATTGTAACTGTGGATGTAGGAAGTTACTACTCATACGATTTCAAAACTTATGTCAGCATTAGTTGTAACAGACCTTCAGAGTGGAAAAAGGCTATATATTATCCGGTTAAAATAAAGGAATCTTGGTGGTGACCTATTTTACAACAAAAGGTTAAGAAGAAACGGTCGACCGTCAATATGTAAAAAGGTAAAGGCGAAAGAATTCAACCCTTTTCCTTCCTCCACAATCAACATAAATTTTCCAAACGAACTTGCTGACTCATCCTTTATGAAGCGGAATGAATTAATTTTTGAAAATAAAGTCTTTATTTTCATAAATTTTCAGAATACTTAAGCAAAAACCTTAAATATATTTTCTTTTATTTAACAAACTGATGCTTTACGATTTGCTTATCTTAGTGGGTATAAAGTTTATCTATAGCCCCAGGACGAGTAAAAATAGAAATAATAAGCAGTTATAATTTAATACAAAAAAGATTTGTATTATATGTAAAAATGTACATATGGCCACGAATGGAATTATTAAGGTACTTTTCTAATTGTGACAGAATTATTTAAATATATTCCAAAGCATGCCCTTCACATAAAAAAGAAATTATATTATCAAAGATTAATACGTTAATTAGAGTTTTTTTGTCTTCACCTGAAACTTTAAAAACGCTTAACAGTCTCTTTTATAGAGCTTTCAAAGTTCAGTTAGTGCTCAGTCAAAAGTAAAACCTTATTAAATACCAATAAAGTCCAAATTGAAATGAAGCAATCTAACACAATTAAACACAATTTGTCCAATTCGTCGCTTAAAATTCGTAAAGAGGTTGGAAATGTCTGTGACAATTTCCGACGAGGGCATTACGCCATCGGACAAGTCTTTCGTTTAGCCCAATTCCCAACAAACTAGATTGACAAACTGGAATCAAAATAAGTGGGTTCCGGGTTGATTTCCTCGCAAATTCCAATCGTTTAGATCTGCCCTTTCATCCGACAAAGGAGTACTATTCAATTCGTATTATTTTGGGTAGTTAAACCTGTTGAATTTGATCATTTATAGTATAAGTATATTATTTGAAATAGATTTATGACCAGAAATAGATTAATAGGTTATTTTATAGTGACAATTAAAGGGTGTCAACATTGCCACTGCAATATAAAATGAAGTTCAGTGATGCTTCCATATTAATTGCTATGTCTTTGTTTTTATTTGAATGCACAAACTATAGCAATATTATTATTTTTAAGCAAACATATTATTGAAGAAAACATGTTTTCAAGCAACAGATGAGCTTTTAGATGAGTCATTCATTGATTGTGAGAACTGAAATTATTATTAGTTTCATAACTGTGGCCCTACCTTTACTTATTATATTTAAGTTCCACTGTTCAAGAGAGACGCCACTACACACCGAGTAGAGCGGTGTCTTATTTTAACGATAGAATTGCATAGTCCTAAGAGATCATAGTAAGACCTCAGAGTCCGCGTAAGTGTGTTATAGCGCCTATCATTGCTAAATCTTTATATATATAATTCTTCTGTGAGTGTGTATGTCACTGAACTCCTCCTAAACGGCTGGACCGATTTGAATGAATTTTTTTGTGTGTGTTCAAGGGGATCTGAGAATGGTTTAGATTCACAAATCAGTCCGGCAGATGGCACTGCAGTCGGCACAGCAACGCGTGGCCGGGACAGCTAGTGTTGTTATAAAATATAACTGACAGCAAGTATTACCACGAACAAACCAAAAGCCTTATATCTTATTACAAAACCAAAAAAGTTCCTTATATTACGTTTTCAAAAGGTATTTCTAATTTTTTTTACGACCCCTTTGGTCGAATGGCTTGCATATCGATTTTCAGGGTAACGTCATTCTGAGGTCCCAGGTTCGATATGCGGTCGAATCAAGTAAAATATTTTCTACATTGGGTTGGGTCTGCCTTTTGAAGTACCGGCGTTGATTCTGATTTCCACATGAAGAGTGCTTTCTCGCTATTCAATTTGAATTTAGAACAATGAATTATACTTAATAATATTTATTTATTTGGGAAATATTTAAATTATCCTCAAAAAAAATAAAAAAGTTATAAATACAACTGGTAACCTAAAGGTTAGGTTGCCAATTTTATTTTTTTGATGATCAATTACTAATTTTTTTTATGATTATTAAAATATGTACCTATTTATTTTATTAATTTCAAAGTCGAAGTCCTTTTAAATGATTTATTGCTTTTGCGTCTTGTTTAAATCAGCGTTCGGCAAGAGATTTATTTTTCTGATGTTATCACAATAGATTTGTGTTGTAAATTTTAGCTGGAGTTTTATATCGTATTTCAGCAAAACAGACAAAGATATTCGTCACTAGAGTATATACATACATAGACACACACACTAGCACAATCTTCCACGTGTTATTATATTGTAATGATACAATTCTTGATTATAATGTTCCACGATGCTTTGTATAAAATACTAATAAAACCTTTTTTTTATTTTTTATTGCAACTCTACAAAATAATAGATGAAATACATATAAGTCATAAGCTTCACCACTGCTAAGAAACTAGGAAAACAATTTAGAAATGTTTAATAGACAGATAAATAAAACTACTTTTATATTACTATGGAAATCTTAAAATAGCTTTTATTTAGCTACTATTCACCCCTCTCAGCTGTCCCAATGCTGCGCGAAATGTGAAAAAAAATGTCGTACTCTTAGATAAAAATTCCATTTTCTCGCTAAATAATGAAGCTAGGACCAAACAAAAAATACTATTGTAAAGCTAATTAAATAAAGGATTCACCACAGAGTATTTGGATCTCTGTAACTCAAAAATTAATCGTAATAAAAAAAACAGCAGGCCGCGCGGAAATTTGAAAATGGTAGCAATTGCTACCATGGACTGACGGGGGGTGTTGGCCATCGGTAGCAATTGCTATCGTGGACTGACAGGTGGATAATATTATTTTATATAAAATGTTTTCTTTTAATTATTTAGATTTTTATCTTGCATAAGATTATAAAATTTTCACATTTAGTTCTAAAACTTCCGTGCTTTCTACTCATTTATATTAAAACACATTAACCGGATCAACGACGCATTTATCCATATTTATATTTAAATCTAATGTTTCGAATAAAAAGTCAAATAAAAATAAAAGAAAGAATAAAATGATCGTTAAACGAATCAGTTTTCTTTAAAAGATTGTATGAAACATGATGCAGCGATACTGTTAAGTGTTGGACTAGGTTATCTTATACCATTCTTACATATAGAAGCATCATGGAGAAAACTCTCTCAAAGCAGATTTAACATCACCATCGTTAATCCCTACTATGTGTAGGAAACAATAAAGAAAGGGTTATTAAAGGGCAACGCCTTGTTTCCCTATCCCTGGCATTAAATTATCTAAAGTGTTTGACTTGTCCTCAAGTCAAAAAATAAATACCTAAAAAGAAATTATATACAAACTTTTTGGAAAAGCAGACGACATTTCAAAAAAGATTTTATATAACTTCTTATGAAATGCGAATTCCAATGGCAAACAATAATAAACCTTGCGTAAAAGCGAATGCTTAACCCAGATAAGCTTTTTTTATCTTACAGGACCACCACGGCGTTATCGCTGCATTCCAAAGGATTAGATTCCCGCAGATGCTTCTCTGAACCAATGACGTCATCATTATGGCCGTTTCCGTTGCATTCAGACCCCATTGTTTTAATTAATGACAGAATTTATTAATTTGTGAAGTAATATTTTTAGTTATTGATTTTATTTGGACAGTATTTGCGTGTAACTTTAATCATATTGTATTGCAACACAATTTAACTAAATATAATTTATTTTCTCGATAAGACAAAAATTTATATTCAAATACGTACTTTAAATTCTTGAAATAAAATAAAACGCTTCTTAATTGTACTTTTCTAAAGATACAGTTTAGAACAAAAAATATGGACGTGTATCAATTCTTAGTCAATTTGTACGAATATTCGTGAACTGTAAAAATCAAAAATTTATACACGTTTTGGTAAATCGCTGAAATACTGTATGAATCAAAGGAAAATCAGATAGAAAAAAAACACAGCCATAGCCATAAGAATAAGACGCACGCTAAAATATAAAAATTATGACTTATGTGCCAAAACATTAGAAACGGCGACTGTCACCAATATTAAAAATAGTTTTGTTTAATCATCCACAATAAAGAAAGAAATATAGAGCAAATATTGAACATAAGAAACGGAAACACACTGAACTATTTATAAATAGAAGCACGTGTGCACTCGCTCAACCCCTACACTCCATGGCCCACACGCAGTCATTGCCAATATAATTTTATTTTAAACTAGCTGACCCAGCCACGCTTTGCTGTGGCACTGTAATTTTAATTTTTTTTTTTGTAAATTAAAAGTAGCCTAAGTTACTCCTTATTACATCAGCTACCTGCCAATAAAAGTCCCGTCAAAATCGGTCGAGCCATTGCAGAGATTAGCCGGAATAAACAGACAGACAGACAGACAGACAAAAATTGTAAAAAAAATGTTATTTTAGTGTATGTACCGTATATAAATTCATATGCACGTAGTAAAAAACGGTTATTTCAATATTACAAACAGACACTCCAATTTTATTTATATGTATAGATGTATAGATGTGAACTCATTTGTTTTCATTAATTTTAAGCGAGAGAGAGGCCTAAGTGACGAGGGTTCAGCTTATGCATCTATTTATAAGTTTAATTAAACCACACACACACACACACACACACACACACACGCACACACACACACACACACACACACACACACAAACACAGAAACGCCAAAAAAGTGATGGATACACGTGGACAGTTTAGCTGTGCAGTCTGTTCATCCTAACTTGTCCTATTTGGTAAACAATCTTGGCACTCCTTTTTATTGAAAATGCAGCATTAAAAATCAACTGATAACTAGATTCAATAGGTTTCAGTCTATACTAACGATTGATTGTAATAGATTATTTACTTTGTAAATATTTTATTTTTAAAAGGGTGTTTTTGTTAAAAAGTTGTGCCAAGATTGTTTAACAAAAAGGACAAGTTAGAATGAATAGACTTTACACAATTTGTTACCAAAAATCGAAACTTTGCTATTGTTATTTTCTGATGTGACTAGTGTTTACAGTGAAAACCATCGGCAGTCGCACACGCATATCACTATATCATATTTCACTAAATGTGGTTTCTGTAACTATATATTTTCATAAAAAATCGCGAACGTCCAGGCCGTTGACGATTATAGTTTGTATACGTTTTCCATAAATATCTGCCCCTATGTTTTGCGTTTAATATTGCGTGTGAGTTCAAATAGAACGAAAAATCAAACAATTGAAAGGATTGACCATTCAGTAAACAGTAGTTATTTATATATTATTAGGTAATACGTAACATTAGGCGATTGATTTCTATTAGAGCTTTCGCTTGAATAATTTGCATGTTTTTCTACTTATATTATTGTATTACGATTGCTATGTAACCAAATGCAATTTCAGGTATAAATACCACTGGTAATAAAGTAAATCATTACTTTATCATCATCATTTTCAACTACTCTGATTAATAGATCAGGGAAAGTAGTTTCATAACTAGTTTGCAGCTTACAGTTTACAGTATTACCAACTGTATGGTATGTTTTTAATAAAAATGATGGGTATTTACTGGGACACGTTGATTACCAGGAAGAAACGAAACTATAAAAATTACTTCACTGTTATACAACTTTCAAGATATTACGATGATGTTTATGAGATTTTTTCTTCACAAAATAATGCTGGTATTGATTTTATAACGATACGCATAATTTCAGTACTGTTCTTATTCGTTTTATCCAAGGAGTGACTTGCAGGTTTTATTAACTCTTTATAATATGAAAATTAAGGTTTCATTAGCTTTTTACAAATACATTGAATACATACAATATATTTTCTACCCACAGATAGTGCAAACAATATCTGCATTGTTCTTTCTGACTTGGTAACATCATTCTCTACAATGTATGCAGGCGTAAGTTCACAGTTCAAAATTAACATTTTGCTTTTAAAACACAGTGAGCGATATTATAGACTGTTGTTGAATCAGCAATGTACACTTGAGGCATGAACTTCGATAGTGTTTGTATTACGGCTGCCAAGTGTCGGCCTTCAGACTGAAATTACCACCTTGAATCGCAAGTTCAACTATTTCGATACTAGCACTCTCTCAAATCGATTTTGGCATCGGAATGTTGTTAAGAGAAATGAACGATGAACGCTTTCGTTTACGATGATTGATTCTCTGTCTAAGAAGATATGTTCGAAATTGAAGTTGTTACATCATTGATTTGATGAGTTATAAAAAAACAATTAAGCAATCGGCTTTAGATACTTCGGATCACTTTCGTTTGCAATTATCTTTGTATCCTAAATTATAAATGTGAGCAACGTAACTGCAATTATTCAAAGTACCTATTCAATGTTCACTTTTGGTTGAGAGTAAGCTTGCTTACATAAATTTGTGAAGTAATGTAGGTTCTTGTTCATCATACCTAGGTGGTATACAAAATAATTTCAATAGTTTATAATTCATAACTATATAGAAGTAATTTATATTTTTTGATGTTTCATTTCAAAACAAAATTCTTATTTACCCGATGTATTTAGCACGTGGCCGAAAGACACATTTTTCGGCCAAATCATAATGGCCGTAGTCGTGGAAAGACTGTAAAAAAAATAAAAAGTGCCTAACTACCATTTCCCACTTCTAAAAACCACGCCTTAATTAATAGTATTATTAAGGCCATAATATCAATAATTATATATTTGTAGACGTGTTTTGATATTTTTATAACTGCCTAACTTGCTAATATCGAATCTTTAACTATTATTATGTCGTAAAATATTATTAGCTAATAAAATGTTCATATTGTCAATCAGTCGTCAAAAGACTATGAAATAATCAATTATTAATGACATAACATCAAGTCATGACACACTTTGTTGATTCATTTCATAGTGGAATGCGTGTCAGGCGCGGCTTCGTCGTTTATATTACGAAAATATTACCATAATGATCTGCCATATCGTCTTTACTTCCTTGTTTTGCAAATTTAATACGAGACAAATGGAATTAATGGTAGAGTTTCAAAGAGTATTATTAACATTTGTATTTGATCTATAAAATATCAATTTTATAGATAAAGTAACATAGGTAACACTTTTTGAAACACTACCATACATTCCATTTGTCCCGTAAACTTACGTAAATATTTAGCTTTGACTTTAAGTCGTATCATTGAATGAGTTTTAAACAAGTACTTATATATTGTATTGTTATTATATAAAAAAAATATCTTGAAGAACGCTTAGAAAGACTCCTATAACTAAAATTAAAACATAATTTATCTGTTGATCAAGGTGTAAGCAATGCTTGAATTAACCTGAATTTGAACTCCTATTGTTATTAACATGAGCACATTGCTATTTTGTACAGCTATCTGCAATAAAAGCTATTTACGAAAATAAACCGTATTAAGGTTCCTCGTATGTGAATTTTTCAAAATGTGGTATCAAAATGCAGAGTATCGTGGTTGGTATCAAAAACTGAATGCAGAAATTCATATATGTAATAGCATAACGCAATAATATACAATTACCGTCGTGTATCATTAAAAATACACAGATAGTGATACACTGAGTTGATTGTTCAGTTCCATGAAATTACGGGCCAATGAAGACCGCAAAGGAACAATGATAACTGTTTCTTTGCGGTCCAAGGTGAAATGTTAACATTACTCTCATTTCGTGTTTAATTTAAGACAAATTGTTGGGCATCGGTGCGCTGAATGGAGACTACTTTTCTGTTCTGCGCTTCAGTGGGTGTAACAATGTAAGTTGTTGAGCTTCAATCCCAAGACAAAGGATAATACGTTATTTTGATCTCTTTAGCCTGATATTCAAGTTGATTTAGTATTTTGTGATTTTATCAATTCTGGTGAGTTTATTAGGTAACGCAATAAGAAATTCCAATTAGCTGAATTTATAGAAAAGAAATTCAGAGGCTTAGTTAATAAGCTCTTTGTTGAATAGTGTTGGTAAGGACTCGAATCTCTCGAATCTCTCTTAAAGAGACTAGAATATTTTTATCTGGGCTTGACTCCAAAATGCGTTAAAGTCATTTTGTGATTGACTATTGACGTATTGTGGTGACTCAAGACCATGAGTCACCACAATACGTCGTTTATTTGGGTTGAATTCTTTAAAATAACATACTATCTCAAAACATATCCTTTTGATTGATTTTTTTAATGTCTGTTTTTCTGAAGTCTGACTGATCTAACTCAAATGTAAAAAAATCGTTAAAAATAAATAAATAAATATTATACAACATTAATTACATTGTTTTGAACCGAAGTTAAGTAGCTAAAGTACTTGTGTTAGACTGTTCCACAAAGAAAAATTAGTTTTATATATTGGCCCTACCGGAGATCGAACCCGGGGCTTCGGAGTGATATTACCATAAAAATCGGTATATGAGCCATTCGACCACAAAGATCGTCAAAAAAACGCAATCATAAAGATCTGGTTGAGAGAGTATGTTATTTGGAAGTACTAGCTGACCCGGTAACGCGTTGCTATGGTAACGCGTATACAATGGAAAAAGAGCGGACAGACAAACACACAAACAACAAAATTGTATTCTTAGATTATAGATTCACAATCCACCAAGGTGCGCTTTTAGTTTGATTAATTACAAAAAAACTAAATTACATCGAAAATACTCGAGCTTATTTTAGAAGCTTAAGTTCTTCAACAAAACTCAGTTTCATGAGTGAAGCCTTTCTACTTCAAGACGAATTTTTAAGAGGACTCTAAATTGAAGAATCATTTAAGTCAGAATCTCGGGAGACTGGCTAATCTTCGATCGAGTCCCTACCTATTTTGCGAATACGGAACTGAATTCGCGCCGATGTGTATAGTAGCCGTGGGCGAGGACAAAGTCGTGATTGGGCCTAAGATTATCGTCCGTTTTCTTTGATCTGTCTATTTCCATTCATAAGGATAACCTGAAGCAATTCAGTGAGCATATTAATATACCGTAAATGATGTTTGTGTAGTGGTGTCTTTCGAATATTTTAAAATTTGACCCTAGTTTGTTTGGAGTCCAAAATGAGAACATTTAAACTATAAGTTGAAAATATATCTTTTGTCTACTAGAATACAAAGAAAATCGAATGAATTCCTTTTTATTTCTTAATTCACATACTAATTGAAATGCTAGGAATTGATAATAATAATAATGGGTCATAAATCTTTCATAACACTTCATTCTATGAAAGGTTTTGCAAACTGATTAATTTATGAAAAAAATGAATTCAGATGAGGTTCTATTCGTAATTTCGTAATTTGAAGTTACCAATTTACAACAAACTTAATACGGATTAAATGTTTTAATTATAAAATAATAAAAAAGACCTGTTAAATTCTCAGAGGAAAACTTGGAAACTATTCCTTTTCATCTAATTTTTCCTTGGAAAGAGAAAATTTCGGCCCGTCCGCCCTCATTCAATAATTACAATCTGGCCCAACGAGATCAAAGAGCTTCACGCATACGTGAGCAAACAACATCCACGGCTGGCCGAGCTAAATAGCCGTTGTAGATTTTCTGAAGAATTGAGCACTCACTCAAGAAAATAAATTTGTTTATAAATTGCTGTATATTTAAAGGTAAAGGTAGAAATATTAATAATCATCTCTGACAAAAAGCTGAAAGCTACTGCTGAATGGAAGCCTCTCCTAACAATGGAGGGGTTTTGCCATGCTTGGATTTGGATTTGGAGAGCGCAGTAGAAGAACATGATTCTAAAAACACTGCTGTTCAGTTTGTGGTCTATGAGAGCTGTGTGGTGATTGCCTACAGTATCGTTCGTCGACTTTTGCACAATGTGAGGAATTGGGGCTATACTACTCTTTCAAATACTTTATATTTACTTACCCTTAGGTATATTACAATTTCAAAATTTTAACAATTTCTACTAGATTTTTAGTTCTTACACTTCCGCGCACATTGCACATTTGAATAAAACACTTTATTATGGATTTTGCGCATATATTATTTTATATTTAATCCTGACGTTTCAACTCCTTTACAGGAGTCGTAATCATAGGATGACTAAGATAATGGTTGTCTTGTATTATCTACTACCTTCACAATATTTTAATCGGGCACTTTCCTAATTTTTAAATATAAAATAAAATATGCGCAAAATCCGTAAAAGTGTTTTATTCAAAATTTCTACTAGAGTTACTTTTTGTAAAGTTTGTGTTAGATAATCGGTTATAGCTGATATATAAATAGTTTTTTTTTCTAATTAATGTGTGTACTTACTAAATGCATAGGTATACTTTTCACTAATGTTTGTATTACCTGAAACAGACAAAACAGTTATTAGTTGAGAAATGGAGTTGAGGATGTAGTGTACCAATAAAATTCCTTATTGTAGTACTAATTGAAATGCATTGAACCCCTTAGTTGGGAATTAGAGCAATAAAAATACGCGATCCATTCATGATGCAATGCTAACCAAAGACACGCGTTCGAAAACCATACCGCATTTTCATTGTACGACGGATTTTTGTGAAACAATTAATAAACACCAATGAGTCAATAATTCATACAAAATTTAGAAAAAATATGCAATTAGACCTTGTAAGATGCCATTACTATATATAAAACGTATTATCGTGCACAAAAATATTAGAATAATTATCGAAAAAATCTTATTGAGCGAAGCTCTCTTTTAGGCAACTCACAAATTTCGCTTGTCTCTCCTGCTACTTAACGGTTTAACCGATTCGAATGAATTTTGGCATGATCATACATGATTATAACCTGACGGACATAGGCTATGTAAAAAAAAATATAGACTTTACCATGGAGGAATAATCACCGAAAGAAAAATTCAAAAGCTGATCACAGCCAAACCGCTAAGACTACATTGATGAAATTTGGCACCAAAACTCACATCGTGGTCGTGACTAATGTGCAAAAAAAAGTTTTGTAATCGGACATACCATCGAGGAATAATCACCCTTCAAAACTCTAATTGCTTCGCTCAGTATTTGCAAACAGCAGCATGTATTGCAGACCTAGTTATATATCATGATGACCTAGGTCTTACAAAGCCATGGCGTAGCTATAACTTCAATACAGTCATTGTAAATGCTCATACCGAATAACAACCATTTTATCTTTTTCGGAATACCTGTAATGTTGTTCAAACCAGCTGCGGTAATGTAGTTCATTAGCACTTTACAAGGAACTTGATAAGACAAAGAAGTTGATAGTGTTGAATAATTCGTCAAGAGCTTCGATGGCTTACTTCGTTTAATTCAGTTTATCAAAAAATGCTGGTTGAAATTGCACCTGAGGCAATTTTTTTGCGACATTTTATATATTTATATCTATATATCTAGTTCTTATACTATGGCGTTCACTTATTGAAATGAAACTTTTTTTCATTTTTGTTTCACAGAAGAGACCTTTATAGGAGCCCTGTTTTTTTAATAGAATTAAAAAGTAATAAATTAATTTATCGCTATATTTAGTCCGTTAGACACAGTAAAAATATTAATGAATCTTGGCTAAACATATTCGCTTTATCAATCAGATTATTGCATGTTGTTTTTGTAATTAAATGTTTGCTGGATTTTGTACAACCTTTTTACTAATACATAATTTGGTTGAGTTGATTGAGCATGTCTATTATATAAATCACTGTAGTGGCTTCGTAAGGTAATGGAAACAAACACCTCCACATACATACTAATTCAACCGGCAAACAGAGCTGGAATGCGGGCGATCCCGCGTTTACACTATTTCTGGACGAACACGGAACTCCGTCATCCTGTGTTTGATAGGTTTTGTTGGAGAACATTCTGGAATGCTCTGTCATTGCTGTTATGTAATGTGCAAGTTACAGAATTATTGTAAACACTTAAAAAAATATAGTTTTTAAAATATGAAGTTTATTTCCATGTCATTTATGAAAAGTTGCCAATGAAATTCTTTTCTAACTTAGTTCAAAACACTTACGGATGTGGATATAAAAGTATTGATAATCCAAAAAATATTCAGAATTTATAAAAATAACCTATTTTAAAAATTAATATAATATTGTATAAAAGCAATTTTTGACTATTTAAGCTTAAAATAGTTTTTATTCTTTGAAATCTCTTATCTGTCATAGAAAAAGAATGTACTATTAGTCTTAAAAACACATACAATAAACAGAAGTCTGGACCCACACGCGCTACCACTACTCATATATCTTTACCCAAATCATCGAACGAATCATTGATTCATGTGAAAGGAGCTAGTGAGAGAATTGCCACTATGAAGTAAAACATAATAGTAACTGATGCTTGAGTAAAGTCGTCCTTAATGACATATTTGAAAAGATTAATGTCTAAAGTTAACAGTTTTGACGCTTACATATTAATGCCGCTGGCAAAGCTCCAGCCAGACAATACTAATAGCAAACTTAGTTCAAGTAATTCGTGTAAACAGGAGCTTAAATCAATTTAGAGATGAAAGGGGAACCAGTTATGGCGAAACTAATGATTTCCTTTATAGTTATACATTGGTTTAATATTTAAGCGGATTGAAATCCAGCTTAGGTAAGCACTTAGAAATTTAGTGTTAGATGTACCAGTCTGTAAGCCTACATGTATTTTTTTAAATAACTAAATAAACTATAAAATAAGTTAGTATAGTTGAAGTAAATACGTATTCTTGTAAGTTCTGCTTAAATTGATTCTTGTCCCCGTTCTTCTTGTCAGTCAATAGAGTTAAAGAGAACCTTATATTCTTCACCGGAGTAATATAATGAAAAATAATAAACAATTTAATTTTATTTCATCTATGATATAATCTTTTTATAAAAAATACAAGCTGTTATTATTACAACTGTACTGTTCGTATTACGTATCTTAATACCTACGTCAAAAACATTTAATCAACCTGTTTATGATATCGTTCTGTTACTATTTATGCACAGAATCATCATCATCAGCCAATTAATAATATTCCTATATAAATCCATTATGGCCACTCTTCTTTATATTATAGTCCTCACTGATGGGAACCATGTCTACCTTATATATGAAAATACCATAAATCATTATAAAGTATTTGGCCACTTGTCAGTCCACGGTAGCAATTGCTACCGATAGCCAACACCCCCCGTCAGTCGCTGGGAGCAATTGCTGCCATATTCAAATTTCCGCGTGGCCTGCTGAGTTACAGAGATCCAAATATTCTGTGGTGAATTCTTTATTTAATCAGCTTTACGGTAGTATTTTTTGTTTGATCCTAGCTTCATTATTTAGCGAGAAAATGGCATTTTTATCTAAGAGTCCGATTTTTTTTCACATTTCGCGCAGCATTGGGACTGTTGAGAGGGGTTGGGCGCGCGGTAGCGGACTGATTAGTGGATATTTAGTAAACCAAGAATGGATTAAATCCATGAGTGAGGATTGGTAGGTGCAAATGATAACGACTAGAGATGGAGCGGGGACCAACAGCTTAACGTGCTTTTCGAAGCACGAAGAAACTCGAGATAATAAAATATTGGTCACCGATCTAATGACTAGCCCTTGCCTCTACCTAACAATATAAAGAGTTTCGGAGATTTCGGAGAGTGAGCAGCAGAATTGCACAGCCTTATTCCACCGTCCTTATTTTTTCATCGGACAACCGGACTTACAATATTTTCCATTTATGGTTGATATGCCAAAGAGTTTCACTAAGATTTTTGATTCCATTTTTGTGAGCTGTACATCTAAAGGCAAGCGCGTCACCTAGATCGCATCGTTGTTTGCCATCGGGCGAGATTGCGGTTAAGCTCTTACTTATTTACTATATAAATAGAAGAATACACCCAACAAATACCTTAAATTAATATTATTATAATGTTTGAATAGTAAGACCAATGGAAAAGAACGTTCCTGTCAACTGCAGTCATGTTGTCTGGAACAACTTTGCGCAAAGTCCGACCGGCCAGACAAACAGGCCGAGTCGTATAAAATTTAATTCACAATGCATTAGAGTGCAGCTACGAAAATTTCGTTTAGGTGAGTATGTTCTCTTGGATCAATGCCAAATTCTGAATAATTTCACCTCTAACCTGACTCGTTGGTTAAGTGGATCTAATGGCGATTATATAACACTTTTGTAATAACTTCTGTTAAGGCAATTAAAATAGGTTTTTTGGTCAAGGCTTGGCATTACCAACAGGGTCATTCTTTTTCCCTATGACCATTCTTGATCATTCCGTGAACTTTCCAATGGACATTTTTCCCTATGATCATGCTATTCTGGTTGGCTGATTACACTCGAATATTAAAATTATCGTGGATTAACTCACTATACTTTGTCCAATGTAGGATGATACTTTTGACAGGTGTCACTTCCTTATTGCTACGTATTAAGGTTGCGTTTGTTTCCTTATGTTTGGCTTGACAATAGCAACTTTATACCCTCTATATAGGTATCAACTGTAAAAAGTATCATCAAAGTATAGTATAGTAATAAGTTTACAGTCGGAAATTGCAACAATTGTGTAAGAAAGATTTCAGAAATTATTGTCTTCTTCGGACTAGAAATGAAATGAAAAGACAGACGAAAATTCAATCTATCAATCTACAAATACATTTTCCTTGAAATTTAAATCTCTAGAACTAGACTATTATTAACTCTAGTTGTAAATTAGCAAGAATGAATGGAATGGCACAAAAGTATTTTATAGACTACTTAAGTATGTAAAAGATAGAAATGAGTATCCGCCAATATCAAGATGGCGCAATGAAAATAAACAGATTATTCCTCTTTCGCTATGCGTAATGAAAACATAACAGATTAAGTTTCTCTTCGATCAATTGCAGATGGAAACTTGAAAATCCATCGGAAAATAGGTGACCTGGCAGCTAGCTGCGGAAATCAGGTTGTTGATTGTGGTTGAGATTGGCAGATCTGACCTAAATCTGTGGATTCCCATTTTAGCTTCTTAGTATAGAATATTTATTTGCGCACAGTTACGTACCTACTTCTCGTAAATATTCAATATTCTCATTTCAATCAAAAAATTGTAGTAACCCTATTTAACGTAAATTTTCAAATGCGCTGTTTATGACATAAATCTATATTAATTTATACACACAAAATTTGTTTGAAAACTAAGTTCACTTATTCATACTACAAATAATAAATGGTGGTATAGAGGTTGTATAAAGTTGGTTAAGTGAGAAAGTATCGTGCTACAAAATAATTATAGTTGATATTATAACATTATTTTTCTATAATCTTTAAATTGCATTCGCTGAAAAGACGGAAAATTGCCAATGGTGGACTGAAATATAACATTTTTCGATTGAAAGTGTTAAACAGTCGTTATTCGAATTTCTAAAGGGATATCACGAAATAAATACTTCGGTTTTTATAACTAAAAATATGGCTTCCAAGGAGATTAAAGAATCCAGTTTTACTAGCAAAACGTACGAACAAAATGCACGATAACAACACAGGAGTCGCAGCAAGAAATCTACACATCCATATTCTCTAAACTTTTATCATAAAATACTATTTCATAAATTTTAAATTAAAAGCAGTCTTCCATATCACTTTCACTTCAACCAAAGTTTGGTTTAAATAACCTTCAGTTCTAGTTATGAGTTTCGAAGTAAATATTTCTCTTAATATCTGTGCTAATCGTCTATAAACATCATTATGGCTGGCTGCCAGTTTAGTTTTTTATTTGAAATATTTAGTTTATCAACACATTTTAACTTTTCGACGTGATCGTAATCGAATTGCTTGTGAAGCGATTTTCTTTGTGTGTCACTTGCAGACAGATCAGACGCGTAAAATGTATCTCTGTTTTGTCATAGCTCTGGAGAAAGATCTTACTTTTATTTTGCAATTATTGGTAGAAAGGCGTTACAGTCTTTTTCTGAGAGAGTCCGCATTCGCTTTCACACGAATAGCAGTATCTGTACTCTGGCCAGATTAAAGTTTGAGTTTCGCATGCCGTTATTACTCTGTTGTTGTTTTTTTTAGAACGCCCAGGTGGATTGCAATGTCTGATGTAAAGCTTGCACCAGGTTTATTGCTATCTTAAAGATCAGTGTCAAAAAGACGAAGGTGATGTCTTTGGATATACTTGGTCACGAGGCCCTGACTACAAGCAACGCTCGGTAAAGATGTTTTGAAGCAAGTTACCAACTATATACATATATGGTGATTTTGCTACTAAATCTCTCATATTCTGCTGTAAGTTGGTGTACCGTCACCAAATAAGCACTTTAGACCGATTCTTCATGAAATGCCTACACAACCTATTTCGTATCAAATCGGAACTGTATGCTTAACGTGACGAATTAAAGGTACGATCATACGTCTCAAGTCAATATTATTAAGTGAACGATTACCTAACATGTTCCCAATACTTACAATGTTCACCTCAAAAATTAGCTACATCAACCATCTACGGCCCCACAAACTTAGTACCTGAAATGGAGTCGGGATCAGTTGCCTTAGCCGAAAACGGTCAGAGAGCATCGAAACTCTAATTTGATATACTATAAGATGATAATACAGATTGGAAAAATAATATAAATAGATTATGCAGTAGGTATGTAATTTGTGTAATACTTAAATAAGTTATTTTAAGTAGGAATAACAGAAGATCAAGTTATCACAAACTTACAAATTTTCTCAATAAATATTGAACTCTATATCTTTGTTTTTAAGAATTAGTAGAGGTTGAAGTGCTGTTGGCGATACCTTTTAAGACAAAATGTTTTAAAATGGGTTTATTCTTGTGTTAATATATGTATTTAAGAGTACCTTCTTCAAGGCATACTACTGTCTAATTCGGTTATATAATGTGCAATGCTAAATGTACCTATGATAAGTACAATAAATAATCGTAACTTATGATACTAAATATGCATTGTACCTTTTTAATTATGCAAGCATTTTCGACTTAGCCATTATGATACAATGGACATATATAATTTAAGTTGCCGTTATCCTTTGGGAAGGTTAGTTACGTAATCAAAGGGATGTTCCCAATAAAGGGTAAACTAGATAAAACTAAAATTGAAACATCCGCAAAGCAGATTAAGACCGATTCATACCTGACGGATTGCTCGGATCGGCTCGTCGAGGTCAACGCCAGAAACGATCTAAGGTGGAGAGGAAAGACACGCATTAAGCACTATGAAGTTGTTAGTACCAATATTCTTAGATATCTATGAACTTCCTCCTCACCTCATATTAGATCCAACCAAACATAAAAGGTACATTGTCTTATTTGCGCGTGATAAATTGCGTAAGAACAATTAGTTAATAGCAATTTCGTTTAGGATTATGAAAGAATTTAGATTCATCATGATTTTAATCTCGATGAATTACATTTTTACGTTATTTAGTTATTGTTTGTAACCTCACAATTTCCCCCAAGAGCATAGCTCTTTCGACTTATAAGTCTCGACTTTGCAGCAACATGCCGCCAGCTGTAAATGATTCTTAATATAATCCACTTGCCTGAGATGGATGACACAACACTTTCTTTATTAGCTCAAATAAAAATATTGTTTAAATAAAGCGTCAATATTCAGTACTGTCAATTGCACAACATCCTAAACAAAACTGTCAAATTTCTTAATAAATTCTTAACATAAAGTAGAATAGATCAAAATTTATATCAATTAGTTGTTTACACATTGCTGTAGGTAAATGTGATTTTATCTGTACGTTATATGATATATACATGTATTTATTTATTATAAGCTGTCACTTTAGATAGGCACTTAGTTTCTCCGTTGTCTTAAACTTTACTTTTATAATAATTACTCACATGGGGGAAGTCCCTTCCTCCTTTAAAACAAAAAAATCTAGCTTACTACTGTAAAACATATGCAGTACCGATTTCGGTGCTGATTATTGCACGATTTAACAACTTATGATGATTCGAAATACGTGTAGAGTAGTTATTAAAGATACAAGATGTGTGAACGTATTGTTTTCTCCAGGTATTTATTTATTTATGCATTTATCGTGCATCGTGCATAGTTTTGGGCACTAAATTAGATATGTTGTTTCAAAGTTATAATTGATCTATATTTCCGCCACTCATTTAAATCAAGTAGTTCGTCTCCACCTAAAATGTTGTCATTTAGAAACTTCTCTAAGCGATAACTAAAAACTATGTTACTCATGTTTTCCATGATTTTTTGTGTGTTTTCCATTTTATTCATGTTAACTGTGTTAAGATGACAGTAAAGAATATTTATTCATATAATTAACTTATAATTAAAATATAATTAACTTTGAGTAAATTACATAAAGAGCTCAACGTTGTAAGAAATAAAGTAGGAACTAATTAAAAGACCTTTTCAATCAAGTAAATACATGATTGAGACGTATCTAAATACTTCGAGAAAGATGTTGAAATTCTGTACCCATTTTAGACTAAAGATAAATAATTATCACATTTCTTAAGTGAAATTAATTATCGGTTAGCTTTCTTTGTTTGTTAATTTTGTAACTCTCGATAAATATTAGAGGAAAAGCACGCACGGAACGCATCAGTCGACGCTTCGGGCATTAGTTGGTTGAATAATTATTGGAAAACATACAGAATTGAAGTGGCACAAGTGAGAGAAACATTTTTGTTATTAAATAAATACAAAATAAATGCGTTATAAGTTTTAACGTTTAGGAAATTATACTTCCTTGTTATAGTCTTAAGATCTGTGGGTATTGATATATATATTATAGAATGAGAGAGAGAGAGATAGTGCGAATATTGTTTGTATACAGGGGGCAATCGCCCTTATCACAGAACCTAATACAAAAATTCTTTCTCTAATTGAAAAATGTCATATTACAGATAACCATAGTCTATTAAGTAATTTTACATTGCGTTTAACCTGAGTATAGTCGAGCCTGACCGCTAGATATTGAGTTCTCACGGCAATTTACTGAAGCTATGAAGTCCTTATTTAAATTATACCTCAAAAACAATCTAATCCTAATAGTACGTTTTTGACTCATAATGGAATCTGTGCAAATATTGATCTGTTAAGTTCTTTAAAGAGCTACTGTCTTAGTTACAACTTATAATTCAACTCATTTCTTGTATTTATTAGTATTTTTACCTTATACCTAATTTTTTGTCATTGATATAATAATTACAAATCATTTTGCGCAATTGTTCTAATGCGCTGTCATGTACTTTTTGTCGTAGTAAGTTTATTTATTTTTGTATGTTATTTTGTCTGTTATGAAGCTATTTAAATAAAATATTTTTGTACTGGTAGAGAAGTTGACAGTTTTATGAGAGAAAAGGAAAAGTAAGTGTAATTTGCCATCCAAATGTCACAACAGTTACTAGCAGAGATCAGTGGCAATTATCTGAGAGTTATAGGATATGGAGAGAGCAACGACGTACTTACCTCATTTCCCTATTTTTAGTTTATATATTTTGAAAAATAATTACTTCAGTCAGTACATACGTTAGTTTGAAAGTGTAATATATTTTTACGGATTAGATCCGGTAGTATTCGTACACTTTTCATTGAAGGCTATACTTTACACATTTTCTATATATTATTCGGAAATTGAACATAGTAGTAACGTGATATGGTAGCTATAGGCTTGATAAACAACTTAACTATTTTCTGATGATATCAAAAATAAACGTGAAATCTAAATTTAATATAGGTATATCATATAAACTGCGTTCTCTAATCTAGCTCACCATGGTACTACATAAAGCAATAGCTCCTTTGCTGTCTCTACCAATCCTAACATACTAACATCTCACATTAGCATTCGTACATCGTATTCGAAAATGACGTTATTCCAAATTTAAACTGAGCTTCCGTTCGACGTTCCTCAATTTAGCCATGACTTCCAAGCGTAATCTGTTCGTTTATAAGTCTCGATATAACTGTAGCTAATCGATTCTATAGACGGTATATTAAACCTCTTTTAGAAAACTATTTTCAGTGGAACAAACCAATTTATCACAGATTAAATAAATCAGTCGAGGATTGGATGATGCTGGCCACTAGTTCTTTCACTTCACCATGTTTACTAACATCCGAAAAATATAAATCTTAATGATTTACTAAATCCGATCATATCTGATTTCTTGGTGGATTTTGAACGAATTATTCGGTAAATTTCAATTGTCATTTGTTTTAGTTACATAAAGTTAAATAAAAAATACCGATTGGATTGGTTGAAATCAAATAAAGCATAAAATGAAGCTATTTCATATATTACTTACATAATTTAATAGTTGACATTTAAATAATGTTTTAATTCTTTTTCGTAAAAAATTACGCGTGGCGTGATAAGTACGTAGGTACTTGACACTTTTAAACGTGCATAAATAGCATCAGCGTATAGCAGCTGTGATCACTCTATGGAGAAAGTAATTATTGGAGTAATTTTAGTGTAACACAGGAATATTAGGGACCTTCTTTGATTAAGATTTTAAAAGTACATATAATAATTATCGCCAAATAAGCCTTATAATTTAATAAATTAATATTGTTTAATTAATAAGAAGATAATATTTTATAACTACGTGTACATACAACGTATTATTGTCATACTATATAATTATTCAAAGATCCTGCGTGCAGAAGAATTATTATGACAGCTTTATAAGTATTTATCATTTCTTTAAGCTTTTCTCGAAAACTATCCTAAGACTCACATTACAACAAAGTAAATTTTTATTCTTATTGTATGGTATGATATGGGTTACAAAGGAAATAGCCGAGAGGTCGATGACAGTTTGACAGGTGACGTCTCGTTTTCCACGTAAGTAAAAGCTGTCGAACGAATGTTACCAAAAAGGTTCGAACGTGACATAGGTGCAAATGTATGTGTTATCAGCAAAACCAACTTCAATGCAATAGAGGTAAAGTTCACTTTTGCATAGCTAAATATTTGAATTTCAAACGTAGGCATCCCTACAGAAGATTTATGAAATTTAATATAGAAAATGGAACAAGGCAAATATTGCTTCGGTAGAACATACTTAAAATGAGAAGATCTGGACGGCATCAGGGGTGTATCCTTGACATTATACCTACTATTCTTGCTTTAGTTAAATCAATTACTACAATTCTACACATATGATATAACTGAAATATCACACGGCTATTTGTACGGAATGTTAATTTAGCTACATTGTTATGAGTTTAAAAAATATATTAAAGATTTTCGACCTTTTTGGAAAAGGTTTATTTACTGCTCATTGTTACTCTAAAAAAAGTAAAAACTTATATAAGTACCTACATAGTTCATTTTGCTCATTTGAAACCATAACAATTATAACATCCTTTAACAAACCTTACAGCTGTACGTACAAAGAAAACAAGTATTTAACTCAAAAGTAGTTTTAAATAACGTTCTTTATAAACACTTGGCTAGATGACCTATAACCATAATATTGATAGAGAGGTACGGATTTAGAACCTCCTTACGCATGATGGAGTACCGAGCCCTTAGCCAAGTCGAGCTAAAAAGGTAAATGGAGCAGGCTATCAACACAACAAAGCGTTAAAAAAGTTGAAAATGTACTATAAAACCAACCTCTTTTCGTGACCATTAGCGATTTACCGCCTTTTTATTGACGGCCATTTGGAAAGTCTTTGACATCTGTTATAAATTCATATGTTTTAATGCATTTTGTAAGTGATAATTATTATCTTTAAAGCAGTATTATAGAGTAAATATGTATTGACTTATTTATTTTTGTAATGCTTTAAACTGTCTCTATATTGCATAGAGGTTTGAGAGAAGAAGAACGATCCCTACGTGCCAAAGCATTAGCCCGCCTGTCCCTGAAAATCTGTAGAATTTATAGTTCATTTTTCAGCCACCAGTCGCGCTGCCGTCGCGTTAAGTAGTATTTGCGAAGTTAGCTGTTTATAAGTCCAAGTAGATGAAGTTAGTTGAATAATGTACAAATTTAACAGCCCGCTTTTATTGAGACAACTTAGCGATCGCAGCGCCTCACTTAATTTGTCCATAATTCTGGGACACTATATTCTACAGCGATCGTTTTTCTTCTCTCTAACCTCTATGCTCTATTGTATAGCTGGTCACAATTGGATAGTCCATAATCGGTAACTAGTAGTTATAGGCGATATTAAAATCTACAAAATAGATCATAAAATAAGCTTTTATTACAGTGTCAACGTTTGAGATCGTATACAAACAACCTATAATTAAACAAAGAATTCCATTTCATAATTAGCCTTTCCATTTGTTTAGCAACACACAAAATCAAACACTAATTCTTTTCTTATATTTATTTCGATTTCATAAACGTGAAGCTCTTATCCTAGAAACGTAAATTGCGCATAATAATATTTACTTTAGAGAATGTATGAAGTGTTTTTTTATGCTCATAATAGCATATTTCAAAGCCCATTTGATTGGCACATCTCGTGAATAGCAAAGAGTTTGTATATTTTAGTTATTATTCCATTTATCCTATGATTATACACTTATGTGTTTTTAATATTATGATCTCATAGATTTCATTGCTATTTGCTACACCCACTAACCTTCTAAATATTCTTTTCTTTGCTTTTTTTATATTGTATAGCCAGGCGTTTGAACACTATCTCGCCTAATGATAAGCAACGATGCGATCTAGGATGTGACGCGCTTACCTAGAAGAAACCTATTCACTAGTGACTTGAAGACCCCTTAATTGTATTTGTCAGGAGTTCCACTCCTTAGCGGAATTTATCACAAATTGGAACCAATAAAAACATTATAAATAAAGTGAATTAAAATATGTTACCTCCTAGTTATTTCCTCAAATATTATGAAATAAGTTGGTTAGGTTATTTGCTTATTCATCATTATATCTGGGGTCGCAAACAATGGGCTGTTCTATTTCTATTTCAAACTAGGTATATTAAGACTAACATTTGACGTAATAAAAAAATGGTGGAATGATTGTTTGAATGAATACTGACGGCCGCTTGGTAAAAAGATCCTGGGTTTTATTACGCATTTCACCTTGTTTGTGTAATAATTATTTATTATTGCCATCTGTTATTTAATATCCATTGTATGTTCTACTTACTTTGAGAAAAAAATATATGCGTTGTCTACACAATGTAAGTATACAATGTCATTCCAAACTATTGCAACATTTTAAAATGTTCATCAATGTCCAGTCTGAAATGTGGTGTCTAAACAAATCAGGTGATCCAATATCTTTCATTTGTTTCAAAGCGAACTAAAAATAATTGCGGCAACATAGTTGAAGTCATTGTCTGAGTTATAGTTATAAAATCGTAATGGCCATTTTCCGTATCACCCCAGCCATCAACAGCTTTCACGGTATTCCTTTGTAGTTTACGACACTACCCGTCCTCGATGGTGGGTAATGAAAATCTTATAGCTTAAGTTGTGGTTACGGTCAAGGAAATACTGTACTATAGAAAGATTAAAGAGAAATTGTATAGAACCTCAACAGCGGATGAGTTTTGACCACAGATTAAATAACGCTAATTCGGGTTAGAATAGAAACTTTTTAGTAATTAAAATTACTATTTTAGACAGTATTCCGGAAACATTTCAAGATACGAATCATTACCGGTTAATACCGGTAATAGTACATTATCAAATTTATTATTCTCAATTTAGTGCAGTCATTCGATTGCCTCTCTCCGCTTACACTAGAAGATATATGAGGTATAAATTGCTAATGTATCGATCTAACTGAAAACCGGATGGGTGAAGCCGGACGACCTGACGATAGCCGGTTATCCGACCGGGAAAAGGGCGAAGTTCGAGGTGGTATTGGCCGGATATCGGAAATACGATGGACGTGTCAAGGGTATTAATAGTGTATGCCGTGATGAGTTTTCCCTGAATATTTGGATTATGCGTACCTATTTGTTATTGGTGAATACTTTATTTTCTTATAAATAAACTAATCCGTAGTATTACCATCATAATATCAATGTACATACGTACTTTTGAAGCATCGAATCGAAGTGTGTTTATAAAACATTGACAGTTATAGTTTTCTTTTATCGCGCATATATACTGTAAAAGTTATGTGTTAGAAATATTTAAAGGAATAATTTCCCTAAAACATGTTTTTATACTTTGTCCAATGTAGGATGATACTTTTGACAGTTGACACCTATATAAAGGGTATAAAGTTGCTATTGCAATGTCAAGCCAAACATAAGGAAACAAACGCAACCTTAGTACGGAGCAATAAGGAAGTGACATCTGTCAAAAGTATCATCCTACATTGGACAAAGTATAAGAGTTTATTTTTTTCGTAACTTTCAACCTGTTCGACGATGGCTTCAAAGGAAATGACTTAATGAAATACATATAACACGCATACAATAATAAGACAAGACCCCCGAGTGCACCTAAGCTGATTTGTTATTCCGGACAAATGTCTGACACACATAACGCACTCGTAGGTATGTAGTCGGTATGTCCGGCACATATGTAGAACATTTATGTTTTGATGGCTATCAGATGAATTTATAACAAATAACATAGCAACTTTACTAACTTACCTTCTTATGATTCAGGGACTTAAACCGGTTTTGTCTATACCTGTATTACTTACGGTACGTATATAAACTTTTTGGTATAGCTTGACTTATATATAAATTCTAAATACTAACTGTAACTCCTTTTGAGGTATGGACTTTAAATAATCATCAACATTACCTTATTTCTACACAATAGGTTTTAATTAGTATGGCGCACGATAAAACCACACATTTTACATCTGTTTTATGTTGAAAATATGAATGTGTTTAATGTTGTGACTCCTGACTTAAAACCATTGTCAACATGGTAATTGGAGGATGGTGATTCCTACACAATGGATATTTTTCTCTGTTAAAACCATTTTGTACCAAAGAAAGCGTGTCTTAATCATTAAAATTGTTTGACTGTGGAGCAAAGCAAGATTTTAACTTAGAAATGTTTCTTTTCTTCAACTGTGTATAATATACTCTTCATTCGTGTTTACAAAAAGCTTAATGATGAAGAATTTATATTTTAAAAGTTTCACATGAATTAATATAACTATTGATATTATAGTCTGATTCGTTTGATGGTGACAGAATCTGCTTCAAAGTAACATTTGAGGAAAGCGATTCTCTTAAGCGTTGTTTAGAATATCTGGCGATAGGCAAACGAGGAGTAATAACTTAAAACAATACTTAGACAAAAAATAAACATAACCATTACGCACAAAGTCCGCTCTTTTTTCCGCTCGTTTTCCATTGTATCATTAACGTTACCATAGCAACGCGTTAACCGCAAGTAGTTCGTCTAACGGACGCTGGATGTCACCAACGGAAAAATATTTAATAATAGAAAAAATTTAAAGAATTTTGTCCACCCGTGCGAAGCCGGGACGGGCCGCTAGTACTTTATATTTATCTTATTTAAGTTTTGTGCTAGTAACGATTACATATATCATATTGTAGTCATCATGCTTTAGCTTTACTAACAAAACGCCCACGAAGCTATTTATTCATGCCCCGTTTAAAACTGGTATTGCAATAGTGATAAAATCTTGTTACAGTCTAATAAAAGCTTTTTGTTTTGTCATTGAGTCACTAAACACAATTGTTTATGACACTTTCTTAAATAAATAACAACAATCACTAGATAAACTTGTAACTTAATAGATTACAAAGTGTTGTGAAACCGTTTTTATTTTTATACTATAACAAATCATAAATAAAATGATATATCTAAAATAAAACAGTGAATATTTTATCCTTAACTACTCCACTCAGAGTCTGCGTTGTGAATCATCCATTCTACTTACGTTATTTGTATCCATAGAGTAAACCAGTGTACCCCAGTAGTGAGGACATGTTTAGCATGGGGATTTTTATTTTAACTAATGTTATATCATCTTAGATTCTAAGTTAACTTCAAACTTTATCATTCTGTTAACTCGGCTTTAGTTGATGAAGTGGTAACTTTTTTCGCATTCGCCGAATCACCGCAATTTACCACTGTGTAAAAAGCACAGTGACTCAAGGGCGTTTTTCTCAACTAGCAATGTGCCTGGTGCACTTATGCAAGGAAACGACTGCCTAAAGATTTGTCACTTGACAGTTATTTTTTCTATGTTATTTGTTAGTTAGTTCTTTTGTATATTTGTTTATGTAATATATTTTCAAGCACTACAATTTATGGTGAAAAGTGTAACCATAACTTATATTTAATCACTCTATTGTTGAAGCAAAATAAAATAATTAAAAATATCTATTCAAATAAGTATAAAATATTATTACTCAGTTAGAGGTAAATACATTAATATTTGTAAGGAAAATTGTAATGATGACGTTAAATGACAATGAGGATAATTTATAATAATTTAAGACGATTACACAAAAGGCTGTTTATTTTATTAATACAAACTGAATATCGTATAAACTAATGATGCATTATATAAATATTATGATATAAACTTATGTTATACGTTTAGTTTTTTAGTCTTCTTTATGCAATATACGTGTCATAACCAATGATTACAATTAAAACAAAAAAAATATTTAATAATTTTTCAAAGATCTTTTACTGTCAATTAAAAAAGAGAAAGTTTTTTTAGTTAAGCCTACTAGGTCGATACGAGAATTCGACTACTGCTAAATTTAAATTCAGTATCATTGTCAATCGGGTTTATTTTGCATTTTTATATTGCATAATCTTATAGTATGTCGTGTAAGAGGCACTTCGCAATGTTTACAATGCATTAGACGCAAGGACTTCAATAAGGCGCAGGCGCAAATCCCAAGAAACCGGTTACAACCGATACCTAGGGCTGCTATAATGTACGTTTTAAATATTTTGTTAAATATATCATTTGTTTAAAAATACTATCGTCATATTACAAGAAAATAGTTTAGCAATGTCAAAAAGCAACTAAACAGATAAGATTAGTCACACGCATGAGAAACTCTTTCGTGAATTTATAAAACCTTTTTTGTAAAAAAAAAAGAAAATAAATGGTGTTAATTAAAAAATCGTCATAATCGATCATAGCTTAATTGGAAGGGTTTTCATTTGACCTACATTATGAGGAGGTGTGGGTCACGCTGAGTTTGTAGTATCGAATTAATATTTTTTTTTAAAACAAAAAAGTTCATACTCAGACTCATAGTAATTTGGAAAAAAACAAGATGTTTCTGCCGCCATTGTGTATAAAATTTACAATTTCACACGCGTGAAATTTTCTTATATGTAAAAATAATATGCCGTTCGTTAGTATTGCATAAACTCGAAAAGTATTCGACAGAGTAAAACGAAACTTAGGTAAATTGTTGTTCGCATGTCAGAGAGTTCTATACAAAACCTAGTCAGCAAAAAATGAGCGTTGCAAAGCAAACCTGCCACAGCTAGTCCCAAATAAATTTCAAGTTTTCCTCGAATAGTTCTCCAAAAAATCAACAACTATTTTTTCTCAAATTTGCAACCCTAACGTCGTACGTAGTCATCATGAATGCACAGCGTGCAATTATAGCTGGGCCAGATGTGATGCGATCACTTAGCATAAAGTCATTTGTCTCTGCCATAAATAAAACATTAGCGGTTCTTTACAACATGTTGGGAGAAACTAACTGATGAAACTATCGTGTTTTTTTTTCTTTACAATTCTTATATATAATCTTTTTATATAAAAATATAGAAATTATTATACAGCTCAATCACTTATTAAAATTAAATATCGTACAGAACCTTTGTGCTATCTAGTGCATATAAATGTCTATAAAAAGCTATTATAAATTGCTAGGCAAGTACATATATTAAAAAAAAAAATAACAAATTACTTAGAAGAATACTTTAATGATAAAATAACCGTCTAAAGGTATATAAGGCTAAAACACGTATAATTCAATTACCTATTTATGATGATATATTTATAAGTTTTATCAAGTCATTATCAAATTAGTATAAGCATTACTTGTAAGCAAAATCATAATAAGACGTGGTCTGATCCCTTAATTGCTGTAACCCACTGAGTCATAACTCATAAGACACGTAGTAAATATTTTTTTGGTATGCAAAAATATAATAATGGAATTTACTCTTCTCTTTATTCATCATTACCATGGTAAACACGTTCGGCTTAGTAATGCGGACGTTAATCAAGTTTTGCATCAGCCTGTCATTGGACGGGTGAACATTTTTTTTTCGAGCTCCTACGTGTTTCGGAAGACATTAAACCGTTGATGGCGTCTACTTCCACAGTTGTTTATAAACACTAATCCGTGTGGTGGCTTATGGCCATCCATAGTGGGGAGATAATAGGATGATCGGACATACCTATGCATATCGGAATATGCATGCAACTGCGCCGAAATATCGGAACCACAAAAAACGTAATAATAAGCCCTTCATAGTTAAAACTTACGAGTATGTAACTGACTGAAAGTTTAAAACAATATTCTGATTACTTAATTAATTTTTTACATAAAAATGATAACTTAATTTTCATTACTTTGAATTTTATTTTATTAATAACCATTTTTATAATAAGGTGACGTAATATTCCGAATAATTTCAGCGCAACAAACTGCTGATAAATGTAAAATTCTAACAATCATTTTTCAATTTTTACTGTAACAGATTTAGGGTTCGAAATCATTTGTTTTATGCTCTGTTGTTCATTTTACAGTTTACCATGGGCAATAAGGCATCCCAGCCTACACGTACTGTCACAGAGATATATGCAAATCATTTGCGAGCAGCGGAATGGGAAAGCGCTCTCTACAAACTATGCACTCGCCACGCAAACTGACATCGTTTATCATTCACCATTTGATGTTAATGTATCTACAATGTGAAAAGTATTGGCAGGGCAACTATTTAATCAACGTAAGAATATTTAAATGAAACCACTTTCAACTGGATTTACTACGCGTTTTTGTTTTATTTACGAATAAATATATGGACTCGGACACAGAAGCTGTGTTCATAGGATGACTATTAGCCTAGCAAGTGAAAGACCTTGCTATTTATCATAACGGGATTTTTACCATGTTTTTAAGGTAAAATCGTTACAATTAATAGAAATACAAGTAACCATGAAAGTTAAAAGCAATTTAACGTAAGAAATATTTCACTTTATCCATGAATCATGTTAGTACACTTTTTGTTATTGATAACGACTTTGGGACGTATACAAATGCAAAGGTCGTAATTTTGACGTTAAATTAACGTTTACTAACGTAAATTTGACGTATTGAAGTCAAATATGAAAATAATTAAAGTTATCAAAAATAAAATAACAAGAAATAGTAATTCAAATAAATAAAAAATAAATATTTCTCACAATCACACCAATTACCTAACCCAAAGTAAGCACTTAAGCTTGTATTATGTATGCCATGTGATAAATTTTACGCACACAGCAACGGACTGCGTGAAGATCATAGAAGTCGGTACCTGAGTATGTTTGAAATATTCAGAAATTACATTTTTAATATAATTTTAAGAAAAAAGTGTATAAAGTTGATTTATCCTTAAATGCTATAATAAGACAAAGGAATTACATTATTACTTTTTGTTAAATATCTTTTCAGGCCTGTGTTTATTTTCATGGTTTTATATTTTGCAGATTTTAACTAACTAACTAGCACCTATAAGATATAATTTTCTTCAAATTCGTAATTAACACTAAGAGTCCAAGCACGCGCGCATTTTTATCATTGTTTAGCGATTTATTGACTGAAGCGATACGGCGTCGTGATTTTCGACTATACTTCCTCTATGGGGATTACGTAACAATTCTCGTTTGAATTCAATGAAATTATACTTTTGCGATTATAATAATAAGAAATATTATTATTATTTTATCAGATGACAAATGCCTCTGTTGGCATCCTTTTAGCAACTGAAACTGTCAAATCGTTAATTGAAATCGCGAAAGTACCTAACAATTTTATTGATTTTAAACGAAAATTGTTAGCAACAGTGTGACGTAATTAGCCTGCAGAAGTGTCTTTCACCGTTTTAATCTCAAAAAACCATTTCTGTATGTATCGTGTTTGATGCTGTATTAACTTTCATCAGCATCAATAATCGCTGATGACAAAAGTGGCACATGTAAAGCACACGTCCTAAAATCGTGCTGTTAATGGCCCTTTGGCAAGACAATGGAATTTTCTTAAACGTAATTATGTGCGCTTGGTATAATGAGTAAGATCAAAGTGGTATGAATTGTAATCACGAAATTGTATTGTTCTAAAATTTTAAATTGTAGAGTCAGCATTCATATTTTCATGTTTCTTTCTATCAAAAAGAAGCTTTTAAACAATCTTGTTCAAAATTTTACTGTCTTCTCAATAGCTGTTGAAATAATTGTTATATTTTCTATACACATACCTACTTTAGGACCAAAAAACCTTTTCACATAATACTACTATGATTATGTGTTTGAATGTTTGATACCCAATCAAACAAAAACAGTTGAATGGATTTACTTGAAATTTTGCACACAGATTACCCTTCATTAACACATGACAATTTTTATCACGGATAAAACCTACAGAATGTATCTACTTAAAATTGTCTAAAATTAACAAGGATAGCCAGAAGCTAGTTAAAAACAAAAGAAAATCAAATTAGTCTCGTGTTATTTTTAACTGTGAGTCATACATAACAAATGAACAACAATTTCAGCTTCGTATTGATAGTCATATCAACAATGCCCTCATTGCATTCATTCCGTGACTCTTTTTAGTGTAATTCATATTTCAAGTCATTTGGTTTCGTATATAGCGTTAATATAATGTGGCAAGCGTAACTTAAAAATAAAATGCTTCATTTTATGAGGGAAGTTGTGAAATTCATAAAATATTTTTAGAACGACGTCCATTTAATTATCATTTTTGACAAACAATTATTATTCTGAGTTTAATTAATATGAAATGAAGATAGAGTGTATACGTTTGTTTTCCGTTATGTAAGGTTTATTTTAGCGGTCAACATTCTCATCGTGCTTAAGTAGGTTGCGAAAGCTTAACTCATAGTTAGAGGTTATAGTGGACAAACTTGGTCAGGGTTAACCCAAAACGTTCGTTGAACGCTAAACGGTTTTCAATAGAGACCTTTTGAAATTGATTGATGCCGTTCTATATTGCCGATCAATTGTTGTTTGAAGAGTTATGTTTTTTTGTTGTTGTACTGCTCTGATAATGATATAATATTTTCTTACGAAATAATATTCTAGTCAATTTCGGAGTGTTTATTTTTTATTGACATTATTAATTCAAATAAGGTTATCTTGCAGATCTTGCAAAATCAAATTTAAATAGATACTAATGAGATAGTCTTTTATTTATTTGTTGCTTTTTAAATGTCCTGCATGTTATATAGCCCTGTGCATATAAGTTGAACCTGGTTTTGAAATAACGTGACATGCGCAGTAGCAGATTTAGGTACATTATTTACTACTTCTTTGTATTTAATTCTTACTGCTTGATAGCTACTTCGCTTTGGAAGTCACACACATGTGTGCCATTAACTTTCAAAATAAGGAAAACGGGTAATTTTATTTGGTTTTTTGACAATTCACACACAAAAGTACAATAACTCAAAATTTTAATGTTGTCAGGTTGTTTCTATAAAGCTGTTTTGAGTATTGCCAAATATAACTACATATATAGTTAGTTATTAACTAGTTATATTTAATTAAAATAATGTAAGTAATAAAAAGGTCAAAGCACAAATACGGTAAGTTAGTTTTAGAATTTCTAACTTTAAACAAATAGACTTTTTGAGTTAGGTCATTATAATTCTATGCGTGCGAACTGGTTGGGAGGAAACACTGTCAAAAATTGAATAAACCAATTCTCCTGTTATCGCTCTTTAGTTTTCAGAATAGGTAAGTTCAGATATAAGTCATCTCCTCGTGTGAAGAATTATAAAATAAGGAAGGGCATTATGATGTTCTCAATGATTTTTTTTTATTATTTTAAAAGGTTCACTCTTGATCCCCATCAAACCCGACCGGATCCACGATGGAACGAGCTAACCCAGAATGTACCTATTCATCCTAGCTTTGAAAACGGACGGATTATAATATAAGTACTAGGAATTAAGATTGATTATAGATTGTTGTTGTTTTGAAAATTGATAACTTCAGCAATTGCCAACTTGTTTAATAAGCAATGAAATGAGCAATTTATTTTGGTTCCGCCATTTCCAATTGACGCATTGGGTTTAGTTTAGTAATAAATATTAAATTTGTAATCCATAAAAAGTAATGTAATTTATAAATAAATTAGTTTATATTTTTAATAGGTAATTTGAATTCAAAAATTTTCTAGGAGTGGTCGCTGTATTTAATTTAATTGTCTAGTTCGACGGAATAAAGATTTGATTTATATTCCGTTGGAATAACTGTTTTCTACAAATTTACCTTAATACACATTATTTATATTTTATAGGAAACAAAATACGAGTTATATTTAATGCAATAATATATTCTTTCTCGTTCTGTATAAACGTAGTAATAAATACGTAAATATCATCAACAGCCTTGCAAAATGACATCATACTGAATGAGAATACATACATCAGAATGTCATGGGGCTTATTATAGGGTAAATTACTATTTGTGTAAAACTGAAGTTTTTATCATACATTTGATTACAGCTACTACTATTGTGGATGTTGTTTCGAGTAGATAAAACAGACGTTCCATACACAAATAATTGGTCATATTAACCGTGGGAATGTTTGAAAAACTTTATAATTATTAAATTGAATGGATAAATTAGGAATTTAGATGGAATTTTAAACATCTTAACCAGGTGTAAATTACTCAGCTCAAGGTAATCTTTTATGGTTTAAACTAAGACGACTAAATAAGTATGAATTGTTGTATTTCGTTTCTCACGACATTTTTATGACTACAGCTCAGATATTTCGCTTCGGTATTCTTTTGTTGAAGGGGCCCTTTGTAATCTTATCCAGGAGCCATTCGGCGGCTTCATTTATAAATCAACGTCTGTTTTATCAGACAATAGGTTTTCTGGAATTGGTTCGTAGTGCCAGTTCTCTTTAAGCTTTTACTGTTATGTAACTATATAGGAATGTCGATAGTATAGTAATTATAATGCGCATGCTTTGATAAAACTACAGTTACCCACCAACCCACTGTAGTGCGGATATGGCACAATGCATGGCGACAATGTGCAGATGTGCGCACTTTCACCTCCTGCGGATAGTTGCGTGTGAACGTGTCGAAACGACCCTTGGGAATGGGGGCCCGTCCCGCCTGGGGCTAATTACGTGGTATTTATTTATCGGGTGTGCGGCGTATTCGTATATTTTGTTTTGTTAGTGGATATTTCAATGATTTTAGCCTTTAACTATTAGTTTTCTGACTTGAATAGCACGTAAAGTAGTCAGACGTGATGCTATCTACGTCCTCGGCGAAAGCCGGTTATTCGTAGTTCGCAGATATCGAAATGTCATTATGTTAGTAGCTAAGCGCGCTGCAAGTGAGGTCGATGGCCGACATCGATCGCGCTGTTTGTAAACATTGCTGACCCGGTACGAAGGCCGGTTGTGTGTAATTGTGCAGTGCTCACCTGTACGATTTGGGCGCTGTCCTTATCGAGCAGGAACTCCATGGACTTGTGGGGGCGCGGCGCGCGCTGGTCGGGCGGCGCCAGCGCGAGCAGCGAGCGCGCGTGCAGCACCGTGCGCTGGGTGTCCACGTCGGTCTCGAGGACGCCGGGCGCCGGAGCGGGCGGCGGGCGCGGCCGCGGCGGCTTGTGCGCCACGCCGCCCGCCGCCGGGGGAGCCGCGGCTCGCGACACACCCTCCTCTTTCAGCGGGATTCGCACATACTGCGGCCCGGCGGCCGCCCCGCGCGGTCCCTGCCCCGCGTCTGCCGCTGTCGGACCGCTCGCCACGGGCCGAGCGTTCGCGCCTGCGCTCCGCGACTTCTTCTCTTTGCGACCCGAAAATCGGAAGTTCGCGAACCGCGATAGGAAACCAGCGATGCGGCTGCGCGGCGCGCGCGCGCCCGCGTCCGTCATGTCGACCGTACACTCTGCGACCGGCGTGCGCGCCTCCTCGCCGCCCCCCTCCACCACCTCCACCTCTGCGTCGGCCGCGTCGTCGCTCGCGGTCGTCTCGCTCTCGGTGGTGCTTGCGCTCGTTTCTCGCCAGCTGACCTCCGCAACTACCGGCGAAAATGTAACTCCCTTCGAGCCCGCGGATACTGAACGAACGGGCGGCGTAGAGCCGGGCGGCGGCGGTGCTACGAGCTGTAGCGACGCACGTAGCTCTTCGGGCGTTTCACGGTGCGGCGTAGCTCGTGCTCGCAATTCGGGGGTAGATCGCACTCTTGCGTCACCTGTTCTGAGAGGTGTTGATGTGAAATTAGGTTCTCTAATAGGGTCAGGTGACGGCGTTCGTGGTGGGGACGGGCTTGCCGATTGAGGTTCCATTCGTCGTCGTAATTCTTCTAAAACATCGTCCCAAATTCCCCACGAGTCCCGTAGACGTCGCGCAGTTAATACAGATAGTTCGCGATCAAAATTGCCGCTTTCGGCTAGCGCTCGCCGCGCTGTTTCGTCGAGTTGGCGGGCGGTAGTTTCCATTTCGCGCGCAAAAGCTTGCTCTGACTCGGTGGTGGAATCGCTGCCCGCGCTCGGCTCTCGGGCCGGGGAGGCGGACGGTTGGCGCGTGACAACATCAGGCGGCGGCGGCGGGGGAGGGTGCCGGGGCGCGCGGGGCGGAGGCGGCGGCGGCGGCAAGCGCGGGCGCCGCGGGCCGCCGCGGTAGTCGAGCGCTGTGAGGTCCGCCACGCTGACGGTGAGGTTATCGCTGACCTCAAAGGTCTGTCGGAAATGCGCGCGATGAGACGCGTGGCGGCGCGGCTCGGCGCACACGTCGAGTTCGGCGGGTAAAGAAAGAGCGCGCGCGGCGCGGGGCGGGCGGCGCTCGACACTGGCGGTCGCGAGGCACGGCACGCTGCCGGCGGCGGGCGGCCGGTGCGCTATTTCGGGCGGGCGGCGCTGCGGCGGGGGCGGTCGACGAGAGCGCTCGCTGTAGCCGCTGTCTTCACTCAGATTTTCGGCAGAAAGGTGGGTGCGAGGAGCGGGAGCACGGGCTGGCGGGGGCGACACAGGTGGTGACTCCAAAGAATCGGGCGAGAGACTCGGTGAAGTCGGCGCGGCGCATGACCGTTCGAGGGACTCAAATTGTGCTAGACTGGATGATCTCGAGAGTGACCCAGAGCTGGTGGGCGAGTTTGCGCGCTCGCGCCGTCTTCTTTTCGCGGGACAAGCCCATTCTCGTTCTGACTCACTATCCTCCGAACCTGGAGAGGAATATTTTTTTTTTAGAAACAAGTTAGAACGCTCGGAGCTTGCACATCGCCGTGAAACGACGACGGCAATGACAATGACACTAATTTGTAATGCGTTGTGTTAATTTGGATGAAGTCCAAAAATATGTCATGCCTATTATAACACTACTGTAAAAGAATTTCTTTTTCTAAACATTAATAAAATGAAATAAAAAAAATTGATGGAATATAAAAACATGTATACAATATATAAATTATTAACAGTTATCACTTTCCGCTAACAGCGCCATCTATCAAGTTATCCATAAACATTAACAACTAGCGTGCTTACAGCATGCTTGTTAGTTATACCACTCGCCACTAGATGGCAGCACTAGCAATATATTACAATAGTCTCGCTGTTATATTATCATCTTTCCGACCTTTTTAGTTACTAAAACTTATATATATTTACTAGCTGACTTAGCCACGCGTTGCTGTTATAAATGAAACCTATTCTAGAGAATATAGAATCCAGGAAAATTAAAAAAATCATTAAAATCTGTTGAGTAGTTTCGAAGTTCATCGCGGTCAAATACTGGGATAGGGATCTCTGTCCCAGTGTTTGACCTTAACCATAAACATTTGAAGCTAAACCATAAACTAATTAGTCTTCTTAAGTCGTTGTTTCTTTTTTTGGGCAACAGGTATGGAACTTACCTGCAGTTCCACGGACATGAATGACAGAGTCCGCATCGGAGTCAGAGAGCCAAGTAGCAGCGGAGGAGCGTTCGGAGCGTAAGTCATCACTCGTCTCCTCGACTATCGTCTCGAGGTATAGGGCGTGTGTGCTGCCGGTGTCACCTGTGTACAAAAAAATATTTGTAAATTGATATATTATTAATGAAATATAATTCGAATATAATTATTTACAGTTTAATAAATCTATAAAAGCTATATTTTTTTACAATATTGTCTATATCGTGAAAAACAATTATTTATAAAAACGTTACCTTAAATTATGCTGAGCAACGAAGACAGCTTAATTAATTCTTTCTAAATTGTTTCAGATATAAAAATCAGTAAAATACTAAATATAAAAATTATAGTACGTATATATATATTTCTTGCCTTTTCTACAACTTCTGCCGCCATTTTAATTTACTGCTGTTAAATTATAAAAGCGCTCTACGAAAATATAGCGCCACTAGCGGGGAGTAGAAGAACTAATGCGCACTTTATGCAGTTCGCTTATTCCGTAGGAATTTTAATTCAGTAAAGTTACATGATAGACCCTTTTATATATATTTTTAAATCTTTATCTATAAAGTGTTAAACAAATTATAGAGTTAAGTGTTATGTACAGACAATAACACATCAACATACTCAAAACCGCTGTTCATTGAAATCAGCTTTTATTAGACATTTATAAAATTCAACATCATCATCAGAATATTTGATAGTTTCTGACAAGTTAATAATGATAAATATTAAAGTTGACCAGAACTATAGGCCGGCTTGATCTGCTTCGAAACTGGTACGAAACGGGTACATACTTAGATTTGGAGTGTGTATGTCTGCAAACCTTTACCGGGCATTAAGCCTAGTGAGGGCGGAAGAGTCCCGCTTACCTATTTTGAGTAAGAAATGCAGTTTGTACGCACTAATGACCGCAACTCAATTTCAAAGTTAAAAAAAAAAATGATTGATAGTTGTAATCATCGTTGTTCTTTATATTAACTTTTTAACAAGAAGTTTACTTGAAATCAAAAATGTAGAGCAGTTAGATTTAAGAAAAAAATTGGTTGTGGACATTTCATATTTTGGGAAAGTCGAGGCAGTGTTGACTGTTAAACAACAAAAGTTATGCTTTGAATATCCAAATTGAAAAAAAAGACAATTAAAGCCTTTGAATAAAACACACTTTTTTACGGATTTTGCGCATATTTTATTTTATATTTAATCCTGACGTTTCGACTTCTTTACAGGAGTCGTGATCACAGGTTGACTGAGATAATGGTTGTCATGTATTTTCTACTACCTTCACAATATTTTAATCGGGCACGTTCCTAATTGTTATTTTTTTTTTATATAAATCAAATTATTTTGTTATTACAGTTTATAAGTTATTAAAATCTCACTACGATTACATTGTATACTACTGAGTCTACTACCAGTTCGGAAATTGGGAGGCTTTTCGAGAAGAACCGACAAAAGAAACTCGGGCAGGGGGACCGACCTGCATCATAATGTTATTATTTGCAAAAAGAGCTCCAAACTTCGTCTCGTCGTCGACGAAGGAGCGTTCCACCTGCTTGGGATCCAATAATTAATGAATTGATACCTCCAAAAACACACATTGCAAGACCTGATGATGTAGTTAGCTCTTTTTAATGTATAATAGAAAACTAACCAATAGAATCTTTTTGTAAAACAAAAAATAAATAATAGTTGTTATGAATAGTTATTATATTATTAATTAAATTAGGTAGCTTTTTATACGAAATTTATCGTAATAGTTAAGTACAATTACATAAACGTGCATAAGCCCAAACAATCACTAATATAGTAACCTCCTCGAAATATATTTTTTACTTGGAACAAAAAAGACATAATAATAATTATAACATATTAAAATCCATTAAAAATAATATTTACATTAGCCAACACCGATAATAACTCTGTTTGCGTACAACAATGGAACTTTCTCTTATCCGTACGATGGATGTTGCGTAATACATTAGTCATGCAGTAAAATTATATTCACAGTGATTTATGGAACAACTCTTCATAGCACTCATCTTGAAGAATTAGTTTCTTGGCTTAATGTGATTTTATAAAACAAACAGCTAAATGGAGACTTTAAATGAAGAGAAAATTATAAGTATTTTACGATTATAATCTTCAGTATAAAACTGAAAATAACAGGCGGTAAGTAAACATAAATTTCTTAGTAATAGTTATAGATAATATCTCTAAGCCCAAAGTAAGTACTGAAAGAAGGTTATAGATACTCGGGTAACGGATAGATATACAAAGATATTTAACCCATTGAAGCCCAGCTGTGTTAAATGCGTTATTTCTCTCTCTATTGGGGAAAAAATATCATTCAATCAAAAAGAACCATTATCAAAGCCGTAATAAGGGTTAAATCAGACTGCACGCTATAGCATTATATAATGCTCGCGGATTTTAGGTATCGTTATCTCGCGCATGGTATAATGCTCTCGGGTTTAAGGGGTTAATATTAATAGAAATAAATATAATATCCATGACTCCATTACATATGCCCGTATCCACCACACTAAAATCTGCCCCTTCCGCGACTCGAACCGAGGACCGTCTCGGTGTGGATCTCTGACAGGCAGGATCGCTGCACCAAACGGTCGTTACATTCAAATCAATCCTTAAGTTTTTTAATCTGTTGTAATTCCCCGACAATAATTAAACATATTTTTTTACATCTCGTAATTACGTAGTGGACCTATACAATACATTTCGAGTGAACAGTAATTCTGATAGATAGCTGTCATATAATATTTACATTATTATTATTTAGAATGGGTTTGCTCTTGACCCCAATCAAGCCTGAGGGCCAAGACAGCATCCATAATGGACCGAGCTACCCCAGAAGGTGCCTATTCACCTTGGCTTTAAAAACAGACGGGTTATAAGCACGCGGAAATGCAGTCGTACATAGAGAGGGAGTTCCACTCCTTTGCTGTGTAAATAAAAGAAGTTGAGCAGCGCTTGATGCGACAGGTGGAAATAGCAACCAGAAACATACATCGTACATTTGAGAGTCCTTTGTTTTGTATTCTAACATATGATATTAACGCAGCGACCTGTATTGAAGCGTGTACCCAGTGATGTATTCGGAGGGTAACGCGGTGGAACGACGTTCCCTTACCTATTTTCAGAATCGGAACGCGTTCCAGTACTTTTTTAGTAGAAAATTTTTAATTACAAATGAAAATTATATTTTAAATAGGCGAATTTGAAAAACATTTCAAAAAATATGTTAACTAATAGAGTATTTATCTTTGTATAGTAAGAATAAGAAAAAATGAAAACTTACATGGAAAAAAATAGTTTGCTGAAAATATGACTTTTTTGCTCCCACTATGCGTTCGCTTACTTCTTATTTTACCAATTCATCACTGCGTGTACCTAATTCGAATGCCACACTCTTCGACTTGTATTATGGAATTCAGAACGGTACTACAACACCCAGACACGAATCCATATAGAAAAGTTCTTTTTCAACATTGACGCGGCCTGAGATCGTATCTGGGACCTCAGTGTGGCATTACTATGAAAACCGAAATACGTTCCACTCGACTATGGGGATCGTCATTTACGCAACCGTAGTATATTGCTTATCTGAACTTTTAATTATGACTTTTCATAACTAAAGAAATTATTACAAGAACAAATTTGTCTAAAGCTGCGAATCGACGGTCAGTTTTTCGCATCAGTTGTACTGACTGACGTCAATCCAAAATTTGTTCGTGAGCGTCGAATCATCACTCCAGAGTTGTAACTGACGACGCGCCACGTATTTCCGGGCTCGAGTTGGCCTTAAACCATTTCGAGTGACGCCACAGTTTTACGTCACAGTTTTACGAAAAACTGATCGTCAATGCCCACTATAAGTGTCAGATTGGACTCGCCCGTCTGTATAGCGAAGGATAGGGGTTCGAGTCCCTCCAGCCACCTGAGAAGTAAATTTTTTCCTTGTAATAATCCATTTAGTTATAAAATTCTAGCAGTTAAATTCTTTAGTAAAAAAATAAATTACTTAATGTTAAATTATGCCAAATATCACGTAGTGCGGGGGCGCTGAGATTTATTACCAGATGTTAAGTTAAATAATACGGAAAATGAGGACATAATTATTATAGCGGGATCTATTATCGAGTACCTCGATACATAAACGCCTACTAACAAACATCTTGAGATAGTAGCTTTCGAACTTGCTTGTTTGCGTTGTGCTAGCCATGGTACCCAATGTTATAGTTGAAAAAATGATTGGTTTGTTCTGCCCACTAATTATACCATGACTATTAAAATGCCGGCCAACACAACACAGGGCCTTCAATTCTTGCTCTACATCAATATATTTTATTAAAATTTGACCTCTTCGCGTATCAACAAGAAAGAAACAAGTGCAACAGTTAATTCGGGAACAGATAAGATAAGATATAATGTTTTTAATCAATATGGGCATTTGCAATGCATTTATTGGAATTCAACTACCATGCCATGGCTTCATACGACGGGAGAGCTTGTACCGAGAATAAGCTGCCAGTGCCTTTTTTTTCTCACTTTTATTAGTTACAGTTTCTTTTTTAAATTAATGAATCGTTTCTAAAGTTTGTAAAATGAATTAAAAAAATAATCATATAAAATACTAGCAGCCCGTCCCGGCTTCGCACGGATGGACAAAATTCTTTATTTTTTTCTATTATTAAATATTTCTCCGTTAGCGCCATCTAGCATCCGGTAGACGAACTACCTGCCTACATATACAATGGAAAAGAGCGGGGAAAAAAGCGGACAGACAAACAACAAATTTGTGATCTTAGATTATAGATTCATTACAAGTATAGTTATTAAAGTAAAGGCCATCTCCATGCCTTTTTGTCCTGTATGTCATCAATTTTGTAATAGCATATGATCATGAGGCTCTTTATAAAACTTTTTTAAATTTCTCTAAAGGCAGTTCAGTTATGGTGTATGGCACCTTATTATAAAAAGCAATACTATTCGTCCTTATACTATTCGTACTTATTTTCCTAAAAAGAGTCAGAGATCATTTCTAAGATAAAAGTAGTTTTAATGGTATACTAATTATTAATCCTTACTTGTAAGAATAAATACTATTCTAAACACTAAACAGTTTAGTTACTAAATCTTCTTAAGAACCTCTTACTAACCTTAACGAAACCGGAAATGAATTACACTCGACCGCATCGCATTATTAAGATTAGTTATTTCCTTCTCATATATATTAATGAGAAGAGCTAAAAAAATGCAATTTTTTATTACTCAATCTTTAATAATTAATTTTAGTACACCGGTGCTGCATTTAACTCTAGTAGAAGTGACATAACTAACGGTTATAATTCATAATGAGTTTGTTGCACAACTGAAAGCCTACCGTCTTAATAATACTGGTTTTCACTGTTCTAAGTAATGTTTCTCATTGTTTCTTCTTATACCATCACAAATGTCAAGCTATGAGAAGATACAAATTGAAGAAGCGTTTTAGAATGTAAGTTCCTAATTATGCTGAAAGTGTTTGAGTTAAGATTTTAAATCAACACTTATTTCCGTAGTATTTAACTATAAGATAACTAGGTCTATTTCTTTTGGAAGTTATAAATACTGTATTCATTTAATTTGTATTCATTAAATTCATCTCATTTTTCTATAAGATTATAAATACGCCTCTAATGAAAAAAACACGTCTCCACTCCATCTGAGGGCTCGGAGAGGTGGTTGATTTTTTTACAGGCTTATTTTAAATGTTATAGATAAATACTGTTATTGCTATAATTTTTTGTTAATCTATGGATTATTTCACTTTGCTCTTTCACTATGATATATTAGGTATCGAGAATGTATATAACTATAAGACACGACCTTAGTTGTGGAGTAGCCAGAAAGTCTAGTCTGAAGCCCCCACTGAGGCTGCAAGTTCGATTTTTGGTTACGTCAAACGATGAACATAAATACTTTAGCAAGTACTATATAACAGAACTCATTAAAATCCAAAAGTTTATGATAGATAGATAGATAGATAATACGTTTATTCCAGTTGTACACACATAATACATTACCATTATATAGTCTAGGAAAATAACAAAATAAAATAAATAACAACCAACATTGGCAGGTACCTATGTGCAGCAGCAGGAATAGGGTCAAGGCTCGATGCAAAAAACAAATTCACCTGGGATTAGGTGAAGCACCGATTTTCAGCCATCACCCTAGCTGATGGGGCGCAAGTGTGATAAAACAATGAAAGTCAGTGTCATATGTGTACAATTAAATTGTCAAAGAGAGTGGAGTTAGAAAAAAAAAAGAAGGAAATAAAATAGTAATAATAAATATAATATAATTTGGTCGAGATAATTAGATAACAATTATAATTCAATTAATGGGTACAAAATGTAAAACAGTAAAAAATAGTAAAATCAGTAAGAAATAATATAAATGTAAATAAGACAATATAATAAGACTTAAATTAGAGTGGGTAGTTTAAGTTATGTTATGGTAGTTATATTATGAAGAGAAAACACCGTGGCTCCATTAGGCGACACCAAGTTGCTGTAGTTGTAATAGGTTGATTATTTATATGTCTATAAATAATCAACAAGGTGTTAATTTTCACGACCTTTCAATTAAAATACAGTGAAATCGACCAACCTACTAAGACACTTTCTTTCAAAATGTAATAGCAAAAACACAATCAGATTCAAGTTGATTGGGCTTTAGCTTTTTTACAACGGGTTCAATGACCTTGATTAATGTTTCAAGTAAACCACCAGTCGATTAACCTTTGAACTGTGTGTCACGAAAACCGTAAGTACATTATCATAGAAGAGATCGCTGAAGTATGGCCACAATAGTCAAGAAAAAATTCACATGAAATATTCAAATGTACAGTTCATTTACCTTAGTACTGCTATTCTATTTTATGGTCTAGTAATTCGAAAATCAAAGTTTACAAGTAAAAACCTCGCAGTTCGTTGTTCTTGTTCGTATACCTACTAAATGATAGATTGAGTATCGAACGCTCGTGAATAGATTAATGGATGTGATTGCATCTCTTGTTTGAGAACAACAACTTTAAAAGCGACAAATCATTTAATTAAATGGGTAACATAACTGGTTACATAGGATAAAGAAAGAACGAAGGACAACGGTTAGTTACTTATGCTCTGGAACCCACTAAACGTTAAAATAAAAGAAAGACAAACGTCGGCCATTGGTTAAAATGTCCGTTGTAAAAAAGTAGACCACAGGGTATATACAAGTGGTTGCTCACAAAGAGGAGTTAATGGGAATATAAATAATTTCTCTAAAGCATTATCATAAAATAAATTGATGTTCTACTATCAAAAAGATTGATCATTGATGTTTTGGCGGGAATGAGAAGTTAGTGGTTCTGTTTAATTCTTTTAAAATCATGGGTTGTTGGATGTAAATGTGTAATATTTGCGAATTATGATCCATTAAGTATACGTTAATACTTAATTGCTTGCTAATCATACAAGCATAGGAAGGGGTTCTGTCTTTTCGCGTTCTCTTCAAAATTTCTATAAATTTTATCATTTTCAGTTCATCAGTTCTTTTTATCTTATAAAAAGTAAAGAAAAGGTATGTAATAAAACTAAAGAAGAGGTTGTAGTGGCTGTCAGCCCAAGCTCTTTGCCTTTGGGAGAATTTAACAAAACAAAAGAACAATCCGTGGAACTGACGTATAAATTACAAGATTTCATATTGAGTAATAGTAGCCTCTCTTATGGTTATTACAAATAGTAACCGATAGCTATAGTGCTGTTTTCTTCTCTGTTAAATTATTTATAGACTACTCACTTATGTATGCGACTGCGAAGTTAGCTTCGACCGAACATCGACCCGACAAGCGATATACTGGCAACTCTACTTAACCTATATTAGAATCGTTTGTTTAACGCATCTTGTTACTAAAGTCACAAAATAAAAACATATAAGGTTTTTTTTTGGCTGGGATCCTTTTAAGAGTTTTGGTTTTCTTGTTTGTATTTGAGTTGCGAGCGAAATTAGTGTGCAATAAAGCTGAATTTTTAATCATTGAGTGTTTGCAAACAAGCACGAATGTTGCCAAGTCAAAAAAAACAGCAGATGTTGTTTCGTTCTCTCAAAAAGTCTGTATGGAGGTTTTATGAAATCCCTACTGCTTTTCTGAAACCTATTTATCACCCATCACTCATAAATCAGCTCTCAATATCATTCATCATCAAAATAAGAAAAAAACTGAAGAAAAAGGCCTTTCTACGCTTTAAGATAAGATAATAAGAAGCTTTGCTTTTACTAATGGGAAAACTTCCAAAAAGCAAACATATTATCGAGTCGATTTATCAAAAGTAGCAGTGCTTACCAAACAGACAAAATCCGACCACAATTCTTTAATACAAAGATAGAAAAAAAGTAATCCCAAACATCCAAACTGTGTTTTTAATCTTTTAGTGCTAATATCGATTGCCCGTAGATCGTGTCTATTTAATTTTCTTCGCACATACTCTAATCGGGGCACATCGAATTCAAGCCGCACGCGAACACCGAACCCTGAATACTTATAACAGACCGTTATAACACATGTCCGACAACCGACAGGTGCGCCTGACCCGGCCTGCGTTGAATTCTGATTGTTGAATTGCTATACGGTAAAATGCTGATATCTACTGCGGGCAACCGAAAAAGACTTGATATAAACTAACCTACAAAAGGAATAAAGAAACGCAGCCGCATTCTAAAATGTCAATTTTCTTTTGTTTCCATAATAAATATCTCGACATTATTTTATTATTGATTCAATCTTCCTCAAATTTATCTAAAAAGATAGATTTTTAGTTCTTACACTTCCACGCACATTATACATTCGAATAAAACACTTTTTTTACGAATTTTGTGCAGAATTTATTTTATATTTAATCCTGACATTTCGACTCCTTTACAGTTCACCTTCACAATATTTTAATCGGGTACGTTCCTAATTGTTAAAATTTTATATAAATCAAATTGCTCTATTTTTTTAATTTTATTTAGTTACGAAATACTCACTACGATTGCACTGTATACTACTGAGTCTACTATCAGTTCGGAAATTGGGAGGCCCTTCCGAGAAGAAGTGACGAAAGATTTATGAGAAGCCGCTTATTATTAACAGGAATGCGACCGCTCATTGCTGAGATATGAATGAGACTGAATGCTGCTTGATTGAATAAATGATTGCTCTTTATATTTTATTGCCCATGAGTCTATCTTGATTATTTTCGCTGCATTGATGATGTCATAATCGCATTACGTATCTACTGCATATGAAAGCCATATTGATTTGCCATCTAACCTATGGCCCAATTGAGATAGTTATGTGCCATAGCCATAGATTAGACGCCAAAGTAATATCATCGAATATCGAAGGCTCAATAACAAACTAGCATTTTGGGGAAAATCCGTTGATTTTTCCGTGAGACTCAAATTCTATAAATCTCTCAAGTTTGTTTTTCAAAGGGCTTCTCAAAATATGGATATAAATAATTATAAATCTCCTCCTCAATCGTATTTATTTGACTAAAACACACGAAGTATCCACCTAACTAAAGTAACAATAATTTTACTGAGTTTTGTTTTTAGGTAAGAAGATAATTGGCCTTCGATTCGGCGTTATGGCGTCATACTTTAATAACATAATTTAATTCACTGGCGCTCTGGTCCCTTGGGGCGATCGCTTCTACTAAGCCCACATAACCTATCCAGGTCTAAGGCACTGTCCATGTGATACGAATCAGACATAACTGATGCGGTCGGCCACATGGTATCCATGAGGTTTCACCACCTCTGAATCTGGAAGGTAGCCCATACATTTGCATTGGGCGCACAAAAAATCCAATGGGTCAGCTGTCGTGATATCTTTGGTTACAATGTATTGTGTCGTTCTGTCCTGACGTCTGTCTATTGTGCCTGATGTGGCGTGACAATCACAGCCTAGGGCAGTGCGATCGTTATTTATGCAATAATGTGTTGAAATATCTGTTGCAATTACATTTCATTCATATGTGAAGTAGGTAGGTACAACACAAAACATTGGCAACTTCAATAATTGTATATTCCATGTGATATCAAAAGCGTCTATCAGACCTTCAACTATTGTTAATTTTTCTTTGTGTTACGTATGAACTGAGATTGAAAGCAAGTAAGCTACACCTCATCTTAATATAAGAAACGCTATCGGTACTAACCAAGGTAAATGTAAAACATTTATCCATACCACCCACCATATTGGCAAAATATTTTTTTTATATAATTTACGAGCATATGAATTTAGACGTCTGTGAAGAAGGGGACTATATGTGCGGTAGATTTATTAGTTTTTGCCTTGGAAAAATAAACATTTTCCGATAATTAATAGATATATAGACACGTTCAGGATTCCCATGGGTAAATTTTTCAATTTCAGTTACCTTTCAAATTTTATAGTCATCCCACGAGAGCCAATTAGTGAATCTAGGTAAAAAGTATAAAAAAATCTTCGTATTTACCTATAATTAGCTTCGATTTCAAATCTGAGTGTATTTTTACCAAGTATTGTTGAAACATCAACTTGTATTCTGATGATCGGGTTTGTTAACTACGAAAGTGAAATAGTGCAAATAACGAATGGTTACAATAATTGATAGTTGTTGAACTGTAACATATAGCGCTAATTAGCACTTCGAAGTATTCGCAGAATAACAAAACAAAACGTTTTAACGCTAAAAGTGTTAAGCATTCGAAAAGAATTCGCGATCGATTCACTAGAATTGATATGAGGGTTAATTAAGGGTATTATCGTTATACTCATTACGAGTAAGAATTCAGATTACAATTGCGTTTTTTTAGTGTTGAAAGTGATGAAATAACGTTCAAATGTAAAAAAAAACGTTAGTAGACTTCAACGTAACTTATTACGACTACGACGACTTATTACAGTAACGTTTTAAGAATAAGATATAGAATGGCTATTTTATTTTTTCATTTAATAACTTAATCATCCGGCAAACTGACACGTATACACTATTATATACAATAAGCATGAAATTAGCATTTTCAATAAGTATATTTCTGCGTTTCTCTAAGAGTCCACAGTAGAAATTATAACAAAAAAAATGCATTTCGACTTCAGAAACTCAAAAATATCTGTCATTTTGTATATTTGAAAAACAAAACACTAAAATGCTTTGTTTTTTTAAAATGTTTTGCTGCAAATGCATATAAATATCAAGCTGTTTTATGAGATCAATGTCGATGCATAATTTGGGCGAGATCTCGCGAGATTGACGAGATTAGGCGGCAGCTGTCAGCGATCCATCCCGCGTGGCAGATGATTGCTTCTTCAAAATTATGTTTTATGTGTAATTATTTTATTTAGTTATCACCAACTATTTGATTCTTATTATTTTGGGGGTTGACTTAATAATAAGTAATAATAAGTTTTTTGTATTATTACAAGCGTACTAATATCACTGTTTAAAATCTCTATGAACATCCAATAGAAGAGACTTTTTCTCTGTTTTGTGGAACAACCAAATCGATTGTATATTAACTATGTGGAGTTTAAAAGTCCTGTTTACTAGTTAATAAGTAAATGATTAAAAAAATTTAAGGATTTTTTTTAAATACTTATAACAAAAAAAACTCAGTCTTTGTGCCTTAGTGCCAGTGTCAATCATATTTAATCACAAAGCACGCTTAGTAGTTTTCCATTGCGTTTTCATTTTTCTTCATAATATAACTTTTTTTCAAAACGTACCCGAGATCTCGATAAGGTCTTATGAAATCGAGATTACTTGTTCCGTAATTTTAAAAGCGATCTCAGATCGAGATTGCATTCCTTAAGTAAAGGTCTATGACTGTTGATAATATGCCGACAATTCAGTAAAAAAACAGCCATCAGCTAATCTATTCGCTAAAGAGCTATTCGTTAGCGTTGTTTAGATCTAATTTGAATTCGAACTTTTTAAATCATTGTAGCAATTGTCTTGATAAAAGTTTAAATAAACGTATAAAAACCTTTATTGAGATTTTTATTATGACTGGCAGCCAATTGACTACAAAACAATTTCCTTGTTAAATGTCTTTGGCCTTAGATTGTTACTTCAGCGAATTCTTAAGCGCAATAGGATATAAAATTTTCATTTCTATATCATTAAAATTTTCTATTTCACTAGACTTTGAGCATGTCTTTAATAATTAATCACTAATGTAATGACACACATTGTGTAATATTGAAAATAAATTAATCGTTAACAACGTGCAACGTTACTTGGACGAAGAATGCCATGTTTACGCGATTATAATTAGCGTAATAAGTACGTTGGTGAAATAGCGTTTAATTCTTGTGAAATGAATCGGGAAAATAGTGAATAAGGTACTACTTACTTTTTTATTCACATGTAATGGTATGTGTAAGATGCTTTACATTCTTTACACATTTCGCGTCATATGTTAGAGTTCATTGCTCTAATTAACAAAACACTTATGGCACCTTATTATGTGATAACTTTTAGAATTTTAAACTAGTATCTAAGTTAGGCTACTTTAGAAAACTGATAGAAAAATGGAATTCAAACTAAGTGTATTTATTTATCAAGGCTCTGCAACCACTGGTGCAGTATTCGACATAATAAAAAACATAAACGCTGATTTGGTTTGTATTTACAATTCCGAAAAGTTTTTAAAATACGAAAAACGGATAACTCTTTTGAAGAATGTAGCTATTAGATTTTCTGAGTAGGATTCTAATAGCAATTTAAAGGAACTGGTCTTTTTTCCAAGGTCGAGACTTGGAAAATAGACTCATTTATTAAAGTGTCATTATTAGTTACTTAACATTAATGGTCCTACCATACCGATACTTTTTATTCCCAAAGACTTTATTAATAGACCTCATTAATATACCTAATAACTAATCTGTAAAAATCTTATAATAGTAGTTTATGATACTGTTGCATAATAAGGGTTCTTATAACATGAGTGTGTTTTAAAAAAACGAGCCGTAGGCGAGTTTTTTTATAGTATCACACGAGTGATAATCTTGATAATTTTCATAATTTTATTATATTCTTATAGAACGTAGATATCTTTGACAATTTGTTCCTCGTTCTCATAATTTGGTGAGTTAAATTAAGTATTGTATCGTTAGAAACCAAACCATCTGTTCGTTAACGTGAACAATGAATTTCGTAATCACCTTTTCATATTAGTTATGCTTTCAGAGTACAGAGTATAAAGATCAGCTGCCAATCGAATCAACGCTATCTTTCCACATGTTTGCAACACAGGTCGAAGAGTTAAACAAACATTTTAGCTCTTATGTCAATCCACGAAGTTTCAAATCTGCATACTTATCGTAATACTATGCTGTCATAGGCAAATTATATCCAGGCATCAACACTATAACAGTTTATTTTTAAAAACAAACTATTAACGTTGTTCGCGCTATAAAGCTGTTACGAAATAACGCATTAAACATAGCTCTATTGACGTTTTATTTGTTTCTCGGAGAAGTTTTTTTTATTTCTTCCTTATGTTACAAATTTTCTTTTTTTTACCGTTACAATTATAATTAAAAAAATACGACATCTGTTGTTGCGTAAGTTAATCGTTTTAAGGAAACGGTATTTTTGTACAGTTTTAACGTTGGACAAGATTATTATCGTGGTATGAAGGTAAGTTTGAGTGAAAGTGGATTGCCATAAATGTTTATTTTTTCTTGCGTTCAAGGGATTATGTGTTAATCATCATTTAAAAAAATAAAAATATTACTTACTTAAGTCAATGGAATAGGGGTTAATAATAGTTAATTCTGGCCAACTCAAAACAATTCTTTAGATTTAAATTAAGCATATACCGTAGGTTTACATACTATGGAAACTAAATAATGGGTAATATAAAAAATCAGTTTATTAAGAACAAACGCTTATGTTCCTTGCGTATAAGGGCAGATCTCACATACACTAGCCGAGCGTCTTTCTTGCCTCAAAACAAAAGCCTATTAATTTGAAAAACTACATGTAAATATATTATAGGTACGGCTTCTTTTTGGTTTTGCAGAATGAATCCTTTAATACTTTCTAACTGTTTAAATACACATTTTTTCTTTATTTTTCCTTTTGCCATACCTACATGGTTAGATAACGACCAATAAAAAAACGAAATTTCGTTATAAAGCATCATGTAGTTACTACGAGAATTTAAAATATTGTAGTATATTTTTTTAAGAAATATCCATGGGAATCGTTAATTTTATCGATATTAGATATACATTATAATATCCTAAGTCACGTTTCTTTGTAATAAACCTACGTAGTTTTGTCATGAACTACAAATAAATCTATGTGTTTTATTAGCCCTTTTTTAAGTATATTATTAGCCCAATAATGTGTCTTTAGTAGATTCGCACCACGCGTATAGTCTCCGGCAAATAAATTGAACATGGATCAAGCATACGGAGGTACCTCCAAGAAGACGACTGGCAGATTCCAAGGTGATTGCCTCTGAGTTCAAATCCAAAATTAAGTAAGAAACGGGTAAAGATAAAACATAAACTAAATTCTCATACATAAAGTCAATATTGTAACTATAAGGATTGTATTATGGATACTAGGATAACGGATATACATACATATAACATACAAAAATAGGTAGTATTTATAGAAATACATATTATAATGACCCAGATACAAATGTTCATAATCATCGCACAAATATCTGCCCCGTCCGGGACTTAAACCCAGAACCGTCCGGTCCAAAATTCAAGACCTACTGTTACACCAAAAGGCCAAACTTGTTTAACGGCCGTTTGGACAAAAAACTTTTTTTCTAAGTTATTTTTGTAATACTATTTTTTCTATTCGAATCAACCCTTAAAAAAGAGATCCCTTATGATGGATAAGATCACAGACCGGAACGACTCTTTGCAAAAAGTTCTGGGGCGATTCACACGACAGTGTGTAAGGTCCCTTCGAAGAGAGCACTTAGCGATTCTCATCACGGTCCGAATTACTAAGGTGCGAAATTACTAAAGACCCACCACCTATTTATATGACTAATGTTGGTCGAATAAACAAACCTTTTTTTAAGATTTTATGACTGGGTATTAGCGCATACCAAAGAGGTTAAAACAGAGCAAAATAAACAAAGAAAAAATAAAGCTAGAGACTATTTTCGTCTTCGTTTTTTTACTACAAAATATTTATAACCATCAGTCATACATAGTACTCACTTATTAATACTTTCCAAATCATTTCGGACGAAACAGAATTAAACACTCATTAACTATCATTAGAGTTGCCATTTTAAAATAAACATTTAAAACACACAAAGTCAAGGGCGTCTTCAAGTGTAAACAAAAATGAATCATTACCGGCAACGCGACGAGGTACGCTAAACAACCGATGACGTCACAAATTCCTTAAGCCCACAGATGTGTTGTAAAATGTTTGGAATGCGAGTTAAGCAAGGTAGCTTTTTCGTTCCACTTTTTTAAGTATATTTACAATATTCAATCGCGCAGGTATAGATTTGAGTTTCGAGAAGAAAAATAAATTAGATTTTTTGTTGTTGTAGTAACTTAACTGCGCAATTATGCTTGAAACAATTAATGTAAAATTTTAAAGGAGACACTTATGTCTGTATTATAATTAAAAAGTAACTTGAGTATATTCCCAATATATTTTAACTTATACTTATCCAATGAAAAGTAAAGTAACAGCTATTATTAGTCATTAACTTATTAGCAAAACTACCAGTAATGGTAACCAATAATCAAATGAGACTTCTCATCAAATGGTTTATCACGAGTAGAAATTCGTTTTTAAACTATTCTCTTCATGAATAATCTCTTTTACTTTCATTCAATATAAACAGTATTTCAAATATTTTTCGATATCGATAATGGTTATATACCGATACCTACCAAACTCACAGATGTTCACTGTTTGAGCATAAATAAAACGCAAATGCGATATTTTTTCTATACAGTCGTCTTTTGTTTCATCGAAATTAAACAATAAAAGGGAACCGATGATACATATGTTTGCTTTTACAGTTACCTCAAAGTAAAAGTTTTGCTTGCTACATAACATAAGAATAACATTTGGCTAGCACTTGTGAGTCTTATCAATATTATCAATTTATAAATCATTCGATGTGCGTTAATTTCGCAGAAACTGAAAAAGAATTTTCTTTTTATTTAGACAGGGTTCGGTCTTGATCCCAATCCAAGATTATAGAAAGACAGAATCCACGATGGAACAAGCTAACCCAGAAGGTGCCTATTCACCCTGGCCTTGAAAATGGACTCCCGATATACTTGGAAATACAGACGCAGGGAGGGAGTTCCACTCCTTTGCTGTGCGCATTATGAAGGTGCTTGTTGTGACAGGTAGGAATAGCAACCAAGAAAGGCCCGCACTACGTCTGGATGTCCGATAGAAAAAATGAGATGGCGCTATCAGCAAATGCAGCTCTTGAGCACACTCCAAAGTATAATCTGTAGAAGACCGACAAATAGGCAACTTTACGGCGATGAGCTAAGGTGTGAAACTTGTTCTTCACCAATTTGCTCTCACTAATGATGATGTCGATGTATTGCGAAAGAAGCCAAAGAATGTATATATGTACAGATAGCATTAGCGGTCGTGTAATCAGCAATTTGCGTTGTCTCCGCGCTGTGGGTTTTTTGGTCGTATCATTTGTGTATTTATCATTAGCTGTATTTTTCTTTTATATAAGTCAAGCTCTATGTGTCGTTCTGCGGTTGTATTAAAGTGTAAATAAGTTAATTTTCCTTAAAATAGGTGAGGTTTATAATGTTTGTTTAGGTCGGGGTAGTTCACTTACATTTCATTGGAATTCTTCATTGATAGTGCTCAATAACTCACTTATAAACCAATGTTTCATATATTTTTACAGAATCTGATATTTAAGGAATAATACAAATATTTTTGCTATACTTGTTTGAAAGTTAAAGTGTTATTTTCTATTATAGTAATGCTTGTTTTTCTTGATTAAACAATAGAAAAATAAAACTATACCTAAATTGTATGGAGGCCGTGCAATAAAAGTTAGGTAAGGAAATGCAGTTTATGCAATTCTGTCTTTTTCACAAGACCACTATCTACTAGGAAGTGGTTTCAATCAAACTGGTTTCTCAGCTGTTTTGTTTGCGCGTGCACTGTATCTTTACCGTCTGTTACGGTTTTTGTTACCCGCTAGGCGGTCACGCTCAGTGGCCTTACGGTCTGCGGTCTTAGCCACCGAATTAGGGAATGAAGGAGTCTGAGATCGTGATAATGCACTACAATTATTATGAATAATCGTGAGGATTATGCTCAAGGGCATATTCGATTTAAAATTGTTATTATACATTAGAATATAATAAATAAATAAATAAATATTTCCAACATTTACACTAATTAACCTAGCCCAAAGTAAGCACTTTTAAGGCTTGTGTTATGGATACTAGGGTAACGGATAGACATACATATATGATACATAAATATGTAATATTCATAGAAATATATACAAACATCCATGACTCAGGTACAAATGCTAGTATTCATCATACAAACATTTGCCCCTTCCGGGATTCGAACCCAGGACCGTCGGTGCGAAAGGCAGGATCCCTACCGTTGCACCAAACAGTCGTCAAAATAATCCGAGATGTATCGTAAGAAGTAATTAAATGAAAAGTAAATAAACATAAGAGAACATTAAATAGATTGTGATGAAAGTTAAGTAGCTACTGTAACAACGACGGTACCATAACACCCAGACTCGAGCCAATATAAAAATGCTTTCTCTACATTGACCAGCCCGGGAATCGAACCCAGGACCTCGGAGTGACGGTACCACGATAACCTAACCACTCGACCAAATATTTCATTTTATAACAACTGTTAGATTAGGTTAGGTTAGATTAAGTACCTACCTCTTGTGATACATACAAGAAGTTAAACGAACTTTCAAAATGACCTATTAAAGCGTAATAAAAAACAATTATCCAAGCCCCAAGAAGAAACCCAAGCTTCGGAAGGCACGTTAAGCCGCTCGTCCCGGCTGCATCTATGGTCGTTATCATCGACTAATCCGGATTGGGCCCGTGTGAATTCTTATAACGGTTAATTACCCTCTTTCCATACCCGTTTATTCATACATAGTGAAGGTCTGTGCCCGGGCGGTAGAGATGTACCTATGTTATTAATAATTCAGACAAATTGCTAATACCAAAATAATAGTCAATTAAAAAACCGGCCGAGAGCGAGTTTGTCGCGCCTAGAATATTAGGTTCCTTAGTTACCCATCATAATGTGCTTCCTACTAACTAGATAGGGAGTTTTTAATACTATTTGATTTAATGGTTTAACAACAAAATCAAGACCATATAGGATGAAGGTAACTAAAGAAAGAGTTACAAAATCAAATTTCAATCGAAACCTATCCAACAATAGCTCAAACGATGCTATAGGCAAATAAAAATAAAATTTGCTTCTCCTTTTTAGATCTAAGAAAAGTATTCTAAAAAAAGTCTTTTTTATGGTTTTATGTTCCAACTTTACTGACATGATTAATATGTAGACTCATGACAAATAATACAACCTTATAATACCAATATCTTATATGACAAAACTATAAGGGTTCCTTTCAATTTACTGCGGAACCCTAAAAAATTATTTCCCACAGTTTTTAAGGAAGTTCAGTCAGGTTTTTAACTTATGGAATTTAGGAAGCAGAATTTCCATACAGTTATTACAATTAATTGTATTTGTGACCTAGCTGACCATAGACTAGTTAAAAACTAGATCAAATCAGTAAATAGAATTGTAAACCAAAGACAACTTTAAATGAACTTTATTACTCCGTGTATTACACAGAGTAAATTTACTTATGTAACACAATGTATCGATGTAACAGTGATCGCACAAAATAGTTAATTAATGTCTCTTGACGCAAGAAGGAACGCGATCAAATTGTTCTATTCAAGGTGAATGCAATCCACATGATCGGGCAAATTGATCAAAGACAATATAGAGACGGGACAGCGGTAATGTTTATGGCAGTATCCTTAATTAACTTCTCATTTCTCACGCATGAACATAAAATAAATGTCTTTTTAATTCGGAAAAGGTCGTGAGCCAAAAAAAATAAAAAGACAAAAACTCTTCATTCTCTATGACTTTTGTATGAACTGGAGTTCACAACTTAACTTATACAGGACTAGGTTTGCTGGGTTAACTAAAAATATAATATATTGTATTTAATCAGGAAATAATTCAACCATAAGATGTCAATCTATCGATTTTTTGTTATTTAAACGTTTTACAGCTAGATTTTTGAATCTAAAAAAATTATAACGTACAAAGTATATTAACTAGAGTCAGAAAAAACGTAATCAGCCAAATCAAATTAAATTAACGCTGGTACTAGAAAATATACGCCAAAAAGAAACTGCAGCCCTTTTTTCTGTTCTGAGGTCTGAATTTTGGATCTGATGACCTTGCTAGCATCATGGGAAAATAAATGTCTGTTCACTAGTTAAACTACAGAAGCCCTAATATAAAAAGTATATAAGTTGCTAAGTAATTAATACTTACCTACCTATAATTTAGGTCTTATTATCTAAAAATAAAATATCTACATTATTCATAAATAAATAAAATAAAACGCCATATATTTTCCATGTCCATATAGTTTTTCAGATTCAAGAAACATCGATATACATTTACGATAAAAAATCTAAAATTAAAATATCACTAGGATTGAATTAAAAATGTGACAATCATAAAATTACGACACATAATAAATTTAAAATTTTATATACTGACAACATGAAACTTTGTTATCATTTCTTAACTTTTCATGTATTATTCTATAGCGTCGTCATTATTTTGTTCATTGTCTACAGCTGGACAGGATTCAGAAAAGGCTAATTTGGCATTTTGCACGTTCATCGGGAATAGCTAATAAGGTCAGAGTTTAGAGCGACCCACTTCAATGTTATGTCATTGGGCAAGCGGCGAGATTTGTAAGACATTCAGTTCCTATACAAACTGCTTAGAAAGAAAATTATTCACCTCAGTTATTAACCACGGTGTGCCTACCGTCCTTGAAGCTTATTACCCTATTGAGTAGACTTCTGAATAATATGTATAGTTCAACACTCTTCATTCACAAGGACTCACCACCAAAACTCAATACAGACATTTCGCGAAGCTAATAATACGTGAAGGGACGTGACAGACATATTTATTATATTAAGGTGCTTGCCATTTACTTGCTGGTAAGTCATAAGTTGGTAATTTATAAGTATAATAAGCGATTGTTTTTTTTATCTCGGAAAGTTTTGATGATCTGCGTTTTATTTCGGATCTAATCTTTCTTTACAACTGGTTAACGGTTTAGTAAAATATCACCATCTGCAAGACAAAATCTCTTTGATCGTTTCTTATAGATATCCACGTAATCGATGTTCTAACTTGTTTCATGTACCGCGTTGCAGAACTAATCTTGGCTTACACCAACCGATCTCTAGAATATGCATCAGGTACAATAATATAAACGCAAATACATGTAGTATTCACATATGTAATGACGGCTACAAAACATTTCGTAGAAAACTGCTGAAACAAATTATTTTCCTGTTGTCCTTTCTTCACCTAGTTTTTTTTTTTAACATAAAAAGTGCTTTGGTGAATGTTATGTAAGAATTGTAAATTTAGTCAGTATTTTAATGTTAGAATATTTATACATGTTTGCTGTTGATGTACCTTAATAAATACATAATAGTAGTTTATGATACTGTTGCATAATAAGGGTTCTTATAACATGAGTGTGTTTTAAAAAAACGAGCCGTAGGCGAGTTTTTTTATAGCATCACACGAGTGTTATAAGACCAAGTTATGTACAGTGTCATACACTACTTTATCTACTCTCATACTATAATATGTAAAACAATATTGCAAATAAAACGCTGAATATAACAACAAATTTATTTAAATGTCAAATGTTGGCGCCAAGGTGCAAACATCAATTGCGCATGCGTGTTGCGTCGGTCGTCGAGGACTCGTTCATTGAAACCTTTTTAAAGTAGAGGTTCAACCTCCTTGGTCCAGCTGGAGGTTGTATAGGTGTATCGTTATGATAAAAAAGTTATATTATGTTACAGGTGTCCATACAAGACCTGTATCGTAATGAAACTTTTTTTTTATTATTTTTGGCCTGTACGTAATGTTTGTCATAAGCATTTTGTTTTCAGTTTTAGAATCTTTGTATTATAGTATTAGAGTAGATAAAAAGTTTTATTTTATATACTTACAGGCTTTATTTGTATATATAAAGTAAAATTTACAAGTTAATTATAGTATATGGACACCATAGTCTCATGGAACTCATTTATACTGGAAAATAATGTAACAAACATAGACAGGCCATAATAAATAAACAAATTTTCGTTGAATTAGATAATCAATTATTTTACAGATAATATAACGTTTAATAAGATGAATTCAGTCTTTCGATTGTCACGATATTTCATGCAGAACCTACTGCTTTAATGGGAAAGTTAGTCGGTGTTTCGAGTGTAGCTGTCTGATGTCGCAAACATATCGGGTTCCATGTTTGGCTATCAACAACATCCGCGTTTATAGTTTTCCAGGGAAGTGGCTATCGACGTTCATAGACGTATTGCATGGTTTTAAGTTCCTTTCTTCTTTTCTTTAAGCATTGTCTAAACCTAATTGTTTATTCAAAAGAAAATATTACTTAATTTTATCTGAACCTAAAACTAAAAACCTTAAAAAATATAATAATCTAATAAAATATATTATTAAAAAGAGTTCCTTTAGGCAAGGTTCCGAAGATACTGGCAGCTTTCCCCCTTTGGATAGCTAGACTAATTCTTTGTCCGAGGTAGCTGCCAGCTCTTCGGTCTCCTGTAATGTCGAACCTTTTTGATATTTCTTTAAAAAGCCATATAGCGCTAGATTTATCTGCTTATATATCTAGTTCTTACATTGTTGTGATAAAATGACTTTCGTTCATATGATAAGACAATATTGATTCATGAATCGATTGTAGTAGTAATATTTACTAAAAATTAAAAATTTTATCATTTTATACATCATCTCATTCGAAAGTATTAAAAAACCAATCTTAATTTCTATAAATGAGATTGGTTGAAAATTGTCAGAGTAGCGCTCATTGTTGTGGTGCGGTCAACTATAAAAATCGATCATTAATTTATTAATCTTGAAAATTATTGATCCGTTGGGCAAGTGACATTGTATCGTGTTCCTTATTTTTTTTTTATTTGTGGTGCGTACTCTCTAAATCCTACAAAAAATTATGATTTGAAAATCGAACGCGCCCATTGGAGGATGACGATTGCAGCGTTCAGGAATCCATTGAGAAATCGTCGCGGTTTGAATAATTTATCAGTCGCGTCAACGATTGCGTCCGCGCATTCTAGTGAGTTCACTCAGCTTGGAAAACTTTGGTTTTTAAATAAACCGGGACTTGGAATTAACATATTTATTGTCTTTTCTTTTTCATAATTGGAGCTTCAATGAATAAGATGAAAGCTGTTGCGTTGTTTTATCGCTTTATTAAAATACAGAAGGCCATAGATCATTAATGCTAAGAGATGATTTATAGAAACACATTTGTGTAAACCCTATTAAACGTAAATTAACAATATTAATCTTATAAATAATATTTATTCGCGGAAATATTATTTATAACTATAAATGCTACACTTACTAAAGTTGAAGTAAGTTAAAATGTAACTGTATAACTTACTGAGGAATTCGTTACTCCCAAAATATTAAAACGCAAAGTTCGATTCTAAAATACGAAAATTAATATACCTACATTTAGCATAAATCATGATACATTTATATAAAATATAGCTGAGTTGAATTATGTTTTAGTAACATATTATTCCACACCTGAAAGTATTATTTAACGTCAGATTTGCCCGTATTTTGAATACAATAGTATCTTGACTTTTTGTCTACTTTACAAGAGTCGTGATTACAAGCACACTAAAAAGTAATTGACATGTCAGAAGTAATATAATATTAACAAGCTTTCTGTTTGTCTAATAATATTATAATTTCTATGAGTGTATTTCTATGACTAACTCATTATACAAGAGCTGTATATATATTTTACTTTTTTGATTACATGTCAAAATTTTGACATATAATTCAATATAACTTAAATCTCGTAGAATATATGGCAGTACCTACTTAGCGTCGCCAGCTTTTAAAGACTCTTTGGTATTTTTATAAAAAAATTGAAACAGCCATGCTTGTTTAAATTTGTCGTTGTCTTAGGACCACAGTCTTAGAACTTAGGCAACTATTATCGACTCTGAGTTAAAACTGTAATGAGGAAATAATAAATATTCAATTAGACTGCTGAGTTTTAATTAAAAAGTTTTGAATTTTTTGAACCCGAATACTGATAAGAAAACGTTTCACAATTTTACTAATTTACACAAATTGTTATTAGTTCTCTTTGTCTAGCTAATATCTTATGCAATTCTTACGTTTTATCCAATAGACAATTGGATAGACAATTTGCCTTTAACGCTTTTACATAAGTATTCGATATTGAAACTCTCTGCGTCATTATAGTCCGATAAAAATGTACAAACAATGGCACTTACATAACACACGATGGTAAAATTTACAAATAGATTTTTAAATTTTTAAGTAGGATTTAAAGTTAGGGGTTCGTAAGCAGGTTCTGTACAGCACATTCGTGTAAGGAATCATTAATCATTTAATATCCAAATCAAAAATATTAATATTATTTATTGAAGTCTGTTTAATAAAACTATTGGTTACCTTATGAAGAATTAAACAATTTTCTCTCATTTGTAGAGATTTTCCGACTATCAACATTAACTGATACTTATTATAGTTGTGATGTCTACCTGTTACTCATTAGATCAGAGAATAATTTGCGAGATCATAAAATACTCGGTTCAATTACGAATTCTAGAACAGATTATAATGACTGTCAATAAACAGCAGAGCCAGTTGCCGTAATCGATGGGGTGTTGAAGCCTGGTTCTCACTTGAGAATATTTTTCAACACTTTTTATTTGTATGTACACTTATACCTAGTTCAGAATAAATCATCTCACTTATATATACCTCACTATAAGTATTTTAATGAAATGAGGGAACAGAATAAATATGTTGGACATCCCTAGTTGTTGGTTCAATGGCCCTTTAAAAGGGACACATAAGGGTATTTTTTTCATATACACATCATAATCATAAATCAAAATTACAATATATTTTGATAATCATGAGACGTTATTCATGTATAATGGAATATTATGATTGAAAAGAATTGGCAAGCAAACCCACTAAACTACAAGTTCATTTGGCATTCGAAACGCTTGAGATATTTATAGAAAACCTTTCGGATATATTTGTAAGCTTTGTTTACAGAGTAAGATTTATGAGAACGAAAAGCTACATTTTACACACATCCAATACTAATAGAAAATTGTAGCTAAAATACCAATATTTTTCGAAGTTTTGTATGGATATATTATGGCGACATGCTTTATATAACCATATTGATACTTAAAATGATTACATTTTTGTGTTTTTGAAGTGAAAACTTCTGTAGCGTCGTTGTGATTTGAAAGTCGATGAAACGAAATAGCGACAGTAAAAAGAGGCAGACTCATAAATTCATAAGATTTAACGTAGGAGGAAATGAGATAGGAAGCATTAAACAGTGTCTCTTATGTTCGTGGTATGTATTTTAGTTACCATAATCCTCTTGTATCATTTATCGAAAATGTAAGCTCTGAGTCTGAATAAATCTATGTTATATATACAAATAAAATGTAAAATAATTATCTAACTTTGTATCAATTTCCTCTACTCGAAATTTTACATTCGTCTCGTTATCTTAAAACCAAAATTTTTGAAGGTTTCACTTCTACCACGTGTGAATTGCACACATGCTTTTTTATGTATAAATAATTCCATGAATATTACTTATCCATGTATGATTTATGTATATCTATCCATTGCCCTAGTATCCATAGCACAAACCTTAAAACGCTTACTTTCGGCTAGGCTAATTAAATCAAATCAAATCATCATTTATTTACATGAACACATATTGTAATAACATTATTCATCATTATAAATATAAGAAATATTATTTATTATTATTGATATTTGTTTCTACGTTGTTTCTTATAAACATCGTATCTCATGAAACATCGTATCGTATGAACTTACCTATATTTATAGTGCTTTGGAGAAGTAAAAAGCGGACCTTCATCAACAACAAACATATTCATATTATAGATTATTATTTACGGTGTTCCAAGTTGACGATTAATAATTATGGTATTTGAAAAAAACTGCATCGATATTCAAACGTCCTTATTGAAATAAGGACGTTTGAATATCGATGCAGTTATAAGGACATAAGGTCGAAATTATCACACTTATTTTTCTCAAGCGAATGTACCGATGAATTCCAGCTTTATTTGCCCGCTTAGACTCAAACTGATATGGCTTATCTTTATGCTCCGGGTATTTGTCCATCTTATTAATAGATACATGATTTCATTCCGTATAAAACCTTGTTATCCCTACATTTATGAAGAAAACTATCAGAAGGAACAAGTCAAATATTCTGAAAAACGGTACAATAAAATAATTTTTGTTTAAAATAATACGTGTAACCACTAATTTCGCATCCCTCGGGAGATCTAGTACCGAAACAAAGCCGCAAGAAACTCAAAAAGCGCTGTATTTTTCCTTCTAATTATATGATAGATAATTTCATAATTTAAAGAAACTTTTCTTCTACTACTAAGATTTACAAGGCAATTATTATTATCATGAACGGATCATTATGAAAAATAATCTACACTAATATTATAAAGAGGAAAGATTTGTATTTTTGTATGTATGTAATGAATTAACTCAAAAACTACCAAGCCGATTTCAAAAATTCTTTCACCATTGGAAAGCTACATTCACGTTGAGTAACATAGGCTGTAATTAATGCTAGAAAAAATTTAACACAGTAAAAGGTGGAGTACAAGCGAAAGAATGTCTTCGTGTACGTAAATGCGTATAAAATAGTATTACTGGGTTTTAGAGATGACGAATTATACAAGTATGGAGTAAATGCCTATTGCACAGTACACTCTGAACAGCTGGACAATTTCGAAAGGTCTTAAATCCCTCCAAACGTATAGTAGTACAAGGTCAAAATTATAAATGTCTTTTTGGGGCACTGGGTTCAGCGTCTACCGCGTCTGGAGAGTGTTAGACCCTTCGGATTAGTCTGGCCTTTTAAGTAATGACTTAGAATGGTCATTTGAACACTGTGTAAATTTCAGCTTTTATAATTTAACGTGAGAGAGCTCGGGTACTGCGCCCCTAGATTACCTGATACCTACCGAAGGCACCGTTACTCAAGGTTCGTAACCCCCAAACATTATTCCCTACACCAGTGAGAACACGCAAAAAAAAAACTCAGCTTTTATACTTAAACGTATGTCTGGCAGGCACTGGCTCTCACTCTACTATTAAACCCCTCGAATTAGTCTAGATAAACAAAAGGTTGAGTGGGCAAAGAAGAAAAATATAATATGCACAGATCCTAAGAAAAAGTTGGTATAGGTACTTAATTTCTTGTAATTTATAGAAAAACTATTACTGTGTCTGGTCAAATTCGCAAAAAGATGGAAACGAATTCTGCGCTTAAGTTTTAACAGTTATTTTTATCAGTTTTAGTGCTAAAAACTAAAACCTAAAACATATCTTTGTCATTCAGTTAGTGACGTTGCGTCACTATATTATTGTGGAATGTGCATTTGGGTTAACTAAACGCACATTCCAAACGATTGACAAAGCTTTTAGCAATATTTAACTTCTTAATTTAACCTCAAAAAGGCGGTTAAATAAAACGCTGCTCTATTTAGCAACGAAAATAAACAAACACAAGGTCTTGCAGGATACGGAACCGGTTGTCAATTGATCCAAGATAATCGCTGTATTTGAACTATGCCTTTTAAGTCATACAACTTAAATACCACCTTTGCAACTGCTTATTATATACGATACCACTATTTGGTATCGTTTAAAAAACCTTGATTTTTTAAATATAATAATGGTGTTACAAAGGTCTATACAACTAGGAGCTAAGTATAAGATTTTAAATATCCAAACGCATTTGAGTGAAGATTTAAATTCTGAGCTTATTTTCGTATCATTAACCCTGCAGCGGTCGCGCCCCAAAATGTTACGTGAGTGGTCGCGCGGACTACATACGTAGTCCACATATAAATTGAAATAAAAAAAAATATACATAGAATCTTTATTAATGTAATGAAAATATAATCAGTACTGTTTTCTTAACTAAATATTGCCATAAAAACCTAATGAAAACTTGTGTTACAAATAATCAACAATATCAAAAATCCTCTCTAAAATGGCACAAAAATCAAATGAATTAATTTAAGGCCTATCACAAATATTAACGCAAACGCGATAGTAACGTTTGCACATTTATAAACTTACACTCAGGCCTTTGGCGACAACATGGGGATGGGGATATTTTTGGTAAATAAATAGTTTAAATAAATGATTACTTATAAAAAATTAACTTCTCTAAGGCTTCAGGTATTGTTTTTTTTTTAGTAATAATTACTTGACATATATTATAAAATATAACGGTTAAAAACTTAAATGACAACGAATATAATGAATATTTTAATTCACTTAAACTATATAAAGTGTATATGTATGACATCCGATGAACTTTAGTCGGTGTAACAATTTTGAGTCGTCCTATACGTAAGACTCTTAAAAGATTATTACTTTACTTCATTATTTCGTGAAATTATTGGTCCTATTTATGGAAACACCTTAAGTTTTACCTAGAAAGTCGAGGTATTTATTGAAAAAAACTTTATCATAAGAATGAATCTACTCTCTTATGAATTCTGAGTTTTCAATCAGATAAGACATATCGATTGAATCAGCGTTTATTGAAATAATACATTCCTATTGAGCAAAAAAAGCAGCTGTATCAAAAAAGGCGCTCTAATTTAAAACAGGAAAAGTTGGCCAGAATTTCCATTTAAGGTAGTGAAAGCATTTCGAGTGAGCATACAAAATTTCACACCTCATTTGAGTCATAGACAAATCTGAGTGAAGTTTAACTTTCCATTTATCAAGTAAATATTTATTTGTTTTTTCGATCATATATTTCTATGATCGAAGGTTATCACCCTTAAATATATTAAGTTAAAGATTAAGTTGTAATGTCTTACATGGAAATCTCTCTTAACGAATCGAACAAAGACATTGCTCATCATATTAACTTAACCGAACTAGCACGATTACTAATCATAATTTATGGTTAGCAATAATAACAATTTAATATTTCTTACATTCACACCAATTAGCCTAGCCCAAAGTAAGCACTTGTATTATGGATACTAGGGTAACGTATAGACATGTATATATGATACATCAATTACCTATATTCATATAAACATATATACCCATGAATCAGGAACAAATGCTCGTATTCATCATACAAACATCTCCTCCTTACGAAACAACCCTAGACCGTTTCGCTTCAAAGGTAGGGACACTCCCGCTCTGCAAAAAGTTGTTAATAAAAATGATCTTCTAAGAATATGTTTATAATTTGACCTTCAATATAGGTTATATTTTCATAAAATTAAGCAAAAATTAATCATTTGTTACTAGTTTCACTGATAACACACGCACGAGAACCTTTATTTTTAGGTACAAAAGATAAGAGCAGAATAAAAATAAAACTTCCAAAAAAAATATTAGTTTTGTTTGCAGAAAATTGATGGATCTAATATGAAATTTTGTTGTTTTGTTCTAATAATTTAAATGTATTTAACCACATAGACAGAAAGAATTCACTTTTGAAGATCGTCGTTAAAGTAAAAAGACACATTAGTAATAACAGAAAACTACTCTTTTCTTTAAATAATTATTACTGGATAAAGTAACAACTTTGTACACATGAAATTCATACACACATCATCTCGACCGACATAAGTCCATTAAGATAAGTTAAAAAGCTTTTTATTCAATACAAGCATTTATTGTAAGTCAACAATCCACACGCTTGGCTGGCGGCAGTAAAAGACCATTATTCGAAAAACTTTGCTGCTCATTTTGTGATCTACGAGGGGGGTGTGTTAATTACTGCCAGTCTACAAGCCTCCAGTATTATAAGTTGCCTTTTTCGACAGCCTCTGTGAAGGCTTGGTAATAGTCTACTCTGCTTGACGACTGAATAGCACATATGCAATCATATGCATTTAAGTGAAACGAATTTTTTAATCGTTTTAACATTTTTTTTTTATTTAATCTATTTCCACCCGTTAGCATTAGCCGTGCTTTCTAAAATTGTTTTGTTTCCATTATACGAGAAAATTTAGGAAACAGATAATCATTTCAATGTTATAAACACATTAATGTGTTATTATTACGATTATTTACGATTGTTATTTGGAATTAATATGTTGGATCTATTCTGATTTCGATGCGCAACACATTATTGCGAAAAAGTGGTAAAAATCTAATCTGTGTAGCTAGAAAAAATATGGAAAACTACTAAAAACTAAAGAATTACGCTCGGAAATTTGAATTGTTTGTTTATACTAGCTGACCCGGCAACGCATTGCTATGGTAACGCGTATACAATGGAAAATAGCGGGGAAAAAGAGCGGACAGACAAACACAAACAACAAATTTGTGTTCTTAGATTATAGATTTCGAACAAGAATGATTTCAACTACCATAATTAGTTATTTTAAATCATTATAGCGATCCAATTTGTAGCTTGATCTCTAATTTATTATTATTCCTACGCAGATTGAGACATAGACAATGCAAATCAAAGCAATAAAACTAAACAGTTTGAATAACGATCGTATTTCCGACACGATATGAATAAGTAGACATTACAATTTCTTGTCACGCATGCATAAATTATATAATTTTTAATCAGTATAGCCACCACAAATAAAAGGCTATTTATTAACGATTATATTGGTCAACACTGAATTATATTTCCGAAATATTAAGAAAGAAAAAAAGAAGGGAAAAGAAATTTAATGCTGCCAGTCTCTACTTTTATCATATTTTTAATAGATGGTACATATTTTTCTAAATTTCCTTATTATTTATGGCTGTACTAGGTTTTCAAGACTTCTTTGTAACTGCAAGGGAAGTTGGCTGCAATATGAGCATCCCACCTTCCTTATAAATCATCCATTTTGCAGTCGACGGCAGTGTTCACCTTTAAGTGCAACACATATAATTCAATATCAGTAGGTTTAAGTGCGTACACTATTTTAATAATATATTTCACCCTGTTCTCAACTTAGATTTTTGTAAGCCATGAAGCCAAATAATCAGGCATAAGCATGATACAATCAAATTATAGTCAAGGTCTTCTTAGTAAGACATCATACATTCAAAAAAGAAAATCGCTCAATTTTTTTGGCGTCTCCCTTAAATTTAGTTTACTGTATACTGTATTTGGATAGAGTTAACGACACGACGTCTGCAAACCGTAAGAAAATCAGAAAAATTAAATTTTTCAATCGAGGTATTTGAAATTGAAACCACAGAATCTAAATCAGTATATACTCAGTTCCTATCTAATTGTAAGAAGGAATAAACTTTTTAGTTGCCCATATTAACCATACTTACAAAACTATTGAATGGACATTTATAACAGTGTGTGATCATTTGTTCTCCTAAAGAACTACGAGGGTTCTCTTTAGATTCTAGGCCTTGAAGGTTCAAAGAGACTTTAACCTTCTTCTCCATTCGTAACGTACGAGTTTAGTTATAATTGAAGTACCTTCAAAGAAGTATATTACTAGGTATAAATATACAAAATTATATATCTAAATTATTTAAACAACCAACAAAAGTAACAGGATTATAAAATTGTAGGAATAGTATAACGCAATGAAATAGGTAGGTTGGTTAGTTTAGTAAGAAGATAATCCGTGTACACTTAAAAAGTAATAAATCGGTCTATTAACTCATTATCAAATAGTTTTGAGTTTCATATTTCAGTAAGTACATGCATTACTTGCCTATTCGCACCCGCCGGTACGGCATCCCACACAAAACCATCGCACTACATCTCGTCACACGCTTCCTTCGTCAACCCCACTTTTTGGCGATTACATTTTCTTCCAAAACAAAGGAAGTACAGCTAATTGCATATCGCACGTTCGTTCCAACAAAGTGCCTCGTGGTAACTGAAGAGTAGTGAATCAGTAGATCTATTAATATGCGTGCCAAGTGACCGTATGTCAAGAGCAAGGATTGGACACAATACAGCCGCTAACAGTGTTGTATTTCATAATAAACCGGTCGCAAAGCGGGTGTCGATATAAAAATCTCAAGTTTAGTGTTAATAGCGTTACCTTTTACGGATAGCGTGTGTTTTATTGGCTGACGACTTAGATCGGATTTCTTGCATGCAATACAAACAATGTAACCTTTAAGTTTGTTTATCATTTATGCATTGTCTTTAAACTTCTATCACTTACAGTTTTCCGAATAAAATAATTATTTTTTTTAGAAAATATTTGAATTTTATATATGTTTTGCATTTTTCAATGTTATCTTATAATTATATGATAAATTATTTTAATAGAAAAATACTTGAAAATATCGACTCGGTTCACAAGTTTTTCGAGTCGATAGAGTCGATATTTTCTAGTATTTTTCTATCAAAAAATTATTTGGAAATAGGGTACCTAAAAAAGTTATAAACATTTTAAACATTGAATTAAGAGTTGTATATTTGAAAATTTTCCATCAATGCACGGCAACGCTTAGTGAAGTGTAGATTACCAGTGAGAAAAGTGACTGATATAATCTGTGGATTGTCTGTGATATGTCATGTCATGACAGTATGACGTCTATATCTAACGTAATGTCAAGAAACGTTAACACTTCTTAGTGTTAAAGAAGTTTAACACTATTTAAATCTGATCAAAAATTAAAAACAATAATAGGGATAATTTTTTATAATAGAATCTTATAAGATCGCATTAAAAATGCATAAAATATATAAAAATTATAAAACAATAATAGGGACCTATTGTTTATTAATTTTACTTATGACATAAGAATTAAGTTAAAAATAGTTTTTAGTTGTACTATTTTAAGAAATTTTGGATGTAAACCTTTCCGTCGATAAAATAAAATACTATAAAAATAATACTTATTCTAAGTCGTAATCTATTCATTATGTTTTGAGATGAGGTCTGTTTCATAATTTATAATCATTATCAATACTTTTCTATATATTCCTATGTTTTTACCAGGCTTTATTTTTATTGTATTAATTTCTAATGCCTATAAATTCCATTGAAGAAAAAATATTTTTGAAATGTGCCCTATTCAGTTAAACATTGAGTAATAAAGCATATTCCTTTCTAATGACTTCATTGTTAGCAGTATTTGTTTAAATTTAAATTTGTTTAAATATCCTTAAGTGACTTAATATCACAACAATTATATTTAAGTCCATTTTGCTATCGTAGCTTTTTATATCGTCTCTTGTAACTGACTCTCCACGTGCTATATCAACACATTTCGTATTAATTCGACATTGTAAATATACGTGTATATGAAGCGTGAATTTAAATTTAAACCTGTGTAGAGATAAAATCTTCTGAAAATGGGTTGAACTTAAGCATTTAACAAAACCCGATAGCAAAGAAAAATTCAATTACTCTAAATTTAATTTGCATCGAATCGGACTTATAAAAATACGTCATCTTTAGAATAATATATAGAAAGATCGTGCTAAGCAATCATTTTTGTAAATTTTATATTCCTAAAGATTTTTTTTTTGTTTAAAAAATAAATTCTTACTAGAATAAAAAAATCAATTTCTCTAATAACGGTCAGGCGAAACAATCTTCTTTTGCATCTGCAAAAAGGTATTTATAATGTAAAGTAAGTAGGTAATTTAAGTTTCTTCAATTATAGTTCGTTTCAAGGAATAATAAGAATCCGACACATTTCTAAAGATCAGATACTAAGGCGGTTTGTACTGTGTAACTGGCCAAGTTGATTTCATGTCCGGCGTCATTGATGTGTTGTTATGTAAATGATTGAGGAGCGGAGCTAGGAATGTACCGTGCGGCATCCACATAGAGATATTATTACGCAGAATGAGTATGAACAATAAATCACCGTTGACTACTAACAGTAGCAGGTGAGCTTTCCTCTTTGATAATAAAAATTTATTACATTTTATTGCACATAAAAGAAAACTTTAGGGAATGTTTATAATAGCAAAAACGACGCATAGAAAAGGCGACAATCTTTTCCAGGCAATCTTGGCCTAAAGAAGTACGTTAGAAGAGAGGGTGCAATTGTAATAATATCTCTGGAAGTGAGTTCCACAGTCGGTGAACTTGCACCGAAAAAGGATAGTACAGGAACGAAAGAAATGACGGGGAATATCAAAAGTAAGTTTGAGGAAGTGCCTAAAATACAATAATACAGAATTTAATATATTTCGTTCTTTTTTTTTATTCAGTTTTATCCGCTTTTTCTTTGGTAGGCTGCTATCAGCAGTAAAAAATATCTGTAATTAATATTTTTAAAAAGCAGTTACCTGTATGAATACTTTGTTTGAAATTGCTTGTTGAATTTCGTTTGACTTGCATTTCTGAATCCAAGGCCAGAAATTACAAAAGTTTTAAACGGATTTCTAAAGTCTGAAATAAGTCTTTATAGAAAACAATCAATTGGTTTTTCTGCGCGGCTAGTCATCTAAGTCAACGCACCAAAGTTAATCCGGGTTGAATGTTAGCCATACTCTGCTCGGAATTTAAATAACTTTGATTTGCTTTTTGGACAGAATTGGAGCTAAGGATCTATCGTAAAAGTCATTCCAAATTAAAGTCGCTGATTCGCATACGCGAAACGAATAGCTTTGGTAAAAAATTTGCCGCCATAGACGAGGCCGTCCAAACAGTATCGAAAACAAGAAGAAGCGAAAAGTTTCATTTAATAATTTTCAAATGTAATAAAACCTTAATTTTTATTGTATTTTGCGTTAAATATATTATTAGGAGGCTGTTATAATGTTTATTTTTAACTGTACGTACATACGTACGTACATGAGATGCGTAAAAGGAATCGTTATTAGCGATAAGACCACTCAAACACTAGCTGTAATCCCCATTAAGATCCAATAAGAAAGAATTGTTCTATCTATTTGTTAGGTATGTATGGTAAACACTTCCCATTAACACCTGTATTATAACCTTAAGTACCGATATTATGTTAAGCGGTTTAAAACACATATTAATAGTAACTTCGTGAACTAAGTCGGTATAACAGTGAAGCTTATAATGCGCCTATAACCATAGAGAAAATAACTACTACGTAAACCGCGGAATAAGTTAATTTTTTGACAAGTATTTAATACAGTACGGTAGTATGGTACCGTTTGGTCTGTGATTGCAGAGGTAAAGTAACCATCGCAAGGGTCTGCCAACAGATGGGTGACCAAAAAATACTTTCTTCTTCTTCGTGCTTCAGACCTGTTAAGTCGTCGGTCTTGACATGCAGTTGGGCCTGACGGTTCTGTTGCTAACACTCGGCTCGTGTAGTGATTTATGGCCAATCCTTCAACGCAGGGAAAGCCGGTGATGAATGACGAATGTTTATTTAAATGGCGTCATCTTATTAATGTTCACACTGAGGTGCAGGCGAAAGGAGTGGTTCACTACCAGGGAAAACATCTGAGCTCGGCGGGCAATCTCCGGGAAGTTCTCATCAAAGTGAAGGAACTTGGAAAGTTCCTGGCAGAGCTGGGACAGAGCTTGAAGTCGTCGAATTTAACACCGAACACTGTAAAAAATTAAGAAGAAATGGCGCAAATCTTCTCTATAGACGAAATACTATTTCTATGGTATTTCGTAGATTGTGCTATAACCCACTACGCGAAACCAGTGTACTAGCTAACTGCAGATGTAGTCGGTATCAACGTCTTAAGGTGCCTGCTGAAGCAAGGAGAAATTTTTGGTCACCTGTCCTATGTCCAGACCTAGATAAAGTGGCATAACCTCCACAATCATAGGCCAAAATATTGATTGGCGCAAAGGTGCTAACCGCTGTGCTAACTAGCTCTTTTTTAAGGTTCCGTACCCAAAGGGAAAAACGGGACCCTATTACTAAGACTCCGCTGTCCTTCTATACATTGGTCCGTCTGTCTGTCCGTCTGCCACCAGGCTGTGCCTTATGAAATGTGATAGACAGTTGAAATGTTCACAGATGATGTATTTTTCACAGGCCGCTATAACGGCAAATACTAAAATACAGAATAAAATAAATATTTAAGAAGGCTCCCAACAAACGTGATTATTTTGTTCGTATTTGCTCGACATTGATAACGGCAAAAGGTTGAAATATTCACAGAATATTGAGTTATATTATTCATTTGAAAAAATATAGGTAAATTTAAATAAAATTAATATTTAAGGAAGGGCTCCTATACAACAAACGTGTTTTTTTATTCCCTTGATGAATTTTACTGAACTAGAAGTTTGTACGAAACCCTCGGTGCGTAAATCCGCCTCGCATTTGGCCGGTTTTTTTTTACTCGACTGTAAGAAAGGTATATTATTGTATTTCTATTTTTATAACTAAAAAGTTTAAAAACAAGCTATTTATTCTTCTCTAGCACCCGTTGCCGAAAAATTAGCCCAATTGTCACGTTGTTATCCCCTTTATTCTAAAAAGTTCTTATACAATATTATTCGGAATGTAAAGATCTAAATACATTTGAACTCATTTCCGTATTACTATTACTCTAAAAAAACACCTACTTATAGCGTACCTATCGATATAAATGTGTGTTAATCTGAGGATTAGCACACATCCGAAGATTACGACTACGTATATCCGGCTATTGAACTCTGCTCCCCAAGTCAAACGAATTCGTGTTTCATATTTATAAGCATTCTATATTCAAAACAAATACAATAGCCACAGACAGCATGAAATATTTGGACACGCTAAAGTTTAAAAAAAACGGGGCAGGTACATACAAAAAACATAAAATAACGGTTAATAAATAATATTTTTTGAACTTATGACGACGTTAAGATATAAGTATTTTACGTTGGTTTACCCATAGGAACCTGTGCCCACCCTCAGCTTAGGGGACATTAATATAATATTGATTAATACTTTTACCGCCACGCTGACTGTACCAAGAGTTATTTCTAAATCCAAACTTGCCCAAAATTTAGATGATATTTTGCTGATCACAGTTTCAATCTAACTTTACTAATAACATTTCTTTATATAGCAATTTGTTACTATAATCACTAGTCGAGTGGTGTTCGGCAAAGTAGAATAGCACAAGCCCTTCACACTTCAGGACATAGAGGTTAGAGAGAAGGAGAACAATCGCTGTAGAAAATAGTGTCCCAGAAATATGGACAACATAAGTGAGGCGCTGCGATCGCTAAGTTGTCTCAATAAAAGCGGGCTGTTGTAAAATTTGTACATTATTCGACTAACTTTATCTACCTGTACTCATAAACAGCTAACTTCGCAGATACTACTTACCGACGGCGGCGCGGCTCGTGGCTGAAAAATGAACTATAAATTCTACAAATTTTCAGGGACAGGCAGACTAATGCGTTAGCACGTAGCAATCGTTCTCCTTCTCTCTAACCTCTATGCTTAGTATGTCGCAAAAAAATACTAATGACACTGGAGGCCGTCACTCCCATAGATTACAAAATAACTGATATTGTACATACCAAACAGATGCTATATTTTACACTGTATTATTTAGTCAATCGTTTACAATATTCTGTATGTTGAAGCATTTTTTATAAATAAAATTACACGTTTAACTATTTCATTTCACAGAGACTTATTATAGTAGGTAGTATCAGAAGAAAACAATGACAAACTACCCTCCGCACTAATTTAAACATTGTATTGCGGCAAGTTAGTGACACCGTCCTCGATAAAAGTAAATTAATATTCCTATTTTAAATATATTAGCCGACACTCCCCAACTTTCAATATAGTATCAGATTAATTAAGCGATCGTTTAAGATAAGTAACTGTATCAAGAGCGGTTAAGAAGTCGTTTCCATTGTGTTACCGCAACCACAAATTAAGTAATAGTGTCGCCGTCAGTATTATAAGTATCCGTATTAGAAGCCTTATAGTCACGTGTAGTGTAACATTAAGTCGAAATAAACTTAAGCATGGTATTAGAAACAAATAATATAAATTGTTCTAACACCGGCATTACGATTACGACCTTGACTTGTGCAAATTAAAATATCATAAATCACGTTAATAATAAGGTTGATAGAGCAAATGAACTCTGTTCACAGCAGCCATGTTCACGGGATGTCTTGGGTAAATTGGCTAATCATTACCTCAGTCATCCTGTGAACAGGTGTGAACACCTGTTCCCGCCTGAGAATCCACTTGTGAGGCTAGTCGATTTTTCTAGTATTTTTCTATTATAATAACTAGTTGACCCGGCCACGCATTACTGTATTATAAAAAATATAAAAACCGTTATTCTAAGGCTATGGTAACTATATATATAGACAAACACACACAAAGTATTGTCATAATATAATTAGGATTTATCTTATAAGATAGCATTAAAAAAATGCATAAAAATATAAAAATTATAAAAGGTGTGAACACGTCAAAATTAAATATAAAAAATAAAAACAAACGCGTGATTTTATCCGGAAGTGTAAGAACTAAAAAGTGCTTTATCAATTCCTAAGAGTATTGTACAAACATATCGTACAACATATGTTAAAATGTGATGAATATATTGAAAGCGAAATAATGCTAATGTTGAGCGATAACCTTTTAGAATTTGATTGATTATGACATATATGTTTATGTATTTCACACGTGGCATATGGTCATAGCAATTAAAATATACGGTACAAACAAGCTCTATTTATTTTATTTTAGTTAGCTATTTAAGTAGGCTATGTGTCCAAGCCTGCTTACAGATAGCCAAAATGGAACAGTTCAAGTGGACCAGGAGACTACTGGAATAGCGACCGTGGGACAATCGTCGCGGTAGAGACCGTCCCCCTATGAGATGGATCGATGAAATATCCAAAACAGCTGAACCGAATTGGATGGGAGTGGCAAGAAAAGAAGAAAAAAGAAAAGATTTGAAGGAGGCCTCTGTCAGAAAACGGACAAACGAAGGGCCGTGATCATGATGATGATTTAATTAGCGGTGTGACTTCACTGAAATTTTATATTGAACATTATTTATACATATTCAAATTTTCCACGTTTCCAAATCAATTGAATTAAAATTATATTATACCGTAGTACCGCTTGTCATACATTAATTTTCTGAATCTTGAAATGCATTTCAAGTGATCTAATGTGACAGCAAAGTAATGTTATAAATACATCAATCAAATAAACATATCTGGTATGAATCAAATGAATAAAGTTTTAAATGCGCTATCGTTACTACCGCATTTGAGTAAAGAGTAATTTAGAGCTTATTATGTTGTATTAAGATCTATCATACCAATTTCAACTGAAAGTCAACAATAGTAACGTGGACACATATAAATACTTATATTTAGGCTTCAGTTAATTTGATTCATATTAAATTAATTTACTTAACAGTATTACTGTTATAACAGCATTGTACAGTGACATTGGGTAACAAGAATTCATATTATTCCACGTCACCCAAAGTATTGAGTAAATGTTAGTAAGTTATCAATTGAGAGTGGACTAACGAAATCCACGAATGCGACACTTAAAACGGTGCAGGCCTTCAATTTATAAATAACCAGTCTGGTGGGCTGGTGGGCCGGTATTTTTGATAGGGGTGAAAGTCCGTTGACCAAATGGATTTGGAAAGTATTTACACTTAACGCCTTTGTCACTCAATTACTACATAATACAAAGAACCTTTAATAGCATAACTGTCATTGAGTATGATTGTCAATTTTCACGCATTCATTTGTTTTATTCTTAATAAATAAATAACGTAATGTCGTTTTAATCATGCGAGACCTTGTTGGAGTTGATTAATTTTTACAGCGTAGGTATTTGAATTTATATAGTTAACAAATTTTATCACAAAAAAATTGTCTTAATCCTTAAATTGAATTAAATTTTGAAAATAAACGCATGTTCTTCATTCGTAAAAAGTATTTAGTTTTAATAATTGGACGCAAAAATGTAGAAAATAAACAAGCAAAATATTCATAACGTACGACAGATAAAGTAACAAATGTGCGGAGGATAGAAAGGAAACTGCATATTTTATAGAATGGCTTTATAAGGAGAGATATCAAAATACTACCGATGAAATACTTAGGCTTAGAGTTGATATAAACAGCTATACTGCGAAGCTACAGCAAAAAAATTGCCAATTACATATAAGGTAGAGGAACTCTAAACAACTTCTGACATCATTAAAGAACCAGTTCACCCACACCCCGGAGTGAATGGTAACGAAGAAAGACATATAATTAATTAAGCGAAACCAAGATTTTAATATACTACGAACTCTTTGCACTGTCATCGTTTAATCAATCTACCACAAAATATATCTTTTGACATTAAACTTTACATCCTCGACGTTCGTTAAAATTTGTTTAAGTTTGATTTTTATCTGCCGTTGATTACAATCAAAAGATAAACCCCATAGCTAAAGCGTTGACTTAAATGTTATTTAATGACCTGAGCACCATGCTCGAAGATCTCAGTAGCGCATCCCAACGAGTGGGTCTTAAGATGAACATGGACAAGACGAAAATTATGTCCAACGCCCATGTTACACCCGCTCCAGTAAATGTTGGGAACGTTACACTCGAAGTTGTTGACCACTATGTTTACCTAGGACATACAATACAGTTAGGTAAGTCCAACTTCGAGAAAGAGATCTCTCGTCGAATCCAACTCGGGTGGGCAGCGTTCGGGAAGCTGCGATACATTTTCGCGTCCAAAATACCTCAGTGCCTTAAGACGAAAGTCTTTAACCAGTGTGTGTTGCCAGTGATGACTTATGGCAGTGAAACGTGATCGTTCACTATGGGTCTTATAAGAAGGCTCAAGGTCGCCCAGCGGGCAATGGAGAGAGCTATGCTTGGTGTTTCCCTACGCGATCGAATCAGAAATGAGGAGATCCGTAGGAGAACAAAAACCGCTGACATAGCTCAAAGAATTGCGAAGCTGAAGTGGCAATGGGCAGGACACATAGCAAGGAGAACCGATGGCCGTTGGGGCGGAAAGGTTCTCGAATGGCGACCGCGTGCCGGACGACGCTCAGTGGGTAGGCCCGCTACGAGGTGGACCGACGATCTGGTTAAGGTCGCGGGAAAACGCTGGATGCGGGCAGCACAGGACCGATCGTTGTGGAGATCCTTGGGGGAGGCCTATGTCCAGCAGTGGGCGTCGTACGGCTGATATGATGATAACAATTTACTAGTCTTAATATTAAATTAACATCTTTGTTATTTTTTTCTCATTTTTGTAAAAATATCCGGTTTAAAATTGTGTACATCCGTCCTATTTACTCTGAGGTACATCCTCATATTTATAAACATACTACGATGTTTTCGCTCACTAGCGACATTTTTGAATTTTCGTTCATTTTTTAAAGACCGTAATTTTGTCGTCCCTCCGAGTGAGATTTACTCTTGACATGATAATCATTTATCTTACAGATAAGTTTATCCACCGATAAAAGAATTTGTCCCTAAATCCAAAATATTTGTAATCAATGATTCCTAAAACTGCATAAGGTTACTCAGTAATCTGCTGTTCAGAGAAATCTGACTTCTTAAAACCGCATGACACAATATTTTTTTAAGGATCTTCTAACTTAAAATTGTAAATCTGCTATTAGGAGGTTCTGTTTTCAAGTTAGGATCGCAACAGGCATAATTACGTAATAAATCAATGTTCTTAAGTAGACATACGATCATGGGAAAGGTCTTGGTTCACACAATGAAAGACGTTGAGAAACTTGGGAAATGCCGGAAACGATCCACCATTGTTGGTAGCTAAGCGACCTATCTGATTTTTCCATCTGTCACCATTAAAGATGAAAGAGAAGATGCTTTTTTCATTGAGTATTTTATAAAGTTATATACTTGATATGACTAGGTGAATCCAAAGTTAAATTGGCAACTTAATACATACTTATAAGAAACTTGAATTATCGATAATGATATTGTCAAATCAAATGTCTTTATTGGGAAATGTAGGTTAATAGTTATACAAAGATTGTTGTTTGTTGCATTACTAATTGTTTCGTAGGCACATATGTACAGTTTAGCAAACATGTCGATTCGTATCAACTTCATTGTGTTAATTAAGTTAAGCAAGATATGCACGAAATTTGCGTTTATCACACAAACATGCATTTGTTATAGAATCATGGAATTGTACATACTGATTTATGTTTTCTGTATGTTTTCTGTACAAGGTCTTCTTAATTTTGTGCTTGATTATTTTTGTAGTAGTAAGTATACCACACCAGGCCATACATTTCACACTTGTTTAAAACTTTCCTTGTTAAGCTATTTCAAAAAACCCATAGTATGATGCGACCGCAATCATGCGAATATATATTGTGATGTTCATTTGTTTTTATATTACCAGCAATGGTACTATTTTGTTATAATTTTTTGAAATTAATTTCAAATAGCTCACTAATACATAGAAAAAAAGTTCCAGATAAGAAGTAAAAAAATATATAAAAAAACGAGATGAGACAATCTAGCATGCAATTGTCAACTATCGAGCAATCTTAGATGTATAAAAATGATACGTGCACATTCTTTACTATCTACAATCTATCTTTCATTTGTCAGATGACAATCTATTAAGACGCCGTTCTCTTTTACCGGCATCACAATTCAAATTATGATCGAAATTTAGCGTTTTAAACGTTTCGCTGATCAATTCTGCTACAAACTGGATGCTACTACTACCACTGGACGTATAATAAGTCTTACTGGATGTTAATTCGGGATACAGAATAGCAAAGATAATCTGCCAAAGAAAATGTCACAGAAACCGTATAAAGTTTATATTTCAAAAAAACTAATTTTTGTTTTCTTTTAACATCTAGTTTTATTTTCTATCCAACAACCACTTGTCACTCCACGGTAGCAATTGCTACCGATAGCCAACACCCCTCGTCAGTTCCTGATAGCAATTGCTACCATATTCAAAATTCCGCGTGGCCTGCTGTTTTTTTTTTTACTTACGAATAATTTTTAAGTAACAGAAATCCAAATATTCTGCGGTGAATTCTCTATTTAATCAGCTTTACGGTAGTATTATTTGTTTGGTCCGAGATTCGTTATTTAGCAATAAATTGGCATTTTTATCTAAGAGTCCGACAATTTTTTTCACAATCCGCGCAGCATTGGGACCGTTGAAAGGGGTGGGGCGCGCGGTAGCGGCACAGTAAATACAGAACAGTAGGTTATCTAAGGCCGCCCGCCGAGTTATTAGCCTACTCTTGCGTTGACCCCCAGGGTTGTCACTTTTACTTTTAGTTAATATTTTCGAACAAGCAGCACTTGATCTTAATTTATGTAATAAAAAGCATATTATGATTGAATATTTGTTTGCGAATGAGTTTGCGAAATCGTTACTGAGGCACCCGAAAACACTACAATATTATTTTCCCCTTTTTGAAGTCATGATACTCGTAATAATTAATATTATGGTAAGTGGCCGGCGAGAGTTGACGATCGCGAGCGGTCATGTGACGTACGCGCATGCTCACAGTTGCGCGGCACAGCCCGTACTGCCGCCACCTTATTCCCCCATATATTATGCTAGCGTGTGCGTGAAATCTCGTGCCGACACGGCGCGCGGCGCGCACGCACACATTCAAACCGAGAGCGGCACGTTTGTATGAAGATATTTTACTGTTCTTTACTGTGGTAGCGGACTGAGAAGTGGATAAACAACTAAGTTACAAGACAACAACATAGAACTAATGCTTCGCAAAAGGAGAATAATGATACTGTAATCACCATACACCTCCCGAACAAAATTGACAGTAGTTTTTTTCAAGTCCTGGTTTTCTACTGTGATCTCCAACCCGTCTTCGAAGCGTTGAGATTATGGAAAAGCCTCCCAAAACTTTTGGGAGAGTAGACGTCTTTTGGAGACGAATAAATAATTGCTACACCTATTGTTCATCTTTGATTTAAATAAACAGAATACGACTCCTGATATAGTGTTTTAATAACATCTAGCTTTAGCTTTTTTTCCATTAGACAACTATGTTATGATTCTTGATCCACTTAAACAAGAGATGTCCACTCCTAGATGGAAGCCCAAATATGGAGCAGCCGGGCTGAAGTTTAAAGACCACAATTCGGAAAACGATGCTTCCCATTTCGTTCGTTCACTAATTAAGGTTTGCCATTTCTAATCCAGTGCTATATAATCTCTAGAGCAAACAAAAGCATGCCAATATCGTAAGGTTTCTTATTTTAGAAGTAACCAAGCTATAGCCCACGTGTGTAATTGTTCGAAAGTGGGCCACTACAAGCTGTTATTATGTACCTACGTTTTATGGTTACGCTTACTGAATCTATAACAATCAAAAAAAAGAACGTTAGTGAAATTTTAATTAGGTAGAAAAATTTTGTATCGCTATTGTTTTAATGGTCCGTTGTATTTATTGGAAATTATTATTAGAGAGACTGGGCTTAAATATCTAAGCATGTGTAACTCCCTCCCTGCGTTTGTATTTCCGAGTACTTATAACCCGTCCGTTTTTAAAGACAGGGTTCACCTTCTGGGTTAGCTCGTTCTATCTTGAATCCTATCTTGATTGGGATCAAAAGCAAACCCAATAATTTTTTTTTTAATACAATTTAATAAAAGAAGGCTAAAACAAATACAAACCTAAAAACAAACATGAAAGATGTATATATTTTGAATCTAAAATACGACTGATTATTTTTGATTAATGTTAAAGAAAAATCATATTTTTGAAAGATATATTTCTACTAACCTCAGACTCTAGGTATCAAATCGAATCTTTACATAAAATTAGTTTAAAAAATGTTTAAAAATTAGTTCTGATCATTCCTTAAACAGGCACTTCAAACTGGTGATTGTTGGGGTAGAAATATTTTAAAATTTCCTGGTATAAGTCGAGAAATACTGGAGTATTTACCTACATAGTTTTTTTTTTCATACTTGAAATCCACACTTCAATATAGACTGGTCTCGAACGAGTCATATTGAAGAATACAGCATCTGTCGGGTCAACTGTATTATTTAATCATATTATTTTAAAAATTTTATCGAAAAATCTTCTAATATGAACCTAAAGTTAAGTATAACAAACTTATACAATATACTACCAAAGCAAAGTTTTTATAGAAAAAATAATCCTATTCGAAATAATATATGGGTTTTCTGGTCTTTAAATATGAATACTTGAATAATGTCTGGCTTTTACTCTTTATAATGTCAGCGTAAATGCACAAGATGAAAAGACATACTTGACCGAGTAGCCATTGTAATGGTTTGTCACGGTGATTGAAATAAAAATAGGAAGAAAACCTTCTCATTTTAATATACTCGGCGATATACATTATAATTTAATATCAGCAATGAACAGTCCTCAGATCGAAATAAACCTTTCCAAGTTCACGTCATTGACCTCGATTTTTTGGGTTCTTAAGTCGTATAACCTGCGTAAACTGTCACTTAAGGTAGGTAATCTGCAGGTTTTATATATACAACACAAAACACTGTTATCCTAACAGCTTAGATTATATCTGTGGCAAGTATGGTCGAAACAGCGTAGTATCTCTAGTTAATCTGTGGTCGAAACCTTGTGATTTAAGTTTAGTATGCGTCACAATTTTTAAATATCGACTCATTTTCTGATTCTCATCTGAAATTTATAGCGAAATAACTGTGTCCATACGAATAGTGGGTTCTATTCGATTAGATTCGTTCTTTAAAGCTTTTATATGAAAAAAACTTACAATTACCGACATTTTTTTATGTCTATGGTTGTAGACAATCTAGATAACATTGTGTATAGAAAAAATGTAGTTGCGTTACTTTACCTTGTCAACAGGGTTGTCAACATTTAGATTTAATGATGATAATTATTGTTTATTGAAATCAACTCAAAATAAAGTGTTGTAGAAATAATATTTAAAATAAATATAGTTCGAAATAAAATTAGTTTTGTAAAGTTTGTATATGTTTGTAGGCAATTTTCTGTAGTAAATATTTTTTAAACAGTTTGTGGTACACGCATTTCATCCAAATTTATTAAAATACCACAAATCATAGATGAGTTACCAACCCTTTTCCACGCTTTACATAAGACAGAGCTATACAAATGCCCAATAAATTATACGGAACGATGACTCATTAGATAATGAATAATTGGATGCTGTCCGTTAGTCTGTTCGTCCTCGAGGTCATTACCTAAGCGGTATTATTCGCAACTGCACAAAGAACACTAAATTATAGTTTCAAAGTTAAGAATGTGCTAACAAAAACCTTTTTAATACTATTGGCAATGCGCTAAATAGATTACTCTAGCAGCGATTCAGTGAGATATAAACTCAATCATTCTGGTTTTATGTTAGACTCGCAGGCAATTGAGAGGCTACAACAACTTATGTAACTAATTTCTATTAAGCATAGCAGTCGTATTCGAATTCCAATTACGTCCGGTCTGATTGAGTATAAACAAGAAAAGAAAACCGTACAACTTTAAGAAAATAAATTAATATAAACTAGTACACAATAGATAGCTAGTAATTAGACAATTATCACGTTGAATTTTAACAGAATATTGTTTAGGGGTTAGAAATTTAGATTTACGTCCTTAATAGCAATTATAAATAAAACATTTCTTGAAATGGACCTTTTTTCGGATACGGATACGTGTTATTTATATTCTTTAGTTATCTAATTCTGACTTTTCGAATCGATTTACGAGTTTAAAGTCAAAATGTCAGTTACGGTACCAAAAAAAAAACCTTCCATTTCTATTTATAACGGCGAAAGCACACGAAATTAATTAGAATTTATGTTATTGAATCTAACTAGAAATAAAAAAGGTTTAATAACAATTTAATTACTCATTTCCTATTTAACTTGTAGCCAACAAACATACAGCAATTCAATTCTCTTTCTTACAATGCGCTGACAACTTGCCAGACCTTCAGTAAGAATTGAAAATGAATACAAGCATATAATGTTTCTGTTTACAGTCACACGGGTCTTTCTACTACCTGCTACCGCATTCTAAAAATATGCTCACGATTAAGGATTACAATCCATTCCATCTATGCAAGGTCTTCGTCAACTCTGACTTACGGACAGTCAAACTAGAATGTATGCATTGGAAGGTCAATAAAATAGTAGTTCCGTTATAACTACAACAAGTACACATAAAATAATACCTTATCATTTTCACAGATAATGTTGACGCACCTCTTTTATGTAGTTCACTGTTTTTAGTTTATGGGAGCCACTCTCATTATCCAAAACTAGATCCGATAATCTATGAAAAGGACTTTTTGGCGGGAGCGGGAAGCGTCACGTTGGTGGTTTTGTTTCTCTTGTTGAAATTTGTGTTGTTGTGGATATTAGTGAGTAATAATGGTGGATTATTAACCACTAAGTGTTTGTGAACACACAAGAGTGTTGACAAGTGTAAGAAAGCAGAGGAAGTTGTCTTTTCCTGTTCTCTCAAGAAGTCCACGGGGAGGTTTCAGTAAAACCCCACACATTTACTGAAACCTAGGAAAAACTGTTACTGTTTATTCATCATCATAAAATTAAGAAATTTGTCAAGAACTGGCGATTATACTTATTTGACACTGGCTAAATGCACAAATCCCGTAAGCCACAAATAAAGAAAAAAAAGAGAGAAAGTTTATGGGAGCCACTCTCATTATCCAAAGCTAGATCCGATAGTCTATGAAAACAAAAAAAAGTGTTCGTTTTGTTTCTTAACAAAATACTATTAAAGCAAAGCTTATTTAATCATCTTTTATCAGACACAAATCCGTTTATTTTGTTTTATCTTTTATATTATGTAATTAATGTGTTTGTAAAATGGATATCTATTTTTTTGGTCTGTTAATACGTATTTACATCTCCCATTCTCAAACTAGAAGGGGACTCAACTGTTTTCATCAACTTATTTTAAATTAAATTCAAAATAAAACAATAGGTTATTAATTTAGATCACATTTTTTGTGTTTGTTTGATCACAGAATTAAGTGAATAGAAACGAGTTGGATAAAACATTAGACAGTTGTAATTTATTGATTTGTTTTTTGTAAGTTAACGTGAACTTAACTGTTTTTTTAAATGTGTTTTTTTGCATATTAATGTGTATTGATAGCGGACAATGAACCATTAAGTGATTGAGTGTTTGTGAACATGCAATGGTATAATCACATCGCATTTAGTACATCACATCAATAGTTACTATACACCCTTCCCCCTTTTTTCATCATCATCATCAATCATCAACTTTATTACTTGTCAAAATCTCTACTGGTAGAAATTCACACTGGCAAAAATAACACCTTAGAGGAGTTAGTACTTCTAACAATTATTAGCTAGTCATCCTGTGGATATTACTGTGGATATGAAAGGGATTCGATGCATCGTCAGGATTAAATAACATGTAAATCATATAAAATTATCACGTTGATTAACCAGTAAGAGCTTTTTCAAGAGGTGTAAGTGAAAAATATATTTATTGGAGTAACAAGTGATAAATATATCCCATGGATCAGCTTCAATGGCGCAATGTCTATTACGCCATAACTTCTCGAGTTCTTAACCGATTTTAATATTTTTTGTGTGGAATCGAATCAACAGGTTTGGGACCAGATTGTGACGGAGCCCGAATTTTGAAATTCGGAAAAATTCCCATCGAATAATATTTTGTCTCTTTTTTAGGTATTACGCTCCGCTCCAATATATGGTGCTAGCGTAGCTTTATGCTTAGCGACTGCATCGCCTAGTTTTACTCTAAATCTATAATTATTAAACAAAATCTCAAAATATTATTATATTTTAATAAAATTTCTGGTAAGGCCAATTTTTATTAACCTTTAAATGTTTACCTATAAAGTACTAAGCTATGGAAGGCAGTATTACAACAAAATTTTCACAATACTCATTGAAGTAACAAAAACGCAAATTAGCTGTTAGTTCAGTACAAAAACTAAATTATTTTCTTACAACATGCTCTTAACACTTCTATATTTAAATAAATAGGTAAACGAAGGTTAAAATTTACGACCAGAATGTCACGGCTAACTACTTTTTTGTTTACTGAAAGCATGAATGGGAAGCAATAAACTCTATTATTATATTACAAATAGGGACACTGAACTGAATATGTCCAAGGGTGGTTTTTAATAAAAAAAAATAGGATACATGCGTTGTGCAACTTCTTTGACTGGAGCCCATGCCACCTATTCAAAAATGGATCCACATTTGCTTGGATTACAGATTTTTAGTACAGTACAGTTACAACCCGGTTGCAATATCTGTGGACCGGATGACGTCACGTCAGCGCTTAGGTACGGTGCACAAAACAAAAGCGCGGGGAGGTAACAAGAGAACGGGGAGGGGGCTTGACATTCCAGCGAGGTCCACAGATATTGTAACCGAGTTATAGGAATGGCATTTATTTCGGCTTCTTTTTGTATCGGTCTGTCGGTTTTTACTTGCGGCAATGAATAATTTAGAAAACGAACATACAAATATATAAATAAAATAACACATAAACATTTTTAAATTCGAGGCTTTTTATTAAATTCAAATTACAGGCGCTATGCATAGCGCTCTCCTACGAGTGATGCTATGATAATCATATCTCTTACATTCACACTAATTAGCCTAACTCAATGTAAGCACAAAGCTTGTGTTATGAATACTAAGGTAACGAACAGATATCCATAGATATACAAATATAAAAAATGTATATATACATTTGCAATTTCAATGATTTTTATTAAACGCTGATAACGCTCCCGTACGATTGATGCCTGTAATAATTATATCTCTGACATTCACAATAATTAGCCTAGCCCAAATTAAGCACTGTAAAATTTAGGTTAGGGATACTAGGGTAATGGAAGGACATATAAATACGATAAATTTATATATAACAGTTATATAAATATTCATCATACAAACATCTTCCCCTTTCGGGACTCGAACCAAGGACCATCGATGCGAAAAGCAGGGTCACTACCACTGCACGTCTTCGTCGTCTGTAACCTCAAACTGACACTGGCAGAAATAGCTAACCTTTATCACTCGGTTGCCATTCAAAAAACAAAATGACAATAACTTGAATTGTTCAGCTACACTCTTTTTGATCAAAGTTGAGAGTTCGTACTATATTATATGGATCCATCCAATGCGTGTCGAAAATCTTTGTGATATATAAATGGTTTGTGTTTTAAAATAAATACTCCACCATTAAGGGTCTTGAAAGGACTTGCAATACCACAATCCAATCATACTTCAATCAAGTGGATTTTTTTTTTTGAATTCGTCAATATCCAATCCAGTGTACTTGTATTATAGACGTCAGTGGTAGTCGTTTAGATGTAGGCACCTTCCATGCTATCCTGGCTGAACCACTGTCGGATGCAGCCAAGAAATTTTGATCTTTAGTTTATGATATTAATTAAGTAGTTAAATGTAAATAATATTGAATAAGGTTTAAGATAGGACTGGTCTTCTTAAGATAAAAGTCCTTAAATTATATAAAGAAATAAAAAAAAATACTCCACCATTTAGTGTCTTGAATGGACTACGATATCACTCTCAAATCAAACTTCGCCTATTTTCATTTACTATTTAATTGACCTTTGTATCGATATGGAAGTGCATATTAAAATACCATCTCTAATATTAGTTCCGTGGCGATGATCAAGTGGAAATAATTGTTTAATTCGTCAATATATATATCCAGTGTACTTGTATTATAGACGTCAGTGGATTACAGTCAACGCCAACTAATAAAGGAATATGATATTATTTTTATGTTCCAAATTTGAATATTTCATCGCACCATACACGATTTTGACTAGCAATAACAAAAAATCGTGATTGTTTCAAGGATGAAATTAGAGAATAAACTTCAATCAATCCTATTACATAACATATACGTATTACGTATTGTGTAATTGATCTATTGTGGCTATAGTGCGGCAATAAAACAGACATTGCAACAGTCTACATCGTGGCTTTTTAACCAGATTGTCCTCAATAAAAGAAACTAAAAACTCAATCGATTAACGAAATAATTATGTTCTTAAAAAGGTTGAATAGCTTTTGGAAGAACTTTAAAAATACATGAAATTAAAAACACATTTAAACAATGTTTTTGGTTGTCTTTTGTTTAATTAACCTGTTGTTATAAAGATAAACTTAAATAATTATAAAAATTAAATATTTAAGTATTTTAATATATAGTATTAGGCCTACAGAGCCAAGAGAAGTAAGAAACATAAAGGTTATATTTATCCTCATTATTCAAGGTACATCGCAAATGAATTTCAAGCTTGCAAAAACGAAACATGTCATCACTACGCGGTGATGAAAAAATATTATCAGTGTTGATGGGTACGTCTTTTAGTATGATTTTACGAAAAGACGTACGCATCCCAAATTCGACAGCACGTTGACGCAGTTATCTCGCCGGTTTATCTCAATGACGATTGTCGAGTCAAGACGTTTCAAGAACTTTTTTGTAATCTTGTCCGTTCGTTCCACATTTTTATTGGTTCAGAATATTTTGACACGAATCAATTTCCAATGAGTTACAATTCAGTGAAAACGTGCTATTTTGTTGCATTACATGTAAGAAAAAGTATAACCCAATTTCATAGCTTTTATGGACTGCAACAGCTGTGAATGCACACAGATTAAAGTAACATATATTAACAAAACGTACTAACAAATATTAAAGTTATAATCTATATAATATTATCAAATTAATTTCCGTACATTAGTTTCGAAATAACTAAAAAGTAATCGATGGATTATATTTATTGGTAAGTTATTTGAATGTATGATTGATTGTGATGCCAGAGAAGGTTTATATATGGTTAGCAAAAAAGAGTCCAAAGCAGGCCGAGCACAGCCAGTATAATAAAAACCAAAAAAGGTCTTGCTGCTATTCACAACAAAAAAGTTCGTATCAAAAGTTTATTTTTTTCAATTAAACAATTTTTTCATAAGGACTTCCTATATTTAAAATTAGAGCTACGGAAATGGAAAGGTTTTTTTTAATTGAAATCGCATAGGGCTTCCTTTTGTAGGGTCAGGTGAGGTTAAAGACGGATTTACCCGTGTGAAATCAGGGCATATGGCGCAGTTACTACTTACGAGTTGTATAATTAACGTAGTTGAATTATAGATATATTTGTATTTGTTAGTTTTTAGTTCCTAAAATACCTATTTTGGAAATGGAACTTTCGTCAATGTCGAATGGAAATCTAGTATTGTGATTGATCGTTTTGATTTGGATTACTTTTTGTGTCAGTTGGATTGAAAAGTCTTTTAAGTACTTGATACGTGTTTCGAGGAAGATAAGTAAAATTTAATAAATTCACAAAACTATGCATTTGCATGTAAACATTATTTACACACACAAACTCTCGTACGACCGCACACAGAGACGCACACTATAGTTATATTGCAAATATAACAATAGTATATATATTGTCAATAATGCTTTATATTCACATTTTTATAATGCCCAATATTTAAATTCCAGTAAAATCTTTGTATCTAAAATATTTATTTAAATAACACTGTTACTCAAGGCGCAATTCGGATACTTCAAAATCAATATTTTTAATCTGTTTACTACGATTCAAGCATATTCATATTTAAACCGTAACGACCTTCATGTTTTTTTTTTCTGGAAATAGATTAGGTATTAATAAATATAGTTAAAGATAAAGAGTCAAGAATAAAAAAAACATCAAAACTCCTTAGAAGAAAATGTCGCAATAAAGTCTTGAAAAGCACTTTTAAATTTTTTTTTTTGGTAGAAGCATAGTGCTAATTTGAGTCTATCTGGTTTATAACATACGAAGGATACGGACAAAAGCACGTTATTGTCGACCTTCCACAATCTGTAAAATTTTCTCGCTTGATAATGAAGACGTCATTCTGTCATCCAGTCATCCTGAGATCACGGTAAAAGTAAAAGAGTCGAAACGTCAGGATTTAATGTAAAACGCAAGCCCCGTTTATCCGGTAAAAGTTGTTTTATTTGAATAAACCCTTTTTGTTTAACTTTAAACTTAAAATCGAATGGAAAGATTTAACAATTTTGTACAAAATGATGGGCTGTTAACTGTACGTACTAAAGTATTGTATGTCCTTTATTAATATGCAGTTTATATCAAAATAGTTCTAAATTATTATTTCAAATAATAATATGGAACTACTAGCTGACCAGGTAACGCGTTGCTATGGTAACGCGTATACAATGGAAAAAGAGCGGACAGACAAACACACAAACAACAAATTTGTGTTCATAGATTATAGATTAGCTGACCCGGTAACGCGTTGCTATGGAAACGAGTTGCTATGGTAACGCGTATATAATGGAAAAGGAGCGGGGAAAAGAGCGGACAGACAAACACACAAACAAAATATTTGTGTTCTTAGATTATAGATTATAAATCGCATATAAATGAACGCTAGAAACCACCATTATAACTCGAGAAGAAGTAAAATTTTGCACTGAGACAATTTCTTAAAAAGAGTAATAACACAACCATCTTAATACTGTATGTTTTGTGGCAAAATGTATGTATAACTTCAACCGTCTCATTCATAATGCATTTTAACATCATCTTTACTGACTGATTCATATAATTTGCATTACCATTACGTAAGCATACATGGTAAATTCAAGTAAATCTCGGTAAATTCATCTATTAACACTTATCTTTAGAGATCAAGTAACAAAGATTCCAATAAACTTGTAATAATCAATTTTGATATTTTTTACTTAGACAATAGAATTGTAATTTAATAGAATCCTCAATTATTGAGACACTGTCGTGTGAATAATGCTTCCAGTGCTATGATTACGACTTACTGTCCTTAGAACAGCTAGTAAGCTAAACAGGCTTGAAGGCAGTTCAGCACTGCACCATGAACATTTTATATGTTAGATGGTATCAATCTAAAATCGCACTCTGAACATATCAAAGATCGTTTTGTTTTCAAATTATAAGTTTAAATGATATATTTTTCAAGTATTAATCTTATTTATTTATAGTAATTTTTACGTTATTTTAATGTCCTTAAATTTCAATGCTATATATCTGAACTCTATATTTGTTATAACAGTCGTTATAATTATCTTAATCGGAAAAAAAAAAACTTAATTTTGTAAGTACTCTAATGTATATCAATGAATATTTTTTAAGGACAATTAATACGTAACAGATGATTTCCATCTGTGATAACACTTTTTATTTTATAACGGACGTTCCAACTCTTCCAAGCAGCTGTGATCACAGAATTATTGGCTAAGGTAATGGTTTTCAAAATAAGTGCTTTCTATAGTCTAGTGTTTTACCGGACACAATTTAATTAATTCATTACAATCAAAGAGAAAAATTATTTCTGCAATTTAATTATTATATAAATCATTAATATTAACATCATTACGTTACTGCTAACTATTGAATCTGTTAGAACTTCGGAAATTGGATCCCCCTTTACTATAAAATTGAAATAAAAAAATAACTATTCGTTTCAAAGTATGCAAAAAAAAATCAAATTCTACCAAAAAGAAGCAAGTATATTGAACTCAAGCGCATAAGGTATGCGATTCCTTAACGGATAAGAAATGACCTTAAGGGCTGGCCGACCGGTTCGACCGCATGCTTCCCTGTATCTCCATTTATAGCAATCTTCCTCAATTCTGACCTTTAAGCTTTATGCAATAAGATCACAGGTCACCTAGCGTGCAACTGGTGGCGATGGAATTTATAACGCAGCTCCATACTAACTTGAAATTATAAATCGACCGACATGAATAAGTCTTTGTGTTATCTGTGGTAATGTTTTTTTTGTGACGTCCTATCACCTGGCGGGGCAATGACATACTTTGAGCTTTAAAGGCCGAAAGGTGTCGTGTTATTCATAGTATGTCGATTCCTACGATTTCAAACATTTGTCATTTTTCTTCCGTCTTATTGTCTCTTTTTATATATAAAACGGCTATGCGCAGACGTGTAACTACTAAGGTACCATATTAAATTCTGTATCCTATTTTAGCTTCTGCAACTTTCATAAAAACCGTTTTATGAAGTTGCCCTAGATTAATTACGTCTTTTACTACAATTACTAGAATATTGAATAAATTAAATATTAGACAACAAGTAACAACATACAGTCGAACCTCTATAAGTCGAACCTCGATAAGTCAAAAACCTCCAAATCTCGAAAAAATGTTTTGTTCCCTTCCCTTCAAACACCAAAACCTCCATTACTTGAAATCTTGACCCTTTGTTAGTCGAAATAATCACCGAGTCCCTCTAAGCCATTTTGGTACATATTTTCACTCTATAACTCGAAAAATTAAATTTGACCTCTGTATCTCGAACATAGCAACGTTTTATTTTACAACCTTTACAACTTGATCATTTGGAATTTATTACCTCTATTGTTCGAACAAAAATAAGTTACCGACTTAAAGAACTTGCCGACAATGTGAGTGTACACTATTGTGTACACTTGAAAACATTTTAGGAGTATACGATAATAAATTTATGACTCACGCACACGTGTTTGCTTGCTTGGTGTCAGGTGTTCAATTTTGATTATCTCAATAAACTATTCTTAAATCAAAACAAAATCAAAACGCTCAGCAAACAAATATTACAATTTTGTCGCGAACCGTTTGTTTACATTATTCATTTAGTAGGTACATATGTACTTTTGCCAATGAAAGAAAGCAGTGTCAAAATGGCGTTAACAAATATGTATACCAAAATGTCTATTAATGCCTTGTCTTAAAGCTCAATTCCTTAATGCTTTCAATCTAAGTACGAGAAAGTCCGAGTAAAATAGATATGTATCTTTCTCTGTTGCTCACTCGCTTCGGCGGTGGCGTTAGGTACTTACGTCGTTGTCGCCCGCCTCGCACCGTTCGGCAACGTTCGGTTCGACTCAGTTCGTTGTGTTTGCGGTGGACTAGATGAACTACAGATATGTTTGTATTGGGACTGGACTAGTGAAGCAAGAACTAAACGAAACTGAAGTACTTCAATTGAAGCATTCATTCGCGAACGACACACGACTATTTGGTTCTACTGCAATACACATCAATTAGTACATACAACAGTTAACATGAGTGCTGTGAAACGTAAACTAAAAACTTTGAGTCTTGCTGAAAAATTAGAAGTGCTCGAAGCTGTGAAGAGGTGTCAAAAAAAAAAGATGTTGCTGAACAATTTGGCCTGCCAATGAGTACTCTTTCAACAATAATAAAAAATGAATCAGACATCATGAAAAAAATACAAAACGGTCAAAGTTTGTCCTGCAAAAGAAGATGAATTGCAGAATATCCGGGCTTGGAGGAGTGCTTATTTAAATGGTTTGAGCAGTGTTGCAGCCAAAATATCAGTGTTAGTGGACCACTGTTACAAGAAAAAGCCCAAATATTCTCTAAATCATTGGGACTCGTTAATTTCAGAGCCAGTAATGGATGGTTAGAAAAATTCAAAAGAAGACAGGATCTTGTTTTTAAAAAAGTTTGTGGGGAAAGTGCAAGTGTCAACATTGAAACCTGTAACAAATGGAAAAGTGAATTGCAAGATTTGTTACATGGTTACGAACCTGACAATATCTTCAATGCTGACGAAACAGGCCTGTTTTTTAAATGTCTTCCTGATAAGACTCTAACTTTTAAAAATGATAAATGCCATGGTGGGAAGCATAGCAAGGAACGTTTGACTATCCTGCTAGGAGCAACATGTCGGGCACAGAAAAACTCTCACCATTAGTCATCGGCAAATCTAAAAAACCTCGTTGTTTTTCAAGATGTAAATCACTACCACTGCAATATCAAGCGAATACAAAAGCATGGATGACTTCTGCAATTTTCAAAAACTGGCTCATAAGCATTGATAAGAAAATGTCCAAAGAAAAAAGAAAAATCTTGTTGTTCCTTGATAATTGTACAGCTCACAATGATATTCCACAAATGAAAGCTGTTAAAATACATTACCTGCCTGCCAATACCACATCAAAATTACAGCCTATGGACCAAGGTATCATTAAAAACTTCAAGTCATTGTATCGAAAAGAAGTTGTCAGGAACATGTTGGATAATATGGAAGAAAAAAAGAATTCTACTATAGATGTATTGCAAGCCATGAGAATGGCTGATAAAGCTTGGCGAAATGTTACTGCGACTACAATAAAAAACTGTTATGTACACTGTGGTTTTTCATCGTCATCAACAGTAGTAGCTGAAACCGATATTTCTATTTCACCTCCTGCAGAATGGAACGCAGTGGTATCTGAATCAGGAATATCCTTTGAGGACTTTGTTTCGTGCGATGATGGAGTTATGACTGCTGGGACATTATCTGATGACGAAATTATCGATTCAGTAGCTCAGAAAACCGATACTAATGATTTAGATGACATAGAAGACGTGAATAGTACATGCGCTCCATGGGTTTCCATCAAAGAGGCGCGAACTGCATTGAATACCTTACGTAATTTTATAGAGCAGACCAGTAACTCCGAAGAAGAAGAATTTTCTGCTCTTTATAGATTAGACAATGCTATAGATAGAGAACAACCAAATTATCTAAAGCAAAAAAAAATTACTGACTTTTTTTAATGCCATATTTTTTATTTTAAAATGATTTGAAATAATGTTGATTTATAATAAATAAAAATATGTATGTTTGTCACCTCTGCAAGTTGAATTTTTATTTATTTTACCTCTCTAACTCAAAATTTATAAGAATAAACCTCAAACTCTTTATGTCGAATCAAAATCCGCTTAAGTCGAAATCCTCCATAAGTTGAAAACTCTATAACTCGAAATTTTTGGCGTCTCCCTTGATGTTCGACTTATAGAGGTTCGACTGTATATCGGTCGAAAATAATAAAAACTACAGCCACTTAGAACAGATACAATATAGAAAATTTAAAAATCTGGTACTTTAGGGATGTTTTGATAAAAATCGGTGTATTCATCTCGCGACTACGAAACCTCCGTCAAAAGTGCTTTCGAAACAAAATTTTAGAAAAATTAATGAATTTTAGTGTCGATATATTCTAAAACAATAAATAAATTTATCAAGTTCAGTCTGTTATTTTGATTTTTCAGAATATAGGTGTTTAAATCTACTGCTAATGTTTCATTAACATTACAGAAGATACAAAGAAAACAAAAAAGTAACGCTACTTAGATTTAGATTTAGGCAAGGTTTAAAGATGTTAGTAGAAATCCCGTCCGAAGTAAAATTTCAAACACAATTTTTTGTCTATCAAGAGTTGTTTCACACATTTTATGCACAAAAACAAATAATTAAGTAACACATTGTTGGTACCTACTATAATTTTATAACTAACAAACACGATCATTAATAATTCACCACATAATGGCTCCGTCTCTAAAAATGGACTGTGGAATAAAAAACACAAAAAGTTATGTGTCGCACACACATTTAAAGTAGGCAAAAAATCTTAATTACACACATTTAACCTTGCATTTCTTTGTGGGAAAACAATTTTAATATAACCTCATGATAACATTTATGGCTTGATTACCTCACAACTGAAGATAACAGCACTGACCTAAGATTAGAATTAATTAGAATATAATATAACTTACTGTTTATTTGCTTAAAACAATGGTATATAAAATAATGATATATAAATCAATATTATATTAGATTTTTAATATTTTGTAACAAAAAAATACGAAAAAATGAATTGTCTTTTTACTTATTAGGCAAATGTATTAAACAACTAGTATTCTTTGACAGTTGACACAGATTATATAATCGAAATGTAAACTATATCACATTTTAAAAAAGATATAAAATAAAATGCCTCATATTTAGTATTTTTTGTTTCAAAAATAGTAAGTGTAGGTAATATTTTTAATATTTCATGGTCCCGTCTAAGCAGCACTTGTAAGTTTCCAATAAAACTATTTCGTTGCATTCTTAACGTCAAACCTACGCAAATTTTTAATATACTCGAACATAACGTAATGCATTTTTAATGAGCATTTCAACGTACGCTGATGTAATTAAATTTATAGATTTTATTTACAAGGTCTTAAACTTCATCATAATATACGTAATAATAATTATTACGTATCTACGTGATCTACACGTAATTGCATGTACAAACATTTACAAAACTATTAGCAGTTTTAGTGTGCTGACGTTGAACAATATTTGTTTAGTAAAACGTGTACAGTATAAATCCTATCGAAACATTTCAGTTTCTAAGCAATAATTTAAAACATGATGTGTTTGACTTTTGAATTATTATAAGAATATGACATTTTCTTATTATTTGAAATAACAATTTCTTGTAAACGTTAGGTTGATGAATGACACACTTACCAATATGTTAAAATGATAAATTGTCACCAGTAGTGAAGAGAGACGAACACAAAACACTCGACTACTAAAAAAACGCCTAGTTTAAAGGTAGGTATGCATTTAAAAGTCAAAAAAGCTTTGTCAAAACATTAAAACTGGATTTTACTATTTTCTTTATATTAAAAACTTTTATTAGTATAGGGACCAAACAACGTTAACGTAATTCATAAATTAAGTAAAAATTTAATACACATACCTAACATTAAGTGAACTTAATGTTTTGCCCTCAAACACTGAAAAACAATATTTTCTAAAACTTTGCGTGACGCACATCTATTGAAAGCGTTAGAAGAAAACTCCATTCAAAAAACTCCTTGATAAGTTACCTTTTTAAAAACAATAGAACAGAAACCTTTTTCGAAGGAAAACATACAAATAAAACTAAGTAGAACAACAGTTTAAAAATAGAACAGTTTTAAAAAGGCCTTTGTCTTTACAGGAGAGAAAGCAAAAAAATTAAAATCCTTCGTGATAACCAGAATCATTTGAAATAAAGAAAACATGTTTTTTACAATAATTACCTGTAAGTAACTACCAGTGCCGGATGAAACTCATTACAGATTTTTCTCGTCAATATTACTGTTTACATTCTACTTCTTTAACGGCGACAGTTTTCTATTGCAATTAGGTATTTTATGAATTAAAAGTGCTAGATATCGTGCGCTTGGTCTATTAAGGTTGTAAAACTGAATTATGATGTGTCATTAGTGGTTACAGAAGGAAAGCTTGTAGATTTAAACGTTGATGTCGCTAATCTCATTACGTATGGACATTTGAATTCATTATGGGGTCATTGATCCACCTTTGTGAACTGTACATTTCGATCGTGTGAATGACACCATGATACGTGTAAACAATAGTTCAAACATCTACTTCCAGGTTTTATGTGAAAAGTTCAGAATAATACGAAGGTACGTATAGGTTTTTCGAATTTTAAGTTCAAACTTATACATACGAATGGTTATAGTTCTCAATAGGAAGAAACACGACATTACAGAGGTAATTAAAAAATAATTATTAAATATTAGTGAAAATATGTAGTATGTAAATCTAATCGATCGCTTTAATAACTAATTCAATATGATTATACAAAAATTCACTACAAAGTGTAATCGGTATGGCGTTCGTTCGATTGCTGTGAAAACTCAAGCAATGATCGGTTTCTTTTAAAAATCGACTTAATCTCATCTCCCTCGAATAATAATTATTATTATTAGTGAAACTGTAAAAAACCTCGGTATACTTATTGACAGACACCAGTCCTGGCACAAATCAGTCTTAAATTATTCACATCTGCAGCTTCATTACGAAGGTTGCGAAATTTGTTGCCAAGAGCCACGAAAATTACACTTGCTCACTCTCTTTCCTTGATTAAATCAAGGCGATAAGCGTCAACATAACGCTTGTTACCTTGAGTTAGCCAAAGAACAGATTAATAAACTTTAACGTCTTTAAAACTTTTGTGTTCTGTTAATTTATAGCCTTCGTAAATATCATCATGTTTTTCGCAATAGTTTCCTACTCATCTTCAGGAAAACTTATATTTTCTATCTCCTATACATTATTTTGTATCTTCCTCAGACTCCACTTTAGCTCAAGAAATATTTTGAATTTCTACATCTTTCTAACAATACTACCTAGGTATATACTCTTTAACTGAAGTCACCCACACAAACTTTACAGATTTTATGTGACTCCTTCTATGTACAGGTTCTCCGTCTTTGGAATTCGCTGATTGACAGACAGATAATGATTAAATATTTGAAGATAGGCAATATCTTCAAATATTTAATCATTATCTGAACTCTGACTAATCTCATGTATATAAACGTCCCCAATATATGTATCTATGTTCATGTGTGTGATATGATTATACATCAATATTTTACTTTTTAAATTTTTCTTTTACATTTATTCAATTAATATGTTGCCTTTTTATTGCTCTACATTGATACAAATCTCTTTATTTTAATATTTGTTAGTTAAACCAAACCACCGATTAATACACGACTCTATCTTTATCCAAATTTTGTCTCTCTGGAATTATTGTTTTAATTATTAGTTGTACTGTCTTTATTTATATATCTGATGTACAATAAAGTATATTTGTATTTTATTGAATAAAATCTCATACTTCGTCTAACCAATTTACCAGCATGGCTTACAAAATTAGAACTAAGTTACATATCAAAAATACCATCTTCATTAGTTCCTTTTTTTAAACACAAGAACTTTACCTTGTTTAACAAACTAATAAAGAGAAGACTATTATAAAGGTGTTACAAGAACTATTAAAATTTGCGTGAAAGGCCAGTCAAAGCTTGAGTATCTATTATAACTTCATATTTTTTCTTGTAAAAAGTAAGGTACCATGACTGCTTTGCACCATAACATCCTGCATATATAACAAAGTTTATACAAAAAACTCTTTGGCGCATCCTGTTTATTTTTTTTTATTTGTAAAGCGGTATTACCTCCTTTAAAAATAAAATAGACCTACAATTTCAACGTCTTGGATATGAGCAACCAAATACTAACTTAGTATAAATTGGTTCAATTAATAAATTTGTATTAATTTAGTATAAATTGTTCGATTTCAACAAAAAAATGTCTGGCGAAAAATCTAATTTTATTGACGCGACATAACCGTTGATCTAACACAGTATAAAAAGGTCAATCAACTAGTTAGTCACCTGCTATTGAACGCACCGCAATTAACTAAATAGTTTTACTATCAAAACTGGTGGACTATTCATACAATATTTGACGTGTTCGGAAGCGAAAACCAGTGTTCACTTATTTCTTACCAGAAATAAATTCGATACACACGTTTCGAATTTCTTGCTACTTACTTTAAAAATTACAGATGAAAAATCTACTGCTATCAATCTATAGGACCTTCGAAGAAATTATGATGGTTCGGCCACTTCTCGATAAAATCTTCCTTTAAAAATAAGATTTTTACTCTATGCACACTGCAAAGAGAAAGGAGGTTATAGAGATTTACCAAAGAAGTTGTATATCAACAGTTGGCATGATAATACAGAAATTATTAGTAAAGTCAGCCAAAGACATCGAAATAGATAGTAGAAGACGGTAAAAAAAACTATTGAAATTTATCAGACCGTGAGAATCACATCAGCCATTTGTATACTCCGAGTATCGAGTATTAAATAATTATACACTTTCGCTGGGTAGGTACTGCAATTTTCACCGAAGATATGCAATTCTACACCTCTTATTAAAAAAAAGATAGAAGTTCCTTAATTATTGAAATATAAGATATCAGCTCTCACTTTCGTGACAAATCGGTTGGTCCTTTCAGTTCGTTTCCCACACTCTCAGTGGACCAGCTCTTTAGCGTGCATGCATTTCGTTGCAAATGTGTTATTACCTGCTGTATCTCTATGTAAGCGGTCATTATATTGTCTATATTTTGTTGGTTTTGTAATCTGCCCGTGGGTACCTAATTGTGTTTTAGTTATTGCTTTGTCGAGGTTTTTAACCTTTCTACTAATATTAGTTCTATGTCATTAACTTTTACCTGTAATTTTTGTTACGTATGATTTAATAACATATGTAATCAGCGTTATGTGGCGTAGGTCAAATTATATACTATGAGGTTAATAACTTTAAGAGGGTCAAAACTTCGAGTGATCGTTCCGTTTTGTATTATTCTTAACACTATAAGCATTAATGCCGTATCATCCATTCTTATGGGAAGTAACTTCGTCTAAAGTTTTTTGTTGTAAAAACAGTTCTTATCTTTACCGGATCAATCTTTTAGAGTAATAATAAGTTATTAAAAGGTTCACACATCATGCATCGGGTTAGGTAGCCACAAAAAGTGCAGACGTATTTTAATATTAACAATGTCGTTAGCATTCGGTTTATTAATACAAAGGCATTCAGTCAAGGCCGGTTACAGTTAAAAAGTCGATCTTAACGAAACATAACCATATCAAAAACATTCCAAAGAAATTAACGTTTGAATGACTCGTTTAAAAAATCGTGACAAAAAAAGTTTTAGCGTTCAAAGAAGTACGGAAACATAAGAGCAAAAGTTGTAGATAAGGCCATAACAAACGACTGTGGTTTAATTTTAAACAGTGCTCTAAGTCTTTGAGATTCAAATTTTATTTAGTACGCAAGGTTTCCTGAACTAAACAGAGCACTGTTTTCCTTGAAGGTTTAACTTAGTGATGCTTGAAAAGTCAACCGCTCTAGATGAGCGGCACTCACCATTGGTGCAAAAATAGTCATCTTTATCCAAAATCTCATGCTGGAAGCCGTAAGCGGGCAGCCATGCATGTGAGCCCGGTGGATCGGGCCAATCCGATATGCGAACCTCCTCCATTTCGTCATAAACACAACACTGCACTCCACAGAGTTTGCACTACGATAGCACGAGCATGCATGGACTACCTTTTCGTTCGTCCATTAGGCTGTCATTTAGGGCGATAACGGTGTTAGATTCGGTGCGGTGTCGGCAGCCGGCTCGGGCAGGTGCAATGCGCCTTTCACCGTGGTAAAACGCGCGCGCGCGGCGGGGAGCGGCGGTTGACTGGCGCCCAGTCCGCTGGCGCGCGCGCTGCGATCTCTCCAAGTCGCGATATCTATTCCAACAAAAAAAAAAAGCAGCACCATACTCCATCGTCGCCGCGCCTCAGCTGTGCCTTCTCTTGCAGCCCCTGAACGGAAACCGTATCGGCCGACGAAACTAGATTTGCGGGTTGAGAACCTGTTGTGTACGACTTGACTCGTGCACATTTGGAAACAATTAAACTTGCAATGTTGCATTGTCAACATGCTTGATTATCTGATATATGTATATAAACCACTTGTTTCCATGATCTTCGTTTTGAAACACGATTAAAAGTTGAGTTAAAAGTATGTAATAATTTTAGTCCAGCTCTATATTATAATACCATGCTTAACGTATTGGCTTATCAGTGGGATTCGCTCTTCGATAGCACTGGGTTACTTCATGTCTGTAAATAGTGTTTATTAAATTTTAATTCCATTTACTAACATTTACCGGAAATATGAAACACGTTCTGATCATAAACAGTTATATAAATATAATACTTATTCTTCTGAATTTTCCGAAATCAAGTAGGTAATATTTTATCAAAGTATAATGGATTCAGTTTTTGTATATAGTTGACTTTCAACATTGCAAAATGTTAACTTTTCTATTTAATGTCAAAGAAAACGGAATAATACGGAATTTAATTTAATAAGTAAAGATAGTACCTATAGAGTTTCTCAAGTAAGAGCGTGAGTAAAAGACATGTTCTAACTATTATTAACTCTACTTACCACCTCTACTTTTATGGATTTTCATTACAATTTACATTACGAGGTTTAAAGCATCTATAAAGTTTCATAGTTTAAAATCAGTATTCAAATTGAAATTTCAAAAAGCCTCTACCATTCTATTTATTGTCTTACCTTACTCTACTCACGTTTACCTTACTTACGTGATGTTACCGAACAGAAATTAGGAGAAAGTTGTTATTCACGGCCTATAAAGTGACCTTTAGTGAAGGTACGGCACGATATCATCAAATATTGTGACATAAGAAGTAGAGCTACCAATCTCGAATAGATTGCTTTTTTTTTCTCCTGTTTTAATTACACGATATGAAACACCGTTAATAACTTATGCACTTATATATAAATACATAAAATATTGATGCAAATATCAAATGCAAAATAAAAGGCATAGATAATATATAATATATAAAAGCGACATTATAAGATTTGCTTATACGTTTAATTAATAACAAATCAGAAAAAGTAATTTTTTGCAATCCATCACCCTTTCTTTAAATTTTAGTCATAATTAGTTGTATATTCACACATAAAATACTAATTTTCTATAAATGTGTGTTATAATTTATTTTATTGAAATTAAATATTTTTTATTCCACATTTCTTCACCAAAAGACAATGTCAAATTGAGCAATGCCAGAAATAACGATATTTTTAATAGAAATCTGAAAAGCCTTGAACATAGACGGAAGGTGGCTAACCTATCCGTTTTTTATAGGATACATTTCGGAGAGTGTGCAGCAGAATTGCACAGCCTTGTTCCGCCATTCCCATTTTTTCATCGGACAACCAGACTTACAAATAGGCGCCACCGTTATATGGTTGATATACCAAAGAGTCGTACTAAGCATTTTGGTACCAATTTTGAAATACATACCGCTAAAGAGTGGAACTCTGCCTAGGTCTCTGTTTCCTGATAAATACAATTTAGGGGTTTTCAAATCGTGAGTGGATAGGTATCTTCTAGGCAAGCGCGTCACGTCCTACATCGCATCATCGCTTACCATCAGGCAAGATACAGTCAAGCGCTTGCCTATTTACAATAAAAAAAAGCATTTTATTTTATTTCCAAAAGTATAACATAGAATCCGAGTCCCGAAAAAACCGGAAGCTACGAAGTGATAACTGTAAAACTGCTTTCTACGTCTCCGGTTTCATATTCCTTAAGATAGAGTTAACAGCTTATAAATATTTTTTCTAATAAATAATTACTTCAATTGCTAGAGCTAAGTTAAACATTAGACTTTATACAAAGAAGCCTTTCTCTTTATTATAAATAGCTACTATGGGAAGGGAGGTAAATAACAATAATTTGTTTCCCTGAAGGCGAAGCGTCCACCTGGAGAAACATCCTGCACCTAACTGACTGCAACTGTTTTTCATACACACGCATAATTTACATACATTTTAATTCATAAATACTATATGCCATAACGACGAATTGAAAATGTACATATAATATGATTTATCAAGGTTATTGACTTTTTCAAAGCACTTCTTTACCTAGAAAGCCAAACAGCAAAGAGAGTGAAATCAGACACATGGCAATATAACTGATGCTTGAAGTGTTTTTTTGTCATTGCCACTCAGAAATTTATGAACATCTGAATCTTAAATGTTAATGGTTAAATGATTGTGTTGCGTCGCGTGATCTTTGTGCTTTGCCTTTCCTTTGTTTTTGTTTTAACTAAAGTAATAACGACTTATTACGTAGAGTCGATAAACTTTGGCCTTCTTGCGAGTTTGAAAGAGGGAAAGCTTTCAAGCGTGAATTTTTCGAATCGTGCATGTAACGACGTTGTTTCGATTAAGTCGTGCTTGTGTCTCGGTTGCTAAAACTGTATTAAATATTCCTATGTTAATCGTTTAAGTCGGAAGGTTTTTAAAATTTTTGATGTTACAAGTTGTTGAAAATCTTCATACAGATAAAATAGGAAAAAGAGATGGAGCGTTAGTTGTCTTTAGGTAACAAGATTAGTACTTATATCTACTCATACTATAACCCCTGTTATGCAAATTTCCTGTGAAAAGGAAAGTTGCCGCGTTGAATATTTCATACAGCTTTTTGATGTTTTACTTTATAGATAATATCTTTCAATATGTAGAGTACTTGCTAACGATGTGCTTACAACGTCTCATCAACCCACTTCTCTTTATGTCAGGGTATACATTTTTTAAATATATTTTAAAATATATGTGAATAAGGGGTAAGAAAATTTTGTCGTTGTTAGGCAGGTAAGTTACAAAAACAGAATTAATAATAGATAAATGATGATAAAAACTTCTAACAATTCGTCTGTGTAAAAGCTACTTTAGTTACAAGTAAAACGAAGAACATACAAAAAAGGAAATATTACATGATGTTACTCTATGTCTACTTATCAGGAAAATAAAAATTGTTATCCAAAAAGGAAAAAGGAAGAAATTAAAAGCCGACCACCGGCTTCGTTATTCGCGTCATGTTTTGGTATCTATTCTAGTCTTCCGTAGTACTACCAAACCGTTTACTGCTATTCGGTGGATTACAGTTCGATAGCAAAATAGTCTCTATCGCTAGACACTACTGGATCGGTGCCAAACACAACGGTGTCTATCAGTTGGCATTTTTATTGCCCTTATAAAAACACATACAGTCTTATGGAAATGTATTATGACAGCTTAGTTTATTAACTTTTGGTTACCCTGACTAAGAAAGTCGATGACAAGTCGGAATCCCATTCGTAGTAAATATTTGTGCAACCAACAATGAGTATTTTCAACCTGAGTCCAAACAACCTGAACCGATGAGGTTCGTTAGCTATCCACAGTAAAGAAATCTTTGTAAAGGAATGGCTCAAATCGTTTTTGATTTCTCTAGGAAAACTAAAATAATGTCAAGAGACATATGCTAATAGAGAACAATAAATTTTAACATGAAGCAAAGTCATAATAACAGTTAGGGTTCATCTTGAGTGGTGTTATTTATTCACACTTTCCTTTCCACAAAAGAAAGCAAATAAACAAAGCGCGTGTATGTTGAACAATATCGGAAGAAATAATGTACCTACTGCTAGGAACCATAGCTTTCACGCAGGTGGTATATAAACATATATATGAAAGACAACTTAAAGTAGGTAACATATTAATTTGTTCAGAGTTATATTAACTACACGTTTCAACAAATCAAGTTTAGAAGTTTAATATGAAAGTTTATTGTTATTTTTATAGAAGTAAAGATATTTTAAGGCGGAGTCTTTACCGTTTCTTTTTAACAGTCTGTTGCATTTTATCATCATGTTGAGAATTATCTATGTTTATGGGACACGCTTTATGATAATTTGAGATAAAATGACAAAGACAGATTTTATGCAGTAAAAACAAATACTTATATAGTATGAATCACAATGATCGATGATTATAATTTCCATGCTAAACTCATCCGTATTATTATACACTTTTAGCCGAATTCGGCATAAATACTCAGACTGTATTTTCATAGTTTATTATCTTCTAAAAGCAGAACAAGATATCTGCAAAATGATTGACTATCTATAGTATACAAGAAGGTGTTGAGTAACTCACCTGCCTGCTTTTGTTAATACGAAACATTTAATCGTCAATACTTCGTCCTAACTTTCAACCGTTCAATTACTTCCATTGTTTAACAACCGTTTTAAAACAGTATTGAAAAAAAAAGTTATTAACAATTCTCTTAAAAACTAAAACTTATTTCAACCAGCAACATTTACCACAGCTTTAGCACAGCACAGAAACATGTGCTGAGAGAAAATATACGAATTATTAGTTACATTTCGTGCATGCAAAAATGTTCAAATCTACTTAAATTCTAATTTCAGGGCAAGCACTTCATCAGTTTTAGAATTATAAAATCTAATTTAAAGCAAAAACACAATGATCAGATTCAATAACCTATCTTTTATGACGAATAGTTTTATTGCCAAATAATAACATTATCTGTTACAAAATCTATCAAATATATTTAAGATCGTTTTCCACATTAATCCGATCATAAATTAAACACGGAACCGACGTACAACCCACCGACTCATGGAGGTCGTCAGATGTAAAGCGGTGGCTCAAATTTTAGGAAAGGAAAATGGCGAATTGTTAACTACGTTATTTAATTTCAAATGACTTGTCGTTACAAAATCCGGCTTTGTTAAATTTTAAGGTCATAATTACACAGTTTACTTCCGTGCCTTAATATTCTTACAGAAATTATTTTGCTGAAAAAAACGCTAATCTGCCAGGTCATTTTGCAATAAAATTTTGACAGTGTTATGCATTAGTGATCGATGACAATAATTTATGTGTTGGCTCTGTTGTTATGCTTGTTTTCATTACACAAACTGCCCCATCCGGGAATCGAACCCATGACCATCGGTGCTAAAGACAGGCAGTCAAAAATAGCCCTTTCATGGCAATTGTGATTATTTAATCACATCAATAATACGAGTACAATGACTAAACTACTTTGAAAAATCGAACCAAGAGACAAAGCAGTCAAGCAAGAGAATTTACATTAATATTTATGAAGCCAATACCTAAAGTTTATTCTATCTCATTTACTTTAAGCTTATATACCAACTTACTATATTTTATTTCTTATAATATTTCATTAAACTATATTAAATCATTAAAATCCTCATATCCGCTTCATGAAACTAAAATACATAGGCTTCTTTGATTCTCCTTTTTATTAATTTTACTGAATAAAATAGAATATCACAGAAATCTGTCGCACTTAAAAATGTTTCACATACCTACACATTGAGGTAGAAATTAGCACTCATCTTGTATTTCTCTATGTAATGAAAAGTAACACCGAATTACTTTACGATAATTTTTTTGATAATAACTCTATCTAAAACTTGTTATTTGTAGGCTGTATCACTACATAGTATAAAACAAAGTCGCTTTCTCTGTCCCTATATCCCTATGTATGCTTAAAACTACGCAACGGATTTTGATGCCGTTCTTTTTAATAGATAGAGTAATTCAAGAGGAAGGTTTATATGTATAATACATGCATAATATAGTAGTTCATGGCATCCGTGCGAAGCCGGGGCGGGTCGCTAGTTCTGACATAAATGCAAAAAGATACATTGTCAAGAGCTACACCTTTCGAAACATAAGTAAGCTGATCCACTTTTTTAATCCTTTGTAAAATGGTTATGTTCGTGCAGCAACATTTTTTTTATTTTTGCTAAATATTTTTATTGGCATTGTGTAGTAATGTTGAACTATTTATTAAAGTGTTAATAAATATGAGTAATTTAAATCATGAATAATATAATCTTTACCTATGTGTTCTGACGAGAAATCCGCGGACGTTACGGTAAATAAACAATATTTATTACCGGTTATCGGATGACCAAAAAGTAATCCTCAGTGCTTCGCAACCGCAAGGTAGCTTGCTTAACCTTTGAGAAGAATCGAGAAGCTGTTGGTCTCGGCTGAATAGGCTCACGTAGAAAATTATGATGACCCATTATCCCTACTGTGATTTCATTTGTAGGAAATGGCTGTGCCTATCCTTACTAATATTATAAATCGGAAAGTGAGTTTGTTTGTTTGTTTGTTTGTTTGTTTGTTTGTTCCGCTTTCACGCCGTAACTACTGAACCGATTACTTTGAAATTTTGCAGGCGTAAAGATAAAAGTCCGGATTAAATAATAGGGTACTTTTTATCCTGGAAAAATTGATATTCCCGAGGAAAAACAAAAATATTGTTTGCTTGATGGATGGATTGTAGATGGCGCTGTGTGTCGTTTAAAACAAGGTAAAATATTGCAAACGAATATAAACATGTAAATTTAGAAGCTAAATGATACGATAATGAATCCCCGAAAATGAGGAATTCCAAAGGGATGACGTACAATTTGTTTTATCGTCTAAACTGTTTTTTTACATCTACTTATCCTGAAATCACTAAAGTCAACGAATAACTAATTGGTATAAGTATTAGTTACGTTATTTAGTTCTTGAGGAATGCGATAGATGGCGCTGGGTGTTTTTTAAAACATGGTAACGATGTGTTTTTTTTAAATACGTACAAGTGGAATGATAGCTTACGCTATTTAGTTCTAGAGGTATGGGAAAGATGGCGCTGGGTGTTTTTTAAAACGTGGTAACGAAGTGTTTTTTTAAGATACGTAAGAAGTGGAATGAATTATATGAATTTTGTATCCAGCGTTACATCGCGCTTATTAGATTTTTCCGTGGGAATGAGAAGTTTTCTTATAGTTGTGCTTTATACCGCAATATAACCGAATTCCACGCGGGCGAAGCCGCGGGCGGAAAGCTAGTTGATAATAAATCTGATCTCATCGTTATTCAACTTTATCTTAATGAAATTACGAAAAGAAATAAATATAGACGAGCCTGTATACGCTTTGCACTCTTTGCGTTCTTAAAGAAATACTGTCATTTTATGTCTTTTTAACTTTCATAACAATTGACGGTTGTCATTCTGGTAGCATCGAAATATTGTACCATAGTCCATTTTGTATTCAATTTTTTAACAAAAATTCGTTCTGTACCTTTCTATAACATAAAATGAAATTTAAAAATGCATAATTAAGAGCTAAATTATCCTCGTTTAGCCCTACTCTTAAATGCAAGCTAAAAGCCATTCTTTGATAGTAGAAATATTGCCTACGTAACTAACAGCTGCTTATTCACTCAACAAAGAAAGTAATGACAGTTTGTTTTTCGCATGAGCTCTCGCCGTTTACAGGGAAATTAGAGAAACGTGAAACGTATTATGATGACGTGATTTGTAGTACTTTATATCTAGTCATAAATATCGTTCATTTTCCGTATTAGTTCAAAAAGCAACTTTATCACATGTAATATCAAAATTTACTTAAAACACCATTGAGTATGTGTTGTATATACATATAATACTATGAGTGCGTAATAGAATGCTAACTTTTTGCTTCTAGGGTTACTTTTTATAAAAAAACTGGTTGGTTGCCTGTAAAGTCGGTATACGGGCGAAAGTTTTACGTGACAACGACTTTGAGCGGTAAAATAATTTTAATGTGAATATTCATTCGTATAGTAGGAAGAAGGATGAAATAATAGTAACAATTTAAAACATTTATTTATACAAAGAATTATATTTAAAACATTAATTTATAGGCACGCGTCCCTTCCACTTTTTATGTCTGTCTCTCTCGCTCTTAGGCGGGCTAACCATGCCCGAGTGGAAGGGACGCGTGCCTCTCACTCGCTCTCATTGTAAGCGCATAACGTGAGCGGAGCGTAACGCAGTTTCTTGAAGTGTCACCCGGCAAACCAATTTATAAGACGTTGTCACGTCAAAAGGTCGCAATTTTTATAAAGTAGCCTCGTAATTTCTGCGTGTACACAGAATTACATACCCATAATCATATATCCAAACTCTAGCCTTATTAAGAAAGAAACAAGGTATTACCTACAGTTAAAAAAGCATGAATCTTGTTTCTTTAACTTCTTATCAACTCTATTGATTGAACAAAATATATAGAAGGTTATACTCAAACATATTGAAGAAAAAAATGTTAAAGATTTTTTTTTCTTCGCACTCTTCTCATGTTACTTAATATAAAGATAGCTAAGACCAAATCAGTATACGCTTAACATTCTGGTAACTATTCTGTTAGCGACACAATGATGTGTAAGAAGAGTTTTTTTTTAAAATTAACGCATTGAAAAAGTCATTGTGTTTAATTTAAATTGAAGATATTGTGGTCGACCGTCTGTCACAGTTTGAGATTGTGTGAGATTAGTTCACTTTCTCGATGCGGTTGATAAAGCAATGTTTGTCGGACATTAGAGTTTGTGTCTGCCCAGAATAATGGTAGGACTATTGTAACAGTTAAAAAGGACAGCCAAAAAAAAATTGTGCTCTCACTTAATGACATAACACCGTATCATGCAATGCTGTTATAACTTTCTATTTTTTAAACGGCTCTTTATTGCGTGATTTATAGAACAAACTCTTAGGCTTGCGACTAAGATACCTATAAATTTAATCTTGTGATTCCTCGTGTTGTTATTGTGCTAATTATTATATTATATTATACCAAAGAGACTAGACAAATTCGTGATTCAGTTCTAAGTAACTTATTATTCGGCTTCGTGTTACAAGAAATTAAGATATTAACCCTATTTTTAATTTCAAGTAAGTTTTCTTAACCATTTGAAGTTGAAATCAGTGAAATTTCTTAGAATTGGTATACCACTAATATTAAATTTTCAACAGCTTTTAATTACAACATCGAAAACCCCCGGATTTGCATGCCCTTTTCGTAAAACCATAATCCCATTTGCGAATTAACATGATAATGTGAGATTAATGTAAGCGGAGACGATTATTCGTTGGATTTTTATGTGAAACTGTGTACAGTGCCTATATCATGCATGCCCTCAGTCGATTAATAACTATTAAAGGAACAGAATTTATAAAGTTGGACACCCAATTGTATAACTTTATCGTGACAAATCAAATAAAAACTTCGGCGATAATTAACCGCTGATATTTATGTTCGAACCGTAACTGGAGAAAGGATTTGTCCAAATGATCCAAAACAATCGCCGTTTATCTCCACAACTTCACTGACAGCTGTCACGAGATAACAAAAGACAATTCATAATCTGCTTCATCGTGCTAAAGACAAAGAAATTCTCGCCTGGGAGAGAGCAACTCTTTCCTGACACCGAGAATAAACTAAAAGTATGTAGATCCGGAGATTAAGAGGCTCTACTTAAATTCTTCGTATTCGTATCGAAATGTAGACATTAAATTTTGAATGGGTAATGAAAATTTATTTTCTTCTTACTTTAAAAGGCGTGTTACCTCGTCGACGACGTAAAGTAGTAAATGATTTCAAGAGATCATTTCAGCACCAAGAATTTTAATTGGATTGGATAATGGTGCAATCTGGATGGAATGCGGTACGACAGCTCGTGACTGTAAAATAACTGAAAAATCTATTCACAAAGTATATGGAGATCTTTAACAATTTATTTAATATTTACACTTTTGTAGAGATAACAATTGCAATATATTTAAACTAGATGCAAAAAACAAGTAGGAACTTGAACTGAAAGTTAATACAAAAGAAATATTCGAGAAATACTTTGAGAAAGGCGAATATCAGCTTCACCACTGCTGTTGAGAAAGGTGCCCAAAAGGAACTTTTACCTTTAAGTTACCTTGTTGAATAGCTACCTATAGGTACTACCTATACGTTGGCCGATGAAAATGCCAGCACTTATGTATCCAATCGTTTTAATTAAACGGTCGGATATTTCTTTGACACAAAACTTGGCTTTCGAGCTCCACGAACCCATAATCATAGTTAGCTCCTTTCACACTTACGTAGTTATAAATTACATTTCACGTTCCCAACAATGTGATAAGTAATACATAATCATTGGCATTTAGTTGTAAGGTGGTTCTCTGCTCTTTTTGCATTCCGTTTGTGTCGTGACCATAACAGTATTATCGGCTATGTTTATCGATGTTCCAGTTTATGCAAGTGCCTTGCACGTTCACGTAAAATGTTGTTTATAATATTTTGTTCAAAACGTTATCAATATGATTTGTGGTCCGGGCTGCATCTGCAATAACTAGTATTCGCCATTCTGTATTGGATTATATTACAATGATGGCGTCGATAGGCCTATGATTATCTTTATACACTCGAGAGCAATGAATTCGGGTCACTTAAGAATCCTAAAAATCTCGGAAACTAAAAATGCTAGGTTAATGCAATAAATTGTATTTAATAGACAATGTAATACTCCTTAAATGAAGGTATTAAAACTTCTTAGTTATTGTAAAGTTATATCATAAAAAATCAAATTTGAAAAAGGGCCACTTTCGAAGATGGAACTACGAAATTACAGCATTTGGTTTTGCTTTTGTTTGTAATCTGTCATTTATGTGGGTACATAAACCATGTTGATAGTGCTCTATATTCATTATTCAAGCTGAAATTATGTCGCTTACGCCTGAAGAATGCACCAGAATACTTACAATGCTGGAAACCGGCCGGAGTCAGCGCGATACAGCCAGGACTGTCGGTGTGTCGCTGTCAACAGTACAAAGAGTTCTCCGACGTTACGAAGAAACTGGTTCTAACCTACGCAGACCAGGAACGGGCAGAACCAGGTGTACCACAGCACGAGAAGACCGATACTTGGTGAACACCATGCTTCGCGATCGCTCTCTCACAGGAACTGAACTCACCAATCAGTTTCGACGCCTCGGAGGAAGTAACCCAAGTGCATGGACAGTAAGACGTCGGCTTGCTGAATCTAACTTAAAACCCCTTAGACCTGCAAACGGCCCTAAACTGGAGCGTGGGCATCGTATTTCAAGACTAAGATATGCCCAGAGCCACGTAAATTGGAGTTTTGAAGATTGGTCAAAAGTTATGTTCTCCGACGAATCAAAATTTATGCTCTACAAGCACGATGGAAGACACAGAGTGTATCGAAGACCAGGGGAAAGATTCAAGCAAGCATGCATCGAAGAAAAAGTAGCCTACGGTGGTGGGTCTGTACTTGTGTGGGCCGGAATTTCTTCTGAAAGTCGCACAGAGCTGGTGATCATAGAAAACGGCTCTTTAACTAGCGTAAGATATGTGGAAGAAATCCTCAATGATCACGTTGGTCCATTTATGGTCAATTTAGGTGAGGATGCTATATTTATGCATGACAATGCCCGACCTCATACAGGTAGGATTGTGAATGACTACCTTCAAGAGATGAACATTACTCGTATGGAGTGGCCAGCGCGCAGCCCGGATATCAACCCGATCGAGCATGCTTGGGACGAGCTAGGCAGATGCGTAAAACAACGAAACCCTCCCCCAATCACGCTTCGTGAGCTCAAAATTGCTCTCACAGAGGAATGGGAGAATATTCCCCAAAATCGTATAAGGAACTTGGTGTACAGCATGCCAAACCGCGTAAACGCAGTAATGGAAGCACGAGGAGGCAATACGAAGTATTAAAATTCAAGAAAATCGTAATAAAGTTCAAACATTTCATGTTTCCTATTTTTGTTTTAAGGAGAGATCAGCAGTTTTTTTCTTTATGTAATTTTGTGTTAATAAAATGTATGGTGACTCATATTTTTTTTACTTTCATTTAAGGAGTATTACATTGTCTATTAAATACAATTTATTGCATTAACCTATCATTTTTAGTTTCCGAGATTTTTAACATTCTTTAAGTGACCCGGATTCATTGCTCTCGAGTGTACATATATAAAAATTACGTGTAATAGTGTTTGACCGCAATGAACTCCGAAAGAACTTGGCCGATTTTGATGATTTTTTGCTATTTTGTTGGATTTGTTTCAACTTAGACCATAGGATGGATTTAATTTTAATCATAACCAAAAAATAATAACTAAGCCACGGCGACGCGTGGCCGGGTCAGCTAGTAATTTATAAAAAATACCATTGTATTGTGCCGTAACTAAAAGAAAATAACCAAAGATATGCATCGAGCATTAATTATTAACAACATAATTTTAAATATAACCGTCTTTTCTAACAAATTAACCGACTAACTTATATGAATAGTGTAATGGGAGTTGAAAAAGCGAGAGAATCAGCATAGTGGAAAGTGGAAATCTCTCTCTCTCTCTCTCTCTCTGCGGTAAAAAGGCGTGAGTTTAAGTATGTGTGTATCTAACAATGAATGCAGATATATCTTTGTTCGTGAACTAAACAGGGGTAGCTATCAGCTGAATCATTCATTCAGAGGCTTAAGGTATGGGAATTCCGACATTGATACCTCAAAATCAAAATCAAAATAACTTTATTTCATAGGCTCTTGCGGGCACTTAAAATCGTCAATTTTACAAAATGAAGAAAATATTCTTCTATAATAAAGATAGTCCGTGTGCTAGCGGCAAGTACATCCGCGGAGTTGATGCCGCGCATGTAATCGCCACGAGCGACCCGATTCCGAACGTAGGGGCTAACATGAGAAGAATCGGGCAAGAAACTCATGTGCCAAAACTCTTATAAAATCGCCAAATGTCTTACAAATTGTGTATATTACAAAACGATTCAGAGAACGAGCAATTCATTTCTTTTAGGTCCACGCTGCCTTATCATTCAAAAAATCTTTAACACTGTAATAAGCCTTTTTGCATAACTGAGTTTTTATTAAAAATTTAAATTTATTCATTGACAAGTCATGCATATTACATGGCAGCGTGTTGTACATTCGTATACAGTGACCTGCAAAGGAGTTGCTTATTTTATGGAGCCTATACCTGGGCATTGCTAGCTAGTCTTTATTTCTTAATTTCTTATTTATTGCCTCAGCTTTTGATTCGAAACTCCCCGTTGGTAATGATTTTGTAAGTGCTGTGCTATGCGTAAAGATATTAATTAGTAAAATTACCCTGGCAAAATTGGGTTAATCAGAGTTATCTGCTTCTACTAGGTCTTCCTAGAGAATTTTCACAATGATCAGTACTGCACTTCCCGTTATTATATTATAATCTATGGAGATGGTAATAACTTTTGCACTTTCAAACCGTACACACGGGCTTCTAGCAAAAAGCCATACTTTACGTTTTTTTTCTTTGTTTCACTAAAACACGTAATACACACAGCATTTTTAATCAGATGTAAAATATGTCAGTATCTTTATCTAATAGAAATGTAAAATCGTATTATACATGTTAGATTATTTACCTATGTTTTGAGGTCGTCTGCGATATACGGATCTAATAAAAATGAAAAATAGCCCCCAACAATTATTATCTTCGATGCTGCCATTTAGTTCTTGCTAAGCCACTGGTAAGGCGGACAAATAAATCAAATGCCAACACGTACCCAAAATGCTACCATTTTTGTGTCTTGTATCGAACACTGTATGAGGAAAAGCATTTGTCTTCGGTCGTTCCCCTTTTTAAACAATTTACAATTAAAAAATTAAATTCGCAACTAAACAAAAATTACACATGACTGTAACGGTCTCTAGTAGCAATTTAAGTGAGTTTTAAAAAGCAATTTAATTCAATATTGTCTGAGAAAATACGAATGTATTATAAGTAAAGCTTTAGAGAATTACTAACTGAAGTTACTTACATTTCATTTAAAAAAAGGGTTGTTGTGATATTTCTTTCGCAAAATTGATAGAGTTTTTTATAACATTTGTGACACAAAAATCTATTGTTAGAAATGTCACTAGATCGTGTTCAATAAATCATTTTTTTCATTTACAGTTACATTTTATAAACGGGGAGAAATACCAAATTTATTTTGTATGACAATCTCATTGAAACACCTAATTAATTATGAAAAAAAAAACAATACTCTAAATAATAAACAATGTGAAAAATATAACAATTGACGTATTATAATCGTTAATCTTAAGGTTGTCTAGTAGAGATCGCTCTAAGTGATAAGATATTGCGTCGCTTATTGTAGCACCTCGTATTGTTCTTTATTTCACTTAGGCTAATAATCTGTGTGTAACAATAAAATAATTTCCTTCTTCATTCTTACTTTAAAAAAACCTTCTTTATACAGTAATGATTTGTTTTTTTTATATATTCCATATAATCTCAATAGATTTTAGATAACTCGAAAACGTTTGTATTTTTTGTGTATTTTCATTCCATCAAACCTCGTTACAGTAGAATCCTATATTTCTAAATATTAACTTCTCTCGTTAATCATTGTCTTCTAGAAGGTAGGTACTGTGGTTACCTCCTTGCGTCTATGATACCGCATTCCACCTCGTTGCGTAGATATGCTTTATGACAAGGAATGTCACCCTTTTAAATATAGAATATTCTAGAAGGCTAGACGAACATCAGACGATCACCAGTTGTATCAGAGAGTGTAACCTGAGACATTGTAATGAGAGCCGAGTAATAGAACAAATTGAGATATACCTAAATGGTTTAAATTAACGTCCCAAGTTCCCAACGATTCCGGAGCGCGCGTAGGGCGCTACAGTACCTACAGCTTAAGCTAAAACTATCGATCTGTTTTAATGAAGGATCAATAAAGTACTTCGATCTGTGGCCCACTTTCATTCATTTATCGAGCATTTTAAACGTACGGCAAGCTGCAGCCATTGTCATTGTGAATTGACCCGCATCGTTGCAACGCTGACCGACTTGGGACGGCTTCCCGCCTTGTCGCAACCCGGCGTGGAGGTGGAAGTAAACAAATTGTATTGTTCGATATTTTGCGAGACAGTTGTGTAAGTCATTCGAACGGATGAATGGAGTGGTCCAATTTGATAACCTCTGACGAAATATGCGTCACGCGTAATCGCTGACAAGTTCTTACGGGGGCGGAATAAAAAGCAACTCTTGAGATAAATGAAACCAATAACGCTTATAAAAGCTTTTATCGGATCGGAACGTAAATAAAAAGAAAGTGACTGTACAAGTAACGGGTAGAGTAAATATAACATAAAAGTACCATTACAATTTTATATTTATTTTATACTAGCCGGGACGGCTTCGCACGGGTGGACCAAATTCTTTAAATCTTTTCTGGCATTAAATATAGCCTATGTTACTCAACGTCAATGTAGCTTTCCAATGGTGAAAGAATTTTTGAAATCGGCTTAGTAGTTCTTGAGTTTATTCATTGCAAACATACAAAAATACAAATCTTTTCTCTTTAAAATATTAGTGTAGATTTTTGCGTTAACTTTCACGCTGATCTATATTTTTTCAACGTTATATTTTGACATTATTTGAGTGTACACAAGTATATTAAAACTAGCTGGTGCCCGCGACTTCGTCTGCGCAGGATTAGTATTTCGAACAATATGTTTATAAATTGTAGCCTATGTGTTATTCTGATGTACTTATAAGCTATATTGTGGTAAAGTTTCATCCAAATCCATTCAGTAGTTTTTACGTGAAAGAGTAACAAACATTCATACATCCATACTTACAAACTTTCGCCTTTATAATAGTAGTAGGATTACCGAACCCGCAAAATTCAGTTTCATTTTTAAGTTACTGTTTAAATATAAAAAAATATATATTCGATGTTTCAAACACAATGTTTATGTCTTTCACCAATAATGTTTTGATAGCGTATGTGCAGCCGACCGGATAGCAAAAGGTGTGGGTTCGATTTCCGCCCGAGTTTATTTAAAACTGTATTTCCACCTATTAATTGGATATGAAACGTTTGGAAATGAAATATTAATTGAAAAAAATAACTTGTCCAAACCACAGCAAAACTGGTTATATTTTTCTGTTAAAACTCTTTAACACGAAGAAGGTAACTGCGTTATCATAAAACTATAACTGTAAACTCGTGCCTTTCTGAAATGGTTAGGGCGCTTTTTTCGTTACACACAAACGTTTCAATACACAGAGTTGTGTGGTAAAGACTTTTTGACGAATTATGTTAAGTACTATAGTATGAAGAAGAATAATCTATCTGCTCGGCATTACATTTTAAGATTTAAACTTGCTTCGATTCTGTTTATTTTTTTATATGGACATGTATCCAGACCGAACTTCTTACAAGACATATTGTCAAGTAACTAAAGACAAATAAGAAATAATAACGTGAAAACGAAACACCTATTACCAGCTCAACTCGCACTTAATTGGGCACCTAAATGGAAAATGTTACAGCACAATGTGTTGCAAGGAAGACTGCTACTCACTATTGTTTTCTAAGTAGGGTTGCCAATATTTGCAATAAATGTCTTCATTTTTATATATGCTTAAATATATTATATAAGTATAACATCAGCTTATCCTGCAGATTCGTAAAAAGTAATTTTACTGACGACCTCAACTGTCGAGTGGTTTATTCACTGGTTTGCATTGTGATGCTTTTCTTCGACTTAGTTCAACTTTGGAAGTTGTGTACCGTCGTATTTTCGAATTTCCATAATGTATGTGATGTAGTCATATATATAAGAATACTAGCTTTTACCCGCGGCTTCGCCCGCATTTTTTATTCAATGAAAAGTATTCTATGTTACTTCTAATACCTCCAAGAATATATGTACGAAGTTTCATGATGATCGGTTTAGTAGTTTTTGCGTGAAAGCATAACAAACAAACTTACATTCACATTTATAATATTAGTAGGGAAGTATAAAAATAATATATATATGAATAAAAAATAATAAAGTTTTTAAAATCAACTCTTGAACATTGACAATTTCAGTGAAAAAGTTAATATTATGTGAAATTCGATGGGAGGTGATTTGGAAATTTTTGCAACTTCATTTAACCGTTATGAATTTTTACGGACTATTATTAAAAAAATATATCAACACAAAAAATATCGAACTACATATGTTTAATACAATTTAAAAAATCACACTAGTTAAAGGTGTAATAAAATAAAATAATGTAATATAATTCTAGATTTCATTCCTTTAACTTTTTTTATTCTATGAGAATTCTATGAGATCTTATTCTATGAGAAAATTCCAGTTTAAAAAGAATTCACGCTAACATTGTCAACCCTAGAGCGTCGCGAGTTATTATCTATCGCAAATCTCTGCAAATATGGAGGTGTTGAATGCTGATTCGTTAATTATACCCACTGGCAACAATAAAGCGACGATGAAGCTTTGAAAGTTGTAAAAAAAAAATTGGTAGACTTATTTTAATTAAAACATAACATAATAATTGGAACACGTCTTCATTAAGACATAACGGAACATCTCATCTTTCTGGTTCTTGGATACGGTCTACCATACCTTTTTGTTGGTATATTTCTAAGAGGACAGCGATGGCGCCATATTTTATTATCTTTAGTTCCGTCGGGCTTCGGAAGGCTCGTTAAGCCGTTGTAAACTCTAACCAATCTGTAATAGAGCCTCGCATGGTTATTCTCTCTAGGATGTTTTCCTTCATAGGGATAGCGTTTGCCTTACCAATTGGGAGTTTAATAGGCTGATGATCATTTATTTATTAATAGAGTATTTGACTACAACGAAAATATAGATCAAACTGTTATACACAAAAATGCTCGATATTTGGGTGCCACACGAGCTCACTGAAAGAAACGTGTACTCATTTGCGATTCTTTATTGAGACGTAATGAAACCGAACCGTTTTTGACTGTTGTTAACTCAATAATATACATTTTTTTAAACCATTAAGCCCAAATATAATTTAAAAAGATATATGATTATTATGAGAAATCATTAATAAAATAATGAAAATATCATTTTCGATCACGTGATTGAAAATTTACGGAATTGGCCGAATAACGAAGTGACGTCGTGTCGCCTGTTGTTTACAGTAAAAGTCAAAGTTTTACTTATTATGATTTTACAGATAAAAATTTGTTTACAAGCAAGTGACGTCATCACGTCGAGTAAGTAGTAGTAGTGTGACGGGGTGCAGCCGGAGAAATAAAAGCTCACACAAAAAGGTCACTTGTTTTTATATTTAAGGAATTAAGGCACAACTGAAACAATTATATAAAAAAAAGGTAAATCACACTGAATACAAAAACAATTTCACATTTATCACTAAAAACATATTATAAAAGGTAGGGCTACTTACAATAGTGCCTTAGGAAACTTAAAGACTTATAAACAGGAACTGGTGGTACAGAATATATATACAGGAAACTTGTGAATTATGCTTATGAGCTTATTATATACTTGTGAGATTATTATAACTGCTCAGCACTATAAATATATTTAAATAATTTGTTATCGGTGAGTCAACCACTCTACGCGCTGACTCTGGTAAGAATAAACTTCGAACAAAACAAATAAACAGAGACAGACAGTAAATTTAAAATAGGAAACAGAGACAGACAGTAAATTTAAAATAGGAAACGAAGAGAAAAGAAAATATGAGAAATGGCCAGAGAAGAGCGCAATGAAAGCAACGAGTCGCCAATATAGCTATGGCGCCTCGTTACAGTAGTAAGTAGTAAGGAGTAGTCCATGGTGGGTTTTTTGTTCATTTGAACTTTAATGGTGAGTTTTATAGAAGAAGAGATATGCGGAGCTGACGTGTAACCTCCAGTATTTTAGAGGCACCGCAAGAAAAAGAACAAAGAATTAATCAAATGGCAAATGTTTTAAGCTATAATGAACTATTTCAGATATTTTCGTAAAAACTGTCAAACACCCTTTGTATATGCTACTAATAAAATATTTTGTTACTAATAATTAATTTAAGTATTTATTCCTAATGTGTGATAGTACTGGGAATGTGTGATCTTATTTGTATGGATGTATACATGAAAGATGAGCGTTCGAGCAGTGAAATGTAACGCTCCATCTGGCCGCCTTGTATGGAAACGATAATGAAGAGAAACAAATACCTGTGTGGCAGACAAACAGTAGGATCTGACATATTACGATATGGTTGATTGATATTCCTTTGTCTCATTAACGCCAAAACAGGAACACATTTCACTTTATTTAATGTAATCAGATATTCCGATACGTTCTTATCTCTCATTATTTCTATTCATTTCTACTTATCACTTACTTGTTGTATATATTTAAGGAAACTGCAAAATCTTTTACTAACTACCATTCATTTACCTGATTCAAAAAAATCTATATAAATAAAATCTAAGTTTCTATCTCCAGACCGATTTGAACATTTTAAAGAAAAACGAAAAATTTCTTAGCTGCAAATATTATGGGTGGGTTCATAAAATTTTCTCACTAATAATAATAACTCAAGTATATGTATAAAATTTTGTAAAAAATTACAAAATTTTATTTTTTTATTCTACCTATAGTGTTTACTAAATAAAATTTGTTTTGAGTGCAGCACAAATGTTATTGTTTCGGTCAATCCTAATATTTAGAAATTCTTTTTGGATGACTAAGTCAGTTGTTAATTAGTCATTATAGGGCTATGTCATATGTTCGAACGTCTTTTTTAGTATTAGTTTTATAGGACAACTTTCGAAAGTGCGATTTTTAATTCGACTGTGACATAAGCGCACACGGTTTGTGAGCAGTAGCGTAAGCATACGTAATTGTCGGTGAAATGGTAACACTCACAATGGGCATTGTTCCCGTTCACACAGGAAGGGGCATACTGCTGCCATTGTCTGCGGACCTGGTACCGACAGCGTTTGTACAACGCGTTGTTTGTACTCGACCGGGATAAAACCATATAAATAAATTGTACACAAGGGGGATACTAACTACATCTATTAGATAAAGATAAAAGATGATATGATTTTTATTCAATATGCGCATAGAAAATGCGTTTATTGAAAGTCAGCTTCGGAAGTCTTACGACGGGAGACCTTGTAGTTACGGAGAAGAAGCTGCAAAAGACTCGGCAAGGGCTTTTTTTTTCTCCCTTGAATATTTTTTTAAAATTGAAGAATTTGTAATGGCGCTTAGAAAAATTAATTTAAAAAAAAACTTTACAAAATATTAATTAGAAGTATAGTTCTTATAGCAAATTAACTCCACGCCTTTTTGTCCTTCAAATAAACATCAACAGCCTTTGCTCATAAGGCCCATTTTCCAATTTTTTTTTTTTAAGGGCAGTTCAGTTATATGGTGTGGCACCTTATAATAAAACCTAATACATCTTCCTCAAAAAGGGGATTTATAATAAATAAAGAGATTTTAATTATCTATATATTAATCACGTGATTCTTATTTTTAACTATCTACAAAAAATGTACTTCAAAACACATAAAATCATAAAAACTACTCTATAATCTCGGACAAAGCATTAGTCTAGCTATTCAAAGGGGGAACGCTGCCAGTATCTTCTGAACCCTGCCTAAAGGAATTTCTTTTATAAATATATTTTAATTATTATTTTTTATTTTTTAAGGTTTTTAGTTTTAGGTTCTTTGTTCTAGAATATTTAAATGTATGTTTAACATATTTAGTTTATTGACAAGTGCCTTAAAGACGGGACATTGCACTCAAATACTATACATACTATACTATACAGACACTGCTCTGCTCGAACTAACAGACAGCATTGAGAGCGCTCAGGAAGATAAACAAGCCCTGTGTTTTTTCCTTGACATTGAAGACGTATCTGATAACGTTACCACTGAGACCCTTTCTAACAGTATTTGGTACAATGGGGTAGACAGCGCAGCCAGCCGCGCGATCGAAAAAAGCTCTCCAATGAAACGGTCCTTGTAAGAACTACAAAAGGCTTCTCAACAACAAAAGGATGTCTCAGGGAGGCGCTTTATTGTCCCCACTGTTGATATTTGAAGAGAAGGACCAATTTATTATCTACAGTTTCAGTAAAACATATATATAAAGGTCTATGAGGGTGATATGGTGGTTAACATCACATGCCCTATCATAGGCAATGCTTTGAGAAGAATATTGACTGACAGGGACTTCAAGGGCATAGACTGTATCATATATACTACAAAGAGTCTTTCAACGTTATCTAAATATAACATCCTTTTCACTAAAAGGCAAAAGCTAGATAAGCTTAAAACGCCTCCTAGAAAAGGGATTTCTCTACAATTCTCAACGAAAGCAAATAATAGAGCATAGCAATTGCCTAAAAACCGACGAGGATGTCTCACATAAATGATGTTCAATACAAGCTTAGGAATATTAATCGTTTAGCTGGGTTGAAATGGGGCTTGTATCCCAAGACTATTCTGTAGATATACACCGCTACGGTTCGGCCGATGATCACTTATGTACCATTATCAAAATAATAACATTTTGAGTTTACTCATATTATTTTAACAACTTTAATTTTATGTTTTATTACGTTATTTAAACATTTTATTTAAATAACACAAGTTTATAGCAAGACTAAGGACGAAAAAGTACCATCACATTTACCTCATACTCAAAATTTTGCCATGCAACACTTTAATATTAGTATACATGATATCTGCCAAAAAATAAAGCATCTAAATGTGTCCAAAGGTTCTGGTCCAGACGAAATACCACCTAAATTCATTAAGCTTTGCGCAGAAGAACTGAGTAATCCGTTAGCTATAATATACAATAAATCCATACTTTCTAGTATTTTTCCATCTTGTTGGAAGGAAGCCTACATTGTACCTATATTTAAGGCTGGAGATAGGAGTTTGTGCTCTAATTATCGTCCTATTAGTATACTTTCATGTTTAGCTAAGCTTTTTGAGTCTCTCGTGTATCCATATCTCTATGATCATTTCATTAAATTTATATCATGCAAGCAACATGGCTTTGTGAGGAAGAGATCTACGCTCAGTAATTTGTTAGAATATAAAAATTACTTGTGCAGAGTCTTTGCTTCTGGAGGCCAAGTAGATGCAGTATATTTGGACTTCAGTAAGGCATTTGACAAAGTAAACCACACCTTGCTATGTTTTAAGCTGGCATACTATGGGATACACGGGTGTTTGTTGAGGTGGATAGAATCGTATCTGAACAACCGATCGCAACTTGTGACAGTCAAGAGCTATTCCTCGTCACCAATATCCATTTCATCAGGTGTTCCCCAGGGATCGCACCTCGGACCGTTACTGTTCATTGTCTTCATCAATGATCTGACTAGCCACTTGTCGTGCCCTTCCCTACTGTACGCCGACGACCTTAAGATATTCACCAATGTCGAAGATGAAAGACAGTGTGCAGCCCTCCAACATTATCTTCAGGTTGTTTCGCAATGGTGTAAATCTAAAAACATGACTCTTAATGTAAATAAATGTTGTGTTATCACATTTACGAGAAAGAAGAATATATTCATTCATTCCTATGAAATAAATAACCATGCCCTAATGAGAGTCAATTCTGTTAGGGATCTGGGTGTGATATTTGACGAAGAACTATCATTTCGTCCACATTATGACCATATCATTAAGAAGGGTCATCAAATGTTGGGCTTTGTATTAAGGATGACAAAAGAATTTAAAAGACCACAAAGCACTTTGTGTCTTTATCTTAGCCTTGTGAGAAGTTCTATGGAATATTGTTGTCCTATATGGTCACCTTGCTATAAAGTCCATAATGACAATATTGAAAGAGTTCAAAAGCGGTGTTTGAAACATCTTGCGTACAGGGGTAACCTGGGGCGATCTCTCGGGAACTATAATCAGAGATTATCTAGATTTGAGGTGATTTCTTTGGAAACACGACGTAAAAGGTACGACCTTCTTTGTCTGCATAAGGTACTCCACGCAAACATTGATGCGCCAGATCTGCTTGCATCACTGAATGTCAACACTAGATACAAATCGCGCTTTCCAAACACATTCGCAATGCAGGTTTACAAAAACAACACATCCTACTACAGTCCTTTGGTTAGAATGTGCCGTTCTTATAACGAAGTGGTGCGAAGTAGCAAAGACATTGATGTTTTTAACGCCAATTTTGCACAGTATAAGAGAATAATTACGGATTTCTATAAAAGCCAAAAGTGTTCTTCTCTTTAAATGATTTACTGCACTTAACGGTTTTGGACTCTTTGTTATATGTTAGTTTTTATTTTCAGTTATTTAATATGTAGTAATATGCATTATTATTAATTTAACATGCTGTGTACACTATTTATGGATTATTGTCTAGCTTACCTCGATTTATAAACTTATTGTTTTGTATAGTTTTGATAGTAATCTGTCAAAATGTGTTGATTTTTTTTCTTTTAATTTACAAGACAAGAGACGGGACACGAACCCATGGCGTCACCCAATACGAACGTTTTCTCTTTCAATTGAGCTTGATGGACTCAATTTTTTTTTTCTAGTCTTTCTTATGTTGACTCTAGACTAATCTAGTCTTTTTGAGGTCAGCCCTATCTCCTCATATTTTAGGTCACTACTTACAAACACTTGTATTTTAATAACTCTAAACATATACAGATAAAAACAAAGATATCATTAATTTTGATTTAACGCTCATACATAACGTAGTTACTTTAACGGGTCATGACGTCACTATTGGCAACTTTTTTATGCAGGATAGACACGAGCTCAAGGTGGAACATGTAATTGAATTATCATCATCATTAACACTATCAAACGTTATGAATCCATCCAACAACGAGCAAATCTCTCTCCATAGCACGTTGGGGGACTCTATGTTTGTTTAAATGGCCAACAGTTATGGACCATTTCTTAGAGCTTTATGTCATCACTAGCAAAACACATTGTTACAAATAATTAATATTAATGTTACCAAGTCACAATTAAATATTTTTGGATAAAACCAGTGTTATCAAGCTTCGAATATTTTTTAAATAGCCATTCAAAACCAATGTCGTTCTTATTGTATTTTGTTCTTTCTTATATTTCAGGTCTACTGTCAAAATTACTTGATTCTTAAAATTATTGCTATTAAGCAAACAGTGAAAAGAATCTCAAAATACGGGAATCTCGCAAACATCGCATTTGCATAAACACCTACTACTATCAGTATGTAATATGTAATTGTATACAAACGATGTGCAAAGTATGCAACACTGCTTGTTTGGGCCGCGGCACAGCACAATGTGTGATTAATTCGATAAGATCGCGCTATTCTCGGAAGGTTAACCCTATGTTAGGGCTGCCAACTAAGGTAGTTGATTGCGCCAGTATTTAATTCAAATCTGCCGCACTATTTATTTGTCTTTTTTGGTCGACACTCCTTAGCCTCAACTCCATTTATTCCCTTCTCTTTCACACATACCTTGACTCGCATATGGAAGAGCGAGATGACCGCGCCATCTATTGGTGGTAAATCATACCGCAATGTGGCCAACATGCGGGCAAAAATAGAAAGAAAAGGGTCTGATGGCCGCTTCGGCCGGAGTTCCGCAATATCAAATTAAACGAGTGGCCTATCCGCAAACCCCTACAACAAACTATAGTTCTATGTGACGGTATCTTCGTGTGCGTTAAAATAAGGAACAGCTAAGCTCAGGGATGACCCCGGCAGTCTCCAGCATCACACACCACGTGGCGGTCAAAGTAACGTGCCCCCTTCATCTTACTCTCATATTTGTTGTCGACAATACAGTCCACTAATTTTGAATCGCCTGCACAACCACTAGTATTTTCTATTTTTTTAATACATGGCTTGCATCAGAAAAAAAGATACAGTGAATAAGGACATAATTAGAACTAATTTTAAAACATACGATCAAAACTTTTTCTTTACTTTGGTATAATGATTATTGCTAAATTAATATTAATAATCTTCTCAGTGACCGTCACTATGGTTTTCGCCGAAGTCGTTCAACTAGGGACTCCCTCCCTGTGTCTGTACTTATAACAGGGTGAATAGGCACCCTCTGGGTTAGCTTGTTCCATCGTGGATCCTTTCTTGTCCTCCGGACTTGATTGGGATCTAGAGCAAATCCATTAAATATATATATATATATATATATATATATATATATATATATATATATATATAAGTAATCAGTGAAATTTATTATCATATTGATCAGACGCGTCTACTCTTGTTATTATCGAGACAAATTTAAATATTAAATACAAAATTAACCTATTTTATTTTGCGATAGGCTCGAATGTAAACACTAAGTATTATTATATTTTGACCAAAGAATTCTTTGCTAAATTTAGGCTATATTTATGCCTAATAAAGATTAGGTTCAGACAGAGCAATACTTTCTTTCTCAGATGATAGAAAGCGGCAAAATTACAGTGACAGCCCTACGTTACATGCATATTGTATTTTTACTCGTACCCCTATGTACCCATGTTTTGTTATGAATCGATTATAGCGTGGATCAGACCGAGCATATCGAGTCAGGAATTCATATCTTATGATATTATACTATTCCGATTCGACATACACAATTACATTTAACGGTTACAATTATGCTTACATCCATACGCCGCTTTCCATAAGACTCTAATTATTGATAACAAAGTCTTCGGCGAGTTTGTTTCTTTACAAAACCAAAGCCTGCCTCCCATTAGTGGGGACAATAATAGTTTATAAAAATTATGCTAATGATAAAAATTCCCCATTAAGTTGGCATTGAAACTCTTACGTTTGAGTTCGGTTACGAATTTATAGGATTGTATTAAAGAATTTGCCGTATGTGATTCTATTCACCATCTATCCATCGATGCGACACGATCGTTGCCCTCTATGACGTAACTGGAACATAACTTTGTTTTACGATCTCTGTTTTGGTATGGAGAAAGTCCGGCTCCGACCGGTTCAGTGATACGATGTTATTGTAGAGAATACGCTCACTGTGGCTACCGTTCTACATTTTGGTTAAGCTTCTGTTGGTTCGGATTAAGTTTCGATTAAAGTAAGAAAAAAGTAATGAGTGTTTATTTCCGTAATTTTTTAAACATACAAATAATAAAACAGTTAAGTTGTGTACTCACAACTTAACAGTTTTATTTTATTTTATTAACGAGTACCTAACAACCAATAAATCTGTACTTATTACATAGCTATTTAAATATATAAATCCAAATTGTATTTGAAAATTTGCTTGCTCCGGTTGCCCCTGAGGTACATACATGATGTAAACCAAAGAAATTACATTTTTTTTGACCTCAGACACACCATATTTGTATTTATTTATTTATTATTATTTTTTAATTTTTTGTTTTACTATTTTATATGTATCTTTCTTTTTTAAGTTGTTACTCCTTTTTAATTATATACATTCTGTTGTTGTTTTGTTATTTTGGTGTTGTGTGTTTGAGCTAAAAGTAAATGTTATTCTTTCTTTCTCTCTTTCTTTCAAAAATTGAAGCTAATAGTATTTACTTGAACGTTCCTATGTCACAAAATGTTACTAACCCTTATAATTTTTGTCTGCAAATAAATACATTATTATTATAAACTATAACTTTTAATACTGGCCTAACTTAATGGGTTCTATACTACTATTTTGAATAACTTACCTTCAATACTCTATAAAACGAAACTTGATTTTAGATTAGACTTGGTTTTCGTAATTTTTTTTAATTATAGCATTATTAATAATTTAGAAATAAAAATATTTAAATAATTATAGAGTTATGTATTATTTCATATTAAAATGTAAATATAATTTTGGAATCGGTACTAAAATATCTTTATAAATGCTTCCTGGATGCAACACACTGCAGCAAACAAATCTATTTGACTATTATGAGCAAAGAAATGAGGAAACTTGGAAGGGCCATATAAATAATAAAGACGACATTACTTCGGTGAATATGGCGTTCGAAATCAACTCTTGTTATTATTAATTTAAGATTGTTTTTGTAATAGTCATTGTTAGAGTAATATCGCTCGAAGGAGGAACGCACGCGCATGTCTAATCGGTGATTGATAGATCAAAGGCCCAGGTTTAGATTATGCTCATTTGAAGTGGCGATTTACATAGTAATTGTAAGTGTGTACTGACAGACAAGCAAGACATCATTATTTTGAACCGAATACTCTTTTAATATTAAACTGTAATTATATTTAGTACCCGCTTCATTAATTACATCCCTACATAATAGGTTAATCGACGAGTTTCAGAAAACCATCTTAATGTATAACAAGTTTATTTATGAAGCGTTTTTGTTTTTCAAATCGATTTTATATAAACAGCCTATACGCCTCATCATAAACAATATGGCTTGGCCATAGACGATTACTACCAGCCACTCCCAATTAAATATTCTCAGTGAGACGTGAAGAAGACTTTTTGAAGTTATACTTCTTTAGGCGCGTTATGAAAAAATGATGACAGTGAAATTTTAAGATGCACGCCGTATTTTAAGATGGCCGCAAAAGCGACAACGAATAAACCAGCAGGATGAAGTTGGCCGCTCATTATCAATGTGTGTGTGTGATTTTAGCTTAACAATAATTTATTTAAAATTATAATAACATTTTTTTATTATAGAATAACAATACTAGGTCTGCAATGCATGCTTCTGTTTGCAAGTACTGAGCGAAGCACTACCTTACCTTCGTTTGTGAGTTTTGGCGCCAAATTTCATCAATGTAGTCTCAGCGGTTTGGCTGTGATCAGCTTATGAATTTTTCTTTGGGTGATTATTCCTCCATGGTAAAGTCTATTTTTTTTTACATAGCCTATGTCCGTCAGGTTATAATCATGTATGTTCATGCCAAAATTCGTTCGAATCGGTTGAACCGTTAAGTAAATAAACCGTAAATTTGTGAGTTCCCTAAAAGAGAGCTACGCTCCATAACCATTTTATTTAAATGTGGTTTTTATTTTATAATTTTTTTTAAGTGTGTTTATTTCGTTCATTAGCTAGGCAATCTATGATATTTAAAATTAAAATAAACGAATAAGAGACAGCAGCACAAACATTGTTCTTACCCAAATTTAGTAGCTAGAGCACGCGTGGAATTCAAAAACAACCGAAACACCCAGACTAATATAGAAAAGATGATTTTTTTATATTGACCCGGCGAGATCAAACCTGGGACCTGGGAGTGGCAGCTCGATGAATTCTGTTATGTAAGCCGGGCCCCAGACAGAGGTCATCTTCCTTGGCATTGTGGGTTACAAATAACTTCCAAACTACTGGAAAAAAATTGACTTTTGCATCATTTTATTTCATATTGACTATACTTTCATACGACATAGTTATTTTGGCTAATTACTTAAATATTGAGGTACACGTTTTTGCAAGAAGAATGCGTTTTTAGGAATATTATCCTTATAAAAAGGCCGTTTAACTTAGACACTAAAGATTGATTATATGGACGAAGTATTGCCAATGAAATGTTTCGTATTAACGACAGCAGGCAGGTGGGTTATTTAGCCAACACCTGCCTGTAAGCTTGCTTGATATAGGCAACCATTTTAGGGTTCTTGTTTGGTTTTTGGTAGAAATCATAAACAAAATATATAACATTTTGTCTAAGTATTTTTACCGAATTTGGCTTAATGATAGGACGGAAATTATAATCATCGATCATGTGACTTTTTAATATACATATATGTATTTGTTTTCATTGCATAACACCTAATTAAATTGTGAACTTTGTAGACATTAGACTCATTTTTAGTATACCGAAAACTCCTTTGCTTACATATTTTTATTTTATGTTTTCATATTACTTTCATAGTGCTTACTTTGGGCTAGGTTAATTGGTGTGAATGTGGGAAAAATGTATTTATTTAAAAATAAAAAGCATATTTATTTATACCTTTTCAGCAGCCGTAATCTAGCCTACCACCTAGCGGCGTGATCAAGATTAAATATGTATATAAAATATTATTAGACAGGTAAAATTGTTCACAAAGGTCTATTTGTCTGTAATATGTCTATTTATATTAATATTATATAGTCTATTTATATTAATATGCAATATACGCACACGTAAACGATGCCGATTAATCTTAAAAAACTTAATTTCAACTTAAATAAAAAAAAATGTGGCAGTACGTCATTACAAAACAAAAATGATCGTATAATCTATCAGTAAATTACCCGATCACTCGCTTCGTAAGGTACTTTGAAAGTTGTTACAGAATCGCTCTACAGGTGTGTCTACATTTCACCCAATAAATAATGGCTTTATAACGCTATCGTAATTTCGATTCGGTAAAATCCGTGTTCAAAGAAAATGTCAAATTCCTCTATAGAACGGTTACAGATAATTTAAGCTTAATTGACTCAGTTGCTTTGGTAATAGAGGTCACAGATACTGCAGGATAAATCCGGTATATCCACAGGTTTTCATGACCAAAGCTCGTGTCGTGAAATGGTACACGATAATACGAGGAATTACGACAGGTTTGATGATGTGATTGAACTCGTATTAAAAGGGATCTCTCACGAGTCATCAGTTCTATGTGTGTATCCGTGTATAATACATTTATTGCAAATGTTTAAAATATATATAATGTCTAATATATAATATCTAATGTCCCGCAGGACAATTAGCACGAATTCTTCATATTTAGGGGTTTTGTAAAAGGCGTAGACCACCAAAATGGGTAGCAACGTTTTCGGAATGAAAGCGTGGGGTAATGACAACTCCACCCTCCCTTATTTTTTCAGGGGAGGCCAGCGGTGGACGTCTTTCTGCTGCAATGATGAAAATATTATACTAATAATACAAACATATCGTTACAATTTAATTATTTACTATTTAAGCATGAAACTATAAATGTAAAGATTTTTTTCTGGTAATATTTATTTTACATGGGTCGTTCTTCTTTTTTACCGACAGTGAAACGATCGACGTTTTTCTGTTTTTTGGTTTTTAAACTATCCATAATTGTGGTTTCTGTGTGGAATTTAAAAAAAATTGCATCTGTGTTGTAATAAGGACTAATTGAAGTTTCCTTTGCGGCAAATATAAAGTCTTTTTTAATGTTGGTTTTTAAAAAAAAATATGAGACAGAGTGGCCTTTTTCTGTAGAGATCACATTTAGGTTTACCACTATGTCACGGCATTCTACGGAAAACAAACGAAAATATATGTTGGTTGGAGAAAATGAAAAATTACATAATATTAATAGATAAGAAAAATATGGAAGTTTATTCGAACCGAATTAAAAAACCGTAAATATCAATACTCCAACGAGATGCCATAATAAGACGAAGGAGAGACCTTTGTCGGTAAAAAAGGAGAACGACCCTCATATCAACACATAGTTGTCTTTGATTACTGAACTAAGCAACAATACCCGTAGGTATGTTAGAAAATAAACATCCCCTTCTACAATATTGGCATTATATATAGTACTAGCGGCCCGTCCCGGCTTCGCACGGGTGGACAAAATTCTTTAATTTTTTTTCTAGCATTCAATAAAGCCTATGACACTCAGCAATAATGTGCCTTTCTATTGGTGAAAGAATTTTTAAAATCGGTTCAGTAGATCCCGAGATTACCCCTTACAATTTAACAAATAAACAAACACAAACTTTACTTCTTTATAATATTAGTATAGATTAGTAACTAATTGGCATTATGGCAATAAGTAAATATTTCCTAAACAAATCAAAATACAGGAACAATCCAAAAGAAACAAAATATAATAGTAAATTGTGATTCAAGTGCAAACTCTCGTATTAATTAGTCAAACATCTGGCCGTCCTACGTACAATACGAGACCGTTCTACATCACATTTAAAAATAAAAACAGATATTTTTTAATTTAATGTTTCATTTCGTGCTCAACGAACACATTAATGGGCAAATAATAAGAAAGTTCGAATATGGAGAATGGATAAATTCAAACCATAGTGTTCGCACTTCTCACACTTTCCCGTAACATTTCTTTTTTTTCCACTATAGTTTTCTTGTCTACACTTACAGTGTTCATTCATAAGTAACTGCATAAGAAATTGAATGGAAGTCATGAACAATGGTGCTAGAAATCTTTTGTTGTGTAGACAACATGCCTCAGGCTTACTGATTTTTGACAAAATTCGCTCAAATATTCAACATGAAGAAAATTTAAATATTCACCGTGTCAGATAGGGAATAAGTGTCACCAAAAAAGTGGTAAAAAGCAACTAACGATTTTGGAGGTAACCAACATACTCCCCGTACACCACAAAAATGAAAATGAGCAGCAGAGTTTTCCGAATTATTGTCTTTTACTGCTATCCGATCTACTAGCCTGCTAAGAGTGGAAATTAAAAATTGTATTTTAATTTTATTATATATTATTAAAGTAAAAATACAACTAAGTATTTTGTGGGTATTTCAAGTGCCTACCTGTTGCCATTATTGATATCGAGCAAAAAGGGGCAAAAATCGCGTTTGTTTTGTTTTTAGTATTTGTTGTTATTGCGGCAACACAAATACATATTTTTTGAAAATTTCAACTGTCTAGCTATCGTAGTTCATGAGATACAGCCTGGTGACAGACAAACGGACGGACAGACAGCAAAGTCTTAGTAATAGGGACACGTTTTTACCTTTTAGGTACGGAACCCTAAAAATGATACTCCATTCAAGGCACACGTTGTCTATTTTACATACATTACTGACTTTAAGGCACCGTTCTAAGAAAATGAAAAGCCTTAATTTTTTTTTTAACAAACGGACGTTTATGTTTATCTTATCGTTCTCCGATTTACGAACTTGCTTGTTTACCAAGAAAGAGAAAGGAATATTATTACACGTAGTATATATTTTATCTTGCTGTTCAAAATCAAATTATGATGGAATAATATAATGTTTTTTGTAGATTGTGTTTGGTGACGATGTATAATATTGTAAACGTCGTGACTTCTGTTAAATCTGGCAAACTCCTTGCGCTCGTTCTTCTTGCCAGTTAGAAGACGTCCTAAATGGGTGGTAGGAAAAAATATTGAACGATTTAAAATAACCTATTAAAATTGCATTTCATTATATTTTCTTTTTCAACCAAACCCTTCTTATTTTTTGCTGCGTAACAAGACATAACAAGTTACAAAAGTTATTCAAACATGATAGGTAAGGTTAGGTTAGGTTATTATTTAGTGGTAGATGCGTGTTACAGCAACAAAAACACGTTCCTGTCTCAGCTGTTTTCAAGCGACAAAAATTTATTTAGGTATGAAAATCTATTACTAAAATGCTTACTAACGAAATACAACAGCAAGTAATAATAAGCAGAGTAATAATGATATAATGGATCTTCAAATCAATTCGTTGATTTTCATGGTATTAAATTGAAGGTAAAATAATCATTGAAATATAATAGAAGTAGTATCAAATTTAATAAAATTGTTATTCTTATAACATACTTTTAACACTTTAAACGTCGTTGGACACAGACACATAGAAAATTATATGGCGTTCTATGGCGTTCATAGGTTGAATTATCATAATTTATTTATTTAAATATCACGGATACATCACGAAGTTATAAATTAAGATTGTATCATTCGATATCAAAAGGAAGAAATATCCATTCCAATAGTAATTCCACCAGCCGTATCTGATCATATGCTCTCAATCACGTGAATCCAGATAATGACGTCATAGCATAATATAGGCAATATATACTCTATACGTATTATTATAGCATTAGCTATTGTGAAGGTGTGATCCCAATAAAGTAATGGATTAAGCATTGTAATAGACAACTCAAGAGGTCTTACTCAACACCTCCCATCGAGCAGTAGAAAGTGTAACCCCGTTGTTACAATAATGGAATTGTACAGTTTCTTCCTGCGGTTGCAAAACCGAAACACAAATTGAAAAGTTGAGTGGAAAGGTGGATTTCGATATATTAAACTAATAAAATGTCTGAAGTTGGTAAAATATAAAAATTTGTTGTTGAAAATGAAGGACGTCCATTAATGGACGGAAGCTTCCCCGAAAAAGTGGGATATTTTGTGGTTTACAATAGATGTATTGTGATTACGTACAGTATCATTAGAGGCATTTTATGACCCTTAAGTGTGAAGGTTTGGACGTATTCTACTCTGTCTGCCAGATTGTTTTGCTAGCTGACCAGGCAACCGTTGTTTTGTCATATAAATTATTAAAGTACAACGCTATCAAAAATAGGGGTTAGTGGTAAAGAGTAATAAAAAAATAAAAGCAAAAAGTTTTGTCCAAAAAAAGAAAAAATAAATTTAAGGGTGGACTACCCTTAACATTTAGTGGGATGAAAAATAGATGTTGTCCGATTCTCTACCACGATTAAGATTCACGAAAATCGGTCGAGCCGTTTCGGAGTAGTTCAATTACGCACACCGTGACACGAGAATTTTATATATTAGATATTGCGTAATACTATCTCGCACGATGACTTCATATTTCCTTAATTTATTTATGATAAGTGTGTGTATACTTTCATGAAAAATAGAGTACATTAATGTTCTTATGAATAAAAAAGAATCACTCTTCATGTTTCACTATTTTAACGTAGTGATTGTAGTCGTGCTAGGAAGTAACTTTCTGGCACGATCACATATTTTTGTAAGTACCTTAGTAGATAAAGAGGACAACTATATGGTCATAACATAAATTATATAAAATATAAGTGTTCTAGTAATATAGGTAATTTTGATAATATTTAAGTAGAATTAAGCAAAAAAGCAGTGTCGATTGAAAAATATTTTATTTATAAAAATTTTTGTAAATTTTAAATTGATGAAAAATGAAAAATGAAAATGAAAAATGTTTTATTTCAATTACAAACCATTTGTTTACAATAGTTTTGTGGTATCATTCCTTGTAAGTATATGAGATACCTGTATTAGGAAGTTACCGCTCTTCCTTTCCGGTTTAACTAGGGTAAGTATGTAAGTAAAAATACAAAATTTTATTAGAAAGTAAAAGTACATGTTAAATTAATTAAATGTGTAGTATTGTGTGTATGTATGTATGTATGTTGTGTGTTAGTGTGCATTTCATGTATGTTAGTTTGTTTTGTGGTGTGTTATGTATGTCTGTGTTATGTGGAAAGTATTATATACAGGCTAATCAATATAGATATTATCATTATTTCAGTAATTACTTTTTAACAGTGATTCTATTTGCTCATAATTTTGCGTTCTTAGAAAGTTTATCACAGTTTTTTTGCAATTGTATTAATTTAAAGAGTAAATATTTAGTTGCTTATTAATTATCTTATATAAACACACAGCCTGTCTCTCATATTGCCTTGCAGCAAAAGCTGATTTGACTCTAGTCAACGGAATAACTATATCATTTCTTCTTTTTTTCATTATATTTGGGTCATACTTCATCGATCTATGTATTTTCAGAATTATATTAAAAATGTATAATTTTCTTACAGACAGCATTTCACAATGTACATATAATTCATCGGTTGAAAACCTATAGGGCAAGAAGTGTATTACCTTGATTAAAGACCTTTGCGTTCTTTCTAGTTCTAGAAATTTTGTTTTCGTAGCCCCCCCCCCCCCCCCCAGATAGAAATACAATAGCACAGTACTGATTGAGCCAATGCAATGTAGATTTTATTTAAGAGTTTCTTATTAGCAACATGTCGGAGCTTCTTAAAAACCCATACAAGTTTTCTAACTCTAGCCATGACCATATCAATTTTTGAATGCCACGATAAGCGTTCATCAATTATAATTCCCAGGTATCTGGTGGTAGTCACTTTTTTAATATCATAACAAGAACATGTAGTATTACTTGTGTCTGAGCACACATGAATTCTTATTTGAAAACTGTCGATGGCTTGGGTTCTTTTATCTATAGAAAAACATATATAATTGGTTTTACATATATTGAGAGTGAGTAGATGATTATTTAACCACTTAGCAACTAGAGCCAGTCCATTCTCAGTCGCCCTACGTACGTCCTCTCATGTGTCTCCAGAGAATACTATAGCTGTATCATCAGCATATGTAAATATCTTTGCGTTAACGATATTCAATTTACTTAGCTCATTTATATACAAAATGAACAAAGTTGGACCAAGTACACTTCCCTGGGGGACACCGTAAGATATTATAACCTGGTCACTAATATAACCTTCTATTTTAACCTGTTGTTTCCTATTTTGAAGATAATCCGTCACCAAAGCAAGAGAAGTATCTCTAAAACCATATTCTGCAAGTTTTTGTACAAGAATGGGTATAGAAACAGTATCAAAGGCTTTTTTGATATCTAGAAATACAGTGATACATTTTTTACCATTATCTACTAGTTTAACTATTAGAGAAGTCATTGCTAAAACTGCATCTTCAGTGGAAAGGCCACTTCTAAAACCATACTGCGAATCAGACAGGATATTAAATGTATTTAGATAGTCTGTAATCCTTGAATTTATTAGTTTCTCCAAGATTTTGGAGATAGATGTTAAAACGGAAATTGGACGATAATTACTAACACTGTTTCTATCACCACTCTTATACACAGGTGTTATTAGTGCTCTTTTAAAAGCTTTTGGAAATATACCTTGCTGGAAGCAGAGATTGGCCAGATGACAAATTATAGGCACGATTTTGTATCGCGCTCTCTTTAAGAACATGGTTGGTATATTGTCCCAACCTGGAGCGCTATCTGATTTTAGACTCATAAGAACATTATACACTTCTTGTTGATCGGTTTCCATTAGTACAAAAGAAGAATAGGAACTTGTTAAGGTTTTTATATTACTGTTGCTATTAACAGTGATTACTGATTGTTGTTGTACTTTTGATGTATGAGAATTTACGCAGTTTAAAGCATTATCTAATTTTATTTTATCGGCAAGATTACTTCCTATAGTAGCGAAATATTCGTTAACCTTATTAACTGATTCCGAAGCTATATGTTCCATATTAAGTAATTCACTGTAAGAACTTTTTGTTTGTTTATAACCCGTTACATCATTTATACACCGCCACATTGTTTTAGAGTTCTTTTTTGTTTTGTCAAGTTGTTCCCTTTCATATCTGCGCTTCAACTTTTTGATTAAGTTATTAACGAAATTTCGATATCGTCTGTACGTTATTTTTATAATTTCGTTCTCTGGGTCTAATCGTTGCTTTTTTTGCATTTTATTCCTATTATTTATACATTTTAAAATGCCAGGCGTGATCCATGGCTTACTGATACGCTTGCTGCTCCTAATTTTGACAATTTGCGTATTTGCTTCTAATGATTCCCTTAGTATATTAATTAATTTATCTGTTATGTAATGAGGGTTATTGCTTTCATGGAGCTCATTAATATTTTTATGTTCTAGAGTTTTGATTGCATTATCAAAGTTAATGACCTTTTTAGATTTCTTATATACACTATTTGAAGTATTAAAATTAGATAGGTTCAAAAGAACCATGGAGTGATCTGTAACAGTTGTATTGAGTACCAATACAAGGGCTGACTCCTTAGTCATGTCAATTATATAATTGATAGGTACTACCTAAACAATTGATTTGCAAAAAAGCGGTTTATACGATGGCTTTGACGAAAGGTAGGTGCAACGGTAGTGGTCCCGCCTTTCGCACCGGTTCTGGGTTTCTGGTAGATAACATAAGCATTTGTTTCCGAGTCATTTCTATCCGTTATTTAATACTACCATATTAACTTGTACAGTTATAAAAAATAGGCGAAAAAGTGCTGATCTTAGGTGCCTTCTTGTTAATAAAGTATACCGACATAATGGTGTAGGAAGCTATCCTTTCTACTTGCAGAGATCCAGAATTCAATTATGAAAAGCGAGTGATCATCAAGATGGCGGGATCAAGTCCCCAATTTGAAATGTATCACATTAAAATGTTTGTGCTACATATGTTCTATTTGTACCCCGAACCAGACATTTGTACCTCTAAAGGTAAATGAAGTATGTAAAGATCTCCCTGATCCCGCCAATTTGACGTCAAAGTGGCGGGACCTTCTGAAAGCTCTACTCAGAGGCAGACAATTCACACCCGAAAACTTAGTACTACATATGTACCTGTATATACTCAGTATTCAACACAGTTGTACGTGCCAAATTAAAGTAATGTGATTAAAACATTGGTCCCGCCAATTAGATGATTCATGTTATCGCTGAATTTATATGAACATTGTTACAACTCGCGCAAAATCAAATGTGGAAATTTAGTACGGCCTAAGTACATGAACTTGTGTAATTTTCATGTTCATAATTTAAGTACATCAAAAATTATCTGTCATTCATCGTTATTAATTTTCGTACCTAGTATTGTCCCCGGCAAATAAGTTGAACATGATTTTGAAATCACGTGACATGCGCAGTAGTGAATAATGTACCTAAACTTGCTACTGCGCATGTCACGTGATTTCAAAATCATGTTCAACTTATTTGCCGGAGACTATATTTTATAGAATTGGACAGATATATGCAGTAATGAAACAAATATTTTTTTGGTTATCAATGGAAACCCTAATTATTTGACGTAGTTTGTATTTAACGAGATAATTATTATCTAACCATGTTTTACAAGTTATGCGAAAATATTATTGAGTTTGAGGGTAGGTCAAAATCAAATGCAGTGCATCTGGATGTAATGGAATCAAAACCATATTATGTTCACTATCATCTACTATATTTTTTTAAATTAATGACCTGAAGAAGATTAATATTTTTGAAATTCCGAGACAAATTGTCTTAAAAGGGAAATGCTATTATAATATTATCTGCTATAGAGTTTATAGCTCCACCTACATCTAGCGGTATCGGGCATTATCGAGCTCATTTCTCGAATATTCGGTAAGTGGGAGTGCTACGATGACTTAAAGACGAAAGTTACGAATAGTCAAACGTACATAGTGCCTAATTGTTTAATATATAGTCAAAAATAAGTTTTAACAAACTTTATTTTTATTTTTTATGTAACTTTTCTCATTAGAACACTAAAGGCAAAACTTATAATTATTTTGTTGTTGTTGTTGTTTCATTTCTGCATAAATGTGTCCATTTCAGAGATAACGATGAATGACAGATAACTTTTGATGTACTTAAATTATGAACATGAAAATTACACAAGTTCATGTACTTAGGCCGTACTAAGTTTCCACATTTGATTTTGCGCGAGTTGTAACAAAGTTTCATATAAATTCAGCGATAACATGAATCATCAAATTGGCGGGACCAATGTTTTAATCACATTACTTTAATTTGGCACTTACAACTGTGTTGAATACTGAGTATATACATGTACATATGTAGTACTAAGTTTTCGGGTGTGAATTGCCTGCCTCTGAGTAGAGCTTTCAGAAGGTCCCGCCACTTTGACGTCAAATTGGCGGGATCAGGGAGATCTTTACATACTTCATTTACCTTTAGAGGTACAAATGTCTGGTTCGGGGTACAAATAGAACATATGTAGCACAAACATTTTAATGTGATACATTTCAAATTGGGGACTTGATCCCGCCATCTTGATGCTCACGAAAAGCGAGATCGTTCCTTTATCTAGATCTCTAAATTCTTTTAGGTCTCGATCTTTACAAAACATTCCATAGTGTTTTAACGCTATAAGCTTTATGGATGTCCCGTTACACCATAATCTAAACGTTTCTGTTACGGTTGGATCCACATTCTTATTACGTGAATGAGGTTTGAACTCGACTCATTTTGTTCAAAGCGGACTTCTCAACCGGCTACGTCCACCTCAAATAAGGTCATAAATTTTATTATAAGTGGGATCAAAGAACTTTATCATGAAAGCCATAAAACCTAAAGTGGATGTAAGATGATAAAATAATGAAAGATACGGCAGCTATATACGTAGCTGATATGCACTTACATTCAATGCCAAGCGCACAATTTAAGCGCCGTGGTGAAACGAATTTGCATACCCTTCTGTCTCTTTTCCATTCAAGTATCAAGAGAAGGTTGAAAAGAGAGAGGAGATTACAGTCACCTAGATAAACCTGTTACCTTGTGTCGATTGGGGCTAATCGAACATCAGCAACTCCGCATCCAATACACGTACCGTATGGAATGCACTAAATTAGCGATGAGTTGCGAATATGCAACGATTATTCGATGTCTCATTTGTTTAAAGCTCTATTACCATATTCACAGATAGCTTTACCTTGCCATTACGTTAAGAACCGCTCGTAAAGACTTGCCATGGGATGGATGACTTGAAATTTATGTCAGCAAATTACGCACTTCGGAAGGTGTGAAAAGCCATTTAACTCACCTACAGAAGTCATTACAGCCATCGGCTTCTTTTTGCCCAAATGGGAATTCATGAAATCGATTATGGAACGAATCCTTTCTAATACTATTTCTTAACTAAAAGATCAAGTATTGTGCATAATCTTTAGCTTAGATGAAACTAGTGTTTCAATCTTTGCCGGTACTATATCCTACTGCTATATGATACTCCTGTCTATTATCAGACTAAAACATGATCTAAAAAATCACATGGCCTATATAAACAATAATTTTGTCACGTCAATTACTCACATTACCGTTTAACTATTTTTCAGTAGTTATAATATCCATACATATAGGGATTGTTACTTCTTTTATTTCGTTGGTACTAACGATGATACAGATTAAATATAAATTGACAATTGTGATAACGTCAACACTACAGAACGGAGAATTACTTACTACTCCGTGTACAATTTTTATATGAAAAAAAGGCATCTCTCTCATTGATAAGTGATGTCCAATGCGATGTTTTTTTATAGTGAAGTGTCTAAATTATATATATATATATATTGATATAATCAGTCGATCATAAAATAACTAATATGTGTTTGTTAAAAAACTTTTTTATTTTATCTTTTAAATTTGTTTCATTTTATTTTATTGTCATAATACATGATTGACATCCCGGTACGGAGAAACTAAGTACTAAGTTAATTATAGGTTGTTGACCTTTGCTGACCCGCTTCCGTGAAAAATAAGAAAACAAAATTAAAGGCGTTCCAAAAATAAAAAAGTAACATTAAATTAGGAAATAAAATAAATAACGTAAAGGTTATAGAAATATCTTAGAATAATGGTCTCGATTTTAAATTAATTATACAAACAGAAATTACTATTGACTTATGCGCATAGTGTAAAAGAAAAAATCGTTAATTACACAATTAAAAACCCTATACTTGGCTACATATATTCTATTCCTGAATTAAATAAAAAGTACAACAAAGCCCTGAAAGAAAAAAGTACAACTTTCTTCAAATATTTTACACAGTCAACACTGAACGAATACGCTTTTTAAAGTAACAATTAAAAAAAACATCAAAATCTAATGAGACTCTTTTGGACTTAACATCAAATAAACAAGGAAGACTTTTTCAGCTATTTTCATCATCAAGCGTTTCAGACAAACGTATAAATTGAGTGCAATAAAAATCTAAATTGGTTGCATCGTGCGCCTGTGTCAAGATTTCTTATAAGAGAATTGTCTGTAATTTTAGAAGGCTATAATAATTAATCTTCAAAGGATACGTTTGTTATTTGTAGGTTCTAAATTAAATAACCAGTTTGTGTTGGTTTCGTAACGAATCACTTGTCTTCAGATAATTATTACTTGTATAACAATATTTGTTTATAAAGAACTCTTTATAGACGAATATAAACAGTTCTCTATGGTCGTCGACGGTTGTTCACTAAGAATAAACTACTTGTACACCAATTTTAGCTACCAAACTTTTTAATTTATCCAAATAATAATAACGATAATAATAATAATTCAATTAATTGCAAGAATCAAAGTCTCAAAATGGTTAGTAACAATGGAAACTTAAAACTAGGTTAGTACATATATTAAAAATCATGACAATTGTTAATTAAATAGGGTATGTCAAAAAATAATTATAAAAAAAATAACAAATTAAAATCGACACACTCTCTCACTCACTCTCAAATTACACTTGGCCTCACCCAACAAGCGCTTTGGTCCAGTGCTGACTGAAAGGACACTCGTACCCCCCCTGCCACAGCCTTAATATGTATTAAGTCTATAGAGTGAGTATGAGAGAGTTGTGTGGTAGAAAATATAGTGACAAAGATAGAAAAAGGGATGCTCAGATGGTTTGAATACGTAGAGAGGATGGACGAAAGATGATTAACACAACAAATATATGAGGCAGTATGCATGGACAAGTCGGTAACAGCAGACCAAGGCGAACTTTCAGAAAAAAGGACGGGTCAAAAGTACCCTTAACCGACGAGCTTGTATGAAAAGGTTGATGCGAGTCGAAGAAGCTAGAAATGTGTGTCAGGATCGTGGTAAATGGAAATCTGTGATCTCTGGAAAAAAAAAGTGTGATTCTGAGTATATATGTAAATCTATGGGTATTCAAAAATGTTTGTACTCCGCTCCTCAACTCCGCTGGGAACTAGCCTGGGAACGGATATCAATTCTAAATGCGATAAAATGATAATAAATATTTTTTTATTTTGATAATACCTAATATATTATAATACGAGGGCGGGATGATAAGTAACTAGCCTAATAAGAAAACACTTAACTTTCCCTGATAAAATTAATTTTTACGCACTTATTCCATCTTCGTTCTAAAGCAGTAATGCCTTCCATAAAATGATTTCTTTCGAGGCCTGCAAATTTCTGTCCGCCTAAAAAAGTTTTGAGCTTAGGGATTAAGTGGAAGTCTGATGGCGCCAGATCAGGCGAAAAAGGCAGCAAATCATACTTCAATTTGTTGATTTTTGCCATAGCTTTAACACATATGTGAACCCTTGCGTTGTCTTGGTGGAAGATGATTTTTTGTTTCGCCAAAACTGGTCGTTTTTGCTGAATCCTACATTGATACAATTATATTACATAAAGTAGTTGTCAGTTGGGTGTGAGGCATCTATGGTTTTGTGGGTCACATCTTTAAACTTGTTGGCTAAGATTTATCAGAACAAGACATGCAAATAACCCCAAACAATGACGAATAAAGAAACCGGTTCTCATTATTTGAGAGCTCATGTTGCGGTCTAGTTAATAAGGCTTTGTACTTTGCTTTAAATATAAACACAGCTCAAAAAGGTCTTACTGTCTTGCTAATTTTAAAAGCAAAGAATACCTACATTATGGTACTAAATAACTTTAAATTACAAAGATTCTATTAATCCGTATTTGCAAAAAAATATTACTGTTATAGTAATATAAGTTATACTGTTATAATAATATAAGGGATTGTTACCATGTACCTTGTTTTTATTGAGTTTCCAATATTTCGGCACTGTTGCAAGCGCCATGATCACGGAGCAACTGAAGTGATTGCGGGTAGGCTATTATTGGCAGACATATCGGTCTACCCTCCGACGAAGTCTTTTATTGCGTTCGATACCCGATATTGGTACATGGTAACAATCCCGTATATAACTAATATTACTATAATGTTAGTGACCATTAAAGTTTAAAACAAAAGCACGGATTTTAAGTAGACTGAAAATCCGAATTTGATATTAAGTAGACACTTCATTTGACGGTATACTGATATAACTTTTAATAAGACGTTGAATCGATATAGTCTTATAATATATGATGACTTTTTGGTGCAACGGTACCGATCCTGCCTTCCGCACCGACGGTCCTGGGTTTAAGTCTTAGAAGTGGCAGATATTTGTGTGATGAATACGCATTTGTAACTGAGTCATGAGTGTTTAAATGTATGTTTATAAATATTTACATGTCTAGGTATGTATCATATTTTTATGTCTATCCTTTACCCTAGTATGGATACTAGTATGGATACTACTATGGATACAAAACCAAAAGGAGTTAAAACAATAACAATGTACGTAAGAAGTCTCATATGAGTTGAGGGATTTGTATAACCCGGTATATAAACATATAGTTTTATTTTAATATAGACATATTATAATATTTTAAGTCACATTCACCCAAATCAGCCTAGCCTAAAGGAAACACTGTATGGCTAGTATTATCCATAATTGTTATTGTTTTTAACTCCTTTTGGTTTCGTAATATCAGTTCCGCAAAATATTATATTTTGTTTCTTATCTCTGTGTAACGTGATCAGTTTCGAAAAACAATATTATTTATTTGTTGTAGTGACGAATACCGTGATCAATGTGCAAAAACATTCATTCCTGTTTTAGGGTAATGGATGACGGTGTCCGTGGATACAACTCGCCGTGATCCGTAGCTAATTTACTCTTAAAGCATTCTAAGAACAAATCGAGTAGTTAAAAACGTGTCTGATCAAAATATTGGACAATAGTAGCACACTTACGACGACAATAACCTTAGTCATCCTATGAACGGCTCCTGAAAAGAGGTGATACAGAATCAAATAAAAACATAATTAATGTAAAGAAATAAAAAAAAACATTACATATTTTATATTAAGTTTCTTGTTAAACATATTTAGTTCAAGCACTCGATATCAGCTTAGCGATTTCTTATGAGCGAAAACAAGAAGTGAAATGCCTTGCCGTCATTATCGGTATAAACCAATATCATTTTAATCTACGCCTATATCAAGTATAAACTATGCACGTAAAAAAGTAATCAACTGTGTATAATCGTAATAAGGAGAAAAGAGGACAGTTTTAATGTAGTTGGCAAAACGAATCAAACTATATTTTATGTTTTTTTTTTATTTATAATGCTTTCTTATGTGATTAATTATTTTAATAGAAAAATACTAAAAAAAATCAACTCTGCTCACAAGTATATCGCAGGAGGGGCTCGAACCTCCAATAGGAAGAGCATTGGTTCGCACATCCGAAGTTTGTGGGTTCGAGTTCGAATATATACTCTAAAAACACAAATTTGTTGTTTGTGTGTTTGTCTGTCCGCTCTTTTTCCATTGTATCAATTAACGTTACCATAGCAACGCGTTACCGGGTCAGCTAGTTTATAATATAAGATGATAGCATTGCATACAAAAAAACATAAAAATGAAATTGCTCTTTCACCTTAATAGATTGTCCAAACATTTACGAAAAAAAATCTTTCGAATGCGAGAGGATATTCACCTCATTGATGAAACAACGCTGGCCTACAACGTAAAAAATAGTAGACTAATTTCGATGGGTTGCTCAACTGTAAAAAAATCAAAATAGTTCTTATATCATATCTATAGAACCTTGTCCATCACTAACGAAAACGCTAAGCTAGACAAAAACTGCGATCTCAAGATGATGTCATTCTGATCTCGAGATAAGCAACAATCATGTTATGAGTTATTTGGCAAAATAATAGTCCTGCTTCGTTATACCCCTATATTAATTTGCTTTTCCTTTCCCTGGTTACTATATATGTACATTCGTTCAAATCGCCTTTGTCAAATTTATAGGTTTCGTTCAAACAAAACACAGATTAAATTAACTGTATCTGATTCTACAAAGAACTGTTAGTAGTTCATAATAATTGTCAAACATTGCAGTCTCCTGGGCATTGTTTTCATTTCCCTTTCATTTGCCGTACCTATCACGGAAACCGTCGAAAACAAACATGGATGGAGTTACGAGCATTTTCACCATATCAGAAACGTTTAAACGTTTACGTGCTCGTGGGAAAGTATGAGTACCCACGGTGACAACGGTTTCACCTAGGGCTGCTACCGAGGTGATATACGAAAGTTAAAATAGAACAGAATAGAATTATTAATAATTAAAAGTTTATTCGGACTCTTTATAACACTTACAAAACAAGGGACATTTAGTGTGTAGATGCAAGAAAATTAAGCCAGAATTATTAAAATTAGTAATAATAATGTTACATTCCCGTATACGACCGACGCGATTCTGATAGATTTTTTCGTCGACATTTCTATCCGAATTTGTAAAGAACTCAACAGACAGTTTTGATACTTCGTCGGTAACTTGAGGAAAGTACACGTCATGAATTTATAATGAATGATAGACAAACAAAAGATTGTCAGATAATGCGGGTTCGAATCTTGCTTGACACATAAGAAAGTAAAATGTTTCTATTATAAATTTAAATTGCAAAAAAAGACTCAATATATGTAGTTTGAAAACTGAAAGTTGTCAACCCTGTTGCTTCTGAAATTTCTCAACGTGCTTAAAGAAAAGAAACCCGTCTTAACATAATTCCCTAAACCTCACAAAATTATAATTATGCGTTTGATTACCATTGTACCGAGTTACGCAAAGATGTATAAAACCAAAATGAAAGTACTCGAGAGATGTTTTTATTACGACTTCTCCGAGGCAACCGCAAGTGTGATGTCATTAAATTCTTTTGTTTTGTAAGCGATTCTAGAGATGTTGTTTGTTGACCTTTTTTGAGAGGTGTTTTTTCTGCATCCTTGATGTACAATGTGATATCGTCGTCAGCCTGTGAGAAACCACGTCTTGACATGGGCCCCCTATAACGGGAACTGCTTGCGGAGTAATGTCTGCTGTAAACAATTACCAACAATCTCTACTTGAAAGATCAGCTGTACACGCTAAAATGAAAAGACCTCTATTACAATGAAATAAGGCCAAACGTCAAATCTATTGATGTGCTATCTACTGTAGTGTAGGCACTTGTAAGATCTAAATCCCAGTTAGTAACAAATTTGACCACAAGACCAATCGATGTGAAGTTGTAGTACGAATTATATTGTTTATTTTTGGCTATTATTTCTGTGTTTGACCAAATAAAATCGCTTTTTTTACAACTGACCTTAGAAACACTCAAATTTATTGATAAAAAAAAGTGTACAGTTGAATAAAGCGCCCGCAATTGGAAGAGGAAACTCATTCATCATACGAAAATTACAATAATAGTTCTCAGCAGAAAGTAATCGCTAAAATCTGGACAAGGATGGCTGGAATTCTTGTTATTCTATAGGTCCACAACAGGGAGGTACCTACTTAAAGAGTTATGTATTCGTACTCGAAGTATATTAACTTTCTAAAAGAAATCACGACGATTTTATCTTTATATGTATTATTCTTCTGTTTAAAGCTAAACAAAGATTATTAGCACCTGAATTTGATTAATCGATCTAACCTGTAGTTTTTTCTTTCAGACAGATTGAATTTATCTCCTACTGTGGTCATTTCTATGGTGGCATAACATATTTCTAAAGCGGTGTCGTTACATAATAGGTACTTACTCTGATCTCAATTGGTATCATAAATTATAAAAGATAACATTATCTCATGAAGACGGAAATTTATGCTTTGGAGATATTTAATTAAAATGTTCTGATGACACAATTCCTATTTTTTATATCCTAATATTCTTACGTAATATCATATCTTCATATTTTATTAGCTCTGCCTCGAAAATTTACGCGAAATTCCTTTGTAACTGAGTGTAACTGCAAAAAAATCCTCTACATTCTAAAGGTCCATTCTAAACATGGGTGAAAGAATTAAATGATCGAAGGAATATGAAAGTTCCCACATCCAAACTCACAAAATTTACCTCTTTATAATATTTGAGAAAATAAAGAAATTAAAAAAGTGCTACCTATCTATAGCATAATTTTAAAAACAGTTTTTTATACCTTTTAGACAGTCTATTAGAAATACCGTCATATTATTACGACCACTCAAAAGAAATTTATTTCTTATTTTGTATTTGTTTTATTCTTATATCAACCATCAAAGTAACAATATTTGTGTCAATAAAGATACCAGAAAGATATTTACTAAAACATTTCTTATTCACCTTGTTTATTCGTAACTTAATAAATTTTCTTATTGCAAACCAACTCAGAGGCCTTAGTGCGAGTTCACGCTTCGATACTCGATATCGTCCGCGTAAAATATTAATATGGATTTTTAAATGAGCGCCCCTAGCGGTAACCATCAGGAACTACGAATCTTCATAGAAATTCGTAACTCGCTCGATAACGAGTGTCGAATGCGTAAACTCGCACTAAGGCCTCAGATGAATGTGTAAACCTAACTTGTCGAAACGGAGAACAGGATAAATGATTTAGAATGGAGAAAAACAGATACGTAAGCATAAAACGAACGTTTCGGTTCAAAGCATTTCACGTCGGACCTACCCTTTGTTATTTAGCGTAGCCAAGGATATGGAACCATGCACTTCCGTTCACACGATCTATGAGCAGACTCAAGTCACATCTGGCAGCAATGTAACACCTGCCCTTTTTATGCAATTCTGTAAAATTGAAAAAACATAACTCACATAGCTCACAGCTTTAATGACAGTGCCACTTGGTAACTTCAGTTAGACAAATACTGGTGAAAAGAGTTTAAATGCACCTATAATGAGTTAAACATTGTATAATCTGTTTTGTCTCCTTTAATGATAGATAACATAAACATTAAACGCAATGGAATAAGTAAAAAAGACTTAAGATATTGTTGAATTATCTTTGTCGGTGGGATCTTGTAAATCACTAGTAACACTTTTGATTGTTGTTTTATATTAAAGTACATACATATATGATGTATATCATAATATACAACAATTACTTATATTGTCAATCTGCTAATATTGCCACTGGGCCCAAATGGTGCGGTTTCACTCATCTATCCATTTTCCCCACTCTGTCCTTAGGGAAAGCTTTTGTCCCTGTCATAATTAGGTGCATTAAGAAGCTAACGATTCTGATAATTAATGTTTTTTAGGTAACGAAATACAGAAAGCAACAAATATTGTAATATATACCTGCACATCAACCTTTACATTTGGACCCAACTTATGCCTCTGTAAAACAGAACATTTAATTTTTAAAATAGATAATATACAGTCGACCGTAATAAATCACATGAACTAAAAAGACCCAGTAACTGAATATGTAACAGTATTCCACGAAAAATCACCTTCCTTAAAATAAGACTCACTAATGAGGATAAAAAATCATTCTCACTAACATTTCTAAAGAAATATTTTCTTATCATTACATAAGACAAATAACCAGAGCTGTACACGTTATTTTTGCGTTATTCAGCATAATGTTGTACTCTTTATTAAGTAATATCTACATTATTTGTGATTGCTAAAATTACCTCACCTGAAACTTTCAGTCCATTGGCATTACGACATCAGCTGCCCGACACGATGCCTCGGTCAGCCAAAAATATGATTCTGTGTTATTATCGAAAATAGATATTCTCTTGATTTGCGTCATCACACGACAAGCTGGCTATCGTGGACATGCAGTAGGTGTTGAAGGCAATAAGTTTCTTAAAAAGATAATAATCTGTGTCATATTTTTTAAAGGCTTATTAAGAATGACATGTTACCTTGCTATAAAATGTCAAATGTTGATATTAGGCTATAATTGTATGCTGAACTTAAAGTAGGAAACCATTTGAAGGTTATTTCTGGTATCCATTGTGTTCTGGTAGTACAAAGTATTATTAGCTTTCAGCTTAGAATTTCAGTGAAGAAGAACTTTCTACCAGTTATTTTGGGTGGTTTTGCGTTCTTTTGTATTTTGCATATAAGACCCACCGAATGACCGCTTAACTAAACAGCTATCAAAAAGTATTATTCAAAAAGCTCCTGACTTTATGCATGCATAATAAAGATAATATTCATATCACTATGTATTTTCGTTATAGGTCATTGAATACTGGAGAGACACATCACAGAGAATCTGGTAGAACAATTTAATAACTTACTTATCATAAAGAGGATAACTCCTTACCATAGATTTCTTTTTGAACGTTTACAATGAGTTAGTAATATTAACCTTTAACTAAAATGCTAGTGTTAAAAGTCAGTCCACGTCTGAAGTCCATCGGCAAAGACCAAATTCGGTCCGCTTGCGTTAAAGTTGACATCTTAATCCACGAACTACGGCCGCCATAATTTTTTATATTAATTGTGGAATTTTTCTATAAACATCTTAACTTAACGGCTGATATGATTAATGCATGGGCGCACCAAGGGGGAGCCAGGGGGGCAACTGCCCCTCTTGATTTTGTTTTCCATGTACATATTGTTGCTTAGCGATAAAAGTTAAGTTCAAATCATGCTATAATTTGCTCCCACCTAAGTCAAAAGCTGGGAACGAAATAAGCATAAGAATACTTTTCACTCTAGTTTAGTTTATGGTCGTGATTATTCAGAGCCTAACCTGTGGCCTATACCATTAAACTTCATAAAGTTTACCAATACATATATTGTAGTGACCTTTTACGAGAAGCAAGTTAGGCCCGGTTAACTTAACTTTGATTAACTTATAACATAATTATTAATTTTATCATTTCAAAAGAAGACTTCAACCTTTTTAGTCAACAACCGGCTAATAGCGAGCTATTACTAACATTTAGAAAAGAATCTCATTGGTCTAATCGTCATACGTTTGTTACCGAACATAATTTAATTTTTATTTATATACAAAAAAATACTTGTATTTTTGTGTTACGTAGTGAATAGTTAGCGAAGTGATGGCTAGCTCGTTTGTCATACTCGTCAAGTCAACAGCTGCTGCCTTGGAAGATGGGTCTGCTTTAAACTACTACCATCTTAGAGAATTAGCTTTACTTCAAATGTTACCTCATTATGTTTTTTAACTCATTTTATTTATTCGATACTTGCCATATTAAATATCTGTTTATTTATAGAGGGTTAAAGTAATATTTTTAGAGATGACTAAAATGCTTAAGCACTGTTTAAAAAAGTTTTTGTTGTTATTCGGAGTGATAAGCACAATACTTAAGCAAAATACTTAAGCTTTTAAATATTTAAATATTTTACGTAACTACGAGTGACATCTATCGTAGTATAGAAATTGAAATGTTCTTAGAATGTTTACATAATTACTCTACTCGACACTAGGTGGCAGAATCGGTTTTCATAAATGAAATATGTATGTTTTGTTGCTACCATAGTTAATTTTAATATCATAGTCGTTTTACTTATTATGATTTAATTATAAGTATTTAATAAAAAAAAAATATTTATAAGATCAACAACTAATAAACAACAACGTTTTACTTATTATGATTTATTTATTAGTTTTAAAAAAGAATTATTAAAATATTCATAAGATCAACAGCTAAATCATTTGGATGAATAAATTTTAATCAGAGGTCTTAGAGCGAGTCTAAGCATTCGTCACTCGTTATCATAGAATTCGTTGTAGAGTGCGTTACGGATTTCTATGAAGATTTGTTCCTGGTGGTTACCGCTAGGGGCGCTCATACAAAAATCCATAGTAATATTTTACGCACACGTTATGGAGTATCGAAGCGTAAACTCGCACCTCAGCACAGCAAACAAGGAAGATTTGCTAAGACTACACGACACGGGCGAACACATGTGGCCATAATTTGGCTTGGTGTTTGTTTTTACAGACACTCGTGATTCACTGCGCGTCCGCGTCTCGTTTCTCAATTTTTGATAAAATGCCTATTTGTTCGGTGATTATTTGCAAAAAATACAAGCAGCAAAGTGAGCTACGTGAAAGACGGTATCTCATTTCACATGTAATTGTCACATCATTTGCGACTACTGAAAGGCTCTCTCGTTTTTTTTTCCAACTAATAAATGTCGTTTACCTATTTACCTACATCTAAAAAGGATAAATATAGTAAACGACAGCTTAAGTATTTTTAAGGTCAAAAAACAAACGATTAATTCTCATAAAAAATAAGCTCACGAAATTCTGAAAAACTTGTGTTGGGCCAAAGGGTTTGGTTTATCCTCCTCATTTTGCGATTTTCATAACACATTGCCTTATTTAATTAAAAACTAGGATAGAATGTTTGTCACATAAAAAAGAAAAACGATATTATATTTTTGTAAAATATTTATTACCATAAATGACAGACTAAAACAACATCTCTCAGCATATAAACTCACTCTAAATCTTGCTGGTCTATCTAGATATCCTGGCGTTATTTATAAAGCTGATACGCGGTACTATGTATTAAATAACAATGCATCCATTTATATAACATGGCTAAGCAGGAAGAGTCGCAACTACTATACAAAGCCATGGCTGGCCGGTTTCTTGTAAAGGTTATTAATGTATATAATATGACAGGATATAAAAACAAAACACTTCTTAAAAAAATCTTATTATCACTGCTAAGTTAAAAACAGGTTAGGTTTGTCTCAACCAATCAATAATTGTTTTAAGCCTTTCTTCATATGCATAATTTTAAATTAAATTAAATCTTTATGTCACAACTAATATAGGAATCTAATAGGTACAAACATTACATTTATACGTACACAATATAATTTAACTACAATTTTTAATCATATAAAATAATAATATTAAAATAACATAGAGATCAAATACAAAAGGGACTCAAGAAATAAAAACTCAGCAAATTATTCAAGTATCTTAAAAAGCTGTTAAGATTTTCATTGAAAAGAAAATCCACCAAATAATTTACTTATGTCTTACTTATTGCTATGACACTTTCGGCAAGCATACAATGTTTAAATCCAATGTCAACTAGCTATACCATCACCTATGACAACAGATAATGGCACAATTTGTTATCCATAGTGTAAATTACAATAATTACTTAAATATAGACTTACACCTCATTCGCTTGTAACAACTATAATATTATAATTTTCGTGATGTTAAAGATAGTGGAAATACAATGAACAGTCATATTTTATTTTAGTTGCCTACTGGTCTATATGTGTGAATAATATTCAAAATACAAGCTAATGCGATTATTTTTAAAATTAAAAATGAATATACAATTAGACAGAACGCCTCCGCTAATTGGATATCGCACACATATTTGATATCTTTACACTTACGCTGTACTAAACAGCGTTTATAATTCTCGTTCTAACTGTGGCGCAAGAAAATCATTGAATGTATTTTATGTGTAATATGTAAAAACAAGAAAATGATTATAGTTACTAAAATCCGTGACATATATAACTGTCGGAATATATTTTTATATTTTCCTTTTTATGCAAAGCAGGTAACTTAAAACTAACAAAATAAAAATATTAAACCATTATGCAGTTGGTTACCATTTAAATGTGATTATAAGGTATAAGCTAATAAATTAAATTTAATCGATTCGAAAAGCTGCTTTTGTTTTTTTTTTAATGATATAACTAATGTTCTCGTCTTACAACAAAATAATTACAGCTATGATGGTATAACTAGAAATTTCGACACTGAATGGATATGTAATACACAAAATTATATAACGATTATTGTCAAGAAAATGATATAGAAGAGATACAATTTAGAATTTCAGAGAGCCTTATCTAAACATGTAATAAACACAAAGCAAAGCATATTCCAATTAAAACATTTTCATGAGAGCTCTACAGGTACATTAATAATAAGTACGACACAATAACAAAAAAATAAATATAATTTTACTTAGAAATCTTTTATTTCTTATTAATGACTTACATTATTTTACTTTTATAGCGAATTTATATTGCATATTGGATATTATTTAGTCTCGTCTGACACTTAGCCAATACTTGTTTGCTTACCATAAAGACAGTTTGCTAATCGTAAATTTTGATCACTAAACTGTCTTAGATAAACTTTGCCTAGAAAGAAAAAATATGGAAGTGCAGTATTTCATGCACTATTTTGGGGTGTGAAGTAAAAAATTAATTTTGTAACAATGATACGAAAACCTAGGTTTCTAGCCAAAAGAACTAAAAGAAATAAACTTGAATGCGCCAATACTGCAAACAGTTGTATAAACATAAAAAGGTTGGTTAGAAACAGATCTGGGCATTAAAGAATGCAGGTGTTTATTTTAACAGAATATCCCCTTAAGTAATAGATTAAGTGGGTAAATGATTTTCTGACTTTAGACTTAAGTAGAATATCTATTATTCGAGATCTTTTAAAAAATTATGTTCTTCATATTTCTGTAGCAAATAAAAACCATTTATGTAGTTATTCATATGATAATTTACAGACCTAAAGATTTCGAATTGTACCTTTTGGGCCACAAATAACTCGTTGAGAAAGAAATTCCAACAAAACACAGTAAATCGTTGATAAATACATTATTGAAAATAATTCCCAATGAGTCACAGTTTTACGCCTTAGGAAATCTCTTCTGTGACGCTGAAAAATGACTTAATGTTCGACATCGAGTGTTCAGTAACCCCATTTAAATAAAAGTGACGTTTCTGTCTTAAAACATTGTTTTTGGAAGAAATTATGTTAGTATAAGTTCTCAAAGTGTAACACTGATTTTATTATTTAATCTTTTTCCTAAAGAGTAACACTGAACAAAGGCTCTGTTTTACGTGCATACGAATAAAGACATTATTATCTTTACATAGAAATCACATAACATAAACCTGAAAAGACAACGTGAAATAGAAAAGCTGTACATAGAAGCTACATATTGGTAATATAAAGGAAGTTATCGCGATAGTTCTATAACAAGTATAGCCCAAACAGCCATAAAGGTAACTGTGTTACTAATCTCGGGTTATATACAAAGATCCATTATTTTACTAACAGTTTTAATTGGTTAGCACGGCAATAGTTATATACTAGCATACATTGGTAGACGGAATGTAAACTATATAGCAAACAAGATACGAATTAATGCGATTAAAATTCTAAAATTTTTACACTTTCTTACAAACAAAACGCTAGATTTCTTAAGTAAGCTTACGATGGCATAGATAAATCAGTTCATCTATAAAAGCTATTTTTCATTACCATCAGCATAGTTCTTCTATTTGACTTAGGCTGACGAAATTATAAAACTAGACCCTATTGCGTGGTCCTAAGAGCGTTGAAACTCACCATCGTGAGATTGAAGAACTTTAACTTGTGCATCATAAACAGTCTAACGAAAAATTTTACCTTAATTTATACTCCGTATCTTTAAGCAATCTAACTTAATTATCGACAGATGATCGATAAGCAGTTTCTAAAAGATAAAGTCGCATACTACTTTTCATTTCTTAGTATTAATATACAATATCATTTCGTGTAATAGTCTAATACAGTGGTACTAATCATAAGATTTTTATATAATAACCTTATTTTGATCTCACATAAAATTAGAAATCGTTCTCTTCACGACTACAAATTCCTTAGGCCTCCAAAGCACTTACAACGAGCTTGGCGACTAGATATAGAGAATTGAATGTTCGCGACTAAAGATGGCGCCAACGATTTGTTCCTTTAAACCAGTCGCCAAGTACAAAGCTGTAGGCTAGCAATTTATTGCTTACAAGTGCGTTGGAGATCATACACATCTTTATAACATCACTGTTTACTTTCAATAAAATATCAAAATAATATCAAATTAACTTTCACTAATAATAATATATAACTTTGGTAAATAATTATACGAAATATTGTTTCCACACATTGAATCTGTTTTCGAAACCTGATACAACTGCACATCATGTTTGTATAAATGGTTTACTTGGTGAATGGTGAATGATTTTAAACTTATAATATTATACATTTGATCAATGCGTTAATTTTTTTTTTCTCTTTCGCACCTCTAGTAATACAAAGACAGAACTGTCAAAATTACTATTACATTCTGGTATTGTTAAGCTTAGTTTCGTAAAATTTGACAATTCCTCATGCTAGTACTGGAACTACAAAATTATCTAGCTTACTTCCGCAAAAATAGTTTGATTGCTTGTTTTTTGCAGAAGTAAGCTAGATATTTTTTTTAAATGGATATGGATACCGCCAAATGACGCCTCATTCTATAAAATATTATTATGTCATTACTTAATCTGCGTTATTGCAAAATATTGAATTTCAAATAAATAATACACATCTACTATATGCGACTATAACAGTTATATAATTTCCCTCCTTGTGTTGCCTATTTTTTATTCTTCTCATCAGAGCTAAAAAGTATTCCTCATATAAATACTAAGTAATACAGAGCTATACTAGTAAACTCACAAACCGAGCGCATATATTCAGATATAGATCCCTGAATAAGTTCACAATCACTGTTATAAAGCCATAATTACACTTGGTCCACGCATGCCATTCATAAAACTCTTTAAAATGAAATTTATGTCTCGCGTTTGTTTGGTACAGTCATCGTCAATATATGGTGACGATCATGACGTATGTGAACGTCACTATAAACTTGACGCCATAAAATTGAATAGCGTATTTAAATTGATAAAATATTTGTATTAATAATTCAATATTGAAACTCAGGTCAAGTCAACCTAATTATTTGGAAATCTTGAGAAAAAAACATGTTTAAATTACGCGTAAATGCGTTTTATAATGTTAAAAAAGTATGTATATGCCGTTAACGTAGTGTCGCTAAGAATTCGCTTATCTAAAGGCGAGTTTACACGTCACGTACTTGGATCAAGTGTATTTCAGCTTAACCTTCACGCTTAAAACTAGATATTTTTCCACACATCAATTAGATAACAATTTTTAATTAATTTTATTTAAAAAGTCTGCTGCCGTTGGATTTTTTTCAAGAAACTCCGTGACAGTTACTCGTTAAAATAAGAATTTGTTTCGTTCCTTTCTACTTTATAATTTTAACCATCCACTCACACCAATAAATTCAGTTACTTTAAAAATAAAATTGGAATTGCTGAAAAATATTATAATGCACAACATATTTAGTTCTTATCCTACACAAAATCAAAGGCACTCGCGCTGTGATGTGTCCGTCACCCATATTAGTCCGATGTTAATCATTGGAAAAATAAACACGATAAAAAAAATGAAAATAAGAAATCCGCACTCGCCTGTACCCACTTAACATCCGATGAATTCCCTAAATTGAAGAACAAATACAAAAACAGACATAATATTACAGGGCGCCAATTCTCATAACTATATCATAACAATGGAATTCAAATATACTTAACGAAAGAATACTGATTTTTTTTAAGATACTGAACTAACATAATTGAACCCCTGCAAGCTTAAAAAATGGCATAAAAGAATCAAAGACATTGGTATTTTTTTATCCGTTTAAATAATACATGACTAGTGTAACTTATATTTTTGGTCATGAGTTGCCAGATAAATACTGTATAAAACGCAGTTTTCATAATGAGCTGACAAATTATGACACGGAAACATTCACATTCATATCGATTCATACATACAGAATGATACCTAATGTCTATGAACACAGTAGGTATCATTCGTACAATAAATATGGACATAAAATCTGCAACAAGAAAATGACAATCGATTACAAAAACACCTTTGATTTGAAAACAGTTCGGGCCAATAATGTTGCAAGGAACTATTTGAAACAGCCATGAGTAGCAATGAATTGGTATTAAAAACTAATTATAATATGATTCTTAATCATCTTCTTGCTACAGCTTTAGCGTCCATTTAGCGTCCAACGCACGGTGATTATTTCGTTTGAAAATATAAAATCACCATTTTCGTAGAAACGACTATAGCTCTTTTTCCAATACGTTAAAGGAAAACAGCATAAGAAAGTTACCGATACAATCCTAGAAACGAAGAGCAATTAAATTCTTAATATCAAAGGTAAGTGTCAACCCATTGAGAGTTTTTTAACAGCAAGATCGTGATGGCTCCGCCGGTTGAGTTCCTTCGTGTCTTTAGTGACGTTCGAGTCGACGAGCATAGAGTGTCGTTTAGCATTAAGATCTTTCTTCCTTCTGACGACGTCGGGGCTGTAAGGTTCGGATACTCGCCTATCGAGACAAGGCAGTGTGTTCGTTTTTCCTTGGCCCTGTGTGAAAGAACCTTGCCTGTGCAATTGCGTTGGTTGTTCTTGATTTGAATTTGGAAGGTACGTTTGGAACGAGGGCCGGTTCTGCGCAGCTTCCATTATCGAACCTTTGGAGAAGAGGTCTTATAATGGCAAAATAAAAAGAACTGCAATTAAGATCGTATATTAAATACATGAAAATGAATTTATGAAATGCTTACCTAGCGTGCGAACTAGCCAAGGCGCCACTGATTGCTTCTGATTCACCGCCGCTTGCATTTCGTTCAGTGCTGAGTTGAGTTGATGGCTGAGTTCCTGTTAATTAAATATTTGGTATTATTTTTTAATCATTAAAGCAGTGGTGCTGCAATTCAGTTATTTGCATTTTTATAGATACCTGGTTACTACACTGCGCTTGCACATGTGCTAACTTGACCTGAGCCAGTTCCAATTCTAAATCCCGGACTCGTTGCCTCAACCTAGCTTCGGTGTCACTAGAAACCTCTTCCTTTTCATCGCCTTTTTGTTCAGTCTCTGAAATCATATTAGTTTAAAATTAATAAAAAATTCTAGCTACATATTGTATCATCAATGAATATATACCTTCTTTGTTGTCCTTTTGAGCTAATTTGAGAGTACAATTCACACAATCTTTCATGGAGTCCTGTAAGATATTAAAGCAATTATTTACTCAAATTATCATTACAATGTAAAGCGAATTCAATATCATAAATGAGGAAATAAAATATAAGTATAGATAAATTGCAGAGATAATTTTATAAAGATTATCTCTGCAATTTATCTATACGCTCCTGATCTCATACAAACCATGAGTTTGTATGAGATCAGGAGCGATCTCATACAAACTCATGGTTTGTATGAGATCGCTCCTGAGTAATGCATAGTTATACAGTTATTGAAGATCGAATCGACCGACATCTTTTTACGCTCAGTTTATTGTATATTAACGTGTAGTACTATGGCGTATTTTAAATATTATAGTTTTGGACATATTCACAGTTCTCTTACAAAATGTTTGGTCTCATCATAATCTATACATTACTTCAAATAATATCGAGATGTTGGATATATAAATTAATAAAATTATTTTCTTTTACTATGGAAATCTTAAAATTACTCTAATATCTGCAAAGTTCTGTTTTCGAAGCAGACAATATAGGACCATCGACTTAATATGGCTTCTAAAATACGAAGGAGCACAACATTTAAAATTTTTCGATAATACAATTGATGTCCTCGCGCCTTTGCAGCCCTTTCAAGACGCATTACCTCCTTAATTAATCCTTAGGCCTGGTGCGCTAATTACTGCGCTTCCTTCGAACTCCTTTTAATAATTACTCCCGCGTGTTATGGCTATTTCGATTTTATTGATTCATTCGATTATTACGTTCAGTGATGAATATCGACCCCCAACAAATAATGAAAGATAGATTGTAATCTATCATTTTTCATTAACGCCCAAGCGTTAAAGACCTTTATGTTGGAGCTTTTTATTAATAATAGTATAGGTACAATATAAGAATAATTAATTTAGTTAGGAACTTAGGCGGTTGCTATGCTATAACGATTTTAAGGATAGGGCACTAGTGTCATATTGTGTCACAACAGTGTTTAAATGAATATTTTCAAGTTTTACTAATTAGTAATACTCATTAAGCCATTAAAAAATTGTCATTAAATTTATTGAAACACGTTTTATACAGCTGGCTTATGGATAAATGTTTCTACAGCATGAAAGATTTCTTTTTAAAACATTGTGATAATTAAAAATATTTTAATAAGTTTTTGCATGCTGGAAACGGCTAGTTGTGAGGTCTAATAATATTATTAATATCTCTGTAACCACAGCTATAGCAAATAAAGTTTATTTCATTTCATTTCATAAAAAAATTAAATTAGTGTTATACTAATCTGATTCGATCCCAGGTCGAATTAGTTATTGTAGTTTATACGACTATTGTAATTAGTCATGACAGCGCATTTTAGTCATTTTCATTCGCTCTACGATGTTTTAATACTGTCTAAGACTAAGTCCCGTAGTGCCGAAACTAATAGGCAGACGATCATGATTATGAAAAAATTGTAATAGTTACCTGAACATAATGCAGTTGTTTGTCGAGACGAGCGCATATCTCCCTATAGTCGTGTGCTACGGCTGCGTAGTGGGCGGAATCCTTCTGTGCTTCTTCCATTTTAGTGCGAGCCTGTTAACGCAATTTATTAGTGACAGAAATACACTTGATCATAGTTGAAGGACTTTACGAAAAGCTAAACACTATAATATGCTAAAGTAAAAAATTACTGCCAAAAATCGAGAAGAGTGAACGATAACTAAACGATAACTTAACTTTTTAGGTTAAAAGATGCAATAAATCAAAAAAAGAACAAACATGAAGAAATTACTTAACTACATCGCAACATACGAACTTTGGAGTTTTATTTCAAATACACGTGCCAGATTATAAAAAAAAACATGTGCCGCAACAACTCATGGCCCTAATGTTAACGCGACTTGATTTGAAATAACGAATGTCAAATATTGTACTGACCTCATTCAATTGGGTTTCTAACAGCTCCTTGTCTTGTTGTAGCTGCGTGTTTATCATTTTGAGCCGCTCCATTTCAACATTAATCTTTTCCTTTTCAGCTGATTCTACAAAAAAAATATCGAAATTTAGACGATTTAATTTATCGTTATTCGGGATATAATGGTTTTGTTTAATAGTCGCGGAAGTGTGACAACTAAATATTTAACAAGATACTTTTACTCTGATTTTTGACATACTATAAATTTCTTAGGATGATAGTATTTATATTTATTAAAAGTTTTTAAACAAACTTTGATACATAAGGAAATGAGATAGATACGTTTCTTACCTTGCAATGCTGCAAAAATTTATGAAATTAAATAAACTTGATGAGCTTAAGATCAAAACAGACTCAGAAAAAGGCTGTTTCCTCGGGAAAAAATCGAAGAAAAGAAAATTACTTTAATACACCTGTCTCGTTAACGGTGACTTCGTTTTTTTTTTAATTTTTAAATAAATGCACTTAACGAGTATAACTTTTGTTTTTCCTAATGCTTTCTTAATAGCATAAAAAGGGTTTTTTTATATGTATACATTATTGATTATGAAATCGTAATCAAAGGCTTTTTAAAATTGGTGTTGAAACAGAAATAAAAGTTTGCCAAAGACTTAATGTATTGGATACTAAATATGGGACAGTTTAAAAACGAGTTTAAAGTGGTAAATAGATATTTTGTTCTAACCTTTGACAAATTTTTCGTATTCCTGCTGATATTTGGAGAGCCTCTTGACTTTGATACTGCACGCCAGTTTCACTATTTGTCGCGACGACTCTTCCGCACGGCACTTCTTGGGCAATGTTACTCTGTGAGAAGTAAAAGATCCAACCTTAAAAACGAACCCACTTATTGAAATTATTATTTATTTTATTTTGTTTACCAGCAATTGTTACAATATTATATATGAGTAGAATTTAACGTTTTCCAACAAGTTTCCAACTTTCTTTTTTTATTATAGCCCAGATGGGTCAGTAAATTTTTATTAAAAATATTAAATTTTAAATCGGCTTTCACAGTTTATTTTCCTTTATATTCCATAGCATTATCATAATTGTATATACTAGCGGCCCGTCCCGACTTCGCACGAGTGGACAAAATTCGTTAATTTTTTTATATTATTAAATATTTTCCGTAAGCGCCATCTAGTGTCCGGGAGACGAACTACTTGCGGTTAACGCGTTGCTATGGTAAACTTATTGATACAATGGAAACAGAGCGGACAACCAAACACATAAACCACTGTGATCTTAGATTATAGATTTGAATAAGCCATTCCCATTTGTTTATTAACGGTCTTAATTTCTCACTAACCTGAAATATTTGAGCACGCCCTCAAAATCGTTCAAAAGTAGATCCTTACGGGCACGAGACAATAAAGCCAATGCTACTTGGAACAAAGTGTCCATGCCTTGGAGGAGAAACACGTCAAGAATGTGGTATACCTGAAAAATACATTAACACTGTAGTAATAAAGTTGTGTTTCTGTACATAATTTTTGGTCCATATGTACCAGCTCATGAACAATCATCTCTCATGAACTCATGAAATTGGTATTATGACTGTACATTCACAATATATTTATGAAAACTTACTATATGCACACAAGAATAAAGATAATAGTGACTATCATAATTTCAATTTAAGAAATAAAGACAAGCTAGCAATGCCCAGGTATAGGCTCCATAAAATAAGAAAGAATGTACAACACGCTGCCATGTAACATGCATGACTTGTCAATGAATAAATTTAAATTTTAAATTAAAACTCAGTTATGCAAAAAGGCTTATTACAGTGTTAAAGATTTTTTGAATGATAAGGCAGCGTGGACCTATATGAAATGAATTGCTCGTTCTCTGAATCGTTTTGTAATATACACAATTTGTAAGACATTTGGCGATTTTATAAGAGTTTTGGCACATGAGTTTCTTGCCCGATTCTTCTCATGTTAGCCCCTACGTTCGGAATCGGGTCGCTCGTGGCGATTACATGCGCGGCATCAATTCCGCGGATGTACTTGCCGCTAGCGCACGGGCTATCTTTATTATAGAAGAATATTTTCTTGATTTTGTAAAATTGACAGTGCTTTTAATTAAATTTTTAAATGCGGGCACTTAAAAATTTTAAGTGCCCGCAAGGGCCTATGAAACAAAGTTATTTTGATTTTGATTTTGACAAAGTTCGAGCGGAAAATCCCAATGTTAATAAAAATATATATAAAAAAATGCCTGACGACTATCATGTGTGTATGGAACACACATGTTTTATGAGACTGTAATGTGACTATTAGTTTGAAACTCAGGGGGTGAAGAGCAGCCAATTAGTATGTTTAATTATGTACCAGCTCATGAATAAAAATCAAGCGAAAAATCCCAATCTCAACAAAAATATATGAAAAGAATGAATGAAGACTATCAAATGTGTGTATAGAACACGTATGTTTTATGAGACTGTGACGTGACTATTAGTTTGGAACTCAGGGAGTGAAGATTAATTAGAAGTATGTTATTTCATATAAACAGTTCTTTTTTTTAGAAAATATATATTACTAGCTTTCCGCCCGCGGCTTCGCCCGCGTGGAATTCGGTTATATTGCGATATAAAGCACAACTATAAGAAAACTCCTCATTCCCACGGAAAAATCTAGAAGCGTGATGTAACGCTGGATACAAAATTCATATAATTCATTCCACTTCTTACGTATCTTAAAAAAACACTCGTTACCAATTTTTAAAAAACACCCAGCGCCATCTTTCGCATACCTCTAGAACTAATTAGAGTAAGCTATCATTCCACTTCTTACGTATTTTAAAAAACACATCGTTACCATGTTTTAAAAAACACCCAGCGCCATCTATGGCATACCTCAAGAACTAAATAGCGTAAGCTATCATTCCACTTCTTATGTATTTTAAAAAACACATCGTTACCATGTTTTTAAAAACACCCAGCGCCATCTATCGCATACCTCAAGAACTAAATAACGTAACTAATACTTATACCAATTAGTCATTCGTTGACTTAAGTGATTTCAGGATAAGTAGATGTAAAAAAAACAATTTAGACGATAAAACAAATTGTACGTCATCCCTCGGGAATTCCTCATTTTCGAGGATTCGTTTTCGTATCATTTAGCTTCAAAATTTACATGTTCATATTTGTTTGCAACATATAAGTAGATGTAAAAAAAACAGTTTAGACGATAAAACAAATTGTACGTCATCCCTCGGGAATTCCTCATTTTCGGGGATTCAGTATCGTTTCATTTAGCTTCTAAATTTACATGTTTATATTCGTTTGCAATATTTTATGTTGTTTTAAACGACACACAGCGCCATCTACAATCCATCCATCAAGCAAACAATATTTTTTGTTTTTCCTCGGGAATATCAATTTTTTTCCAGGATAAAAAGTACCCTATTATTTAATCCGGACTTTTATATTTACGTCTGCAAAATTTCAAAGCAATCGGTTCAGTAGTTACGGCGTGAAAGCGGAACAAACAAACAAACAAACAAACAAACTCACTTTCCGATTTATAATATTAGTAAGGATTCCCTAATTAACATGGCAAAATGATATCTTACCAACGGCAAAGGAAATCGCGCTGTAAATACTGTAAGAAACCATTGTGAAGCAAACATGTGGGGCTCAACCCCTAACTCCTGGAAATGGGCACGTAGGTCCGTTAGTTGTTCCTGAAACAAACACCGAGGTTGTGTGATGGTAAATATGAAGTATGTTATTTCATTTATTAAATATTTATTAAAAAAGAGGATAATATAAGAAATTCATTTACCTCCATTAACCGGTCTAACTGATGCAACCTCATATTAAGAGCTTCAAAACCATCTTTGTACAGTTCCCGTAATCCATAACCATACATCAGGCGTACAAGTAGACAAAACGCTTGTTCCTCTGGCATCTGGAAAGATATCGAAAACATTATAAACAGATTATTTACCTAAGTAGCAAAAGCAGTAATAAAACGAACGAACTCCGTGGTTGATACTATCAGGTATATAAAATGGTCAGTCCAGCAAGAAAGTTTTATGAATAAACACATGGAATAGTAGCACAAAAATATGTCGTAGCAGATAAAAACAAAAATCACTCACATGGAGCAACAATGTAGCGGCAAGGAAGCTCAGTCCTTGACAGTAGCCGACTTCGTGATCGTAGACGGCGTAGGCTCGCGCCATTCGTAGCAACGAATCTTGTCCTAGCCCCCCTGCTTCCCTGAAGAAATCATGTGCGGGAAAGGTGCGAGCAATATCACGTTGTATCACAGATTCGAAAGGGCAATCCTAGAAAAAATGTTCAATAATTTCATTAGCCGTCTTATATTTGGACAAATAATAAGATTAAAATCTAATCACTCACTTTACTAATAAGTGTTCTATAAGTTTCCATCAACTTGTCGTTCTGATCTATGCCGGCCAGTCGTAACCATACTTCCCCGCGCAAAGCTTCAGGTACCCCAACTCGAACTAAATGGTTCAAAGCGCGTGGCCTAGGACCAGTCCAACTACAACAAAAAATCTTAATTGTAATTATTTGCAAAAACCACCACATTTTATCGCTAAATCATACTAATGTTTACAGGCAGACTTCAATTATTACATTACAGAGTATAAATAAATTACAAGGTGAATATGAATAGCGGCAATACCTTCTAAGAACTTGGGCCCAATTAACCAATACATCTTCTTCACAATCTTTTGACACCTCTCCTGTACCACTCAGAAGAGGTTCGTCGCCATCTGCAATAATAAATCCACTTATACAACCCCTTTGGATCTGTTAAAAAATTATATCGAGTACCGTCAGAATGGAAAATACCAGTTAGAAAGAGGAAATGAAGTTGTTTACAGTCAAGTAAGGCCAAATAATACTTAGTTTTATTTTCTTAAAGTACAACTAGCTGACCCGGTTACGCGTTGCTATGGTAACGCGTATACAATGGAAAAAGAACGGGAAAAAGAGCGGACAGACAAACACACAATAAACAAATTTGTGTTCTTAGATTATAGATTATCCTGGTATTATAAATATTAATGAAAAGAGAATATGAATATATGCTCTTTCCGCAGATATTTTAAATACAAGAAAATTTGTCTGACTGAATAATCAGCATGGTTATCAAATATATTTATTAATGGATCTCATACGTTTTTTAATACCCATAGCTTTACAAGCGAGTTTTATAAATGACTAAAATAATGTTTGTCAATTGTTCAAAAAAACTCACCAGAGTCTGGCTCCGAAGGGGATGGCGGCGCAGGCGCACTTGTAAGCGGTGAAGGCAACAAACTGGACAGAGATAGGGGCAAATTCAACCGCGACCGGTCCAACTCCCCAGATGTTTCGACACTGGCAACTTCATACTGTAACTGGCCCAATCCGTCTACAGACTGGAATAAAAGGTTTTATTTTTTAAATCATGAAAAAAGTTTTTATTTTTTAACTTATATAAAAAAGAGAAGAAACCGCAAGAAAGTCGGCAAGTGCTGTTTTTTCTCCCTTTTATTGTGTTAACTTTTTTACTTGTAGTACTTTTTTTTACTACCAAGACTAAAAAGAATTTTATTAGTACAATGATCATTACAAAAAATAAAAATAAATAGAAAAAAGACTATAACTCCACGCCTTTGCTCATGAGTGCATTTTTAACAACCTTTCTAAACTTTTCAAAGGGTAGTTCAGTCAGCTTCAATAACAGGTCACATTATATATATCAAGCACACTTATATTGACTTTATTGTTTAGATGAACACTTGCACATTTTAAGATTTCCTGCTAAAATACAATCGGTACTTAGATACACTTACCTCTTTGAGATTTATGTAAAATTCCTGTACTAATGGTTTTTTGGAGTAATACCAGAATCGCTCTGTGTGCGGGTACATCTTCACAGGTGTTTCAATGACTAACCTAAGAAGAAAAATTCCTCTTTAAATTAACCAAGTTTTGCATATTAGTAATTATTGACGACGTCAACAGCTATCGATATGTTCTACACATACCAAACTTTATAACCGCTTTGTAGTGAGTTCTAAATTATAAGTATATGCCTATAAAAACAGAGTCTATTGACAAATAACTCGTGAAATGGTTTTATTAAAATAAACAGAAAGGATTTCTAAGTTATATTTAAAAAGAAACTACTTTTAATTTATATAGAAAAACAAATTGACTAATAACAACTAATGTGTATAGATAATCAATATTTTATTATATAGGAAAAAAACAATGTAAAATGCGACTGAAATCGAATAATTTTAGTCAGCTAGTTTGGCGACTGACGACTTCTCTAGTCATTATTCTCACCCTATCTTCTCATATAATGTTTCTGTACTTTTAAATGTTCATTATTAAAGACGGATTGTCAGTTAAATATAAATATTCGAAAGATGTACTTAATTAATTTATTTTAATAATTATGACATCCAAACAAATAGTTGCTGTATCTGGCGCCATTTTAGACCATGTCCTTTATATTTAACTCGGCTAATAAACATAATTCTTTAATATTTAATGATAGTAAAGCCTTTACGAACTCGACTCGAACCCAGTGCGAATGGCAGAATCACTACTATCTCACCAAAAGGTCGTCAAAAATAAATAAAGTAACACTATTTACTTTAACTTACCGCAGCGAGTCTGGAACGCCCCTAATAACGAGATCGAGAGCTAGCGACATGTACGTAGGCGCGATATCGCCACTCGCTGCGTTAAAAGCTGCCAGTGCTGATTCACCCGCGTTCCACAACGCGCACACAGAACAACTCGAACCGCCCGCTGAGCCGCTCACCTAATAATAGTCATCTCTTTAAGAACGACAGACGTTAGGAAAAATAAAGGTGATGAATAATAGAGTACAAACCATTTTATACCTAATGGGCATAACCAAACAGTAGTTATTGCTTCGATTCACAAAACACACATATACGACAATTTGATAGTGGTGGTTGGAAATTAACTACTCTAGTTATTCTCCTTATTCGGTTAAATGTAAAGATATACTCGAAAATGCCTTATTTATTCAATATACAAACATTTTGGAATCCCAACAAAAATAATGAACTTAAAAATCTGTGGTTATAAATTGGCAAGCTTCTTTATTATATTTTTAAAGAAAACTTAGATCCAAAGAAAAGCATAGCTATACATAAATTCTTTTTTTGGCAAAACGTACTTCTTTAATTAATTCTTATATGGTGCAGCAAACAGAAAACTTTTGTTTCACTGTTTAGGTTTACTTTAGAAATTTCGCACTTACCATTTCAAGAAGCCTCATGTCGGAATGTTTAACGCTGCGGCCAGGTGCGAGTAGAATACCGAAGCATCGCTCTATGAAGAGCCCACCTGTGTATGTCAACTGAAAGCAAAAAAAAGGGAATGTCGATTTAAGACCTTAAAGTGCATAACAAATTCAATTTATTGAAAAAACAAAATATTCTATCATATTTTCGCATTATTCATTTATCTTAGGCAGTTAGCAATAGTTGTGCGTGATTATAAAATAATGAAACTACTTTTGTTTACGTTCTATGCATAACTTACAAAGATTAGATTGTCATTGCACTCAATCGCCTTTATCAAAATTAATTATTAATTATTGATCAGTAAGATCGATAAGATTTATCAATTTATGAAGACAATGTATTCTGTATATATAGATATACTGCGGTTACATAGATAAAATGAAAATAAAGTCAACTAACAAATTATAATTTGTTAATTATAGCTCAATTTCCACTTTTAAAATTTAGAATAGAATCTGTGCAGAAAAAACCGAGCGGCCAGTATAATTTCTTTGAATTTCGAAGTAAACACTTTTTGAATTAGGTATCTAATTTTTATTTTTAAACTGTTAAAAATTTTAAACTTTACCTCCCGAATATTTGTATGGTAATAATGATGTACTCTTAGACACGTTCATCAACAAGTATAAACGTACTTTCCGAGCAAGTGTAGTATAAAATGTTCTAATAACTTATTTATTATTGAATTATATTCGTAACCTTACCTGTGCATCATCTATTTCCGGTTGAACATTATTGGTGACCTGATGCACGTTGATTGTCACCTGTTTGTCTATGCCGGCGCGTAGTTTGAAGCCCAATCTTTCTTTGGGGACATGACTGAAAGTACCCTATAAGCAAAAAATGAGTCAATTAAGACACTATTTGCGATCAAAAGTATTCATAAATGTTATGTAATGTGGCAGGATAATAAAACGCATGCCAGTTCGATAACAAAAATACTTTACTATCTGTTCGTTAATCAAGAGATGCTTCTTTGCGATTGTGTGAAAAATTACGAAATCAATGTGATAATTATTGATAAGTAATTTTTTGAATTGATTGTGCTTTAAAAGACCGCAACAATTTACTTATAATGGGACTCACTCGTCCGACTTTCAGATTGCTTACGACAATACTTAGTGTGTTGTCAGTATAGTCAAAAGCACACCAACATATACATCTATGACATTTTTCTCCAACCGATTTAAGGCAGCTTGACTGCTGATTGATACATTAAGATACACACTTTAAAAAATTATTGAACTTTATAAAAATGGGATAAGTTAGGTCTAAAAGCCACAGTGCAAGTTGATATGCAACTATGTATTTGTTAAATTGCTTGTATATAACAAAAAATAGACGTGAAAGTTGCTACTAGAGCAGTGCCAACGATACCAGAAATATTTGCTTACCTTAGCATCAGTTTCCTTAATATCCACAGTACATTCTAATACGTGCATCAGCTGCATCGGTGGCGCTGCCGGGCCCACACCTTCAGTGAGCGAGCCCGTCATAGAGGGCGCTGCACTCAGCTCACCGACCAGAGAGGATGCCATCGACCGCGGGACCCTTTCAAACGCTTTGGCGAAGCAACCTACGGACAAAATGGAAAATCATTTCAGATGATATGGTATTGCAAGACCGAATGCTTTGCCAAAGCAAAGACAACCTTCAAAAAAAATGGAAAACCATTTGGAATAATGAATTGTACTGAACCCAATTAGCTAAAGTACTTGTGTTGTGGAAATCAGAAACAACGACGGTTCCACAACACCCAGACCCGAACCAATACAGAACAGTTGGTTTTCTACATTGTGCTTGCCAGGAATCGAACCCGGCCTAGGGAAAACCGATATGAAATCCCAGATTTCTTAATCATACAATTAATGACAAACAACTATAAATATAACATTACCACCAAAGGTAAAATATTAACGATGTATGAACAAATAATTCTAAATTATGGTTAATCTACATTGGACGCTGCCTTAGCATGTATTGCTGAGTCGTTTACTAGAAATGGCACAGCAATTATAGTATTTATTTTCAAAACCTATGGAGACCCCCATATCAGTCTTTTTGTTAGGCTCACCTACTTAATAATAATGGGAACCGACGGAGCTAGTAATATTGTTGGTTAAATAGGTATATTTTAGTGAAAAATCGAAAAGTAGTAGTTGGATAAGTATGGCACCTCCTTCAATAAAACACAAATAAATAATTTTCCTAGTGCTAAATATAACAAAATATCTAAGAATAATGTCTTTAGTTTAGTTATGAAATATGAGAGAACATTTAATAATATATTCACACCAATTATCCTGGAAGACGTGTTATGGATACTAGGGTAACGGATAGACATCATATTATGATACACAGATATTTAATATATATATATATATATATATATATATATATATATATATATATATATATATATCTGTATATTTCTATGACTCAAGTACAAATACTGGTATTTATCTCATTAACATCTGCCCCTTCCAGGACTCAAATCTAGAACCTTCGGTGCGAAAAGCAGGATCGCTACCGTTGCATCAAACTTTATTTAACAGCACACATATATCGACCACAAGTATAACAACATACAAAAAGATCTTATTCAATCTGAAAGATGTATTACAAGATTCGTTAAAAACTAAAAATCGTCAAGTATTTATTTAGCCTTTCATTTATAAGAAGAAGTATCTTAACACACAACACTGAATAGAAATCCAAATAATAATATTGATCTACGTTAAATACCAATAATTTAGGTAGTCGAATGAAATATGACACACTGAATAAAGAAATATTATTAAATAATTTCTTTAAAATTTAAAAACAAGCAGACAAATGCTTGAATAACATTAAATACAATAATTGAAATCAGTTTCGTTAGACTATTTATCTTCAAAAGATAAATAAAAAACAGAACTTCAACTCAGTGGGCGTACATTTAGGTGATTAGAAAAACATAAACAACACAGAAATATTATCAAATGCAAAGTAACGTAAACAGATACTGATACACTGGGGCAATCGATGTAATAATATTTTATAACAAAATTCGGCTTAATTTTATTAAAACATACCATTAATATAATACTTCAACTTGCCTTTGAGACAGATTCAAATATACAACAATCCCACCTCCTCACAGAATAGAATATAACACAAAATACTTTAAACCAACCACTGCAAACAATGTCACTACTCATTCACTAATGAACTGGGAGCAAATGAAAAAAAAAAAAAAAAAAAAAAAAATAAACAGAGCATCATCACGATAAGGTGTGTCGTCAAACTTATTCCGATAGAAATATTCATGCGTGTATTAGCGTTCGAGCTATCAAACGTTAATCACCATAGTTCCGTTCAATTGGAAAACACAATCAATGCTAAGGTCGTTGTCCCTTTTACGTTCAAGGATAGGCAGAATAGATTTTTATATTTTGACCTTCCATTAAGCAATATTATATATCGCTAGCATGGACCTTATTAGGGAGTAATTAATTCATAAACGGTAACCTTCTGTACGGCGTCGGCGTTTTGTATGTCATTATTTTATGCAATCCCTACTAATATTATAAATGTGAATGTAAGTTTGTTTGTTATGCTTTCACGCAATAACTACTAAACCAATCATTGGCTTTTTTTATTTTTACATTATATTTGTACTTATGGAATGCAATAAACGATTTGAATTTGAATTTGAGGTATTAGAAGTAACATAGGATAAGTTTTAATGAAAAAATAATAATAAAAAGAATGCGGGCGAAGTCGCGGGTAAAAGCTAGTATTATATAATATTGAATAATAATTCTCCTCAGAATAATAATATTTAAAAAAAAAATATCAAAGTTAATTTGACTACTTTGAAAAAAAACACAAAATGTCCTATTTTGTTTGACATTGACCTTAAGAAGTATTTTCTAATTTAAAGAGAAGACAGTTTTTCATGTATTCTTATTATAACAATTGCCTGAAAATACTACATCTGATAATAACAACAAACAGTATAGAAACGTTTCAAAACTAAGTACCGTTATCAGGAATACGGAAAACACACGATAAGTTTTTTTTTTATTTCTTTGATTTTTTTAAGGGTCAATTAATACATCGAGTAAAAACTTACGCCACAATTGTCGCTTCGCTTGTGTTTTTTTTGTTTAGAATTATCTTATAATATACGGATGTATACATACCTTTTAACTTGTACTTATGTTTTTGTTAAACACATTTTTTTTCTATAATAAAGAAATGGAATAAATTCGATCTATAAAAACAGTTAAACGTTTCAATCTTAAAAGTAGACAAGTTAGAATAACAATGACACTCACACAGTATTTAGTTTAAATACACAACACAATACTATTTTGGTTAAAAGATAGAACGAACTGAACCACACCATTCCTTTGTCCCGAATAAAATCAATTTATTTAGACAAGTAGTTGCGCACGCGCAGGGAATTATAATAAATGGCGGGACAAACATCTGCATCGACAAGTTTGATGAATCAATTTGAGCACATTGTGAGCTGTAATGATCATAGTTACTAACGTCACGTACATGGTTTGATATAGTATTATTTAATATTTATCACGTAGTTGCGTCTGTTAAATAGGTTATTTGAAATAAACTACCATACTAGGATAAACATATCAACTTGATTGTAATTAGAGACTCGTGGTTAGCAAAGAATCTTTTTTGAAATAAAATTTTTATTGTTATAATAGGATATCTGACTACAATGAAAATATAGATCAAACTATAGTTAGCTGACCTGCAAACATTTTTCAAACAAATTTAGACCACATATTATTATAATATATTTGTAATAAAATGGTTAAAATTTTATGTTTAACCACGTTACTTGCTTACAGAAAAAGTCAAAACAAAAAAGTTTTGCGTACGATTTGACAGCGAAAAGTTTGTTTACCAGAGTGTGACGTCATGACATGAAGTAACCAAAGATCTCTTTAGCAAACGCTAACGCGGGCTTTTTATTTAAATAGAGAAATTAACAAACAATTAATCAAATGGCAAATATATTATACTATAACAAACAATTTGAGATATTTTCGTAAAACCTATCAAATACCCTATTAGTTACCTCACACCCTTCTCACTTTCATATCTTATGATGTTATAAAAGCCAAGGTATCAATATCTGACTGACTGAAGAGGGCTTTATCAGATTAACGTTTTTTTATGCTCGTATCAACGTTGCGCATTTATAAAATACTATGTACACTATAAATACTATGTAATACTACAAACACCTCAAATAAAAGAATTCATATGTTCACATTAGTTCGAAATCCTACAAATTAAAGAAAAATATTTAAAACAAAAATGCACTTAAAATTAAGTATACAAGATAACAAAACTGTTTTTTGGTAAGATGTGTAGCTTTTTTATACCAGTCTTACATAATGGCACAGAACTAACCATTGATTTTTAAGGGTAAAAAATTCAATTATTTATTTTATAATAGCATTTTCACTATTAGGTACATATCTAAAGACAAAAGTGTGAGAAAATTAGCTTGTTTCTTTTTGTTAAACTATATTTTCTTAATCATATAAATCGTACGGAAATGAAAGTATTATTTACTTACTAGAGACTTGGTTGACAGCCTCAGCAATGTGGCATCGGAAAACATGGCAGCGATATACAGCGGACTCTTTAGTCTCCCCATGGGACCATGTGAAGGCAAAGCAAGATGCCACGGGAGAGCCAGCTGCACCGCGAGCGTAAAACGATATACGGTTGACGGCATACCGTGTCATAACACTGTTCGAGTCTGCTTGGTAGAGCCTGCGAAAGAAACCAATGCACAAATATAAATATTATTACATGGACTTCCTTTTCAGTGTATTTTAGTGGGACATATAATTGTTTTATCTAATCGAGATAGAGATGACCTGTGCTCGTACCTGTACGCAAAATAGTATGCATCATGTTTGTAGAAAAGCTGAATAAACTCCACACTAGATAGGCGGGTTGGAGATCGCAGTAACATACTATAATTCGGAAAACACCACTGCCCATTTTAGCTGAGATATATAGTGATGTCCTCCAGTATTATAAGTCGCATTATACACTCTTATTTATTAAGGGTTGGTGCTTTTTTACTATGTCGGACACCATACGACTAATCGTGGAGCGGTTATAACCGCTATTTATTGAAGTCTTCTATAAAAGTACTTATAAAGAGACTAGCGTCCCGTCCCGACTTCGCAAGGGTGGACAAAATTCTTTATTTTTTCTATTATTAAATAATTTTCCGTTAGCGCCATCTAGCGATCGGTAGACGAACTACTCGCGGTTAACGCGTTGCAATGGTAACGTTATTGATACAATGGAAAAAGAGCGGACAGACAAACAACAAATTTATGATCTTAGATTATAGATTAAAAAACCTTGTTTTGTGTAAAATTGCGTTTTTAAAAGAAATATTATGTAAACTTAAAAATATTTACTGTATAATTAGATATGAAAGATTTTTCTTTACTATATCTTCAAATTACGAAACCTTGTTAGGTACTAATAATTCTATTGTTGTTGATATCCTGCTTATTCATAAACAACAAGAAAAGAAAAATGTTACACTTTCGACATTCACACTGCATTAATAAAATGTTTATTGGATATTCTTGTTCGACTATTATTCGCACGCGATCAGAACGGAACTGATAATACTGCACGTCATCATTGTATTTATAGTTATTTAATATTCAGTACTTTAGCACCTTAAGGGTTATTAATAATGTTTACATTAATTTTAAATTATGATAATGAAATGCTCTTTAATAATGTGAATACCAAAAGTAGTTTAATTTTGGACTGTTGAATTGATTATTTTAATTTATCATTTGAGGCGAGTTTGGGAGAAAATCATTAAAAACTTGCTGTTTAGACGGGAATCCTTTTTTTGCTCGGCTCTTAAAGGTCGTAGCGTAATGTAAAATATCCTTCCTAAAGATTAGGACTATCATACGCAAAGAATTATCTAAATCCGATTAGTATTTTGGTAGAAAACAATCAAACTTTACAGTTTTACTCAATTAAGGTAGTAGGTAGTGTTGCCATTACAGAATTTGTATTTCTGTGACTCTTTGTATATAGACTAATACAAAAAGATTTATATCAAGGTGTACTAAAATATAGAAATTGATATAACTGAGTATACTCACACGACCAATCCCTGCGAACACACGGGGATGGAAATGGAGACAGCGATGCCGTCGCGGCTCTCGGGCATCGAGCTGAGCTCCTTCATAATGCGTTGGATGTCGCTCTCGGACTTGGGGTCAGCAATGTTCTGCGCACCCAGGTAGCTCACTCCGCTGAACACCGTACATTCTTGGTCTACGTCCGACACTGACAAGTTACACATACGTTCACAAATTACAAGAAAATAACTGCTAGCCCGATAAAGGGTCTACATTAAGTATTCCTGTTTTATAGAATGACATGCAATGTTAAACGCTTATTCAAATAATAAAAGACAAGTTGTTGCCCGCGTCTGCGTTCACCTTGAATTCGGTTTCTTTTTTCGGTAATTCTAATTACGAAGTTGCAAGAAAGTTGTGTTTTATCTGCATCAACATGCAGTCGTCTGTTGATATTCAAGTGATTGGGAAATTTTCTGAAAAATCTAAAAAAAGCACTTGTTCTGCTCTTCAAATCTATTCGAGGCTAATAACGTCGATATGATAAGAGGTATTACTCTCAACCAGTAAATTCCGAAGGAACAATTTAAGAACGGAAATGAAAACAAGAATCTTATTTTCATAGATATTGTTTCATATAAGACACTGCAACATTTGTAGAGTAAATACTATCAAAACGAAAGTGACGACTGTGAGGGCAACTGACTTGTTGAAATTTACATTTTAAATACACGGGGTCAAATAGATTAGAATAGAACAAATTCTATTAATGAAGTGAAAAAATATATTTTATTTCTTTTATTTTGTACTAATCTCAGCCATCATTATATTTACTCCAGTCTTGACGAAATAACAAATTCAAAGGTAAGTTCTCTTAATCATCGCATTATTCAGTAGTTAAAAACTGAGATCTACATGTACTGACATAGAAAAGGACTAGCGATATTTACATCTTGAGCAAAAATAGTAGTCATTATTTACTATTCTTGTCGTTATATAAATATTTTGAAGGGTCGTTGCTAATTATGGATCATTTATCAATAAATTATTGTTTATAATTTCTTGGTGTAATCGCCAAGGAAATAGAAGCAATAAATAATATATTTAAATTAAAACTTAAGATATAGTGATAGCTAAATATATCTCAATTCCAACAATAAATTGTTTTGATCCCTCTATGAGTCATAACTTATGTTTATAACATAGTATGATAACATTAAAGAAAATCTGACTGTCCTACTTAATATGATAAGAGAGCAATGCTCTTGAGCACAATCAATTCAGTGTCGGGGTTTTCCCAACGCAATCTTTAGCTACAATAGCACAGATTAAATAATTGTACAAATAATAGTATACCTTATTGTTACGTTGTTATTAACCAAAACATTTCTTCACCAAACAACGATATTGTTTACAAAACAATAATTCAAGTGCAATGCTATTACAGAATGATGGTATCATCTGTAATTTACATATTACAGGAGTAAGAGTATTGTGATATAACAATACACTAATACAACTGTTACTAACGAACAGTAGATATAACAGTATGGTTATACAAGGTTTTTAATAGATTAAAAAAATCATATAATTCTATTTCAAGTATATTCCTTCTAAAGAAATATTCCTCATTGGGCTATAAGGCACATAGTTACAAACTGCGTATGCATTATGAGTGCACACTAGGGATGTTGCGGATGCAATATTTTTCACATCCGCGGATGCGGATGCGGAATTTAGGAGGCTTTATGAATCGAGCATCATGGTAAGATTACTAATTAAACAGGACTGACGTCCTGTAACCTGAGGTCTCTAGTCGTTCCATTCTGTTTCCATGATATCTGTCATTCTCATTTTCTTCGCTCTTTCGGTACTTAGAAATATTGTTCGAGAAGCCACGATGTCTTCCGTGTTTCTCTTAATCTTCAAAGGTAACGCGGAAAATGTTTAGAAAAATGAAAATGGCTTAATGAAGGAAGTTGCCAATAGTTTTATTGTTTTTCGAAGTAATCTCCGTTCCTCTCTACACATCGTCGCATTCGAAGGAACCACTGAGAAAAGCAGTGGCTTAGGGGGTCTCTTCTTTAGCATTTTCGTACGCTTTCACCGAATCTTCAGGGCTCGTAAAGCGAATACCTCGAATTTTATCTTTAGTTCTTGGGAATAAATAAAAGTCGCCGAGCGCCAGGTCAGGACTGTCGCGAAATGACCCTTCCGACCAAAGAATGAGGCAATCATCTTTTTTCCTAGACTTCTTCCTTTCTTTACCTTAGTTGGCCGATCCTCGAAAGGAAACACCCACTGAGCTGATTGTCTTTTGGTTTTGGGTTCGTAGCAATAGATCCAGCTTTCATCACCTGTTACGATGTCAAATACAGCATTTGATTCACCGCCGTTGAACTCATCTAACATTTGCCGACACCAGTCCATGCGAAGGTGTTGCTGGTGGTCGGTTAAAGTAAGGGGAATCCATCTGGTACAAGGTTCTTGACGCCTTAATGTTCGTGTAATATTTTTTGAACTTGACTCATACCAATGCCTAGGCTCGCCCGTATCTGCTGATAGGTCACTCTCTTATCATCCTCTATCATGCGTCGCACAGTACTGATGTTATCTTCAGTAGTCGCTGTTAAAAGACGTCCTTCACGCGGATCATCATTGAGATTGCTACGTCCACGCTTAAACTCGTTAAACTAATTGTAAATAGTGGCACGAGATGGGGCTTCATTAAAAAATGTTATCCACAGCCTATCATAGCTTTGTTATTGAGTTAGCCCATAACGATAGTCATAATAAATTATTGAACGAAAGTTTTCTCGCGTTAGGTTAATTTTCACTTGTAACAAGAGTATTAGATTTGCCGCCAATGCACAAAAACAAATGACAAATGAATGCAATACACTACATTAGATTACCAAAGAGTCAGTTCTAAACATTTTCAGTGGTACCCACGTATCATCTTCAATCTTTCACTCGGTCGACACGTGCCACTCGCCGGCCCCTCCCCTTTCTTGCTTGTCGCATCCGCATCCGCATCAGCTCCGCATCGATTTATGCGGATGCGGATGCAGATGCGGATGTCTAAATCGATGCGGAAGTTCCGCATATGCGGATGCGGATGCGAATATTCGCAACATCCCTGTTGCACACATTCAGTAATAACATTTTAAGGAAATTTCATGAAAAAGTTTTATTTCATCTTAAATAACTCTATGACTATCCATTTCTTAGGTGTATTGTACACAGAAAATCTTCGTGAAAAATTAAGATTTTAGGGTCTTGCGTATATTATTATTTTTTTTCCTGCGAAATGTATATGGGTCGTTCTTCTTTTCTACCGACAGTTAAACAACGTTTTTCTGTTTTTTTTTGTTTTTGAACTATCCATAATTGTGGTTTCTGTAGAATTTTAAAGAAATTGCATCTGTGTTGTCATAAGGACTAATTAAAGTTTCCTTTACGGCAAATATTAATTCTTTTTTAATGTTGGTTTTTAAAAAAAAATGTAACAAAGTGGCCTTTTTCTGTGGAGACCACGTTTCGATTTACCACTCTGTCACGGCATTCTACGGAAAACAAACGAAAAAATATGTTGGTTGGAGAAAATGAAAAATTACGTAATATTAATAGATAAGAAAAATACGAACGTTTATTCGAACCGAATTAAAATACCGTAAATATCAATACTCCAACGAGATGCCATAATAAGACGAAGGACAGACCATTGTCGGTAGAAAAGTAGAACGACCCATATACTGCAATGCAATATACATCTCGTCTCGGTTAATCATTGTTGAATTGACTTTAGTTTAGTTCCTAATTCGTGGTAGGTTGATTCCCAAGTCAGTTGAGTTAATATGTCCATACTAGATGAGTAAACATTTTTTTCTAATCGATTTCTCCTTTAACATAACTAAAACATTCCAACGTGTAATTACCTTCATCGTCGCTCTCTATAGGCTTCATATGGTCATGTTTTTCCGTTGGCGATGGTATAGAAGTGTCCGCAGACGCCGATCCTTCCATCACCTCATAGAACTTGGAACCGCCCACCAATCGGCAGGAATCCTGTAAAAATAATTTAAGTTAACGCAAAACAAATTTGTTCATCATTGTATAACTAAAAATCGACCTTAAAGTTACTGCAATAAAATTACCATCAGAAAGGCCCCTTTTTATTTATTTTTTTAATAAAAATAGACCTGCGCTTGACCACTATCTCGCCTGATGGTAAACGACGATGCGATCTAGAATGTGACGCGTTTGCCTAGAAGATACCTATTCACTCGTGACTTGAAGACCCCTAAATTTTATTTGTCAGGAAACACGGACTCAAGCAAAAAGTTCCACTCCTTAGCGGTATGACAAAATTGAAACTAAAACGCTTAGTACGATTCTTTGGTATAGGTATCTACCATATAATGGTGTCGCCTATTTGTAAGTCTGGTTGTCCGATGAAAAAATGGGGACGGCGGAACAAGGTTGTTCAATTCTGCTGCACACTCTCCGAAATGTATCCTATAAAATACGGATTATAGGGTAAGTATTTTTAAATATTACTTCACGATACACACTATAAGAATGAGCCGTGTATGACACTTTAATTTAATTACGGTTAACATGTAAATGACCCATTACCTAACAGGAGCGATCACCATACCTTACAATACCAAGAAGTATTATGAATTAATTTAAACTACCCGCTATCTTAAAACATAGATCCGTCACTTTTACTCACATAGACAATGACAGAAAATTGTATTTTTTTATTAAATTTTATATTACCAGCACACCCTACTTCTTTCGACCGAGTTCACTAACTACGAGTACGGAAAGGGTGTAAGGATTTTTAACATTTTGAAAATGCCAAATATCAATGACCTATGAACAAAGAGGGCAAGAGTGGAGGTGAGGTGCGGTCTCTGACATATATAATCACGAAATCGGGAACAAGTGCTCGCGAAACCATTTAGCACCGATTCCGTGAGAATTTCACAAGAGAATAATAATAATGTTGTTACTACAATAACAAACCTATATTGTGGTTACACAACAGCTATTCCATTTAAGTTCCACTATAATAAAGGGATCCAATCATAAACTGGAGCATGTTGTCCCCACTGCAGGGGTAGAGCACCATAGGAGTGATTCGTATGGGTAGGTATAGCATAGGGTTCATTGCCAAATATAGATATTTTTTTTTTGTAATTGCCAGATACATTACTATGAAACTATTAAATTGACCTCTCTTTTACTTAAAATGTTAATATATTTATGTAGAATTCAATCTCATGGCCCATCAGTTAAGATACCAGCTTTGAACATAGTGGACTCAGTTCGAATCTCTCTGAAGTACTACGGACGGAGACCCACTCATTACACAAACATTTAGCTTATCTTAGCACGAGAAGTTTACGGAAACATTAATAATAATAAAATTTGATAATATTCGTTTTTTAAATATAACATAAACATATATTAAGAACTACATGTTCAGATAATCTTGAAAGTTTTAATATCTTTGAAGATTATCTGAACTAAGATTACTTCAAATGTTAAAATACTTATTAGGCTGAATTATAGTATACTAGCCTTTACCAGCGGCTTCGCCAGCATTTTTTTTTTCAATAAAAAGTATCCTATGTTACTTCTAATACCTCCAAGAATATATGTACGAAGTTTCATGATGATCGGTTTAGTAGTTTTTGCGTGAAAGCATAACAAACAAACTTACATTCACATTTATAATATTAGTAGGGATTATAAAAAAAACTGTTACATCATTCATAAATAAAAAATCAATGAGTTTGTTAAATGTCATTCAGATTATTGCAAACATTCTTAATGGGAAATTGTATACTCTTACAAATGCGGAATTGATAAGGCAATAATATCTTTTTTATAGCCCAAGTTGTGACACTGTTGCATTTTCTCGCCTACATTGTTAGGTAACAAGCATTTTTATGTATTTTCTGTTACTACCGACTAAGTAGGTAGGACTAGGTAGGTGACGCAGTCAGATATTTATTGATCAACAATATTATTGCATTAAAATGGTTACACATTAATACATTTTTTTTTAATTTATTGTGTCTATCTCAAAAAGTAAACAGTATGTAATAAACCGCACAACTTTTTAAAATTTAACAATACATTTAAATTTTAAACATATGTCCGTTGTTTTTATAGACGTATTTAAATCTTATCGAATTTAAATTTTACGACTCTATCTCACTTTATATTATCAATGATATGTGCAGAAATAGTACCGGTCTAAGGTAAAAGGTTTTACTGTTTTCTTCTAACAAATCGTTAAACAATTATGCTATTCCAACGAACGAATGCATCTACAAATAGACGCACAGATGCGAATTAATGGTAATTAAAAAAAGATGGTACGAGAAATTATTGCTCAGTTACATTTCCTCATTACAACATAAACAGGTTTAATAAAAACAATCAGTTACCTTAAATAATATTCCATGTGTCATTATGTTAACGAAAAAATATAGAAACAATAATAAAAAAGCACTATAATTTGAAATCACTTCGACATCTTATTTTCAATAAATAAATAAATAGTTCAATAACACATTGCACAACACAGTCAACGACAGTAGAGAATATTGAATGCTAAAAGTGACACATTGTGATATTCCTATGAGTCATACCCACTGGCTCCTCTTCAAGTTTATCCTGTTTATAATATTAAATATATATCACAAAACAATTTGTTACTACAGCGGAATATTACATCCATGTCCTTATCCATAGACTTTTAGTTTTGAACGGAGTTGTGGTGTTACATAACTTAGAATGACTTAGAGATAATAGAAAGACAGAACAAATCTTCAAGGTCTTAATTTCCGGTGACTATCAATCAACTACAATCTCACAGAAACGATAGGCTTATATTTTTAGAAAAAAGTATGTTAGGAATACATCCTTTCTTTAAAAACTAGCTTACACGCGAATCTTCGCACGCATAGATTTTAAATGAGGTAATACGAAAGGTATTACCTCATTCACCTTTTTAATGAGGTTACTTGTAGAAGAAATTAAATACATACACACGATCAGGCAGAGATCATAGATTTCCAGTCAAATTATTGTCCACTCTTGAGTTAAAGGCGAGGACGTCAAAGCTTATATAAACATCATCTCAGCCGAAAGACAGTTGCTGGGTTGGAGATCGCAGTAAAATACAATAATGCGGAAAACGCTGCTGTGTGGTCTACGCTTACTTCCGATATCATTACTCGTCTTTCACATCTTTAAGTATGGAGGTTTGGTGCTGTTTTTCGGTGCTATTGTACCCGATATCACACGGCATACAAATTTCAAATAATCTCGTTAGCGCCTTATATAAAACAGAATTAACTTAATTTTGCCACAACAATAATTCACGACACAAAAAGACTAACAATAATTTAAACATACATATATCCTCACAAACTATCATATTTATAATATGTATTAGTACGAAAATTATGAGTAAATAAATATATTATAATTATACTTCTCAAATAAACTATCATACAACGTTTCATAATTATTTTTACACGATCACAAAAAACATTTTTATGACTACAAAAATACCCATTATGAAAGCACATTGTTCTATTTTTTATCTATGTTCGATTTTGTTATATTATCACATTTTAGCATCGCACGCAATGTTAGGAGTTAAATGGGTAATTTTATATCTTGGGTTGTATTGTTATTTATTATAAATTGTTATTATTGGATTTTTCGTAAGGATGGTTTTTCAATTAAACATATTATACGTTCTCCCTGAAGGCTTTCAGTTTTTAATATTGACAAATTTTTGAAATCGTATGAGTTCGAGTTAGTTTCAGAGTAAACCTTTTCCATCCAAACTTACAATTACAGTCTAACTCTTAGTGTTACCAGGATGCTATTGTATTACAAGATTCAACTTAAAAGGATATGTGATAAAGACTCTGTCCCCATATTTATTTAAAAATATGGTTAAAAATTATTGTCTTTTTGCGTATCTATGTCAATAAATAAAATTGATATCAATATTCGTGATTTGAAAATAAAAATAAATTTAGGTAAACATTTCTATTTACTATAAACACGGTAATCACAATTACCGTGTTTCCAATTACTATTTTTTTTTGCCCAATAGCAATCATATTTTATTTGGAATAAATATTTGGAGCAACATTTTCAAAGTCCGGTTATCAGATGGTTAGCAAAAAATTTGCATCCTAAGTTCTTTCGTACTTCCGAAGACACCAGCGTTGCCAGAATGTTACTTTTGTAACACTTTACGTTTCTTTTGACCTTCTCGCATTACCTCTATGTTACACGACTCGTAATTTTTACATAAGTGGTAAGAATTAAAAAAAAAGAAAAACAGACTACTGAAACAAACGTCGATTAGAAAACATAAATAATTTAATCTGTGGTTTAATTTTATGAAGTTTATTTACATATTTTATATGTTTTATTTGTTATTGACTTTTGTGTGCTAACAATAATTGTTAAGTCAATATTTTAAGTAACTAAATAGGAATAGGAATTAGATAAGAAGGCCAAGCTAGCTACCGGCTATTTTTGTTTTGCGTTCGATTTAAGATAAGATAATGTCATATTTCTCGTAAAAATGATATTTTACTGCCTGTCTGTGTTTTTCTATCGGTTACTAGCATCATTGGCAGGCACATTCCTTATAGTCTTAATTTCATCTACAGAAGTCAGCACTTATCAACCCTCGATGGGCCCGCATGGTGTATTTTGACCTATCATCTCTACATAAAATCTCTATAATTTTTTTACATAAGAATTAATAAAAAAAAACAAATTACATACTTAAACAAACGACATTAGAACACAAATAATTTAATCTGTGATTTAATGTTGTGAAGTTTATTTACATATTTTATAAGTTTTATTTGTTATTGACTTGTGTGTAGTAACAAAAATTGGTAAGTAAATATTTTAAGTAACAAAATAAGAATAGGAATTTGATAAAAAAGGCCAAGCTAGCTACCGGCCACTTCTGTTTTGCGTTCGATTCAAGATAAGATATCGTCACATTTCTCGTAAAAATGATATTTTACTGCCTGTCTGTGTTTTTCTATCGGTTACTAGCATCATTGAAAGGCACATTCCTTTTAGTCCCAATTTCATCTACAGAAGTCAGCACTTATCAACCCTCGATGGGGCCGCATGGTGTATTTTGACCTATCATATCTACGGTATTTTCATCTGTAGGAAAGTCTGGTCTCCCAGCAGTGATAACAATGATATATACAATATATATTTTATATGGTTAGGACAGTCACTGGAATATATTTTTTAAATTGTTTTAAATGTAGAAGCAATGTAAGCATATACCTAAGAATTCTCTACGAACGAAACTAGTTTCTAAGCCTTTATTCGACGCTATTTAAATTTAAAACAATGAAAAAAGTAAAAAATAAGTTTTTATTCAGTGCCAACAAAACGAATATCAATGGTAGAACATAAACATTGGCATGTCAAAAGATTACTTTTTAATAATTATTGAGTTTAATATCTTACCTTCACGTTTATAATGTACTCCGTCATCTTTAACTCTATCTCAGTTTCATTTCCACGTAGACAACTGAACATGACTTCACTACCTTAATTTCACTACGTTTAATCGCACTGTCACTGCTAACATGATGAAACATATTTAAGAAAAAAAGGATACCACAACACACCACCCTTTACTGAGTCTACCGATTTGATCGTCAGGATATAAGGTTAAACAGTTTAAACAGAAAATATCCTTCTACTGGGAATAGCAACAATATTGCAATTGAGGTGTACACCGCGCCCAACCGAAGCCTGAGCCGGTAACGACACTAATGGGCATACAATTGGTTGAAACCAAAACAAGCAAATGACAACTATCGTGTCATTTGCTTGTTCACAGTCACAGTCCACCAAGGCATAAATGAAGGAATCCTGCCACAAAGATTCACCTTTGATCCGTTAGGGTCACAGAATTAAGATCACTGAATATCGTTGTAAACATCGCTCAAGCGGGAATTTAATAATTATGTAATTTCGGTAGCAATCGAGAAAAAGTAACGGCTAAATTTTTAGTGACACATATGCTTTAATTAACTACATAAACCGCGTAAATTGGTTTATTAAACCGATTTACGCTTCGCCTTGGTATTTAATAAAACAATTTTATTCAATTGTTTCTTTAAATCGGTATTTAAAGAAACAATTTAATAAAATTGTTTTATTTATGTTTTTTTATGATTCGTTAGTCATAAAAATATATAGAATACACACAAATTTCTCTCACTAGTTATGATTAGAGTCGTAAAACTAAAGATTTTACAATCGCTAATTATTGAAATATATGTCTGCAACTAACAAACTTGATATTACGACAAACCACACAGTAACTGACAATGGCGGACGTTTAAAAACTTGCAACGGCACATACAAGGGCAACTTTGAAAAGCTTATCATTCATTTCTCAATATCAAAAATTGTTCAAGCACGTTCAAGTTCAGTGTAGGTTCCGTATCATGAAAAAACAGCATCTATCAGTAGGTGTTACAATTTTTAACGTCGGAAGATTTTGGACGGATCCCTAAACCGTCGAATCGAATAGAGCTATGTCATTCTTTAATTTGTATTCCCAGAATTTTGATAACACCGCCAAAATAACAGAAGTCCTTTCATATATTCGACTAATTATTTTTTTTATTACAAATAGCAGTCTATCAGAGAGCGGACCTTTGATTACATACACTTGTTATCTTCTTAAAGTATCTTAAAGTATGACATTTGCCATTAGGTACTCAAACACTACACTTTTATGTCTATACTTTACTACCATCGTAACGATCATTTAAATCTTTGCTATAGAAATCTGGGGAGCTTGACTCTACAAACTGCGTAAAAGCATTTTTCTATTGCTTGCTGGGAAGAAACTTTTTTCCGAACGGTTCTAAGTCTGGCGAGTATGGTGAATGACGGATGTTTTTGGTTGCAGATGGTGTAGTTCTAAAACCATTACTCGGGCAACATGAGGTCCTGTGTTAACATTAATGGCGAAGATCGCCTTAGATTCAGCAGAGTGTAAAAACAAATGAAAGTCAAACAATCAAATGTCATCCTTTTAAGTTTAGAATACTATAGTTTTACGCAGAAGCGACTTTGCCTATGGTGCAGGGTGTGTGTTGCACACGGGAGCTGCGACCCTAGGGGGCGCCGAGCACTATTAATCACTTCAATGTCAATAAATAGAAATAGTGAAAAAATGGACTATCCATACAAAATGACTGATCAGCTGATCGAGTGAGAATATAAAGTTGCTTGATTACAATTTCAGTTTATGAAATTGATATACCTTACATCTATATAGACATGTGTACTTTTTGGCTTTTTAGGAATTTTTACTCTGTATAATTCTAAATACAGTCAGTCAGCACATCATGGCATCCAAGGTTAGATTTTAATTTCAAGTGGCGATAAGGGATTTCATAATTTAAATCTTTTATGATAAATATCATTTATTTATTTATTTTGCTCAGAAACATGGTAAAATATGTTTAGTAGCTATTAATATTGAATAGGTCAAAGAAAAGGAACCCTAAGTACCTAATGTAACCTATACTGATAACTAAAAGATACACGGCATTAAGAACGTTCCAGGAGTTTGATATGATATTTATGAATTTGTTTACTAAGAAGAGATAGGGGACAATTACCATAGGATCTTTTCGACGTATTTTTCGCAAGTGCGAAGAAATATAATTTATATTTCCCAAGGAGGTTTCCTTTTTTTTTTTAAGTCTACGATATTTACACAAGTTAATAGGTGCCTTTTGCGTTTCCTAATATTTATTGTACTAAAGTAATTTATCCTAACATGTTATTCCTAATATGAAAAAGTCCATATTCCTTAATCCTTATCTTATTAATCTAAATTCCTCATATGGCAAGAGGCTAGAACATAAACTTTTGATTTGTTTAAGTTAGAATAGTAACCAAACGTAAGCGCGAATCAAGCAATTTATTAAATTAGGTTTAAAAATAAAACTAATTTGGACTACAGACTTTATGCCTTACGACCATTAAGAAGTAATTAATTATGGTTTTGAATAAAAGGTGTAATGAAATTAATCATTAGGTAATTGATCATGAAGATAATCTTAACGTAACACGCGAATTATTCAGATATTAGAAGCAACAGGATCAAAAATTTTAGATTAAACAATCGAGAACTCTTTACTTGATTGAAATGGAAAATACAAAACTTTTCGGGTTATATTCACTGCAGAGAAAAAATCAAAATATTTTTATACGTCCACTCCCATTAGCAGGATTTTTTGTTAAGTATTGAGTTTTTACACTTATGGTTATTCCTATCTTTACAGAAGATTTGTTGTGCCCTTAGATGAGGACTCTTAATAGGCTATTGAAGACGAGTTGTTTCTGCCTTCGAGTAAGATTGTGCTAACTCTTAAAAGTTTCAATATTGGAAACGGATTAGACGCAGATATACATGGTTATGCAAATTCCCATAGGTTTCGCAAATTCATAAGCTTGTTTGTAAATATAAATTATAAATATATAAGATATAAAATACGTGTGTAAAAAACAACCACGCCTCCGAGCCCTCAGATGGGATTCGAACCCACGACCTTTCGCAATCCGGGCGACTGCTCTGACCGCTGAGCTACCGAGACGCTGGCAAACGTGTCGAATTTTACAAACGTATTCCAACTTCTACTATGAGCTAGTATCGTTCCACCAATGTTGAACGCTAACTACCTTCAACATTGAAAGTAATATTTTTACAAATATTAAACAATCAATTAAGATGGAACCAGCTATAATTATGTTTTTATTTAATTTTTTTGCATTCACAATGCAATATTTCTATAAGATATAAAATACGTGTGTAAAAAACAACCACGCCTCCGAGCCCTCAGATGGGATTCGAACCCACGACCTTTCGCAATCCGGGCGACTGCTCTGACCGCTGAGCTACCGAGACGCTGGCAAACGTGTCGAATTTTACAAACGTATTCCAACTTCTACTATGAGCTAGTATCGTTCCACCAATGTTGAACGCTAACTACCTTCAACATTGAAAGTAATATTTTTACAAATATTAAACAATCAATTAAGATGGAACCAGCTATAATTATGTTTTTATTTAATTTTTTTGCATTCACAATGCAATATTTCTATAAGATATAAAATACGTGTGTAAAAAACAACCACGCCTCCGAGCCCTCAGATGGGATTCGAACCCACGACCTTTCGCAATCCGGGCGACTGCTCTGACCGCTGAGCTACCGAGACGCTGGCAAACGTGTCGAATTTTGCAAACGTATTCCAACTTCTACTATGAGCTAGTATCGTTCCACCAATGTTGAACGCTAACTACCTTCAACATTGAAAGTAATATTTTTACAAATATTAAACAATCAATTAAGATGGAACCAGCTATAATTATGTTTTTATTTAATTTTTTTGCATTCACAATGCAATATTTCTATAAGATATAAAATACGTGTGTAAAAAACAACCACGCCTCCGAGCCCTCAGATGGGATTCGAACCCACGACCTTTCGCAATCCGGGCGACTGCTCTGACCGCTGAGCTACCGAGACGCTGGCAAACGTGTCGAATTTTACAAACGTATTCCAACTTCTACTATGAGCTACACTCGCGAGCAACCAAATCGACTCAAGCCCTAACTCTGAGTATAGACTCTGTTTTCAAGAAAGTTATAGGAGATATTTTTAAAAACTATATATCATCTGAAAGCTCCAAACTGCAGCTTTAATAAGATATCACCATTATCAATATCCGTTCATTATCTTTGTAATTAATGATATCTAAACATAAATACAGGAAAAACAGGAATTTGTGAGAAGATGTTGTGGTTGGGTATTTTAGAAATAAAAGAAAATTGATTAAGAAAATACATAACAATTTAATAAATCAATACTTGGTATTCCCCCCCCTAGCCCTAATCACCGCTTGAAGTCGATTCTTCATTGATCTGATCAACTTTTTGACGTCCTCTTGAGGTATGTTAACCCACTCTTCCAACAATGCTACCTTCAACTCTTCCACCGTCGAAGGGGCTTGATTTCTGGCTCGTACTCTTCGTTTTAACTGGTCCCATAAATGCTCGATCGGATTCAAGTCTGGACTGAGCGCAGGCCAGTCCATTGTACGCATCTGGACTTCATCCAAAAACTGCTGGGTAATGCGCGCTGTATGACAACGAGCATTGTCGTGCATTAAGACGAAGTCCTCGCCGACAAATCCTTCATAGGGAACAACGTGTTCCAGGAGAATATCGGTGATGTACCGATCAGCTGTAAGCCCGCCTCCTCGGCCTCCACCAGGCACGAAAACGAGCTCCGTCTTTCCCTCTAAAGAGATGCCGGCCCACATCATACAGGAACCACCGCCATATGCTACTGTTTCAGCGAAACAGCATTGGGCAAATCGTTCGCCCGGACGCCTGTAAACTCGGCCTCTTCTGTCGTTGCCATGCAGACACATTCTGCACTCGTCAGTAAAGAGAACCGACTGCCATTGGGCAATGGTCCAATTGACATGCTCTCGAGCAAACTGAAGACGCGCTTGTCGGTGGGCTGCAGTCAATTTGGGCCCCGTCGCAGCCCTTTTTGGAGTGAGATTGGCTGCTCTCAGTCGTCTTCTTATTGTCCACTCGCTTACAGCTACACCACGAACGTGCCTGAGTTCTTGTTGAACATCAACACTCGTCAGATGCCGATTGCGCAGCGATGTTGAGACAATGAAACGGTCGTCTCTGTCAGAAGTACACCGGTGGCGGCTGGTTCTTGGTCTTCGATTGAAGGCACCGGTCTCTCGAAATCGTCTGTAGACCCGGGACACAGCAGACTGGCTCAAGCGAAGCTGGGCAGCGACTACTCGCTGGCTAAGTCCTTGTTCCAACAAGGCAACAACTTGAGCGGCTTCTTCAGGTGTGGTATCCATGGTAACGTGGAAAAAATGATTGCGATTCTCGGAGATGTGTACATGTCAACTTGTGATAAGCGACTGATAAGGTGTGCCGGTTGCGAGAGCTTTTATAGGGGTGGCAGTTAGCGCAAGTCGCGGATAGCGTAATGAGCAAAACGACTCATAGTGCTATTGATGTAAAAATGAATGCGTTAGATTTAAAATAAAAAAAAAAAAAAAAATGTTGAAGGTAGTTAGCGTTCAACATTGGTGGAACGATACTAGCTCATAGTAGAAGTTGGAATACGTTTGTAAAATTCGACACGTTTGCCAGCGTCTCGGTAGCTCAGCGGTCAGAGCAGTCGCCCGGATTGCGAAAGGTCGTGGGTTCGAATCCCATCTGAGGGCTCGGAGGCGTGGTTGTTTTTTACACACGTATTTTATATCTTATAGAAATATTGCATTGTGAATGCAAAAAAATTAAATAAAAACATAATTATAGCTGGTTCCATCTTAATTGATTGTTTAATATTTGTAAAAATATTACTTTCAATGTTGAAGGTAGTTAGCGTTCAACATTGGTGGAACGATACTAGCTCATAGTAGAAGTTGGAATACGTTTGTAAAATTCGACACGTTTGCCAGCGTCTCGGTAGCTCAGCGGTCAGAGCAGTCGCCCGGATTGCGAAAGGTCGTGGGTTCGAATCCCATCTGAGGGCTCGGAGGCGTGGTTGTTTTTTACACACGTATTTTATATCTTATAGAAATATTGCATTGTGAATGCAAAAAAATTAAATAAAAACATAATTATAGCTGGTTCCATCTTAATTGATTGTTTAATATTTGTAAAAATATTACTTTCAATGTTGAAGGTAGTTAGCGTTCAACATTGGTGGAACGATACTAGCTCATAGTAGAAGTTGGAATACGTTTGTAAAATTCGACACGTTTGCCAGCGTCTCGGTAGCTCAGCGGTCAGAGCAGTCGCCCGGATTGCGAAAGGTCGTGGGTTCGAATCCCATCTGAGGGCTCGGAGGCGTGGTTGTTTTTTACACACGTATTTTATATCTTATAGAAATATTGCATTATGAATGCAAAAAAATTAAATAAAAACATAATTATAGCTGGTTCCATCTTAATTGATTGTTTAATATTTGTAAAAATATTACTTTCAATGTTGAAGGTAGTTAGCGTTCAACATTGGTGGAACGATACTAGCTCATAGTAGAAGTTGGAATACGTTTGTAAAATTCGACACGTTTGCCAGCGTCTCGGTAGCTCAGCGGTCAGAGCAGTCGCCCGGATTGCGAAAGGTCGTGGGTTCGAATCCCATCTGAGGGCTCGGAGGCGTGGTTGTTTTTTACACACGTATTTTATATCTTATAGAAATATTGCATTGTGAATGCAAAAAAATTAAATAAAAACATTATAAATATATGTAATTATTTTCATAATAATAATTATTTTTTATTTAAATTTCCATTTTTTTTATTTGCTGTCTTTATACGTATGCGAGATTTAACATAGAAAAGTGTAATATTGTATCACTATCCTAAACCAATCGCGTAAGTACAAGAAGAGGTTATCTTATAACACCAGAGGCCTAAATGTAAGTTCTTGATTAATGTGCAAACGTTACTATCTAGTTTGAGTCGATACTTGTAAGATAAACCTTAAGACCAAGGAAATAAGGTATGAATTTAAGATCTTAACAGCAACGCATTTGTAACGTTTCAATATTTGGAAACTTAAACTGAGCCCTCAGGTTCAAATCATAAGGTATGCTATGCTACGTATGTCACCAGGTTAAGCTAAGGTTATATAAAATAGGTTATATAAGAATAATAAAATACAAGGAAAGTTATTAACATTCATTCCTTATTTTAAATGTTGAAACCATTTAAATATGTTTAAACCATGAAATAATTATCTGACTCGGCCACGCGTTGCTGTGTTATAAATTGAAATAAAACCTATCTTTTAAGTTAGATCATATAACAGCTAGTTACGAAGTTTGATCAAAATTGGTTAAGTAGTTTAGGAGTCCATCGCGGACAAACAACGTGACACGTAATTTATATATATTAAGATAAATTAACGTCAAACGAACAGTTAACAATATATATAGTTTAATTTATAGTCATATCAGCTGAAAAATAGCTACTGCTTGCCGGAGGCCTATCCTAATATCTGGGTTTGCCACACTTAACAGGCGAGTTAGAGATCCCAGTAAAGAGTCATTATAATTAACTATACCTTTACTGGGTCACGGCGGACGTTGTCTCTAAAGGCTCATAAAATCTTGTGTGCGCGTTGTAGGTTATTTAAGGTCAAAGTTTATTATTTATTAAAAAAAAAAGGTCACAAAAATCATATATTTTTCGATTAACTCTGTAGCTTCGTATTTTTGTGATCTTTGGCCTTGAATAATTTAAAATACAGACACGAGATTTTATGAGACTTGAGACATCTTTTTGAACCCCAAAATTAGGTGTTATACGAATTTGCAGCTTACCTCTCATTCCGATATAAACTTTAATAACCATTGGACTATAGATTTATAACGTTCTGACTTACCAAAAAGGCTTTTCTCTGAAACCTGACAAAAATAATATACTTCAGAATATTTATTTTTTCTTTTTGGGCATTTATAATTATATTTATGAACTTACCTACACTACCATAACGCACTCCACACCACACACACACACATACACTACATACACTCACCCACATGCATACTTACACACATGCACACTCACACATGAGCTATATAATATTACTGTTTGTTATAAAATATAATTGTCCCAATTCCATTTCGTACCTTAAAAGTCCTGGGAAGTCAACCCAAACTGAATATTGTATTTTTCCATGGGGTATCTCAATACTATGTTTTATCCATTTGAGTATTAAAATTATTTTATTGTTCCAACTTTATTTTTATTATTACTTTAAAAATAATAATTTGTATACGACTTTTTAGTTTATTATCCCTCATTCTGAGGTAAAATCCTAAATATGACTGGACTCATAACAATCATTTCGTTCCGAACTAAGCAGAACTTGTACTATATACTAGATAACGTAAATAATAGATACATAATTATATAGAAGACCACGACAACCACGACTCGAGAACAAAATGTTAATGCTTATCACACAAAAATATGTCCCTACCAGGATTCGAACTTCCTTTGGTACATAAGATCGCTACCGTAAGAATGAAGGAGAGGTACTATTCGACTCTACTGCACACAACACAGCACGATTTTTTTATAGATCTTTGGATAAAGGGTCTGTCCGGAAAGGGGTCAAATCGCGCCCCCCCCCCCCTTCGATTTTCAATTCGGGTACCTCATTTTGTTCCCCTCCTCGAGAGGTGACTCGAGTGCAATTTTGAGCCCCCTACCCCTACACAGTGAGGAGAAAACCGCCCCAGACCGCAAAACTAGAAATCCGGATAACTCGAGAACCATTTGAGCTACAGAGTCGATAGATCCGGTTTTGGAAAGCTCTCGGCAAGCACTACCCGAAAAAAATAACAGATCGGCCGATTTACGAAAATTCAACCCAAAAAAAATGGAAAAGTAGTTTTTGGCTATTTTTTTCCCCTTGATGCAGTTGAGACTCAATCACCACAAAGCACTCAGAATGTAGTCCCAACACCCCACTATGCACTCAAAAAGTTTCATCAAAATCGGTGCATGGCCCGATAGTTTAATCATTTTTTTTCTGGAGCGGGCCAGGGTTTTTCCATCCAATGAGGCGTACTGAAAATGCTCATAACTCTGAAACGCTCTGAGTTACCGGGTCGAACGACCCGGTAACGTCGTCGAACCGGGTGAGTCCGATGCGGGACGAGGTATACTAGGCAAATGCCCGGCATAGGCCAGGTAGAAGATGGCAGTAGCCACGTGGGAGCGATCCGATCGTTCTCATCCCGCTCGGGCATTCGCAGTAGTATCGGCGTATACCGTCGACGGTGTTGTTCGAGGGGTCGTAGTCGATGTACAACCTGTACTTCTTAGAATTCCTATGGCGCACGCCGAGGCATTACGTAACACGTGAATGACTCCGATAATGAGTAACTTTGAGCAGCTACACCAGCTTGTAACGATCGCGAGAAAGCCGATCTGATGACGCGACTTCTAAAAACAAACACTGAGACGCTCTGGAGAAGCGAACACACATCGTACTCGAGCAATAGAATATCCGGAGACAAAGAGCCATGTCTTCCATCGTCACGTCGCACAGGGGTCGTAGTTAAGCTTGTCCAGAGTATGAGGAAAAATGACGAACTCTGACTTTCCAGGAACGCCAAATCAAAGTCATTGATCAGGCCGGCCTGAGAGGTGTCGTTCGACCCGGTAACTCAGAGCGTTTCTGAGTTATTAGCATTTTCAGTACGCCTCATTGGATGGAAAAACCCTAGCCCGCTCCAGAAAAAAAAAATTAAACTATTGGGCCATGCACCGATTTTGATGAAACTTGTTGAGTGCATAGTGGGGTGTTGGGACTACATTCTGAGTGCTTTGTGGTGATTGAGTCTCAACTGCATCAAGGGGAAAAAAATCGCCAAAAATTACTTTTCCATTTTTTTGGGTCGAATTTTCGTAAATCGTCCGATCTGATATTTTTCTCGGGTAGTGCTCGCCGAGAGCTTTCCAAAACCGGGTCTATCGACTCTGTAGCTCAAATGGTTCTCGAGTTATCCGCATTTCTAGTTTTGCAGTCTGGGGCGGATATCTCCTCACACTGTAAGGGTAGGGGGCTCAAAATTGCACTCAAGTCACCTCTCGAGGAGAGGAACAAAATGAGGTACCCGAATCGAAAATCGAAGGGGGGGGCGCGATTTCGGACAGAGCCTTTGGTGTTATGTTTCAGAAGGTACAATTTGGCTGTTTTTTTCTTTGTTTAGACCTACAATGTGGCTGTTTTTTTTGGTTTAGACCTACAATTTGGCTGTTTTTTTTGGTTTAGAATATCTTACAGTATTCTTTTCATCAACTCGTTCTACATGCCTACGGCCGATTTAGGACCAGTTGCAGAAGTTCTATATTAAATTAGAGTAAAAAAACTTATAATTTTTTTTAAAGAATTTCCAGTATTTAGTTTTGTTTAGTTGATAAGAAAATTACCAAATCTTTTAATATTGAAAAGTCCGTACCTACTCAAGATTTTGCTATGTCAAAAGGACCCTGAGTCATAGTAAAATGATACTTGACAAAATAGTTCATTATTATTTATTATACATATTGTAGCGTTATCATAACTAGATTTTTTAATTATTTTTAGTGTAATTGTTAAGAGTTAATATAAGACAATAACGTTTCTTTACACAAAACCCGTTTCATTTTACAGGCAATAAACTTTTTAACGACTAACTAATTACTAGCCAATCAAGGCGCTAAAAGGTCGAATCGTATTACAGTGAACATAACAGAACCAAACTAAAATTGTACAGTCAACAACACATCAAATTGTAGGTTAAAGTGCTGTTGTTTTGCTATTTCAAATGGTATTTGAAGTAAGCCATTATACTTATGGTTTTTAAAGAATAATTTTAGACTTTATTACTCGGGGATAGAGTAGCTTTCTATTAGTAAAAAAATACCACCCCACCCTAAATGTATAATTTGTTCTAAGAAATTTTGTCGTTTAAACTTTTATCCTTTGGCCCATTTTAGCGAAATACTATAAAAAACTGGCATCTTCTTAAAACAATAAGTTGTTTCTGTAATGTTTACATCAAACTTTGCTTCAAGGTTAATGCTGCAAATTAGAATTGAAATAACTCATCAAGACGTCTTAACTAATTAATGGTTTCTGGACGGCAAACCAATAATTCATGTTTTAAACTAACAACTTCTTGCTCTGCGTTAATCCAAGTATTGAAATGGTTTAGGTTAACACATTTTTAAGTCAAAATTATTAATGTTAAAGAGAATATTAAATGTTATTCTTATGATATATATCTTATCTTATGTAGATTGTTTTTTTTTCCTCCTGACTCGGGAGAGGAAGGTGGTGAATCCTACATGGATACATCGCTGGCCGAGAGGTTATGTCAGACTCATACTGACTAAACACCACTCCTAAGGCACCTGCCTTAGCCTGGGAAAGCTATACAGGCTTAATATGAGCGATCGCACCCAGGGTGGCGGGCCGATGCTTGTGTAGATTGTATACGGACTAGACATTTACATGTTTAAAAAAATAATTATCTAATAAAATTTAGTTATGATGGTAACAATTGTTAGTTACTATCCGTCATCATAAGAGTCGTAAACTTCCGCTGTATCCAAACAAGTCACCGTGGATATCTACGAGGAGTGACATGAAGCAATGGACACTTGTGGCTGTTGATGATCACGTCTCGGATAACATCTTATGTCTGATAATCATCGTATTCATGATTGAGTTTACATATTATGATCGCAGTCTTTTTGAATGTCGTAAAGAGACCTAGCACTGTATACCAATACTGTCTACTTGAAAACGAAATAAAATTTTCCTTAAACTATTATCAAAGATATTGTTCTGAACACAAATATTGTGTTACAGACAATAGTGCTACAGCAGCCAAGCCCGAATCCGAACACAGAATACAGAAGAAGCCAAATACAGAAAAGTTTGTATTCATCATAGAGGTGGCCGAGGCTCAAATCTGGGCCCTCACAGTAGCATCGCCATGAAAACCGGCGTGCGAGCGCTACCGACCTTAAAGGTTGTCAAATTGAGGAGAGAAAGCCCAAATTTAAACCTATCTATGTTATAGCATAAATTATTAAGCTAAAACTTAAACATCATGCTAAAATATACAAGGTTTTGTAAGCGACAAGTAACAAATACCGCGATCCTATAAAATATAAGTTTCCGGTATTTCAGGTCATATGTACCTGCAATGGTGATAAGGTATAAGCCATGTACGTCATAAAAAAACTTAACACGTATTCCGAATAAAACTAGATATCGTAAAAGAACAATAAAATTGGTCCCGGGGTCGTGTTAAAACCAATTTGTCGCGGGAATCGGTGTCCCACTTCCACAGTTTACGGATCAAATAAACTCAAATGATGCGACTAACTTGTAATGAAATTGGACATGGCATTTGGACATAAAGATCTTATAATCTGTATTGTAACAAGATTACACTTAAATCCTCACATTTAAGCAAAGCTATTTTGTTAGAAATGTAGTCGAAGTTAGTAATCGAATATTTAATTTATACCTGATAGTTCTAGCGTGTTTACAAAGGCGCTCACATTCAGTTCGACTATTGCGAGTTTTATTTTACTGAACTTGATGCGGCAGAACACATAATGACTTCAGGTGAACTCCTTAAAATCTTTCTGTTTCATGCATGCATAATTTTATCCTGGATATTTTTTTGATTATCACACTAAATACCGCGTGCAATGACTCGTTACAAATAAAATCAAGAATTCAACACGGATGAAGTTCAGACAAATCCAGGTTACTAGCTGTACCAGCAAGTTCGTACTCTTCAATAAACTATAATAAAACTCTACAGGGATTATAAACCCACTTTAAAATAATCATACTTTGGTGATGGATAGAATATAACCAACCTTCCTCATTTGTGTGTATACAGCGAAAATACTTTGTGTTTTTAAAAGTATTTTCACTGTATACATAAGTTTTTGCAGTGTCAAGTAATCAAAGAGGGGCTCTAAAGGGGGCTTGTTTATTGAATGAGGGAATACAAAAAATTTTTATATCGAGATTGTCCAAGCTTTGGAACAGGTTAAGCCATTGATCTCGGCTCCATCTACAGTCTTAGCACCACCAATTCATATTGGTTTCCATGGGTAAAGAAGGGATGGGACTTAGCAGTGAGCACATGAAAAGCCCTGTGATGATGATATTAATATATAAAACACTAAAGGAATAATATAGATATAGATCTCAAGGATTTAAACTTCAATGTAGAAAACTATTGATTTTAATATTTTTTCTTAATCTGATATGGTTATGTGTATAGTATCAAGCAACCAAAATATGTCTGGCACTGTATTTAGTTGATATCAGTTTGAATCATTGAAAGAGTTGGACTTATTTTGATGGAACTTTCACTGGCAATTATGACTTTATGTAGAATTATAAAGGCTAAATACTTTTTGTGTAAACTGAACATCAAGCGGATGCACTGCGGGGTGCCTCAAATAATAAAACTCGTAATTATATTTATGTTGCATGTTGTCTTAAATTTAAAAATAAAACTACTTGTACATGTAGAGCCACACGCATTATAGTGTTCCGAGGGACCATTGCCTGTTAGTAGTAAGATAAACTTTTTTTCCTTTATTGGCTTTTTTGTTTGTGTACAAAACAAATAACAAATTTAGATAGAGTCAACAATATGTGCTTTTCATCATCATTCATTTAAAATGTTCAACTTCATGGATGCTGGTTAGTTGCTTCTACACATTATTACACTAATGAATTTATGAAAACTTACCTGTTGTTCTTTGGTTGAGCTAATCTGGACAGTTGCACCCTCTACGTCAGCCATTCTGGGCTCAGTGTCACTCTCAACTTCGTAAATGACTTTGTACAGATCCAAGCCTTCAGGGACGTTTGATTCAATATTTGCTTCAGGCCTTATTGTCAGTTCTTGATTTATTAGCTGACTCCGACTAATGCAAAGTGATCCTTGTAAGGACTCTGATATGGCCTAAGAAATAAGAAAACAAGTGATAACTTAGTTAGGGCACCTCTATGTATGTTCTTAAAATACTACACAGACTTAGAATCTCAATTTTAAATACAATTCCTAAAAGATAAATATATTTCATATTTTACTGTAATATTGATGTTTCTCATTCAAAATGTTTCTTTTTTAAACTATTACTGGTAATTACGAAAATTACAAATATTTACTCAAGCAACTCTTATGATTGCATATCTTAAGAATAACACTAAGGGCTAGTATTATGCCAGGCCATGCCAAGAATTCATTTTTAGCACATTTTTTTCAAGTTTTATGTTTCAAAGTACATCACAAAAGAAATATCAAAGAAACAACACTAATAAAAACAGTAAAAATACTGCTTTACCTAGTACTAATACTGGCAAATTGGGATCTATGAAGTTGGGGTACAGTTAACAGAATATCGGGATATATGCTTTGACATTTGGAGCTACCATATAACATTTGGAAGCAGCAGTTAGACAAAAAAAAGTAAGTAAGTAGTGTTGATAGAATACTCCAAGGTGGTTTAAAGCCTTTGTGGTTTTTGGGGAAAAGGTTTGAATCTAAACCAAAATAAATTTTCACACCACATATTTCCTAATATGAGTTATCGCATTTCAATGCAGGAAACATAAAATATTAAACAATTTTTGAGGGCAGTTACCCAAACACATTATAAGTGACTGAAACCTAATAAATTAAATGTTGATAGGTCTTAGCCAACTCCAAAACTCATCAATCATATACTTAATATAATGCCTTAGTTGCCTTATTCCACAAATATTAATGTCGACATTCTTATGACTTCCCAATTGAGTTGAATTTTATTAAATTCTTGATCCGTCTATGGAATGGAATAGCTTTATTGGCACAAATTTGAATAAATATAACAAAATAATATATTACAACTTCTTAAGCAAAGTAGAAGCTAGTTGAAAATTAATGACCTTGTGGCTAGACATGATTTAAATCCATGATGTTGGTTTAGCCCTAAGAATTGTATTAAAATATTGACGCTAATTTTTTTCCCAGAACCGGTTTGTGATAATAAGGTAGTTAATTGCTTTACCAATGTGGGAAGTCGTGTTGATTAAGTAAATTTATTAAACAAAAAACATTAGCAAAATGACATACAACATACCAAAATTAGAATTACATAAAATCAGGTCAATTATGTAAAATATCAATGAACTATGATAAAAAAATCTTTGTAAACTTACGTCGCTCAAAATGTCTTCCAAATCACAACACACATTGGTTGCTAGTACTGGTGAAGGACTCGGAGTCCGCGATCGATCCGGATAAAAATCTACATCTATCGGGACTAACAACTCATTTGTATGAATTTCATTGAACTCCATCACTGTATGCTGTTAAAGAAGGGTAAAAATATATCGTTTATTTAGTAATCTCCTGAGATTTACTACATGGGCTCACTCTTAGAATTAACCTTTTAAAAGACATTAATAACGCACGAAACGATGATTGATCTTACCCATCGATGATTAGGTTCTCTTACGAGAACAAAACATTTCAAAATTAAAGTAATTTCAGGTAATCTAGCGAATTGTTTGAAAAAAAGCCTGCAATAAATAGTTAGCACGTCGATAGGTATATTTACCGATTGAATGAAGCAAACAAAACGTCAAACGAAAATTCCGTTTCACGACTAACAAACTGTATGAATAAACTTCTAATTAAAGTTTAATTTCAATTATGTATAATTCACTTACTTAATTTCTGAGACCAGATGCTAAATAAACCCAGCTGAAGTTGTTTGTTTTGAGTGATAAGTCCAGGTAGTATTTTTTTGCGAAGGGACACAATGCTCAACAAACCTAACAATTTTTCTTTTCATTAGGACTTTAAGTGATTGAAATAAGGCTCTTTTTATATTGGCTTAATTCCATCACTGTCATCTCGCAAACTGTAACAAAGATAAATGTCGTGGTCAACTCGAGTTATAGTAAATCTTAATAACTGAAACAATAAAATATTCTTTCAAATCAGTAGCTTTTACAAAACGTGTCAACTATAAATAATTCAAGTTTGTGAATTAAGCTAATGACCATTTGGTCAACCGTTAATTGTACAGCTCATAAACCTCAAAAAATCTAAGTAACATTTATGGATAGGTTGAAGAGGTATTTAACGTCAACGAGACACCACCCCGCACCAGAAGGCAACGTGGCGGTGGCATGGCGAGTGCTTTCTTAAATAAGGCGAGAACCGAATCGGCAAACCCACGCCGTATTTAACTTTCTCAATGAAAGACGGAACAGTGAAGCGATCATGTTGATTAATTTCTTTTCCTTAAATTAAACTCTCGACAATACAAAGCATATTTTATAATTACGTTTGCCAGTAAAATAGTGCACATAATGGCTTGAAAAATATATTAAATTTATTTCATACACTCCCTGAATGTCCATGTGTCCCAATCACACCTAATAAAATTAATTATCGTTATTAACACATAAATTTAATTAGATCAATTAGTAATTGCGTTAAGGATCTCTCAATATGTAATCGATGCCTTATTCAAAGAGTATGTAATCACTACGTTTTGCGTTATCTACTATTAATTATTAATGCAAAAATCTGAGTGTTATACACTTTTTTTTAAGAAGCGGCTTCTGGGTACGCTAAAACAAGAATGGATATCTATACTTTTTATCTATTCAAAGTCATTCTCTTCTGATCATTCATATACCGAGTTTAAACATCATCAAATTATGGAAAGATAATATCAGCTGAAAAACCTATAAAATATTGCGTAAATAAATCTAGTAGTCTATTAAATAAATGGCAAATTAATGGATTTATTGAAACGTCTATGGACTTGAGAGAGCATAGAAAAAGATCTCCCGCTGTTTTGTTTCGCTTGCCAACACTCATGCAAGTTTAACAATACACCATTATCAATCAGACACTAATTGGCGGATATTAGTGTCAGACACAATTTTATTTACAAGAAAAACGAAACTAGTAAAATTGAGTTCCCCGCTCCAAAAAGATGTTGATATTGTATTTTTTATAAGCATTGCCACTTGCCATTTAGTTAGACCTATGAACTAAGTTTCCGAACGTTTTTCTATTAATTTTGACAATTGACATATGTCACATTCATTCAATACGAACGTTTGTTTGGTTGGAAATCGAAAGAAAACAAAAACGTTTTATAATTTCATTTATTTTTAAGAAAAACAGTAATAAACATGGCTACATATGATAATAAAATTTGGCTTCTCAAAAATATTAGAGAAGCTTTCATTGCAACTGACGATACAGGGCTATGTGAAATTGTGATGGCTGGTGAAGACTTTTCAAAAATATTTCAAAATAAAGCTGTAGAAGATAAAAAAAGAATAAGAGAAGGAAAACTGAGTCAACCGAGTACAAGTAAAGGTAAATAAAAATAATAATTAGTTGTTTTAATTGATATTATGATAAATATAAATTTTATCTTCAGGTAAAGAAGGAATGGGTGATATATCTGAAGATGAAGAGGAGAAAGAAATTATTACTCAATTCGACCCATATCCCGATATGGAAGACAGCGAAGAGGAATATGGGAGCAGCTATCTTCGTTATGAAGAGTTTGGAGGACATAGGTAAGTGCCATCTATTCTGATATTGTTGTCAGTTTAATAAAGCCATCTATAAACCACTAAAGTCTAAACTTGATGTTTATAGGCAACGCTCAAATACTGCACAATGGCTAGACAAAAAGGAACAAGCTTTAAAAAAGGCAGCTAAAATTAAAGTAATTAAATGGGATGATTCCTCTTCACACCTAAGCTCTGAACAAATTGCTGAAATATTCACAAGAACAGATGTGAAAAAACTAGAAAAAAAGAAGTCATTGTTAGCGGAACAAATGGCAACATGTCCAGATCTTCCTCATCGTCAGTACCTGGAATATGCTAAGTTTGATGGTACAGCACAGATGGGACTTCCAACTAAATCATTCAAAATTTTCATGACTATGCTACCTGAAAAGAACCAGAACTATCCATTAGTAGTCTGTGTGATTGCCAATGCCAAGATCAAAGATTTAATTGGATTTACATGCTATAAATACAGGTTAGTCATATTGCTCATAACTTAATTTCATGCAGTTTCAAAAAATTTCATTCATTTTGTTCCCAATTTAAAAAAGAAAAACTAAGAACAATAAATAAAAGTGTAGGACTCGCACTGAATAGTTAAATTTATAAAAAAGTTAATAAATCATTTTACTATGACAAGGTTCAATAGCTTCTATATATGCCTATATCAATCTTTTCATATAAAATTATTAATGAAGAAAATTATTTCAGCATTGAACATCCTGAAATCACTCTAGGCTCTGTGCATAATTATGGACTATGTATAGCTGAAGATGATGGGGAAGTAGATTGGGCATTCCCTTGTCTTGATACTAATGAACCCTGCTCCAAATTTGGTTTCACATGCCTTGGACTTGTAGAACTGAAAAATAAACATGTATTTGCACATGCTCCTCTCTCAATACCAGAAGAAGGCATGTTAGATGCATTTCCAAAAGCTGGAGAGTCAGGTCAGAGTCATCAAAACCCATCAAGACAACACACAGGTGGAAGTGCTACATCAGAAGCAGTTAGGAAAGCCATTAATGCTGTAAATCAAGGTAACCTTATGATAAACTGACTTTTTACATAATTTTATGTTATTCATTTAAAATAATGTATTTAATTGCAGTATTTTATTATGATACTTTAGTAACACTATTGAGCTTAATCAAAAATGACAATATATGGTACAGACAGATGTCTGTCATAACATCAAACCCTCAAAAACTCCAGTTCTTCAGTGGTGATGGTGCATGCAACTGTGCCTAAATATTTTTTGTAATGATCATGTTTGAAATAATACTGATGCCAAATTGGGTAAAGATTATTTATTTGCATCACAAAATGCAATGCAATATGAGTATAATGCTGATGGTGCAGCTTGATTTTGAAGCTTTCAAACTAGTGTGAAAATTATAGTGTGAAAGTTCTAAAATAATCTAAGTTTATTGATTTAAATAAAAAGAGAAATAGTTCTGAGCTAACGGCAGATCTGTGAAATCCATACAACAATTCTAGTTTTTCTTAAAATAGTTTTGGTTTGAGTAATTGTGGGATCCTTCTAGAAAATACTTTCTAGAAGCTTGAGTGTCCAAATCAAGTGCCATTTGGACACTCGAGCGTCGCACTGTTAACAAGCGCCTATTCGTAAGGTTAATCCGTATTTTGATAGAAGATTTGAAGGATGGTGACTGGTAAGGAGAAAAAGTCTTATCTTATTCTTCTATGTGCTCAGTGGAGAGCACTTAAAGTATTCGCCGAAAAAACAACCAGTATCAATGAACCCGTTACAAATGCACGAATGAACCCGTTACAAATGCACGCAGCGTGCTCAAAGTGCGCTGTCGAATTTATTAAAGTGTATGGAACATTTAAGATTGCATTTTACCTTACAAGTTGTGATGCAAATAATCTTTACCCAGCTTTAGCAATATATTACGTGTATCTTATTACACATAAATATATTAAGTGCAACAGTGTCTTCTCCTTTTATGTCGTTTTACTAAGAAAACTGGGGCTTTCCCTTTGGATGAAAATAGCTGGGGAATATTTGAGACATTCCAGTGAGCATTGTTGAAAGATAATAAATAATACTATTCTTCTTTTCTAGAACGTAAGGTGGCTGAATCAGAGTTAGATAAAATTCAATCCCATTTAAATGCAACAGATGCACCCCAATACAAGACTTACAGAGTGCACTTGTTGCGTAAAGTACGCACTAACACATTAGTTCAATTAGGAATATCACTTGAGAGGATTGAGGTGGAACCTTTGGTAGTACACAAACATCAATTTTGGGTGAGTTGTTTTATTTATACCTCGTTAAATTGTTTCAAAATATTACAAGAATAAAGGTGTAAAGTAAACCTAATATAATCAATTGTGTAAAAAAAAGATACTGATCAAGCTTTTTCACTAAAAAAATTAAAAAAAACTTTATTTTTGGGTACCAATTCAGGCTTGGGAAGAACCGCACAAAAAACTTGTCACATAGGTCACATTAAACATTGTCAACATTAAAGTTACATTTAGAATATTATATATTGTTTCGACGACTGTTTGGTGCAATGGTAGTGACTCTGCCTTTCGCACTAAGGGGGCTTGGGTTCAAATCCCGGAAGGGGCAGATGTTTGTATGATGAATACGAACATTTGTACCTGAGTCATGGGTGTTTTTATATATTTCTATGAATTTTACATCTCTATGTTTCATATATGTATGTCAATCCGTTACCCTAGTATCCATAACACAAGCCTTACAGTGCTTACTTTGGGCTAGGCTAATTGGTGTGAATGTAGGAAATATTTATTTATTCATTGTTACCATTACATGCAACACAAACAATATTAGTCTATTTAAAATAATAGCTATGCAAACGCTTCCTTTACGTTGTTGATTACAACAGAGTCAACAAGTGTCTGTTTTAAATAAGTATTGCAATAGTTTTAAACTCATACATTGCAGTGGATATGACATGCAAAAGATAAAAATAAAAGAAATAATTACCTGTGGTTCCATTGCTTATCCTATTTAAATGTTACAGTTTTGTTAGCTGTGGTGTGGCATTTCAAAAGAATTTCCTTCAGGCGACAAATGAAAATGATGCCTTATTATATATTTACTTTATCTTCTTTTCAGTCAAGATCAAAATATTTTAGACTCAATATAGACTCAGTTGCTTGTTGTCAAATACTTGAAGCAAAGGCGAATAAAACGACATTCCGCATAGTCTATTCACCGACAAATAGCAATTATTACTGTGACCCAAACACCTCAGGTAAATATGATAAAATATATCCATTATTTAATTACATGAGTTTTCACTTGTTACTTAAAGTAGCTTTAATAATTTAATAAGGCTCTTTTATGGCATAATACCTTGACTCCTTAAAGGGATGTTACGCATTTAGCATTTCATCAGTTTGGCCTATAAGTTTGGTTTTGATGGACACCAGACTGATAGTGTAACATACACTGACTGACAAAATAGTGATAAAATTTTTATATTTTGGTAATTTTAATAATTTATCAATCTGCCTTCAGTCAAGACTGATGAATCAAACTGATGAAATACTGAATGTGTAACCTCCATCTTAAACATTCTTGTTTTTAATTCGAACAAATAAAATGTGTGTGCATAATTACATTTATGCTGCTTTGAATGGTGAAAAATTTGGCGCGTGAGTTGATGTAAAACGGTTATCAGGGTGTAATTAAAGTAAAATGTCATTCAGATAAATTATTATGATAGAAAAATACTAGAAAAAATCGACTCGGGTCACAAGTGAATTCTCAGGCGGGAATCGAACCCGCAACCAATTGGGAGAGCATTGTACCGGATTTCCAAAGGTTGCGGGTTCGATTCCCGCCTGAGAATTCACTTGTGACGCGTGTCGATTTTTTTCTGTTATTTTTCTATCATAATAATTTATCTTATAAGATCGCATTGAAAATGCATAAAATATATAAAAATTATAAAACAAAAATGTCATTCAGGTAAAAAACTGTTAATGGGGTTTTCTTTAAATTTCCAGGTGGTGTCAGCTTTTTCCATCCAAGTTCAGTATATAAAATCTACGATTTCGAATGTGAACACGATGTAGCTAGAGAAATCGTTGATAAAGTTAATACCATACTCGATTTAAGGAATAGTCCATGTCGTCGCGAATATAAAACATCGAAAGAGAAAAAAGTGCAAACAAGGAGAAGTTTCCAGACCAGGCATTTAAGTTGAGTTTTGATAATAACTGCTAACTATTTATTGTATTGTAATTCTCGAAGTTCCTGTTTCATATACATTCTTATTTGTGAATAGATAGTAAATAGCCATAAGCTTACAGCAGAAAGATCTAATTTACACTATTCACCGAAGTTACAAGCAAAACAAAGCTAGCGCCACATAACACCGCATCGCAGTTTTTCTGCCAAGCTATAACGGCGCTACATTCAGTAATCCAGACGCGATTCCATTATATACTCTGATCACATATTTTATATATTATTATTATTTCCACGCATGTGTTCTACTTTAGGTAAAAAATGTTTAAACTGACTGAAGTAATTTATGCGTATCAATGGTTTTAGTTCCGATTGAATATTGATTAAAAACGAAGGATAATCAACCTTATGACACTATATATAATGGATGAATCTCTTAAACCACTCCAAACATTTTTTGCTGACTTAACAATGTCTGCAAGAGGTTTACCAGGATTAGTTGATCATATAAAAGGAGAGATCTTATAGAAGTTGGTATCATGTAGTGAGTTGGGCCATTGAATAATATGTGCACGCACACAAAGCATAGACTAGACTTCTTGAAACTGTTTTGTTTTGTATTTTATAAAAAAAAATGTAGTAACATAATCGCAGCTATTCTATGAGGATATGTACACATCTTGATATTTTCTATATAGAGCGGGAATTGCCGCGCTGTTACCAAATGAGTTTTTTTACATTGTTTACTTGGTACAGGGGAGTCAAACATTGTTTTAACTGCCTCTAGGTTTCCTAGAATATAACTGTCGGTATCTGAGGGTTTGATAATTTTTTTATACAATTTAATTGGTGAAAGGCTTTTTCAAAAATTAGTTTAGCTACTATTACTTTAACATAAATCTGTCGACCTAACACCAATGTTAATATTGTTAATAACAGTCTCTAAAATATCTTTTATCATGTAAAATGTCTATAACTTAAACTATTCGGAACAATCAGTGGCGTAGTTAAGATTTGGTACCTGTAAATTATGGCCTGGGCTATATTATCGACATTTTCCAACGCTACACTAATAATTATATACTACAACTTCTTGTATATTTTTTTTTCTATCAGACAGCCTTGTATCACCTCACAAACGAAAATTCAGTTAATGTCATTAAAACCTAAGGCCATTCCCCAAGTATACAAAAAGTGTGTACCTATTTCTTGTCAAGTGTCACACTGTAGCTAAATATTTAATGGAGAATTTTGACAGTTTTGTAAAGGTTGATGTGATGTTGACTGTATGTAAATTACATTATCGTCTGTATACTGTGACATAATTTATACTTTGTGTCTCAGTGGAATAGAGCCTTATATTAAAAATTACTCAAAAATCTAAACCCACTTGATAAAATTTATGATGAAATTTTCTGACCAAATAATGAATGACCTGTGGTAAAGAAACTTGCTAAGTTCTTATTAAGTATGATGATACTTGTGTTGATTACTTAGTTTTGTTATTATAATTTTTATCGTCATTCATGTATGTGTTTTTACGTTCCGCCTACATTGTTTAGGTAAGAGCTGACCGATAGTAGAGGAAAATTTTGTATCTCGCTGAGTAATTATGTTTATAAGGTAACTTCCACTATGTGATACAGCATAACGAGTAATGTGGACAAACCCTTCAATTTATTCGTGTTATTAATAAATTCCCTTCTGATATTGGACTGAGCTAACTTAACCTTGATAGCTGCGAATTTTTGTGTCTATCAACCTCGTATAATGTCTAGTCTTATAATACTGTTAAAAATAAATATACCCAAACAAATCCAACCAGGAACCAGCTTTACTGTGTCAAAGCTGAACTACGTCGATTTCTACCGAAAGTTTTAATAAGATTCCGTTTTTAATATTCAATAAATTATTATGATTATCTCAATTTAATTTAATAATATTACAAAGAAATAAGTATTAAATATAATAATGCTATATTATGAATGAAATTGTTTTATTATAATATAATTTGCTGTTAATAATGAAATTGTTTAATTCAGCGTGTACGAATTGCATTGTATGTTTGTAATGAATGAATTGTAATTTATAATGAAATATTACAATAAATTGTTATTAATGGTTTAATTGGTTTACTTTTATGCGGCGGGAAGTTCAAATCAGGACTGTTTATATGTATTTTACACAAGTCCCTATTCCACCACGATCATATTTTCATCATATATCTGTTATATAATTGTCTAATGATCTTAAGTATACTAGTCATATAATCGTGTTTATAAAACAAAATCAACAGCTTCAAAATTATTCAAAGAAACAACCTAATAATAATTCGCCATTTTAAAGACAATTTTCTTTTATATCCTTTAATTAAGCAGGACTACCGCCACGATTTACGAAATAGTGTTACCATCTCGTAAAGATTCATAAATAATGCAATAGGTATTAGCAATCACTAATACCCAATGATAAGTTATGACTTACCCACATCTGTCAGTACGGAAACGCATTTTTTCATGCTCTATCCTTTTTTGTGGCTTAGGAACTACATTAGCCAGAGCGAGAAAGATAGCCTGCTCTCGAGCATTTTACCGCGCGCTAAAGCACTTATCCTAGTCCAGAAAGAAAGGGCGAAATCGTCGCGAGTCTATCGCTAGAGGGTCCAGTTTTTCGGTGACCAGTGCCTTGTCAAGGCGCGTATACAAAACGATTCGCAGCGAATTCGCCTTTTAAGAACAAGGTCTATCTATCTTTCTACCAGATGAACGTTCCTGCGCGACAGAAAAGGATAGAGCATGAATAAATTCGTATCATTTAAGATATGCTGGCCGCGCCACATTCTTTACTGATGGATGGCAGTTTTACTGGGCTGACTTTCAACGGAGGAGGAAAACTTGTACCTCGGAAAGTGCACATGTTGCAGAGGCGTTATTAGTATGCTGATAGTGCAATAACATCAATAGTAAACGAGAAAGGTCAATGTTTAGACAGGAAATAACCTCTGCATTCTGATGCGTTTAAATAGGAACGTTTCGTCTTAGAAACCGTTGTGTAAAAAAATGAGTTGATGTATTAAATGCTTAATAATCACGATGTAAGCAGGGGGTTTGCCAGGTCAGTCCTTTTGAGAATGTCGCAATGTCTAGTTAGTTTGATAGCATTAGTTATTTTTACGGGATTAGCTTTGGGTAACTTGAAATATTTAATCACGTTTTCAGTAAGTCTTTTCTTTGGGGATAACATGATCCCAGGATTATGTTATCCCCAAAAATCAAGTCGGCAACTTAACAGATGTTTCATAGAGCTGTCATTATTACATTATTTTGTCTTTAGGAAGCCATGCCAAGAAAGTATAAGACAAAAGATTTCTCTCACACATATGGAATATTTAATCACCCTGGAATCAAAGCTGCCAATCAGGTGTAATTAAGTCATCTTCATACAATGGACACTTCTAAGTCTACCATATGGTGTTCAATTAAATAATGAGCTAAATTGTAGCACAATTATCAATAGATAGATAAATTCTAAATAATTTGACATAAAAAGTTTTCCAATACTGCAAAAAAATAATAATATATAGTCTAAAAGCAAAAGGGGCGATCAACCCTACAGTAGCTTCGTGCATACCGTTACTCTGATTAATAAAGCACTGCTTGAGCGCAGTCTCAAGTCTATGAGATGAACCCGCTCCTTCACTACAAAACTCAGAGTAAACAGGACTGGAGTAGCCTTTGCCTAACATTACCCCTCTGCCAAATGCACAAGCATCGGAATCCTGTGCGTTATATAAAACTAGTTGAGCCGCCATTTTAAAACCACAATAATCAGAACGTCTTACCGTGCAGAGCTCCCACGAAAATGCCTGCCTGTGCTGTTTTCTACTGTAAAAAAAATTCGAAAATATCTAGTATGCAAAAAGATGGTGTCACCTTTCATTTGTAAGCATAATTTTTAGGTTTTGATTATTATTTAATTCATAATTTCATGTTTTAGCAGACTACAATTTCAAATTTCGCGCTCAAAGTTCGTTTGATGACGTCACGGCTGCACTCCCCACGAGACTACCTAGGGTTGACCATTATCGCATTTCAATTAATTATGACAAAAATTAGAAAAAGTTTGTTTGTAATAAATAACTGTAATTTTGTATTAATTAATTACCAATTATAATTTCGTTTTAACAATGTACGTTGCATGTTTATTTTTAGTTTAGTATTAAGTACATACCTACACTTTTGCGGCTGCTTGAAGCCTATTCTTTGCCACACAACATGGAAATATATAATAATAAATAAAATAATTAATTAAAATAATAATCAAACTATTTGTCCTTTTATTCATGCTGGGCGGCGCTCATAAACATTAAGAGTACGAATGCTGTATATACTTCCAGTGTCCCTGACTTCATAAAAAAGACACGGTTAAAAGGGTACCATCGTCTAACCAGCACACCCGATCATTTCCGAGAAACCAAAATTTTTTTTCGAGCCACAGGACAAATTGTTTTTATTTTGTAATCAGCAACCCTTATTAATTTGTACAATATTAATTTGCACAATAGTGATGTCAACTTCATCGATATTGTGATTTTACGAGTGAGTAATGAATGAATGAATGCAAGTAACATACTTAAATTGGAAATATGTATTTTTAATTTAAATCTGTATGTCGCAGGGAAATTGTATAATTCCGCAGTTTACATTCGGCGTCATCAGTTTGAAAAACACATACCCTTTTCTTAGTTCTTTTTCTTAACGATAATAAAACACAGCTTAGATAAATTACAGTTTGTTTCAGTAATTATTACCAGGTCTTAATGATGATTTCAAATAAGAATAAGGTATGTGATTTTGAACTGATGACGCCGTATGTAAAGTGCGGAATTATACTATTTACCTGCGATATTATACATACGAGAATAAAACTGTAAAGATATAGAATAAAACAGGTCAAGTCCACCTTAAACCAAATGGCTAGTAATGAGAGTAGAGGAAGCGAAATCACTAATTTTTGAACATTTTGTCTGTCTGTATGTATGTTTGAGCACGCATCACCCAAAAACTACGCGACGGATTTTGATGACATTTTAGTATGGTAATAGCTAAATGTCATCGTCAACATTTAAGTTAAGTTTTTTATTAATATTGTAGCATTTATAGCTCCTTTTAAAAACCGGCTTGTCCAACTGCAATACTTCAAGATACTAGGAGTAAGGTATGTGGTACCAAAAGTCATTTGTACATAAATGAAAGCTATTGGAAGATAGTATTGCAGTATTAAAATTAGAAATGATCGGTATGTGTAGTTCAGGCAAATATACTCTGCCCCTAGGCGGTATACTAATTGTTGGTATTTATACTTTAAGCTTTGATATGCCCGGAAACATCTAATTTTTCATATTCAGTTTTCCTAAAGAATACAGCATACGAAAAAAATGGATTCATGCTTGTAATAGGTAATAGGTCTTGGGCATCTTCAAGAACAAGTACTATATGTTCCATACATATTGAGCCGTCTCAGTTTCAAAAATTATCTAACAATAGAAGAAGATTAGTTGCCCATGCTGTGCCAACGTTATTCTTGAATGATCCTCTTAGTTTATTATATAACTAGTTATGCTTCAAATACATATTAACATGTAATATTATAACAGTTTTAGTTTATTACATTTAAATGTATTAATTTTAGGTTAAAAAATAAGTTGAAAAGGAAATACCTGCAAAAAGTGATGTAAGCAAATCGCAAAAAAATACAAATAATCAATCGGTCAAAGTAAAAATCTGAGAAATATAACTATATTCACTATCGCTTTGTTAAAAATAATGTTTCAGAGTTCCTCCTTTCCATTATGGGTATACGCAAAAGGGTCCACAGTGAATTCTATATATATAATAACACCTATTGTAAATATCTTTTAAATGCAATAAACTATCAAGTTTCAATTTGTATTTGTAGGAATACTAACGCAAAGTTAATAAATTCATTCATTGAACGAAACTGATTTATCGATCTCGATATTCTCGTGCTATGTCATGTCACTTCTCACACAATGACATTCGTGTGTTTGAATAGAACGTTAACACACTATTTTAAGCACGTGTGCGTGTATTTTAAATATGTTTGTCGTATTATGCATGTGTGCGTTTGTAAACACGCAAAGAGTTTTTGTTCCTGTGTGCTGGCATTGAATGTAGTAGTAACCTCACCCCCCGCAAAAAATGGCAGAAAAATATGTACGAGATATTGACTAATGGCTACTCCAGTCCTGTTTACTCTGAGCTACAAAACAATGGAAACTGCCCCTTCAAATGAAGACAAATCAATGCAGGCAGGATTAACAAGCAAAGACTAAAAACAATATGTCAGACTATGTTTTATAAATATGCATTTTTGAATAATTGAGAAAAAATTGAACTAGGTTAGAGTTCAACATCAGAAAAATATGGAAAAAAACAATCTACCACTGTAAAAAATATTTACACTATTTTGATGAATATGTACTAGTGATGTACCGGATCGTCAAAAATGTAGATCCGCGGATACGGATCTAAATACGGATATTTGGTGTCAAGATCTGCAGATACGGATACGGATCTTAGCTTTCTTGGTGTCGATGCGCGCGATCTTCGATCGAAACTAAAGTACCTATTGGCAAATTTTCGGAGATCTTAGTCACATTGCTTGTACCCATGTATTTATCATCACCTGCAACAAGTATTCAAAGTGAACAATTTTTCAGTGCAACAGGGATTGTTTATGATCCTAATCGTAACTGACTTTTGGGGTACAAAGCTGCCAAGTAACTCTTTTTGAAATATAATTTACCATTACTTAATTTCAATTATGACTTATTATTTTCTAAGTTCTTCTAATTGTCATTGTGATTTTAATCTAACATTAACACTGTATGTATCATGCAGTATTAGTTTACTTGATTAAAAAATCATTTATTTCGAATATAAAATATTACGAAGATCTAAGTTTTGCTTTCTTGATAAAAAGTGATCTTATAACTTTTTATAACATTGATCTCATTAAAAAGCTATTTGACTTAGCACCTTGGAGTTATACACTATTGGTATGATAACTAACTACGGCAAACTTTGCAACATAAAGGAGCCAAATATTTGATTATAAGAAATAAAAAAATATCTTTATTCAATTTCATAGTTTTTTATTGCTGCCTAATCACCTATTTACGGCGAAGAGTAAGGCGCACTAGCGACGCCAATTGCTTTAAATTTTTAGCTACTAAACCGGATCTATTTTAAATAATTGTGGACCGTCAGAATCTCCGCAATTGGCGTCGCTAGTGCGATTTACCCTTCGCCTTTAAGAATTTTATCTATAAATTTAAAATTAATTAGGTAAATAGATCCGTAACAGATCCGCCAAAAAGTAATTGTTGATATTTACAAAACATTTGAAGCAAGATTTAAACCACATTTAGGTGTAAGTTAGTTATAAAACAATTTATTCTAATTGATAATAATAATTGTAATTTAATCAAAAGGTTTGGTGCAAAACACCTTACAAAACCAACAATGTTTTCCATAAGACATTAAAAAAGTTTGTTTTGAAAGAGACTATCCCAAAAGTATCCTAAAAGAAAGAAACAAATCTACAAACACGTTTTATGAAGACAAATTTGCATAGCGATTATCAAATAAACTATTTACTCTTATGTTATCACTGTTATCTCTGTTTACAAATAAGTTAATTTAATCTAAATTCCCTAGGTTATAATTGATTATTGTAACATAAAAAGGTATACACAATAGCTATCAATCGTAAGTAGGTCCAGCTATTTTACCATCCTTTATTGCAAGTGATTACATAGTTATTATTTGTGGCCACATATATCTTAATTTGTATCACCCTCCAATCTTACATCGACTAATTATTTACACAATATAACCATATTATTACATATAACCATATACAATACGAAATGTTATTTTTTCAGCTCTACTGTACTGTTTTCTAATATGTACTCAGTTATTTTATTGACTTTATCTTCACTGTATCTTAGAATAACATCTTCAAGTTCATTAACTCTGCAGTACAATGCTCTTGTTTCTTTCAGTGACTTGTGCAATTTTAATTGACTTTCAACAAGTTTAGGAATATTGGGTTTAGCCTTTAAAAACTCAATATCTTCATTTGATAATTCTGAGTATGATATTCTGGATCTGCTTGAAGATTTTACTGACATCTGATATTGCCTGTAGACAAAAGGTATTTTATATATATTCTAATAGATTACAATAATATGACGTATTGTACAGCTTTAACACTTACTGCCTCAAATCATGGTATTTGTCTCTTCTTAACTTAACTTCATTTTTCCACTGCTCTTTCTCAGCCAAAAGTTTTTCATGATATCTAAAAAGAAATATTTCAGTAGATAACACTGATAAATATAGGTGCTAAATTTTGTAAAATATTAACTATTCTTACGTTGTAAGCTCCTGAATTCGTCTTTCGGCTTCTGTTTTATTCACAAGTACGTTGGGATGTGAATTTTCGGCTATCGTTTGTGGCACTAGAAATTCGAAAAGTATTAAAGAAAAAAATAATAGATTTAACAAAATTAATTTTTAATTAAATTGTAAACTAGCGCAATTATGTACCAAGAGATTCTCTCCTCTCAAAGAAAGTAGATCTTCTTCGGCGTGGTGGTGACCGAAACGATTGATGCGCTTCACTTTCTCTAGAAGTATTTTCCATTCTTGTTACTGATATTTTATAATAAAACAATATAAGGAAATAAGTAAGTAATTATGAAAATAAATTTAAATTTTCAAAATAACAACAACGTTATTTTCAAACTGACGCCATCCATGACATTGATTATTTTTTTTATTAGCATTTCTCTTAAGGGAAGCCAAATGATATAAAACTCATACAGCCTAGTCTTCAGTAATTTATATTTTTACTTCTGTTAATGTGAGGTGATTAATATATGATGAATGCTCATAAATAAATAATGAAATAACCGCTTTACCTAGGTTTCAGTAAAACTGTGGACTTTTACTGAAATCTCCGCGTGAATATTTTGAGATAGCGTGAAAACATGCCTTCGTCTGTTTTGCAAACCACCATTATTATCACGATTTCTTAAATCCACTAATATAACGCACTTATTTATATCCGAAACAAAACTTGTAATTAGAAAATCAGTAGGTAGTCTACCTAAGGGCCACTTCCCGCTCCCTCCAAAAAGTTCTGAGTAAATTGGTTTTACGCTTTTTAAGGTAATTTTACTTTACTTTGAACCCAATTAATAATATGGTCTGTGATAACAAATAAGTATGTACATTTAAAAATATAGTAATTTATCAACCTGTATTTTTTGTTCTATGTTCTGTAAAGTGTTTAATATTTTCTATAACATATCAACCATCGCCTTTTTATTTTGCCTAAATAAAAGTTACATTGCAATTGGAATAAAACCGCATTTTTACTGATATTGCGCATAATTTATTTTATATTTAAAATCCGTAAGAAAGTGGTTTTTATTCAAATGTGTAATGTGAATGACATGAATGTGTAATGTCAATTTTAACCGTTCTCTTTTACTTTTCTGACAGAGACAAAGGCAAAAATTGCATCTGCTAAAGATTTAATTTAAAAACATCTGTTTCAAAAAGAAAAATAAATATTATATAAAATCTGTTTATATGCTGCTTAAATGAGTTATAGTAATTAATATTTATAACCTTAATTTAAGTTGACGATTTTAAAACTTTCTATTTATCCTTTCCTTTAAAAGTGAGGCACTGAAAAAGAAACGAATTTTTCAAACCGCCCCTGCTTTTATTGATTCATTTGAAAATATAGCTGAAAAATGATGCATATTATTTTGTTTTTATCCCATTTTTGTATCTTTTTGAGTCGAGAATTGAGTTACATATATAAACTCATTTGCAAAAAAAACGGGCACCTAAGCAATGAACCATTTCAAATGTTAATATTGCTTTGTTTGATAGTTATAGGTAGTTTTATCCTCACAATTTGGTAAATTAATAAGAAAATAATCGTTTTCATCAGTATTTCATAAAAATTTGATACAATTTATGGGAAATAATGCTAAACCTCACTAGTAGTGTATGTTCGCTAGTAGTGCATATGCTCATGAAGTAAAAATAAAAAAGTTTTTTTGTTTGTTTTTCTTTAATAAAGTAAAAGCAGATAAATGTTTAATATCGAGTGTGACCCCCTCTAGCTAAAATCACAGCTGGAATTTGTTTGGGCATGCTAGAGAGTATATCCCGGATACTTGCTTGAGGAATACATTCCCACTCCGCAGTAATCACATTCTTCAGCTCTCTGATGATCTGCGGAGCCGGTTGTACTGATCTCACACGTCGTTTCAGAACGTCCCAGACATGCTCTATGGAATTGAGATCGGGACTTCGAGCTGGCCAATCCAAACGACGAATGCCGACCTCTTGAACATACGCTTTAACATCGCGAGATCGGTGGGCGCGAGCATTGTCGTCCATAAAAATCGAGTCTTCACCTAGAGCGGCCAATGCGTGTTGTGCATGAGGAATTAGAATTTCCGTTATGTATCGATGCCCAGTCAGTGAGCCGTTTTCAATGAAGACTAACTCTGTACGATCCTTTGAATTTATTCCTGCCCAAAACATAACAGAGCCCCCACCATAGGGCGTGATTTCTTCGAAACATGCCTCTGCAAAGCGTTTTCCTTGTCTTCTTAGCACTCGCCGACGTCGATCTTCACCGAACAGAGATATCCTGGCTTCATCAGAGAACAAAACCCTATTCCAATCTTCTTGAGTCCATGATTCACAATTTCTAGCGAACCTAAGCCTGTGAACTCGGTGCTCACGGAGTAATTTGAGGCCGCGGGCCGGGCGGTGACTGCGTATATTGGCAGCGAGAAGCCTCCTCCTGACCGTCCATAGACTAATATGCACATTTCTTACTTCTTGGAGGTTGTTCTTAAGATCCACATACGAAAATTTGCGATTTCTCAATGCGCGACTCACAAAAAAAAGGATCATCCCGTGGTTGGGTACATGGTTTTCTTCCAGAACCAGGCCTTCTCTCGACGGAACCAGTCTCCTAATCTCGCTGCCAGGTCCTTTGGACCGTCGAGCGACTAACATTTAGCCTCCTAGCCACGAAGCATTGGCTGCAACCCTCTTCTTTTACCACTTTATCTACAATTTTTGATACAGCCAAACAGCAATAAATAAAGCTTTGACAGTCAGGGATATGAAATTAATCGATGAAAATTGAATAAAAGTTATGAAAATCGATGTTAACTTCTGGAACTACGCGCCAAAAATATAGGATAAAAAGGGGTTTTCTGTAAAAAATGAGCATCAAATGAAAATTTGAATTTAGAACGTACTTTTTTTAATACCACGGCATTTTTAAAACCGGCCAGTAACGTGTACAAACGATTGAAATCTTTTTTGTATTGTATCTTTTTAAAGATGAATGAAAATCAAAACCGCCCGTTTTTTTTGCAAATGAGTGTATTTTGGAATACAGTCAATCTGTGCTGTGTATCTGAGCATTAAGTGATTTGATTACTTTACTTACTTACATAGTCTTTGGTAGTTGTCATAACAACGCCTCGTAAAAATATTTCTATTCTACAAAAAAAAAAAAAAAAAAAATATTTGACTGGTAAACCGTAGAATAGATTTACTTTAGCTATTTAGTTGGTCGAACATAAACTCACTAAAGTGTGTGGTAAAAATTTAGATTAGGTTTGACTGTGAAAAAATCAACACCTTGAGTTTGAAGAATTTTAGTTGTTTGATTTTGATTCTAGTACTTAACTATATTCAATTTTCAGTCACAGTCGAAAAAGGTAATAACGAAAACGAACTACCTGTATACTTTGATGCCAATAAAGAGCTTTCAATTAGATGACAGTATAATTTTATTCAATCAATGTTAACCTTTTCGTTTTTGTATATAAAATCTATGATATAATTGGATAGTTCATATATGTGCGCTCTGAATCGTTCAGTTCGACAGTATTTGTCAGTTCTGTTATCGTCCGCGTCCGCCAGTTATTGTATTAGTGCTGTATGTACAGTCAAGAGGCTTATAGATGTAACTAGGTCTGCAATGCTGCTGCTGTTTGTAAATACTGAACGAAGGACTACCTAACCTAACCTCACCTAAATTTCATCAATGTAGTCTCAGCGGTTTGGCTGTGATCAGCTTTTGAATTTTTTTTTGGGTAATTATTCCTCCATGGTATGTCCAATTTCAAAACTTTTTTTGCACATTAGTCACGGTACCACGATGTGAGTTTTGGCGCCAAATTTCATCAATGTAGTATCAGCAGTTTGGCTGTTATCAGCTTTTGAATTTTTCTTTCGGTGATTATTCCTCCACGGTAGTCTTTATTTTTTTTTACATAACCTATGTCCGTCAGGTTATAATCATATATGTTCATGCCAAAATTCGTTCGAATCGGTTGAACCGTTAAGAAGCAGCAGGGAGATAAGCAAAATTTGTCAGTTGCCTAAAAGAGAGCTTCGCTCAATGAAAAATAATTTGTCTTTGATTCTAACAAATAGGGTTGAGAACCGAATGAGATAATTTGAAATCTGCCAAGTTGATGCTGAATTGCTGATATGTTAATTCATTTTTTATTTAAAAATTAAGAATTGAGTTTTTTTTCCAGGTTTGAAAATAAAATGATGAATAACATTTAATAAATTTATTTATTTCAACAAAATACAAACAAAACTTGTTAATGCCAACAACATCAATGACTCGATTTATACAATACTGTAATTTCCAGTGGCTAACATGCAGCTTCTTAAATCTTGTGCACAATCATAGTATGACCTATAAGGTGGAGAGAGGGTTGTGTCATATAATTTTAGTACTTCAATGAATTTCTTCATTGCTTCTCCATATTTGCCATCTTCCATATCAGCATGTCCAAGACGGTACATCATCTCTGTATCCTTTAACAAAGTAATTACAAAATGATGCAATTCTATAGTTACAAAAAAATGTACAGATCATAATGTATTTTGTGATTATTTAATCAAAATGTCCTTTTGTTACAGTTATAACAACAGATAATCTATTTTAAAATCATGGCTGATGATGATGATGGTATGTGGTTTTTTGTACAATGTAATCTGTTTGGAAAAAAATATATATACTTTTATATACATAGTTGGGATAATTAGGGACTGATCTCTCAAAAAAGCAATTGAAAAAACAACATGTTGGTTTTAGTATATTCTGATTGTGATACTGGTTCTACTGACATCAAACCTTAAAATTTATTATTGATGATGATGAGATATCATCAACCTTGTTAATTTTCAGGTTCTTCAGTTTATTTCCTAAGTTTAAAATGGGTTGTTTTGGTTAAAAATGTGAATTGAGAGAATAATATTAACCTACACAGTATTTTATAATTATTGATGAATCACATTTCTCTTACAAAAAAGTCTAAGTATGGAATCTTTACATAGTTATTTTCTACTTTCTTTTCAGTTATTGATGAAGAGACAGAGCTAACTGAAGGACGCAGGGAGAGTGAAGCTACAGTCAGTCCTGTTGAGGCAGAGAAACCTCTAGCTCCTCCAAAATATGAAGTGCGACCAGGTCTTGGAGAAAAGTACTTAACTATTTAATCTCATTACCATAACTATAAGTAACTTCTTAATATAGATGAAGTAACATGTACTGACATGTCACATCATACCACATGAAGGTTTTTGCAAACTATATTAGAAATTAACTCTGAATTTTTTTATAAAGAAAAAAATTACTTTTGGGCCATAACTGCAAGGCTACAGATGCCATAACTGATTGGCTTTGGATTGCTTGGTATATTTTTTAAAATAAATCCATTTTTTAAGAATTTTTGCACATGCCAATGATTGTATCAAAAAAAATCAGATAATAATCAACTATTGATTCAGGTTACTGCTTAAAGGAGCAAGGTTTCCGCAATTTAATGGATAGTGTCAGATTTAATTGTAATAGTGGTTGTCTGAAAATTGCAATTTGCAAGAGACCACTCTTACAGTGGACATATAATTAGAAACACTTCATATGAATTATGGAAATTAAATCAACTGGCAATTAAAAAAACATTAATCTGTATCACAAAAAGAGTTTAAAGCTCAGATAGGTCATTAGACAGAAAATATTCTGTCACTGGTTGCTTGGACACCAAATTAAAAAATTAGAAAAGCCTCCATGGTTCATTCAAATATATGTAAGAATAGAATAATAGTATGTGTACTCTACATTTACTCTATTGTACAACTAGACTTACAAATAGGTTGATATAATAAAGAGTCGCTTTTTAGTTCCAATTTTGTGATACATACCACTCTGTGAAGCTCGAGTCTCTCTTTGCCTGAATTTGTGTTTCCTGACCAATACAATTTAGGAGTCTTCAAGTTACGAGTGAGTCGATATCTTTTAGGTAAGCGCGTCACATCCTAGATATCCCATCGTCGCTTACCATCAGGCGAGATAGTGGTTAAGTGCCTGTCTATCACTACATAGTATAAAACAAAGTCGCTTTCTCTGTCCCTATATCCCTATGTATGCTTAAATCTTTAAAACTACGCAACGAATTTTGATGCGGTTTTTTTAATAGATAGAGTAATTCAAGAGTAAGGTTTATATGTATAATACATGCATAATATAGCAGAGCATTGCATCCGTGCGAAGCCGGGGCGGGTCGCTAGTCTTAATATATATAAATTACGTGTCACGTTGTTTGTCCGCGATGGACTCCTAAACTACTTAACCGATTTTGATCAAACTTCGTAACTATCTGTTATTTAATCTAACTTAAAAGATAGGATAGGTTTTATTTTAACACAGCAACGCGTGGCTGGGTCAGCTAGTTTACTATAAAAAAAAGCTAATGGGTGCAGCCAGTCAGCCAGTGATCGCTCAGGTTAAACCAACTTTCGCAAGAGCCGGTTCACCCATAGTCTTACCTCAATCCCATGCTTTGGGCAATAAGCAATTGGTCACAGCTGCAATTTCATTGATTGACATCTATGAATTCACGTGCTGAGCTCGCATATTTGATTATGGTTTATTCTCCATATGGTGTTCATTCATAAGTAAGGCCTGTGCCGCAGCAGAGGGGATATTAGAAAGCTGAAGATGGTAACACTTTTGGATGAAAGAAATATTAAAGCAAAGGTGGTAGGACAACCAGTGCTCATACAACCATGGTCTAGTCATACCCAACTGGTTTATTTACTATTGACGGCGCAGAAAAATAAAAACGGCGTACTTTATGCCAAAAGGAATTCTTTAACAGTCACCTTGTGAGTTAAAACAAGGAGTAATGTACATATAAAGTTAGGAATAGATACTATCTGTGTAATTAGACCAAGGAAATAAATATTTTTACAAAAACATAAGTATAATCTAACTATATCACAATCCCATACGTATTATATTCACACATACACAAATGCATAGGCAAATATCGCAGACCAATGTCTGAAAGGTGAGTTTGTTTGGAGCCTTGTGGATTCTAGGACTATATTTAAAGTCATATAGTCAGAGAAGTAAACTTATCTGACACTTCCTACTGCTCCCGTCATTGCGATTGCCTATCTATTATTGGTATATTTTTTTTTAGGTTCCAAGCACAAAATGTGCGCGAGATCATCTTGTCCACAATGCAAGAACAATTAATGGGTCGGCAATACCGCGCGGATCAAGCACCGAGATGGGCAAAGGCTATAGCGAATGCAGTCCGCCAGCGAGTTCAAGAATTGGACATGAAAAGGTATTTCACTAGTTGTTTTTTCACAACTGAGTGACTTTTCCAATTTTCTTCATCAATTTAGAATCAATTAAACGAGTAAGCTTAATATATTTTTATGTCCAATTCTGATACTAGACCTTGGGCTACTTCTAGAATGATGCGTTCACCATTTTTGGTAGATTATCACAAAATTTTCATAGTTATAACTTTTTCGGGTTTAACTCCATATATAACCCTATACAGGGTGTCCCAGAAGCCGACGTCAAGCCGAAAGCGGATGACAGACTAACTCATATAAGTTATCAGAAAAATAAAAAAACTAAGTCATATACTTAAAAAGAAAAAACCTAGCATTTAAAAAATAGATAAAATTTACACCGTGACGGTTTTTTCACTCTTGTTGCTGCAAATCTTGTCTTTTCTAAACATTTTGTTTTGTAATCCTGAATAATGCTTCTGTATATTCTAATCAAATATTTAAAGCCAGTTGCTCCAGATTAGAAGAATATGCCATTTTTATCTAAATTAAATATTCATAATTAATTTTTCGCATAGCTTTAACAAGCTGCACTGAAAAAAAGTACTATGCGAGTTTGGCAAGTAACTGCAAAAGTTGGCGCATATAATAAGGATTCCAAAATGGTATGATTGTGTAGCCACACAATTTCTTCAATTGTGGACAATATTCTTTTTCCAAAAACAGGCAGTTTTAAATATTTTTTTCTTACGTAACTACTTAAAAGATATTCTAGTGTACCCATGGTTTGCTTTAAGGCCGTAACTTTAACATTCTAGTTTGAGTGAGACCGGGAGAGTCATTTTACGAAGTGTAAAAGAGACCGCCGAGGAGATCACAAATGATCTAAAACTATCATTTAATGGAACTGCTGCTCTTTGATTAAACTAGTACTTCTTATTTTCGCAGGTACAAAATAGTGGTGCAAACCACCATAATAGAAATGAAAGGGGCTGGAATTAAGTGTGGGCAAAGATGTATTTGGGATCCAGAGACTGACGACTATATTGATGACTTGTATAAAAACGATACGATATTCTGCTATACTATAGTTTACGGTGTTTATATGTACTGAGCTGAGTCTGATTGTATTTTAAGTATTGAGTCACTTTGATGTTTTAATGAAATTAGTATATTATTTATAACGATATTGTAATTTTAAGTATGGAATGTAAATAAATGTTATTTTTTTATTGAATGTATTTATTATTATGTTAAATAAACAGATTTACATACGAGGGATTCATATATTCGATCGCATCGATATTGTTGACAAACTATAAAAAAATATAGGTTTTTGTACCAAAAATTTTCTGAGGAAAGGTCCTATACGTTACCATATTTGCACGAGCATAATTATTAGTAAAACGAGGTTATGTCAAATAGAGAAACTTGCATTTTAGGTATGTATTAGTTTTATATGAAAACAAAACTGAAGGTCAGTAACATAAAAATGTCATCACATTTTAGACTATTTTGGTGAACTCCACCCTTACCAAACCCCCCTGTATATCTTTCATAAGTATTCCCAATGGTAATGAATTAAACTAAAAAAACAGATTTAATTGCAAGTAAGATGCGCGTGAGTTAAAAATAGGTAGGTATAATGAGCATTTAACATTTTCCATTCATACTATAGAGTAAATAATTTTGATTCACACGAAAGGCGGGGACAAGTGCTTGCTATTTGCTCCTGTAAAAAGTTACATAGCAATATATAGCTCGCAATAAGCGTATTTGCTAAAGCAAATAAGAGATGTTGTGTAATCAGAAATTGTATACATTATAAATATAACATGCATTGCTTCGTAATTCAATAGACTTTTCCAACCACAACAAACTAATCCCGAAACAATATAACAACAAAGACCCGAACACGGATTTATATATGAGTGCAAGACTATCGACCATGATGCGGGTTTTAAACTACTTACAACATTGACGGATAGCTTTTATCTTATATCTATGATGTAGAAATGTAGGTAACTGGACATGGCAACTTTTAAAGTTTAAAACAAAGTTAAAAGCAAAACTTTTGAACTTGTTAGACACAGGTAAAACGGGATAAAAGCTCGAATAAATATTTAAAAATCTTTGCAGCAATTTTGTTTTTACACAACATTGAAATTATTGTGATAATAAACTAATATTGGTTTGTGTTGATTATATATGGTAACGATGTATAAACATTGTAAAAAGAGTTACTTATTCTAAACTGACTACTTTCTCGCACATATTCTTCTTGTCAGTAAAAAGACAAGAATTGATGTTATACATATAAAAGACGTTGGACGATTCAAAAAACTTATTTAAAGGGCATTTTAATAAAGATTATTAATATATGTCATCATTTACGTCAAATAAAGTCGAGGTAATCTATTTTGGTCAAACAACTGGTATAAGGTCTTGACACGTGTTGCTCCATCATTATAATCACCTATAGCTTGACGCACAGGCCTTATCCTTATGTAGGAAAAAAGGAGACAATCCATCACGCGGGCCAAGCGGACAGATGGAATCCACAATTTAAAATGCTTTTCGAAGGACGGATGACCTTTATAAGTGATTCTTTGATCAAACATCCAAGGCCCTTAAATTGCCTAATCTCAGCAATATTACCTCGAATGCGCCTTTGTTAACAATAAACAATATCCTCTACATTTACGAACTCCTTTAGTAGTTAGGTACAGGAAGCAAACGTCAACTTGCCTAGAACTGGTTCTTTTTACTTAATAGATAAGTATTAAACTCTGAAAAACTGACAATCGAAGAAGAAAGAAGACCGACGAAAATCGACCTTATATTTTACAAACTCGTTCACTATCGGAAATGTGATAAATAAATTATATTGAATTCCTACAATTTATTATTTTATATGAACGTACTTTTTAAATAGAGGTCTTAAAATTCATAGAAGTTCGTCAGACTTCTTTACAGGTTTATGCTTGTTCACTGTACAGAGTGAACATAATAATTCTAAAATAAAACTTTTTATATATAATTTGATTCAAATTAACATTCCCCAATCGGAGTGATTTCAGGTGCGATGTTGACTTACCCAATTGTGGTTTAATTTGACACCACGTTCTAATAGGGTGTAGCAAATAAAGGAATTTTCAGCGACGATATTACATTAGTATAACAATTTACATCTATACTATAATTTTATTTTAGTACACGGATATGTAGCGATTCGATATGTTAGTGAATTAGTGCATTGGTGAAAACAAATAATAGCGTAAATACGTTACAGAACACAGCAGTTCTTCTAAGACTTATAAAACTTGTGTTTTAATTTCTCGTGGAAATATCGGGGATAGTAATTGTGAAAGAATTAATAAATAGATTAATATATACCCACACGGACACATGTGCAATAAAAAATGTGGTTAGTCTTGCTTAACACAAGGTCTCTGCAATGTTTAAAAACAAAAACATCGGTATAAAATGTTTTCGTTTTTACGATTTATCAAATACAAATCTCTTAATTTATCAACTGTCTAGAAATAACAAATTTGAAGCTTACTTGCAACGATTTGAGTCCTTTGAGGATATTAGTGTACTGATTGCATAGGCCGCACTGTACCATAAACTCCTTACAATCATGAGGAACAGCTACCACGTTCGGACACGGGCGATCGGAGTCACATCTATTAATAAAACATTAGTTCCATAGTTATCTTGAGCTGTAAATATTTCAAAAGGATAGGCACACGTCTGCGTTGAAAAACTCGCAGGTTAACGAACCGAAATTTGAATTTGAACGAGCTCTTGATCCCAATCAAGCCCGGGGCCAAGACATAATCCACGATGGAGCTAACCCAGAAAGTGCCCATTCAGCCTGGCTTTGAAAATGGACGGGTTATAAGTTCTCGGAAATACAGACGCAGGGAGGGAGTTCCACTCCTTTGCTGTGCGCATTATAAATGGAAGTTGCAAAGGTGCTTGGTGCGACAGGTAGGAATAGCGACCAAGAAAAGGTGTTAGCCCGCAGTGCGTCTGGATGTCCGATGGAAGAAAGGAGATCGCGGTATGAGCAAATGCAGGTTCCTAGTTTTTCATTATACAATTAATTATATTATTTTTATTGACTTTTTACTACCCATGAAACCCGACAAGTAAATAGATAGAAGTTTAATTATTTTTTGCATAAGAAACCAACACATCCATCTCAGTACCTATAGGTTGGTAATGTGATTACCAGTGCGATGGGTAGTGAACAAAATAAGTCACTAAATGGTCAATAAATATTGGTGCATCTTAACGTGGACACGCCATTATCGTGTAAATATGATACAAACTTGAATCGCATATAATTTTCGTTCATCTCTTCATACGTCGGCCAGTTTTCTATGCACGGAATGCATTTGCAGTCAAACCAATACTGATCTTTCAATTGTGCCTGCCTCTTCTCTTTTGTAACTGTAGTGAATATGGGCCCGTAATTTTCAGATATTTCTTCGCCTTTTTTTACATTTTTGATAGCTCGAACTACAACGTTAGCTCCGCAAAAATATCTAGAAAAATATATTAAATGGAATTTATATATTGGTATTGGTAATTGGTACTGTGTAATAGTAAATGGTTATTTAAATATAAATAAAACGAACTTACCTGACTACACTCGGATCACAGGAATGATTAAACAAAGCAAGAGTTGGGAACACCGCTCCCGCCAAGAACACTGATTTTCCCCCATGCTTGATAACATTCTCTCCTACTTTAGGTCTTGGACATTGCAACTCAAACACTTCGTGAGCATTGAATTGCAGTACTTGTAAGTTTTTCAGTATTAAAGCACCAAACAGTTCAACATCTTCCTTATATTTCACGTCTACAGCCATTGATTTTACTTCGTCCATTGTGACCGGTTTTTCTCTTATTTTTCCATCAAAGAATCCACTGATTTCTAGTAATTTCACTAGAAAAGCTGTCATCTGTGTTCTGTGTAAGAAATCTAACTTATTCCTTTTAGTTTCATGACTGACTAAATGATAAATATTTTTGTAGTCGTCTGTTTTGTAAGGTCCATTTGGTTTGGCTTCTAGGCTATTGAAGATTTTAGTGAAATACTCTTTTTCTTTTTGTGTGATCATTCTTAGGGCTATATGGCATGTTATCGAACATCCAGACTTCCATATGAGTGGTAGAATGTGACATTCGTATCCATGATAAGATTTCTGTGCTGAATCTAAGCATTTTTTACTGCAGAATATCACATTGGGACATTTTGGGCACGGTAAGGGTATCGGGCATCTGAAATACAGAATATACGTCGTTAATAATCTATAGTTATAAAATGATATTTTATCTTTGAAAGTTTCTTACTTTACGAAGCAATGTTGACAATGGTTACTGGCATATTCACCAAGTAAAACTCCACTGTGAGGTTTCTCTACCAGTAAAATTTCTCCAACTTGAATATTTTTAGTGGCTGTTGCAAATCTGCCTTTTTCTTCGTCCTGATCTATTTGTATAGCTTCAGATGCGGCAGGGTATTGTGTGTTATGTTTTCCTGGTAGTTTAGGTTTTGGAGGCAGTTTCGTTAAAGGCTCCGGATCTTTAGGATTTCCGGCCAGAACAAGGCCTTTGTTCAAGATTTCTAACATAAGTTTGGAGTCTGTTCGCATTTTTTGTCTCTTCTCTTTTTCTAGTTTGTTTGCTTCATCTAGTGCACTGATGGTGTCTCTGTAATGAAGTGCTAGAATGAATTTTCCTGTGAAACTCAAAGCCAATATTTAATAAGAAATAATATTTTTAGAAAAATTCTATGAAAAGTTCGTGATGTGTAAATCAGTATTGTTTAAGTTCGTTACGAGTGCAAATTACGGTATTCAGTTCTGCGTTAATTTAAACTTGACGTAAACTTACTGGAAAGCGATGACGGCTTCCCTATTTCTCTTCAATACTAGCAAGGTTCTTGCCTTTCGCTCGTAGACCTTGTACCTCAGGTGGCGAGGGTATCCCAGGGATAAGCAACGCTGGATATCTGCCAGTGTCTCCTCATATTGTTCCAAATGATTCAAAGCTGCTGATCTGTTAGCGAATAGTATCGCCAGCTCGTCGGCTGTAATTAAAGAAACCAATTTGATTATAAAAGAGTGTTGTAATTTTGTTGTTTTATTTACATTTTTTTTACAACTTTACATTTCTATACTTGTGATGGTGGTATAGGAACTGATAGAGGTTGACTTTTTGGATTGTTAACATGTTCTGTATGTTCACATCTTGAAAGAATAAAATAATTAGGAAGGTGTAAATGCACACACTATGAGTTGTGTTATTAATGAAGACGGTCAGGAGCAGCTGGATCAAAAACTATTTTTCTTTTACCCAGTGAATGAAAATAGGATAGATCAAATATATACAAACAATTTTAAGTTATCAGATATCACAAAAAAGTTTTCTTTTATATAGAAAATAACTAGTTCCATTAACAGATTTCTTCCAGATGAAGGTTAAACTATAATATAAATTCGATCCAAAATTTTCCTCATATAAAGAGTACAAAAAATGTATGCCCAATTCAATATAACAAGTTTTGACAACTTTATTTTAGATTAAGCAAGGCGTAAATAGCTTCAACAAAAGTAAAGGTAGGTATTCTTCATTTTACTTACATGTAAGCAGTGGCGTAAAAAGGGGGGGGGGGGGAGGGGGCAGAGGGTGGAAATGCCCCGGGCGGCAATTGATCTAATTACGCCACTGCATGTAAGTGTAAGTTACACAATAACATTTCCTAATGTTAATCTAGAATTTTTTATTTGGCACACATTTCATTTCCCGAACACATTACTTTATAAATAATCATTTGACAAAATATAGATTTCGCAAATGGTAAGAACCACATTTAAAAAAAAATTGAAGACGATTTGTCGTCTGTTTCGATTCTACTCGCATTTGTTTGTAAAATATAATGATAGTTTTTTCTGTAATGTTTTTTAAGTTGTTGCTTTTTTAACATTATCTAATTCACATCTTTTATTATTATCTTTTAAAAACGTTATGCTTGAATTCGTCATCAATTAACTCAATAATACAGCAGTCTGGGAACTTAAAGGTTACCCTCGTGGGTAGCTTTACAAGTAGGTATTTCATAAAATTATATTGCAAGAAGCACTTTTTTCTTTTATTGGTTATATTGATTATAAATATTTACAAATTTATGTTAACAAAATGCGTCATGTGTACGATATTGTTTCATGAATTAATTATTACTACAGCATTGTAGTTTGTGGAAAAACCAGTTTTGCTAATTGAATCACCTGGTATCTAAGTAGAATAACAACTATTGAAATAGATTAAGATTAATTAAGCAGTTAATTGCGTTTTACGTTTAGTTCATTGTTGCCGCAATTAATGCAAGATTGACACAGAATCCTTAATATAACATAATCCATTGTTCACAAATTTTCAATTATGTACTTCGCTTCAAAAACAAGAAAAGATACAGTCGTAGAGAATTTTAATCTATATTATCTGATTTCAAAAAGTTTGTATGTACAAAATATTAGACTTACTTTCCTTCGCAGGCATGAAAAGCATACTCTTGCTGTACAACTGAAGCGCTCGGCCCCAATCGCCTTTTTGTACCGCTTTATTGCCTTCATCCTTCAATTGGCGCGCTTTTTCCAAGTCCTTTTTCACTGGAAATTCACCACCCGTCTGACATTTTTCGACGTCGCCACTAATATCATAGCCCTTTATAACGGGAAGACTGCACAAGTAGGATACACGCTTCGAGTTACATTCTAAATTGGCGAAGTTATTTCTCGTAACGTCGTCTATGCTAGCATTTAAAGTTTCATGGAACTTTCTGAAGAAGCCGTTTTCCTTTTCAGACATTTTCCTAAAGATTAACAACAACAATGAAAGATTTTCGTTTTAAGGTTAAAATACTGTAACCGGCACGCGTCGGGAAAGACGACGCTCCTGAATTTCTATTTATATAATTGGGACGCCCGTAGTTCCGCTGATCACTTCAGTTCGATCGGTAACTTTTCAATATGTTCAGTGCTGTTTTTAGGAAAAAATCTGCTAACCAAAATAGATTATCTTTGATTAGCTACGTTCGTAATTAAATTCTATGTATTGGAGGCGAATTCGGTACTTGCATTTTTTGTTTGTCGGTGTCAACGATCCGTGACTGCGGTCACAGAAAGCTCTGGAATAGACGTCCATCAAAAATATATAAGGACCTGTTTTGACGAGAATTTTAGCTACATCCAAATAATTAATAAAACACAATGAAGTTGCGTTTTAGTTTTTTGTGAAGTGTTATAATTATAGCATGGGGTGTAGTTTTTGTTTGGAAATACCCGTTGTTAAATATGACGTGTTTGAAATTGTTTGACGCAGTCGTCAAGGAATTTAATGGATGTTTATTTGTAATATTATTACAATGCAAAACATTCTGTTTTTTGTATGTTAAAAATAGAAATTAATTGAATTGATGTTTCACAGTCATATCGATTCTTTCTGCTTCTGCAAGGTACAATTTACGTATCTACATGTTTCTAAGTTGAAACTGTATCGTTAATAGTCACCGCTATTATATTGCTAATTTTCGAACTAACACGATCATCTAATCATTGAAAATATCTATTAAGTTCCAAAAATGGAGGTGTTTTATTATTACAAAAAAAAATTAACGAGGGATGATGTGCAATTCTATAAGTATGGTTGATGTTAGTGTCTAATACTGAGCATGTCATATTTGTAATATGTTTAATATAACTTTTTTTAGTTTAACCGATTCGTTGCTACATACAATTACAGAAACGAAGGCTACGAGTTTGATTTACGTGAAAAATGAAGATAGTTTTAATCAGGGTTGATTTCCCTAAAACTTGATTTCAAAGAGTTATCATCTATTTATGAATAAATGACACGGTTACAGTGGCTAACGCCTTACGAAAAAAAAGGATGACACGACAGGCGTGCCATCAGCAACGAATCGGTTAATATTTATTTTAAACAAAATTGTTAACATACATGCATTTTTTTCTTTCGTGATTGTGAGTTTACTATTACTACTTTGATATATTAGGTTACACTCTAATGTTCGAATGTTTCAACAGAAGGGTTTTATTGTTAACAATAAAATCATTTGAACTAAATTTTACTAGTTGTTGAAAGAGATATAATCATGCATTTTGTAAGGCAATACTGAAGTATGACGTCATTATTGGTTCAGTCCATTGGTGAATAAATACTGATGTGTGAACAAGAAAAAATCTTATTTTGCAAATATTCAAAAATAAGACATATTTTCGTACGTGACAAAAGGGTCTATTTTAGGGTGTAGACACTAATAGACACATGATTTATTTACCTTTCCTATATTATTTTTGGCGGGGCTAACACAAAACAATATATTTTTATCTGGATCTTTTGTGCTCAGTGAGTCGGTACTCACAAAAGTTCTCGCTAATCAGATAATAACATTAAAGAACTAGTATAAGGCCGTGTATGGATCGTGACAAATTCTCAGTACAACATTCTTACAACTTAACTGAGAACCACAAAGATATTCCACGAATTCATATCAATTAGCTTATAAAAGACTTGAATATATTTGTCTTTCCTTTTGTTGGGCTTTTGTGATACAAAGCTCAAAGTCATTTTGAGGACAACAAAGGGCGATTTTTTAGTGGTGGTGTTATAAAAATTATCCATTTAATATTTTGTTTATGTTAAAAACTGTGATAACAGACTTAAGGTGGCTAAGTTCAACCAAACAATATAATGTGACAAGTACTTAGGTAATGGCTAATCCAGGGCAAAAACATAACACTGAAGGCGGCCATGGCTTATCGGTTGAAATGTCAGTGTTGAACCAAACGTGCCCAATGTTCTAGTCTGGCTTATATCAGCCATTCCAGCTCTGCCAGGAATATTCCAAGAGCCTTCACTTTGGTGAGAATTTCGCGGAGGCTGCTCAGCGAGCCGAGGTCTTTCGGTAGTAGTAGGCCATTCGCCCACATTTTTCTTATTAGCGAATTAGAATTCTTGTTTTAATGTTTCCTTTGTAATAATATTTCGTATATATGTAAAATAATATACCGCAACTCCAAGCCATTAGCCGTAAGTTGTATGCATCTGCGTCATCTTTGCGGAGACTACGTAACTTTTTACCGACTGCCACTAAAATTGCGCTCGCACAATCTCTGTTACTCCCTGTCCTTGATTTTGCTGACGCCAGTTACCTTGACTTAACGGAGGACCAGCTAAACAAGCTTGAGCGTCTTCAGAATTTTTGTATAAGGTTCATATTTGGCTTGCGTAAATATGATCATGTCTCTCAGTATCGCTATCAGCTCAAGTGGCTTCCTATTCGACTTCGCTGGAACACTTATATACTTTCACTCCTCTACAATATACTGTTTAATCCTACTTACCCTCGTTATCTTAAAGAACGCTTCCATTTCCTTCAGTGTGCAAACTCTTATCTCCTTCGGTCATCAGAAAATCTAAGCCTCCTAACCCCATCACATAGTACTACCTTTTATAACTGTTCTTTTACTGTGCAAGCTATTCGTCTCTGGAATTCACTTCCAGTTGCGATCAGGCGAGCTCAGTCAATAACTAATTTCAAAGATCAAGTTAAAAAGTTTTATCTTTCCCAATAACGGCTAAGCTGCTTGTTTGTAAATTTAGCTTATTGGATATTTGTGTATATATTATTATTTGTTCTCATTTATGTACTTAGGTATTTATTTAAGTATTTTTTAAGATATTGTATTTTTTTTCGTTATTTTCAAAATCCTATATATATATTTATATTCCTTTCTTTTGTTGCATCACACCCCTGTCCTTAATAGCTTTATTTCCCTCCACCCAAAGGTTGTCTGGTAGAGTTCGCTCTAAGCGATAAGACCGCCTATTGTAGCACCCTTTCGTTCTATATATTTATTGTGTTAAGCTATTTGTATATCTGTGTGTGTAACAATAAAGTATTTTTCATTCATTTCATTCATTCATATTTCGTCCCTTACTTAAAAAGGTGATTAGCCGACATTTCACGCAAATAAGTTTCATCTTCATAAGTTTTCATATTACATCTAGAAATCCAATCTATCCTTCATAATCAAAGGATTACAAAAAAATCTTAAAATTTGTGTCCGAAAAAATTTTTTCTTTATTTTAAATTACAATTTTAAAGTGTTTTAAAAGCATGAATTAGATACCGCTAATAGTGTTCTATCCCGATCGACCGAATGAACTATCTGCTCTGATAAAGATTATTATGCACATGTAGTGTCGTAATATTCGATATATATTACGTATCATTTAATTACATAAATAGTTGTGAGATAATGTAAGTGATAATATCAGGCAGGAAATCTATATCTCAGATCAGGTATCACATTCCTCGAAACGGGTCCGAATAATTTACTTCAGAATACCAACAGATTATGGAATCCGAAGTGACGCTAAAAGGTAAATTCTATTTTTTTCCACTTTAGTCTTCATTGCACTGTCAAATACATTTACATGTTGATTGTTATTATATATCAATTAAGGAAAAAATACCTATACTACTCTAAACAAATAAATTGGTAGAGAATGCCTTTAGATCACAAGTCCACTATTTGTATTTTTTTGTAAAATAATGAGTGAATGTGTAGTACTTAGCATAGATTTGAAACTTACTGCCACTAATTGAAACAATACAGTTTTTTATGGATAATGAATACGTTTTTATTTCTAAATTGGATTCATAAAGTGACTTAAGTACTATCATTAGTGTGGTGTATAAATAAAAAAATATAGGTATTAAAAGAAATTATTGCTAGGAAAAATTAACTTGTCTAGTGTCAGGACCCTAAGATAATCTTATCTAAAAAAATATAATTATTATAAAAAATATATTCTTAGGTAGGTAGATAGGTATTTTGTTACATTTGCGTTTTAAAAATTTCAATAGAACAATCAGTAGATTTCTGAGTGCTGTGGAAACAATTATCGTGAATTATATTACGAATATTTCCTTGATTCCTGGAAGACAGATTGTCATTGCAAATACCTTAGTAACTTTTTATGCGCACCCGTGTTACCTAGAACTACGTATTAACACATATTCACTGAATTGTTAAGAGACATACATTTTTATATCTCAAGGAATAAGGTTCATTTTTTGCCTCTCCATTAAGTTTATAGTACACAAAGTAGTCAGAAACATTAGATTCTAGAATAATTTCCATTCAGTGACGCAAATGGTGCAAAAAAATACCCTAGTTATGCCATTTTGCTCTGTATACGAGTGGTTTAAAGTTCAGTTCAGCTTTAAATACTATTATAACAAGATAATCATTTTAAATGTTTTAAACGAGTAGTTGTTAGTTTACACGATTCTGACAGATAATGTTTTTTATAATACTTTAGTAGACTAGCGGCCCGTCCCGGCTTCGCACGGGTGCACAAAATTCTTTAAATTTTTTCTATTATTAAATATTTTCCGTTAGCGCCATCTAGCGTCCGGTAGACGATTTGCTATGTATTCCGGTTAACGCGTTGCTATGGTTGCTATGTTGCTACGCATAAACAATGGAAAAAGAGCGGGAAAAAGAGCGGACAGACAAACAACAAATTTGTGATCTTAGATTATAGATTAAACATATCGTTATATCCCTATTATACTCATCATAACTTTTTCAACTCGTCTGAGGTAAGACAAGTTGAATTTTTTTCTATTAATATTTTTTTTATTATAAAAATCTAGCAGTTAAGTGATTTAATAACAATACCCTTAATAAGTGCTTTCGTCTTATCTCCTTTTGCATCCTTACATATATGTAAGGGTGTAAAACGGAGATTATTTCTGTAGTTTTGTTTTTTTTATAAAACAGATGTTTTATCCTTAAACCGTCTGTTTTATATCTCCTTTTGCTGATATGAATGAACACACTGGATCAGAGCATCTCAGCCTTTATATTCTTTAAGGAATTAAAGAATATAAAGGCTGACATTATTTTTTCCTTATAATTTTATTTAGCGTGAACAGAAAAAACAAGTGGAAGTGCTACGTGACTCAAATTTGTATAGAATGCATTGTGCCAAACTCACACATATTAGCCGATAATTATACATTGCACTACAAAGAGAAAGTTTCACTGATTTGTTGTTATGATTTCAGTTAAATTTAGCCTAAGTACAAAATTCTACCATAAAGCAATAACAAAAGATTATTTTTTTTATAATGCAAATTTAAAGAGAAATTTAATAAAAAATTCCGCTATCCGACAACAGAGGACAGTAATTTCTGTGGATGCAATTATGGAACTAAACGTTATACAAATACGGTTGGCATTCGCGCCATAAGTTTATATTATGCTTCTGTGACTAGTGCCACCAACCACACAATCCTGAAATGTGTTATCGATATTTTAATAATAGGTCAGAAATTTTTAATACGTTATTTTAAATAAAATACAAAATGTATAGATCCACCAGAATCTCATGGCAAATTAGGTATTAAAAATTTGTAGACGGGAATTGGACTCAGCGATCTTGATACTATTCATTTTATTTTTGGTACTGCTAGATGTTTGGGACCTATCAATTAAAGGGGTAGGCAGAGGTGTTAACACCCACATTTGGCTAAATAAGTTTCGAGGTGGCAAAAGAATACTACCAACCCATCTCTTTCTTTGGGTGTCGTAAAAGGCGACTAATGGACTAAGAACTGCACAACAGTCGTTTGCTTATAGCAGCAATGGGCTCACCACCTGTCACGCTGAACACTTGTACAGTCACTGCAGTGGACTGCTTTTGCGGTCCTTTTGCCTAGTTTCTGACTAACCCTTAGGGGATAATAGTCGTGATTATATGTATGTATGTCAAGGTGGCAAGCCTTTTGACATGCACCGGGTACAAAGAAAGGCAGGCGAAATTCACAATAAAAGAAAAATTATTTAGCCCTAAGCAGTGTATTTTCATTGACAACAAATAAGAGACTACATGACCCATAATAATATACATACTTTTATTCGTGATAGGTTTTTATTTAGGTTTTTATACGTTTTTATTCTAAATATACCCAATACATGCGTAAACATCCAAGACTCAAGAATTGACAAGTCTATAATAGACTTATCAATTGTTGATAAGTCTATTATAGAGATATATTATAGAGATAGAGATAGAGATTACAATGATACATCCTAAAAGCAAAAATACTAGGCGATGCAGTCGCTAAGCATAAAGCTACGCTAGCACCATATATTGGAGCGGAGCGTAATACATTTTATTTTTCCTTTGTGATGAACAATTTGAGCTGCCACGTTCACCTGTGGTATGAGGTTTCTGCAAAAAAAGTAAATACTTTATCAGAGAAATATTAAAAAAACCTTTCTTAATATAAGTTTACTATTTGTTATGTCCGGCAACACTGCCATATACATGGCATAGTCACCAACTTACTTGTACTGTAACATTAAGTGTCTGCTCTGAACCAGTAATTATTTTTTCTTTTTTTGGCCCAGGTACTTGTGCCAGACTTATAGAAATCACTTTGTCTTTTTGACGGTGGGGTGTCGTGGAAACTTTGATTATTGTAAATAATCTATTATTGTATTGATTATTTCTTTCCATCAAATCAATCGATAATATCGGCATTTATCATAACCACAATCACATCACTAAATGAATAGCTAAGAAAATTCCAGAGAAAGTACTTAGTGCTGTCAACGTAAAATAGTCTTTATTTAAAACTCCAAAAAGTTGAGTTTGGCAAGGCGTTTTATTTATTTTTGTTGAATTGAACCAAATAGAGGTTTTTTGCAATATAAATAAAATAACTACGTACCGATGGTAGGAAACACCTCCATTAGCGAGATTTTTTCTCTTGCTATCATTTTTGCACTCCAAAACAGGCAATACGGCATAATTGCATAAAAGTATAGACAATCGTGACACAACACAAGACGAGTGTTTACAACCGATGGCAGCACACGACTGGGACTAGTTAAGAGTAGCTACGCTTGATTGTGCCACGCGCGTCACGCCCACTTAGCACTTCCACTTGTTTTTTCTGTTCCGTGGTGTGTCCGAACTGAGAACGCAAGAAAATCGTGTTCTTTCGTGACTTTACACTTACATCTAAATCTCTCCTGCCGATATGAGATAATATAAGATACCTACCTTACCATCTTTCGATGAATCTGCTCAGACTATCAGACTATTTACATAAGCAAGAGGTAAGAACTGTCATAATTATGTCTTTGAAAATCATTAAACTAAGAAAGAATTCCGATTTGTATACAGACCCTTCTTTGCCACTGCATTTGCCCAGTGTCCTGCCTAATCACTAAACCAATATCGACATTTATTACTGAAAAAATTATTTAATTAGAGTAAATCGATCCTTAATTAGTAATATTATCGACTTGCTTACCTATTAGCTTTTGCATGCGCGAAGTTACTCTATTGTCGCCCAAAATAAGGCTATAGAACTTCAGCATGCTTATATAATGTGAGAATCGCCCCATTTAAATTAAAGATTATCTATTGACTGTCAATAAAAAAAACTGAAACCTTGTTTACTAGAACTAGAATAGACAATGAAAGTATTCATTGTCTATTCTAGTAATAAACAAGTGTTCTGTCAAAATCATGGGTGCCCCATTATTCCTATATGCCCAGGGCCTCCAATAAGTTAGACTGTTTGTATAGGATAATTTAAATTTGTATAGTATGCAGTTGTATAAACTGATTGCTAATTACCAATTAATTTTCATCATACGACATTGCAAGGTAAAGTCGACAAAAATATCACGTTATACACTTTGTCTTTAGAACCTACTTTATGCTATTGTAATAAAGTTCATATTATTCTTAGACTGTATAGCCTGATGTGTTTTTGATTTGATATATTTGCAAACCAATATACGTATTTATAAGCCACATGGAAATTTACTATTGTTGATGAACTTGCGTTAACAGAATATTATAGAACAGAATTTTCCAAGTCGTGAAGGATAAACGATAATCACGAGTTTAATTTGATCCTAGTTAAAGTAATGGCTATGTACTTCGATTCGTGTGAAAATAACATCAATTATATGAACCAAATGGTCTGAATACTAATTAATAGTAGTGTTGCCTGTAACTATTTAAGATTTTTAAATTTAGGTCAACAATTATTGCTTTGCTCTACTCTCAAAAAAATGGCATTTTTAACAACATACAAAAAAGCAATAGAATGAACATATTTTTTTCATAGTTAAATAAAATATATGTCACTGGTATGATGTGAGAAAATTATGGTTGAAGTTTTTTATTATTTTCAAACAGTGTGATATTTACTTCCAAAAAGTTAACTATCGTAATGTAAATTTACCCCAAAATGAAACAAAAAAACATAAAGTCCTACTTAGGTCTATTGGACTAAAACATTATTCTAGTAAACAGAAATTAAAAACTAAAAACGGGAAACTGAATAACATTGTTTAAACCAAGAGAATATTCATCAAGTGAGAATCCTTAGTTTTTAATTATATGTATGCTTATAACAGATTCCTGTAGCGTCTTACTAAACGCTTGTCCCGTGGTGCGTGCGCGCAGTCGGCATGCTAAGCACTCAGCGTTCAAAGTCTCCGACCCGGTCATGACGTTTCCTGGTCTGGCCCGCCTAACCTAGAAATATGAAGGTTAGGCCCCATGTGCGAGCCAAAGTTGCAGCGGAAAAAAACGTTTTAACTACAATGTTTTTAGAAGTTATTAGGTATTTTATATATTTTTTTATGCATTTTCAATGCGATCTTATAAGATAAATTATTATTAAAGAAAAATACTAGAAAAAATCGAAATGGGATTTCCAAAGGTTGCGGGTTCGATTCCTGCCTGAGAATTTACTTGTGTAGTAGTAGTTTTCTAGTATTTTTCTATTATAATAATTTAAGTTATTAGGTATTGTTTATAAGTGGTTTACATGGATTCAAAATTCTAATTATCGAGTATAAATAGTAATGTCATGATATTATTTGGTTATTCTACATCTATTCACATAAAAATAGACCAAAAGAGATTTCGACTCTTATAGTTGACACTTACGTGATTTACATGTTAATTAATTATATTATTATTTTGAGTATGCAAAATGGCGTCGATTTCTGCATAAAACACTGGTCAACAGTGGTTTTGGGGCCAAGAAGCTGTAATATTTTTTTAAATTTAGGACCCTATACTCATTAAATTTATCTATATATATAAAAATGAATTGCTGTTCGTTAGTCTCGCTAAAACTTGAGAACGGCTGGACCGATTTGGCTAATTTTGGTCTTGAATTATTTGTGGAAGTCCAGGGAAGGTTTTAAAGGTGAATAAATATGAAAATGTCTTTTATTTATCGATTGAGGTAGTACGAAATCTGCCGGGTCAGCTAGTATTATAATATAATGTAATGTATAAATTAAAGGTACTTCCTTAATGAAAAAGAATGTAAATCGAATTAGCTGTACTGTAGTATGAAGCATACTAAGGTGCAGATGTGCAAACAGGCAAAAATGTATCGTGTTTAATTTAATCTAATAAATAAAACTTGGATAGATATTCAATGTCCTTTTTTTACAAATATACTATTAAACTTTTAGTTGGTCACGGTATTTTAAAATTTATTTCGATCTTGTTAACTTAAAAAAACGAGGATGATAGAATATCTGAAACAGTTTTGCTATTTCCATACTTTTTAGTCAATAATCAAAGGTGATGTTTATGTCAATTCACACTTTTAACGAGGATTAAGAAACATCAATCAAGATTTTTAAATTACTACTACAGGTATGCAGGATTGAGGAAATGTCACAGTGAAAATCAATATAAGTCTTTAAAATATGATGCGGGGATTTTAGTGATACAGAAATATAAACTTTAATTTGTGTTCATTAAAATCGAGTCTACTCTTTGTAGTGAAAAGGCTTGATATTTAAATTTCTTTTCCGGTGTCCTCAGGTCGTAATTAAGAAGGTGCGTATTAAAATCCTCAGGCTATTTCCTCACTGGAACTTCCTTAGTTCGAGTCAATATAGCTGATCCTTGCCATATCTGACACGTTGAACATATTGGTATGCCACGGTGCAGGGACAATGCAGTTTCGTTTGATGTAGTGCCAATTTTGTAACATATTTATGAGAAACTGAATCAATACAAAAAAGGTGTTGTCCTTAATAAATTGTTTCATGCTTTGGAGTTCATAGAAATATCATGTCTACCAGGCCAGTGACCATAGAAAATCCGTTATATCCCTTCGATTAATTGCTTAATAGTACTCAAGGAAAAAATATGTCTCTATACTTTCGGAATAATATCCATTTATCGGTGACGGTGATGTTGGAAGCAAAAAAAAATAGAACTGTAGGTTTTAGTAGAGTTCTTCACATTTTCCCTAAAATAATAGACATAATTTAGTTGACAAAAATCTGACCTTAAGGTAATCTTAGTTTAAAAAGGCTTTATAAATAATTTTATGTACATTATACATTATTAAAATTTACCATACGTCACTCTTGCAACAGCTTGCGAATGCAGTTGGTCATTCATAAATAGTTTCGAAACCACAAGTCATGTGTCGTATATATTGGTTTCCAAGAAGTACAAAAATATAATTTGTTAATTTTATGAGAATTTCCGCGGTATTTTCCTCATTTCATTATGTATAACGATTATCTTTATTGTGAGAGATAATATAATTATATATTTAATTATATTTAATAGGTTTATATTTTGTTTAGTGATTATAAAGAATAAATTTAGTAGGCAATAACATTGTTATTAATTTCTTTCCCAGTTTTTTTTTTATTTCTTAATATAGCAGTCAATATAGTTCGCTAAGCTGTTCTTTTTTTCAAATTGGGGACAGTTGGTTTGGCGGATAGGTTAACCGTCATTTTCCTACCGTCTTGATGACATCGGTTGGATTGTCCTCGCCCTTCTCTCCTTCCACATGCTCAAAAACATCTGAGATTCTTCGTATAACCTCATGTCCAAAGTACTAGAAATAACGTAATAGTATACAGTTGTAGAATAAAGTTGTTACTTTCAGACAAAGAGTTATACAGAATTCTCTGCTTTTAGTACGGTCAGAATCAGAGGGTTGGAACTTTGGAAGCGATGAGAGTACATAGTAACATTTTCCACTAAAACCAATATAAAATTTTACCAGCATTTAATTGTTACAATGAATTAATTTTAAAAACGCCATATCTGTGGTTAGAGGTTACGTTTAAAATAATGTAGAAAACGAGATTTTTTACACCATCATAGGTTTGTGGCGATGCCGTCATGACACTCTGTTCAATATGTCTTTTATTCATATATATACTTGGTATAACGTTAGCTGCTACCTTTAGTATAATAAAAGTTTGTTCTTTTTATATATGAGATACAAAAATACAACACTAAAACTTAGCAACTATACACTGGCCTTCAGACGCCAAGAAAAATGTTTGCAGTCCAAACACATTATGAAAGTAACAGCGCCGGCGCCTCTGGTCCCTTATCGTTGTCAGCAAATATTACATCACGAACACAACCTCTTCGCATCGTTATCACAGTATCAAAGATATCTTGCTATTTTAACGATTATCTGATATCACAGTTATGTATTCTTTAAGATAAGTGGAGTGATTAACGGTAGCTGAAGTTTTACTTTTACGATGTTTCAGTTGATTAGCACAAACAATTACGTATGCTCTTATAATTTCATTGTATGCTGTTAAAATATAAGTTAACAATTCGTAATAAAAAAGTGGCTGTTTTATCAGAAATTCTAAGATAGGAGTTGCAAATGCGTGCCAACACGATAAGATATTTATAAACTGGATTGCAGTATATTTTATGAAAATTTTATGGATTTGTAAAAGATTTATTTTCAGTTATCGATCGAGAGTGCATGCTACAACATCTTTGTCCTGAAAGCTTTAAGACTTCTTATAAGATTTTTTATTGTTATATTTGTTATGATTTTTAAATAGCTAGTAAGACTAGTATCGAAGTAAGTGCAGCGAGTTGAATGCAGTCGACTCAACAATCCATTGGAGAAACCACTGCCAATTTATCTGAGTTAAATTTTCTGGTCCATTTTTTTACTTTTTTTAAATAAATAAACCTTCTTTGTTCTATCGCGAATCAGTTCGTTTATTAATAAAAAGAGATCGGAGTAGGTAGATTGAACTTTTTCATATACTCATCACAGAACATGGAATGTCCATGTTCTGTGATGAGTATATGAAAAAAATTATGAATTATTACTAAAGTGTAGTGATTTTTTACCTACTACATTTGAAATTAAGAGAAAGCGAGAAATAAAGGATCCAAATTAAGTTTTATTTATTTGTAAAATAATAAAATTTATTATATTTTTTGTTTGTTATATTTAATATTCATCCAATTTTAAAACATTTTTGGGTTACTATGTGCAAATATGCAAGGTTTTAAGGGATGTTTATCACGGGAAACGTTTTCCAAGAATAATACTTACTACTATAAAACTAAATAGCTACAAAAGTAATAAAAATAGGAAATAACTAATTTTAATTTGTAAAGTTCAAAAGTAATCAGATAGTAAGAAGAAAAAGTGCCCAACTTTTACACGTGACTGTGTAATAGCAAAGAGAAAGAAATAAAAGAAATATAAATTGGATAAAGATCACTAAAGGTAGAGCAATTAAAGTCACCGACTTTTAAATAAAATTATATGTTCTTAACTTAGACTGCCGATAAACTAAGTATAGCGTTGATAATTTAAAAACAAATATTTTCTTTAATTTGATTTCTTTGTCGCCTAACACGCAACTCCATGTATTTGTTTTGTTATTCTGAAAAGCATCATAACAGTTATAAACTTGGAGGCATATTTACATTGATCTACCTACTTCAACCTTTGATCATATTAGAAAAAAAAGACAGACAGTAAGAAAGAAAGAAAGAATTTTGCTGATCGAAGGTACATATAAAATAATGATAAACAACAACAACAAAACAAAAAGCAATTGTTCGAAATATATATATGTATATATATTTAGATTTTTCAGGCGTTTTTTTTATTTAAGCCCGTACAGGCGCTTGTAAAATTGGAGTAGGTACTGCAGCGCCGGAGTTGTGGCATAAGCATGCCATCTTACTTGTTTGCTTATGTGCTTTCGAGTATAAGCTTGCTATATAAATAATTTATACTTGATTTGAAATTGCTTACACGTGCTTGTTATCATAGAAAAAGCCCCCCGTAGTTAAAAGGTCATAATCGTTAAGGTTAGGTTACAATCGTGACCGAAAAAGCGTGTGCGAGCGAGCAAAGCGAGCTTGCCGCGGCCACAGACCGCGAAGCGTCACAGACTGTTATTTTGATTCCATCCACCTTTTAGGAGGGATGTGAAGAGTAAAGGAAATGCTGCAAAACCACCATTCTTGCAAACATTATAAAGCATAAAACTCTTACATACGATTACATATCGTAATTTAGCATTTACAAATATCTGTTATAAATTGTACGCGTAATGACGAACATGGGAGGTATAATACGGCGACAAATCTTTAGGCGAAATGAAAATAGGTCGATCTAATTTAGGACATGCGTCGATTGTGCAAAACATTTTTAGGAGAATTGTTTGTGTGCCAATGAGAAATAGAACTACAAAAAACTAGGAGACTGGTTATACAACCGGTTAAAATTTGACGTTTTATAGTAAGTCAACTCAACACTACATTACCGTACTGCAGGTATTACGTATAAAATTTATTAACTTAAAGCTGTTGTAGATTTTTATTATTTAATATTTATTCGCATAGATCCGTACAATAAATAATCGATATTAATAATATTTGAGTTTTTATATTGAGTCATTCGGGAATAATGCATACAAAATACTGCTTACAAATAAAGTCGGTTTCCTTTAAATGTTGATAATATTTTAGATTTATTATCATGCCATATTTAATGTGTTGTTGTCGCTTAGCACAGTGAGTACCATAATTTTTTATACGCCTTTGACGGTCACATAAAATGTTCTAGATGCGCATTTTGCTATTCTCGGAGCGTTTCCGCCATATGAATTGTTTTATAATTGCAACTACGTACACATTCTCGGAAATCTCAACAATGCCTCGAGTTAGAGACTTTTGATACGGTTTCCACTGTGATACGTTGATATGAAGACTGTTTTTAGTATGGTTTAACTAATTCATTTTATCTTGTCAGAGTATTATTCTGCTATTACTAAATTTAGGTCTACTTTAAAATAAGGATGAACCTCACACACCTCAAACTCACATAAACGAGTTATACTGACACTATATTTGTGATAGTGAAGTAGTCACGTTTCGTGACGACCAGTTTTTAGAGCAATGTTACCTATAATAATAATATTTCTTACACCAATTAGCTTAGCCAAAGTAAGCACTGTATGGCTAGTGTTATGGATACTAGGGTAACGGATATAAATACCCATGAGTGAAGTGCAAATGCTCGTAATAAACATCTGCTTCTTCCGAAACTATCATCTTCTCTATTGCATCAATGGTAAGATGAGCAAGCATTTCGTCATGAGTAATGTTTGTTCTCTTATTTATATATCTTCCTGTTCTATCCGTTATTTAGTATCCATACAAGATAAATAAACTTCGCAGGGGTGGACAAAATTCTTTAATTTTTTTCTATTATTAAATATTTTTCCGTTATTGCCATCTAGCGTCCGGTAGACGAACTACTTCAGGTTAACGCGTTGCCATGGTAACGCGTATACAATGGAAAAAGAGCGGACAGACAAACAACATATTTGTGATCTTAGATTATAGATTGACTTTTTAATTAGTTGCTTATTGATGTTTTGATGAAATTTTTATTTTACTTTATCGAATTTTGCTAATTTTAATTGTCATTTAATTAATTTTTATTTAAATTATAATAAAAATATTTGATTTTAAATTTGTAATGAAATAATAAATTCTAAGATTAGGTATTAATATTGTCCTTGTCTGCAATAAACATATTTTTTTATATTATTGGTACTGTTTAGTTTGTAACAAAGATATTGGTGTGAGTTGCCGAAATATATTTATTTGTAACGCATTATAAATTTCTCTACATCATACCAACATAAAATACACTGTGATCACAGTTTACGTAGTTTGTGTGGCAATATGTGAGATGATTCGTTATTTTTATTTTATCCTATATCAAATTTTATTGTAATGTGTTCTTAACAAAAATCTTGTTTTAATGTTCAAAGGCTGATTACAGATCAGAAAAGGTGTTATAAACTTACATAAGTAAGTAAAATGTGTGAAATAAATAATAGTGGCAATTATTATATTGTGGATGGTAATGGAGACGCGTAAAATTTACGGTAGTCATGTCTCGTCTGTCCGTAGTTGGTATCATCAGTGAAGATAATTGCTATGCATACTTTATGACTTACAACTTAAAGATGTTCACTTGACAATTGAAACAAATGAGCGCACATATTTATATGAAATTACCATGAATTTATGCGATAGCTTACATAATTAACATTGCATTTGTCAATGGTGGAAAATAGTAAAGAATTATATTAGATAGATAGGTAGATATTATTGCTCATATACACTAGGGCAAACCAAATAACAGCTTTAAACTAATGTGGATAAAGGCAGCTTTATCTCTATAAGTGATTTCCAGACTTGATGTAAAGGAAAACTATATTACTATATAGGAAAGAAAGAAGTAGTATGCCAGCAGAATAAAATATAAAAAGAAAAACCATATAAATAATATAAATAAATAAACAACATATATATACATATATATGTTATTTTTAATAGTAGTAATTTGAAATTAATTGTTAGGTGGAACTGAGTGATAACCGCGTTAGTCCAATCCACGTAAATCGGGGTAAAAATTTGCATATGAAAAAAAAATATTTTAACTGGCGCCGGAGTTTAAAGAAAACAATAATTAAAAAAAGACCTTGGATAACACATTTATAAAATAGCAAATCGAAGTTATTTTGGTGCAGAAAGCTACGCTTCTGCACATGTACGCGCTAAACAATGGTCGCATTGTCAAATGAAGCGTTTCAAGACAGCCAGTATATTTTTCTTAAACCTACATTATTTTACGACCATATTTACCTATGTTCTTTACTTTGCAGCAACGTACGTCTGTTACTATGTTCCTGTTATTACGCAATTTATAATACTTCCTGTCCTTACCCAGAAATATCTAAGCGACAAAGAAAGTCTTTTACTATATATATAAAAGATAATGTATTGACAGGCAGCATGTCACCTAAATTAAGGGCCATCTCCACTTGTAATCTCTTAAATTATAAGATCAGATTAAATAAATTTCGCGGGAACTAGATATGGGATAGGTGAGCCCCTTTGTGTTTTAGAAGGCACCTTAAGTCGGTGTTAGCGGCTGTATCGTTTTTTCATTTATTTAACAATATAAAATATACCTAATTACATACACCACTAAACCTTGTAGTAAATGCTTTTCAAACCTGCACATTCTATACAATTATTAAAAGCAAAAAAGTAATATTATATCTATTGAGCTTAACAGATTCATTGCTAAACACACATAATTACCACAGCCTATACATTACTTAAATATAATATATAAATAAAAAATATCCATTATTTAAAAAGTGACATTTTAATTTAGGTCTAATATTTTGGGTGTTGATAAGTGCCGCAGCACTCACTCACCAATACACTGTGGGGCGTGAGGTTGCGAGGTTCATGATCTATCCTATCTGATGTGTTCATCTATAGCGAAAACTTTTTTGCAAATGATGTTAATATCCCATCTGCCAAAAGGTTTTTTTTATGCTTATAATTATGATCATAATTATGTAACAAAAATGTATAAAAAAAGGATATACGAACGGTGTATTTATTTTCATTTTTGATTAAGATCATCGCTGGAGCTGTCAGACATCACAAAAACGGGCAACAGTGTTTTCCGAATACGGTCTTTTACTGTGATGAATGTAAGGATTCATTAATAAAAACTGTATGGGAAAATAATATTTGTGGCTTTGAAGACAACTGCGGTTAATAAGATTTTTTGTTCTCATATAACCGACTAAAAGTATAGGGTATTAGAATATAATTAAAATTTTAAACAATAAAGTTGGTATCGTTAGAGACCATTACAGCAAAACAATCACTAGTAATTGTGTACTGTTTGCTTTGAGTTTTTACTTCAGAATTAGATTTTGGCCATGAGTGTAACAAAATAATGAGCTATTTTCCTGACTTATGTAATGAAATTTGCGTTTGTTTAATAAAAACGTGAACATAGTGAGGTTTATTAGAAAAATGTTTATAGCAGACTTATTTCTTATTAAATTATGAACACACTTTCCCCTTGGAGGATAAACCGTAGGGAGAATTGGCAATAACTCTCTTTATGTGTGCGAATGCTTGGCGCGTGCTAATGACTTCAGACAAATGTAGCCGGGACCAATGGCGGCCCTGGGACGCCATAATGTGGGGCCAAAATCAACTGAAACGTAAGATAAACAACGATCGACGGGGATAAGCTGCTTTTTCTAGTGACTCTAATCAAGAGTAAAGAACTGTTATTTACAGCCACTTTTAGACCTAAAAATGTTGAAAGGACCGTCACTGCACATGCTTTGACGTGCCTTCCAAAGAACACAGACTTGCTGGAGCTAATATTTTTTTGGTCACTCGTTAGATGATCAAGCCTAACGTTTAACCTCCACAATCTTAAATTGAAAGCCCTAAACACTGTGCTATCGAACTCTTCCTTAAATTATATTTACTTTGAAATAGCTTTAGATTGATTATATAATTTTATCGCAGTAACATAGCAGATATTCCAATGAAAAATGCCTAACGTCTTAAGAATTGTCGTAAGATAGCTTAATGTACTGACTAATACCATTTTGATTGCTGATACCAAAGGTTTTATTATTGTTAACATCTAAGGTTAATAAATATAACAGATATTTGAAATAATCACGAGGATCTCCTAGGGAGATTTATCTATTAGGCCCAGTACTAAAACACATTTATTTATGCCATAATAGTCTTCATTGTATGCTGTCATAGATTTCTGATGTTATAGTAATAAAAATTATAACAATTCTTACTTTTACACCAATTAGTCTATCTCAAAGTAAGCACTGTAAGGCTTGTGTTATGGATAATAGGGTAAAGAATAAACATACTTATTCTTATAACATAAATTCATATTCATATCTATACTAATATTATTAACGCTGAAAAGTTTGTTTGTTTGAACGCGCTAAACTCAGAAACTACTGGTCCGATTCTTTCAGTTCTTTCAGTTTTAGATAGCCCATTTATCGAGGAAGGCTATAGGCTATATCATTTAACATATAATAACTGAGCCACAGCAACGCGTGGCCGGGACAGCTAGTAAATATATATAAACACGTACATGTACTCGTATTTGTTACACAAACACATGCCCCTTCCGGAATCCGTACCCGGGACCGTCGGCGCCGAAGGCAGGATAACTACCATTACACTAAACGGTCGTCAGGTTACAATATTACCAGTTTTCTGCAGATAAATTGACCTTTACCATCTCAAGACCCAGTTAATTTGATTGCAGTTTTGTTGTCAAGTCACGTAACAGGTTAGTTGATGATGGACACGCTAAGACAATAACTGGCATATGTTTAATTAATGTAATTAAGCATTGTTTTCCGTCTCATAAACCCGTCGACAAGATATTGTAATGCATTTTTTTAATATTTAAATTAATCTTATTTCGGTGTTTGATAATGTTTCACATTATACAGTATACAAAAAGAGTAGGTGTGTATATATATACGATCAGCAGAATAGTATCAAAATGTACACTCTAAAAATAAAATGGTCTCTATAACAATAATATAAGGTACGTAAAAACGTTAAAAGGTAAGAATAAAAAGAAAGGTTTGATTGAATTTATTGGAATGTTTAAAAGGTTATTATCAGTAATTTTTTAATGCTTACAAAAAACGATAGAATAAAAACTTGCGAAATCAAAAACTTAAAATGGGATATGGGTACTTTTTAATTTACTGTTTTATTTAAACTTCTTACATGTTAAAACTGAAGTATATCGTTGTTAGTTTTGAAACGAACGTTTCGTTAAAATCACAAAACTATGTACTTAGTACGCTGTGCTGTAAAACTATTAATTGATTCATGTGGGAATTTGATCAAATTTGTGATTTTATCATTTCCCTGTGACTTGTAGCTGAAAGTAAATACCTACATATATTATGTGATTAATTCATAACTTTTTTTAAAATTCAATTGCTGAAATATAATTAGCTTTGGGAGATTATTTTTGTACTAGTAGATAGATAAATGGACAGGTATATGCATTTCTTGCCTTGCAAATTGAAATACGCCATGACCTATCTTTTACAGTATTTGGCCTCGCTTCACGACAAAAACTCCTTTTTTTGAAGACATGGGTCAAAGAGTGTATATTTTGGACCTATAAGATAAATGTATTTAATTTTATAGGTTCAACATATACACATATCTCCTGTGATTTTATTCATGCTTGCAAATCATAAATAGTATTTCCATATAAAAGGAAGTAAACAAACAAAACATAAACGTTTTATCAGCCATCTTAACATTGCGGTGTACGATATTCGATTGTTTTCTTGGGAACGCATTTTTGATCGTCGATTGTAAGTCATTTGTGAGTCGCGATATCCCAAGTAATTGCTATTTCCGCCCTTTATTTTGTTCTTACGATATCACCTTCGGCGGTCGAGCACATTTTTTACCGTGAAAAGACAAAAAATCGACTTAATAATAGATTTGTTCGAGTCACTACCATAGCTACCGGATTCATTAATTAATAAATATAGTTTTTTGCCGTCTCATTGAAATTCAATTTGACAACAAGCAGTATGATTAAAAAATTAATACTACCTTCAAAAATCAAATCTGTGTTTACTTCAAACGATTTATGCAATTGCTCTTAATCAAAAGCAAAGAATAAGAAATAACGTAACATTGTGTAGGTATACAAACTCGATTTGATTGAAGTAAGTGTCGAAGCGATCTTGATAATTTCTGAATAAGTCGTTATGACCACCATCGCTGAAATGAAAAGATTTAGGCGAGATAACAACATTAATTAAAAAGAGATAAAGGGCTTATTTTTCAAATACTGACAATCACTCTCACTTCGTCAGTTCTTACAGAATCGGTTATTTAAGCTACACCTTCGGTTGAAAATGTTCCTATGTTGCAACTCAAGAGTTAGTTATACAATATCCCCATATGTTTGGTCGGTTAATGTGGTAAACCAACTTCTTTATATTCTCATGTTTTTGGAGATAGTAGTACAGACAACAGCATATCAAACTTTCACTAACTGCTGAAAATAGTTTAATAGATATCAATAGATAGTTTTGTCTGGAATTTAAAGTTGAAAATCTTTGTTGTTTCCGGTCTGTATAATTCAAATGCTTTGGTTAAAAAAAATGTGATGTCATTTAATGTAAAACACTTTCACTCTGCCAAATATTATTTAAAAAAAATCTCAGTTTAATTGAATTTGCAATAGTGTAGAATAATAATGTTCAAAGTGCTTTTTTATTATTAAAATTGTAATGTTAGCTATATTAAATTACTCAATGAGTACATTTATAATTTACAAAGTATTAATATAAATAAGTCAAATTTAATATCAAATATCTTACATTACAGTCTTATCTCCTTACTTCGAAAATATAAAATAACTGCCATGGAAAAGAAAATGTCAGGTAATATAATTCGTCAGTGTAGTATAAAAATCTAGTTGATCTAAAAATGAATGATGAAGGCTTGAAATCGTTCAATAAAAAAAACAGATTTTCACTCTATACCGACTTTATCATAGTATCTAGAAATGAAAATATTTAGTAGGATAACTTACGTAACGTTTGTGCAGTGATTAAACAAAAGATTCATTAGATGTTTACTTAAAAAGTTTTCATTATATTTCTAGAAAACATAAAACTATTTTCGTAGTTAAAAAAAGTAGATTTATCATTTTAATTACAGAAAGAAAAGAGGACAACTAAGTTTTTCTTTCTGATAATCTGAAAAACTTCATAAATCTCAAAAAGAGTTTTTAACACAACTCAACACAATGAACTTGCTATCTAGTTAGTTAAATAAAATATTTATACTTCAACATTATTGACTATCTGCTGATAAATTAAAAACTTTTCCGTACCTATAATATTTATCGTGTAATATAAACATTTAATAGGTTTCATCTGAGTTCGAGTTGCCTAAGTAGGGGTCAAATAATGACAGTGATATTACCAATTTTATGGAAATTCCCAGCAAATTACAAAAATTAGTTTCATTTTGGGAGTTCTTATGATAGAATCGTTTTTATAAATATAGTGTAAGAACACAAATTTTCTAAAAATTTCAATAAACAACGACCTCTATTTGATCTTAAATATGATGACAAATTTGACGTTTTAGAACAATTAAGATACTAAAAAAGTTCTTGTTTTAACCATCAATGTTGCGCCAGTGTAACATTATAACAGCACAAATAAAATCTATTACAAGCTACAAAATCTTAAAAATCTTTAGAATTCTACACCGTTTCTGGCCTCTGAAAAAGAATTTCAACTTTCAGATAATATATATCAACTGTGTTAAAATATGTATATGCAGCAATTATGAGCAACAATCAAACAACAGGTTCTTTAATGCCTTGTCTTCTCTTCTCCCTCAAAACTAATCAATTGACAAAAAAAGAGTTTGCAATAAAACGACATGGATTGAAGTTTGGGGTATGGTGTTTCATAGACAAAACAGACAGAAATCATGGAAACGATAACCCATTAAAGGATTAGGTCGACTTAACCTGTAACTATGTATATCCGATTTGGCAACATAGATTACTAATGTCAGTCCCATTTCCTTATCCCCTATTAGAATTCTGGATCAATATTAAGAACTGATAAAGTTTGAAATCACTTGATATCGAATGTTACGAGTAGGGTATAGTTTTCTACACTCCAACATCTTTCTCTTTCTCGATCGCAATTATTGCAAACAGGAATAGTTCTTACTCGGTAACGTTGTTCATTCATTGAATTAAAAAAAAAAATTAATACACATTTACCTTATTACCTTTGTCCTGTGAAATGAACGGGATTTCTGAAAAAAAAATCGAAACAAAAATCAAAAGAAAAGACGCCATTAGTGATAAGTTACAAATTGTTTAATATCATAAAATCCTTATTGCAATAAAGCAGTCATTACAGGATTGATCGTGTTTCTTTGTTTTTTTTATTTCCTCTGCTTTCGTTTTCAACGACTGTTCCTAAGTTAAAAAAAAAAAACTTGAAATTGGTAACGTGAGATTGCATGTTATGTATTAGATTTGATTTTAAACATGTTTTCAGATCAATTTGAAATTTTGCACACTGATCAGAGACCGATGACAATATCTGGGGGCACGGCAGTGCCCCCGCCAAGTCAAGCAAAAAAGCGGCACAGACGTACCATCCTTTTCTCGAAGCAATTCAGGCCATTTTCGACCCCCTGTAACTTCGTTGTGGATAAAACTAGAAGACTGAATTTTCAGTAACCATGCAGGCATTGTATAGACACGGTATATTTCAAATTTCATTCAATTCGAACTAGTAGTTTAAGAATTATAACGGGTCAAATTTCTTAATTTTGTCACTCACTGACTCACCGATCATCAAAATTCTAAGACACTTCTAGCATACCTAGAAGATTCAAATTTGGAATATAAATAGTGTTTGGTGTATGAATCAAGGAAAAACTAAAAAAACCTACAAAAATAAGAAAAGTTCATAAGTCAGAGAGAGGGCTTTAAGAAAATTCGTTGCTGGTAGATATACATACATATATACAATAAGTAGAAGGTACCGAAAAGGAAAAAAGTAGACTGTCTACAAAATACAAAAAGCAATGAGATCCCTTCAAAAACAATACTTGTCAAAAAAACCAAGTCTCGCAACTCAGTTGTTTTACGGTGAGTTGCGAGACTTGCGGTTCTTCGCATGAAAACATGTGTAAATTAAATTATTTAGTGCGATGGCCGAGTCAATATATTTATATTAAACAATAAAGATTTTTAATATTGATATGCGTCACTATAAGATGCTGTTAATTATTACGTAACAACTTAATGCTTCGAGTACGGAGATTCCAGACACAATTGATTTTCAATTGTTATGGACCACGATCGTGGTCTTAGGGACTGGACGTATTAAGACAGAAATTCGCTTAAGTAGGGACTGAATAAATTAATTACCAACTTGGTATTAGATGGATCTCACAACTTTTTACCGTAGAACAACTGAGTTGCGAGACTTGGTTTTTTTGACAAGTATTGTTTTTGATGGGATAATATTTTACTTTTAATTTCTTCAGGGGAATTTAAGAAAAAAATCAAGATACGAAGAACTGAAAAATTATAATAGATGACATGGACTATGAAAAAAATCACGTTTCTTTACTATTTTTTAATTTTTATTTTTTTATATTTTTTTATATTTTTTTAATTTAAAAATTTTTTAGATTGATTGAAAAATTAAAACTAATTGATAAAAAATTAAAACAAAATTATAGTTAAAAAAAAACTAAACAACTAAAAAGTAAAAATAAAATTTCAATAATACAATTAACGAGAGAATTAATGCCATTGTAAGAAAAGCGTGGATGCTTTGAAAACATCTCTTAGGCGGTTCACACACTAGAGCTGCGTCCCGCCGAGGTGCGCGTAGCGACAGAAAACGCGCCCCCGCGCGGAGGCGCAGATCTGCCTAACTTAGCGGTGTAATCTGCTTCCCCGCGCAGATTTTCAATACAAGTTGACCCTACTTCTTCACGCCCCGCGCTCCCGCGCAGAATCTGCGCGCGGGGCGCCTACCCGCGCGTTCCCGCGTCGGCAGTGTGTTGACATAGGTGTGTTTTCTATATTAATTGAGATACTTGCATACAACAATAAAATCTGCGGCCACGCGCTACGCGACGGGGCGCGGTGCAGTGTGTTAACCGCCTTACACTAACTCTGCATTTCGAAATAAAAATAGTAAGGCATCTTGGGAATACCATGAATATATGTATATATATAAAAAAATATACAGCAATGATATCGAGCACCCCACATTTTTTTACAATTACAAAGTATTTTTTGTTGTTTTAATTCATAAAAATTTAAATGGTTACATTTTTCAAAGGCAGTTAATTAAAAAGTAACTTGTTTAGATTTCATAACTTGTATTATCCTATTTTAGTTAGTGTCGCGATTCCAGTATTGGTCAGATATAAAAGTGCATTTCATCCATACTTACACTGGCGCATCCAACTTAAGGTAAATATGCGCCTTAATATCCAATCTCATTTTGTCTGTCACCGGTAAATATGTAACATTTGAGGTGGAAAAAAAAATTAACATCGGGGATTTTCCCATATACATTAGTATGTTTCATCCTTACTGACGACTTGTGCTCCAGCAGAAGGGTCCAGCTACATTAATAAGTTGATGATGATGATCATAAAGCTTACATCAATGAATTAAACTTTCTAGTAAAAGAAGTCGAGTGAAAAATAATCGCAATAATTCCTTTGAGTAATAGCTAACTACGAACAATTAATGACAGAATAATAAAAAAGACTGTAATTGTTGCCGACTGATTTAAAAAAAAAACTCTTGTAGAGGAAAATGAGTTTGATAGCAAAAAACAAAGAGTCAACTGAAAATAAGTACCTACCAAGTGACATGTGTTAAGAAAGTACAAATACTCTCAAAATGTCAGAATAAATAAACTAGGCGATGCAGTCGCTAAGCATAAAGCTACGCTAGCACCATATATTGGAGCGGAGCGTAATATTTGAAAAAAAAAGCAATTTTTTGTTAAGATGGTATTTATTGCAAAATTTCAAAATTCGGGTCTCCATCACAATCTGGTCCTAAACCTGTTGATTCGATTCCACACAAAAAATATTAAAATCGCTTAAGAACTCGGGAAGTTATAGCGTAACAGACATTGCGCCATTAAAGCTGATCCATGGGAAAAAAAAGAAACATAAAAAGAAGCTTATAAAATAATCGGCCAGTCCGTAACAGTTATGTTCTCTTTGATCTCTATCGCTTACAACTATTGATGTTATGAAAAGTTGTTAAATGGTAGAAAATCTTTATCGTTGCGCCTACTGAAAATCAAACACGAGATCTCATAATTCGAACTACTAGCGTACAGATGCGATGTAATGACTGATGAGAATTAAAACACACACGAAGTCGTGGTTAGTGGTAATGAATTACTTCTACCGCACACCGCATCTGTTCCAGTGATTAGTAAATACCTGCCCGGTGAAGACATTTGGCTTATGGTCTTATTATTTTATTATTATAACTAGCGGCCCGTCCCAGCCTCGCACGTGTGGACAAAATTCTTTAATTATTTTCTATTATTAAATAATTTTCTATTAGCGCCATCTAGCGTCCGGTAGACGAACTACTTGCGGTTAACGCGTTGCTATGGTAACGTTATTGAGACAATGGAAAAAGAGCAAAATATCCGAAAAACAAAATACAGTAAATATTGGTCTGTACGTCATAATCCTTATCAGATTCTAAAGAGCCAACAAACAAAGAAACAAACCACTATGATCTTAGATTGTAGACTAGCGGCCCGTCCCGGCTTGTCACTGGTGGACAAATTTCTTTAAGTGTTTTCTTTTATTAAATATTTTTCCTTTAGCGCCATCTAGCGTCCGGTAGACAAACTACTTGCGATTAACGCGTTGGTAACGTATCAATAGATACAATGGAAAAAGAGCGGACAGACAAACCACTGTGATCTTAGATTATAGATTAGAGTAAAATACATATGTATACGAGAAGCATAAGGGCACAAGTCGAATGGCCACGTCGGGTAAATATTACTAGGATATTCTCACAAAATATAATTTTCACTATAGTACCTATATATGATTTTGTGTAATATTGTTTAGAGTGTGATCTAGGACATGAAACAGTAAATATTCATTCAATGTGAGAGTTACTTCATAATTTGTAATTACGTCACATTAGGTACAAAAGTGTTTCATTTGCAAATCTAATCAAATTCTCATTCAATAATATAAAAAAAAGAACATCATACGCTATTGTTACATATAGCGGGCATAAAAGAAAAATAATTAGTTGATAAGAAAATCATTACAATTATCTATATTAATTTATTTATCTATTTTAACAGACCATATCGGCTCCATTAGAATTTTTGCACTGATTTACTAAGTAACTGATTAAATAATAGAAGCGTCTAAAATTGAAAAAACAAAAGATATTATCAGTATAATTATCATTATACATTAAATACACTAATTATAAGATAAGTAGTTGTGAATTAGGATTAAACTTTATATCTTGAATGATTGGTTTACGCGTAGATCAATCGACACAGATAATATTTTGAATTTGTTTGATAATGACAAAAGGTCTAGTTTTTAGGTTACGGTTTATTAGGGTCAGATTGTTTGAGTACCTGTATTCTAAACATACGTGAAATCCACCTTATCAACAAGCTGAAACATAAATGTTTTTAGCCGTGGTATTGCATATAATTGAAAATTATCGTGTTCATTGCAAATTAAATTCTGTTGATGTAATGAAAGAAACATTTTAGAATGCCAAAGACAGAACACCTTAAGAAAACTTAAACGGAAAACCTTAACAGAATTAGTTACTAAAAATCAGAGGCCCTACCATCACGTTTTATAGCGATTCAAGTTTAGCTGTTAAAAAGAGACGCCACTATAGACTCCGTATAGCGGTGTCTCACTTTGACAATAGAACTTGAATCGCGCTAAAGGTGATGGTAGGCCCTCAGGTCGTTGGTGAGTTAGCTCTGCTCAGTTTATCGACATGTGCCCAAATTTCAGTTTATTGAAATTTGGATAAATAACTGGGTCATAGGATATTATGAGTGGATTGGGAGTATTGTAGGAGTGTATATTAGATTGCACGCAGTTGATGCAACAAAGTTTACTTCTCTGTTTGGCTGTTTGGAATCTGATAAGGAATATGATGGTCAGAACAATATTTTCTGTATTTTTTTCGAATATTTTGTTATTACAAATACTTACGTAGTATAATGTTGCTTGCCTTCACGGCCAACCTATCGTTATCGATAAAATCAAATTAATTAAGTGATATCTCAAAAATATATATATTAAAAATTAAATAATATTACGTAGATTATAAGAATTATAGTTTGAAGGTTTGTTGTAAAATAATATTATGCCGAGGTTTCTGGATTTCACAAACGGAAAGATTGGTTCACTATTCGCTTCCCAAGTAGAACAAGTGTGAATTGGTAGATGTTAATGATTGCCGTCAAAAAGAAGAAAGTTAGTAATATTATGAAGAATTATTCTAATAAAAAGTCATTTATGAACGTCTCCGTTACGTAACATTTTACTTCATTTAAATTGCTGACGCTTATTAGTTTAGAATAAATGCAAGCTTTAATAATTTCTTAAATGTTACTAAGAAAAAGGCTTTTTATATTCTAAATTTGTTGTTTTAGCATAAATTAAAAGGGTGGATCTAATCTGTCACAATCAGCTGCGTTCACTCGACAATCGCATCGCGCCCTGATGACAAAATAAACTCCCGGATTGGAGCATTCTCAATTTAGATTTAGCGCGGGTCGCACGCGCCAATAGTCAAAACAAAACACACTCATTTCGGAAACACCCTCGTAGTTGAATTAATATAGAGGAGTAGGTATCCTATTGCTATATATTTTCAAAGCAGGACGGTTCGTAGCAGTCAATCCGTAGCAGTTACTACGAGACGTGCGATCGTGTGTAGTGCGGTGTTGTCGACAAGTTTTTATTTGATTTATTAGTGAATTGTTTTCAACAGAATGGCGACAAAGAGCGCAAGTAAGTAATTATATAATTTGTTCTATTTGGCATAAAAACTACATTGGAAGTGAGATACTATTTATTGGTTGTTTGAAAACTCAAGGAATTAAAAATTGTTATGATTCTCTTGTCACTCATTATCTCATTTTAGCAATCGCTTTATTGAAATTAATGTGAATTGTATACCATCAAATCCGATAAAAAATGTAGGCAGTTATATATATTAACATAGTTATTATTTTATAAACAACTTAATATTCTGGCACATTGTATTATTAAGGTTACTATTAGTAAGGGTGGTGTTGTCAATATAGGCCTGTATCGGAGTAAGTCATTATTGTATAATACATTATATTGCTTTTAATTTATTTATGGATTTACTAACATTGGTTTAAAAAACAAGTGCAATAAACAATTATAAATAAATATATCATGCAATAAAAAACAACACGTGCTACAAAATTAATTAAACCAGATAATTAAGAAAATAAATTAAAGTGAAGATAAAAAAAAAGTTATACAGTCAGTTATAAATTACTGACTGTACTAGAGTTTTGAGCATTTACTTTAATGCATAACTAGCATTTTCTTAAGCCATAAAAAGCGATCAATGATATTAAATTATATAATTATCAAACTTTTGATTGGTCAGATTACTTCGGTCTTTAGGTATGGAATCTTCTGATTATGAATAGTGATAATACATCGTTACATATTGTTAAATATTATATTATTTTTTTTCCTTATTTTTTTAGTCTTAAGCTAACAGTGTTAATGTTCAAATTGAAATGTTATCTCTATAATTCAATGCGAATGCTATCAGTTAAATGTTATTTATTACGAGCTAGATCTCGATAGCAAATGATATTTTGCTGCAGGTGGTGGCATTAGAGTAAAATGAACTTACGATAATGACAATATTTTAACAAAAAAAAAATAACACAAACTTTAATATGATAATTTAAGTAATGAAAATGATTAGCGTTTGTTAAAATAACTTCTTTATAGAGTCATTCAATTCCAATATATGAATAGGACAGTGAAGTTTGTTTGACATGTAATAATGATTAAAAAGAAAGGATTTAAAAACAAGATTTTATTATCTATAAATATCCTATGATAGTTTTTCTAAATACTCTGTACAGTTCACGATACAGAAAACAATAGATTTATATATTATTTTATTAAAACAAGAATTTAAATACCAACTGTCATGTTGTCACATTTTAGTATTCTAATTGAATGATAATAATTAATTGATAGTACATATTTTTCAAGATTCAATTACTTTGAAATATCAGAAATATCACTATACAAGATATATTTTTAACTTGACTTTAAACAAATTGAGTTTCTTAAGTCCGTTTGGTGACTGACGCTCCTGGGTACGAGTTCCGGAAGGGATTCTCAGAGATATTTATGTGATGAAAACCAGCAATAGTACTTGAGACATCATATCATATGTGTGTCTATCCATTACTAGTATCTATAACACAAGGCTAGGCTAGGCTAATTGGTGTGTTGCTAATATTATTATAATTAATTTGTGGAATGAAGATCATGTAAAAATGTCTGGTATCAATTTAATTACTTGTACATTTTGACGACCGTTTGGTGCAACGGTAGCGATCCTGCCTTTCGCACCGACGGTCCTGGGTTATAATCCCGGAAGGGGCAGATGTTTGTATGATGAATACGAGCATTTGTACCTGAGTCATGGGTGTTTATATATATTTCTATGAATATTACATATTTATGTATTATATATGTATGTCTATCCGTTACCCTAGTATCCATAACACAAGCCTTACAGTGCTTACTTTGGGCTAGGCTAATTGAGAATCTCTAAAACGAGATGTGAAAAAATGCGTTTCCTTATTCTCTTAAAAAAGAAATATCCTGTTAAGGTTTGGACTAGAGAGATGAGAGACATTCGTGGTTGAGTGGTCTGCATACCAGTTTTCTTTACACAAATTCTCAGACTATTTAATGTACAGAAGAAAATAGTTTAAGTTTAGGGTTTTGTTGAAGTATCGTTATTTCTTTTTATCAATAGATTTTTAAACTATTAGTATCTTAATCCTATACTTTGAAAATATGACCAATAATAATAACAAAGCATAATATGAAAATCGAGAAATATTTAAAGTTTACATTTCATCGAAAATAAACAAAATCTTAAATCAAATAAAAAGCACCAAATAAAATCGTCGGCATTAGAGATATAATTAATTTGTTTTTTTTTATCTCAGGAACGTTTTTACGTGTAAGGTTCATGTGCTTATTACCAAAGCTGCTTTTATTACCTGGTTCTACGAATTCTAAGTAAGCCTGGTTAGTAGTTTAAAGTTTTACAAAACCATTAAAATATTTTAAAATTATAACATGAACCTTACACAAAATGACAAATTTACTTATTTTTAAACCCTCGTACTTGATTGTTAGGCTGAAAATCCATTGGAGAATCGGTCAGTAAATTTTGAAAACAAATGAATTGAGGTTTAACATTAATTAATTATTTTTGCCATTATTATCTTGTTTACGTTAAAGCTTCCAGGAATGAACTGAATAGGCACCTTTCCTTATTTGCTGAACCCGTGATTCCCCTTTTTGGTAATAAATATTGGTAACATTTAGTCATAATAGATTGTAATTTCACTTTCCGTACTGGTGAACTCTACACTATTTCGTTATAAAAACAATTAATTTGTATTGTTGTAAGAACTATGAGTAAGTATCCATTGCACTCATCTCTTATATGACATAGATATATACATAAATACTTGTCACTTCTGCCTTGCAGTGGATAAATTTATTTTATCCTTTCATTCGCTCCATGTGTCTAATCCAATTAAGTATTTACTCTTTCTAAATGCAGAAAAGGTCAGGATGATCGACTTCTTGTTTTTAAATCGTTATCTTTCGATCGATATTGATCATATTCCTCTGTATCGACCCTGAGTTCAAATCATATGGCGTTGTATCGATTTCATAAAAATCATGTTAAATTCGGATGTGTCATAAATAAAGCACCTTTTTGAATATAATAAACTTTCATTTATATTTAATTTTTTATTTATTAGTAATTATACGTTGTATAAATTATGAATATTTCCGTTCGCATCGTAAACATACAGGTACGCTTAGCTTATGAAACAAGAGGATCTATGAGTACGTCCAAACTTCATTCGTCGAGGTTTGAATTCAATCAACTTGGTCATAACTCCCCCTGACCCACCACACTGAGCAATGAGCTATGGCCGTGTACCACAAACAAAACATACATGTTTTTTCTGCAAATGACATACCGACCGATGACAATAACAAATTAATAGACAATACTATACCTTGTTTTCTATTATGAATACCATTTGTCCAGTTCCGCTTACTATATTAATCGGTATAAAAATCGATTGATTGTTTACACGGCTACTGTTAAATCAGTCTAGTGAGAATTATCAGCTACCTAAGCTCGTACCTTGACAAGTTTAATCAACATAATCTGCTTTCTTATCCTTGTTATTGTAAACTTTATGATGACAAAAAGAGCATTAAAATAATTCAAATATCTATTTAATCCAAAGAATTTTTGAACAGAAAAAGGTTTCAATTGTCTCAAGGGTAAGGCGGGTCTCAAACCCACCCCACATCCATTCTCAGGCTATTTGGGCGATTGCTCGTCAAGTCGTCTATTTCAAGAGCTTCTTAAGATGAATTCCAGCGCCACCTATTCATGTTTTAGTTATCTACTAACCTCCACTCGCAATAATAGCAAGAGTCTTGGCTGACTCCTGAGATAAATTAAATTCTTTTGTTGTAAAAAAAAATATGTCTTAAAAATCTTATAGTAGTAGCTAATATAAAAATATAGTAAATGAATATCAGTTTGTTATTTTATTATTTTTAGCATCACATACTGCCATAAATATTTGCACCAAGGCTAATTAGTAGCGTAGCGGTTAAAGTACAGGTACGAGTTTTAATTGAAGTGAATTTACTGGAGGGAGACTCTGTACCAGGGTCGTCTGCTTAGGTACCTCCGTCTTACCTATTTCTGCCGCAAAGCAGCAGTGCTTGCATTGCTGTGTTCCGGTTTGAAGGGTAAGATATGGCAGTGAAATTACTGGGTACAGTGACTTTACATCTTGTGTCACAAGTTGGCAACGTACACAGTGGTTCTTGTGGGGTTGCAGTTTTGCTGCGAATCTCACAAGAGCCACATGTATTATAGGTGACTGTTACCACTTACCATCAGGTGGGCAGTTTGCTTGTTTGCCAACTTTTGCAATAAAAAAAAAAAAAAAAAAAAAAATTATCGAACTAGATTCCTTCAATTAAAAGCGGATTATAAGTAATATTTTCTAGTAATCACTAATCAAAATTCCTAATAACTTATTTCTTTTCATAGGATTATTAGTTTCGGTAACACACACACATAATTATAATAGATATATTATCAGAATAAGTAATTATTAAAGATAAGCTTCTTAATAGATCATGCGCCTTTTCTAATTTCCTATTTTTATAGATTTATTTAAAAATATAGTAAAGATAAATACTAATATAAATATTTTATTACAATAAATATTTTACAATAAACTCGCATGTTTTAATGTTGTCAATTATTAACCCATTTTTTGAATTTCGTTTTTAAAAAAATATGTTAACCGGCAATGTATTTTTTTAAATACATTATCTATACTAATATTATAAAGCTGCAGAGTTTGTTTGTTTATTTGAACGCGCTAATCTCTGGAACTACTGGTCCGATTTGAATGATTCTTTCAGTGTTGGGTAGTCCATTTATCGAAAAAGGCTATAGGCAATTTTTTTTCAAAATTAGGGATCCGTAATAAAATTGCTGTTTTGTAACACAAGGTGTAAAATCGAAAACCTATTTTTGCGTGCGTTGCAAAAACTATTGACAATAGAACAAAATAATGTACTACCGGTTTGTAGATCCCATTAAGACCTACAAAAAAGTCCGCAAGAAGATATATCCAGCTATCATGGTTTAATCACAATAACCGATTTTGTGTTCAAAATAATTATTAAATCGTCTGAAGAAAAAAAAACTACGTTAAATATGTATCGTAATATTAATCTTTATTGAAATTAAGCATTATGTTATCAAGAGTATTTATGCAGAAGTAAAATACTTTCAATCGGATATTTCGTTTAAAAGTTATCACGTGTGTAAGATGTTAAGAGTTGGTACCTATTAATGAGCTATGGGCCATAAAGTTTTTTATCAACATAAAATCCTGTAATAATCTTTTTCGAAATATATTTGTTGATGATTGAAAGTATAAGATCTTTGAAGAGTATAATAAATACTAAAAATAACTCTGCTAAGGAAATCCACGCGCGCTTGATGCAAGCAATACAAGACGCATGCAAAAGTGTCGGGATCTCATTGTTATCTACACTAATATTATTAAGGAGGAAAGATTTGTATTTTTGTATGTTTGAAATAAACTCAAAAACTACTAAGCCGATTTTAAAAATTCTTTCACCATTGGAAAGCTACATTCACGCTGAGTAACATAGGCTATATTTAATGCTAGAAAAATTTAAAGAATTTTGTCCACCCGTGCGAATCCGGGACAATCGAAGCAGCTAGCAGCAATGATTGTAATAAAGCAGTTTGTGTTTTATTTCATACGTTCTTAGGTTTTAACATGTATTGTTATATTACTTCATTGACTGCCACGTTGTGTATATATTTCTCATGATAGCTAGATAAAGTGGTCCACTTTTCATTAAATTTACATGATATGCGGGCTTACTGGCAGATGTTAAATTGTGATAGTTATCTGAATTCCAGGTGCATAAGCAGTTTTATCTGGAGATGATAAGATTTTGTGGACACTGTTGATATGACGTATTTAAATATTTAGATGGACTATATTATAATAACTTTATCTAATGTGATTTTAGAGACAAATGTAATTTGTATGTAGGGTCGACAGAATTTCAAGCTAACAAACTAAATGGAAATGATATTATTATATTTTTTATTATTATTTAAGCATTTAATATTTTTTATCTAAATAAATTATTACTCGACTTGAATCCAAATTCTCTCGCTATCCTGACGAGTTCTTTTCCAATGGAGGTAGGAGTACCTCGTCTAGAAGCTGGCACTGGCAGCAGCTTCAGAAACGTTTGGATAAATTCAAAGGATCTGACGAGGTCTTGGTAGCTCAAGTTTAGGCAAGGAAGAGAAAATATTACTGATATATTACTGACGACTGTCTGGTGCAACGGTAGCGATCCTGCCTTTCGCACCGACGGTCCTGGGTTCATGCCGGTAGGGGCAGATGTTTGTATGATAATTACGCGCATTTGTACCTGAGTCATGGTTGTTTATATATATTTCTATGAATATCACATATCTATGTATCATATATGTATGTCTATCCGTTACCCTAGTATCCATAACACAAGCCTTACAGTGCTTACTTTGGGCTAGGCTAATTGGTGTAAATGTAGGAAATATTTATTTATTATTACTTATTATTTTAGCTGAAAAATTTCGGTGGATTTCAAAAGGATTTTTGATCAAATATAAATGTTTTTGTATTTCTAATGAATTAATAATATTTCCTACATTCCCACCAGTTCACCTATTCCAAAGTTAGTAAGGATAGAAATATTATAGCTACTGGGGTAGCGAATATATAAACATATATGATACATAGATATGTGAAATTAATATAAATATATATAAATACCCATTACTCAGGTATACTATACTCATGTTATGTTAAAAATGTAATGAATAAATCCCTATCTATGTATTCCCGCTGGTAGATTGGTTGGATTTTTTCCATTTATCACAACACGCTATTGTTGAGTCAACCAACATCAATTGTACTATTGTAGAACAATTAAGCTAGTATTTTTAAATATCGAGGCATTCAATCAACATCATTAAGCCACTAATATCCCCACTGCTGGTACATAACCCTTTCTTATAGATGAAAACAGCATAAGAAGAGAACTTATAAAATATCTTTCATTTTGATATTCTTAATAATTAAATGAAATAAGGCACATAATTCATATTACAAAATATTATAGGTCACAGTCAAAATATTATAGGTTAATCACAATGAATACATTAGATTTATGTGCAATATCAAACAAAAATAAATTATTTATTTTTAGATTTGATTGTTTTTATGTGTTGTACTTATGTCATAGAACTTATTTCGTTTACGAAATGGATATAAGAAAGTACAATAAAGAAACGGACAATCTGATGGCGTAGACGATTTAGAGTGGATTCATATACGCGCACGGTCGCTCGAGCGATCAACATACTTCTGATCCACGCTGCAGTTTAAAATTATAATATAGTCCAGAACATAGTCAAAACTAATAATTAATATATGAGATGTTTTCAAAAATTTACAAGTTTCGTGAAAGTGCTTCAACATTATTGAATGATCACATAATTTAGCTAAAAACGTGTAAAATATTCTAAATCAACCCGCTTAAAGTGAATAAGGTGTAGTGAGACGGTGCAGTGATATTTAAAAGCAAGCTCATTACGCAGTCCAAAGTCCAATGTGATACAAATCGCAAACATTCGGATTGAAAAGATTCCTTTTTTCGACAGTGTTTCTAATGAACACGTTGGTGTAGGCACGCTGAAGTGGTAGCCGACGCAGAAAACCTAAGTTCAAATCCAAGTAGTTTTTTCTTTTTTTTTTGTTTTGTTTATTGCTTTTTTTATTATTTGCTATTTCTCTACATACGTTGAAATATATAAAAGCAAATAATGCAGAATTTATCAAAGGTTTTTGGCTGTTGTGAGGAAACTGGTACAATCGATGCATCAATTGAGTGCAAATTATGCAATAAATATTATCACTATGATTGCTTAATGATTAATACTCAGGAATTAAGAAGAAATTATCAACTTAAGAATTGGATATGTCCATCATGTACAAACTCGAAGCAAAAAAGGAGGAATGATGATAATACTGTGGTCAAATTAAGCCCTAACTTGTCTAATAGACCTTCCAAACGCATGGCTGTTAATTCACCACCCTCAGGTTCGAGTTCAGGGTCTTCTTCCGTATTAACAAGCGATGACGTTAAGAATATAATCCGTGATGTGATGCAAAGTGAACTGAAGATTTTATTAGATAAGTTCAATACATCAATGCATGAAATCGTTAATAGTGAATTAAAAGGCATTAAAGAAGAATTGAAGGACGTAAAGGATTCAATGATTTTTATTAGCGGCAAATACGACGAAATCGCAAAGGAGCAACAAAGTGCCCGTAATGATTTGACAGAATTAAAAGATAATAATAAAAGCATGCAGGATAATATTTCAGTATTAACGGAACGCATCAATCAGCTTGAACAAATGGCTCGCAATAATAACCTCGAGCTGCAATGTATACCAGAAAGGAAGAGTGAAAATCTATTTGACATTATAACAGAACTAGGAAGAGTTATTGGCAGTAATATAGGTGTGGAGCATATCTCTCACTGTACTCGTACGGCCAAAATAAACAAAGATAGTAAGCGTCCCCGAGCTATAGTAGTGCAATTTGCTTCATCAAGAGTCAGAGATAAATACATTGCTGATGCCATATCATTTAATAAAAAAAACGCACCTGATGGTCTGAATACTTCTCATCTAGGGTTGAACATAGAAAAAAAACCCATTTATATAAGTGAGCATTTGTCTCCTGCGAATAGACATCTTCACGCAATGACTCGTCAACAAGCTAGAAATAAAGGATACAAATATGTATGGGTAAGAAATGGCCGAATCTTCATAAGAAAAAATGACAATGCAGAAGTTAAGTGGATTAAATCTATAGACAGTTTAAATAAAATAGTTTAATTACATTAAGTTTAAAATAGTCCATGTAATTAGTTTAAGTTTTTTTATAAAAATGTATTCCTTATCAGTGTACTACCAAAATTGTAGGGGTCTAAGAACCAAAACGAGTAATTTTTATCTTAACTGCTTAAAATGTAATTACGATATTATAATACTGACAGAAACTTGGTTGAATAGTAGTGTCTTTGATACTGAACTTTTTAATGAAAAATACACAGTATTTAGGAAGGACAGGGAAAGCTCAGGAATTAAAAAGAATAAATCCAAAGAGGGTGGTGTGTGTAGATAGCGGTTTTGAAAAAGTTTATTGTAAGACGTAATTATAAGTGGGAGAGTCAGTGTGAGGAATTATGGATTTCGATGGATGTGTCGCAATTTAGCAACTTTAAGTCGCTCTCTTTTTGTGCGGTGTATTTGCCACCTCCAGTAAACAAAAAGTCACTAGATTATTTTATTAGTCACTTTAACTCAGTTTTGGAAATGACAGATTCTAATGTTGTTGTAGTTGGAGATTTTAACCTCGGCATTATAGACTGGGAACTTGCAAAGACAGCTAATTACTTGGTTCGGGGTCCTAGTCAATTGTTGATTGATTTTTGTAACCTTCATAATTTTAAACAATTTAATACAAATATTAATGTCAACAATAGAATACTCGATTTAGTTTTGAGCGGCGGCATAGAATGCAATGTTACAAAAGCTTCAGAAATATTAACAAAAGTGGACCCACAGCACCCCCCATTATATATTGTTATTCCTACCAAATCTAAGGATGACTGCTATAGATTAGAGTACAATAATAATCAATCAAGAAGAAATTTTTATAGAGCCAATTATGATGAAATATGTAACTATTTAAGTGAAATTGATTGGGATCGTGAATTTCATGACAAAAAAGATGTAAATGTTCTAGTTGATATATTTTACCACCATGTAAATCAGGCAATATCCAAGTTCGTGCCTTATTCCAAAAATAGAAATAAAAAATATCCAGTCTGGTATAGTACTGCTTTAATAAGAACATTCAAAGAGAGGTACAATATAAGGCGTAGGTTTAAGAAATATGGGAATCCAAGGGATAAACTTACTCTGGACTTACTAAACAATAGATTAGCGAGGCTTAGTCGAGAATGTTATAAGGCTTATTGTAATAATGTTGAAGATCTTATTTCTGGGAATCCAAAGTTTTTCTGGTCTGTGATTAAATTAAAAAGGGGTGGAAAAGGTAGTTACCCATCAACCATAGCTAACGATATCCAAACTTCATCTGATGGAACCGAAATTTGTAATATGTTTGCAACTCACTTTGCATCAGTTTATAGTAATCAAAACGGTGATGGTTTCAGTACCATTGCACTCAAAACTATCCCGAGCCCTTCTCATAGTAGTTCCTTCATATTACCTGTGATAGACTGTGAGGAAATTGCTATGAAATTAAAGAATCTTGATGCTTCCAAGGGTCCGGGTCCGGATAATATTCCTCCGCTATTTCTATCCAAGTGTAATAGGGTATTAGCAAAACCTTTACAACTAATTTACAACGTTTCTCTAAGTTCCGGAACATTTCCTGAGATTTGGAAGCAGGCAAAAGTTATCCCAATTCATAAAAGTAACGATATTGGTTTCGTAAAAAACTATAGGCCAATATCAATTTTGTCAATTGCTGCTAAAATTTTTGAATCTATGCTTTGTCCTATTATACAGTCTTATTTTAAGTAATTTTTAAGTGACCATCAGCATGGTTTTGTTAAAGCTAGGTCAACTACAACAAATTTAGTTTTATATACAGAACATCTTATTGAAGCCGTTGATTCCGGCAAGCAAGTGGATGTGTTAAACACAGATTTAAGCAAGGCCTTCGATAAAGTGTCACACCATATACTTTTGGAAAAACTTAGTGCTTATGGTTTTTTTGGACCAGCATTGGACTGGGTTTCATCTTATTTAACCAATCGTAAATTTTATGTTGTGGTTGATGGTTTCCAGTCTAATTACGCTCAGATTTCCTCAGGTGTGCCGCAGGGTTCACATTTGGGACCAATATTTTTCAATATATTTATTAATGACCTTCCAAGTTGCTTCCATCACTCCATTCCATTCATGTATGCTGACGATCTTAAGTTTTTAAGAATCGTCGATAGTGCTAACGATGTATTGCTCATGCAGAATGACTTTGATCGTTTTATTGAATGGTGCCAGACCAATAAAATGTCACTAAACCTTTCTAAGTGCTTTCATATGAAGGTCACGAGGAAATTGGAGGTAATCCCATCAGTCTACAGAGCGGAGGGTAGTGAAATAATGGAAGTTAATGAGATCCAGGACCTGGGGGTGATAATTGACTCTAAACTTACCTTTGTACCGCATATCAATAACATTATAACTAAAGCCTTGCGAATGTTGGGGTTCGTTCTAAGAAATAGCAAACTGTTTCAAAGGCACACGACTACGATTCTACTCTATAACTGTTATGTTCGCAACATATTGGAATATTGTGGTATTGTCTGGCGTCCACACTTTGCGACACATGCTCTTAGAATAGAGAGGATACAAAAGCGATGTTTGCGGTGTCTGTCAAGGAGAGCTGGGATATCATATAGACATTATTCTTATTCAGGGACTCTCAAACGATTCAATATGACGCCATTGAAAATTCGAGGTGATGTGCGTGACCTTACATTTCTTTATGGGTTACTTAGAAATGAAATTGATTGTCCACAGCTACTCCATAAATTTAAATTTAGAATACCGTATAGATATCCCAGATCGACTATAAAACCGTTTTGTCTTCCAAAACGTCGAACTATATTTGGAGAAAATTCACCAGTCCCACGGTTAGGTAGGCTTTATAATAGCATCAGTGATGATGATATAGATATAAATTGGCATTCTAAAATAAAATTTAAAAAGCATCTTTTTAATATTTTTTTGCGTCAATAGATATATAGCAGATAGGTTTAAGTTTTAGTGTTTTAAGGTGGATGGCATGCTGCATTTACCTATAAGTGTCTTTGCATTTATTGAATGTATATTTTTTTTCTTTAACTGCTCATGTAAAAATGTACAAGACGTTGGTGAATAAATAAATAACTAAATAAATAAATGTGTAGTGTCCATTAAATTCGTTAATCGTCAACTCACGTACGGCATAATGGGATTTGTCGACTGAAAAGGTGTTCGACTATCAAAGATGTGTCCACAATAGTTTAGTTATAGCCACATCAAGATTGATATAGTGTCTCTGGTCCCAATTCACTTTGACGCAAGCAGTACTTGCCTAATATGGTTACCAAATGATAAATAAACAAATGAAAACCCTTGACTCACTGTATCAAGATTCGAAGCTGGAGTCTTTGGCGCATAGGCAGAATTGCTACCGGTGCAGTAGCCTGTATATACTTATATATGTTATCATAATGATAAATGATAAAAATGGTAGCTCAAAGGTCGATGGTACGGCTCGTATCATGCTACTTAACGCTTGTAAAAATTATGCATCTTCCTTCATAATTCAAATTACTAACCCTTCTGTAATGAAATAATAGTAGATCATTAACCAAGTTCGCTCGTGATTTAAGACGAGTCCTGAGTGTAGCGAGGGATTTAAGTTCACCCAAGACTAAGACAGCTTTATCACCTAGGAAAATACTCTACTTTTGGTACCATTTCCGAAAAAAATAACACAATAATAATATGAGATAAGCATTTATTAAAAATAATGACAATTAAAAGTAAATGTTAACATTCGAAACATTGGTCCAATTATTGATAGAGAGAGTTATATTTACAAAAAAGAGAGAGATAATAATTAATTAATTAATAAAAATTAATAATTTAATTTACATCAAGCTCATACGGCCTCGTCGGTTTTCGTAATTTTATTTAATAATCATAACTGCATAATAAATGCGTATTCCTTTTTCAAAAAGATGTGTAATGCTTTATATACAAACTCAATGGTGTAAACACAGATGTATTTCAGTATGTTCGGTAAGTAGGTATTCCTTTAAATCACATTCTCACCCTAGACGATGAATGAAATTCAGTACAATTTTCTTTCCCTGTTTTTAACAGATTAAAAATGACTATTGTTATGTTCGCTTTTTGTGGCATAGAATGTCAATTTTTTGAGCAAGTGGTACGAAAAATGTATTTATTTGGAACACATAGAATATGGTAACTTAAGACAGTTACTAATATGTTCTTAGATCATCTCATTTAACAATCTTTGGTGTAGATTCTATGGAATTTTCTTAATTCTTTTTCACAGAATACATCGGTTTCGGAAATTAGGATTTTTTGTAATGACCACAATTTTTAAAATGAAAATTAGTGTTTAAATGGTAGTATAAAAAAAGGTTAAAATTTTTCCGTCTGTTTGTTCTGGCTTATCTCTGAAACGACTAGACTGATTTTGATTGATCTAACGTTGATATTGAGCTGATGTTACAAAGAGTAATTTAGGATAATTTTATTGGATGAAGAATGTCGAAAACACGCCGGGCATAGCTAATGTTTTATAGAATACAAAACAACGTAGATACAAATTACTTGGATGAATCACTATGTTATCATTCATTCGAACAGTTGGATATCGAAACCAAATGCCACTTGAGGTTAAACGTTTAACAGACCAGCGTCAATTTCATAAATATAGATGCCAATTTAACCAATCAACGTAGGAATTTTTTGCATAGAATATAAAATTACATTGCTTGTCAATTTCATTTGAATAAATGATCGCTCATTGTTTTCTGGGTTCCTACCTAGTAGGGCTTCCGATCTCTAATCTAAGGCATATGTAGAGAATGAAGAATGGGAAATTCGATAAAATTGTTTTGAGAGGTCAATAATAAAAACATTTACTCATATATATAAGAACATTTAAACATCGAATAGACTATATATTAGGACAGGTACACTAAAAAATTAAACGGTTGTGTACAACATTAACTTAACCATAATCAATTAAGGTGTCTTCAAGTCACGAGTGAATAGGTATCTTCTAGGCAACACATCAGGCGTCACATCTTACATCGCATTGTCGCATACCATCAGGCAAAATAGTGGTGACTGGGACCTCTCGCCACCTGGCGTGGTTAGGGCCATGCTGGCCCGAGAGGTCGTGGGACGCTGTTGATTCCTTCTGCGAGGAAATTATCAAGGAGACTGCAGCGGGGGCGAGGGAGGTGGACGAAAATATCATTCTCCAAAGAAAGAAACGGACAGGGAAGAGGCGCCGTATATACGCCAGCTGGATCTCCATACACGACGAATGCCTGACTTCCGAAGAGTCTGAGAGCGAAGGGAAGTGCCCATGTAATAGACCCCCCCTAACAACCAGGGGCGACGGCCACTTCCACCCTTCTCCAGGGAGAAGGGAATGAGAAGAGGCTGGGATGCTTTGGAGGAGGTCTAGGACCAAATTCGCCCCAATTTGGAAAAAGTGGTGAGATGGCCATCTTTGGACCTGGTATTCGTTGGTGGCATTGCAGTCGGCCCACTGTCTGCGGTGATCCTTGACTGTACTCAGGCATCAAGGTAGTGGTGATTCCCACAAAGGACCTACAAGGCCGCACGGTGAAGTGAAGTATAGCGGGGTCTCTACGGCTATGCCCGTCAGCCACATAGCCACACCGTCCACCCAACGGTGGAGTTTGTGTAATGCTTTTCCCCTCGAAAAAAAAGCCGAGATAGTGGTCAAGCGCCTCCCTAATAAATATATATAAAAAAGATAATAACGCGAGAATAAATGCATATATGCTTATGATAAATGTTAATATAAACACTAAAAACCCGACTCGGTTCACAAGTAATAACGTTGAATGTCCGGTCTACTGCTCTTCCAATTGAGCTACCAAGCCTCGATCGTCAAAATTTTCTAGCAATTTTCATTTTTGCACATTGTAGGTCAGGGTTGCTTCATCAATGAGAGAAATATCCTCGCATTCGAAATTTTTTTCAAATTTTTGACAATCAAATAATATGAAACAGCCATAAATGCGGATTCGAGTCCCGCTTGAGAATAACTTGGGAGCCGAGTCGATTTTTTTCTAGTATTTTTCTATTAAAATTTATGATAAAAGATACCACTGAAAAAGCAAAAATATAAAAATCATTTTAATGCAATGGGTTCAAGGTGGATGAAGAACATAATTACATAATTTTTTAAGCGTATTTTGTGCATGCAATAGTGCGTGTGTTATATTGCATCCACAAAATACGGAACATGGTTGTTTTTTCGAGTGCTTATTGTAATTTAGTCTCTCAGCTGAAATGATGTCCCAAATCAATGTTTGCATCCATATAGACTAAAAAAATATTGTTTCTGACATATTGAAAGAATACGTTCAGGATGAAATAAAAGCAGAGAAAAGAAAGAAGAAAGATACATAAGAAATAAAACATAAAATTAAATATATAAAGGTGCTGATTAGTTTATAGCCCACATTAGAAATGCCAAGCGCTCAAGACTTTTGGTCGATGAATGAGGACAATTTATCGACGGAAGTACAAGAGGATGAATCAAGTAGTAGTAGAAGAGGTTAGTTTTTATTTTTTTTTCATTCTTATAAACAACATATAATAACAATAATAAAACGTGACTATAAGATGTCCTTTAAAAAACTTGGATAATTTTCATAATATGCATGTTTATTTAATTGTTTATTGGCTCATTAAAATAATCCCAATGGTTGATAGATTCTATAAGCTGACATATGGATTTTACTTTGTTGTTAAATATAAGTGTATATTAAGATAATAAGGTTAAGATAAAAAAAAACAAAATATTATCCTCGTCCTCAACAAAAAAAGTATCATCTTTGTCATATACGATATGTTATATACTCATTATATATGTAATTTCAGTGTGACAACTAGGGGGAGGAAAAATCAAGATTAGTTCGACAGATATGGTGAGAAAAATATTCCTATTAGAAAATTGCAAGAAAGTGCGGAGGGGTTTATTAACCTTATAAAAGATAAAATCGTCACAATAAATAGCGTCGTTTATAAACACGAAAGAAATGTATATTTTGCAACTTATGACCATCCCACACTTATAAAATCTTTGTTATTTTGTTACGAGTGTCTAGAACGTGTGTTTTTAAAAACACACTTAGTGCCTGAGATCTCTTTATCAGAAGTGGTATTGGAATAATTAGCATTCACAATAATAATTAATTGCTAAAAGCCTATAAGCAATTATTAAATTAATCGTAGATGCTAAAATAAATTATTGCTAATTATAGCATCGATCGCAGCAATCGTCTGCGTTCGCGTCCTGCGCTGCTATTATGCGTAAAATACGAGACCATGCTGGTTCACACCGCGGTGTTAACTGACTGTCGTGCTTGCTGCGTGCTAATGCTAATGTCATTTGATGTGAATTAATATGACTCGACGCGACCCGAAACTGAAACCCACGCGAAATATAAAAAAATGTTTTATATTTTTGGTGTGGACTGGAAAATGCTACATTATAAAAATTTATTATAACATGTTATGTTGTCGTAATGAAGAAATATTAACATTTTACAAATCACAGCTATTCATAATGAAATTAAAAATGATTTTAGCAAATAGCATAGCAATAGCACATAGCATGCTAAGACAAGTAAATTAGCATTGTATTGAAATTAATGAAAAATAGCTCTGCTTGAATTCGAATGTTGGAGTATGAAAATGAGCCGCGAATTTTATACAAAACTTTGAAAGCAATAGTAGTAGTTAGTTGCAGCAGTAGTTGAAGGTAGTGGAATGCATTACAAAAATGAAAAGAAAGGAAGTACCCTAATATATAAGTTTGTATTGTTATTATTAGATTTATGCTGCTAACCATTTGTTTTAATAATAAAATTTGTTTTTATATCGCTTATAATTGAATCGTGAACCCTATCAAGTGCTTAAATACGCATTAAATAAATTTAGCTATTTATGTTATATTCTTGGTAGAACAATAGTTGCAGGTGTTCCGATAAAGGCGTTAACAAGAGTATTTAAAAATTGTTTTCTCTTACGTGTTCATAACTATTTTCTATTATTGTTCAGGCTAATGATTGCTGTACAGATTGGCATTTCTATTGTTCCAAACAAAACAAAACATGACGTGAGTTATATTATACAACACAAAAACACTAATTTAAAACGATATTTGATAATTTATCAATATACAAATTAGTTTACAAATTAACAACGCGGTAAGATGAAATTACAACATAATATAAATGATTATGTAATGTACGTACCAGTATAGGATCAATAGAGGATCAACAGTATAATAAAAATGATCCTATTTCCTCAATCCAAATTAAAGTTATTATGGACGCATTTTGTGGTCAGATGAACAAAAAGTTGAGTGAGTGTTATGATTAATTTATTACGAGCTTTTATTAACAATATGTGTGCGTATGTGTGTGTTTGTAGAGTATCCAACGTTATAAAATAATTGCATTGTTAAGTTATTGCGTTTTATTTTTTTATAGATGTAATTTAAAGATTTATAGATTTTTTTTTAGTTTTATAGATGTAATAATGTCGTAAGTCACTATTTATCAAGAATCTCTAAGAATTACTTACCAGATATCTATTGAGTTGTAACAAATCAGTATTATGGTGGGAAACAATACCATCTATCGATTTGATGACAAATGAGTTCTTGGTTAACGATGCTAGGTGGTAGAATAATATAATCAATCAAATATTCAATAAATAATAATAAAAAATGTTAGTATCTTTTAACCGAAAAAAGCAACATATTTTTTATGTGAATTTTATCAAAGAGTCTCGCATTTTTCAAAAACGAAATTTTTATCATATATTGACGAAAATCACACTGGAGTATAAAATTATCTAGCGTTTGATCCTTTAATTACAAAGATTAGGGAATTGAAATAAATTATTTTATATTAAAAAAGATTAAAATCAGAATAAGAGAAATATATGATATACATAATATTGATATAATGATTAAATATTAGTTGACATATTATAGAAATTGGCATAACGTATTTGATGCGTGTTACCTTAAGGTGCGTCCAGATCATATACCATAAGTATGTGGCTTAACAAAATAATGTAATATTTATCGCGTCTGAAGGTTATGGAAGCATTAAATCTGTTTTTATTTTCTATATTAAATGTTTCACATTTTAATGGTCTGAGTTATTAATTTTTTTTATTGGACATGTTATTCTATGAAGACAACAAAGCTATTATATATGTGTCAGGTCAACGTTCTTGATTTGTAATTGTTGATATTTTCAGATTTTAACGTTTGTATGAAATTGTTAATATTACACAAATCTATCAATGATAAACAATTTTCTACAATATTTAAACTTCCTAGATTTACAATAATATCTATTCAATTAATCTAAGATATCAGCCAGTTACTTACGTACAGTTAACAACGCATCAATCTATACAAAAAATATAGATATCAATGGAAATAATTTGCGCTAGGTTGAAGTGCTATTTTCCGTAAGTAAATACGTTTAACAAGATGCTTAACATGTTTGAAAAGGTGTGGAAATTACGGGGTTAATATTACTTGATTTATCATAGACTATAAAGAACCGTTATTAGCCGCCATTGAAAGATTCAATATTCGTGGACCGGCTGTGGCTAATTTCCCTTTCATCATCTTGTCGTAATATTAATTTTAAAAGGCACTTAAACAAAAGAAAGCTTTGTTGCCTAACTACTGATCTGATCTGCTTAGCCAGAAACAGGTTACTCCTTAAAAATAGATTTTCATATAAGGTACCTGGTATAAATAAATATGAAGCGTAAAATTTTATGAACGAATGACGGCAACCTATCGTGTGCACCTGTCACTTTTATTTTGTAGTATTGTTTTATTATTTTCTATGCCCGTTTCAATCGTTCCTAAGGAGTAAACTCTAGTCGTGCGTCGGAGCCGGCACATACACTTTTGTTCAATATTAAGCGTTTTATATTTTTTTATATATATTTTATGCATTTTCAATGGGATCTTATAAGATAAATTATTATAATAGAAAAGTACTAGAAAATAATCGAATCGGGTCACAAGTGAAAATAAGAAAGGTACTAGGAGATTTCGACGAGTGTTCACAAGGCTCGGTAGCTCAATTGGGAGAGCATTGGACCGGATTTCCAAAGGTTGCGGGTTCGGTTCCCGCCTGAGAATTCACTTGTGACCCGAGTCGATTATTTGCTAGTATTTTTCTATTATAATAATTTACAATATTAAGCGTGTTAAAGTTTATAATTAAATAAAAAAAATCATCAGCTCCAATTTCAAATACTTTTTTGCACAACCGTTTGGTGTAACGGTAGCAATCCTGCCTTTCGCACCGACGGTCCTGGGTTCGAATGCCGGAAGGGGCAGGTGTTTGTATGATGAGTACGAGCATTTGTACCTGAGCCATGGGTGTTTATATATATTTATATGAATATTACATATCTACGTATCATATATGTATGTCTATCCGTTACCCTAGTATCCATAACACAAGTCTTACAGTGCTTACTTTGTGCTAGGCTAATTGGTGTGAGTGTAAGATATATTTAAAGAAATATTTGCTTTTTATTAAAAATTAGGTTCTTAGCTGTTCTAAAAAGCATAAACGTCATCACAAAATGGCTGTTGAATCCCATTCACACGAACATCAAATCAAAATAATATTGAATATGTTTTGTGAAGTGTATGATCCTAACTAACAGATAACAGAAACAATACATAGGAAAATGGAGTCTTCTTCAATGGCAAGGAAATTTATTTTAGGTCTGTTTTTGTCGCGTCATTTTTTTCAAAAGATTATACTTTAATGACTATGAGTGATGATGAAATGTGATTTATGAATGATCGGAAGATAATGAATGAAAAGTTATATTGACCAATTACCCTAGCTTTCAATAATAGTATGGAGATAGGTTTAAACCTACATGGACTTCTGGAGAGAACCTAACAAGACACCTCACCACCTCTTTTCACAAACACTAATAAAATAATAATGGCGGATAACAATTATCACACCTTAATATTTGATAATATACTTTGTTTATTATAAAACTAATGTTATTTTATGAAAATAAACAAAAAATCGTGTATTATATTTGTTATTGTAATTTTTATAAGCATGCCTTACCATTTTACGATACAGATGTGATTATGGAAATTATGAACTTTAAGTAAGACGCTTAGTATTTTTTAGCTGCAACTAAATAACAAATTGTGCGGTATAGGAAAAGAGTATTGTATCATACCTTTAAATCACTGAATATGTATCCAATAATGATTTCAATAAAACAGATAAGTATGTCACAAAAATAATCTTAATTCTGATTTATTTGTATTAATCGCATTTCGATAAAAAGAACGTGACTTAAGAGGAAAATGCAATTCAAACTTTTTTTTGATTAACTTTTTCAAAATGCTATTGAAATTTAAAAGATAATAATAAACAAGGTCGTCTTTATTCCAATAATTCAATTGAAATTCTAAGTATTGGTTTCTCAATTATTAAAAAATAGATATTTACTTAACCAGGTTTTCGTAGACGACAAATGGATCTGTCTCGTTTTCAGGAATGACGTTTGGCAATTATTACTCTGTGACATCAGCAACCCCTTTTTCATCCTAACGTCAAAGAAATTCATTGTTTCTTTATTTTATTATCTGTCTTAATACCAATGCGGGAGGTTGTTCGGCTATTAAAACGTTTGAACAATATTATTTTTTTTTATGCAAAATGCACCCTCAAGACTCGGGGGAGGGAGCTGGTGAATCCTCCATAGATACTTCGGGCCGGCCCGAGACTTATGTCAGACTCGTACTGACTAAACACCACCTGAGGTTGGCTTGTACCCGGGAAAGGTAATAATGTTTATGTTGCGCCGCCCCTCTAAAGAGGGGCGGCGCAACATAAACATTATTAGAAATAGAAAACTAAAGGTGGTTAAATAAGTTTTGTAAAACAATTGCACCTCATTTGATGTTTATTTTGTAAACTATTTGTACAAGAGGTGTATCATTGTAGTTATGTCCTTGCAGATGTAGAAGTTGGCCTCACCGCGACGGACAGTGCAGGCGCAGACGCTTCCCCGAACAAGCTTCCGGCGGGTAAGCCCTGTTCTTTCATAGTTATGTTTTTGGGGAGCGCTATCATACGCGCACGATTAAATAGTATTGCAACGCGTTCACAACAGTACAATAATAAAATAAGTGTGTTATCTTAATAAATTTGCATCCGAGTGCGTCTGGATAGGGTGCGGTGTTGCGCAAACGCTGGACTGTGAAGCCAGCCTTAAGATTATGCATTTGAACGTACCTATTTCAATATAACCTATATTAGGCAAAAAAAAGAAGTGTGATCCGTTCACCTTTTAATTCAATCCTGTAAATAAAATTGTTCGTGATTCCTGTGGGACTCGAATTTTATTTGTATTAAATATTTTCTAATTTGTTTTTTTTCTCTATCTGAATAAGCTTTGTTGTTATAATTGTTGTGTTATAATTTCTCCCGGCTGTAAATTATGATATTTAACTCGCTAGCGTGCAGCCCTTTTTAAATTTATTTCAAGTTTATCAAAGTTTTAAAGTGTTATTCGTTTATTACTTTAAATAATGAAGAGTATAAAAAGAATTACATTTCTACAAAAATAGTCATCCATATCGCAACTTTATCAAATGTTGTCTGAATAGTTAGTCTAGTAGATAATTTATATATTTTGTGTTCTTTTTTTAAAAACTTGATTAGTGTTAGGATAAGGCACTTTGTTGACTCTTTCCACACACCAGCAACTATAAAATGTTTATGAAAAAAAGGTCTGAGTGTATTGTGAAACACATGTCTTCTTTGATAAACGCTATTTTTATACACCGGCTTTGCTTTCCGTACAGTCTGGCTGAGATGATGACGAGATACATGGCAGTGAGTCAGCTAAGTTGGAAAAAGGGCGGCACAAGTCCTGTCTGTATATTTACATCATCCATTTCGAACTCTTCTAAAATTATGAAAACCAACCTTTTTGCTATTTCTTTTTAATTTAATTGAAGAAGGTTATACATTGCTAATGCTATTACTACTTCCGAAAAATTGGGCACCCGTAAATAACAAAAAAGAAGCGTTGACACCAATTACCCCGAAACACGCTTCTACCAATCTAAACAATTTATATTTTTACGAAGATCTTATTACTTAAGGTGGGCATAGACGGCAATCTATAACAGTCAGATGAATGATATCGGCCTTTTAATCTTTTAAAATACACTGTTCCCCTTTTCCTTAATTATTAACAAACAACATTACAAGCAACAAGTATTTTTATATATCTATATTTTAATTATATACTCTTATTATACGGTGAACTGTTAATCTGTGAGCTTCTTTAGGCAATATTCAGATGAAAAACTACTCTTGGCGTTCCACAGTAAGTCGGTTTTGCTTAGCTTGATTACGATTATACGCTGTAGTCTGTAAAAGCTGCTGCATATAACATGAACGATGGTTTGTTCTAAATAGGTTTATAAAAAACTTATTGTTGATTGAATTAGTTCATTGTTTTAACGACGTCATCTTCATCAACGGCTAACTGCTAATCGGGAAATGGAGCCTAACCATATCCGGTAAACCAATTTACGGTTATGGCAATATAATTGGAATTACTCGAGTAAATTAATTTTGTTGAAAATTTTTCGTTCCAAAGTTATCATATTTTACTTTTGCCGTATATTGTAATTTCAAAATATGTAGTGGACAGAATTAAAAAATCTTAAAAAATACACAGTGACCGAAAAGAAACTTGTGAAGTGAACTTGGTCATTCTGAAATATTGTGTGTTGATTTAATTTAAGGCATTCGAGATATTACAAACATCAAAATTTTACGACTTTTAATTTACTCTTGACATTAACTTTAGATATAGATACTCCGCTGTTGAATCCTTCTTAATCACGTGTTGTTTATTTCTATTTCCTTGAAGATAGATCTAATTATATAACTTTTCACATTGTTAATGCTAAACGCATGCAAAGACTGAGCGTGCTTCGCCAGACGTACAATAATATCAGTGAGAAATCTCTGACACGCAAAGAAATATTACTATTTATTTAGATGGATGTAAAGATATGTCTTAAAATAGACATATATTTTGGATTTTGCAATATTACAAACATTGAATACAAAAATTACGTTGGTTGGTAACGCTTTATAGGGAATATAGACAGTAAATGTAAATCTTATTTATTATACACTGAAAAGCATTAATTTAAACATTTCGACAAATGTGAGGGGCACGATAGATTAAGATTATTACATTTGTAAGTAATGTATTACATTATAAACACATATTTTCGCGCCAGTGAAGCTTAATGAATCAAACATTTATGACTGAAAACAGCATTAAAAATAGGTATATTTGTTCTAATACTGAGTTATAATAAATCTATAATCTAAGATCACAGTGGTTTTGTGCTTGTCTGTCCGCTCTTTTCCCCGCTCTTTTTCCATTGTATCAATAACGTTACCATAGCAACGCGTTAACCGCAAGTAGTTCGTCTACCGGACGCTAGACGGCGCTAACGGAAAAATATTTAATAATAGAAAAAAATTAAAGAATTTTGTCCACCCGTGCGAAGCCGGGACGGGCCGCTAGTCTATAATCTATGATCTCAGTGGTTTGTGTGTTTGTCTGTCCGCTCTTTTTCTCGCACTTTTTCCATTGTATCAATAACGTTACCATAGCAACGCGTTAACCGCAAGTAGTAGTCTACCGGACGCTAGATGGCGCTAACGGAAAAATATTTAATAATAGAAAAAAAATTAAGAATTTTGTCCACCCGTGCGAAGCCGGGACGGACCGCTAGTAACTAGTAAAAATACTCACAAAAAGCTAACCAGGGAAGCCAAATTCACAGAATAATAGGTGCATATGTTTTATAACACGAGGGCAGTGAGGTTGTACAATAACAATAATGTTTTTTCTTTGTAAACTTATAATCAATCATCATTAAAATAGTTCTTTAATACACCGAAGAATTGAATATCTATTTAATTATAATTCCATGTGCTTTCATTCACCACGATTAATTATAAATTAAAGTAATGGTGGTGTGCGAGCTAACGCGGAAGCAGCAGTTTTGTTTCTTTTGCTCATCGATAGCATATTTTAAATTGGCTTCCCGTCGCTTCTTGCTTTCTAATTTTAGTTCTTATGTCGTTGATATTGAGATAGTTATTTGTTTTTTTTTAGTAGCAACGATTTTATTTTAAAAGATGGATAGGTGAAAGGATTCGCCTGACGCGAGAAAGTGTTGGCCTCCCTTTCGCTATACTGTGCCGATATATTAAACCTTCGGTGCGGTCATTGTATAATGAGTTACATCATGTTACGATATCTTTATGAAAGGTACTGTTGAAGATATTGAGGACCAATTTTAGCTAATCGTATTTGATCTAAGGTCTATTTCTAATAATATATCTTTTGTATTCTGTGGTAATACGCTTTTATGGTGTTTCAGAAACAGAAGAAACACTGTTTCTTTCTTGTTAATTATTCTAGTACCTAATTAACAGTGGTCAAAAGGTATATCTTTTATCCACTTACTATAGATAGTATTTATTTATTCTATGGTATAGATGTAGCATTTATTTTAACACCCATTTAGGATCGCTGCAGAATCGAATTCCGAAATAAAAAACCACAGAATATAAAAAACTGGTGTAGTACTTACAAAATTGTTTTTTTTTATGAAATGGCTTTAAATTTTAATTTTGTTTGATCCTACTACATTTTTATTTGTTTCTTTTATCTTATAATGTATTATATATCAATGCAGAACCATAACTATATAATGGAATATTCTTAAACCATAAACCCGTTTTTATTTGCACAAGACTTTCCTTGCCCTTTCCCCAATCGTCACCGACATTGCTCCATATTGCTCATTAAAAATAACAACGTGACATCTTGACAGAAAGCGATATTGGAAATAGTATCACAAATTATTCACCGCAACGCGTTCTTTATACTACAAAAACATAGTATTTACAAAGTAATAAATGAAGGCTCTGTGCGAAAAAGAGACAAAGTTATCGTATTTACAAACATTAAAAGTCGATTTCTCTAAATTGAGGAATATCGAGATATCACGTTCTCTCTTTAAATGAGCATTATGGTGGCATGCTTGCCCACACGGCGTATAAATAAACATTAATAAACATTGGAGCCTTTCCTTTCAATAGTAATTTGCAGTAGATAAACTCACTGAATCCACTGTATCTATTTTTATTAGAATATTATGTCGTAATGTCGCCTTTTGGCTGATGCCCATTATTTGTGGCTATCGTCAAAATTACACTGGTGTCACCGTTTATAAATAGCGAAGGAAATGGAGGACAGGATGGATCTCCCACGCTTGTCACAATTCGCCCAATTGTGTGCTAGATGCGTTCACATGGCTATAACTAAACAGATAAGAACTTGTATTACATCATACTGTAAAAGGATTTGTCAAGTAAATCTATCTATCAGCGCTCTTGATTAATGTCGCCTATATAAATAAGCTACACTGCCACAACCAGCAAAATGACAATAAGTTAATTATGATACTCTTGAATGAGAATAAATAGTGATGCTAACTGCACAATGTTTTTTCCCTAGCGCGATTCGAACCTACAACCGAAAGTTACACAAGCTAGGACTACTAACCGCTGGTTTAACCGGCTGTCGAACAATTGTATGGATAATTCCAAATCTTTAAAGTGGTTTCACGAACAATACGATCGCTGCTTATACGACACTCCCTTTTATACAACCGACCTGGGTTCCGCACATTAACACCATTTCCTAGAAAGTATTCTGTTAGTATAGTTTCTTATTGAAAGTGGTATGGAACATTTATCATAAACACAAAATCCATTACAGGTAATGGTATCACCGACAAAGTTTTGAGTGAAAGAATTTGATTTGAGAATTAATAGTATTTTCTTACCACATCGACAATTGCATGTACAATGCGTATCATGAAATGCGTAATGGAACTTTCTAAAATGTTTTGAATACATACACATCACTTCTTACAACTTACTATATATCTATGCTGCTTTTTTGCTACAAGGGAGTTTATTTAAATTATTCTTCCTTTAGATATGATCGCTCCATCCCTTTTACTCGTATTGACTATAATCAGTTTTTCCATTCGGAAAAAAATACTTTGCAGAAGCTACTACATGTAGTACAGGTACAATAAAATTACCGTAAAAGTTGGTATACGTTTGTTCAATTAAATTAAGGTCATGAGCATGACATTATGCGTTCGCACATGTAACAAAATGAATCGTGTTTTACAGATCTCGTGTTGCGACAACTAGGCCAATGCTCCGATGCCTGAGAAATGCGTAGGAGTGTTGCGATCCTCGCAGCCAATTTGTTTTATATCACAATGGTACTATATTTTAATAGACCAATATTTATAATGTTAGTACTTGGGTTAAAAGCTCGCGTGTCTGTTGTTTGTAACTTTGATACAAGACGGGTTATTTATGATCACTTTTGCACTTCAGTTGGGGATGTACGTATTGAACTTCTAAAGACTACCTTGGATTTGGTACTAATCCATTACGTATAAGATTTGTAATTGCCAGATGCCCCATATTTTACGTGTTAGGTACCAATGTTTTGAGGCTTTGATAATACTTTGAATTCATGATTGGAAAACAGTGCATTGTTCAACGGGGCAGTTAATGTTAACCGATTTTCCACGAGAGTAATGTTTGCATTGTATTTATTTTCTAGACTGCTCAGGAATGACTACTTAGGCAGTATCATTAAGTTATGGTGGCGTCGTTATAAAATCTACACTATCTCTTTCTAACCTTGGATATTTTAGTAATATACTATAGTATCATAGACAATCGATAATCTAAGATCACAAATTTGTTGTTTGTCTGTCCGCTCTTTTTCAATTGTATATGCGTTACCATAGCAACGCGTTAACCGCAAGTAGTTCGTCTACCGGACGCTGGATGGCGCTAACGGAAAAATCCTTACTAATATTATAAATCGGAAAGTGAGTTTGTTTGTTTGTTTGTTTGTTTGTTTGTTCCGCTTTCACGCCGTAACTACTGAACCGATTGCTTTGAAATTTTGCATACGTAAAGATAAAAGTCCGGATTAAATAATAGGGTACTTTTTATCCTGGAAAAAATTGATATTCCCGAGGAAAAACAAAAATATTGTTTGCTTGATGGATGGATTGTAGATGGCGCTGTGTGTCGTTTAAAACAAGGTAAAATATTGCAAACGAATATAAACATGTAAATTTAGAAGCTAAATGATACGATAATGAATCCCCGAAAAGGAGGAATTCCCGAGGGATGACGCACAATTTGTTTTATCGTCTAAACTGTTTTTTTTTTACATCTACTTATATGTTGCAAACGAATATGAACATGTAAATTTTCAAGCTAAATGATACGAAAATGAATCCTCGAAAATGAGGAATTCTCGAGGGATGACGTACAATTTGTTTTATCGCCTAAATTGTTTTTTTTACATCTACTTATCCTGAAATCACTAAAGTCAACGAATTACTAATTGGTATAAGTATTAGCTACGTTATTTAGTTCTTGAGGTATGTGATAGATGGCGCTGGGTGTTTTTTAAAACATGGTAACGATGTGTTTTTTTAAATACATAAGAAGTGGAATGATAGCTTACGCTATTTAGTTCTTGAGGTATGCAATAGATGGCGCTGGGTGTTTTTTAAAACATGGTAACGATGTGTTTTTTTAAATACATAAGAAGTGGAATGATAGCTTACGCTATTTAGTTCTTGAGGTATGCAATAGATGGCGCTGGGTATTTTTTAAAACATGGTAACGATGTGTTTTTTAAAATACGTAAGAACTGGAATGATAGCTTACGCTATTTTGATCTAGAGGTATGCGAAAGATGGCGCTGGGTGTTTTTTATAACGTGGTAACGAAGTGTTTTTTTAAAGATACGTAAGAAGTGGAATGATATCTCGCTCTTTAACCTGTAGCTCATACACTTATTCGGTGCACTTTTCGACTCATTACTTACTGTTTTGCGCTTTTTTTGGTTCCTACCATTTTACATTGAATTGTGTTGTTGTGAAAGTTTTCTTATAGTTGTGCTTTATACCGCAATATAACCGAATTCCACGCGGGCGAAGCCGCGGGCGGAAAGCTAGTATTTAATAATAGAAAAAACTTAAAGAATTTTGTCCACCCGTGCGAAGCCGGAACGGGTCGCTAGTATTAAACAAAAATTCTACCAACAATTTTCTTGCTGCAATTATTTTTTAAATAATCGAAATAAACGAGGCATTATTTTACATTTACAATAAAATAGAATAGTAGTTTTCCTTTTATTGTATTCAAAAGTACAAATTTCATAGTAGTCATTATTTATTAATAAAATAAAAAATTCCAATGAATTATAATTATATTCAATGAAAATATAGGATTTTCTTAATGACAATAAATACGTTTCTTTTGACTCGTTCTTGCTTAAGTATCAACGTACTTTACAAAAAGGTATATACTTACTATACTATACTTACTAGTATATACGAGGACAGATAGAAAAAAATAGGAAAATTTGGGTAGGAAATACTTATAAAAATATGATATTCAATGTTGTGGGTTGTAGTTAACTCGGAACATGAAGACATGGAGATGATCTAATAAGCTTAAAAAACACTATAGGAATACCTCAATGGACCTGATAAGATCTCGGTAGCTTAATTAGAAGAGCACTCGTCCGTTAATGCAAGGTTGTAAGTTGCCCCGGCTCAACTGCCAGTGACAGTTCGAAATTTTCTAGTAAAATTTTCTTTATATATAAAAAACAAGCAGTAAGTACTAAAACAAAAAAATATTGTAACAATAATTCTGCTTATCCAAACGTATAACTAGTTTGTGACTTCGTTAAATTGAATCCTTAATGTTGCCGAAGGTTCGCAATTATACTCCAATGTACAATATAATGATTTTATTAACAGTTGGTTATAAATTGTTAAAAATGCGATACAATAGGTGTTAGGTACTCATACTCAAGTGAACGGCGGTGAGAATTAAATGACAAGTAGTTGTCAAACGAACTTGATTGAAGGAATGAACGCGTTAACACTTAATCTTCATTTTATTTTAAAGTAAATAAAAAAAAATTAAGAGTATATTGTTTTAAACTTTCATGGTCACTAACATTATAGTAATATAAGTTATTTACGGGATTTTTACCATGTACCTTGTTTTTGTTTTTATTGAATTTCCGATATTTCGGCACTGTTGCAAGCGCCATGATCACGGAGCAACTGAGTTGCTCTTACGTTGTACTTATATTACTATAAAATTTAAGAGCTAAATTAAAATCCATATTTTGTTTGATGAATGCTTTTTTCTATCGCTATATATTACCTTGAAGTTGAGTCGGTTTATATAAAAAAAGTTATTCGTTTTTTTTCAATTAATCTCTATAATTTTTGCAAAAATATAAACATCATTACTAACATAGGCGCTTCGCTCACTTTTTATGTAACAACTCTAAATATCACACCATTAAATCTGTTTTTCTATAATCGCCTCTTTATTAAGTTAATTTTAGAAAATATGACTCAAAAACATGTTTTGGACTATACTAAGATAATAAAAAAATGAAACAACCCAGATTTTTTGCCACCTGTCAGATCACATTACGTTTAAAGAGCTTTTTGAGCTGTCGAAAACTGGTTTTTTGAATGTCGCGGTCTTCTTCAGTTCTTAGTACAATTTGAAATTGTTATGAACATTTTATTTTTCTTACATGTCACTCTTTGTAATTGGGCGATCCAGAATTGTCTTTGATTGACAGTCATACAGATAAAATAAAAAACGTAGACTAATTAAAATACACTTAACTGGTATTTTTTATATATGAAATTAAAGTTGTTTTTCATTCATCTTGATGACCACCGTGGACAAGTGCTAGTATACCGATATTCATAGTGCCGCTACTCCAATGTACGATTTCAATCCTCGGTTGGGTTGATAAAAAAAACAATCTTTTTTATATTGACTCGGGTCTGGGCGTTGTGGTAACGTCGTTGTTTATTTCCATAACCCAATTGTTTTGCCTACTTAATATGGATTCAGAGCAATGTATGTGATTATAGTAATATAAGTTATTTACGGGATTGTTTCCATGTACCTTGTTTTTAGCGAGTTTCCGATATTTCGGCACTGTTGCTAGCGCCATGATCACGGACACAGAACACTATTACCCTGAGCAACTGAAGTAATTGCGGGTAGGCTGTTATTGGCAGACATATCGGTCTACCCTCCAACGAAGTCTTATATTGCGTTCGATACCCGTACCACTGTTCACATTCTAACTATTCACTCGAAACTGTTCTCGGCACACAACACTAACAGTATCGGATCGCGACACGACACTTTTTTGATTATTTCGGCTTTTACACATACGAACAACAGGATTTCAGGTTTTCGACAATTTAAACCCGTCCTCGTGATTGAAATTTTCATGTTTTTTTATTAATTTTATATACATTTATAGAATCTATAATTAGAGTTATCATAATGACAGCGAATTTGATTCTTAACGAAGACATAACTAATTCTTTAAAAAAATAAAAAACATTAGCAAAAGACAAAATTAAACAATTAACAAATTAACAATTGATATTAATCATTGGAAAGATATTTACTACTTGTTTTTTGGCTAGTAATTAACGTGTTCTACTACCTTATAATACGCAACTAGAAAAAAACATAATCCGACCTGTGATAAAAAACATCAACAATAAAGTCATTGTTTAAGAATTTATTACAGCGTTGAAAACAAAATTAATAATGTTGCCACTTGGCATTAAACAAACATCAAAACATAAATTTTGTTAATGACTCTTTGAATTAACCACAACCAATAAGTATTTTTTTCTTTTTATAAATAGATTATGAAACCGGTTTAACTTTATGCTAGCAACACCATTTTAAGTTATAAATCGTACTAAAGAGGTGAAAGTAAGTGAACGTTTAAGTAAATCATACTCGTTAAAGCATTTGACTAAGCATACCACGACCGGTAATGTCAAAATAAATCACATGGAAACATACGTAGTATAAACATAAAACACATCGGATGACTGTATAAGAGAGTAGACGACTATCACCTTACGACTCGATTAGTTGAACGCACACCTTGGAGTGAACTGATATCTATATAAATATAAAAATTCTCTGTCACAGTGTTTAACCGCGATGAAATCTGAAACTACTCAACAGATTTTGATGATCTTTTTTATTTTTATTTTATTTCAACTTAAGACATAGGATAGTTTTCGTTTTAATTTATAACACAGCAACTCGTGGCCGGGTTAGCTAGTAACGTATATAAAAACATGTACCATTTCTCACACTTAAACCAAATAGCCCATCTCAAAGTAAGCACTGTAAGGCTTTTGTTATGGATACTAATAATATCCATCTATATTTATATATAAAATGATTAAATAACTGTGTAAATAGTGATCTCAATTCTCACACAACGCGAAAATATCCTTCTCACGCGCAGGTTCTCGTGTAGAATCTTGTGAACGCTTCCCAATCCAATCTGCAATATAAGTTCAATCTTTTGTACGGAATTCTCTTGTTTTTTACTGCTAGCATGTTTTCTTCGGTAACAGCCGCCGATCAATAAAATCCCCCAAAGTTATGCCAACTGTAGATGGTTGCTTTGAAAGCCATTATATATCTATAAATGCCATATGAAATCTATCAAACGACTCTTACGGTTTAAGACCACATTTGATAAGATAAAAAAATATCGCGCGAAAATGTTCCTGGCGTATATTAATTTTTAATGAGACAATTAATTCCATTTAGCTCTCAAAAAATGTGAGGGAAATTCGAAATTCGAATGATGTTAGTTTAAGTACTTTCTTTTAATAAAATTATAAACGGCTAAGGCCTAATTCATAATTTCTTTTTTCGTAAAACTTTCTTACTGGTTCGGCCAAGATCTGACTGATCATAGTTATTTGTTATGCAAGGCTGGAGTGTTGAAATTCGGCCGCGAACTGAGCAAGCAAAGGATCCTAGGATAGAACCACGAGCGTGGCGTGTGATTCAAAAATAGAATCCTAAGCAAAGAGCTTAAGTTTTTAGCGTCTCGTACGCTAAAAACTTAAGCTCTTAAGCTCACTACAGCGAGGAATACCATAGATCACTTTGACAGTTCTTTTTCGGGTGCGGTCCGAATTCCAATCATGTTATGAAATCTCACCCACCATAAATTTAAAATTATTATAGATTTTTTTTCTAATTACTATGTATTCTTGGTGTTTTCATGATTAAGGGATTAAAATAATTTAATAAAACCAAAACGGAGTAATATGGTATTTATTTAAATAAGCATAAAATGCAGGTCACTTATAAAGACTATAATGAGGAATCGGAACGTACCATGTTTGTTTTTCTTTGCTTTGAAAAGTTTTCCACGCTAGCGTACAATACGCAATTTTCCACGCAGACATTGAATGATAAACCAACTTTTCCGAGCGTGTGAGGTAAAAATAATATTGTTTCCAGTCTTTAACGCGTGAGATATTATTAATTTTGGAGTTATGCTACATTACTTCAAAAAATACTCTTCACAAAATTAATAGCCATGGAATTGTACTATCTTTCTCAACACTGAAACAAACGACAACAATGCAATACAATGCTTTGTTTTGACGTGAGCACAAATTTATTCTTTTGGCTGTGTGAAATATTAATTGACGCAAGCCAAAGCAAACAGCCTGGCATTTACGATGATGCCCCTGTGCGCCAGTCTGTCCTATATTATAAGCATCTGTGGAAACTTCTGTAAATATTGTTCATCAGTTATACTCTTATCATTAACGCCACTGAATCTAGAGAAAACTAGAAATTTTGCTGGAGATTTTATTTTTAATAACATTCGTGAGGATAACAGAGCAATACAATTATTATTATTATGTTGGTAACAATATGTTGAAGTAAGGAAATGAGTGGTGTGTTATTGCAATTCTGCACGCACATCATGTTTCTATCCACAAACTATAAGCGATGGGGACGTTGTTGATGGCTAGTTGCTGTTTAAGTCATAACCGTAGGGAGGGGCCAACATTACCACGATCACAGTGTGTGGAATTGCATTTAATATTCATAATTTATTACATTTCAATGTAAGATATATAATTCTTCTCAGTCAAACGTCTACTACTGGACGTGTCTCCTTTAAAAATGGGGAGGTTTTACCGTAAACTTTACAGGTCCACGGGAGAGAAAATCGTCAATAATTTGGTAGTTGGCAGCGGTTGGGTAGTTAAGTTGACCGGAACGGAATAAGGGGTATAAAATCACTGCCATATTAATCTCTTATTTATTTTTCTTAGTTGGTGCTATTAAATTTTGCCAGACATCACATGGTGTACATATTCAGTATGGAACAAACTTAACACTATTATAACATGTACCTTGTAAAGGCATAACATAATAACCAGACTACCAGTTGATGTTACGATAGCGATATAGGAATACAAATATAGGAATAGGAGTATATTTCTGTTGTTCCCGATAACCTAAGCCACAGATGTTTATAATTTTTTTTTGAGTACCTTAAAAACAGGTTATGTGTGTTTGTAATATTATTATTAAAATTTCATTTGTTATTAACTATTATTAGGTATCGATGGTAGGAAAGCATAAGGTTTACTATACCGTAACTGATTAAGAGTAAGTGGAACTGATTACTTACCCTTAAGGTGCTAAATTCAGTTATATTTTTCAAATTAACCACATTACCTGAGATTATATACCAGTAGTATATACATTACACTTATATTTGTTTTTATGGAAATTAACAATGCTAGCGTAAGGTAAGCGTAACGTAAGTATATTACTTACGTCAAAATTAAACATTAAAAAACATCAATCGAAAATCAATTGATTCCTTGCCTACTAGAAATTTTATCTCATAAAAAAAAATTTCGACACGAGAGATATTGACTTATCTAATTTCATTTATGAACTCAAATTTGTACAGATTTCCTACAGTAAAAATACTGACAGTTTACCCGAATTCAGTATTTTGTATCTAAAGCAATTTTCACTAAAAATATGTTCGTCTAAGTGGCAATAAGGGGCTTTGCAAATTATATTACAAATAATATTATTTCTCACATGCATACCAATAAGGCTACTCCATAGTAAGCACTCTAAAGCTTGTGTTATGGATACGGTAACGGATATACGAGGGAGTGGGGTTTTTCGTAGGCAAACAAGTCGCATCCTAGATCGCATCGTCGCTTACCATCAGGCAAGATAGGGGTCCAGTGCCTACCTACTTACTATTAAAAACATTTTTTTTTTTTTTTTTTTTTTTTTTTTTTTTTTTTTTTTTTGCCTGTAAAGTCGGTTTTACGGGCGAAGATTTTACGTGACAACGTCTTTTTCTCGGTAGAATATTTATTGATATGAATATAATTAAATTGCACAATGCGCGCGGCAGACCGATCATAGTTGAGTGGGAGAGAGACGCAAGGCATTCGGCGGGCCTCTCTCTCGTTCGGTGACTCATCGTAACGTTACCGAGCGTTACACTTTTTCATAAGTGACTCCCAGCCGCAACCTAATTTAAGACGTTGTCACGTCAAAAAAAATATGATAAATAAATAATATTTATAGAATTTTATATTAATACACATGACTCAGGTAAAATGCTTGTAATCTTTCGCATAGATATTTATTGTTTCTATACCCCTGATTCCGTTTCAGTCAACTGAACTATTCAACAGCTACCAACTGCTGACGATCAATTGTTTGGTATATTTTTTAAATACTTATTTAAAGATTCAGTTTAGAATGAGATTTATTTTCCAGATTGTAAGATTTTAGCGTTAATATCACTTTAAATATATATTTTGTTATATTTAAACTATGTGATAGTTAAACGTAGAAAAAAAATCGTGAACCGTTGGTTTTGTCTTGCCTGATCGTTATGTAAAAAAGTTCAATTTTTTCTTCAAACTATCTGTTCTGACGCTCATGACTTGTACCAAGCTTCGTTTCAAGGTCTCGTAAAGTCACGTTGGATACGCCAGCGTCCACTGTCAACCGTGAAGGTTTAGGTTAGCTTTATTTATCAGGGAATCTAAAAATTACCCCTTGGCACAGCGAGTGCTTTGACGATGCACGATCTACGTGACTGTGTAGATGCAACACTTAGTAAAATTATGAATCTTATAATTTTCGGTAAAGGTATAATGTAAGTAAAACTTTTTTGTGTTAATTACGCTTTACTACATATACACTCAAAATACTATGAAATTAAGGGAGTAAAGAATAAAAAAAATGAGAATTTTCTTGCTCAAGCAAATATTTAACCTATTTAGCAGAGTAAATTCAGATTGCGGATAGGTCCTAAATAAGGGTTAGATAAATGTTGGCGTCTGCTTGATGCAATGGTAGCGAGTCTGCCTTTCGCTCCGACAGGGGCAGATGTTTGTGTGTTGATTACAGTTATCTGCCATGTGTATTTTTATTAATTTCTGTAAATATTATTTATTTATATACCATATATTTTTAAAAGTAAATAGGTAGGCACTGAGCCATATCTTGCCTGATGGTAAACGACGATGCGATCTAGGATGCTACTCGTTTGCCGGCAAAAAACCACTCAGTCGTATATCCGTTACCGTATCCATAACACAAGCCTTACAGTGCTTACTATGGAGTAGCCTAATTGGTGCGCATGTAAGAAATATTATTATATGTATATAATTTGCAAAGTCCATTATTGCCATCTCGCCGTACATCTCTTTAGTCCAAATTGCTTTAAATACGGAATTCGGGTAAACTGTCAGATTTTTACTATAAGATATTTTTACAAAGAGTTCATACATGAAATAAGAAAAGTCAATGGCTCTCGGGTCAAAATTTTAGAAGCATTTTTTTTATTATTACAGCAAGAAAGATGTACCTATTTAATTTAGCATTATGAGATAAAATATCTAGTCGAAAAGGAATGCAAAAGCAATAAATTGTTTCATTCAATTTCAATGTTTGAAGTTATTGTTCATGAAGTTTTCCTGGTTTGTGGGAAATGCAGATATGTCTGACTTGACAGAATAATGACCGTGTGACAGTTCTCCTTTGAAAAGCTGTAAACAAAGATAAATTAAACAATTGTTTGATTACAGTAATTTAATAGATGGGTGGTTGTTAACTCCTGCTAGTATATACTTAATTAATTGTTGATCGGTGTTAGCATTTGCTGTTAAACAATTAAGTCATAGCCTTATGATGTCCGGCAGAGTAGAATAGTGTCATTCCATTTTGAATCATAAATTGTAACTTCTTTTTTTAATCATAAATTGTAACTTTTTTTGAATCATTAATTGTAACTTCTTTTTTATTTTGTTATACGGCCTATTTATTTTGGATTGTAATTTTTAATGTTTTAATTTATTTTGTTATAACTTCAATTTTGATTTTTAATTTAGAATTTAATTTGCATTTGAATTTAATTTTAACTTTAATTTTTCTTCCGAAATTGTTTATTTGTGACTTTTGTTATGTGAATGTTGAACACGCCTGTTATTGGTGTTCACATCAGATTTTATAATGTGGTTGTTTTCACTTTGATTTCTTAATGTGTTCACTGTTGGTGTGTCTTAACTAAATAAAATAAAAAAATTCCATCACACTGAAAGGCGTCGTAAATGGCGACTAAATCATACTGGAGATAATCACCATACACCGTATAAGCGTTTTCCGAATTTTGGTCTCTCACTGAGATCTCCAACCCGTCTGCCATGAGTCTGCACTGGAGATTACGGCAGAATCCCCCCATTTTTACGGGAGGTTTCTGTCCAGCAATAGACGACCTTCGAATGAGATCTTGAATTCAGCAATAATACTTTTTTGTACTTTTTTTTAGGAAATAACAGAAGGGTCAAGGAAGTCATAGTAATTGTATACGCCATCTTTAGCTTCCATTTTGTTCGAGCTATTAGTATTTTAGATTTTTTGTCGAAACTCAAAATGTGTTTTTATAACACGAGAAGGCACGGAAAAGTCGGCATCTATACTGTTAATAAATCAGACATGCTTATCCATGAAAATGAGAAAATAATAAGGCGATCATGCGCAGCGGCGGCCGTGACAGTGAACGTCCACGTGCCGATCGCCGGCGCCGGCAAATTAACTTACCGTAAGCCGACAATTGTCGGATCAACACTGCTCGGTTTTGCGTAATATCTTTTGTCATCGGTTATGTAAGAACGGTCATCTTAAGAGAATCAACGAACTTTGTTGTTAAATTGGTATTCTATAGAAATCTTTAAAATAAATGGGTTTCGCTGCTAAGATTTCACTCATACTTACAGTGGAAAAACTACTTGGTACTTATATACAAAACGAAGGATTTTATATATGTATATTTAATTTCAAGTTACAATCCTAATCATAGCTCTCTCATTAATACAGTTGGATTAGCAAAGGTGAACCCACGCTGCGTAGGGTTACAAATAACGAGCATATCTGCAAATCAGAAGAATGATTGTAAATATTAATGAGTATCGTAAGACGGACCGGAATTCAAGCACGATACAGCAGATTTTTACTTATTGCAAAAATATATTTTAAGCACTACATTCCACAATTTTGTAAAAAGAAATCCTTATCTCTTGGAAAATTTTGAAGACGGATTCAATTAACTACAGATAGTAAATTCTGGGCAATTCGCTATGCCAATTTAGGTAATACTGGTCGTCTAATTTAAGCATTTAGCACCCGACAATGACTTTGCGCATTGTCACGGACGGGCAAGTGTTTTCCACAAGACAACGCTAAAATATATTAGCGTGTGTATGTAAACCTATATTTATATTATTATATGTATTAAAAAGCTCCAAATTTGCGTCACTTTTAATTTACAGTGTTTTTATTTTATTTTAGACAAAACAAAAGAATAGAAACAAAAGTCGTACAAATGTGGCGTTATAAAATTATTTATTACTGTAAAGAGAGTTTGATACTTTTTGGATAAATGATGGAGTATGAAATTAGAGAAAAAATGACACAGTAATAATTTATTGTTTAATATTTTATCAAATCTTAATTCTAATATTTGTTTGTTGAGGAAATTTGGATATTGTGATGTATCCTGGACTAAACTATTACATATTTTTTTGCATTTCAAAAAGATATTTCGAGGATATGAGATAATCGTGTTTTCATTTTTCGTACGTAGTTCATCAAGCAATTATAAAATGTCGTCTTCATTTCAAGGCTTTTGCAAACCATCAAGTGGCAAAGATCATACACGTCCAGCGAAATTACTGTCTAATCGGAGAATAATTACGGTGGCGATACAATACTGTGACGCAGAAGCATCTGTTACTACTTGGCGATAATTATCTCGTTAGGGCCGGGACACACAACTGCAATCGGATATTATTGTGTCTCGGAAATGTGATACGGCACTACACCTTTGGTAGTGATGGACTGAGTTAAGCATTGAGTACTAGATATAGCACGGACTTTGCAAATTGTTTAAATGAAAAGGGTAATCTTCGGAGCAAATGAATCTATTTAAAAAAGTTTCCAATATTTAAAAAATCTTTTTTTGTTACATTTTATTATAAGGAAAAGCAAGGGGTACAAAATCGATAAAGCCTCGTCGTCACAAATTTATTTTCTTATTTAGACAATGATAAATGTTATGAGAGTTGATTTATGACTGATGGACGAACTAATGACTAATGAAATAATCGCTTTACCTAGGTTTCGATAAAAATATGGGGATTATTAAGACCTCCTTGGACTTACAATTTGTTATCACTCCTAAAAGTTTAGTAATCCACCATTATTACACTTCATGTTTAATAATCCTTTACCTAATATTACAGACTAATACCAACCACACAAACGTTAAAAAAAAACAAAACTACTAAAGTAACATGTCCTGCTTGCGCCAAAAATCTTGATTTACTTGGACATATGTATGTGGACTATATATGTTTAAACCTGGGCGGGACAAAAAAAAAATGAATGAAAACACTTAAGGTTGCAGTTGTTACTTCGGGTTCAGCTCCAGCGTTGGCAACGCCACTAGTTGTTTGATGATGGCAACATTATGCCATGCTATGCCTCGGCTTTCATACGTATAAAGTGGATACCTATTGAATTATCCTAAATGTAGTGTATTTTAGCAATTAAGGCTGCGCAAGTTAAATATAAAGAATAAATACATTTTATTCAATGTGAGCATTTATTGTAAATGCATTCATTAAAAGTCAACAACTATTCCATAACTTCATTAGTCCTACGTCAAGACCTTGTACCGAAATTCACGAGAAAATCAGTAAGGACTGTTTTTGCTCTCATTAAATATATAATATGTTACATACATTTTTGATTTAAGGAAACTTTTCTAGCGCTACTAGTGATACATTAAACATTTTCACTTTACAAGATTTAAGTTAGCAGTTTAGTTATTAGATCCATATTTATATTTCAAATAATTACCAATTATGTAATAGCCTTTTCTCATAAGTATTTTTAACAAATTTTTAAATTTCTATAAAGGCAGTTCAGTGATGTGGTGTGAGACCTTATTATGAAACGCAATGAATCTGCCCAATAGTGAGCCTCCACTTTGTCTAATCTATAATCTAAGAACACAAATTTGTTTTTTGTGTGTTTATCTGTCCGCTCTTTCCCCCACTCTTTTTCCATTGTATTCGCGTTACTATAGCAACGCGTTACAGGGTTAGCTAGTTTGAAGCTAAAGAATATATGATATATTTACTTTTTTCATAATTATATAGATAGGTTACACCCAAGAAATAATAACATCTACAGAATACACATCCATAAATAAATGGTTATGTTATAAGGATGCGCCCCAAAAAATATATATTCAATTTTAACAATTATGGTACTTGTGTACAATGTGGATGACTTCAGTAGTCAAGTGCCTTGCATATACCTACTATTCAGTTTTCAAGGTGTCACCTCTTCGAGGACACGGGTTTGTTCCTCGGCCGGGTCAAATTTCGGGAAAGGAAATATAACCTCGGGTATATAGAAATACTTGTATTGTAGTACAATTATTGTTTCTGAATTAAATAACACAAGTGATTTAGCTAGTTAATTTGGATTACGAACAATATCTGTAATTTTTTTTATCTATTTATGATTATTATGCTTTTATAAAAAGTATAAGCCTGATTATCATGAGAAAGGATTAGCCATGTCATTTCTGTTACTAACACATAAAGATTAACTTAACTATGCCACATTGCTACCATAAACATTAGCCGTGATTGGGTGCTAATGCATGGGCTTAAAAATTTACTTCAAAAATCGTTAAGATACACTTTAAAATCGGCTAAAAGCATTACAGTTAGTGTTGCCCAAATTCAGTCTTGGTCTTGCAGTCTTGGTCTTGTTCTTGCGTTTTTGCAAGACCAAGACCAAGAACAAGACCGCGTATTTTTAGCAAGACCAAGACCAAGACTGACCGTGCAAGACTTGAGCAAGAACAAGACTAAGCCTGCAAGACTCTTGCGTCTTGCAGCTAGGACTTAGCGCTATTTCACGGAGTAGTTAGGTGTAACAGTTCGGTGTATAGGTACGCTTAGGAATTCTATGAGACGCAAAAAACTGTATCAAAGAATATGAAAAACTGGATCTATGCGCATTACGACTAATACCATAAACATACCTACATAGCGAATAAAAAAATATCCATTAAAATCAAACTGAGTGCATGCATAGTTATGTTTTAACCATCGGCACTTTGATAATGCGGCATCAAAGGTTTTGTACTTACTTCTCAAAGAAATTTGCTGCTTTTCGGAAGCACATGGTTATAATACACGCGCCGGCGGCTTCTTTTGAAATCATATACAACAATCGTTGCCGCCGCGCCGAAATCACAACATTTGACACTATTTGATTGCCGCCACAGGGCGTAGGCGTAGGTATACTCATGCAAAATAATTTCGAATTTTAAGAGTACCTACAGGTGTTCCAAAGAATAAATAAGTTTCAGAGTGCTTATAATGAAAATGAATACATTATACTGATCACGCAAGTAGTATTATGATTAGAATAAAATGGTAAGGATAGGTAGTAGATGTCATAATAATTTATTCTAGTAAGTATATATTATAATATTGATTATATGGTTTTAAACTAATTACTTAGGTACTATTATTGTACATTTAGTCATTATATTTCTTAAGTTTTTACAAGAAAAAATAGCAAAAAAGTGTTCAAATATCACCCGTTTGATAAATATTGTAGCCACTTTTAAATATACTTGAAACGTGTAAAAAAATTCTACATAATTAATAAAATAATATAAAAAGCGTAGGTACTTACCTACTAATAAAATAAAAAGCCTGCGATTTATTATTAGTAAATAATCACGGCAGCCGAGAGTGTGTCTCCACTTTTGAATACATAAATCATAACCAGATCACTAGAGCCACTTCAAAAAAGAAATTTGTAATTCCTAGGGTTCAAAATTATTTTGGTGACAGAACTTTACAGAAGCGTATACCATATCTTCTTAATTCGTTGCCCGAAACTATTAGATGTGAAACGGATAAAAATAAATTTAAAAAAATATTAAAAGATTATCTGATGACTACTATTTAACACAACAATTGTATGTTTTTATTTATTTTTTTGCATTCACAATGCAATATTTCTATAAGATATAAAATACGTGTGTAAAAAACAACCACGCCTCCGAGCCCATCTGAGGGCTCGGAGGCGTGGTTGTTTTTTACACACGTATTTTATATCTTACAACAATTGTATCTTATTATTATCACCGCTAAATTTTCCTTCAGTTTGTTGTAATTCAGTCTAAATCCAATTATTGTGCACTTAACTTTACCTGATACAGTTATAGTTGTATTATATACCTACATAATTATAATTATAAGCTAAGAGACTAAAGATCCCTCAGTCAAACCGACAAGTCGGTTTTGTGGGACTAAATTGTATCTTTGTATTTTTTTTTCTTGTATATGAAATAAATAAATAAAAAAAAATAAATAAAAAAAAAAAAAAAGTATTTACAAGCAGTGCCCGCGACTTCGCCCACGAAGAATAGTAACTTTGGAGGTATAGTGACGTTCAGGATTTATTTATTTATTTTAAAACTTCTGTCATCAAACATACAAACAAACTCTTCAGCTTTATAATATTAGTATAGATTAGTATAGATGTACGCCAAAACATTCACTTATATGTAAAGAATAGTGATTGGCACTAATTCTTTACATATATTTTATTCACGCGTCGCGTCTGTACAAGTAGGTAATAATCTGTGTTTGTACGCCGCACGCGGCATCGTTTGATTTGCGGCGGCATCCTTTTAATAGAGCCGGCACGTGGCGAGGCGGCGCGGTAGAAAGCAAGGAAACGTACTATAAACAAAGGAATTATTTTAATTCCAGTCATTTCCAATTGAGCTGTGCTTCGAGTCTAACTTAATAATTGTTTTTACTAATTCTTGTTGTTTTCTAAAAACGTATCACGTGTACAATTTAATATGAGTGACGAAGATTCAAATTATTCTAGTCCGAGTAACGAGAGTTTGAGTCACAGATCTAAAAGACCCAAAAGCAAATTTGAGGAGTTTTTCGAAATAATTCATGCATCCCAAACTGCCTTGTGTAAATTGTGCCAACATAAAAAGACTGAAATAAAAATGAAAAACAGAAACACTTCAGGCTTAAGGAAACATCTAATATCTTTCCACAAAAAGGAATCACAAATATTTCTTCCTGTTAAACCAAAATTAAGTGGAGATATCACAAGCTTTTTAGTAACCGCTGGAAGAAGTGGACAGGTAAGAATATATTTTTTTTATATGAAAACTCCAGGAACTCAAAAAAGTCTTTTTTGAACAAATGACTTTAAACTGACTTCGGAATATTTTATAGATATTGATAAAATAGTAATACATAGGTACATATTTCGCGTCATTTTTAACAATGGTCGAAATTGTCGCTACGGGAATTTTAACTCCGCGTAGCTGTTCATGCGATACTTTCAAAAACGCCATTAACTTACGTAAGTATTTTTGAGTTAGTGGTGTTTTCATCTAGGGGTGCGACATATTAAGTATGTAATTATCGTCTTAAATATTTTTATAAACACCTATATTTTCATTTGTTTTCATAATCGGCCAGTAACAACTAAGTACTTTATTTTGGTAAATTACAGTACAGTGCAACCTTAATATAACAAATGTCAATTTAACGATTTTCTCGATTTAACAACAACAAACCTCCTCCTCCTAAACGCTCAAACCTAGTATGTTTTAAATAATAACACAAGATTTATTGTTTTATTTCAGTCGGAAAACAGCAGTGACAACATCACGACAGCTACAGTTGATTGGGTAGTGAAAAAATATCTTCCCTTCTCATTTTTCGATGACGAAGCTACACAAGTATATTTTCGACGTATTTGCCCTAATATGGAGTTTCCTAAAAGGTCTACACTTAGAAGGAAAGTCAAAGAGCGATTTGAAGAGCTCCAATTTAATCTCAAGGAACGACTTCAACAATTATCATCTAAAATGTCATTTACCATTGATGGGTGGACGTCAATTGCTGGTAGGAGTTACTACGGGGTTACTATGCATTATATAGACAACGAATGGAAGTATCGATCTGTAGTTCTTGATTTTATACCATCACGCGGTCGACATACTGGGGAAGATATTGCAACGATTTTCCATGAATGTTTATTGGAATATGGCATAATTGATAAAATACAAGGTATCACGGTCGACAACGCAACTGCAAATACCAAATTTATGTATGAACTGGGCAAACAGTTGCCACACTTTGATTCAGACAATCAACATTTCCGGTGCTTTACTCACATTTTAAACCTTGGTGTACAAGATTTATTAGAGACCTTAGCATTACACTGTGAGTCTGACACTAACGCGCAAGATCAGCAGTATGAAGACTATGCAGACGAAACTGAGGAAGATGAAGAATATGCACCAAATATTGCTGACTCGCGTACATCTGTAACAAAGTTACGCAGTATTTCCAGTAAAATAAAAAGAAGTGAGATAGTGAAGAAGAAGTTTCAGTCTGCTTGTGAAGCAGCTGGCGTGCCATCAAATCTAAATGCCATTCTTGACTGTCCAACAAGATGGAATTCCACACATGATATGATTGGATTTGGTTTAAAAGTGAGAGCGGGCATTAACATATTGTGCAGTTCTGTCACCGAATTGAATGATTTTCAAATCACAGCTAGTGAATGGCAGGTACTCGAAAAATTACATAAATTTCTAATAAACTTTAAACTTTTAAGTACAAAACTTGGTGGAGACAAATATGTTACATTACCGCTAGTCATTGTATCATTCAATCTCTTGCTAGATAAAATTGAATCCATGGTAAAACAGTTAGATGAGAAACCTAATCGATCTGAAGTGGATGAAAGGCTCATTCTAGCTTTCCAAGCAGCTCGAGACAAAATGCTTAAACATTATAAGAAGAGCAACTGGATTTATTGTACTTCTTTAATTTTAGACCCAAGGCATAAGGCTCAGACTTTTGACCTGACAATGTGGGGGAAGCAACTTAAAACAGAAAGTCTGCGCAAGTTCAATGAACTTTATGAAGAATATAAAAGTCTACACTCACTGAACAAATCTCTGGAATTGCCAAGAAAAGAAAATAAAGTATGTGATGAAGATGAAGACATTATAGACTTTGATAAACTCTATGAATGTCCCTCGACGTCATCTGGATCTTGTCTTCAAGGCTTAGTGATAGACGAGTTGGAGGAGTACCTGAGAAAACCAAGAACTGCCAGCTCGGAAGACATTTTAGATTGGTGGAGGACGCATGAGACAGAGTATCCGACTTTATCGAAGATGGCCCGTGATTTTCTCTCAATACCTGCAACTTCAGTACCTGCTGAGAGATTATTTTCTAAAGCATCATTAGTAATTAGAAAACATAGAAATAGGTTAAGTGATGAGTCAGCCAGATGGTTACTTTGTATTAATTCTTGGTCAAAAGAATTGATATAAAGTAACATAACCTAATGATAAAGCTGTTGTGTACTGTTATGTTTGATTTGTGTTGTATTTTATTTTTGATTGAAATAAATGATAAATCATAAAACTCTTTTATTAAATTTCATGCAAGTTGAGGGTTCAATCTCTTTCTAGACAGACATTGTTATTTAAAATACAGTCAAGTTATTGTAATTAATTTGTTTTTTTACATGTTTTAGCAAATGTAAGCTTATAAATCATAAATGTTTATTAAGAAACAGTTACTTCCATGGAAAACGACATATAGGTCAGTTGATTTTTCGACTTTCTTATCAAATCTTCAGTTATTTATTAATCTGATTGATCTTTACTATGGCTATGTTAATTCAAGCTCACAATGTTCCAATTCTAATACGTTTTTCTAAGATTTAAAGTAAACTTTAATAAATAGCAATAGACTAATAGGTAATTGCAAGACTTGCAAGACTCTTGCTGCAAGACCAAGACCAAGACCAAGACTGCAAGCGCAAGACCAAGACCAAGACCAAGACCAGGTGTATTGGCGCAAGACCAAGACCAAGACTGGCTAAGTCTCGTCTTGTTCTTGCATTTGGGCAACACTAATTACAGTTAACTTGTGATAACCACAGCCTTTCGGGGTTTGCCCCATTGTGGACAATGCCATCACAAAGACGCGTTGAAAAGACTAGGGCATAAGTATGCATTGTTTATGTTCTGCAAAAACTCACCACTTGACATCTGCTAAGAAATAATTAGTTTTTGCTACAAACCTTACTCATGGGTGTTTAATATGACTAACAGACCGCAAACATTTATCAACATACGTTTTTTTTCTGTAAGTATTAATGAGCCTCGGGATCTCATAACATAATTAATTACTCCCATGTGCACTAATAGTACGAAATCACCCAATGTTTTTACAAATGATTCTAAAAAATATAACATGCAGCATAAAAATATAATTTAGCACATAAATCAGCAGGTTTTTATCTATCTTTGTCCCATAGTGTGATTGTTTTCCTTTGAGCTTTTTGCGAATAATACGACTTCTGGGGAATAAGACACGAATGTTGAGGAGTTTGCTAAAAGCCGTACTTTGTTAATACTCGTCTCGTTTTCTGTGTTCCCTTAGTCCTCTTTTTCGATGCCCGCAGGGCGGGGCCAACCCCTGCACGCCCTGTGTCTGTGCCTAGAAAAGCACCAATGCTATTCAAGGCACAGACACGGCATATACCCATTTCATTACTAAATAATGATAAATAAGTTTATGGAGCTTATTTTTAAACAAAGAACTGTATGACTCATGGTATGATATTTACAGTAGGATATAAATAACAACCTTTAAGTAATGTTCTATTGTTTACATCGCAGAAATGATAAATATGATTACATTATGTGACCGCGGAAATTTTATTATTCATAAAGAAAAAAAAAACACGAAATAGGAAATAAAGTTAGCCTGCACGAATACACGAAGCGTAAGATATACAAAATATTTTGACGTTTTTCTACTATGGCTTAAAAATTTGGTTTTAACAAAACATGATTTATTATTATGGCAATTATAAAATATTTTTAGAACGTTTTATTTTTGATCGTTATGTGAATCGACAGTAACAACCAATTAAGTATTGTGTTTTTTTAAATTGGGAAGCTTTTTATAAATTTTATGTTGTATGTGAGTTTTTTGACTGTACATATCTTTATTAGATGAATTTGTAAAATTGTGGAGTTAACTGTAATATCATATTATAATATATTACAATTATTAAAATTTAAACGTGGAAAAACATCGTATCAAACACGTACAATTAAGGTTTAAAATGACTCATAAAAGTTTGATTGTATTCTTATTATTTTATATATTTGAGAAAGAAGTTTAAAGATGTCAATTACAATATATTGATAACATTACTATTTGTTTATTTTGTAGAGAAACTAAAAGCTAGTTAAAATTACAAAGTAATTAAGCTTAAGATGATTTTGTCACAATTTTATCTATATAGGTAGTTGTCGGGAATTAATTGAATAATTTAAGGTTTTGGTTCCAAGGTCATGGATGATGGTAACTCTATTAATTTCAACGTCCAAGAGTTTATAAGAAAAGACAATGAGACCAGGTTTACAGGTGAAAGTACAAACATAGCAATTGGAGACGTTAAGGTCAAGTTTATTCAAACGGCAATAGTTTTCAAAGCAAGAAAGAACTATTTGAAGGTTCTGTGTGTCACGAGTTGATTTGATGGGCAACAAGATTTTCATGTCATCCGCATTAGGATAATTCCAACGTTGACGAAATACGACGAGATGTGATAAATAAAAATATTTAAAAGCAAGGCTCCCAATAAAGACCCCTGTGTAACACCCGAGGGTATTGGCTGGGTAGCAAACGTATAGTCGTAAAGTACAACAGTCTGACATCTGTCATAAGAATCTGTTTGACATAAGAAGTAAACCATCTCTATATTACCTTTAACACTGATAGTTAGGAGTTTTCCGATTACGATCAAAACAGTTGCAGTAATCGGAACTGACCACATTGACCTAGGATGGTTCTGCCATATGTTAAGATATGAAATCCCTTCACAAAACTAGGTTGCTGTAAAATTGCTAGTTATAAAACCATTTCGCTCTAGACGTAATGTTTGTTTAATGGACGCATAAACATGCCTGTAAACAATATCCTCAAAAATGATCGTAAACAAATACAGTATAGTTACAGTACAGTATAGCCTATCACTATATCGACTATATGTTTCGGATCCTTTTATATATTGGTGTGATGTACGCATAGTTTTAGATTTTAGGAAAGCTTCCTTCACTTATCGTCTTAATAAAATTCCGAGTGGGATTGCAACGGACTTTGATCATCTTGCGATAAATATTGCTGGCATATTATTAGAACTTGCATATTTACGTAAGTCTAAAGGCAAAAACAACTTGCATATCTCCGAGGGACTAACTTCATTACCACCTATTTTACATGTAGAATTGTAGACTCAACAGGTATGGAAAGTTAGGTTAATTTGATCACTCACAGAAAAGGTTTCGTGAAAGTAATCACTTAAAATTTTACAAATAACTTCCCCATCACTAGATCTACGTAGCCCATAGGTAAATATAACTAGTTATGAGCTACTATCATTATTAAGTTTGACGTACGACCAAAAAGTTTTAAGGTTGGTTTTAATATTATTTTAAACATTTTTAATGTAGGTAGTATTCATAGTTTAATTTTCTAACATTCTCGCTCGATGTCTTAAACTAGCATACGATTGAAAGTCATGCTGATTACCGTATGCTTTATACTTCGAGTGCATTTAACACGTTGACTAGAGGTTGCGTATACTATGGTGGGTATTGAGTATACCAGTTCAGAAGGTACAAAGTTATTGCGAAGGTCCTCAAACACATAGAAGAAAATTATAGCTTAACTTAATGATCTCTTATGCAGTTTTACCTCTCAGTTAACCAAGTAAATTTTGAATAAATGGATGCTTAGCCTTCTGACAGGTAATAAATCTGCTTATAAGGATGATATTTCAGGTCATTTTATTAAACAAAAGTAAGGGAAATACATAAATATGGATGATAGGAATCTACAGGGACGTGTGCACGAACACGATTATTAACAAAAACAAAACTATTTTATAACACTTTAAAAATATTTTTTATAATTATAGAATAAATAGGTCAGTCGGAGGTGCTCAATAAAAATAAATATAAGCTTTTAAACTAGGAATAAACGATTATATAACTCCGAAAGTTTTCTGGGATTAGAAAGCCACGCATCACACCATCTGCTATCGTCCGTACGTCAAATTAGGCAGATAAAAATCATCAAACTAAGTCATTTGTCGCAGGGAAAACTTTAAATGAGGTGCAAAATATGCTCAGATAATATTGATAATTGTTTAATTTCTGAGGATCGATCGATCAGCCGTATCTAAGTGGTTTATTACACATGATTAAAAAATACATTTGGGAAAGCACGAAAGCCCTGATAAGACACCAAATCAAATGTTTACGTGATACATATTATTGGTTGGTGGTCAGGTTGACAATCAATCAATTCGAATATATGTGACGATAGACGCATTAAAAAGACACATAACACACTCTTTTAATTGCACACACACACTCATCATCACACACACTCTTTTTAATGCGATAGACGCATTAAAAATACGTATAAATATCTTCATAAATCGAGTAAGTTTATAGGCATTCTCATTTTAAAATTCTAGACGAAGAAAAAATGACATTAACTTTTCCTATATAACTAATATTATTCGTACATTATTGTTCTTAAAACTGAAGTCACTAATATATAGTATTACTATATTTTTTATATATTTATGCATTTTTCAATGCTATCTTATAAGATAAATTTTTATAATAGAAAAATATTAGAAAAAATCAACTCGGGTCACAAGTGAATTTTCAGGCAATTCTCAACCTTTGGAAATCCAGTCCAATACTCTCCCAATTGTGACCCGAGTTGATATTTTCTAGTATTTTTCTATTATATTAATTTAGTATTACTATGTTTATATTGTATATCTATAAATCCCAACTGTTGATCACCAGAAAGAATAATAGGATAAAAGCGTCTGATCTTTTATGTCACACGCTTGGACAATTTTTAACAATAATCTTAGATTGCAATAATTAATAGTAACATAAAAGTTATGTATTATTTACGAGAATTTAAATATTTGATGTGTTATATAAAGACGTCTTGTAGCGCTTGTTGCTATAAAATTAAAAAACATACTTTCCTTACTTATCTCTCTTTAATATTGGATTTAAGATTAATTGGCATCAGATATTGTTTTAAGCTTTCATGGTCACTTACATTAGTATTCATTGCAAACTGCGCCGAAATATCAGAACCATAAAAAATAAACATGTTTATAATCCCGTTTCGATAAATTTTATTTTTTTATTTTATTTTATTCGGAATACCAACAGCGTATCTTATAAAACAATTAATTTAAAACTTTGTATAGACTAAGCTATTAACAGGTACTCGCAAGTGGAAAATACTAAGATAAACAAAATTAAGTGAGCATTTAGATAGTATATAATTTGTATGAATGCGCTATTACTACATTATAATGTTTGTGACGACGGGCTGAAATAATCACATATCTCATAAACCTCCCTTTCCTCTGAAATATATTTTTTGTATAAAAAATTCTCTGAAAATTTTTCCAATTTTTTTTTTATTGAAACATTCAAAGTCTCTTGAGGACAATTTAATAGACTCAAAAGTTTACTTTGTTTTTTAAAAAATGTACCATAAATTAGAATATATAAAAAATAAAAAAAGTTTTCGAGGTTACTATATCTCGTATCTCCGTACCTATAAGCATATTATAACATTCTCAATATATGAAACTAATTAGTATTTTATAGTTACTGCTTCAAGTTTTACAGCTGTAAGACATTTGGCGATTTTATAAGAGTTTTGGCACATGAGTTTCTTACGTTCGGAATCGGGTCGCTCGTGGCGATTACATGCGCGGCATCAACTCCGCTGATGTACTTGCCGCTAGCGCACGGGCTATCTTTATTATAGAAGAATATTTTTTTGATTCTGTAAAATTGACGATTTTAAGTGCCCGCAAGGGCCTATGAAATAAAGTTATTTTGATTGATTGATTGATTGTAATTAAGGTTAGATTTTGAGAAGGTAAAAACTAGTTACGGCAGTTCGCAAAAGACTTGAAATCTTAAATTCCGCAACTGCAAATTATAATACTTTTCAGTAGACCTTTAGATATGTTATTAGTTTATCATTTAACAAACATCGTTTTATTAAACCAACAATTTTTTTTATAGAATAAACATTGTGAAATATGGGTGGTCCCATGACATACATTGTGTGAATATTTACGATGCGCCTCGGCTTCTCAACACTTTGTTTATAAAAAAATATCTTTCCACTATCTTCCATAAATTTTGCGGCATCACGTACACCAACTGGCGTGTTACCTTCTAAAAATGCCATTAAATAATTTTTTTTTAAGTAAATTAACCACAAAAATAAAGTTCAAATTTTGAAATGCCCATGCCATTGTCAAATTTTTAAGTTGCTTTTCTTAAGTACCTACTTTTTTATTCAAAATGTTTAAATATGTCTTCTAGAATAGTTACGAAATAAATATATAACTCTCTTACCAAAACTTTAAATAACCAGATTTAACTTCATCAAAAGACGCCATACAAAATATATTTTTTATAAATTGATGCCCAGTGATCCCTTATCAGCTTATTTTCCGGTATTAGAAGTTGAATTTTTCTGTACAGGGGTTAAAATCTGTAAGCTATCAAAATTACAGCAATGTTTCCTTTCAGTGGAATTAAATTTATATTACGCTTATTTTATGAAAAAAAAATATTTACATTTATAATTTTAAGTAAATGGTATCTATTAAGAAGGTAGGAAATAATGAGGCCTTAAAAATTTAATGTAATGGGAAAACTTTCATGGAAAACGGAAAAAAACAAGAGCAAGTTGTCTAGTAGAACGTAGACAAAATATATAATATGAAAAAAGTATCAAAACCAAAACATTCCAAAGAGAATTTATTCCAGACTGATACTAGCCATCAATCAATCCATTATCATCGTAGCAAGTTTTATTCAATACACTTTCAAATAACGGCTATCAATCTGCATTACACACCTACTTAGGTCTGAAGCAATGATTTAATATGATGAAAACAGACACAATTCAAACTGATAATATAAGTTTAGCATTGAAAATCAGTAACCCTAAAAATGCAAACATCCATAAACAAACAAAACCTTAACATGATTACCGAGCCATTTTTATTGCGCCTGATAACAGCTTACCTACTAGATTTATTTTTATTGGTTCATAAAATTACTGAAATCACAAAAATATAATATAAGATTCATTAGGTTATTAAATAACTAAAAAGTTATTTTCAAATTGTAACTTTATTTACAAAAAGTACAGAAGAAAAGTTTCTTATACACTAAACACCATCTAAACTATTCTATATAATTTAAAATTTATAAGCAGCTCTTTTATAAAACTCACGTCCACAATTAACTATAATTAGTATTTATTTAAATTTTGTAAATGGGTAAAATATTCATTTAGTGTAGAGAACTGTGTATTTAAACAAAACCAAAACTTAAACAAACACAAACTCATACATACAACGCGCACGCACATACACACACACACCAAACACACACACACGCACAAACAAACACACACAAGGCACACACCAAACACACATACACACGAATATTTGTAGTAATAATATAACATTATGTTCCTCAAAACTACAAAGTGTAAAATAGTAGTATCTATGCATTGTTAAGGAAGAGCGGAGCTTCCTAACACAAGCAAATCTCTTGCTTAAATGGAAACTCCGGCCACAATTTACTGTAAATTTAAACCTAAGGTGATGAAATAAATATATTTGATTTGATATTTGATTGATTTGATTTGAACTGTGATCAGAGTGTAAGTTTTGAAATGTGCAATTAACCACCTTAAATAATGAAATTAAGTTCATAATACAACATTTCAAATGCGATAGTAACGTTCACATCGTTTACATATTTGAAAACTCACACTCGTCCCACTAAACGCTTACGTAAAAGTCACTAAAATTCAAATCTAAAACTATCTTCATTACACATAAAGTTAATCAGGCAACCTTATAACTTTACAATACAATGTTTCAATGTTATTTTCATCAAGTGAAAAAATAAAATAATGTTTATTAAAGTTGCTATTATGATTTTCGTTAGAAAATCTATATGAAGTAAGTTCTAAAGGCAGATTTATTTCATTATAATACAGAACACTCCAGTACAAGATAGTTAACATATAGAAAAAATGTTGAATATAATTATTTGAAGTCTCAATTCGATGTACTACAATCGCAAAATAAGAATACACTGGTATGATAAACAGAAGATAGCTTTTACATCTAATTTATAGTTATGAAGAACAGCGACATTAGTTTGAATGACAGCTATTGTGCTAAACTTTAAAGTTGTTGCATCGCGGTATTTATAATCAAGATTTCACGCGGTATCATCTCCGTACTAAAAAACTACAATTTATAAATGCTCCGAGACGATACTTACGCGGAATGAAAAGGTCCGCTGCACTCTCTGCTCAGTACCTGCCCGTGTCCACTATCCCCAGATCTCGGAACACTCAAGTGTATGTAACGACGCCGAGTGGTAGTCTCACACGCGGTCAACTTACGTTCGAAATTCAAAACACGCAACGGAAAGACATCGCTCTTTTTCCTTTTCCCTCTGTCGAAATAACAGCTTCGGAATTTTTCAATTAGGAAAGAAATTATTTTCTTGGTGGTTAATATTATTGTCTGTCGACACTGTGGTCGGATTCTGTCAAATACCGCAAAAGTGCTTGGACTGAACTAGAAAGTGTTCGCCGGGTTATTTGTTACGATGAAAACGGATTACGCTGTGGATGAAATGCAGAAGAGTAAGTTGTTACGCAAATACATTCTTAATGCTGGGATATTGAACACCAGAACTATTAATGTCATGGCTTAATACACTTAAGTTCGTCGCAAGGTAAAAGTTGATGAATTTAATTAACATATTAAAATATTTTATTACTTCTAAGTAGGAAAGTTTCTGTTGTCAAGACGTTAGTATAATTATATATTTTGTACGTACAGAATTCTCCAATTAAATAATTAAGATTTTACTCAGTATTTTTTGTGCGGATACTTGTAGAGTCTGTGTTAAAAAACACGTATTTTCCCGTTGATCTGTGACATAAAATTTCAAAAGAAATCAAGTAAGTTTTTATTATAATATCAAGTATTTCTTATTTCTTTTGACATTCTTTATTATCTACTGTAATGAACAAAAACAGCGCAACCGCAATTTCTGTGTATTGGCCATTTCTATTACTACGTAGTTGTACAGACTTATGCAATATTTTATCGCTCTTAATAAGTACGTAGGACTATTAATTTAATTGTTATTTTATGTGTTTATCAATTATATAATATTTAAGTATCAAGCCATATTCTATCCCAGTTCTAGATGTTTGAACATTAATGAACAATTAAGTATAAAAAAGTATAATGATAAACGTTAGTTTGATTATTTTATTGATTTTTAGTCCGATATTGTAATTGTTAGAAAGATCATTACTGACGCTGACCGTGACTATGAAACTTAGAACTCTTGCGTGAAGGAAATTGAGTGATGTGCATAATTATTTAAGCCTGAATCGTCATTGTTTACGTTTTAAACTTTACTTTTACTTACTTATTATGTAAGGAATAAAACCTTATATTTGGTGGTATTAAACTCTATGTTAAGTTTTATATAGTTAAATATAGAGTTAGGTGTAATTCATAATTAGTGCTTTAAAAAAATGCTTCAAAAAATTGCATTAATTCTTGTAATACGACTAGGTATTACATTAGTAGAGTATTTTATCTATACATATAAATAAAATTAGAGTGTCTGTTTGTAATATTGAAATAACCGTTTTTTATTACATACATATGAATAAATATACGGTATATACACCAAAATAACATTTTTTACAATTTTTGTCTGTCTGTCTGTTTGTTCCGTCTAATCTCTGGTTGGACCGATTTTGATGGGACTTTTATTGGCAGGTAGCTGATGTAATAAGGAGTAACTTAGGCTACTAATTAAAATTACTGTGCCACAGCAACGCGTGGCTGGGTCAGCTAGTGATAAATAAAACTATATGCATAGACAGCAATTCCATTAATCAATCGTCCAACACATTACAGATTATTCTATATAAGACGCCATCTAAGCGGAGAGAGAGCATAGATAATGTTACTGACTATAGGCTGTTACATCACATCTCTCATCGTACGTCTCGTAATTCGACATTATATTTTTACAAAACAATAGACTGAACAATGAACAAAAGACAATCATCTCTTGTACTTATTACTTAAAAATATTAATATAGTTGTTAAGATGAGGCCTTATGTTTCTATTTAATACTAATTATACCACAATATTTTGAGGCTGCAGTGCAGTTTCAGGTTTGATTAGTAAAATTGTGATCTCTACCATGCTTATAATAATTAATAGTTTTGACAAACTGTATATTACAATTTTTATATTCACTATATCATCTTGGTTTTTTAATCCTTGGAAAAACACCAGTATTTTTGGAACTAACGTACTACTTACTACTACTTACCACTTAAAAAAAATCATCACACATATTCGTATGTATGTATATACACGTACAACTTGGCCCGCTTGGTTCAAAGCTGACATCACGGGCAATGTACTAGGACTATGTTTAGCTAGTCTATTATAGAAACACTTGAGAAATAAAGGACATAATAAAAAGTAATAATAATAATATTACAATGTCATATCACTTATCTTTTACTATTACACCTTCAATTGATGGAAGACAAAACAATACTAAAATAAATCGGGGCCAAACCTGAGACCTTTTGCAATTAAAACAATTGAGACGATGAAAAAGTAATAGGTATTTGATATACTGTATTATAATTTCATCTTATGTACTTTGATATTTTTCTTGTGCCCTATAAATGTAAATTTGATATGTGTATGTATATTTTTTGTATATTTAGCACATTAACTTTATATATTAAAATTCTAAAATTACGCGTTTTGTTACTTTATAAAAAACAATTTGAAATAACGTGACATTTCAATTTAATACACTTGCTACTCTTCGCTTTTATTTTCTTGAATAAGTATATCAGTAAATGCGCACTCGCTTACAACCTCCTGTATTTGCACAGCTTAGGTACTCAGTGTTATTTGCTTTTATTATCAATTGTTGATTCAAGGTAATGAGAAAAAATATAGATCTGATTCTACTACATACCTACTCTCCTTTTGCATTATGTAGTGAAGTTCCAAATTTAAATACGTTTATTCATAATGCTAAAAAACAATACTTGAATGTGAAACAAGTGAAAACTTTTATTAGAAAAGTTAAATCTGAATATAGTGTTGTATAAGCATGTATATTAAAGTAACAGAAGTGTCAAGCACAGATTAATAATGGACATCGTAAACAAAACTAACATTCGGTTGACGATAAAGTGATTTGGCTGCCTAAAAAGAAATATTTCGATTTAACATCGATTACATGTTTTTCGTGTCACTGCCTTATTTAAATAGAAAAAACATAGTGTTCCGATATTTGAATATTTTATTATCTTTTTATCAACTGATTGCAACGTTCATATACAATTCAATCATAAAAAAAGGTCAAGTCATTCATCAAACTATTTAATTGATACGCCAACTTTGCTCGAAATGCGGCACTAATGCGTTTACAATGTAAATAAAGCTGTACTGGTTTGACACATCTGATTATAATACCATTCATCATCATATTGACACATGTATTAGATAAAGATTTGATATATATAAATTATTAATATGTCCAATGATTTCATAAACTGCATTCGAATCATACAAAGGAATTTCAGGGAGTTTTTAAGTTGCCTTTTTTATTTTACACCCCTATATCATTTTATCTGTGGTTTTCCGTCTCAAAATCGGCTGGAACGAACATGTTTGGAAATCTTCACAAAAGTCCAGCTAAAGTGATAACATTTTTTTGTGTAAATTATAATACTGAAAACTAAAATAAACTTTTCTTAAATGTATTGTGAAAAATGTTTATTTCTATTTATTACTTTTTTAATTTAACGCTTTGAGTGTACAATACTCGGTTTGTTAGATAATAATTAACTCAGGAAAAGTATCGAAAATGAAAACAAAGAACAAATGTCGTACATTTGATTTTAAGTGTACTCTAAATTCTACCAAAAAAAAAACAAAAAACAATATTCTTTAAAAACGTAATATAGCAGTTGAAAAAATAATGAAACATAATACTCAATTTAATATGATGATATCTCAGGACTAAATTCATACCATATCTGTAATGCGAAGTACTTCGGAAGTTTTATTGGTCATCACAATTTGCAGAAAGGATTTCATGCATACGTAGTGAGCACTTGTTGGAATAGTGCGGATATATTTACCCTTTTAACCCGGATATTTGATGGTTTATTAAACTTGATTAATACTACTAATTACAAAGTAGTATTTTTTAATAATAACAATAATAAAGAAATATATTTCAATACAGAATTATTATATGACGGTAGTTCAAAAGTTGAATTGTGATTGATCGATTTTTTACAATCCGTTTAATTCTTTTTTAAATTGACCTCTATACACAAGTGCTTATGTGATTGCCTGTTCCTCTTGAATATCTTAAGCAGCTTAAAAGTAACAGTAAAAAATAGAATAATAAGGTCGACAATATATAAACAAACTAATAGCATTTTAATATCTACAGACTGATTTTGTCTGGAATGACCTTTACAAAAACCTGTAACTTGGTATATTACCAAAATACGTATAACATGGTATATTATTTTGTACGCCAGCTGAGTATACAATTCATAATGATGCATAGTCGTGACGCATCGAAGTTTGAGTGAGAAGGCCGTTTATACTTTTATTTTCTGGGGAACAGCTTAAAAATAAATCTAGAGCTACGTATATTTTTGTCGCAAAAAGGTTCACATAATAGAAAAAAGTTAATTGAAGACCATTTTGTAATTGAGTTTTCATAGAATTGGTACTCGTGATACGATTTCACGGCCTACTGAGCGGAATGCGAATTGATCGAACTGTCTGGAGAACTTTAAGTAGTGTGACCACTTTATGCGTTCTATTTTGGTTATTTTGGACATCACCTCCTATTTTAGCTTTTTTTGTTAGATACAAAAATATAATAAAGTAGTTTTGTTTTTATAGTAAATATTAATACTATCCTTCGATTTCGTACATTTGCTATAAGTAGTGGCTACGAAAGATTACGGTTATTTGTATATTTATTTATTGATTTTGGTAGATTTATGTAGGTGGTAGTTAAGTTGCGTCAAATAGCCATATGATGCATGCAGAAACTCACGTCTATTTGTCTAAATCACAATATGTTTGTCTACCGTGGTCTCACAATCAAAACAAACTAACCGTCTGCCGTGGTAAAACCCCTCTGACATAATTATTTCTGTTATTTGACTGATAGATTTTATATATATTTTAACGGATATGTATGTAATCCTTCATTGTATACAATTCCTGGGAGATGTATGTAATTCCTAAAATCGCACGGAAATGTGTGGAATAAATTATATTATACACATTTCCTAGGAAATCTATATATTTCCTAAATAGCAATCGGAAATGTAAAACATTTGAGATATTAATGGGTACGCGGGGGACGAGAGGAGGGTATTGCTTTAGGTTAGGTTAGGTTAAAAGAATAATATAAATTGATTTTGTGATACGTTAAAAGTTAATAGATAGTTGATTTTTGAAGCATTAATTAGAAAGATAATATGAACATATTATATTTAACGGTATGACTGTTATCGGATTGTCTCAAAATGTGCTATAATAAAAATTATTATTCTCATTTTAACAACGTGTTTTATTATAGAAAGCATTTATTTTATAAATTTCCTAATACGATATTGTATTATATACAATTCCGAGGAAATTTACACATTTCCTAGGATATCTATGCATTAAATAGTTTTTCAAACAACATTTTATACATTTCCTAAATAATATCGGAATTGTACACATTTCCTAGGATTTGTATTCAATTTCTTGATTTCATACATTTCCGGTAACATATACATATACAACAGTTTTTTCTAGTAAAAAAATACATAGCAGTATCTATTTTATCATTTGTTTTAGTATAATGTAAAAGTATTAGATACATTCATATTTATTGGTTACCTAGAGCAGGACGAGATAGCGGTGATATTCAACTCAAGATATAATTTGAAATATTCAACGGATCTGGATAGGTAGACACCTCAATTCGAAAAGCACTCGTCCTGATAGCGAGAGGTATGGGATTTTAAAAAATTGGCTGAAACCAGACGATTTATGGTAAAAATTACTTTAGAAACTAAATATCTTAATAGAATTAGCCTACTAAGGAAAACGATTATTTGTTTCAATTACGAAATACCTGGACACTCTTAATTGAAATTGTATTCATTTCAAATTTTATAATACCTTCAATTCTTTTCAGGGACCTCCTCTATCATAGGCCTCTCAGATGTGACGGACAACAAGTTGATCTGGCGGCAACTGCTGGCGGAGCTCATAGGCACGTTTATGCTGACATCCCTTGGTGTGGCTGCCTGCATCGCCGTCAATCAAACTCAGGCGCCTCAGACCACAAGCATTGCTCTCGCCTTTGGTCTACTCGTCGGCTCCATTGTTCAGGTCAGTTCTAACCACAACTAAGAACATTTAGTTTTTTCCCGTGTCTTAATGAAGGCGTTTAGAAAAAAAATGATTTTTTTTTTGCTGTAACTTTTATCGTCTACTAGCTGACCCGGCAAACGTTGTTTTGCTATTTATATTATTTCCAGGAATTTTTTTTAATTAATAAATAAAAAATAGGAGTTAACCGTAGAGAGGTGAAAATTTAGGGTTGTATGTATTTTTGTATGCTGTATCATAAAAATCAATGTAAAAAAAAACTTTTAAAAAAAGCTTTTATTTCAATGCGCTAAAAAGAATAAAATAAACTTTTAATCTGGAACCTTTATTCACAATTTATACAAGCCATAAGATACCTACATAAAATATTAACTTTTTACTCTAAGCAACTGATGTGACATAAAAGCTTGTCGCGAATTACGATAGCTAGAATGCTTACTAGATAGATCTCGCGACAAGCTTTTATGTCACATCAGTTGCTTAGAGTAAAAAGTTAATATTTTATGTAGGTATCTTATGGCTTGTATAAATTGTGAATAAAGGTTCCAGATTAAAAGTTTATTTTATTCTTTTTAGCGCATTGAAATAAAAGCTTTTTTTAAAAGTTTTTTTTTACATTGATTTTTAAAAGTTTTTTTTTACATTGATTTTTTTTCGAGTTCTACTCAGCGTGCCCTTTCATTTGATACCCATATTGTAGGGATCCATTATAAATTATTGGTCCGCCATTTTGCGAACGCCGCCATGTTGGATTTAGAACGACGTCACACAGTGAATCATGCATTGTCATCCGAACTGCACGTGTACACGAAATTTCAGCTCAATCGGTTGAAAATATCTGCTTCAAAATTAAGTTGCAAGATTCCACCCGAACAAACATACAGAGCAAGTTAAATAAAAGCTTTTAAAAAATAAGAACAAAAACATTTATCCAAAAAAAATTAAAAAAAATTAAGGGTGGACCACCTTTAACATTTAGAGGGATGAAAAATAGATATTTTCAGATTCTCCACCCTAGTCGATATGCACGCTAAGATTCACGAAAATCGGTCGAGCCGTTTCGGAGTAGTTCAATTACGCATACCGTGACACGAGAATTTTATATATTAGATTTTAAGTTTAATTTGTAGTTTGTTAGGCAGAATCACTGTTTCGTTTGAAAAACTGATATTTTTACATGACAATGAAAATTCGGACATTCTGATTGACCGTTTTTACTTTTACGAGAGGAAGAAAGGCAAATGTTATATTATGCTTGTGAATCCATAAAGACTTAATTAAATAGTGTAACGGATTTGTTTGATTATTTATTTAGCGAGTTTCAGTAAATCGAAAGGTTAATTAAAAATTGACTTCCTCAGTCCGTATGAGCGGCTGTTGATAGATATATTTATATATTAACTTTTCAGTTAGCTTTAGCGTCTAGTGTAACACACGATGACAAGACAACTAATTAAATTAATAGGTACGCACGAGTGCATCACGCGAGAGGATCCTCAAAAGTAAAGTAGGCAAGATAAATGAAGATTGTAAAACATAGTTATAATAAGAAGTATCTATATAGTAGTTAAGTATCTATGTTTTAGTCGTTAGTTAATAATGACTATTCATTTATAATTTATTGCATAAAACTGTACAAATGGTGGACTTAAGACCATTAGGCATTCTCTACCAGTCAACCGGAGAGCTGAGTACAGAAACAGTAAAATAATACATAATATAATAACATAAATATATAAATATATATAAAAATTATATAACTAATGAGTTCTAAAATACCAATTAGGATACGGAGGGAGAGTCCGAAAACTAATAACCAACTTGATCTCATTAAAATTAGGAGTTGGAACAAATATACAATGAGCGATCATAAAATTAAAGAAATCAAGTAGTATATATTTGGATCACGTCCCATTCAACATTTGTTTTTGTATGTTCTTTGTTTTTATTTTGTATTTTTCGTTGATTACTAAAAATATTGGATTGTTACTTACATAAATATTTATATTATTTAATTGAGTTGGTTTTAGTACGTAGTTGTTTCACATTTATATAAATTTTACTTTTAGAAGGTGATTATTTTCTTTTTTTAATAAATATACTTTCTTTAAAATACCTTTAGAATAAATATTTTTTTTTTTATAAACATAAACAAAATACATATATAAATTGGCGTAGGACTTAGCGCCAAACAAAACGCGCAGCAAAAATATTGCGGCAAAGGAAACCGTTATGTATGGGACCTAGGACTCAACTTGTAGGACCAAAAAACCCGTGAAATAAAATAATAAGACAATTTTAATTTTAATTCAGTTTCTTTTTAAATCTGAATCATATAATTTCAGTACAAACTGAATATACAAATGGTTTAACATGAAGGAATTACAACAAGAAACTAATGTTGGTCACAGATTAATTATGAAGATATTGCCACAAATGTGACCTTACCCTGTGTAGTTTTTCGGCTTAATTGGGGTTTTTCTGAAACTTATAATAATGCATACTATTTCACGAATAAACTAATCAATAATTATTTAAGATTTCTGAAATTATAATATGTTTCCTTGTTCATAAACTGCTACAAATCAAAAAATATAAAATGATACATCTCCTATTTATTTAAGCTCGAACGTAATTTATCGCGTTTACTCATTCAAATGGAAATAAAAAACTTTTAAGAGATAATAGTATAATAGATATATATAATAGTAATAGGTTAAATAATTCACATGGTTAGGTAATTAGGAAAACATCAGACGGTAAGTAGCACCTAAGTTAATCTCTTTGAACACGTGTTCTCAGGGCTGAATGTAAGTTTTCATATAAGGAAACGTTACTCATCCGTTTAAATGAATTAAGTTTTTAAATTCAAAACGTATTTTTACAGTATTAAGGTCTATCATTTATCTATAAACTCAAACGCGATAGTAACATTTACAGACTTTAAATCATACTTTCAAGCGTCTGAAACGGAATAAAAACCTACTTGAAATGATAAAACAAGATCATGCAAATTAATGGGTGGCATGCGTTGGCTATCCGATAAAAAATGTTCCAGTTCTACAAGCACTGTAAAATATAAAAGTAGAATACGAGCATGATTTGAACGCAATATATATATATTACATAAACATTGCCAATTTCCGCGATATCTTATTAATATTCAAATAAAGTTCAAATTGAATTATCTTATTTTGCAAATTTCAAACAACTCGTGCGCAATAAAAATGCACCATTTATGAAAATGTATTGTTTTTTAGCATGCGATACAACACGTAACGTTGCCATACGATAGTCACGGTGAAGTTGAAAGAACTAGCGTTCAGAATAAGTCGTATAACGATAAGGAAAGCTATGGTATGTTATCAAATTTTTACGTTTCAGAATAAAAAAGAAATTATAATGCAATAAGTAGTAGGTAAATATCTCCCTTTACAGGAAAGGCTGCTAATGATAGTATTTTTTATTAATGCTTTCTCATACATGTTTATTTATGTCTACGTTTTCACTTTAAGTCAAAGAACGGCGGTTCTAATGTTAATACAATATTAATGAACTCATATAAGTCTAATTTAACCATTATATAAGGTTTGCAGTTGTAAAATTGTTGCATACAATAACTACGCATCGGACAATACAGCTGGCGGCCAGCCTTTACGTGTTCCCGTTATCACTCATGCGTTGAAAATATTGTAGAGAGCAAATTCAATAGCATCAAAAGCCTACTAACCGCTGAATAGACCGTACTCGAGTTATGTCTATTTATTACGCTAGATGATGTTTTATTTACGGTCTTTACTTTCCATTGAAGAATGTCTAATTTCAAAAACATAGTTTAAGCTTACAATGTTTTAGATCGTAAGTAAATTATAAACGCGAAAATGTACTTATTAGTTACCGCTACACGACACAATAGCTCAATTAATCTTTACATTAATATAAAAAAATAATTAATACATTCAGAAAGAAGTAAGGTGATTTTATCCTTATTGTTAAAAATGGTATGTGTGTATTTATTTAATTGCTTTACTGATATAAATGTCACAATTTTTACGCGGGGTAAGCCCACGACCGTGTAAAAGCTAGTCTTTTAATCTTTTTCGAGGTCTGCGTGGGTGTTTGAGGATTCGCAATTTAGTATTTAACTAAAGCATTGACAAAACGGTAATAGATGCTATCATAAAATAATTAACGCGATCCACGTATGGCAACATTGAGCAACAACTATTTATTTACCTATTTCGATCTGTGAATTAGGCGCGTGGGTGTTCAAATATTAATAAAATAAAATCCAAGTACCACTCCGTGACCCATATATACGTGTTGTGCTATTGACACCATATAATTGCTATTATGGTTAAACAAACTAAACAAGAGTGTAATCGAGATAGCGGAGTGGTCACGAATATGGCACTGCGTGACACGCGTATGTTGCCCTGGGCGTTGCGCAAATTGATCAATTGTTTGATATAACGGTAACACCGGTGTGATTATCTTTTCGACAAAATTTTATCAAACCGACTTAGAAGCGATTTTGTTATTTTTGGAGCCGAGCGAGCGAAGCGACTGGACCTACCATGGATCAGCTTCAATGACGTAGTGATTGTTACGCTATAACTTCCCGAGTTCTTAACCGATTTTAATAATTTTTGTGTGGAATCAAATCAGCACATTTATGCCCAGATTGTGACGGAGCCCGAATTTTGAAATTCACAAAAATTAAAAAATAATGACCAAAAAAACATTGGCTCTATGGGATTTCCCATTGAAACAAAAAGCGCACGCTTTTTGAAAGTTTTCATTATTATGGAATTTTAAAATTTTCAAAACATTATTGTTTTTTTCTTAAAATTTTACGATCCGCTCCTATTTATGGTGCTAGCGAAGTTTATGCTTGCTACTTCATTGCCTAGTAGATAATAATCATACTTCAAATTTCCGTTTTTCGAACCATAGCAATACCAGTATTCAATGCCGTACTTTTCTTTATACTAGAAGTAATAAACACGTATGATCGTCTAAACTAATTATATAATTGGAGCGGATGTTTTTTAAGACTAGATTAAATTGTATATATTTTTTAAAACAATTTGTTTCAGTTATTTAGAACTATCAATCAACTTCAATCAATCAGTAGATATATAATTATTAAAAATATTATTATAGATGACGATAACCTTCTTTCCTTGACCTTTTTAGTCACAAATCAATAGCTGTAAGTATTTAACTCGGCCGTCCTTGACATGACTCACTCAAGGATGAACTTTTGATGTGACAATTGCAATGTAAATAATCATTCACTTTACTGCATTCTGAAGATATAACATTAGTAGGTAAAAGTAAACCAATTTGCCTATAATCCCTACTAATATTATAAATGTGAATGTAAGTTTGTTTGTCATGCTTTCACGCAAAAACTACTAAACCGATCATCATGAAACTTCGTACATATATACTTGGAGGTATTAGAAGTAACATAGGATACTTTTAATTGAAAAAAGAAGCCGGGCGAAGCCGTGGGTAAAAGCTAATACTTAATAAATTAATGTAGACAAAAAGATTGACTCGTAGTTATGTTTGTTAGAGCAGCTGTGGCTATTTTATTCACCTTCAAAGCCTACCTGTTGCTTTGCAATTTCTATCAATCTTAATCAACTTAATAATCGGTTAACACACGTTTGCTTTCAATAAACTCATGGTGATTTCGGTGTGACTGGGCGTCATAAGGAATCAAAGGATCCATCGCGACCGTAATAAATCTTTGCATAAATCGTAATAAACATATCATACGTTCTAATATAATTATATAATCATCATCGTTTGCCCACGTTATATTATAATTTTGTTTAATGATTGAATAATTGATTGCTATCGACCTTTGCGTTTTGCCATATTCTTAGTTGATTAGGCACAACTGTATAAAACCGACTCTAATGTTTGAATGCAACGTTTCTTGTAAGGGAAAAAATAAAGTATAATGTTATCGAAAATGATAAAAAATATATTAGGCCTAATTTATTTCGCAGAAGTAATCAACGAACAAAGACATGTTAAACTATAGAATTTTCTTCGTATCACACAGTGATAAATTTATTTAGATTTTACATTCTGCAATAACTGTTATCAAATATTGATATTTTAATATGACAAGGCTATTTGATTGACCTTTAATTAACTATGGCGAATTTAATAATAAACTCAATTAATCATTTCAACCATAAAACGGGTCGAAATCATATTAAGATAAATACATTACTGCAATCTTAATACTCAATAAGTGCAAGCATAGGTGTGCACTTAGGTTTTATGGGCGACCTTCAGATACTAGGATAATTTAATGCACATTCTAGCTTACTGTTTCTAACCACCTCTACATTTAAATGTTTCGACAATCAGTATCAATCCCACGGGACTCGTATTTGGTTCTCAATTAAGTACATTTAACGTTTATTCTATAACTATATTACTAAAGACCTAATAAAAATAAATATTTACGACATTTAGTTTTAAACCTGTAAAGAAATACAGTGTTAGAGTGTGAAATAAATATGAACTGCACAGGGCGGTTCAAATAAATTGAAATAAATGGTCGTGAGGATTGCTCTGGTAAAATCCGGATAGTTGTTTGGTTACACTATGTTAGGGATATTGGCGGATTGAGCACTCTTCTCTAATAAGAAGTGGTTTAATAATTATTTATGTAGGCTTTAATGCCACTTAAGCAGTAGGATTAAATTTTTTGTCTGTGTGAGCAAAGATCTACCAAGGCGAGACTTTGACGGGCGTTAAAATTACATGGGTGAGTAACTGTTTTTGAATATTTTTATTACTGATTGTGGTTTCATGAAAAATCTAAATAAATAATATGGACCGATTATTTGAATTCATATAAATATATTTATTTCTAAACAAAAATCATAGCGAGTCGTCTACGCCACGCGCACAAAGCAAGTATAATATTCGCTACAGAAGGCAACTTACCCATTTTAAAAGTTGTATAAAACAGAGTGTATTCAAAACCAATATTAACTTTGTTTACAAAAAAAGGCTATAAAAAACCTGTGTATTGATATACACGTTACATATTTTTAGCAAATATATATTTCTTTAACTATAAATCTGTTTAAAAAATAATGGTGCAACTATCCGATTTTTACGCTTAGTTAAGTAGAAGAGTAATCCTTTCCATTGAAATTAGAAACTCGCTGAAAATCTGCTTTCACGAGAGAAATAAGAATTAAGTTACTTGTTTCTATGTGAAATAAATATCAAGTATTTATTGGCAGTATTATACGCCGACACAATCGTTGACGAGTTGACGTTGACATTAGCACACGCAAGTCACTCCACACCAGATAGTTCAATTGTGATGTTAATTTGAAATAGACAGGTGATGAGTTGTGCAACACGGTTAATAAACGAGTTTTGTTAAAAAAGCCACAATATAAGAGCAATGTCAAGTGAACACAGGACAAGCGTCCGGCTTATTACGTAGGACATTCAAAACGTTATGCGAAACTGAAAAACCAACTTATATGGATAAAATATTTTTATTAAATCTTTTCAAAGAGTTCCCCCACTAGCTTCTATACAAAGGTTTTATGCGCCTGAATAAATTTTCAAAACACTTTTTCTAGTCCCCCGCCAAAACCTCTTCTGCGGCCTTCTTGAAACCTATTAGCGCATTTTCCACCAATATAAACTGTATCCCGTTTACTTGATTTTTTATAGATTTTTTTAAGAAATGAAAAAACACATTCTAGATCAGGGATATTAAAGGTGACCCAAGACTTTGACCGGTGTGATGTTCAGGAAGCTCCTTGTTTTGAGCGCAGAGTTCGCAAGCGCAATGTCGTGTTGAAGCAGTAGCTCACAGAACTAAGTGTTCGGTCGCTTGTGAAAACTTCTGAAACAAATAATTTTCTTGAATATTTTTTTTACTGCTAGTACGTTTTCCTCTGTAACAGCTGTTGAAGGATGATCACTTCTGTCTTCATCCCCCAAAGTTATACGAACGAGTTTAAATTCATTATGCCAACGGTAGATGGATGCTTTAGAAGGATCTTCATTTATAAATGTCATTTGAAGTCATTCAAGCGACTTGTCTGGTTTTAGACAGCATTTTAACTTTAAAAAAATCATCGCACGAGAATATTCAAAACGCAGATGATCATGAAATTTGAAATTCAACCGATGGTACTTTAAATATTTCAATGTAATATTTATAATCGGGCAGGGTCTTATAAATATAAACTTTTTTGCGTAAAACTTTCTGAATGGCTTGGTAACTTTGTAAAAGTGGAAATACCCATTATTGAAATGCTTTAAAATGTTGGATAATTAATTAATATTTACTCAACTTCGTTATGTCATGTTAACCGTTAAGATAAGTTTTTTTTTTTATTTTGCTGATAAATATAAATCAGCCCCTTGTATACAGACATTTTAACAGTATCAAACTACAACAAGTCGTTCGACCTAATATCTTATGACCTACTGATAAAGAAAATACAACACGGTACGACAATAAATAACTATTTATTCTAAAAAAATACACTGTGGATATCATCAATTAAGTTAAATAAATCTTAAACTGCTTACACTAAATCACTTCAGACATAAATCTCTTTAAGTAAATATTATAATTAAAATATTGTCAGTTGTTCTTTAGGGATCCCAATTAGGCCCTATTTAATATATTTTAGTGACATCTCGGGGTGTCTTCAAAATTTTTTTGGAGATATTAATATTGTAAATTGTATTAAGAGTTGAGATGATATCGTACCTCTTTAATAAGTTTTCGATAAGTTAGTGTTAGCACATATCCTTTATGACGGAACGTCAATAAATGTTTTAATTTTTTTTTGATAAGATACCATTAATTAGCAGTTCATTAAGTTTGAAATCAGAATTTAATGTACCTATCAAATAAGTGAATGTGATAGTTGCTGATAAATGGTCCTAGAGAGGTATTAACGTAAAGTACCGTATTTGTTCAGCCACTGTACGCCCTTATCAGGCACCCACGCACTTAACGTAAACAGTTGTAGTGCACACATTCCGAAACCAATGTTTACAGAATGTAGACAAACGTTTCCAAATCTTCCAACCTTCCAACACTTTTGGTTTAATTTTATTGTTTCAAATATTTATTACTAGAAATTTATATATAATTAATAAATATTGTAAAAATTCAGTAAGAAAAATATTATCAAGATACTAAGAGTTGAAATTTTATATACAATGAGAATTAATTTAAGGAATTCATTTTATATTTTAGCAGTCGGTTTGTTACTTTATTATTTTGTGCTGATTTTAAATTGAATTGACTTCACATTGGTGATACTCATATTGCGATTAACTACCCATTTTAAGTAGGTATATTTCTAAAAAAAAAGACTTAAAAAAATAAAGTCTTATGTTTGGAAAACACAAGGAAATAAATAATAAAACATTGAAAATAATTGTCTCATGCATAAAAAAATATACAATCACAAAACAATAACACATTCCTTGTGTTTGGCAGAAAAAAGCGCTTGCGAGCGCTTATCAGCGCTGAAAAACAAACTATACAGTTTGTTTTTCAGCGCAGGCCAGGACACGTTTGCTAACTTCAGTTGCGCTGACACAATCCGCCATTTTGCTTATTATCGCTCAGCGATCGCCATTTTTCTTACAAGCGCTCGCAAACGCTTTTTTCTGCCAAACACAAGGATTGTCAAACGATTTGCACACGAGGATAACTTATGAAAATTCTAACGTAATACTAGTCTCCTGTTTGTATTGTTTCACAACAGTTAATGGTGATGTTCACACCTAAAATTGCAAGTTTATTCATTGTACATCTGTCAATATTATACAATGTGGGTGCACATTAACAAATGTTGCATTAAATTTGTTTTCCTTTAGACATAAACGCACCAGTTTTATGATGTAGTAGGCCTCAACTGCTTGCAACAAGAGTCGGTAATTTGAATACACAAACTTTGTTGGCCTTCCCGAAGCTTGACTTGTTCATTTAATACAAAAGACCGACCCCGATCCTGTATGAATATATACCCATAATATTGTAATATATTTAAGGTAGTTAAAGTGGAAATTTTAAAAAGATATAGGCAATATTGTTATTGTAACCTTTCAGAGAAACAATAGATGCTCATCAAATATATTTTATAGCATTAACCCACTGTTTCAAAAATTGAGTTTATATAATCGTGCAAAGAAATTATATTATAATTTATATATTTTCGGATGAAACTACTTCTATAAAAGAAGTCGCCACAAAAAGTCTTTTTATTTTAACGGGATGATATATGTCCCCTGTAGAGTGACACTACACAGAATAATATTTCAGATCTAAATACACACCTTTACCGATTTTCCATAGAAATTGTAACCTCCTATGTGAATTAGGGAGCGATTTTTCGAAAATGTTTATTTGTACTAAAAAATAAAAATCTAAAGTCGAAAGCGGATAAGATATCTAAAGCTTTAAGTTTTCTAAAGCTTCTTAGAGCTAGAGTTTCCTGAAATCCTTTCTCATCACCTATCAATATCACAAAACAAACTTCGCTGCAAAATTTTTTTTGTCTAAGTCGAGGGGTTTGGGCTGGGCGTTAAATAGTGAGTCAGAACATTTCTTATATATTTATATTAAATTTATGATATCTTTAAAGGAAGGATTCGGTTAGAATAATTCAAAAAGTATTTGATTCTTTCATTTGATGTAACTATTACTTATCATATTGTTAGATTTAATAGTTTGAAATTTATTGTATTTTGATCCATTTCGAAATGCTGGCACTTAAGTATTATGTACTCTCTAATTTCCCGAAACGCGCCATGTTGTTTCCTCTACAACAACTACTTAAATGTAGATACAATACTACAATCTTGTAGAGACGGCCTTCTTAGCCCAGCCCATAGCTTCTTTTAAGACAACACTTATAGGATTGACTAAGGCGTCATCGATCTTAGTTTCGATATGGATAATCATAAAAGTTTCCATTATTTTGTTTCACGATTTCGCAATGCTCAAAACTTGAGTGCTCATAAACTTACAATTTGTTGATGGTTACAAAATAGGTTGAAGAGCTTTGCCGTTCCATGAGAAAAGCAAATTTAAAAGATTATTTACTCTATCACTGTCAACTGTGTCAAGATAAAAACAAATCATATTGTCATGCCTTTTCCAAGTGACTTTATATAGGTATTTCACGTCGCATTTTACGATACATTTCAAATAGTCGTGAAATATATCTCCCAAGTTACATATAAGTTATCCAGATACCAAGAACTCCAACGGTACTGGATAGATAAAAGTCAATATATTGTTGTGTAATTGTAAACTTGTGAAATATTTTAATTGATAAATTAGTTATATAACATATGCATTTATGAAACAACTATAAAAACTATAATAAAATGAACACTAGCTAGATGAAGCAGAAATAATGTGATGTCCTTCCATTCAGTATATTTTTTATTATCCTTAAAGAGATTGTCACACTGGATGCGTCCGGCGAAATCGAACACATCTCGCATCATGTATGAACATGAGGCCGGTCAGGCAGGCCAAACGGTCCAGGATATGCCGGCATATAACATGCCTGCATGAGGAACATACCGGGCGTTTTCCAGGAATAACTAGACGACGCAGTGGCTTACGTTCTGCCTAAGATAACAGAAATTAAGCAATGCAAAGGTAGGCCCATACGATGGCCTACCTGGTGACAAAAAATAAGTATAAATATAAATTCAAATGCCAAATGAAGACATATCTTCGTTCTAAACAAAAGTTAGGTATTCCCAAGTTTTGAGCAGGTAGTTTTAACTTATAAATTCACTAGCTTTCCGACCGCGGCTTCGCCCGCGTGGAATTCGGTTATATTGCGGTATAAAGCACAACTATAAGAAAACTTCTCATTCCCACGGAAAAATCTAAGAAGCGCGATGTAACGCTGGATACAATTAGTTGTTAAACCAAAACTGAATGGTACTCAATATTATATGTTTTCCCTTGTGGAGCAAAAACATGCATATTTTGGGTACTGGAAACCCGGGAACACGCTACATAGAGCTGACCATGCGAAAAACAATGTTTTTCCAAGTGTACTCCAGCAACCCTTAGAGTTTGGCCTTGTGCTTTATTAATGGTCATTGCAAATGAAACCCTTATAGGAAATTGTAGACTTTTAAATTGAAATGGGAGGTCTGTTGGAATAATCGGATTCCGAGGAATGAGTCATTTAGTGAATCATTTAGCTTCAAAATTTACATGTTCATATTCGTTTGCAACATATAAGTAGATGTAAAAAAAAACAGTTTAGATGATAAAACAAATTGTACGTCATCCCTCGGGAATTCCTCATTTTCGGGGATTCATTATCGTATCATTTAGCTTCTAAATTTACATGTTTATATTCGTTTGCAATATTTTACCTTGTTTTAAACGACACACAGCGCCATCTACAATCCATCCATCAAGCAAACAATATTTTTGTTTTTCCTCGGGAATATAAATTTTTTCCAGGATAAAAAGTACCCTATTATTTAATCCGGACTTTTATCTTTACGTCTGCAAAATTTCAAAGCAATCGGTTCAGTAGTTACGGCGTGAAAGCGGAACAAACAAACAAACAAACAAACTCACTTTCCGATTTATAATATTAGTAAGGATTTAAATTATTTCGTTCGTAATTCGTAACTTTCAATGATGTTATTTCTTATTGTCTCTAATAATATCAATCACAGATTTATTAATAACTAGTGGCCCGTCCCGGCTTCGCACGGGTGGACAAAATTCTTTAAATTTTTTATAGAATTCAATATAAGGTCATGTACTCTAAGCCCCACAGGTATCCTACGGATACATTATACAGCATTAGCGGCCTTATGTCGGTAAGAAAACTATACATTTTAAATATAGTTCTAAAAGGGCACAAAGCAATCAAATTCGATCCAAGTAAATTGCAAAAACGTAAGAAAGATATAGTCGCAACAACATATCGTGTTCACACTGACTTTGCCAGACGGCAGTTTGACAACCAATGTTCTTACATTTACAATAAAATTAACCGTGAGCTTAATATTTATCCCATGCAATTAAACAAAATTAAAAAAATAGTAGCTGAATGGATTAAAAGTCATACGTATGAGGAAGTTGAAAACATACTTAAAAGAACAATATGAGATGACACACATGCACCCCCTCTACATACACATACCACACACACAAACCCACATATACACGCACACACACACGTACAAATCACACACACACACACACACACACACACACACACATACACACACGCGCGCGCGCACACATACACACATATTTATATACAAGCACGAAATCATGCATACTAACCCATCTTTTAGTCGTAACTGTTCGTTTTTCTTTTAATTTTTATAAATCACTATGAATTTAATAGATTTATGAAATCATTAGTATCCGAATGGGAAGTAGCGAGACATTCCCAATACAAGTATCCTTGGATTACTTAATGGGAAACCTCGGCACAAATATTGTATTAAGATTTCAGAAATAAAGAATTTTTTATTTAAAGAATTTTTTTTATTTTTTTTTTAATATAGCCTATGACACTCAGCAATAATGTGCCTTTCTAACGGTGAAAGAATTTTTATAATCGGTTCAGTAGATCCCAAGATTACCCCTTACAATTTAACAAATATACAAACACACAAACTTTATTCTTTATAATATTAGTATCGATAAAATTGGCTTTGACATATGCCTAACGCTAATTAAATATATACTAGTATGTTACATATTGTAATTCATTATTAAGAACTTCATTATTAGGCTCCTATTTTTTAAATATCAGACACACCGATGTTGTTTGCTATCGTCTTTGTGGTCACTCTTGGTTGAAGATATGATGCTAGGCTGCGACCCTTGGGTACTGCTGTTAAGCACCCGATTTTATTTTCTGCTCTAAGATTTGCTTATATTATTTTTCTTAATAATGTGTTTGTGTGTAGAGTAAGAAATTAAGCTGTTATCTATATATCTATCTATTATCTATAATTCCTCTGTGCTTCAGTAGGCACATTAAGCCGTTGGTCCCGGCTGCATCTGCGGTCGTTAGCACTTATCACTCCGCCCTGGGCTCGCTTGTTAGATTATGGCACCTGTGGGGACATTAAAAACTGATCATGATGAAGTGTAGAGGATTAATTCTACAAAAAATGGCTCCTTGAATTAACTATTCGAGTCGTTAACTATCAATCTAAATATAAACAAAACATAACATAATTTACTGAGGTTTTTAATGATGACTTTACTATAGTACCTATAGCGCTTTAACAGTGTCTTGATTCCGATCGCTCGTATTTTCAAATGTGCAAATGTTACTATCGCGTTTTAGTTAATATTTATATGATATACCTTAATATAATACTTTAAAAATAAGTTTTTTGCATATTTTAGAATTTACACTCTCAGGGCGCTGATCTTCTTCAGTGATAGGAATGCCGAGAATGCTTCAGTCTGCCCGCAAGACGTATATCTTGCGGGCAGACTGAAGTTTGACTCCCGTTTGTATATAAAAAATATATACAAACGGGAAATGTTAAACTAAGCAATCTGCCGGCTATGAACCCTAGCCATTCTGTTTTCACCGATCGCCAGTACTATGTGCTTTCTATTACCCATTTCGATAATTGGTCTGATTTTTTTCACCGATTTTATCAATTTTTAACAAACTCAACATAACAATCATTTTTATTAACGTCGTTGACTTCCCTCGAAAGCTCCCTTCCCTCGGTAGCGAATGAATTGTTCGGAGATAAAGCCTGGGCAAAATTTGAGACGATCAAGTATCTGTCATGTGGAGTGTTCCACTACCGGGTCATACATCCTGGAAGTTCTCACCATAAAGAAGGCGCTTGGAGCGTTCTTGCTAGATGGGATGGTTGGAATTAACAAACTGACATTCTCTAGACACAAAATATGCGCTTGAAGTCGTCCCTAATAGTTGAATAAGAAAAATATCGGTCGTGTGCTGGGACCGCTTAAAGTTAGAAAGCATGTAAAAACATAGACAACATAAATTAAATTCGTACAAGACGCAAATTGTGTCTGTTTTGACTTAATATGGGTATTGTAATCGGACTACTGCAGAACGCATCCAGTGTGAGAAGCACTTTATGTTTTTATCGTGTCACTTACAATAACATCACGGGCAAATGGTAAATCATACAATACCGTCTGATGTCACTGTTATGAGATTAGTATTAGACAAAACGTCTTTGTCTCCATTATACATCTACATTCAGGAAGATTAATATAATAGTGTATTAGTTTGATATTTACAATTTGTCCTATAATGTTTTGTAGGTATGTGCTGAAAAATCTAGTCCAATTCGATTCCTGTGTACATGAGAACAAACAGTCTTTAGATAAAAAATAAGATTTTCATTATTTCATATTCCAAGAAGTTTTATGCAATCGTTACAAATACGAATTTGAATCATTAATACCGATCTCATGTCAACAAATACATGAGGGTAATGACCCATCTTATGCCTTCCTGAAATCATGTACAACGTTTAAGGTTAAACCGCCTACATCAAGCAGCTAACGGTAACGATGATCGAATAAGGCAAAGTGGAAAAAAATACGATCTTGGGTTCATGCACCCACCACGCGTCGATTACGACTGTATTATCGCAATAAGTGGTAACGGTACGTATACAGCCAACAATTTAATAAAGTAGAAAAAAACACTAAATAACTCGCAACTGATGTTGAGCTTTATGTGTTATACTTAAAGCTTCAAATTGAATTGATATATTCGGTGAATTTAGTTGTACCTGTACATAGAAAGAAGGATGAGGAAGTTTGATTAACAATGCTTGTTCAAGCTCGCTTTGTTAGAATAACATGGTAGGCTATCACTATCCATATATCTTTTTGGAAAATCGACAATCAAATGTAACAAAAGAAGGTTAGTAACCTCTGAATTCAATTTTGGTAAAGATATATGGTGGAGTCGTGTAGGAGAACAATATACTTACAAATTGCTTACTGCACTGTCACGTTAAGTTTCTTTATAATTTACATAACGTATACAAATAAGTACATTGAAGATGAACATGTGTGCAATGGCCCTTTCGCCACCCCTCCCTGCATAATTTAGTACCAAGTTGTATATAGGTATTTACTGCAAAATATTTGTGCCTTCACTTTGTAATTTATGCTTAAAATTTTAAATATAATATTTATATAAAATTATGGCTTTGACTTTTCGGCTTATTAATTTAGGTTACTTAAAAAATGTGATATCTCATCTAAATAATTTAGTAAGAGACTCGGCATGCATACGTAGAATAAAAAAAATAAGGCATCAAAGGGATCCTGTAATTAAAAGTTATTTCAGTATATAACGTGTAGTGGAAAAATCAGTTTTTGTTAAAATTACTCCTTTATATAATTTCTTTATATTTACTAAAATACAGTAGATAAACAATAAAACATAAGTAAACACTTGGACAATATAAACAAAACTTTTTTGTATTCGTACAAGGCAACATGGACGTCGCGTCGGCATAAAAAGCAAGTTTTAATACCTATTTAAACTTGATTAATGAATGCCGTGATGAAGTGGAGCGTTCGTGAATCTCGGTTTGTGAACAACTCACATCACTTGAGATCGACATGGTTCTACAGTTTCATGGTCGTACTTGGGAATATGCGATTCTAACACTTATACGTATTACATATTTATATATGTAAGTATATATTACGCTTTTAAGGGACCTTACATAAATATTACAGGCAATGTATCTATCATTTTTAAAAAACACTAATTTTATTACTACTTATGCAGGTCTTATTTTTACTGAATTTTTAATTTTATTATTTCAATCAAGTTGTTACAGTAAAAGTTTTGACGATTGACCTAAAGTAACAGTTATCGGATTTATTTTCTAAATACAAAAAAAGTCGTGTGGTGTCGTGGGAGGTGCCCCACGATCTGTGTGTGGAGGTGTCCACTATCCGGTGGGATAGGAACGAAGTTTCTTATTATAAAAATATTAATTTTAAGTTTTATTCGAGGTATAAAGAAAATAATTATTCGGGTATACATTTTTTATTATAACTTTTTTATAGATAAAAAGCAAACAAACTACTTTACAAAATTATCTTAACACCTTTATTTTATTTACAATGATATATATAAAAATATATAATAACAGTCATCACGTAGACTATACATTAGACACTGTATAGCCATCCCACATAGACTATATATAAAAATATTACGCCTTTTGTTTAACGCTACGGACGTTTTTTCCGGCTAGGGTAGCCCTCCGCAACGCCCCATAAGAAACTTCGTTCCAATAATCAAAATTCACAACAGCAAAAAATATTAAAAAATATAAAGCAATAACGAAAATTAAAGACTAAAGTGAAATCAGTTAAATACAATAAAAATAGAAAACAACTGTAAAATGTTTTGTTTCAAAGCTAGAAACGATGTTATAAAAGGTCACAAATTAAAATTAACATTCTGAGTAAACGTTAAAATGTAAGAAAGGCAAAAGTTCAAACTATTGCGGTCTCCAAATCGGTTTGGAATCGAAATTATCATCCATCACTATGTACATAAAGCAAAGTTTATTACCTATTGAAAACCGACGGTACTTACAATGCAACAGTTTGATATTACAAAATGTTACGGCAGTTTTCACACTCTTATCTACTTTTAGAAACTGAAGCCTGAACTCTATGAGATTTTTAGCCAATGCATTTGACTCACCCTTTAATTAAACTTCCAGAAGCAACCTTTTTGTCAGTATGAACTAAGAACATAGTATAGATTATGTGATATAAATTACGTAAATTATACTTGATATATCGAGATTTTTGTAATTCCAGAGAATACACACACCCGTACTGTTAAGGAATAAGAATTTTATTTTAATTGAAACACGATCATAAATACATGTTACATAAAAAATTACAGTTCTAGATCTTATCGCATTTATTCGCAGCGTAATCAGTATGCAAAAATAATTTTGACGCATCAATTAAATTCTAAATTTATCACGATATAAATGTCAATACTTAAATAAGGGTATGAAATTAATTCAAGAAATTCTTAAAGGAAAAATAAATTATCGTAACAAATAAAGTACATTAATTCTTTTAATATTAATATTCGATATAAATTACAATTCAGTCATCAATATGCCTATGATTAGAATTCCTACAATGTCAATAGTAAAATGTCAAATTATTATATTAAAGATTATATATTACATTGTTAGAAATTCTTTTACAGTGTAAAAACTGTCTACGAGCTATTAGAAAGTTTTCTTTTACAATCATTAGGTTAACCATAACGAATATTGACGTATATCTTAATGAAAATATCATTCGAAACCTAAATAAAATATGAAGAAACTGTTATAAAACAAACCTTTTTTGTTTGTAGATTGGAATGTTCAATATTAAACGTTATTACATAATTTAAATAAAACCAGTTATACATTAAAAAAAAAACTATAGACACCTCGTTAATCCGGTCAAAGGAGTTTTATTTTAATGTGCGATAGGCGCATATCGTAAGAACTAAATATTTGATTACATGATAACTAAAAACGGTGGGTACCATCAGAGAGAGACCATTTGGTGGAGGGCACGCGGGGCTACTGCCCTGGGGCCTCCACAAGAGAGGGGCCACAACAGACATAAAAAATATACAAATTTTGACGGGTTACTTTCGACTATCAAGTTTTGCCAACAATTTTTATTTTGTAAAATATAGAAGAACTTTATCATTGTTACAAAAACTGTATCACTCATATTCGCAATAAACGATTTTGACTTTTGTTCGAATATAATTAGGGCCGTCTGCCCCAGGGCCTCCACACGTCCAAATCCGGGCCTGGGTACCATCTTCAACAACTCGATACTGGTTATACAAACCAAACGTTAATAATCCAGTCAGAATATGTGGTTTAAGTTTTTCAAATGATCTTTATCTACCTTGTAAGATTATCCAACTGCTTTAATTTTTACGAAGCGTCTTAACCTCGCACTTAATTAACATGCTATAATTGAACCTTGTCGCACATCTGTCGCACTGTGGGGATAGATCAATGATCGATACGCGTAGATCACGCCGCCCTTGACTCTGATTGCTGCTAACCTGTTCTCGTCTCATATCGTGACCTGCTCGTAAGCTCATTCATTTGCTCGAAAAGCTCACGGAAAATTAATTTGTAACGGTGAAATTATATATGTTTATAAACGATACAATAGTTAGTGTAACTAGTATCTAAACTAACTGTTAGTTAACATTGACCTACCTTAAAGGTCGATATTGTCAGCCTATTAATACATCCATCTGCACACACGAAATTTAAATCATTTTGCAAGTCAATAGAGCCTATTTTTCTTTTATAAAGAATATGAAAAATCGAGAGTCGAGATTCGAACTCGAACTTTACACACAACCGTGGAAACAAATATAATACTAAATGTAGGATGACTACACATAAAATCTGACCAACCCTAAAGTGACTTTGGACGGGAAAAACAAAAATGAAAATATTTGTTCTGGATTTTACTCGGATTTTATTCTATTATAGAAATGATATCTAGACGGGAAAAAAATGGAGGAATTATGAAAGGAAGATGATTACGTTTGGAATAAATATTAATATTATTTTTAATTTTTTATCTATCCCGCAATCGAATTAGGTTTTAGGATCAGGCTCGGAATAAACAAATAATAAATACTTTATAAAAAAAAAACTTTTAAAAAACCACGTTTTACTACGGGTTATAGATGTACTAAAAAGGAGAAAATAAATTTTTACAAATGGACTAAAAAGATAAAAATAAATTTTTGGTAATAATGAAAATTTACGATACAAATATTCTAAAATTTATTGAATATTATGTATTGTTCTGAACATTCATACGCAGAATTTGAAAAAATTCCAAAAAATTAAAACGTGGTGCGTAATTTAGATCAACAGCGTTATTGATATTATATTAATATTTTCATTATCTTTCCTAAATCCCTTCCTAACTAAACCAATGCAATAGTAATGCTGTGGATGGCATTGAATAGTTTTTCAAGTATAATGCGCACCACGTTTTAATTTTTTGGAAATTTTTCAAATTCTGCGTATGAATGTTCAGAACAATACATAATATTCAATAAATTTTAGAATATTTGTATCGTAAATTTTCATTATTACCAAAAATATATTTTTATCTTTTTAGTCCATTTGTAAAAATTTTTTTTCTCCTTTTTAGTACATCTATAACCCTTAGTAAAACGTAGTTTTTTAAAAGTTTTTTTTTTATTAAGTATTTATTTAACTCTTTTTAGTTTTAAATTATCTGAATTGTGCCTACTTAGTTCTTCAATATATACATGTAATATATATCAAATATCCAGACACACCACGTGGAGGTTAAATTAATTAAAGTCTAATTAAGTGGTTTAAGGATGTAAAACTGATTAAATATGAAATTGTTAGGTGAAACAAGCCTGTATACAAAATTTCAGCCAAATCGGATAAGAGGAAGAGGTCGAAATAAGAATCTCAAATTTTGACGACAAACCAACAGACAGAAAAGTGAAGTTAAGTAAAACGTGGTAATAACAGTGATTATTTTCACAATGTTACATAAGGAATGGGAGTCTGAGTAATAGGCATAGCAAAAGAGTGTCTAAACCGCAAATTGGCCTTATAGAACACTAACAAGATCTTGCTTAATAAATTAGAGAATTTGATCGCCCTTGATCTTTATGCAAGCATGTTAATGACATAGGGAGAATGGGATTAACCATGAGACGCGCCGAATGTGACTCAGTTGAACTATGTAGCTTTTACATGCACGAGGCATAGATGTGCTGGGAATTAAGGCCGCCGTAGAGCATCGTTTCGTTTAGAAGTAATAAATCAAGCAGACCAAGGGAAAGACTACGCAAAAATTACTGAACATCTAAAGCTAAATTAATCAGCATATTGCGATTAACTATATTATTATATATTATAACCCTGCTTTATTAAAAAATAAAAGAAGGCAAGATAAGGTTTATAAATTGCCAGGAACTAGAATTGAACAAGTCAAACACCATTATAACTATATAGCACCGTTCCTCTATAATAAGGTGAATAAGGAATTAAATATTTATCCTTTAAATCTATATCAATGTAAGACCGTTTTAATTAAATGGCTTAACAATATTGATTATGATGTGGTAGAATCTTTGATAAAATAGAGAATTAATGATGGTACGAAACTAGTTTTCAAGTCTTCATCTACACACACACAAACACACACGCACACGCGCACACACTCACACACTCACACACACACACACACACACACGAACACACACATACACACACACACACACACACACAAACAAACAGAAATGAGATACAGCACATACACACAGCACATATATACAGCACACAATATACACATACTAAACACACACACACATTTACAAACCAAATACACACAAGTAAATGATTTAAAATAATATGTTATTTCTCATGTTTTCTGAATGTCTGATATGTCTGTCCTAGAGGTGGGCGCTAATGACTGCGACACAGTCTTCGATTACTGCGGTCATTAACGCTTCAATTGTTTTTGTTAAAAATTGTTTTTGTGTATCAAATAAATTTTATTTTAATTTTTATTTATTTAACTAACAAATACAGAATAAGTCGACTATGATGCTGAATTGTTATGAAGTCTAAGGGGTTAAATGATGACATGGATCTCTGATTACGGTATTATGTATGTTCTTATATACGGATTATATTCGTCACACATCGCAAATCACTTAATATTACACTACATTAGGTCCTGGTTCGATAAAATGTAGCACCTTCATGCTCTACCAAACGCTGGGCAGAGGAAAGTTCCTTCGCGCCCATATCACTTCGATACCTGACCGTGACATTAACCAACTTTCGTAACATTCGTCCAAAAACCTGTAAAACTTAAAAAACGAAATATTATCATTTCGACGCTTTTATTACGACATATCTCTTTGTTAATGATTGCCCTCGCTTGGACAAGGCACGCCCTCTTTATTAAATCTTTTTTAAATTAATTTGTTTCTCCGACAGCTCTGTGGATTCGACACTATTGCCCTTTTAAGTTTTAAGCAATATCATGTTTAAGTGTCTGGGTGATCGAACTCTTGTTATATTGTTCTGATCTCACCTAGACCTGGTTGGTAGAAGTCATTTTCCTTATTCTGTAACCCAAAATTTATTTTCTACATACCTAAATAATTATTATATTTTTTTAAATGTCGGCGAAACAATCGAAATGAAATTGATATAGTTTTGTACCAGAAGTACCTAGGTATATTGAATTACTCTTCAATTGTAAAAAAGGCAAAGATATTTAAAAAAAATGTGAAAAGCACCAAAAAACTAATATTCCAGGAAATAAGACCTAATTAAGTTAATTTTAACAAATTTGAAAATTTTTATTTTTTTTGAAATTTTTGATTTTTGAAAATTATTTTTTTTTGTCAGTAAAAACACCACAGCGTCATCATTTGTAAAACGTTATATCCTAACGGACTGCACGTCGCTCTGACAACTGGCAACTTACGTTAATGTCTCCTCGGGCACACTATCTATCACGCTAGTATTATCTAGAGTAGCATGTATCCATGGTAGCATGGTATAGTGAAATGTCGTGTAAATGACAAAGTAAAAGAGCCGCTCTTTTCACTTTCTTTGACACCTTTTACACACACAGTTTTTAAGCAACCTTCATGGTCCGATAGTTTGACAGCCACTGATTGTTATGCTTCCATGCTTTCTTACATTGTAAAAGTGATACGAGCATTGAACTTAAGACCTTGTGCTCTCGAAGATTGTCATCAATCAAGATCAAGAATGCTCCAGTGAGCCGCAGCTTATGCGAGTTGTCGGCACTTTGAGGACACGTGGTAAACCCCGAGGCGACAATCTTTCAACTGGTTCCGAGCTGGTTAACAGATCGAGTTGTATGGTCCCTTAGCATTTGGCCCTCGTACGATGTGACAAATTGAAATTGTCAGAAGGTCACATATTCATATGTTCAGAAAATTACTTCCAAATGTCTATTAAATATTTAATATATCATGTTAATCTGGGGATTATGTTAAGAACGACGAAAGAATAACAAATATTTTGATAATAGCACTTTGGTATCAATCATTTATATCATAGATCTATTTATAAAATCGAAACACCCGATAACTTCTAAGGTGCATAGATAGTTAAACAACTTAAATTATAGGCCTTCAGTCACGTTCTGACGCGAGCCGGCATCAACACCTGTAATTGCAGAAGAAGCTGTAAGTCGATGCAATCATTGCTCACTTGTTATTCAGCCATCTCAATCGCAGTCGATTGCGAAAAGAGGTCTCACCTTTTACCATAGACAAATTGCGGATTCTTTACTTGAACAGCAACACTGGATAGCCTGTTATTTATCAAGTATTTACTTTTACGATTTCAAATAATAGACGAGGGCCAAATACTCGCTGTTAATTTAAAAAATAACACTTATCCTCATTATCGTTTAGTGGTTAACAAAACACTGATTCAGCTTACCTTTAATAGCGGTGTCCAATTCAATCAAACCTATGTGAACATTTCAGCGACATGACCTTGTTTTTTAAATGTTTATTTTATTATTGGCCACATTATTTATAACTTGAGATAATAGCCTATTGGGAGCGGTGCCTCGGGGCCTAATTGACAATGAGCCCACACATAACGTATTGCGAAAATACACACGACTTGCAAAAATGATGGCAATATCACAATTCAAAAGATTTATAGGCGTCGAGCTACCAAGATCGCTCAAAACATTAACAGTGCAGTGTCCAATGCAAAAAATAAGTTGTCCAATTAAAAACCCTAAATATTTAACATGTGTCTCTGCAAAGTAATAAACACCGCAATTAACAGCAATTACGTACTCGTGTAATGTCGTACGAAGTTCATCGGTGAGTGATCAATTTTATTCGTAGGTCACTTGGAAGAAATGAGAGACGACAAACAATTGAAGGTGGATTACAGTAGGTAGGTATATTCACCTCTATGGATAGAATCTGTTATATTTGCTAACTTGCCCCATCGCGACGTGATATTCTGTTGCTTTTATAGAATAAACTCCTCGTACAGTTCTAGGAGCGACAGAATCTCCGACATAAAAGTAAACACCGCGCAGAAAAGTTTTTGCAGGGATTTATCGGATTAATAATAAATAATAATATAAAAGTAAAGGCTACATAAATGCTTATGTTCATTACACACACACACACACACACACACATATATATATGGCTCTACCGGTATTCGAACCTTAAACCTTTGGCTGAGAAGGTAGGATTGCTACTATAATACATCCTCTTATGTCGAGAGGATTTTGTATAAATACTTACTATAACTTTCCATTTCATATCAATATAACCATAAAGTTGTATATTATTATCAACCTTTTGAAGTCTGCAATGTTTTCAGGGACGCCGCTGTAGTTAAAAATGTTGTGAATTATGACACCTATTTTTATTGGACCTTTTAACTATGTTCACAAATGTAATAATAAATATTGCTTAACTTATTGAATACATCATTGAATCTAAATGATGAATACGTTTTGATTTTGTCAGTCGCAAGTTCATTAAAAAAAACTATATTCGCTTATCCGAAAATAGAAATACTTATAGGTACCTATTAAATCAGCAGCGATATAATCGCTCTAATCTTATCTTAATTAAGTACTAACGTGGATGTGGTCGTCCAACTGGAGCGTTCTATGAATTCATTACGCTATTTTCGTAGTAGTCGATCAGTGAGAGCTGTGACGTAACGTGCACTTGACCCACTGTGGACCGGTCGGCCGCCCGGAACTCTTCCTACCCTGAGCATACGTCCAACAGCAGACCGACACTAACTTTTGACAAACCTGTCTAAAACAGTAAAGGTTACGCTTGGCTGAGGTTAAAAATCAGATTTGACCTCGTTGGACAATTAGTTCCGTTTTTAATGAGGTTTCAAAAAATATATAGTCGTTAATTGGGTTCATTTAGAATATTTTATTTATTTATATAACGCTTACCAACTAAACACATACATGAGATTAGTTAAAATAAAAAAACAATAATTTATATGCGTTTAAATTAAGGTGTACACAGACAGCATTTCAAATTTTAAACTCATTAAACAAAACACAAAATAATATAATAAAAAATTTAGGAAAAAACATATGTTATAGATTCAGAGAAACTACAATTATTAATTTATTATTTACTTAAATAATTACAATTAACGAAAACCTTAATAAACACATCTAATTAACTATGACATAGTATTTGTATAAAAAGACAGTATTTTTCTTTTTAAAGAACCCAGGCTATCACAAAAAACATCAATGTCACAGTTTGCCGACAGTTCATCGTAACTTCTCATTATACTACAAAGAGGAGAATGGTTACCAAAATTTCAAATATTACTGAAATAATTTGCCCTGCATTTGTAATCGTTAGTACCCAGCCTTAAAGGAAAGGCTTTAAGATTGAATTAATTTTGATATTTATAAATGAGGGACACAATAACAGACCATGATGATGATGGTAGATAGCGATGCGAATAAATTGTGCTAAAGTGTAAAATAATTATACTAGATTTAAAAAATCTAAAAATCCCACGTTTTTCAATGTCCTAAAAAGAATAAAATAACCCTGCGGGGCAAAGCGAGGGGCCACTCAAAACGTGGGGGCGCATATTACTAAGAGGAGATTTTAAAGAGATGAATGACATGCATTGATGCCGATTATTGTAAAGATGCGCCCCCACGTTTTGAGTGGCCCCTCGCTTTGCCCCGCAGGGTTATTTTATTCTTTTTAGGACATTGAAAAACGTGAGATTTTTAGATTTTTTAAATCTAGTATAATTATTTTATTCTTTTTAATTATTAACTCAACGAAGTAACCATCTGTTACGCAACAATCGGATAAGCCCCATACAAAAGTGAAAGTTGCCGAAAGTGGACCTGAAAGTGCATCTGGAAAGTTGAAAGTTGCTTTAGAGTGCATTGTCATCGGGTTCTGAACTATCCTGAAAGTTTCAGCTTCCTAGCTTATCGGAAAGTGCCTCAAATTTAAGTTGCAAGATTTTGCCCGGACAGACAAACAAATAAGAAAAGTGAGATAAGAAAAACGTGGTAAAAAGTGCGCCGTTTTTGTGATCATTTTATAGAAAATTAAAGGAATTTCTAGTATCTAAGTGTCTTTTGCTTTTCAAGAGAAATATGACTCGAAGATTTAATATTGGCAACTTATGTTTGAATTAGTAAATTTTATTTTAATGATGAATGTCATCTTTTATTGCTATAATTTTAACTTTGATTTAATTTAGAAATTCAATTAATTATTATGATTGAATGCCTATTAATATTTAATGTTTATAAATAAGTCTAATATTTCGATTATGAATATTAATGTCGCTATGATCTGGGGCTCATGTTGAGATGACAAATTTTATTTCATAAGATCTTTTATGTACTAAATATATCGTTGATTAAGATTATCAATAATTATTAAAAAAGTATTTAAAATTCTATAGAGATAATAGTATTCATTAAAACAAATCTTATAACATATAACCGATTGGTAACCAAATGTAATTAATACGAGATACTACCATAAAATGCGAATAAAACCATAAAAAAATTGTTTATGAATTCCTTCACTGTAATTGATATAAGAAATATTTCTTTCAGCTTTACGAGTGAGTTTGTAATATAATAATTTAGTTTATAGCCCTTTTTATAAACGGTGTTTATCTCCATAACTTTACGTATTTAACTTTCTAGTCACTATTCACCGAGTGTAACATCATTTTTAAATTCGTTCACGAGCTTTTTTGCACCACTTATATAGTCATTTTTTGCTTATAAAAGTACAAAAAACATTATTTTTTAAATACTTATAGTGAAAGTAATAAATTGTGACACTTTCTCCGCGTTAAAATTGCGAGATTAGAACGTGCAACCTGCGAGTCGGGTTCTTTCGTTATTATTCGACCTGCATCTAGGTCGACTTTACAAAAACACACATAGTCACAAAAAAGACATGGCCAACATCGAAATTTGCTACAATACACCATTGACACCGAAACGAATAGAATACTTTTTTATTGTAACATTCTGTACGCTGCAGGAGCTCATGCTTTCCCTATGAATAAAACACCGCAAGGGGATGTAAACCACCGTGCAGCCCTAATACGGTGGATCAACACCCAAGTACGTTTAGCCAATGGTGTATTGGCTACCGGAGCACTGATAAATACATTGACTAATCCACCGGCCTTTGCTACTAATGCGCCAACAAGCGCCTCAATAAAGTGTATTGATTCATTGATGGATTATTTTATAAAAAAAAACATGACAAGTGGCAATAGTTTCTTTAAAATAAAAACAAGTCCCATCTCACTTTAGGGTCAATTCAATCACGATCGAGCTGTCCATTTAGATACAATCGATTATTATTTGACCATCATTCAATTGTTTTACAAACAAATATAATAATCTCAGCCTACACACAACTCGCTCGTAAATAAAACTCATTCATTTTCAACTCTAATCTATATGCAGTAAATATCAAAGAGAAATGTGTCGTTTTAATCGTATCTTCAAGTCGTAAAACTTTATATTTAGTACGTAGACACAATCGATCTATTAAGATTTAAAATGTAAATTAATACTTGAATTTGGTGTTGTGTGGGGCCATTGTTTTGCTATGACTGATTGTGTTCATCTATTTTCTTAGGGGCATCATTAATATCTCATTGTATGGAAGGACGTATAAGGACAAGTTATGTTTGCTTATAGAATAAATAATATCAATTTTTGCGATAGTAACCTGGTTATTTTTAAGTCATTCCTTATTTTCTGCTGTTAGTAGACTATATGGATTTTAGTGTTACTAGGATATTGCTGGATGTTTTAATCCTTAAATCCTTAGTTAGTAAATATTTATTAGTATGATAAATTATTATGCAATTAAAAGGAAATATTACTATTATCTGAAGAACAATATTACTTGATAACTTATTTGAATCTACCAGTATAATACGATATCAGCAAAGTATTTATAACTGGAGTTTTATTCTAACTCTATAACTTTTGAATTAGTGAAATTTCTTTTCAAATGGATGTAGTGACTTTAGAGATTACCCGCATATAAACAAACTTACGAGATCCACTCTCTATATAATATTAGCACAGAAAGTCTTTCACAAACTTTCTTTATGATAGGAAATTTTAATCGACATTCGATCCGACGATCTTCTACAATGTCATGAAACCAGAATATTCTTTTTTTCTAATGAAACTAGTATAAATATACCTAGTTTACGTATTGTTAAAAAAGTATTGTTTAAATTCGTAATGGTAGTTTTTGATGAATAATCGGACAATCGAATGTACACTTAACGTTGCAAAACTTCGAATTTAAGATTATTACTGTTACAAAATTTTTATGACGCCCACAACACTATTGAATGATATGTTATACATAGATTCACCTATCGATTTTCTGTTGCTATTGTCTAAGATCAATGAACATGAATAATTCATTTAAATTAGCAGAAAAAATTATGAGCACATCGTACAAATAATATCGATTACTTTAGGTACTTGCTTAGCTTAAAAGCTTCACTTAATTTATACTATTATAAATGCATGGTGTTACACAATCCAATTAATTTTTTTTTAATATTTTTACAATTAATGCTATTCAAACCGTGATTTGTTTAGATGACAAATGAATGGAAATATTATCATTTGGGACCTCATTTGGCTTGGCTTTTGACATGAAAATAGTGGCTTCCATTTTTAAACTGAACCGCGTTTTTTTTTAATTATAATATAATATTACATATCTATGTATCATATATGTATATCTATCCGTTACCCTAGTATCCATAACACATGCCTTACAGTGCTTACTTTTGGGCTAGACTAATTGATGTGAACGTAAAAAATATTTATATTTATTCATAGATACGATACATTTTTCAGAAACCATTTTACGTCTTCTTTTTATTACACAAATTACAATTTAATACTAGCTGAACAATTGTTCAGCTACTAATATATTAGTATTGTAAAGAAAATTTTGTGTATCTGTGTGTTTATTTAAAAAAAATGTTTGTTATTCATTATAAATATATATACGATACATTTATAATGACATAGTGTAAACCCGGGCAAGAGCAAACTTACTGATTTTTTTAAAATATAAAGAATATAAATAAATCTATTGATAATAAGATATTGAATCGATCACAAAATTACAAGATACCCAGCAAACGCCAATGATCAGCAGTACAGCTGATACTCAATTCCTTTTTTCGTTTATTTTTTCATTGCTCAACACGGTTAATAGGTGTTTAAGTACCCAAATTTCATTTCAAATAACCTAACAGTCTTCACCGATATGAAAAATGAATAGCTAAGAGATTCACTCGAATATGCACGTGACATTGAATATTCCATTACATAAACAGTCTATCACGACTGTGTTGTAATAGAAAAAAAACTTTGCACTCCGCAAATCGAGTCATTAGTCATCATTTTGAATAAGAGTATTCGTACAAAACCAACAACCTTTATTAACCTTTATAGCGACGTAAAAGGAAGGTATAGTTATGTGCACTAATTTGATGGAAATGCCAGATAATTATCATAGGAATCTATTCGACAATTCTCAGGAATTACAGAAAACTGAACACGAAATTGTATCTTGATGTAGGTCTTTATGATTCTAAATATACTCATTACATGCAATCACCACCGAGGCTCAATAATGTCTTTCAAACAGTGACTCAGATCTGAATTAGATTGTATCAATAGACTGCCAGAATTATCACCAGTTGACCACCATAGTCCTTGATTGTGTTAAGTACCTAAAAGTGTTTTAAAATATTTAGTCAAATTTTATTTAAAAAAGACGACCAAAAAAATAGCACTTAACACAAAAAAAATTGTTTCTTTGCAATACAAGCTAATCCACAAAACTACTGAAGCGGCCAGTAATAGAAAATCAACCTTATTATGGCATTAAGTCTTTTTTGATTAAAGTTTAAATGGGCGTTTTTTTTTCTGAACTTATCTTGTGGATTAGTTCGATATTAAAAATATACTTAGAATTTATTGAGCACAAAATACTTGCGGTCTTCTTGTACACTCAAACTTGGCGTACTGATAATGTTTATTAAAAATCTTACTCCACCTGAATTGTGCAACGAAACTCTGCTCAAAGTAATTGCTTTGCAACGAAATATCATAGAAGCTGAGATTTTTACTCGATCTAGTGTTTCGTCGTGTTATATCGCAAATACAACTAATTCCAAATATATTCCCATCCCACAATTCCCAGTAGCTGTTTGCCTCTAGATGTCCATAAATAAGTCTTAAGGGCACCCCTAAAAGCTGCTGTTATTGACTCATGCCTGCTTTTGCCACGGCCAACTGAACATAGTATCATCGTGTATCAGTAATGCTAACAATCTGCTATTTCATTATACATATTGAATATTGAGTAGGTAGGTACAGATACAAAAGTTATTAAGAATACAATAAAACCCTAACAAATTCTGATACTTTAATTTGCTAGCATGAATTTATCGTGTTAGTAATAATTGTTGTCATACAAAATTTAATAATATAAATAAAAGAAAAACATCACGACATTAAGTCCAAATCGCAATACCTACATATATCAATATTTATGAAACGAAACCATCACCAGCTTCTAATAAGTATGACGGCATTTATTCCAGTTCATTAGATTTCAACGCAGCAGTATTAATATTATTTCTTGTTGAGCTCAATTCAATACAATCAGCGGAACAAGTCGAAAGCTCTTCTTAATTATGGAGTTCAAAAGAACCGTTAGCAATTAAGAAGTGACACTCTAATGAAACATTTGCTAGTAAATGGAATTGGTGCAAGTGGGAAACGTGTTTACTGTAACTTATGTGCAAGTAACGTACATATTTCTATGATTCTAGTTTGGACTTTTTTGTAACAAATTAGTACGAAGAAGTAACTTATAAAGTCTGTCATCATAAATGCTTGTTTTGAAAGAAATAGCTATTATTCAGTTGTTTATGACCGGTAGTTATATTAAAATTCCATATGTGATGCAGCGAATGTTAAACAAGAGTGCTGAACTCAAGTAAGTACAATAATGTAGTAACGAAGGTGGATAACGAGATACGAAAATTAAGTTTAATGTAAAACGTACAATCGAGATTATAATCTTACTTATCCGCAAGCAGCTTTCCTTTACTTGTTTCGAATACGAATGCGAATGTATTTGACCGTAATCCGATTCGCGTTGCCGCCGGCGCCGGCGCAGAGTGGAAGTCATGTTTCTAAAAGACTTAAACGGAAGCTCAGTTTCTAAGAGCCGTTTAAAGTTACATAAAGACAAACTAGTATTGAAAGTTTCTTTATAAATATGAAGATAATCTGAGCTTGCAAGGGAGCTGTGATATTTTAGTCAAGTCAAAGTGTTTATTTAGTTAAAAATTGTAATATTTGTATGATTTACCTAAATTTGGTTAATTTAATGAATAGTCTAAAAATGCATCCTATTAAAATATTCAAACGTTTGCATTTCATCATCTGCAAGCCTTCGTCCTTACATTTGAAATTGATTTATCATTTGAAATGCCAATTGCTTAAATCGATCTATAGAGAGGCGTCAAGCCGGCTGAGCGCACGCCGCTGCATACTTTTGCATAATAATTCGGCTCTAGTACAGATCTTGAATGACATGGAGGTTAGCTTAGGGCGGCTTGCGTCACATACTAATCGACACTACACGCTAAGGGCATTCGATTACCAAACATTTCAGTTTTAATCTCTAACCTACATTTATTACAAGCATTATATATTTAAATCTCTTTATCTTAATCGATGAGCGACATTAACTTCAAAATTTATGTTTGCTAACACCTATAAATACTACTGGGTGTACGTATAACGCGACAAGAAATGGGAAAGGTGCACCTTATAACGGGACTTATGGGTTTCACACCCACACACACTTAGATCCATATATCTTGCATAACTGTGAATACGTAATGAATATGGTTATGTGGTCTTCGAACGTTTAAAAGCCATTACTTGATACCCATATAAATAAACTACTTAAATTGGTCATATAGATACGATATTAAATTGTATTAACAAATATTTAACTAACGTAATGTAATACTGTATATAAACTTCATTTACATTTTATTATTACGTTTTAAATTATTATAACTAGATGGCGATGTAGCGCGTAGAAACACGCTATCGTATTGTTTTTGCGGGAGTACATAAGGGCAAGTTTAGTTTTGCAATGTTAGGATAGCGAGACAATATGATAACAAACACATACACACACAAAGTTTTGTCATAATATAATTAGGATAGTACACATTACCAGTTGAAACTGTGTAAATGTAAAGAGATGAAGTGATCTTCATAACTAATAAAAACTCACGCAATTTTTTTAAGTATCGAATTAAGTACTTACGACTTTTATGTGTTTTTTCGTTTGGTGCAACGGTAGCGACCCTACCTCTCGCACCGGTCGACTGTCTAGGGTTTGTATCCCGGAAGGGGCAAATGTTTGTGTTATTAACGAGCTTTTGCACCTGAGTCATGGAGATTTATTAATTTATTTCTATAAATATTAAATATCTTTGTATCTTATTATGTATATCTTAGGAGGTGACGTTCAAAATGAGTTCAATCTCAAGCCTAGAAATTTTCAGTATAAGGAAAAACTGTTTCTGTAATATCATTTTATTACAAGCATTAGGATTTCTTAACAAATGAAATTTTTCAAAGAAAATTCATTCAGTTACCTGAACAATAATCCACCTTTATCTCAATTTTTGATTTTTTATGATTAAACTCTTTTTGAACGTCACCTCGTCTATCCGTTAAGTAGTGTCCATTACAAGAGCCTTATAGTACTCGCTTTGAACTAGGCCAATCGATGTCAATGTAACAAATATTAAAAAAATATTATTTCTTATTATTTTGGGACTATTTGTAAAGATAAGATAAGATAAACAGAAAGGAAGACAGCATAGAAATAACAAGTTATACCTGATTCATACATTTTTTAATAGCAGTCGACATTGATGTTTTTATTATTTTAATTAAGATATATGTCTTAAATATGTTGTTTATCAATAATTTATAATGCAAATATAAATTCGCGGCTGTTGCATCATCGATACATATGTCCATGTACTGGACATTTGACATCAAATTGTCCAGAATTTACCTCAAATTGGCAATTATATCCAAGGCGAACCAAAATTATATGTTAATTCTAACATTTCATGTGGCATTCGTAATGGTTCCAAACTGACTCACAAACCTTTTGGCATTTTTGGCTTATTTATATTTGTGTATGTATGTATGTAATATTGAAACCTATAAATATAAATAATTAAAACCGCAATAAAGTTTTTCATACTGTATATAATTACGGCCGTTTGGTGCAACGGTGCAACCCTGGCTTTCACAATGACGGTCTGGGATTCAATTCGCGAAAGAGCTAGATGTTTGTGAGATGAATAAGAGCATACAAATGCAAACCTGAGAAAAGTGGGTATTTATATATTGCTCATTTAAATAAAGAACGCGTTGCGGTGTATAATTTGTGATACTATTTCCAAAATCGCTTTCTGTCAAGATGTCACGTTGTTATTTCAAATGAGCGATATAATATATGAATATTACAAATTTATGTATCATTTACCTATGTATGTTTATCTGTCACCCTAGTATTCATAACACAAGCCTTACAGTGCTTATTTTGGGCTAGGCTCGTTGGCGTGAATGTAAATATTGTTATTATTATAACGATTATATATATTTAATTATTCGAGTCCGATTTCCATGCAAGGAGTGAGGGCACGCATCGTCTCTTTCTCGCGATGAGACGACACGCGTATTTCAAATGCGTGCTTAATACAAATTCCAAAATAGCGCCATGTGGCTTAAAAATGATGCTGTTTATGTCTTCCTTTCAGCAAATGAAAGGGAAAGTAGCAGTTTTTTAGTCTAGGTCTAAATTAGGTTCTATCTTTATAATATGGAGGAAAATGAATATTCCATAAGTAAAAAGACAGTGCCCTTAAAGTACATATGCGTATATCCACATGATACTGACCTGCGCCTACCTGCGATCGATCATATTAAGAAATCTTTATTTCAATCAAAACATTCGCCTTTAATGCGGGTCTCAAAAAGTCAAGGTTCCAATTTGACTTTAAATTGGGACAGTCGACCGCATAGTCAGAATGCCAAGCTACATATAGGTATAAATTGCGGGATGCGGTTTGCAATTTGAACTTTCCATGGATGTTTTTATTGATATCATAACAATTTTCATACAACAAAAGTGGTCGCAAATTGGAATACCAAGACAAGTGTTTACACTTGTAATCATATAGGAATAACAATGGACAAAAATATATGAAATCTAGTACCCTCTACTATACATGCCTACAATAACGATGTGTATATATCTATAGAAAACAAATAGTTGTTGTTGCGTTTATTTAGAAACCAATAAACACAACCACAACCATTTTTTATGAACCCGTTATTTTTTTTTAACATTAGCTACCAGATATAGTCTGGTGACTGAAGAGTCAAAAAGTTAAAAACTTTTTTAATTTTTTTCTAATCTAACCTATACCTAAGTCATAAACGCCTTTTATTGATATAAATAAATATGTTTTCGGAGTTTAAATTTATAACTCACCCCTAGTCGTAAGCTAAACGCTTTTCTATCTATACTAATATTATAAAGAAGTAAAGTTTGTGTGTTTGTATATTTGTTAATTTGTAAGGGGTAATCTCGGGATCTACTGAACCGATTTTAAAAATTCTTTCACCAATAGAAAGGCACATTATTGCTGAGTGTCATAGGCTATATTGAATGATTGAAAATTTAAAGAATTTTGTCTACCCGTGCGAAGCCGGGACGGGCCGCTAGTATTATATATAGGTAATCCTAACTAATATAGGTAATGTAAGTATTATTGTTATAGTATAGTATAAAAACTATTGGACTGAAATTAATGACATTGAAAAGCGTTTAACTTACGACTATGGGTGACGGAAATAATAATAATGTGTTCCTAAAAATGGTTGGGGTTGTGTGTATTGATTTCTTAAGCACTATGCATACGTTGTGGTTACATTGAATGGTCTTTTTACATTATAGACCTTAATCCCCTGACTCAAAATCTATTTGTATTGAGTTTCATAACCTCAAAATACTTTGCCCGCTTAAATCGAAAAGTAGCTATATAAATGTATTTTTCCATATCAATCAATCGTAAATAACTGGAATCGATTAAAATATTTAATTACACAAATTGGAGTTATTATTCTATATATTTACATTAAGAGTTATGCACATAGCAACGTGTAGGAAAAACTCATAGACAAAATAGAGATTTAAGATTATTTAAATTTAAAATCCGAAAAGATATTTATTTATATCAATAAAAGGCGTTTATGACTTAAAAAAGTTTAGTTTAGAAAAGTTTTAACTTTTTGACTTTTCAGTCACCAGACTATATCTGATAGCTAATGTTTAAAAATGACCGGCTAACCACGTACCAATTGAAAAACCGCTATATGTACCGTCACGCCTACATTTTGTATGCTATTTGTAAACATTTAACAACTAAATGCAGCGAGCAAACGCGAAAGCTCGATCAAGTTTGTTTACGATAGATTACAGTTAAAAGCAAATGGAATCGAACCCACGTACTTAAGCAACGGTAAGTGTGGAGTAGCGAATGATAATACGTCTAAAATGTTGAAAACATCTTTTCTTAAAGACACGAAAATTCATATCATTCGTATCAGATTTTTTCTAATAACCTTCGTAGCGTATACTAAGATATATAAAGATTTAGTTATTTATTAGATTGCCAACTTAAAAAACTAACTAGAAAATTTTGTGATCGTCTGTGCGCCGTCAATATTAACAGTGTATCGCCATTCTTCGAAAAAGAAACTATTTATTACAAAAGGAAAATTTATTCAAACTTAAAATCAAAAGTACAGTACAGTTATCTTGGCATATTGCAAATTAAAAAATAAAATTCGTGAAAGTTTGTGAAAGTTAAAATAATGAAAACTGAAAACCACAAAAATATCGGACTCTTGTTTTTTATTATAAATTTGATCAGTAAAACCAGTTACTGAAATGAAATACTATCAATTGAACTTGATTATAATTTAGAATAAAACACTTTGTACGGGTTTTTGCGCGTGTTTTATTTTATATTTAATCCTGACGTTTTGACTCCTTTACAGGAATCGTGATCACAGGATGACTAAGATAATGGTGTCATGTATTTTCTACTACCTTCACAATGTTTTAATCGGGCACTTTCCTAATTATTAAATTATTTTATATAAATCAAATTGTTTTATTTTTATTTTTACATATTATTTAGTTATTAAATTCTCACTACGATTACAATTGATTATTATTATAAATATAATTATCCACTGCTGGTTATTAAACTATTTTTTTTCGAAAATCGCACTCGCATTCTACAAAATATAATTAATTTTTTGTAGTCATTTTAATAATTATTTTATTAGTACCTAAGTGAAAATATGAATAGGGTCAATTAAAAAATACTCAGTTATTATTAGGTATTTGGTCCCTAGAATATGAGAAAAAACAAAAAGCTACCGTAAAGCTGTTATTTACTGACATTTAAAAGCATTGTTTAATTGAAACATATAACATATCTACTAAATTTCTATAACTTTTGTATGTGCGTCAGCTGATGACGAAACAGTATGCTTGCTTTAAATACAAAATAGGTTAGGTTATAATAGGTTAAATAGTATAGATAAAAGGTAAATGTTAAGTTTTTCTGTTAACACAACACGAATTCAAAATTATAATTTTATCCGTGCTATAAAAATTGGGAGAGTAATGTTGTTGTTCCATATGAATACTGCCTGCCAAAATAAGGCAAAAAAACTAACAGATATGATATTTTAATTTACCTGTTATTGTCATTTATTTTTTCGTCTGTATGAAAAGATTAAAAATATATAATTTCTTTTACAGTGTTCTAAATAACATATTTTATTTCTCAACGACTTATAACAATCTATTCAAAGCGCAATAAAATGTCTGTGAAACTAATAGTTATAAACGACAAAGTTGACAAAAAAACCAACGCCCAAGGAATACTTTGCAGTCCGCAATTACAGCAATTACTACGGAATTTTTTATTTGTTAAATTTTAAACTAGCACCAATCACTTAGTCCAAGCTTAAGCGCAGGTGTGCTATGTTTTTGTGCTTACATGTCTAAACGGCCTAGTTCTAACTCTTGTGTATTACCTACTAAGCACAGCTGTAGGAAACAAATTTTGTTGAATATTTTTTTTCAATATCACGCTAAGTTAGTACTTATAGTATACGAAACAATAGGAAAAAAAAATTCTTACACGTGTTTTATATTTTCTCTGTTACTCGTTTTTCTATTTTATAGAGGCTCCAAATCACCAGAACGGCCATCAACGAAAATCTTATAATCTATATGGAGGATATGCTGTACCAATGGCGGCTTATCTGCTCAGTGCTGCTGTCGTATGAGGCATTTATAGTCAGATGATTAATGTTTGCCTGTTTTATTCTTAATTTTAAAAGTTATATTCTATATTAATTGCATTAAGATTACTTATTACTTTTCGATATAGGGATAAATGGAAAACACAAGTAACATTAAAAAGGTTTTCTATGTGATTCATAATATGAACTTAATGTCGGTTGTGATATGTTAAACTTTTATTTATTGACTTTCATTCGAAACCGGTTGATAGGCTTGATCTGTCATTGACTATACCAAAAGTAGTGAACGGTCACCCTTTATGAAGTGATTCCAATGAGTTGTAGCTTTTAATGTTAAATGGATTTACTTGAGTTAATTGTAGGTTTATTCAAAACATACCCATAATGTTAAATTAGAAGCTATTAATAACAATTAAGTAACTTGGTCCTTAAATAACTCATGTACAAACAAATTTAATATGGGCATATCCGGCGGAATCGGAACCAATGAACAGCCGAAAGGTTTTTGTGCGTTGTGTGTAATGTGTGTTACCGTTAGACTGTGGTACATGTTATAAACGTTAGGAAGGAAAATAAAAAGTCATCAGCGCAGCGGTACGAAAAGCTGAAGATGAAAATAATATTTTCAAAGATTGCATGTTGAAATATGCCACTTAACGACGTTACATTATGTTGCGATACAAATTTATATTTCAAAAAATTGGAAGCAAGCGATAACTATTTGTGAATAAAATCTATAGACGTAGGCTTGCAGCCCGCCCGCCTGCTTCTTACTATTCCTATATTAATTTCGCGATCTGTCTAATTATAATTTCTTACATCTTTTAGTAAAATCTTACAAAATAATTAAAAAGAGTTCGTTAGATAGTCAATTAACAACATTTAAATTTAGGATAGGAGAGATTTTTATGCAATAGCGTTTAAAAGCCAATTATGAGAATCGACGAATACAAACGTTCTTGAAGAAAACGAAAACCTTTTATTTATGAATAACTAAATACAAGTTTGAAATATAATAATAACCGTACTGTCTCGTTGGCAACTTTGCCTAAATTTTTCTTGTCGCCTTACCGCTTTTTGATATGCTTTAACTGTTGCAGCAACGCTACCTTTTAGGGAAATACAGATGAATCGATTAAAAGTGAACGGAAAAGGTGCACTTTAAGATTACTTGAGGTGTCAATAAGGTCTAAAGTCGCCTAACTACGCCTTTCTAGCGTCGCGTCTCGTGGGATATGAAGTAACACGGCTTTTATGCTAGATTTTTTTTATTATTCAAAAATACGATATAATTTGTTATTTTAATATAAGTCTTCAAGATTTATGTTTGCTGCCATCGCTCATTCGTCTTGCATGACAGCTTTGACGTAGTAACCGCCCAAAGCTAATAACTTTCGCCCGTACATGAGGGATTGTAAACGCCCTTGATCGCTCTGCGACCGCGCACGCATGCACACACGCTGACATAACGCGAGCGGCGAACACCGCCCGCGACCCGCGACCCAATCCCCGGTCAATATGTTAATACTAATCAAATAAGTATCGCCGAGATTTTCCCACGAACGTAAACTGTGCCCAAATGTCGATACCTTGTGGTTTGTTATCTTTCAAATGTAATTTGAACGCTTTCTTGCGGTGCGTGATTAAATGCGATTGCATACATACGAATTGGTTAGACAGATAATCAATATTGAGTTCGGATAATGTTTAATGATTGTAATTTAAAAGTCAATGAGCTAAATGATGTGTTACGAAAATATTTTCAAGTTAATCCCGATAACGAACAAAAATTAAACACATATAATAGTTTTACAAATAAAACCAGTTTGCCAGTAGTGCTGTGTGTTCATTAATAATATTTAATTAATAATAATGAGGAATAATCATTAATATTTTGCGCAAATTAACTGAATTATAACGATTTACGTCGATTAAATGTCACTAAAAGTGTTGTTTTTATGCAATATAAGTTATGTCGAAGTTTATTATAAATATTTAGCAATAACTGTTAATGTGCAGTTATTAATAAAATATGAGTGTGCAAATGGCATTAGTGCCACAGTAGCAGGAGTGGTTTCCGGTGATCGCCTTTCAAAAGCTCTACATTAATTTAACGAACTGCGCGAGATTAAGTGGTTTTTGTCCTTTTTTTAAATAATTAATCAAAAATATAAAACAATATTATTATAGTACATAAAACGTCTTTGGTCCTCATTATATTTTACCAAGATATAATATCAATTTATGAAGTTACTTAAGTTCGTAACTTAATCGGGTGATTGTTAAAACAGTTTTAAAATCATGTAAACGTAAATTGAAATGATTTTTTTTTGGAAGATATGATTTTGTTTTTCATCATTTGCTTCACAAGATTAATATTACTAAACAGGAAATAATTTAAAAGTTGAGGGTCAATCTTTCAAAGTCAAGATAAATCGTATGATAAAAAATACGGGTAGGTAAGTTAATCAGTTCCATGAAATAGAAGCGTTAACGAAATCTTTAAGAGGAGTAATTTAATTTATACTCTTATATAATTCTATTTTTGTTTATAATTATCGAATAATTAATATTAAGGGCCGTTTACAACAAAACAATATTATGAACGGTGTCGTCTGACAATTTATACGGTTACAAGTGGTGACCCGCAAGGAAATGTATGATTTTTCCTGCGGCTAAAAAAGCCAATATCCTGCCATTGGGGCAAATAATTTTCATACTTCAAATTTCATTAAAATTAGATCAATTATTTCGCTGTGACAGTTCACGGTTAGACAGACAGATAGAAGTACTTTCGGGCGTTTATAATATTGGAACTGAATCCACACATTATGTAAACAATTTTATGTACTAGAATTTTAGATCTCACTGCGTGACTCACATTTTTTTAATTTGCTTTACGTAATTGATACATCACAAGCGTAACATAATGAAGTTTTTATTAAATTCACGGCCATGGTCAAACAGCCAACCTACATGGCATTGGGCTAATATTAAATTGTGTCAATATTTAAATGTTGCTGAATTTGCATATCAATAAAATATGGTTTGATTTATTTGCTCAGCTATGAAACGTAATGTCATATTTAATGTAAATTTAACGTATTAATCGTGTGAAACTTTTTGGTACTCAATGATTTTATGATCATTGACTGCCATCTTATTTCCGATTCTCATTTTACATTTTATTTTACGAAGCAATTTATTAATTTTATAGTAAGAAATGATGTGTTTTATGCTGTAAATACTTCGCATTTTTTTAAATCTAAAAGACATGTTAAGTTTAGTATTAATTATAACGAAATTATTACCATGTTTTTTTTGAGAGCTTGATATTTTATCGCAGTTGCACACGCATAAAAATGTGGTGATAATACCATTATAATGAATAATAATGTAAATAATCATGAAAGTTAAAAATAATTATTTATTTATAAAACAAATATTGTTATTAATTTTATTCTGATATAAATCATCAACATATTCTACCATATTAAAAAATTATAAATATCTATTTTCTGCTAAAATATATGTAGTGCTCGTGCTAGTTTGATCTCCTTGTTACTCGTAAGCTACTGCTTACATTGGAAATTTTTAAAAATGCATCGTCATTTATTTTACTTGCTCTTGCTCTGCGCTATGAATCAGCAGTTTCACAAAGTTGATTAGAGGCTGTATAACAAGTGTCGTGTCATTAATTCCCTGCAAGTCCCTAGACCTCCTTATAGCACCAATATTCCTCCAATTTTGAATGTTCTTTGGCTTTTTGTTTTCTTTTGTACTCTTATTTATTACATTTGAAAATATTTTCTTGTATCCACTGAATTAAAAATTAATTATTTCCTTAATTATTTCCTTTTTAAGTTACACCGCCATAGCTCTAGCTTCCTTATTATCCTCTCCATCCTAAGGTTGTCTGGAAAAGATCGCTTTTAGCGATAAGGCCGCCGATTGTTACACGTTAGATTTAAGCAATTATCTGTGTTTGTGTATTTTTCTGTTTTGTGGTGTAATCAATAAAGTGTTTTTGCATTGTATTGTATTGTATTGTATTGTAAAAATACCAAGATATATCACATTTTACTTCTAAGTTCCTTAGTGACTTTGCAAGGAATATTATAAGCAACAATTACCAAATAATAAACAATCATTCAGCATCTATAACAAATTTACAAAATTTTAGTATAGGGATAGGATTTGAGATTCACAAGAAGAAAAATAGGTACTTCTTTTGTTGCAACAACTCTTAACACGAACCTCATTTAACTAATAAAATATATACAATTTGTTTGTTAATTATTACCACCGTGACCCCAAAGCAAAATATTAGATGTCTATATACGAGTAATAAGCGAATGTGATTAAATATGTGTGAGCTTTGGAAACTGCGTTAGTTTAAGGCGATCTGTGCTGGTGTATTGGCTATTGTTACTGATTGAAATAGTCGTACAGTTATACAAATAGGTGTGTATATTGTTTTTTAATTAACCCACATATTGAGTTGACCTACGCCATGAGATTGTGGAGCAGATGAGTCAGGGGTCGCGGCGGCACTCACGCGCGACGCGAGTCACGAGCGGGCCGCCCGCGCTTTGGGCCCAAGTTTAGAACAATGGCGGACCATAAAATATACATTGTATAATTAATAATGCTGAAATTAATAAAATATTCATACATGTAAGAGTACGAGTTGACTTTTATTATTAAGCTGCAAGTAAGCTTTGTCATTATTAGTAGACACCTAAAATTTGAACTGATTTATTTATATTATTATTATTTATTTCAGTAAAACAATTTATGAATACATCCTTTAGAATTCATAAATCTCTTTTGAAGTAATAACTTGTATGACCTAAACTCACACTCCTCTCTTTATGACCTAGATTTATTCCAATTAACTAGGATTACTTTTTATTAAACTAAAATGATTATTTTTTTCAATTATTTCTTTAAGTCAATACTACCCTTAATAATTTACTATCTACCCATTGTTTTTCTTACAAGACAAGTTAATGCAATAATTGGAATCCCATGGATCAGCTTCAATGGCGCAATGTCTGTTACGCCATCACTTCCCGAGTTCTTAACCGATTTTAATATTTTTTGTGTGGAATCGAATCAACAGGCTTAGGACCAGATTGTGAGGGATTGTGAGGGAGGATTGTGAGAATTTCGAAATTCGCAAAAATTTCCATCGTGACAAAAAAAAAACCTTTTTTTAGGTATTACACTCCAATATATGGTGCTAGAGTAGCTTTATGCTTAGCGACTGCATCGCCTAGTATATCTCTTTTGTGGAATATTTTATTGTAAACAAAGTCCTTTGTCCACACTCCGCCCGCCCCAGTCTGTACCCGAAGCGCCTTCAACGCCGCCGTAGACATTCGCACCCAACATTCAATTACGATTATTGTAGCTATCACGGTCCCCTAATTGAGATTTATAAGCGTAACCATCATAAGTGATAAGCATCGCGTTGGTTAATTGCGAGATGCAGAGCTTTTGACATTTCGCAAATGTGACCGCACGAGCATCTATAAATTAGTTTGTATAATTTACAATCGTAGTTCAGTTCGTTAGACACCCTAATAGGTCAAAATTCACGGTTAAAAAGTATTATATTAATTACTGGTACCTATTTCAGTAATAACCTTTTCAAACTCTATGAGTAATTACCAAGTGATGTTTGTTAGTTCTGAACGAATGATATTTTTAACGAGCTGTTTAAATAGAGTTCATTAAAAATATAATTTAATTGCCTATCTCTTAGTTTCTCGAAAATTGAATTAGGGATCCCACGGTATTTCGTAAATAAACAATTTTTTTTAATTCATTGTTCGCTGAATTTCACTTTCACTTTGAGATCCCAAATCTGTTTTTTTATCATTGGATCGCGATCTTTTTTATACGCGGGTAAACGTAGAATTTGCTAGTTACTGCGTAAAGTTCAAATAGTAAAAATTGGTTGAATTGGCAGAGTGATAAATTTTCGTTTACATTTTGTTATTTTTCAAATACTTTTATAAACTTATATCAAGATGTATGTAGAATTATAGTAATAATTTCGAATTAATTGATTTTTTAACTACATGAAGTTAAGTTCGAGTTAAGTGTAAAGTAGAAGGCAATACGCCATTTAACCAAATTAACTGATTTAGTGTATACTTAGCGATAACTTTGTCTCTACAAATGGTAACTTTGCCTTTACATTGTGTTAAGTAATGAACTATTTGGTATGGTAATACATTTTAATTTAATTTAGAATAAATTTAAATCGTATTATTATTTAATATGAATAATTTAATATGAATATTTGTTGTTGCAGGCGATCGGTCATGTGTCAGGAGGCCACATCAATCCAGCAGTGACGTGCGGACTCTTCGTATCCGGGGACATCAAGCTCCTGAAAGCACTCTTCTACATAATAGTGCAAGCACTAGGCGCGGTAGCTGGTGCCGCCTTCGTTAGGGTAAGTTTTCTTGGAAGTCGAAAAGTAACGCCATTAAGTACATAATTCCAAATTATATTTTTATCTATCGGTTTATGTGTTACGTGTGGCTGACATAATATCCATTCAGAAATTATATGAATAGGTTTCAATATCAAAGTTATTTTTAGTAATTTTTTACACACGTATTTTATATCTTATAGAAATATTGCATTGTGAATGCAAGAAATTAAATAAAAACATAATCAAAGTTATTGTTCAGATATGAATTTCTCCTCCAAGTAGAGGTTATACCTGCCAAAAGTTCATTGATATCAAATTACCTAAATACCATCTCCAGCACTTTGTTATACTTTTCAGTTTAGAGTTACTTTATACCACTGTAACAGAGACATTTAATTTTTAGTGTAATTGTTGATGTACCTATTTAAGGTTGTTAATTAGGAATAAAAACTGTTCCTGACAATTTATTCCAGGTAACCTATTAAGTTGGTTTACGAGCACCGTTATAATATTCTGGCCTATGGTCGTCCATTTCAGCTTATATTACTTTAAAGCTTTAATTTTGTGACGCCGCAATTAATAATCGTCAACATTCTAGACACCTTATATGTGTGCTTGTATGGTGACACTGGATCTAAAACCGTCTCGCTCGCCCTGACACTGATGGTGTCTCAAACTGGTGCATAAGTCTAGGCGAGGTTTTCTATTTGTTGTTCATACTCTTTCGCATCGTTTTGTTCCCTTTCTAATACTAAGTAGATATTTTAGAATGGTCACAAATCGCCAAATTAGATATGATGTAAGGTAGATGATTAACGCGACTCTAAAGCAATTTATTAGAAAAGAATCTATTTGGCTCAGGCGTCTGGCGGGAATCAAACCCACAACATCTCACAATCCAACCTATTATAATAGCTTTAATGATGGTGGTACTAGTATAAGTAGATTAGTCGTTTATAAAATAATGAAATAATAAACTTTACATGTAATAACAGATCCTATTTAGAAAGATAATTTTTTATAATGAATAGTATTACAAAAAAAAAACTACTAGAGACAAAATTAAAAATTTCAAACAATCTTAAAGGCAATAAAAATAATCAAGATAATAATGCAATTTATGTGGTACGGCTGCGGCCAATAGGTAGCCTGCCAGACCCAAATAAGGCCAAACACTTTATTTCAATTGGCGCCTTACTGTTAGGTTATCCGACTGTGAATAATTTATCTTATTTTATATTTTGTTAAATTACATTTTAGACGTACTTATTTCTAAATAAATAATTTGCTCATATTAATTAATTTAGCTATGTGTTTTAACTCAACTTGAAGAATGGGAATGTTTGTGTTAAAAAGCTTATTTATGAGTAATCTTTAATCCAACAACTTAAAGAGAAACTAGCATTGAAGGGAGAAGAGAAATTAGAATGAAAAGTTAATAGCCGTTACAACCAAATACTAACAAACATAATCCGATTACTTTTCTATTTTGATAGTTTTAATGTCAATGAACACATAGTTGTATTTTAATGTAATAGATGAGATATAAGATTAAACTAACCTCTTGAATGTTTACTATGAAACATATATAACGGGATATTCGATTATTACTTTACACTTGATGCCAGGGTCATGAAACAAACATATTTTGACAGCTTGAAAACATGTCACTCACTTTTGCTTGTTTCGTTTCGTTCGATTTTAAGTGTTAAGTGTGTAAAAATGTTATTTTCTATATTGAGTAAGGTGTGTGATTATTCCTTAAAAAAATAAGCGAATTCAGCTTAAGCAACTTTTCAGGAATAATTTACTATCGTATTATCTTTAAATAATGCTGTTTTTATTATTTTTTTTTGTTATTGAAGCTAGTTTTTTTTACATTTTAAGAATTTTTTACTAGAATATTATCAGTCAGTAAATATTTAGTTCTCGCGCGACTCTAAAGCAATAAGGTACTAGAAAAAATATCAATTTGGCTCAGACAAATGTTCTTGAGTTAAATTCCAAGATCTTAGTCTGGGTATAGTTCAATTGGAAAAGTACCCACCCGAATAGCGAGAGGTTGTGGTTTAGAATCCTGCCTGACCTCTCGACAACTTAATTTTGTTTAATTTTTTTTTTTAAATTCATTTATTTTGGCACATCCAAGGCAAAGTTTATATGGCAACGGCTCTGTCTCCTTTCATCCAAATTCGTTTAGTTGTGATTGCATAACAGATATCCGAACATACTTTCACACATAATATTTTGAATTACGAAATACACTCTTATACCCATCTCTATCGCTTTTATACAATATTTTATAAGTGTTTAACATGTAATATTGTCATAATATTTTTAAAAATCAAAATATTGAACTTCATTCTTACATGAATTAAGTTATTCATCAACTTCCAGACACAGACTGTTGTGTAAGTCCTACAGACGATTCCCCAGTCGGCCCTTTTCCCACGAACATTACCGATAGAAAACTCCTTTTCTTGAATTTCCCTTTCACTTTCCATACTTACAACTTTCAATGAAGTAATGAGGGACTTCCCTAACATACTTAGATCAAATAGCCTAGCGTGTTTTCATAAACCGTCCCGTAGAATAATTCCCACGACAATTTTCAAACAAGTTGGTATCATTTTATCCAAGTTTCGCGTAATAAAGAGGCTCTCAATGACTCTTTGTCGTTGTGTTATGTGAAAGCTATGGTAACATGGCGATTGACAACATTAAATTTAAAAAGTAAAGGGAGCCATGGAAAATTAACTATTAGACTTATAAAAATTTTCTGATGTTTACGTTCACTATTTTGAGAGTTATTTGAAAATATTAAAATATTAGGCAGTATGTACGATATAATGGAATGTATCCTATAATATTACCGAAACAAAAATAACACAATTTAATTGTCTGTGAACCGTCAATTTTAAAATAATGGCGGAAGGAAGTTCAACCATTCTGCCTGAGAATGTAATAAATAATTTTATTCAATTATATTAGTTAAAAATGATTTGGTAAATAATTAATTAAAATATTTACTACTAGCTTTCCGCCCGCTGCTTCGCCCGCGTGGAATTCGGTTACATTGCGGTATAAAGCACAACTATAAGAAAACTTCTCATTACCTCGGAAAAATCTAAGAAGCGCGATGTAACGCTGGATACAAAATTCATATAATTCATTCCACTTCTTACGTATCTTAAAAAAACACTTCGTTACCACGTTTTAAAAAACACCCAGCGCCATCTTTCGCATACCTCAAGAACTAAATAGCGTAAGCTATCATTCCACTTCTTATGTATTTTAAAAAACACATCGTTAACATGTTTTAAAAAACACCCAGCGCCATCTATCGCATACCTCAAGAACTAAATAACGTAACTAATACTTATACCAATTAGTAATTCGTTGACTTTAGTGATTTCAGGATAAGTAGATGTAAAAAAAAATAATTTAGACGATAAAACAAATTGTACGTCATCCCTCGAGAATTCCTCATTTTCGAGGATTCATTTTCATGTCATTTAGCTTCAAAATTTACATGTTCATATTAGTTTGCAATATTTTACGTTGTTTTAAACGACACACAGCGCCATCTACAATCCATCCATCAAACAAACAATATTTTTGTTTTTCCTTGGGAATATCAATTTTTTCCAGGATAAAAAGTACCCTATTATTTAATCCGGACTTTTATCTTTACGTCTGCAAAATTTCAAAGCAATCGGTTCAGTAGTTACGGCGTGAAAGCGGAACAAACAAACAAACAAACTCACTTTCCGATTTATAATATTAGTAAGGATTCTCAGCAGTGCAAACTTCTAAGGATTTAGTTTAAAAACATACGTTCCTTATACATTGCATAATTTCTTCGTTATAACCGATATCTTAGTGACGAAGGTGTTTTGCGCCGTCACACGCTGCAGGTTTGATTCCCAAATGATTTTATGCTAATATGCAAAAACACGCCGTGATGGCTAGTCATCACTTTTGACTCTTGCAGAATTGTCATCATTGACACGCTTGTCATTTCTAATAAATAGAATAGAATAGCCATCAAAGTTTATTTTATTTAAACATTTCATGTTATGAACATTATTATTATTAACATGTTTGTTTGTTTTACAGTTGGCTGTCCCTGATGCTATTTTAAATAACGGTTTTGGCTTAACTTTACCCGGTACAGGAGTTAGTGATGCCCAGGTACGTATATCAAATGGACTCGTGACGACTGTGTAACTTAAATTTTCCATCCTTAAATTAAGTCGTATTTACATATTATGGTGATCTCTTGAGTTTAATATACTTTCAACCTAGTGATCCAAAAAGCCTTATGCTTTAATTCCTTTTTTAAAGCTACCCTCGATATTGAGCGCTTACAGAGCTAAAAATCTATAAAGTTTTATAGGCCTCGACTCTAGTCTGTTAAAGAAGTTTGGCTTGCAAGAATTTTAACCTTTTTAAATTACTGTTTTCTTAAATGATATGAAGTTTTTAAGGTTTTCTGACAAAAGCTTTATAATGGCCTTGATAGTATTTAGACTTTATGACTAAAGGGTCTCAACCTCTTAAAGACTTCATTTTAACTTTAAATACGAATTATAACACAAAAATACCGTAAACTTTGTAAAGGCCAAAAATCTTAACAACAGTTGTAGGCTTTTTAGTAAGTGCGAACCCATTTCTATAGGTCAACCCTAAAAAACTCAAAGAGTCTAAAATTAAGACCTTAAAAGCTTTGGGGTCACTATTTTGACCTCAATTTAAAATAGTCGATTATTATTACCTAGCCTATTTGACGGATTAAACAAATAACAATCATGACAAATTAAAATATCTAAAAACTTTTACGCATCTAAAAGTTGCGTACCATAACAAACAGGAATATATTTTCTAGCCATAATATTGGTTTTGTCAATGTTTACATAGAAACTATAGATATTTTAGTGTTAACAACGTTAATGTCTTAAAAATTTATTATTGTAATGGAACTAGAAAACAAATGACTGTGTTCATTTTGCCGTGTCGTGTTTTCGGTTTCCGCCCGTATCTATAAAATAACGCGTTGTAGCAAACTGGTAACATTGTTGTCAAAAGTTATAAAGTTTAATGTAAAAGTGTAAATTGAATTTATAGAAATATAGAGACTTAATATACATAATTATAATTAAGTATCGGTTTACAGAAAAAAGGGATTTTCATCCCTTTATTTCTTATATTTCTTTGTTTTGTTAGGAAAACAAATTCGTTTCGGTTTTGGAAAAAAAGGTTTTATTACAAAAACTTAGGAACAATATAATCTCGTATGATGTCCGGCACATTACCTACATTTGCAGTAACCCATCACACCTTAGGGTGTAATAAGATGATTGGTTATACTGGAGCTAATCTTCATACACTTCCTGTATACCTCTGTTTCCTTAGTATGATCTTTAACTGTGGTCTCCAACCCGCCTGACAAACTGGAGGTTATTTGCAAAACTCCTCCGTTTTTGGAAGAGGCTTCCAAAAAATATGTGTTTAATTTTTATTGGATGTATGTCCTAGGCGCTGCTGATCGAGGCACTGATAACTTTCCTGCTGGTTCTGGTGGTGCAAGGAGTGTGCGATGGTCGCCGCACAGACCTCAAGGGCTCCGCACCACTAGCCATTGGTCTCACCATCACCGCCTGCCATGCCGCTTGCGTAAGTATCCATTATTTATCATCGAAATTTATTTCTATTCTTGATCTTCGATATTGATTATGATTAGAATAACTAGTCGATGCAATCACTAAGCATAAAGCTACGTTAGCACTATATATTGGAGCGGAGCGTAAAACCTAAAAAAGAAAAAAAAATGTTTTGATGGGAATGTTTCCGAATTTCAAAATTCGGGCTTCGTCACAATCTGGTCCTAAACCTGTTGATTCGATTTCACACAAAAAATATTAAAATCGGTTAAGAACTCGTGAAGTTATGGCGTAACAGACATTGCGCCATTGAAGCTGATCCATGGAAGCTTCGCTCACTTCGTTCGCTCCGATAAAATATTTCTTACATTCACACCAATTAGGCTAGGCTAGTAAGCACGGTAAGGCTTGTATTGTGGATATTAGGGTTATGGATAGATATACATATATATAAGTACTCATGACTCAGTATAAATGCTCGTATTTACCACAAAAACATCTGCCCCTTCGGGAATGGAACCTGGACAGTCAGTGCGGAAGGTAGTATCACTATCATTGCACCAAACTGTAGTAATATTATGGAACATATTCGTTGATTAAGTTGAAACCTACATCAGAGATTTCTTTAAGCTCTTCACATAGCGTTCTCCGAACTACTATGTGTGAGGTTACAATGTAAACTTCAATAGGTAATTTAACAATAGATTGTACCTATATCATCTCTAAATCGTCGTCGTATTCTTAAGACGTACAATAATAGGGTTTTGTGATCTGAGGGCCGAGTAAAAGTTTTCCGAATGGAATCGGTACTTGCATTATGGGTGAGATTTAAAATTTAGAAATTGTAATAACCGATTCGTTGCAACATACAATTACAGAAACGAAGGCTACGAGCTTGATTTACGTAAAAAATGAATATAGTTTTATTCTGGGTTGATTTCCCGAAAACTTGATTTGAAGGAGTTATTATCGATTTAAAAATGACACGGTTTCAGTGGCTAACGCCACACGCAATAAAAAGTGATCAGCAACGAATCGGTTAAGGTGTACTATACAAATAATAAATCAAACGCGATTGCAAATTAATATAATGAATATTGAGCAGCGGACATTTAATACCTAATATGCTATAAAAATCGAATGTTAAGCACAAGCTAAATAGTCATTGTCTGATACTTTGATCCCAAGATAAAGTACCGAGATCTCGAAAAAAGCATTAGAGAGGCTGACGTAATGCTGTTTGATTAAGCCGCTCGATCTCAAAGAGTAAATACTGACATACTTAACATACTTAATAATATGTTTTTTTCACAGATTCCATTTTCGGGCTCTAGTATGAATCCCGCTCGCTCCTTCGGGCCTGCACTGGTCGTGGGCGACTGGACTTCTCACTGGGTATGTATTTATATTAATGATTGAGAACTTCTGCTCAGCCAAATTTTTCAGACAAACCGTCTCAAAAGCGTTTTATACTTACACTTTTACCGAATATGCAATAGCTTTAAGCACCACTTTCACTTGTCGATGTCTTATCGACAAACGCGTGTACTGTCTAATTATCTATAGAAAGGCGAAATGTTCTAGAGCTTTAGGCACTCCAACATATTTCTAGTATCATCAATTGCTTAAGAATTTGAAATAAAAAACCTCGGTTTTGTAAAGAAACATGAGCTAGTGTTAATTTATATTTAAATTTTCCTTTTCTCAACTAAAATATAAGAACTTGGTGATAACTTGGTCAGTACTGTTTCTTCACTGTCGTTAAGTTAGTAGAAACAAAGATATTTTTTTAAATTTCTTTTAGATATTTAGATATCTATCGCCTTATGTTATTTACAAATGTCACATACATTACATGTCTCAAATGTCCATATTCTTCATACATAATATTTACCTTCAGAAAACTGCTCAAATACCAAAGTGTGGTATGAAAAGCGTAGTATTAGATAAAGTTACTACAAGTACAACACATTTTGTTATATTTTCAAAGATAAAATAAACAATGGCATCCTGTTCTAATAGGTTATTTCAAAGGTACTAAGTAAGTAATATTTGTTAAGTTAAATGTGCCTATATTGTGTACATATTTGCAACAAAACATATTGCCACGGATGTTCTACTCTAACAAATGAGTATAAAACAACGTCCCGCAATAGGTATGTGTGAATAGTAGACACTTAAATAGAAGTTCAATCCTTATTGTAGAGGTTTTACGTACTTACTTGATTTTAATATAAGTCAATGTCTTTATCACAATTGCAGTATCGTAGCAGCTAACGTATTAAAATGAAAATAAAACATTTTAAGTACGACTTAACTAAATGCTTGAACTGCAGGAATATTGATCGAAATAGAAATTATTATTTGAGATTAAAATCTTCAAATTGTGAAGCGAAACTGCAACAGATAATCAAAATGTATCTCACTATACCGAGTAAAAGTTATAAAAGAATCGCACAGCTTATAAGTCCATTGTTGGTTTCTTTCCCAAGTCATCAACAGACCAGAGCCATTCTACAAATAGCTACAATATGATTTGCAGATACGACGTAACATAATGCACTTTTTATCCGCATTCATTATTTAGATTTATACGGCGCGTTACCCACAATACCCAGCGATCAAAGATACGTTTCATTCATAGAATAGGTTTGGTACATTAGTATGATGTGGTTGAGTTACAGTTTGAAAGCTTTCAAACTATGCTAGCTTGAGAGCCAAGGCATTGTTGTTCCCTTTTTCTACTGGAGTTATTAATTTGTTTACATAATGGATTCTGTTAAGTAACTAGCTGGTTTCTTTATTTGTAATATGGAATTATTTAAGTAACAATAAACAATAATATTTCTTACATTTGCAACAGTTAACCTAGCCAAAAGTAAGCACTGTGAGGCTTGTGTTATGGATACTATGGTAAAGGATAAATATACATACTTATATGATACATAGATATATAATATTCATAGAAATATATATCAATACCCATAACTAAGGTACTAATGCTCGTATTCATCACACAAACAACTACCCCTTCCGGGATTCGAACCAAGGACTGTCGTTGTGAAAAGCAGGATCGCTACCGTTACACTGACAGTCGTCAAAATAATAAATACAGCTTTATTTCCTATCAAACCGTCGAAATAAATTTGAAATAATTTTTTCAAGTATTTCTTAAGCTGACTGCTAGGCCATCTCTTCATGTTCTTTGCAACAACTACCTACAACATATAATGCTTTTACAAGTATTTTACAATCGGTAAAAGTAAGGCAGCTATGCAAATAATTTTTTACTACAAAAAATCTAGCAATTGGAAGGCTAGTTTGTACCTTGCCTGAAGAATAAATTTGGCGATAAAAATATTTTTATTTACTTTAGTTTGATATAGTGCCTAGAGTATTAGTTTTATGTTTGTTAAGATTACCTTTTTATAACCTATAGACAATTAAAGGTTTCATTAAAAAAAAAAACATTTGTCGTTTCTAAGCCACAAACTGCATAACCAGTCATTTGGAACGTAGGTATAACAGTTAAAAATATTTTAAAGTTACCCGACAGAACTTCGTCGTCAGAGGCAGAATATATTATTACAGAAATTATGCCAAAAGATATTCCCACTCTAAATAAGTAGACATCCGAGACAGTTAATATTATGATTCGTCGATATATATCTTTATATTCACTTGCCTGGGAGAGTAAATGCCTATTGAATCGTTCTGTTAGTTTTGATGGGCATACTACATATAAGTAACTTGCATTGGCACTAACGTAAATCTGTGATAAAAATCTTTAAAAAATCGTTCCGTCGTTCGTTGACGTGGGTATGCCTAAGTTGACATCAAGCTAATTAAAAATGTCAAATCTCGCGTGCGATTTTTACCTATAATCCTTTAATTGAAATTATTTGGCAGTATGTGGTAGGTTCGTACACAAATGATGTTTCTGTTTTTTATGGGATCTGGGCTTTAACTTGTAAGTAGTATTATAAAAACCCGTTAAACTAAAAAAGAAATATATTAATATCAGCAGTTTTCAATTCTGAATCATTAAGCACAAACAGAAAATACAAATGGTTTGACGTAAGAAAATAACGGCGCGAGCGTAATGACGATAATAGATTAAGGATGGAGATACCGCCACGAATGTGATCTTACTCTGTTATTGTCTTAATCATTTTTTTTCCGTAAAAACTTTAAATAAGACGTAAGATTTTTTTATGAGTGAAATAATCAACAATTATTTATTTAAAAATATTCTCTCAACCATTGAGATAGTATTTTTTTAAACTGCTGCAGGTGCAGACCCAATAAGATCCTTATACTGTATATCTTTATTCTTATGTACCTACTCTACTTGTTTTAGGTATACTGGGTGGGTCCAATCGTGGGCGGCGTAATAGCTGGGCTTCTCTACAGATTCGTGTTCCGCATCGGCAAGACCGGCGACAGCGGTTCCTACGACTTCTAAGACGACCACGAAACGACGCCTCGGTCACAGTTCGAGCGTTTATTCAATGTGCCTTCATTCTCTAAGAGCTTCCGTCTTCTTGAGATTATGAGATGTTTATTTTATTATATTGGGGTAAATTAATGTCTGTACAGTCAACTGTAATTGACAGCTCGTTGAATATAAATAATAAAATACTTTCTAGCTTCAATAGTTTTGAGGGTATAAAAACTTTTGCTTGTATCGTTTGGTTCTTAAATTAAGTAAGAACATTCAAATGTGTGTTATTTTAGCAAAAGTTGTTCTTTTTCTAGCACATATACTTGTTAATTTGTTGTATTGTTTACACTTTACATTGCAAGGCGAAAATATTTATAGGTAATAAATACGCTAGGGGCAATGTTATGCGATTAAATGTATTACGAATATTTGGATCAGAATAATCAAAACCATAAGGACGATTTGATTTTATATAATTAGTGAGATTTATTGTCTGTACCTATTTAAAAGTTTACAAATTGTATTAATGTTTTTGATATTAATATCAATTCACGCCTGCAAACGATAACTTTAGGGTCTATACAAAAGTATTATCTAAGGCTATTTATATTATGTGAATAAAATATTTGTAAGTTTACACAGAATACTGTTCAAAATACTGTGTTATTAATGAGTGTCTGACTGAGTTGTGAGTGTATGACAGAGTATCTACGAGATCAACAATAGCATGTTAGTTCATGGGAACACCCATTATTATTATTATAAATAAATATTTAAGTAAAATAAGCCTGTATTTTTATTTTAATGCACTACCCCCAAATTTTTTGAGGTATTTTTGCCTAAGTTTATTAACAATCGTAATTGTTTAGGCCGAAATGAAATAGGTAGTTAACAAGTTAATACTCGAATTCTTTTATAATGCGCACAGCAAGGGAGTGGAACTCTCTCCCTGCGTCTGTATTTCCGAGTACATATAAGTCTGTTTTCAGGGCCAGGGTGAATAGGCACGTTCTGGGTTAGCTCGATCCATCGTGGATTCTGTCTTTGCCCCCGGGCTTGATTGGGATCAAGAGCGAACCCATTCTAAAAAAAAAAAAAGATTATAGGTAAAATAATTGATTCGTTATATGTTCGATAGAATGAGTTGGATAGACGAGAATTTAACTGAGTAAAATAGAACCCTGAAAATATAATAATACTCTTAAAATGTTAAATGACAGTTTTGAAATAGTAGTTTATGATACTGTTGCATAATAAGGGTTCTTATAACATGAGTGTGTTTTAAAAAAACGAGCCGTAGGCGAGTTTTTTTATAGTATCACACGAGTGTTATAAGACCAAGTTATGTACAGTGTCATACACTACTTTATCTACTCTCATACTATATTACGTAAAACAATGTTGCAAACAAAACCAAACTTTGTTTAAATATTGAAAAGATTTATTAAATGTCAAATGTTGGCGCCAAGGTGCAAACATCGATTGTGAATGCGTGTTGCGTCGTCGCGGACTCGTTCATTGAAACCTTTTTAAAGTAGAGGTTCAACCTCCTTGGTCCAGCTGGAGGTTGTATAGGTGTATCGTTATGATTAAAAAGTTATATTATGATACAGGTGTCCATACAAGACCTGTATCGTAATTAAACTTTTTTTATTATTATTTTTGGCCTGTACGTAATGTTTGTCATAAGCATTTTGTTTTCAGTTTTAGAATCTTTGTATTATAGTATCAGAGTAGATAAACAATTAAAGACAACATGATTACCTAAAAAGATTAGTAAAGTAACTTGTATGTAAATGCGGAAAACACACGAAAATGAATTCCTACATAATAAGTATAAATGAATCTGTCAATTTTATTTCAATAATTGGAGCGGAGCGAGCGAAGCTCCCATGGATCAGCTTCAATGGCGCAATGTCTGTTACGTCATAACTTCCCGAGTTCTTAACCGATTTTAATATTTTTTGTGTGGAATCGAATCAACAGGTTTAGGACCAGATTGTAACGGAGCCCCAATTTTGAAATTCGCAAAAATTCCCATCGAAACATTTTTCTTTTTTTAGGTATTACGCTCCGCTCCAATATATGGTGCTAGCGTAGCTTTATCCTTAGTGACTGCATCGCCTAGTATCGTTTTACCATATATGCAAAAACTCAACTAGAATAGTCGCTGCACAAGCAACATAGTTAGCACTGCGACTACTTTCTCGTCGTTTTGATCAGGCGCCGCTTGTGTGCTGCAGGTGTCTGTTACAAATGAAAATGCGATTTTATATGAAATAATGTTATATTACTAAATCTTATATATACATATTTATTAAAGTCTCAGCAAAAAATAAAAAAAATATTCTATTCGAATTCAGTCTGGCCACGAATTTATGGATTTACGCACTGTTTCCATAGGAAATTTTGCCTCTGCTTGCTCCACAGATTTTAAAGAGACTCGATGTCGCCGCGTCGTTTAGAGCAGGCCATGTCCTCTAAAACTGACCATAATTTGTTGTCTTAAGGGTTGAGGTCTGGGCTAGATGAGGGCCAGTATTTAGCTCTTGTATGGTCGGGAACGTAGGTTTCAAGCCAGGCTTGGGTAGTTCGTGCCTTGTGACCAGGTGCAGAGTCCTGCTGGAAAGTCTACGGAACATTTCAAAAAGTGTATAGCTGAGAGGTTTCACAACACGATTCAAGACTGTCTCTTGATCCACTTTGGCTAAAGTTTTCACTCCTTTTTCACAAAAAATAGCTTTGTGACGCCTTAATAAGACACGCCCCACCAAACCATCATTTACGCAGGATGATGAGCACGTTGTACCTTTCCGACCATTTGAGTAGCTTCTTTAGAACTGTGAGCGTACACTTTATCATTTTGTTTATTGTAGTGCTCTTCAATCGTGAAAATTTTTTCATTGGTAAAGAGGATATTTCTGTACTTTTCACCTGCGTATCGTGACAGTAGGCATTTTAATCAATCCACTCTCTTTAATTGTTATGATTGATTTAGGGCATATCCTGTATATCGAAAATAAGCACCGAGATTCAGGTCTTGTTTCATAATACGCGACGGAATCCTAGCGGGAATCTTCATTTCTCGCGATAAGATTTTTTGCTTCCTAATGGGCTTTCAATGAATTCTGGCTTGAACAGCATTAACAGATCTTCTATGGTCTTCGACAGAACAAGGTTGTTGTATCAGCTCCATACCCACTTTGTGCAAGGCGATCACTGCAATCCTATTTCCCTATATTGTAATTTGATAATGAACACAAAAAATATTTGAAGAGGCGCGAAATCGAAATAAGTTTTTAAAAATAATAAACGCGCTCCAAATTTAAAATAATTAAAAAGTTGAAAAAAAGAGTAGGTTTTATGAGTATTTTAAGAGTGGAGTAGTATTTATGGCCAGACTAGTTCCATACATAACAAAGTACTTGGTGGTAATGTAATAACCGAGGAATATACAAGAGAGCGGCGCAATAGAGGCGCATTCAAAAAAGAGAAAATACCCTGGTCTTCACTTGTAGAGTGGCCCACGCGCTCACTTTGATGTAGGTAGAGCAGGGGCTCTATTTTTAAATCACTTAAGAATATAGCGCATAAAAAGACGACGAGCGGTTTCGCATGCGAGCCGGACACAAAATTTATAAAATTCTTTAAAAATATAAGTAAAATTCGCAAGTATATTTTAATGTTAGAGTTTTTACTCACGTTCAAGTCATCTTGACTTTGTAGTATGGCACATAAAACGGTGAACCTATTAATTATATCGTATAAGTTTAATTATGAACTATTCATACATTCCTAAATCATGTACGATCTGTGTCAGTTGCTCCTCTGGCATCTGTCGTCCCAAATCGAGTATTTTTTTTACAGGACTCTATTTATTTTACTTCCAATATGTATCCAAAAAATAGATCCATCTGAATTCTACAGGAAGAACATTACAAAGGTTACCGGAATGAAAAGATGGTGACAAATTGCCAAGGTAAGTAGTTACGGTGATACACAGAGAGTTAGCGGCGCTGCTACACTTACGTCAGGTAAACAGCACAAATTTGTAGTTGAATTTACAAAAAAATTACTTCTTCACGGACTTATAAATTGTCGGACATAACGTTTGTGATGTTATAAGTTAATTGCCAAAGCCGGGTCAAAATATTTTCTTTTATAGAATTATTTGATACCATTTATTTGTTTATGCTGTCTGCACTACATTTCAAAGTTTACAACAAAACTAGGGATAATTAACATGGGATTTTAAAAGAACTAGAATTTAATAGATTATATAGATATTTTTCTTTTTAATTATACTTGTTAAACATAAGGTAGTTCTGTTACGGAACATCGTGTATCAATATCTTATTAAGATAAGTAGGTACTTCTTTTTTTATTATGTGAATAACATACCTTGTGTGTACGGAGTGTATGAGTGTTCCGTGTGTGTTGTAAAATAATTTAAAAAAGGCGTAGTAGATTTTTCCTCCAAAACTTCCAAATTTTATCAACTATGAACCCTATAAATTTTGTGGATCTATGTTTTTGAATCATAGTTAATTTTGACCAAATATTTCTTGAAATCCATTTAAAAATATGAGGGATCACAACAGTTTTATGTTAACTTGTGATCTAAGATTTTGAACGAACCATTGATTGACCCATGCGAAATATCTGATCGGTTAAATAACGAGACATGCTTGCAAATTTTGAGAGATCTAAACCGATTATTAAAGAATTTGAACTTGTTAACACTATGAAACATGATACTTCATAACGAGGACGTTCCATGCCACTACGCCAAGATCGTCAGATATTTAAATTAATGTTTCGAAGACAAGTGAATAGGTTAGGGTTCCCCTGACTTAAACCCAATAAACTTAAAACAATCCAAAGACACTATAAAAAACCTAATATATTCATAAAACTTAAAGACAACTTTTTGAGAATATGTAGACACTGAGTACGAAGTTCGGTATTTTGAAAACTTTTTATGAAAACACATGAAATAATTATTGTTTTATTCTATGTCACCTAACATATATAAATAGGTCTAACAATACTAGGCGATGCAGTCGCTAAGCATAAAGCTACGCTAGCACCATATATTGGAGCGGAGCATAATACCTAAAAAAAGATTTTTTTTCGATGGGAATTTTTGCGAATTTCAAAATTCGGACTCCGTCACAATCTGGTCCTAAACCTGGTCTGGTCCACACAAAAAATATTAAAATCGGTTAAGAACTCGGGAAGTTATGGCGTAACAGACATTGCGCCATTGAAGCTGATCCATGGGAGCTTCGTTCACTTCGTTCGCCCCGCTCCAATAAATAGGTTTTTTATTATAGGCCTATGTATTTTCAGAACCACATAATGGGTTTCATAAAGAGAATATTATGATTTTAATACTCAAATCTTAATAAAACATGTAATGGTGATAATATACAGGATAATTTGGAGAGATTTAAGTTTATTTTAAAATCCAATTTCAAAACAGCTCGACATATAATTCGATAGTTAGAAACTTTAGGTACTGGCTTCATAACTATTTATGTGAATTCACTAGCTTTATTTTTCTCCTTTGGTTAGATTTATTAAAGTAATGTAGTCATAGGCAGAGTCCTTTAATATAATAATCACATTTGTCATGAAACGACTATTCTACAACACCACAAGCATCAGAAAATAACTTAGTGGTTGCATATTCTTTGAAACGAATCGTTATCGTCAATTATATACAATCATACAATACACCAATACACACACTGTTAAAGCAACAACTGTTTTGTATACACAAAATGGCCTAGCAAATTCTAATCGCTATCTATAGCGATATGATTAAAAAAAGGAATATGAAATATTTATAAAAATATTAATAGTCAATAAGTCGAAAATTGATATGTTTTAGTTGTAAAATACTAAAATAAATCGATTCGGCATACAAGTTGCTCTCAAGCGGGACTTGCAGGTTCAAGTTCACCTTTGGTTGCGGTTGCATGCGATGCGATATCCAAAGGTTGAGAGTTGGACTCCCCGCATGAGAATAATTTGTGAGCGGAGTAAATATTTTCTAGTATTTTTCTATTAAATTTATCATATAATACATCGTTGAAAATACGAAGATATGGAAATCTTAAACTCGAAAATTCACAGAACATACATGGGGTTAATTCGGTTAGCCCTAGAAATGCTGTACCCTGGACTTCAGCCCATTGTTTGGGACACATTGTATAATGTTTTCTGTAGCGATTGCTCCAGCTAATTACTATTATACGCAAAAAGCTGGGATAAAGGAAACTCCGATAGTAATAAATATTAGGCAACATACATTGATCTGAACCAAATTGCTAACCACTTATGGAATTCTGAGTCTACGACGTTAACTACGACTCTGTTCTCCACAATGCTAGATTCCATAAGCATAACTTAATGTCAAAATCTAGCTCTAGTCGATATGACAAAACATTTAATACGCAGTGTAAAGCTGTTGTCATAGTTAATGACAGGACATTAAAATTGCACTCAATTTGCAAGTATAATTGTTTAATACTGGAACTGTCGCAACGCGGGCTCACTGAGCTATGTAATGTTAATCGCTGTGTCACATACCTTCCTAATCATATTGTGATATTTTCGTCTGCCCTAATAACCTATTTTACGGTTGTTGGTTACTATAATATTTATTTCAGCATGTGGGCTGAAATAAACAAAGTTTGTAAAGATTGCAGTTTCAAGACACAATATGTTTTATTTTCCTGCTAAAGTGATACAAAATTTTTATCATGAATTACGAACTCTTAGCTTATCTAGCGTAACGTATAAGCGTGGAAGTCTCTTTTAAAAAACTGGTGGGTTCTTAACAAGACATTGCCACGATAGCTTATCTTTTTATCAACGCTAATCAAAATATGTCATCTTTTTATTTTTCTATTTCAAGTTTAACATTGACATGTATGAAAAGGCACGATCTTCTTACCCTTACGCAGGTTTGCGCAAGCGTCGTGACTCCCGCGGTAATCACGGGCGACATATCAGTCGCGAAGCCTGCGCAATACTCGGAGATCACATTAAAAATGTGCTCTCTACCTTCAAGGGCGAGGCATCAGCGAGCATTTGAGTATAAATGCACTGACCTACTTTAAGTGAGGTGCTGAATATCTGTAGCTAGCCTCGGTTACGGTGGTTAAGCGACGGTAACAGAAGCCGGTAGCCGGATGGATGACCATTCATTTACTATTTCGACTTGCTCGTTACGGTAAATGGTATGCTGAGCCGTTGATTCGACGCGTTAATAAATAAATGGACGGTAAATACTTATTAGACAAGCCTGTACTCTATAAACATTGAATATGATGATGATGACCACTTAATTTTTTTCAACAATAATCGAAAAATACCAATCTAATTATTAATAAAACTGGGGTATTAAATACTAAAACAAACTGTTAAAGCGAAAACTATTTATTAAATAAACGAAAATACGATTATAATTCAAGCACCTAATACATGGAGGCAAACATCAAATAATGTGTAAGCATACTATTCAATTTAAACAATGTTAGTGACATTTATTAATCTCTGATATTTAACCGACAGCCTTGACCCCGGCTAGTGAAAGGGATGTGCCGACGGTACGTCTCATGCGAGCCCCGCTGGCGTTAATTTGACAAATTAAACTATTTCAATACCGGTCTTTATTCGAATTCTATTGTGTGCCGTTCACGCGTTAACGCAACGGGACACGGATAGAAGGGTCACAATATCAACGAACTTACATACTATTATGTAAGATTTATATACGTTATTTATGCACGAATATTAATATAAAATCGATATCAAATCTATTTTTTTAGAAGCGAAAACTTGTTAAAGAAAATGACAGATATAGGCAAATAAAATCAAAATAATATTTCTTAATATTTAAGTTCGTTGATAGTATATAAAAAGAGTTAGATTAGAACAGTCAACAGGCCAAGCATGAGTTGTAACCAAGGCAGGAGGCAACGAGGGGCCGGGCTCAGGGCAGCGCATCAAGTGTCGCCTGCAAATAGGCGTCGGGATCGGGGATGTCGGCAAGGAAGCCGGCCGCGTCGCACATCTCTGCGAATGACGCGCACGGCAACAGTTCATCTGTTAGCGTGCTCACTATGCGCTCGGCCGCTTTAGCGTTCGCCTCGTCGTTGTGACGGATGTATTCGGCTAACTTGACTGGCCACTGTTCGACGGTTGTTGCGGTCACGTTCTGTGAAGATTGTGTTGTTTTATAAAATAAAGTTGGTAAAAACCATTTCTTTAATTTAACAATATAAAAAATAATACATTTACAATTTAAGTATCGAACGCGATAGTTGGATCAGCAGCACCGTTTTGCACAGTGATACAGCTCGGCATTATGGTTATGCTGGCTGTTCCCACACAATCAAGAAATGCCAATGCCTTGCCGCGCTGTCAGGTTACTTATGAATGCGTTTTTTTTAATACCTACCGATTTGTCTCTAATTATTTTATTTACTGTTTACGCTTTTGCGTCTACTTATTGAATTAACGTAAAGTGAAATTTATTAAACATTTTCTGTGGTAAAAGTCGAAAACATGACATACGAGGAATAACCAAAACCATATCAACAGATGTCTTATCGGTCCCAATGAGTTTATACGCAACGCTCACCTTGAACATGACAGTGTACAGCTGGTCGAGTACGGCGATGAACAGCGCGTAGGGCTTGTAATCGGGCCAGGCCCGAGGTGCTCGCTGGTCGGCAGCCAACGCCCGTAACGCGGGTCCGCCCGGGCAAACGGCACGAGCGTGACCGATCACTAACATACGCTTCAGCATCTCCACGCGGATCGTCTTCCATCTAATAATTCACAGAGAAATATATGAGTAAAAAAATAAACTTGTATTTTTTATGAAATTTATTTAATTTTAAAGGACAAATCAACACAACTGGTTGTTTAATGTTTTTTAAACATTTAATTGACGTTAACGACACCAGACATTTATCATATTTTCCAGAATCAGGCGTCACTTGGCAGAAGACAATAACCATCAATAAATAAAAAAATATCCATCTTACTTCCGCAAAAATTGTATCGCAGTCCAGGTGTCTGCGGATTTCTGCATTTACTTGCCAAGGCAGTGTAAATTGCCTTTATTGCATTTACATTTACCATAACATAAACCGTCCAGTAATATAAAGAATTATAAATAAAAACGTTTGATTGATCATTCTGTTTATATATTGATTCCCACCAGCTTCAAATGGCTTACTTGTCATGCGGGTAGAGTAGCAGTGCGAGTGTGGCGTAGTACAGAGGACCGTCGGCGTCGTGAGCCGCCTCAAGTAGCCGAGCCGGAGCCCACGCCAGCGAAGCTTCCAACGCTGACACCTCACGTGCCGCAACACGAGACCTTCATACAATAAAGCACTTTATCTCAAGAACTAAATACAGTTTTTTTGAGCGGGAGCAAAAAACGTCATTTCAGTAGAACACTACTGAACAGGACTTCTGGTTAAAACTAGTGTTGTGTTTTCATATCTACGATCAGTATATGTGTGTGTGTGTGCAAGCACGAGAATTTGCAAGTGAAACAAAATAACGGAAGCTGTCTTTACAAACTGTCTCAAAAAGTTCACAAGGTTGATTAAATCCATTGATCATCCATCGTTCATAAATCAGCTCTTATCATCATTAAACGTTATCTTATTAAGAAAATAGATTCCTGACAAGTCTGTATGGGCTTTGGTACGATTTGTTTTCCATTATGGAAAAACTTAAAAAGAAAAGTGAAGTTACATAGTTTAAAAATAGAAAGGAAAGTGCTATTAAAGTTGTCTGAGGTTTGCAACAAAAATATTAATGACAATTAAATAATTGGTGGCCAGTGGACCCAGTTGGACCCAGTGACATTTGTTATCCACATTTTTCGTGGAAATTATATTTGCAATGTATGGCGAGCTCTCAGCAGCAATAACAGTAACAGGACAATAAGAGTGATGCGACTTACGTGTTAATGACATAGAGCGCCATATGAATGAGGGCAGGCACCAGCTGCATGTTGGACAACGGCCCACCTCCACCAGTGTCGTCGTGGAACGTACGTCCTCTAGAGAATCTCAGCAATAGCAGTTTTAGATCGTGGATCGTGCAAGTGTGTCCGATATCACGGTGACCTGTGCATTCCTGTGAGAAAAGTTAATAGAACTTATGTTAAAATCATTAACTTGATATAATTGGTTAAAGATTATTTAAATCTGTCGTTGTTGAATAAATTGCAGTATATATGGAGTATATTTCCTTAAGCCACTTTTAATATAGAAATAAGCAGAAATAATTTTGTGATTATGTTGTGAATGATTTCGTTGCACTATGCATAATATTTTTAACTATTTGAAAGTTTAACTTCACTTCTTATAAATATAATATTAATTGTCAAGGATTATTTATTGGTTATTTTTTACTGTTACAGTAAAAGGCTGAATTTATACCCTGCGCCAATCGGTACCTGTCAATCAATAAGTCTATTTGAGCAAACGAGCAATGCAATGACACAAATTCAACCCTACGATAGTTGATATTTCAGCCACTATTTAGTATTTTCGTATAATTTCAATAACTATGAATGTAGTGTCTGGTAGAAAGCATTGTATTGAAATTTGAAACTCTTTTTGTAAACGTTCATAATTTGCTGCACCCTCTTTAGTGTCAGCAGTAACCAGCAGACTCCGGTCGTCAATCATATAACTATCTATTGGCTTACTAAAATCTTCATGTAACTCACTTGAAGGTATGTAGTGTGTCTAGCAAGACAGCTCGCGAAGGCGGACTCAGGTACGTGCGGGCCCCACAACGGAAGCAAACCGTTGCACCGCGTCGAAGCATTCTGAAGCGCTGCACTCTCCCATTCGTCTCTATACACGATATCACATTACATTAAAACCAACAGCCTGGTACTCAACCCACAAATATTATTTAAATTTTAGAAAATATTGAAATAATCAAAACATACAGCCTATTTATTTGAAAAGCACAGTAAGTGTAAGTTGGTGATGGTAAGTCAGGACATGATGAAAGATTTTTCTTTTCGTAAAGGTAAAAAAGGATTTCAAATGAGTTGTAAACCAAAATATATAATATGTGATGTAAATTTGAACATAAATGGTAAACATATGAAATGGGCACTAAAATCAGCTGTTTCGGTAAATTAGAACATCATGGAGTTCTAGAGATTCTAACAGAGTATGTACTATAATTAGACTATATGGCAGTTCTTTGTGCAAAATATGAGAATGCTTGTCAAAACTGCTTACCTGGCACGGGCTAAGCGAACGGCTGCCATGTGACATTCGACATGCACGATGTTATAATGGGATACTGTGGTGTACCCTAAAGTCTTGCGTGCGCGCACCTCATATTCTTCAACGGGACACCGCTTTGTGAACGTGTAGATACCTAACACCTGTTAATTTAAAAATGTATTTTTCAAGTTAGTTTATGAAGACATTAAGGAGGTATGGATAATTAAAATGATGTATTAACCTTTAAAAACTCTTTTTCGGTGTATACATTGTAAGATTAGAAGTATTATTAGTATTCCTGATTCAATTTAATCCGATTAACGATGGTTCGAAGCTTGTAAAGTTAAGGAGGCAATGGATAACAAGTAAATTGACTATCTCGAACTCCTTCGCGCTTCCGATGGCATTTGTTCCAGCTGCATTTGCCATCATTAAGAAAACTATAAGTTGTATACTGTTTATAATGAGACTTCTTAATATTACTGTATGTATGTGACTGTTTGCAGTCATTATAGCTCCCACTAATATGTGTAATATCGGCGGTAGCTTTATTAAGAAATTATCCTTGGAGTTTTCTAAACCTTGTTGACACTTTCAAAACGGCATAGACCTTTAAAGCCATGGATTACAGTAGGCGTCGTGAAGTCGATTAAGAAAAGAAATAAATTACACCAAAAGGCTAAAAATTCACCACTTAATGTGGAGTTGGGCACGTTATATAGAAAGTATAGAAACACATGTAATAGTTTAATAAAAGCGTTAAAACGAGAATACTATCAAACTGAATTTGCAAATAAAAATGGTAACATTAAAGAAACCTGGAAACTAATAAAAGAAGTAGGAAATATTAATGCATCGTGTTCGCAATCTTCTGATCTACTCAAAATAAGTAACACGCCCCTAGAGTCGCTTAATCAAGTTAACAAATATTTTACCAATGTTGGTAGTGACTTGGCCCACACTACTTTAGTGAAATTAAATAAAACAGAATCTGACCTCGTTAAACTTGCAACTAAAAACGCTCCTCTCTCATCAATGTCTTTCTTTATGACAGATCCTGAGGAGATACGGATCATTATTCAAAGCCTTAAGTCAAATAGCTCTCCAGGCTGGGATGACCTATCTACACTGTTCTTCAAAACATGTAGTAAATATCTCTGCGAACCCATTGCTCATTTATGCAACCTAAGTTTTGAATCTGGAAAATTTCCGAACCTCTTGAAGCAGGCAATCGTTGTTCCAATTCATCAGTCAGGTGATTTGTTCTCCCCTTCCAACTATAGGCCCATATCATTGTTGACTATTCTTACAAAAATTTTCGAAAAATTAGCTAATAAAAGATTGATGCACTATTTGGAGACTAAAAAGCTCTTGAATATCAATCAGTTTGGGTTCAGGGCAAATAGGTCCACAGACGATGCTGTCCTTCTACTTACATCTAAAATATCATCGTACCTGGATAAGGGAGACAGGTGTGTTGGAGTATTCCTTGATCTGCAAAAAGCATTCGACTCTGTCTCAATTCCGGTACTTTTGACACGTCTTTCTTATATTGGTATCAGAGGAATGCCTCATCTGTGGTTTAGCGATTATTTGTCTGAGAGAACGCAAAAAACGAGAGTCAAACAACACGTCAGTGACTCGGCTTCTTGCAGCTTTGGAGTTCCGCAGGGCAGCATTCTTGGACCTGTTCTATTTTTGATTTATGTTAACGAATTGTGCCAAATTAAACTGTGTAATGCGGATCTCATAATGTTTGCAGACGATACTGTTATTCTCTTTCATGGCCCTAATTGGGACTCTGTACAAAAACTGGCCGAACTGGGACTTTGTGAGGTCACTAGGTGGCTTGAAGATAGCTTACTTACGATCAACACCTCCAAAACAAAATATGTTTGCTTTCATAAAACGGCACATTCCGAGCCTCCCAGTGAAATCACAATAACCATCCACACTCACCCGTGTAACAGGAGCATTGACCCTGAATGCAATTGTACTACACTTGAAAGATGTGATAACGTTAAGTATCTTGGAGTTCACATTGATGGCAAGTTGAATTGGAACAAGCATATATCTGTCCTGGCTGGTCGACTAAGAAGGTTTATACATGTGTTCAAAAACTTAAGAACAGTACTTGACAATGAACTTCTCCTGCGCGTATATAATGCTCTATGCCACTGTCTCATCAACTACTGCATTTGTTCATGGGGAGGTGCAGCAAAATCATACCTTATCGAAGCGGAACATGCTCAGAGAGCCTTGATAAAGGTCATGCTGTCCTTACCTTATAGATACCCCACTTCTGATTTGTATAGGAAAGCGGAGGTCCTTAGTGTTCGAAAAACATACATTCTTCAATGTTTAAGACGTTACCATAAGTCAACAGGACCCATAATAAACAATAAAAGGACTAATCTTTGCCGGGTACCAAGGGTAAGGAGTGCCTTAGCCAGTCGTCATTATGACGTGCAAGGTCCTCGAATTTACAACAAGATCAATAGAATAATTAAAATCCATGGAACTGATGATTTACACGCTAAGAAAGTAATATTAGACTGGCTAAAAGATAAAGAATATGAAGACTGTGAAATGTTATTGGTCTAACTTTATCTGTAGTTCATGTACTTACATAAAAACTATACTATACCAAGCACACACATACTTTATCATAACACACTGATACACACTCTTCTATACACACACCAGCTCTCGCACACACACACACACACACACACACACACACACACACACACACACACACTAACACAACCCTGCACGCGTACTGGTCCTCATCTTTTTATTTTTTTATTATGCTATTATTATTATTAACTCGTTTTTTTTTTTTTAACTTTGTGAGGAAGTTGTACAATTACTTTGTTTTGTTAGTCTGCTCAGGCGCAAATTTATTTGTATCTTACTTTGGGGAGCAACTGTCTCCTGACATACAGGCTGTGCCTAGTTCAGGAGACAGGGCACGCACTGAAATGTACCATTTATGACTAATAAAGATATATTATTATTATTATTACTTTAAATTTTTGTCATCATCCTATTAATGTTTCAACTGCTGGAGCGCAAGACTCCATGATATTATTATCCCTATGGATAATGACATCCCTCACACGATTACAAGGAATATTATACACAAAGCATCCACCCGCAAAATCTTTAATTCTTAAGTTGGCACATACAACTATGCCAAAATACCAGATAATCAAAAATAAGCAGTAAAAACCTGTTATCAACAACATTGTACAAAATATACAAAAGAAACCTAGAAAATGGCAAGACAGAAATACGACTAACGAATAGAACAGAGCCGTTAGAAACTTCATAAGTGATACCTTAGTAGGCTGGTACTTGTAGCCCTCACGACAGATACAGCAGACTGCGCCTGCTTCTTCGGCCAGATCAGCGACTTGCTGCGTCAATGAACACTGCGCCGTCACCTGCCCGCGCTCATTACTGCGCATGCCTAGGGCGCCCAGTTGCCGCTCGCGAACTGCCATTGCTAAACGTTTCTTTTCCTGTGATAGCACAACAATTTCTTAGAAATCTTATTTTCTATAAAATAATTGTTATTAATTAAATGGAAATCTCACACCACAACGTAATGCTAATGGAAATACACATTTTACAAGAATTGTTGGAAATATTTGATTACGTGTTTTGATCGTTGTTTTTAATATATGTAGAAAACTTACTTTAAGCTGTTTATTTAATTTAAGGAGTCTAACCATTTACTTTAAAAAAAAGAAGAAACATTGTTTTTCTTTTCAAAACTTATTTAAAAAATCGACCTCAACGCAATTTACGTTTTATTATAACCTCGATATAAGTCAAGCTATTAAAAGTGTGTTTTGTAGCATTTTTATAAAACTTGTCAGTCAGATAATAAGTTATTACCTAATGAAAGGGAAATAATATTCGATAATAATGACACGAAATTATAAATTTACTCAGACAAAACGATTTGTCAGTATAATAAGGTAATCTTAATGATATAAGACTGACCTGTCGTGTGAAATCTCGCACTTGCTGCACCTTGGCTGCACACTGCGGTTGGGAGCGTAGAGCTTCGAGAAGATTCTCGGCCAACGAGCCCACGTGCTCACCCGACGACACTTGCTCTAGCCGATGTACGATCGGGATCACCTTCTCGCATACTAGCATCTGATAAAAATAATATGATTTATGTATTCTTTTAGTGAATGTACGAGAACGGCTAAAGAGAGTCATCGTATACCAATGGGTTGTTATATGATGAGTCCGAATTAATCTTTTATTTAATATGTTTTTTAAATATGTTTTTGTGTATTTTAACATAATTTAGAGGAAATAAATAATATGACCTTTCACAAACTTATTTTATAAATAGTGCAATGCCCGTTTTTAATGAAACTTTTTGCACTAAAGTTTCATTAAAAACGAAAAAAGATGGTCGTCTGTAAAGTCGGTTTACGGGCGATAATTTTACGTGATAACGTCATAAGAAAAAAAAATATGAATAAATGCATATGTTTATGAATTGAATTAAATTATTAACACTGAATTATCATTTTTTTTATATAAATACAAAGGAGTTAATTTAAAATCACAAGTTTTTCGATAAACACTTATTTGAACTCTTTAGTTCAAATGTTTTTTACTTAAATTATATTGATTAATTACAAGTAACAATGTGCTATTAACAATTTATTTACAACCCGAACATTAGGCCGATCGAACCTCTCCATCGTTTGTTCCACGCTCTAGCTTGCAGGCTCGGCTCAGGCGTAACGTGACAATGAGTCATGCTTTTTCGTGCGTGCAGCCGGCGTTGAATTTTAATTCAATTATAGGATGTTATCATGTCAAAAAAAAAATCATATAAAACATTTTTGGGCCTGGAATCGTCGCGGGTGTCTCCAGAATACTATCAAAGTTTCATCACGATCTGATCAATGGTTTCGGAATGCATAGGGAACAAACATTTAAACATTGATTTTTATTTATTTCATATTATCCTGTTAGTTTCAGCAACAGATTAGTCAAAAAAAAAAAACAAAGTTATCAGATTTAAATCTAATTCAAGTAATATTAGGATATTAAATAACTTTTTTTTTTTTTTTATAGAAAATAGGCATGCGCTTGACCACTATCTCGCCTGATGGTAAGCGTCGATGCGATCTAGGATGTGACGCGCCTGCCTAGAAGATACCTATTTACTCGTGACTTGAAGACCCCCAAATTGTATTTGTCAGGAAACACAGACTCAGGCAAAGAGTTCCACTCCTTAGCGGTACGCATCATAAAATTGAAACCAAAACGCTTAGTGCGACTCTTTGGTGTATCCACCATATAACGGTGTCGCCAATTTGTTAGTCTGGTTGTCCGATGAAAAAATGGGGATGGCGGAACAAGGTTGTGCAATTCAGCTGCACACTCTCCGAAATGTATCCTATAAAATACTGATAGGCTTGCAACTTTCCGCCTATGCTCAAGGCTTTTGAGCTTTTTACAGAAAAGATCTTCATTGCCGATGAGCCTCTTGGCCCTCCTCTCGATGGACTCAAGCGTCTGGAGCTGGTATCGGGCGGAACCGTCCCAAAGATGAGAACAATACTCCATACACGATCGAACTTGTGCTTGGTAAAGGGTGAGCAACTGTTCCGGTGTGAAGTATTTTCTCACCTTCGCCAGAATGCCAAGTTTTTTTGAAGCCACTTGAGCCTTGCTCTCAATGAAAGAGCCAAAATTGAGCGTCGGTGACAAAGACATACCGAGAAGCTCAAGATGGTCAGTGATCGGCAAGGATACACCTCGGAAAGTAGGAGTCAAGTTGAAAGGACTCCTTTTAGCGGAGAAAAGACACGCCTGGGTCTTTGACGGATTGAACCCCACTAGATTGGCATCGCCCCATTCAGAGACAGCCTGCAGAGATAGGTTCATACGGCTAACCATCGCCTCTCTATGACACTGGATCTGTTCAGCACTGGCTCGTGCATCAGATATATAGGTCTCTACAACAGTGCTGTCATCTGCGTACCCCAAAATACCGGGCAAAAGCAGGTCATTTATATGCAGCAGAAAAAGAGTTGCAGAGAGAACGGAACCCTGAGGGACGCCGGCATTGATAGCCAAATGGTCAGACGAGCTACCGTCAATGACAACTCGTATTGACCGATCCCTCAGGAAGTCCGATATCCAGACACACAAACCAGTGGGAAGACCATATGACGGAAGCTTGCTAATAAGGCCCTCATGCCACACCCTATCAAAAGCCTTCGAGATATCAAGAGAGACGGCAAGCGCCTCACCATGCCTCTCGATGGCTTCGCTCCATTTGTAAGTGGGGTATGCTAGAAGATCTCCGGCAGACCGGTTCCTGCGAAACCCATATTGCCGGTCACTAAGGAGGTCATTTTCTTCTAGATACGACAGGAGCCTGTTGTTCAGTACACGTTCCATTATCTTGCAGAGAATGGACGTGACCGAGATGGGCCTATAATTGATAGGATCAGCACGACTGCCCTTTTTAGGCACAGGTTGCACGTTGGCCAGCTTCCAGGACTTTGGCACTTGTCCTTTAGCCAAAGATAAACGATATAGGCGTGTCAATACCGGAGCTAACTCAGGAGCGCAAGTCCTTAGTACTATGGCTGGTATACCATCCGGACCACTGGCTTTATTCACGTCCAGTTCCCGCAATGCCTTTCTGACTTCGGTTTGTCTTATACGAATTTCAGACATAAAAATAACTACCACAATAAAACATAAAATAACGAGATAATGAAGGAATATAATAACATCTTCGTTTAATCAAATTTGTGTTATGTTTAAAACCCTTGGAATATGATACATATATAGGTAATAGTCAAAAATGTCAACAAACCTGCGTGGGTTCGTGGTCGGCGGCCAAGCCAGTGAGGAATCGCAAGATATACTTGAGCGCAGGCCGGCTGATGAACTCCTTCAGCTCGTCTGAGTCCGTACACACTAGCGTTGGTTTAACGCACGGTGCGTGTTTCTACAACAATTATTATCACATTGTAGTTGACAGAGAAATAAAGAGAAAGAGGATGATTATAGGGATTTTTTTACTAAAGTTCACTAGGTATGATTTAAGCTCTAGAAAAAAAACGTTGATATAATGGTTTCAACAGTTAAGTTTATATTAAACGTCCAGAATTCAATATGGACTCACCACAATATACTCAAGGGCATCACGGACTACTCCAAGAGATATGAGATAGTCCTTCAGCGTTCCACCAATAGAATTTCTCTCAATATTAGCGCAGAGAACACAGAACAACTCCATGCGGAACTCCTCTTCCGTCCACTGCTCTGAGTCAAGTCGGTCGAAGTCAAGGACAGGTTTAAAGTGATCTACTAGCATTGCCATCTTGAGGTCGTTGCCATAGACCAGAGCTGCTAGTACTCGTGTCAGATGACCCAAAGCTACGGAGTTGCTACGAATTCCTAAAAAAATATAATTTAGGTTAAAGTAACGCACCAATAGCGGTAATTTTCTTTTACTACTTAATTTAAAGCCCATTTCAACGTACCAGGACATTCGGTACAATTCAGGAGAGCCTGAACGTATTCGGGCCCTCCAAATGTAAGGGAGAATTGCAAAAACGATTCTAAGCTTTCACTCGCCGCAACAGACAAAATACGTTCCATTATCTGAAACAAAAAAAAAAGATCACAATAATGCGAATGTCATATAAGTCGGATATACACTCTGATTTTACTTAAGACTGTTAATTTATGTGGCTTAAATGACCGTATTTCTCATTAACTTGATACCTCCACGCGTTTCTAAGAAATAGTGTCCTGGCTCACTAAGAGACAGTGAAGTTATTATATGAGGGGTTCCTTTTCCCTTTGAGGCACGTTACTCTAAAATGTAAATGTTGTTGAGAGGTAAAATCACTTGAAAACAGCTGGACCTGACCTAGAGTTGGAATGACGTATTTAGGGTAAAGCAAAAATTGGTAAAGTTGAATTATCGGGAAGAGAAGATAAACATGGATAACTCATAATGCAAAAAGTCAATATCTGTCGAGGACGAGGTTGTTGGTTATCATTCCTTGTGTTTGACAAAAAAAACCGCTTGCGAGCGCTTGTAAGAAAAATGGCGATCGCTGAGCGATAATAAGCAAAATGGCGGATTGTGTCAGCGCAGCTGAAGTTAGCAAACGTGTCCTGGCCGAAAACTGTATAGTTTGTTTTTCACCGCTGGTAAGCGCATGCAAGCGCTTTTTTCTTCCAAACACCTAGCAACAGAAAGGGTTACTAAAGTTTTGTTGCTAAGATATTCTTATCAAACGACATGAATAGTAGTGACCGCTTCATCTATAAAGTCTAAACACTTCTTCTATTTAGTTACTAACCATTCAATCAGTCATTAATGGACATGCGAATCCATTGTAAATCAGTACTACTACTGAGCACTATAAGCTCTAATTTACCTGCAATCGACACTTAAATTTATGTTGGCTCGACAGTAACTATGACAGCAATAAACCAAAACGCCCACTGCTGTACGGGAGCCTCGTCCAAAATCGCAACATTCGGCACGGGTTGGATATAGCAGTAAAAGGCAATATTTAGAAAATAGCTGTTGAGGTTGCCGGATACCATACTACCTTAGAACTAAACCACCTAACCCCAAAAAAATTGCTTTTCAGATTTTTCACTTATAAATTAATGGCGTACTTAAATATTTTTTATCTTGAGCACATAAATTTAATGTCCATAGTTTTAAAAGCTAAAGTTACTTTAAGTATTAAACTACTGAATATTTTTTTTTTTTTAGTTTTCGTTTATTTTACTTTCCAATCCAAAGTTGTGTTAACTCCAATTATTTGTCCTACATTTTTATCAAATCATATTTTGGGTAGGTCGTTTAAGTTCTAAGGATGTGATATCGAGTCAATTGGTCAGTAATAACCTGAACAAGCAGTCCTATCGCGCATACCTCGAGCAGCTGGTAGACGAGATGGGCACGCGGCATGTCGCGCTCCTCGTCAGCGGCCAAGTGCAACGCGTGTAGCAGTACTGGAAGCGCGCGCGTCTCCGCCCGTGTTAGTACACGAACGCAGCGTCGCACTCGCGCGCATAGCGACAGCAGCCGCAGTAGCGTCGAGCATAGCGCACGGGCTGCGCCCACGCGCTGGATGGCTGCCAGCCGCTGCAGCATCACTTCCAAACCGCCTGTATATACATACAGAAATAAATACTCATCAATTTTTCAAATAGTTCCTATAGACAAAGAAGGTAATTGGAAATCTTTTTGCTGCTACAGCACCAGTCCCTGAAGCATCACTTCCAATCCGGCTGGATGTATATGATGAAATAAAAACTAGTTAGTTTTACACAGAGCTACTAAAAGCAAAAGAGGCAAATTCGAGATATCTTTGCGACTATAACTGCCAGCATCAGTTCCGCCTGTATGTACCCAACGAAATTCCTGTCATACAAAGAGTTGCTAATGAGAAAGGAGTGAAAATGAGACTTTTGTTACATCTGGTGCAGGTTTTAAATCTTTAATAAATTTCTTTCTTTCTTTATGAATTGCAATATCGATGAGGGTAATTGGAAACCCATTCATTATTATTTGTCTATATTAATGTACAGATTAAGTTAGAAAGAATATAATTCCCACACAATAATATAATATACAATATCACCAACAGCATATCAGTATCCATCGCTAGAATAGTAAGCCTTTTACCCTCCTTGTGAAAGAAAACACTTTAATGAAAATAAACCGTAACTCAACACGCGAACCTAGTTCGAATTTGTAGCATAACGTGCCTTCTGATTAAGCTCGAGATGATAGATTTTTAAGTCATCCATGACCGGCTCTTAGGAAAATTATTAAACCTCCAAATTCAAACGCACTAACCACTGTGCTAGCGAAATCCTCTGTACGTAAAATCAACAAACAGAAAGCATTAAGAAAATAAATACAAACATAAGCATTAAGAAAATAATCATGATCATCACCACAGTCAGCGAGCACGTTGGCCATGCGATAGGTCTGTTCGTCGTCGACGGCTTCGGCGCTGGCCTGGCTAAGCGTCTCCACAAATTCTTCGGTAGCGTCGCCCAGGAGACCTCGCATACGGTACACTACGCGCATCGCGTCCACGCCTTCGCCAGATGTGCACCACACCTAATCATAAACCAATTTATCATAAATAGCAAGCGATGAATTGTCAAACTTCGAGATTCAATACTTTAAAGAAAATATAAGTCGACTACTCCTCGACTATTTGTATTTAATTGACTTGTGGTTAACGGTGTTGGTTTCACAATCAGAATTCCTTTTAATTTGTTAGTAAGATTATTTTGTAAAATAGTGAAACCATTTGTTGACCCCAATAAATAAAAAAAAAGTTATTATGGCAAGGTCAAGAAATTGGCAACTATTTAGAGTTTATGATACTAAAAAAACTAACGAATCATATAATTAAACCATTAAAATAACATAAAACAACAAATAATAAGAAAATATATGTATTATAGGCCGGTGTTAAAAGTTTATATTAAATATCAACTCAGTTATATTGAGGCTTATTATATTATTTTCCGTATAAAAAAACAAATGACTTATTTCGCACGTGATATGTTTATGTTTTTTACCTTCTTGTAAACCTCTTTGACGGGCAGATCCAGCGACATAATTTTGTTGCAGACGAGCAGTTCCATGCCGTTATCGTCCTCGAGCAGCGCCACCAGTTCGCAGTCAGTGCAGATCTTATTCTTTACGTCGCGCATCAACGGGCCCATTCCCGGCTCCAGTGACGAGTATGGATTGCCTAACATGCGACCCTGTCAAACAACAAAGAACAACAGTTTCAAAGGTATGTGATACAAATGATGTTGACATTTTTTTATATATAGAAACCAATGGAAGTGAGTCGTGGACACTGACTGAATCATCAACTTTATAACGCCCAATAACCAGTTGTTGGTAGGTAATGATTGCTTTTTTTAAAGACTCCAAATGAGGTGGTATTTATATCAACATATCAAATATTATTTTATAATCATGAAGTGAAACTCAAACCAGCTGAAAGTATTCAGATAAAGAATAGTGATATATTGATACCTGTAGGAAGTCCTCCTGTTGAGGGTCTTTCTCTAAAGTGAGGAAGAACTCGCCGACGTCATTCTCCTCGGGGTAGATGATGGAGCAGAGCCGCTCGAAAATGAAAACGGGTGTACGGTAGTCGTGCAGCGGGTACTTTTGCACTGTCTCGATACACACCGACATGAACTCAGCTGTCTCCGCCTCCGTGCCTAAAGGTTTGATGATTGCTTCATTAGTGAGTGTACTTGTGTTTTTGTATTTCTTCAAGTATCTTTTTTACTTTAAAATCACACAAAATCAAATAACGCAGTGCAGATCTGGTATTATTAACATGGTGTGGTAAAATATTTAAGTACGTTGTGTATTTATCATAGAATATTATTTAATTTCTAACTTTTTACATACATATTTATATGTACCACTTTCTTTTTCGTTTAAATATCGTGCCGGAACTTAAATGTGAAGAACTACGTATACATACCAGTCGTCATTTCTTCCAGAAGCTCAAGCAATTTCTCTTGGGTGTCGTCGGTTAGTCGGGTACGTTGCACGACGAGACGCCGCAGCGATAGGTACCCACCAAGTACGGCGCCCACTAACCGTCCTTTGTAAGCGCGCCGAGCGCCACCTTCTTCCAAGAACATCGCTAGCAGCTCCGTCAGACGCTTTAAAGCGTAACCTGGGTTTCAAAATTTATATTACATAACGTTAGAGTTAACCGTTGCCACAAGATATATTTATATGCTTGAATATAATAAATAAATATTGATCTTCAAAAATATTGATCAATTTTCCATCATATTTTATCGTGACTACGATGTGCAACTATTCAATTTTAAAGTTCATTGACAAAAAATAATAATAGTTTGACCATCAAAAATTGGATATATAAGCAATAATTTCATTAAAAAAAATTATAATAATCATTTGCACACTTAATATATTCAGAGATCTTATTTAAAAAAAAATATTTACCTTGAGCCAAGTCTGAGGTGAGTGTTGTCTCTTCGAGACGATGCAGCTGATCAATTTCCTTGGTCATTAAATCTGCTATCTGTTGCAATACTCCGCGCAACGCCAAAAACTGTTTCCAGGGTGCCTCAGAAGCTAAACCTAAATACAACAAAACCATATAAATATGTATTATAACTATATATGTCGAGAAAAAAATTAACTATTCTTATAATTATATAAAATATTTTTTTTACCATATAACTCTATTTTATACTTACTTTGATAAAGTTGCAAAAACTGTTCGCTGGCTTCTCCCGCTGATCCCACTTCGGGTAGGAAGCTAGTTAGAAGAATCAGCACCTGCGTGGTTATAGAGCAGTTTTAATTAACTTTTCTTTCTAAATACCTTGATTGTATTATTAATTGTTTAAATGGAAATCGACTAGAAATTGTATAGTCTTGGATGGATGGAAATAAAAGTTGAATCTTAGATTCAACTACTAAAGTTGAATCTAAGATTCAACTTTTATTTGGTTAAACTTAGATCTAAGTTATATTTATATACAACTTATATATATTTTTAACCCTGCGATAAAGTTTTGGTACTATCAATCTCGGCATATAAAGTTTATGTTAGATTAAAATTATAACTTAACGGTTTTTGTCACAAAAAAATGCCATGAGATAGTGAATCCAAGTTGTTACAAGCAGTGGTTATACTCACCGCCTTCGTCCTCTCGTAAGAGTCGCAGAGTGATTTGACCATCTGGCAAGCGGTATCGCGAGCAATACGCGAGCTTGGGTCAAACATTACAGGACGCAGCCACCCACCATCTTCTAAAGCCAATGGCCGCATACCGTGAGACAACAACGTCTGTTGGAAAAAAATATAGACCTGTACTCTTAAAAACCTTTTACCTAACTTAACTACACCTAATTTTTATGTCACATAAAGATTTCACTATAATTATGGTAAAAATAAAATAAAAAATATAAACAATAATTTTGTTTATGATTCAGCGATCCCTCTGAGCGGTACCTTTATTATTTATTAAACTTTATTGCCCACAGGACAGCACAAATGGTGGCCTTTTTATCTTACAATTTTTTCATGTTCTAGTAAAAAAAAAATCGTTGGAGGGTTAAACGTTGAGGAGAGGCACAGCCAAATTTGAGGAGTTGTACCAAACCAACTCCAACGATACCAGTGTGAGGCTCGATAGTAAAAGAACTTACCCGTTCGCGCCATTTGGCTAGATACTTCATGGCGAGGTGAGCATCGTGGGGCGGCAGCTGTGGCGATGGTGGAGCGGGTGCAGTAACCGTAGGGGCTGAAGCGGGAGCGTTAGCGGACAGACGCCGCCAATATTCGTGCGGAACGCGTCCCGCTAGCCATGAAGCCAGGTCTACCACCACATTCAAGGTCGGCGACGGGCCGTGAGGTAAAGTCGGTACTGTGCTCGAGTTCACGCCCTCCTAATTTAGAGAAATGTCACAAAATTACAGTCAATGAAAATTATTGTTTGTTATAATGATTGTTTCGTTGATTTAATACTACGTTACTTTAACGCATACGAATTAGGAGAACAAAATGAATTCTATTGATAGACCCGATATATATTTGACCTGACGATGTTGGCCAGCTGGGTTTAATTTGTGAGCAAAGAAGTCCAAAGCGTACAGTTTGCTGATTATGTGTGTGAGCTTTCAACATATACACTTATTATCTTCAAATCACGATTGAAATATATTTTATAAAAAAGAACATGTATAAAATTTACAATACAATAAATTTTAACAATTTTTACTAGAAAATCTGCTTAACATATAAAATATGACACCTTAATGGTAATTGACGAAAACAGCAACATGTCCTAAGTAAGCCCTGTACAAAGTCTAAAACTCTAAAGATTTAAATAAAAGTAGAGTATCAATATAGTAAGTTAACCTTGGCGTCTTTATTCTGATCAGGTTCAGATGCAGGAGCGGCAGGGGTGGGGGGCGCTGGAGCCATCAACTGCTGCATGTAGCGCATGCACGGTAGCGCCACCTGTTGCAGCGCGAACTGGTGCGCTACAAAATATAACAAGATGACACGTTAAACACCGAAAGTTTGAACCAAATTTTATACACATTACACCTACAAATTCTTAATAGTGTTTGACTTAATAGTATTTCAATTTTTCTTCCAGAAATTATACTGAACATCATCTGTGCATATAGATATTGGGTAATATTGCCATTGAAAGAAAAGAACGAATATTTGGACCCGTATTAGGTCCAATTACTAATCTCATAATAAAAAGGTTAACAAAGATAAGTCACTACAATGCTTTCTCATTGCGACTATTGTAGAGATGTATATAAAGTCTATCCATTTATCATCAAAATGCATGTAGTGTATATTTAATAGCGTAAACATTTATTGATTGTATCAATTTTATTATGCTTAAATGGTATCGCATAATTTGTCGAGTTACTACAGTAAGTAAATAAATAAACAAATTACTTACAATTCGGCGACGAAGTATTTATACCAGGTATTCCTGCCAGAACATCAGCTTTTAGAATTGCGTTAGAGGCCGGTGCAATACCAGCCACTTCAGTCAAATGAGGACAGCACCTTCAATAATAAATATTGCAGTTTAATATGAAGTCCGCCCTAAAACCACTTCCCCCGTCAAAGTAACAGTGACTTACCACACCCACAACTTCACTATACAGCGAAGTCTTGCTTCCCAACATTCTACAGAATCTTGAACTTTGACTAGGGACCCCAGCAAAAGCACTAAAGGTCGTACCTAGAACAAATAAACACAATACAGATCAAACATTACCGAAGCGGACATGTAAAGTTTCATGCTATTGTTTTAACATAAGCCAAATTACAAACGCTTAAGGTTTATTCTTGAAACAAGTTGATATCTCACCGAGTTGTTGTGGTCTTGCGAGGCAGCGTGACCCATGAGAGATAGAGTTATTCTCTGGCTTAGCATATTGCACAGTTGATCAGTCGCTGGCAAATTGTCCCGAGTCACCAGGCATATCAATGCTCGCACTTCTTCTTGGCACTGAAAGGCAAGAATTATTGAATAAAGGTAGGTAGGCAAGGTACAAAACGCTAGATATAAACGCTTTATTCTCTTTCGTCCAAATTATTATTGCAAATTAAATGATTAATCAATAAAATCAAAAGAATAGACTAGAATAGAAATCTTTATTTGTGAAGTACAGGTAGGTGCACATTAATTTTTTTAAATTAATTAATACGCTCTTTGCATATAAGTCTTTTATATGCAAAGAGCGCATTAATTATAGAGTACATTTATAAACACTGTGAAAAATCGTCGACTTATAGCGTTATATAATGCACAATCTGTTCATCTTAAGCGGGACTCGAACATCATCTACATTCATATGGTTACAAAGAAAGAGAAAATATAACAAAGTTAATAAGATCTCAGTTTTTTCATTAACCATCTGTAGTTTACTTCAAACTCAAAACTACCTGTGGCGTCCCACGATGCAGGTTATGATGCACTAGCTCTTGTACAAGGCCAAACCGGCAAAGACGCGAACGATGCTCGGCTTGCGACGCCAGCGCTCGTAGCAGTGTCAGGCAGTGCTCCGCGCACGCGAGCGAACAACCGTAGCAACCGCCGCCCGATTCTACGAGATTCAAAGGTAATTTGTTGAACTAGTAATTAACATAAATATAAAATTATTTTTATTCAATATGAGTACCTATTTGCAATTCGTGTATTAAAAGCTATGACTTCGTTAGTCGTACATGGGTACGTACGTAGTATTAGAAAGGATTATAATAATAATTAGAAGCCACACATTAGATAGGTCATTCCTGCTAGTACAAATCATTTCGGATAAATAAAAAGAAACCAAAAAAGTCCTAAGAAGAATGGCCTAAAATTAAAGATTGCAATATTTACAATAAATACAATACCTTTAGTTAGGTCGCTGTCATAGTTCTGGACCAATCCAGCATATACGGGTAATGTGTCGCCTTTCAGTTGCTCACTCTGTGATCTATCAAACGAGACGAGCTCTTTCCTGCGAACACAATGTAGATATAAGCTCGATAGCTGAAAGTCGTGACGAACACGATTACTGGTACTGATTACGTGACGTTACCTGCAGGCGAGCACCTTCTGTATTATCTTGGAAAGGTCCTCGAAGTGTCCCTTGCTGTCGACGCAGTATTTATGCGCTAGCGTCTGTATTACGCGGTTGATCTGCGCACCGCTGAACGATGTATTACTCGCGTTGCTGTTTTCATCGCCAGCACGTCCTTCTAGGCGGTGTTCGCTAATTTTGTGCAGAAGAGACTGACGAAAAGGAATGCAAATTTACATTACAAGGTGTAACAATAAAAAAAAATGCGACATTTACATTACAATAATAATAATAATTCAGGTCAACAATCAGGACGTCAGACGCGTCCGACAACAAAACTAAAGCTAAATCCAACTTTAACGTTGCGTTATGATTACGTTATAAAGATTTCATAACGCAGTGTTGTTTGACAGCACTTCTAACTAACAATATTCTCTTAATCAAAGTCGTGAATGCTGTATCGCGAACAATAGCACAAAGTTCGTCATGGTATTGAGCACAAACCAATTTGACATAGAATAAAGCAAATCTTAGCTAAATATTAACCAACACCTATCGTTTCGCTCAATGCTGAGAAAAGTGCCTTTTGCTTATAACTGTTGTTTAAAAATAAAGCACAGTTGTTTACCAAAGCCAAGCACGAGACCTATAGTTGTTAATTTAATTATCACCATAGGAAAAGTCAAAGATACCAAAAAGGAGAAAAATAACATCTGTAATATAAATAAATCACAAACAATTATATAATTTATTTTTTCCTCCATTGTGAATTTATTATTAATGGAATGATATATATTTGGAATTTTTCAGGAAAGCTGTAAAGTTTACCTCGAGCACAGGCTTGTTGGCTACAAGTTGGCGATAGACGCGGTCGGCCTTGTCAAGCAACGCCCCGATGGTTTGCACCATTTTTTTTCTTTCCTCATCATTCTCTATGGTGTCCACTGCACAACATGGCCGCGCAGTAAGCGTGTAGTCAAATTTGGCGTACTTGCAGAAACCACACGCATGGCAGAGGAACGGATCTTTCTCGTCGTAGTTTATAGCGCTGGTAAGGATAAATATATAACCATAATTTCGAATCGAATGAAGAGATACAAGTCAGTACCAAACCATCAGAAAACTACCTTTAGTGATCAGATGGACTCTAACGCAACTGATTCTCGGCATCGTAAATGTGTACAAGTAAATCAAATAACGTGATGCAATATATGAGTAAAATATTAGAATTTGGTAATGTTAAACTTACCGACATTTATGACATTGGAATACATTTTCGCCACAATTGGCACAGACACCAGGATTTGCTGGTACCGACTGTGAGCATCGTGGGCATTGCAGCGATTCACCTGTATATAAAAATAATTACATTATTTCCGAAATTTCCTGGAAATATTCTTACTATTTTGATAACTATCAAATCAACAATAATTGTTACTTACTTACTTATTTAAAGGACAATTTAACATACCAGTAGCCTGTTGGTTTTCATAGAAGTCCGCGTACTCCATCATGAGGTTGCAAGCAACAATCGGCAGTGGGAAGTCGACGCGTACTTCTGACTGGCCGGACTGGAGCTGGACGCGCTTCGCCTTGTGCCACATGCCTGATGGAAATGTAATATACAATACTCAGAACGTATCTTTTGTTAAATACATGTCGTAACAGCTTATAACTAATACTAAACTGTAGCTTGTCAATATTGAAGTAACTTATACTAACCAGGTTTGTTCTTGAGTTCTTGGACGGCTTGCACTGTTCTATTGTTATAGTAGAAGTTGATAGTGCGCACCATCTTGCTACGTTTGATGTCTCCGATTCGCAGGCTGATGCGGCTGATCATGTGACTGTTCACCAGTTTCACGATTTGTGTCGTCGTCGTGAACTTCGAGTCGATCTGCGTGCAGTTGCACCAATTAGCCCTTATGTGTACGGAATAAAGTAACAAATGGAATGCCGCCCGTAACGTTTGATAGACCATCCCTTTTTTTGATAGAAAATTTAAATTCAATTCGCCTGATTATATTTGATTTTCCTCTGTTTTATTCACTGACAATAAAGATTCTTTGAGTTTCTTAATAAATCTCAAGAGAAGCTAGGCAATAAATCTGCTATAGTACAAAATAGTATAGTATATGTTTTGATGCTTCATCATTATTAAATATCGAACTAGTATAATGAAATGATATAGATCTACGTAACATAAACAACAATATTGCTACACAGGGTAGTTAAGTGCAATACAAAGATAGCGACAGACATTATGGTTTACGGAAAAAGGTGATTATAATGTAATGCAACATCCAAACACTGCACTACAAAGCACAAAATCTAAAAGGGAATAAGTACTATCTGATTTGATTACACAGGCAAGCTTATTATAGTGAGCCTCGAATGTGACCAACCTTAATAGTGGGTAGTTTGATAGTCGCCATAGGTACTTCCGGGTTGTTGCACACTAGACAAGGTTCAGACTCCAGGTAGTACCCCTCTAACTCCACATAGGCTCCGAGCGCGGCGTACAAAGCCGCATTTCCATGGGACGCCAACAAGAGATTTTGATTCCGAAGGAGCTCAACGGCACTACCCACATATTTCTGAAAGTAGTTTATGTTTAAAAATTCGCCATCAATAAGTTCAATTTCCATTGCATTATTAAGCAAGCATTCGTAATAAAAGTTGTGAACTTCAAGAGGTGCGATATTATCTTACTTATACTTGTATTGGAACCGAAAAGTGGTAAGGAACAAAAATAAAAATTATGACTTGTGTAATTATTTTTACGATTTGATATAATTATGATAAATTAATTTGAAAATATTTTTAACTTACTTCAGTGTCAATATTAGGTGTCTTTAGCGTGAAGAATCCAAGTAGGTCCACAAATTGCGCAGCCTTGCGTCCGTATTGCGGCAGGGTGGGCCAGATTGCCCACAGCAGTGACACTAGTGACGCTTGCTCCGGTTGGGGCGAGTTGCTGTATTACATTTAAGTAATGTACACTTAAGATAATATATGTCAGTCTCATGATAATCTAAACTTGAATATAATTTTTTTATGATTTTTATATATTGTTTTGCATTTTGCTACTTAGGTACGAGAAAAGTATAATATTTAAAACAATAATATCATTAGCGAGCAGTCACCATTTTTTAAATAACGAGAACACTTTTTGGTCATTTCTAGAGTCTAGAGGCTTAGCAATATAATTATTCGAATGTGGCAAATTGAATGAACTTTTTGTGATAGTAAAAGAAACGATATACCACAGATCAAAAGGTTAAGGTTCCAGCGTAATCTAACAAAAACGGTTTAATGGTAATAGTAAAATTTAATAAGGGTGTAAGAGTATGAATACCGCATAATCTCATACTTACTTGTAAATAGCTAATAGCAACGCATGTGCTTGCCAGCGAACTGCAGTCGAGTTGGTCTCCAGTAGGAATGCTTTTACGAACATTCTTAACTCTTCTTGAGGCACCTTCAGGTAAAAAAAAAGGTTTTCAATGCGATTTCAGGATGAACATATAACTCAAGCATTTTAATAACTTTATTATTTTGTTTTATAATGTTTTTACAAAGAGAGCTTTTTACTACGTTCTTGTTTACCTGTTTCAATATTTGCTGTACCAAAGCGGGCACTCGCTGTTCCTGGAACTTAGATCCATCCGATATATAAGCATCGCTGTCAGCACTGCGTTCTCGATCAGGCCAGTCAGCTGAAGTCTGTAAACAAATTTAACTTTGTATTCATATAATGGCGCAAGTCCGTTCGCAAGGTTCTCGCCATCCATTATAATGTATATAAGGCATGTGCCTACTTTCAAGTTGATTAAGAATCTTAATTAAAATATACAAAAAATATCATTTTAAAAGTTTATATACCGAATAAATTTTTTAAGTCTAAATTCAACATGTTTCATTAGTCATTCGGGACTCTTTTAATTGAAACAGACCCGACGAATGTTTCCAAGTGTTTCTTAAACAAATTAATGCTCTATATCTTTATGTTCTAGGTATCTACTACCTAAAAATATGTAATATTTTAACTCATATCGAAAAATCATTGTTGAGCGATATTTTACCAAAAATACTATCCCACTTGGCTAAAGGTATGCACGTTACTCACTTTCGAATCGTGTCTCGCGTGGTGCGGGGGTGCACAAAGTGCAGCCTGCAGTAGCTGTAGGACGGTGGGCGCAACATGCGGGTGCACTCGTCGAGCCACTGTAACCAACCACGATAGGGCCTCGCGTCTTTCTACGCTGCACGTATGCTGCCAGTTACCAGTGCGCGCGCTCACTATCTCTGCACAAGCCTGCAACCACATTAGGATACAGTAATCTTTTTCTGCCTGACCAAGAACACGTCCACAAGATAATCAAATGGGTTATCTTGTTAAGCCGTTCCTTGCCTGCATTTGTAGTCAACAGCACCCATTATTCCACATTTGGTGACGTCGTGGGTTATATATAATAGTGTATTTGACTACAATAAAAATATAGATCAAACTTGTTAGCTTAACAGTAAACATTTTTTAAAACAAATTAGCCCACTTAATATTTTAAAATAAATATGAATTTAATACGAAATCATTAATAAAATAATTAAAATTTCATTTTCGATTACATAGTTGAACATGCACGAGATTGACTGAATGTGGAGTGGATTGTAAGTTTTTGTACAGTTTGTATACAAGCAGATGACGTCATGACATCAAGTAACCTGCATAATTGTGTCTTCAGCGTAATAGTTTATTATTCATTTAAACTTTGATGGTGATTTTTAACGAAAAAAAAAACAAAACTCGAATCAAATGGCAAATGTATTATGCTATAATTTAAGATATTTTTGTAAAAACTGTCGCCTATTATAAGTAATTATTCTACTATACGCCAGTACTTCATAGACTAAGCATAAATCTTAACATTAATGGCAAGAACCTATATGACATGTAATAGTGAAAATGTAACTACATAATTGCAATCAAAGAAAGAAATAATAATTTTATTAATTTGTCTTAAGTCTCACAGAAGTGTTAAATAGCATAAAATCAGCGACTAAAAGATCTAAACATTATTAGCTGACCTTGTTTATAATATTTTTGTCAATTTATTTGCAGTTGTCGCTTTTACAAAACTAAGTACATACCTTCAAATGATCCATTAGTTGCACGAGCTTATCATACGTCGGTGGATCTGGGGTCAATAAAGAACGCGCTGCATTCAAATGTGTGTCGAGCGCGTGGACGTCTCGAAGTTGGCGGTAACGCTCGCGAGTTCCACACAGAAGCAACAATAGCTTTCGCACTTGTTTCCTTAAAATAAAAAATATTCATTCATAAATTGTAACATACGATGTCATAGACATCACTTATGTGAATATAATCATAAAGATATCGAATATCTCCTTTACTTTTTTGTTTCTCAACAATGACTTTTACAATTAACTTCAGAACTATTAGGCAGATAATTGAATAAACAGTTATAAATAAATATTTTATTTATAGTAATATAATTGTAAAGAAAAAAGATGGATTGCAATTTATAATATTGATGCAGATATAACTATAATTGATATTAATATGTCAAAACTGTATACCTAAGAGGAGTCTGTTGGTTCATCATGTACTCGCAGAGAAGCGTACGCCAACGGGTATCAAAGTGAGCAGGGTCACAATGCTTATGTATTTGACATGGTAAACGTAGAGCCATTTCCATGAGCAATTGAGGATAATTATCAAACACGTCTAACGCGTGACCTGAAAACATTTAGTATTATCAGATTAGGCCAAATATTAAAAAGAATACAGTAACCAGTTTTTTTTATTTTGCTATATTAATATTTATAATCTATTTAGTTTACATATAAATATATTTATTTTACCTTTAACGTATTCTTTTACGAAGAAAGGTAGCATATCAGGTAAAGGTTGCGGAGGTTGAGGCTTCAATAGCTGTTGGCCAGGCGGTGTAGTTCCTGTGCCTATAATATAAAACAATTTTAATAATCAAAAATATTAAAAGTATTGCTGTCCACCTACAATCAAAACAGACGTCAGCATTATTTTTACAAGTAACAAGTTTAAGGTAAGTCAATATTCTCTGTGATCAGCAAAACAAATATCAGATTTATTGCATTATAAATATAATCCTAGTAGCATAATTGTATTTAGTTCTTACACTTTCGCGCACAAAAAACAACTTTATAATTGTACTAAAATGAGTGCATACTACCAGACGGGCATGTGGGCATGATATTCTAATATCTTACATACAACTAACCAAACATTAAATACAAATAACTAAATCTATAATCTAAGATCACAAATTTGTTGTTTGTCTGTCCGCTCTTTTCCCCACTCTTTTCCATTGTATACGCGTTACCATAGCAACGCGTTAACCGCAAGTAGTTCGTCTACCGGACGCTAGATGGTGCTAACGGAAAATTATATAATAAAAGAAAAAAATAAAGAATTTTGTCCATCCGTGCGAAGCCGGCACGGGCCGCTAGTATGTTATAAAAAAATATATAAATAAGTAAATATTAGACAACATCACATACACTATTCTGAACCCAAAGTAAGAACCTAAAGCACATCTGTTATAGATTTCAGAAACAACGACGGTACAACAACACCCAGACCGGAATCAAGATAGAAAAGTTAGTTTTCTAGTGACATTACCATGAAAACCGGTATGCAAGCCCCTCGTCCACGGATCAAAGTAATGAGCGTGTAGTTAAGATTCCTAAAAATCTTTAGATCAATTGAAAAGTCAATAACGTCTTCTTAACATAAGATACAAAGTGCCTAACTCACTAGTAGTCTTCTCCTTCCAGTAGGGCAGCAGCGAGGCGAGAACGCGATAACAGTGATGGGGTGCTCCGGCCCGTACGAGCGCTGCCGCCGCCAGTCGAGATACGTGAGCAGCGCACGCGGTGCCCGACACTTCGGCCCGCGCCGCCGCTCCACCCGTTGCGGACGTTTTCCAACGCGCCATTAACACGCCTGCCGGAAACACGTAGTCTAATTTTGGTGCTTTAAAACTTTTAGGGGCGTAGTAATATCAACCTTGTGAAAGATTACAGATAGCAGATTAAGAGATACTATAATCCGTTGAGAAGTTATAGGCATAAATACTATTATATTAAGGAACCAGAGACCGATATCACAAAAGTTAGTGTATGCGTCCTATAATTGCGGAGCTGACATAACTTTCACAAGTGGCACTCATCAGAAATTTGTCAGAAAGAACTTTTCAAACTCCTCCGTGCTTCGGAAGGCAGTATCTGCAATCGTTGGACCTACTAATCAGCACAGGACCAATGTGGTTTTATCTATAGGGAAGGCCTGAGCTCCAGCAGTGGGGACATAAATAGACTGCTGAAACCCACATGAGAATACTAGGAATTCATTGCGAAAAAGAAAGGAAACAACAATATTTTTACTTTTCATATGACTATGGCACTTGCAGAGAAGTAATTTAATATTAACTTTTATAAAACTGCTATAACCTTTAAAACGTGAAGGTTCATACTCACTGAGTAGCCGCATAATAACAAGCTGTAATTCTCTGCGGTTAGTGCGTTCATGGACGGGCGGTGTCACTTCCTCGCCCTGCATGTCAAGTTCAGACACGAGCAGCTCCAGCCTCATGATAGCAAGTTGTAATTCACGCCGGTCAGCTCTATCTTCACTGGGCGCAGCTTCCTCGTTTTGGATATCAAGCTCCGCGACTAACAGTTCCAACAAGCGTTCCAGAACAGCACGGTCGCCTTCTACGCTTGAGTCCAAATCTCCAGCCAGCATTAAAACCACCTAGAGTAAATAAAAAATAAATAATAATCGCTTTTACCTTTTCCTCCTTTAACCCAAATAAAGCAGAGATCTTTTTCACGACGGCGTTTTCCTTAGTGAAATTTGAAGCATAATCCTACATGGTTTTTATTTGTGTGTTATCTTAGTATGATCATGCACACAAGCGCGCATGCATAGATACCTAAACCACAAATACAGCTGACTCGTTATCGTGAGATAGACACCACGTTTATCGCTTCACTTGATAAATTAAGAAGCTCAGTTAAGATTAAAGTCTTAAAGAACTAAACACAATTGAACTCCAGTGAAAAACTTAGAACTTACCTGTACAAACGGTATAGCGCGGACGCCTGGCAAATTTCTAAGCGTAGGCAATGCGTCGAGAGCGGCAGACAGTAAAGAGAGCCGGAGTGCATGTAACTTGCGAGCTTCATTCTCAACCTCGCTGGCTCGCGATGTTGACGCTACTGGCTGAGACGATGTCGACGGGCCGGCTGTTTGTTGATATACACCGTAATTTAAATGATATTCTCGATAGTATTAACAGTATAAATGAAAGAAAATGTATGAAAAAGATAGCCCCAAACCATTTTCTGGTTTGCTTTAGTTATTAGTCCAAATCGTGTTGGATTCACACTACATTTTTGTACCGATTGTTACTTTTGTAAATATATTTTTAGCAAATACATACAACATACTCATAAAATAAAATAAATTAAATATGTACTCAAGAAGAAAGCTGCTGTAGGAATTGCGGCAAAGTTTGCGTAGTAGAAGTTGTTGTTTACAACAACTGAAAAAGCATATAAATTCTAATTTTATAAAAGCATTGATAAACAATGTTTTAAAATATACTAGCCTGTGATTGCTACAGGCACGGCGATTGCATTGGTAGCGGGCATTGCTCCAGGAGGAGCAGACACCATTTCTCCTATAACATTTTAAATAATTAATTATTCAGTTTTTAAGCTATATAAAGAGGCATTTTATAGTTTTTGACAAGATAAAATAGAATATTCATAAATTAAAATAAAACATTTGTCAAAATAATTTTAACGGCAAACGAAAAAACGTATATAAATAAAGCAATAGTAAAGAGCATCAGACCGCTTGCTGTAAAGATATAGACAGTTATGTCCCATGTAACCGATGCCTTGCGCTATTATACTATTCAAAAAGTGTAGTATAAATTCATATTCATTAAGTATTAAGTTCACGATTTAATCAAATCAAAGATATTTTAGATCATACACATGCAACAAGCAGGACACCATGTTTTTGCTGGGTTTGGAATAATACTACTAGCTAAGAGTTGTTATGTTCAATGGTACATAATAAATATCTTGATAGGTAATAATTGTATACCAAACTAGAAAACTAACAATCTGTAGACTGATTTTCTTTTTCTTTATGATGGATTTTGTTTATGAAGAGTGATATTTAAAAATGGAATACCGTAGGCGCTGCTTCGGCCGGAGACGCCTCCAATGCTATCGTTGCTCTCGGAACCAGCAGAGCCCGGTGCTTCGTTTGGCGACGTGCGAAGCGTGCTGCCATCAGTGGCTGCAGTACTTCCCTCATCGTCAGACCTACGTATAATTTACACTTATGTTTAATTGTAGTTAAGTGTAGACGAGTTATCAATCTAGTTTAAACCTAATAAACACTCAGCATCACACGTTACTCATCGAATTATTCTAGTTAAATTGATATTAACCCGAATATTACATTCAAATACATTTAAAATAAGTTCGTTTAAATTGTCCAAAGTTTTTAGTGTCTACCCCATCAGGATCTACAAAACAAAGAGGCGCATAAAATTCACTCACTACTTTTAAGAAAAGTGTTTTTACAAAATATTATATACATATATTTTTATCACACAAAAAAATATCACGTTTGCAAGTGAAACAATACTCCTTGAAGGTTTCAGTTAATCTGCACATCCAAGATCAGAAATTTTTCCCGAGTGATAAATATTTCTTTATACTACACCTTCGAGGAAAATAAAAGACGTATTTCCTTTGATTCAAGTTAAAGGTTCAATCAATGTCATTTCTTGACATACACCTTTACTGAAACCTAGGAAATGGGGCTTTTATTATTCATTCATCATCAATTAGATGTCATCATAATTTATCATCTAAAAGAAGTAAAGAAATTACGGACGATGAGGCTGTATAGGGTTTGTACCCTTTGCCTTCCCTTAAGGGAAAAAGTTAACAATAACGTTTTCGGGCGTATAGTATGTGGTGCGCACTCACCCGTTGGGCGAGTGAGCGTGGTCAGGCGCGGGCGGCGGCGGCGCGGTGGGTGCTGGCGCACGGCGCGGCTGCTCCTGTAGCGACAGCGCTATGGCCAGCTCCACCATCGTCTCGTCGTCCGCGTCCGGCGGGATATCCAGTAACGCTTCTAGACCTATATAAATATAAGAAGAAAAATAAACAGAAAAACATACTACTGTTTTGTCACAAATTTTTACTATCATAGGCATAATTTCGAAGAGGTCTATGCCGCTCTGGGCCTGCGTGGTTTCTTAAGGCCCATTCTTCATGATTATAGAAGTCCTGTGCCCCTGCAGCGGAAATATTAATAGATTGATAATGATAGACATAATTATGATCACTTTCGCTTGCCCGATTTCGCAGTAACTGCCGATGCAGCCGGGACCAACGATTTAATGTGCCTTCCGGAGCAAGGAAGAGCGCGAGATAGTAAAATATTACCCTCCTTTGTACGGATCTTGCAAAAGTTGTTTAAACCCCGCAATCATAACCTAAATACGCCAAACGCTGTGCCATCTAGCTCCTCATTGAGTTTAGAGGTCAATACAATTTTACAACTAACACAAATCCATTCTCATGAAGTGTCCATCCGCTGAGATCGCTTTGATCGCTAAAGATGTTTTTCTACAAACTCATATACTAACCTCCATCAGGCGCAAGCAGAACCATCGGTTCAAGTGAGTCATCGACTTCCATGAATTGACTCTCTTGAGGTTCGTCGCGAGCAGTGGTGAGGTCAGTTTCAGAAACCGCTGCTTCTGTGATCGAGCTGGTAGGTTGAGCTGTTGTTACCGACGATCCTGCGCCTGTTTGGAAGATTTTTATAAAAGTATTTGGTCACCAAGTTGTTGGAAAAAGTAAGACGTTTTTAGAAGTCTACCAAAAATGACTATTTAATGATCCAGTCTAGCTAGGAAGGCTCATGGTGCCTAGGAAATCTACATAGGAAAAAAGCAAATTTTATTCATTCGTTGTAAGTTAGACTGCATAAAGTGAGAGATTATTTTGGAACAGAAAATACAAAAGATTTAAAATTATTCCTTGAGTTCAAAAACAAACCTGGTGTATTGGGAGGCGAGGGGATGTAAACGCGTCGCCTCTTGACCCTGGGTCGAAGTACTCTCATCATTGCGGCTTTAGTACCGAAGCTGATGCTCTGGTCCTCAGCAAGCAAAAGGGACAGATATATCTGGTTGCCGAATTCAATCTGAAAACAAAATTGTTTTGATATATTCTTGTCTATGCTGATAATGATACAACATTCACACGTCGCCATTCAGATTTCTTTCATGTGAGATGATCCTGACTTTTTTGCCTTTGAAATTTCAATTTCTAATTCTTCATGGGTTAATAGAATCAGAAACTTGGCATTCATTAGAAAACTAAACAATCTAGCTTACTTCAATATCAAATATATTGTTGTGTGTCTGATATCAAATAAATGTTTCTTTCTTTCAAATACCCGTAGATACTACAAAAATGACATAATTTGCACCTTCAACGACCATTACATGTGTAGTGCAGCAGACTTAATAACTCCTATTGCATATTTTAGGGTAAGAGCACACTCACGCATTCGGGCTCAGCGTGTAGCTGGAAGGCGTGCACGGTGTCAGCAAGTGCGTGCAACGTGTGTTCAGCGTGTCTCAGCCCGTACTGGAGAATACCGGGAGGACCTTGCGCGCTGCGGCACCCGGCTAAGCGCCACAGCACACTAGTCAGCAGCGCCACCAAGTGCGGCTCGCGATCATCCGTCGTCTGTTGTTGGTCAGTCTTCCAAAGCACGGACCAGTCGCCTGAACAGATTAATATAGTCATTCAAACGATTTGCAATACATATTCTAAGGCGTGAATACACAACACAGTCACAACTGAAACATCTGACAGCTTTGTCAGATTGTATAACATTTCGCAGAAATCTGACTTTTTATTGGCATTGGTAAGGCTCTCGTCATTTGAAAAAATGATTAAATAAAATTCAAAATACGCATGTAAAAGTCCTCAGGTAGGATTCGAACTCACGACCGAGCGTCTCGGTAGCTCAGTGGTCAGAGCACTCACCCGGATAGTAAAAAGTCCTACCAGAGGCATCGGATCGGGCGTGATCGTTTTTTAGATGCGTATTTTATACCTTATAGAAATATGGCATTGTGAATGCAAAAAATAAAATTAAAAAGTTAATTTAGAAAGAAAGAAAGAACGAATTTATTTACATAATTTAAATACGTTAAAAAGTATTATTTCTATTTTATTCATAGAAACCATAGAAAAAAAGCCGCTAGTATTGCTTATTTGGCTTATATGGTCCATCGAATGTGGATGGTTTGATGTAGTAGCAACAAGGAATAGAAAAGATAGATTGAATCAGCGCTTCGAATTGGTAACCAGATTCTATGAGTTGCTTAAATAATAGTCTCACCATTCGCTGGTCTCGGCGGAGTGGGTGCGGTGTACGATACGAGGTGATTGGGTCTAGCGACAGCGACGCCTCGCGCTAATAACACAAGTCGGAAGTATGCCTCGGGGTCGATATTGCGAGGGTCCGGTATATCACGAAGTTCCTTCAACGATGCGCACACGTATTTCAAAACGGCCTGGTCCTGGGTTGTAATAATACAATAAAATGTGTAATAGATTTGTGTGATTCAGCGTAAATACTTTAAATATATTTATATAAGATAATTTGGCACACATATTACTAAACCCAATATATAACAATATAAGTTCATAATATAATGTACTGTTATTAAGTACGCCATGTGGTGTCTGGCAGAGTCACACTCTTCACACATAATGGTAATCACTATAGACCTCCAGTAGACGACAAAATGGGCAGCAGCGTTTTCCAAATTATGATCCTTTACTGCGATGTCCAACCTGCCTGTCAAGCGTAGAGATTATAGCAAAACTTTCCTCAGGTCAATAGGTGCAGGTGCAGCAGTGGACGACCTTCAGCTGAAATAATAACTATGTACTTGGATAACAAATGTCAAGAAACCAGATTGGGAATGATCTCTCATGAGCTAACTTGCCCTATATAGAAAACTATTGTGACCTAATTACCAATCAGGCAGGTTTAAAAAAAGGCGCAGAGCCGGAGGATTGCTTGAATCAATTTGTCTAACCATAGATGGGACTTACCTTGTACTGGTGGTAATGGGTGTGATGTAACGCTCTTAACAAGCATTGGGCTCTAGCATGTAAATGGGCGCTGGCAGGAGCACAAAGAAGCTTTCTAGCAGCTTCAGCGCCACCGTCCGCTGCGCCAACCACTGCATTAGCAGTGGCACCGGCACCTGCACCCAATTCTAGCGCTTCAAGCGCTGCGCAAGCAAGTCGCTCTAAAGAACTAGGTTTCCAAGCACCACTGCTGCCATCCGCTTCCTGATCAAGACAAAACAGTAATTTGAGTAAATTGGAAAACTTAAAACTAGCAAGTAAAATCGTGTTTTATTTAAAGACGAATACTAATTAATTAATGCTAATATTTCAGTATGATTATATACATAATTAATCATTTTATGTAATTGAGTTAATTGAATATGTTTGAACCCAAACCTTGATTGATATTGATAGCTATAGAACTTTCAAAGAAGACTAGTGAATTAATTAGTTTTAAGAGACATTTCATAATTTACCTTTTTTTTTTTTTTTTTTTTTATAGATAATAGGCATGCGCTTGACCACTATCTCGCCTGATGGTAAGCGTCGATGCGATCTAGGATGTGACGCGCCTGCCTAGAAGATACCTATTTACTCGTGACTTGAAGACCCCCAAATTGTATTTGTCAGGAAACACAGACTCAGGCAAAGAGTTCCACTCCTTAGCGGTACGCATCATAAAATTGAAACCAAAACGCTTAGTGCGACTCTTTGGTGTATCCACCATATAACGGTGTCGCCAATTTGTTAGTCTGGTTGTCCGATGAAAAAATGGGGATGGCGGAACAAGTTTGTGCAATTCAGCTGCACACTCTTCGAAATGTATCCTATAAAATACTGATAGGCTTGCAACTTTCCGCCTATGCTCAAGGCTTTTGAGCTTTTTACAGAAAAGATCTTCATTGCCGATGAGCCTCTTGGCCCTCCTCTCGATGGACTCAAGCGTCTGGAGCTGGTATCGGGCGGAACCGTCCCAAAGATGAGAACAATACTCCATACACGATCGAACTTGTGCTTGGTAAAGGGTGAGCAACTGTTCCGGTGTGAAGTATTTTCTCACCTTCGCCAGAATGCCAAGTTTTTTTGAAGCCACTTGAGCCTTGCTCTCAATGAAAGAGCCAAAATTGAGCGTCGGTGACAAAGACATACCGAGAAGCTCAAGATGCTGAGTGATCGGCAAGGATACACCTCGGAAAGTAGGAGTCAAGTTGAAAGGACTCCTTTTAGCGGAGAAAAGACACGCCTGGGTCTTTGACGGATTGAACCCCACCCAAGTAGCAAACAAATGTCTTAAAAAGGAATTGAAGATATCTTGAAGGCAAGTAGACGAATTCCAGCTGTTGTCTTGACTAAAACTAATATGTCCTTCAAGATATCTTCAAGATACACTCCAAGGGCTAGTTAAGTAAAAATGGGCACAGTATTTAAGGACATGTTAAGAAAGAGTTAATACTACTGTTAAGATAAACTTTAACCCTATTTAAGAAATGCGGTTTAGCAGAACTCTAAACATTGACTTTAAGATACCTTGTAGGTTGATTTCAGATCAAGAGATAGACTTAAAGATATCTACTATACCTAGTTAAAACTTTCACTATTGAATTGCAGATATTCGATTTAATCTTAGCGAAGTAAAATTAAAAACCTATTTTGCTTTATAGTGATTTAAGTTACATAATTTTATAAAATATGGCGAACTTTTAATTCATTACAATAACTGTTTTAAGGTTTAGGAAAATGGCGACTAAACAATTAAATTTTATGTCTAAAAAGGCTCTCTTTTGTCGTTGAATGCATTGGAAATTTAAAACGCATGATTGTTTCTCGTGTAAAATCTATAGATAGTGCTATAAAACAGACGGGCTGTTGAAATACTAGAAAAAGACAATAAAATTTTGTATAACAATATTGCAATATGTTTATTTTTTTGCATATATTGCAAAGTTCTACATTTTCTATAAACATACTAATTATTCATGTAATTAGAATTACTATAACAAAATTAATAATGTTCAATTTACTCTAGTTTTTGATGAAGTGTTGTCGGAAAATGTATAATAATTTTTTCACATAAAGTGCAAAATGGCGTTAGATCATAAGTTTCCTTACGAAGTAAGACTTTAGACAATATTGATTTTGTAAGGCTATTTAAGACAAAGTAAAGACAAATTACATTTGAAGTAGTGCTAGTTAAGAGATATTATACTTAATTTATTCTTAAAACCGTATTGGCGAAGTACTATTTAATACATTTTGGTATTAAGTGATTCTATAGTTTGAATTAGTTAAGATCAAATTTCGTCTTAATATTTTCTTAACTTGACATTCTATAGTTCTTGTTTATTTTGTGGTGGGAACAGGTTTATGCAAGATAGTCGAGGAAATAAAATCAGCGGTAAGTACTTACGTGATATTAAATAACTATCCAATCCCCATTTATTTAGAGGACTAATAAACACAGCAACAATAATGAATAGGTACCTACATTAAATAACTTCTGTTCTGCTTCATTACAGGCACATTGTTCATCTCATAAATGTTACAGAGAATTGGCCAAAATTCTACTTTTGAACTTTTATGTGGGTAAGCCGACGATATTTACATTTATACATAAATTGTCATTTTTACCTAAATTTTCAAAATACTGCAGAATATTTTATTTAAATCCGTTGTGTCACTATTCCCCACTGCTACAGTATTCTATATCTACAGATTTTATTGTTTTCAGAAGTGTTCTAGCGTCTTTTGGCACAACACCTGGATCATGCTTGTCAATAATCTGTAATAAGGCATTGATTGCAGTATGTGGTATATTGTGATAAATGGACCAGTTTCTTAATTGGTCTCTAAAATAAAAATCATGATCAATTTTTGATGCGTTATCGTCAGCTCGTGTTGATCGATTGATTAGTGTCGATTCATTAAGAGTTAATCACCTCAATTCAAATTTACCGTGGTATCATCTTCCTCGTAATACATTAACGACACTAAGGTCTGACTCGAAGGTGTCGCATTGCTCACGTTTGCAGCATTTAAAGCACATTCGAGATATTTTTGAAGTTATACTTCTTTAGGCGCGTTATGAAAAAATGTTGTGAGTGAAATTTCATCACTGCAGCACAAAAGTTACAGGGTGAAGTTAGCCACAAAAGCGATATAGAATAAACCAGCAGGATGAAGATTATGAATGTGTGGGTGTGTGATTTTGAATTATATATGGTAGTTAAAAGTAATTTATATAAAATTATAATAACAATTTTATATTATATAATAACAATATAAGAATTTTATTTAAAAGTGGTTTTTATTTTATAAACTTTTTAAGTGCGTTTATTGATTTGAGGTTAACTGTCGGAATGTATTCTTTTTATTTGTTTTTAATATAAATAATAATTAGTTCTACATTTCTATTGGTTAAACAGTTTATTTTAATGGTTTTTGATATATTACTTAATTCTGTATACAGATATATAGGAAATATGTTAATCTTTTGACGCTTCTTACTAATCACTATATAATTTTTATATTTGTCTTTCTTTTCACATACAAAGAATACAAGCACACGGGGTGAAATTTTTAGTTATCTTTTTTTAGTAACGATAAAGAAGTATAACTTTTTACGTACGTACATAAGTACACACAACGTTCGTTTTTATATTTCTCTACACGTCGACGAAAGGCACCAGATCTTTTTATATTTCCAGCTTCATCCATGTCTCTTTTGGCTATATTTGGAGAAAACGTCCCATTAAATGAATTTTTACTCTAATCTTACTAATTTTAGTAAAAACGGAATGAAAATATACTTCAGATAATCAATATTTAGAACTTGGTATTAAAATCATCTTAAATTTATCTAGAAAATATATTTTTTCTTAATGAGTTTTAAAAGACACTTTAATTATTCAATAGAGTTTTAAGTGAGCTTTCAAATAATCCGAGTAAAGTAAAAAAAATATTTTAAGTTTTAAGTGTAGGTATACTTAAATCAAACTAGTTTTAAGAATACTTAACTCGGTTTTTAGTATTCCTTACTCGCTTAAGTAGCGGTAGTTTAAAACTATTTAGTATTAAAGAAAGAAAAGACTTCAGGAAATCCTTTTTGATTTAGCAAAATCCAACTTTAGATAAAATAAAGATATATAGGATTTAATCACTAGTCATAATTGCTACTTGGGCACTAGATTGGCATCGCCCCATTCAGAGACAGCCTGCAGAGATAGGTTCATGCGGCTAACCATCGCCTCTCTATGACGCTGGATCTGTTCAGCACTGGCTCGTGCATCAGACATATAGGTCTCTACAACAGTGCTGTCATCTGCGTACCCCAAAATACCGGGCAAAAGCAGGTCATTTATATGCAGCAGAAAAAGAGTTGCAGAGAGAACGGAACCCTGAGGGACACCGGCATTGATAGCCAAATGGTCAGACGAGCTACCGTCAATGACGACTCGTATTGACCGATCCCTCAGGAAGTCCGATATCCAGACACACAAACCAGTGGGAAGACCATACGACGGAAGCTTGCTAATAAGGCCCTCATGCCACACCCTATCAAAAGCCTTCGAGATATCAAGAGAGACGGCAAGCGCCTCACCATGCCTCTCGATGGCTTCGCTCCATTTGTAAGTGGCGTATGCTAGAAGATCTCCGGCAGACCGGTTCCTGCGAAACCCATATTGCCGGTCACTAAGGAGGTCATTTTCTTCTAGATACGACAGGAGCCTGTGGTTCAGTACACGTTCCATTATCTTGCAGAGAATGGACGTGACCGAGATGGGCCTATAATTGATAGGATCAGCACGACTGCCCTTTTTAGGCACAGGTTGCACGTTGGCCAGCTTCCAGGACTTTGGCACTTGTCCTTTAGCCAAAGATAAACGATATAGGCGTGTCAATACCGGAGCTAACTCAGGAGCGCAAGTCCTTAGTACTTTGGCTGGTATACCATCTGGACCACTGGCTTTATTCACGTCCAGTTCCCGCAATGCCTTTCTGACTTCGGTTTGTCTTATACGTATTTCAGACATAAAAGTCCCACAACTTGACAAACCGGAAGGTACAGCATTGCCAGGATCCAAACGCGAACTTTCGGCAAATAATTCGGCAAATAAATCGGCCTTTTCCTTGGCCGTGTGTGCCAATGTTCCGTCAGGTTTCAGCAAGGGAGGCACTGAAGTACGGCAGAAGTTGCCCTCGATCGACTTAGCCAGGGACCAAAACGCTTTACTACCCGAGGGGTAAGAGGCAAGCTTCTTCCCAATGCGGCCTATGTGATCGAAGCGAGCTGTCTTTACAACCTTTTTGCAGGACTTGGCGGCTTTATTAAAGGCTTTCTTCTTTTCGCGGGTATTACTAGCTTTGCGGGATCGAGCTTCAACCCAGGCCAAATATGCTTTGTATTTTGATGCCACCGCATCACGACATTTGGCATTATACCACGGGCGAGCTTTGCCGGCCAGTGATATGTCAGAGAAGGGAATAAAATACTCCATACCCTGACGAAGCACATTGGTCACAGCATCCGCGCAAACTGAGGGGTCGCTAGAAGAAAAGCAAACCTGCCGCCAAGGATAAGATGCAAAAAAACAACGCATCTCATCCCAATCTGTTGATTCAAAACGCCAAATCCGCCGGGAGCCTTTTGGGCTTGGGTCGGGCGGAGAATACACCGACATAGATTCCACCACACAATGGTCAGAACTGCCAAGGGGTGGTGTAACCGACACCGAGTAACTGTCGGGATTTGTCGTCAGCAGAAGGTCCAAGCAATTGGCTGTTTGTCCGTCAGAGTCTGGCACTCTAGTGGCTTCCTGGACCAGTTGGGTGAGATCAAGTGTCAAGGCTAGCTTTCGCGCTTCTCGACCAGCGTGGTCGGTTTTCTCGAAAGGGAACAGCCAGTCCTCGTGGTGTGCGTTGAAATCACCAAGAACCACCAGTTGAGCGGACGGGTATCGCTGTAGGGCCATGTCTGCCTTCTCAATAAGTTGGTCGATAAGCCTGGTAGTCTCCGCGTCTCCACTATGCGAACGGTAGACACAAGCATAGATGATTTTCTCTAAACCTGTATCCACCAGAACCCAAATGATAGAAAGGGTGGGGTCTTCAAGATCACGGAGACGCAAATAACAGATGTCATCGCGTGCATACATGCAAACACCCGCATGAGCCCTAAAACAATGTTCAAGGACATAACCCGGGTAAGCCAGGTACGCTGCGTCAGTTGGACGTTTTATTTGCGTCTCCGTGAGAAAGAACAGGTGCGGTTTTCTAGTCTCAAGATGGTGATGGACGGGGTCGAGATTAGAGTGCAAGCCTCTTATATTAGAGACGTGCACTAGCACTTACCTGTGCTACTTTACTGGATGATGGACAAGCAGAAGGGTCTTCATTTTCTTCAGGCCATCCAAATTGCTCTTTGTTTTTACCATAAATCTAAAGAAAACAATTCAGTCAATTAAAGCAAAGATTCTCTGACAACAACTTAATGTGATAATTTTTGATCCTGTAAACACAATAATCACCTTCACAGAATCCACCATAGTAACGCCATCTGGGTCTTGCGAAGGTCCGAAGGTGATGATCAGTTTCTTGTCAGATTGCAAAGATTCTTCACGTGTCAGAGGAATGTCAAACCAGCGGTTTCGTGCCACTACTGTTTGAACAGTCCTGCCGTAAACCTAACAGAAAATTACATTAATTTATCATACAAACCTTCTTAAAAGACTTTATGAGGCAATGGGTATTTATGTAAATCATTACCTCTACATAAGATGGTGTCCGTGCGATATCTTGGCTTCCCAGCAACACTCGTATTCCACAGATGACCATGTTAGGATCTGAATTGGTTACTTCCATTGCAAACCCACTCATTTTCGTCGAAACCACGTACAGTCCTAAAAGGCATAAAGTTATTTTAATACGACTTTCACAACGAGGAATTAATTTGATACAGAATAGTCTCTATTTCAAAAAGCCCAGCAGCAGACTTTAATTTTATTATAATTACAAAATTAACATGCTACTATTTTTCAAGTACCTGTAGTATTGAGCCGGTGCTTGATCTGCGCAGTATTGTACACTTGCAGAAGATCGTTACCTCCAAACTCGATGTCTGTCATTGCGACACAATGTTCGAAGAAGTCGATAGGGAACTGTGGCGCTCCATTTGCGTTGGATTTAGTGGCAGACTACGACAAAAAAAAATAGTAAAAAGTTTGCTATAGAAAGTTATTTCCGTAATAGTAATAACTTTATTGGATTTTTTGGCGGCAGCGGGAAGCGTCACGTTGGTGGTTTTGTTTCCCTTGTTGAATTTGTATAGTTGTGGATATTAGTGCGTAATAATGGTGGATTATTAACCATCAGTGTTTGTGAACATACAAGAGTGTTGGCAAGTGTAAAAAAGCAGCGGAAGATGTCTTTTCCTGATCTCTTAAGAAGTCCACGGAGAGATTTCAGTAAAACCCCACACATTTAATGAAACCTTGGAAAAAATCTATATTACTGTTCATTCGTCATCATAAAATTAAGAAATTACTCAAGAACTGGCAATTATACTTACTTGGCACTGGCTAAATGCACAAATTGTGCAAGCCACAAAGAAAAAAAAATGTATTTCAGGACTTTTAGTTATGTGTGTACATGACCGATTAGGAACCGAGAATTGGCGACGGTAGTACAAAATATCTTTTATAAGTGAGATAAAATAATAAAAAACTATTAACATATTTCTAGAGCAATCGTAGAGTACACAAAAAGTGAAGACACAAGACATATTCCGTTTTTTCAGATAATTTGAGGCCATTATGTCAGGGTGAAGTAAATTGCTATTAATGTTAATGTTATTACTCTTCCAAATTCTACTATGATAAAATTTCTAAGCTCTAAAGATAGCTCTGCTGTGTAAGTTTATCCGTCTACACGAGACTTTACGCACAACGATAGAAGGCAACAGATACATTTGCGCTAATCTCAGTACATACTTTTAAGTATTTAGACGCAGAATCGATCAAGCTTAGTTAGTTTCAATTTAAAATGTTCAAAATGTGTATTCTATAACCTATTAATCTGATTATACAGTTTAATTCTATTTTTTGTTTTAAGATAATGTTAATATTTTTTTTGTACGATAAATGTAATAAAATAACTAAATATCGAACGACGACCCTTTGGTGCAACGGTAATGATCCTGCTTTTCACACCGACGGTCCTGGGTTCAAATCCCGGAAGGGGCAGTGATGTGTATGATAAATACGAATATTTGTACCTGAGTCATGGGTTTTTTTGTTTATATATAAACTCATTTGCAAAAAAAACGGGCACCTAAGCAATGAACCATTTCAAATGTTAATATTGCTTTATTTGATAATTATAGGTAGTTTGATGCTCACAATTTGGTAAATTAATAAGAAAATAATCGTTTTCATCACTATTTCATAAAATTTTGATACAATTTATGGGAAATAATGCTAAACCTCACTAGTAGTGTATGTTCGCTAGTAGTGCATTTGCTCATGAAGTAAAAATAAAAAAGTTTTTTTCTTATTTTTTTCTTAAATAAAGTAAAAGCAGATAAATGTTTAGTATTGAGTGTGACCCCCTCTAGCTAAAATCACAGCTTAAATTCGTCTGGGCATGCTAGCGAGTATATCCCGGATACTTGCTTGCGGAATACGTTCCCACTTCGCAGTAATCACATTCTTCAGCTCTCTGATGGTCTGCGGAGCCGGTTGTACTGATCTCACACGCCGTTTCAGAACGTCCCAGACATGCTCTATGGGATTGAGGTTGGTACTTCGAACTGGCCAATCCAAACGACAAATGCCGACCTCTTGCACTTACGCTTTAACATCGCGAGATCGGTGGGCGCGAGCATTGTCATCCATAAAAATCGAGTCTTCACCTAGAGCGGCCAATGCGGGTTGTGCATGAGGAATTAGAACTTCCGTTATGTATCGATGCCCAGTCAGTGAGCCGTTTTCAATGAAGACTAACTCTGTACGATCCATTGAATTTATTCCTGCCCATAACATAGCCCCCACCATAAGGTGTGATTTCTTCGAAATATGCCTCTGCAAAGCGTTCTCCTTGTCTTCTTGGTACTCGCCGACGTCGATCTTCACCGAACAGAGATATCCTGGCTTCATCAGAGAACAAAACCCTATTTCAATCTTCTTGAGTCCATGATTCACAATTTCTAGCTAACCTAAGCCTGTGAACTCGGTGCTCACGGAGTAATTTGGGGCCGCGGGCCGGGCGGTGACTGCGTATATTGGCAGCGAGAAGCCTCCTCCTGACCGTCCATAGACTAATATGCACATTTCTTGCTTCTTGGAGGTTGTTCTTAAGATCCACATTCGAAGATTTGCGATTTCTCAATGCGCGACTCACAAGAAAACGATCATCCTGTGGTTGGGTACATGGTTTTCTTCCAGAACCAGGCCTTCTCTCGACGGAACCAGTCTCCTGACATCGCTGCCAGGTCCTTTGGACCGTCGAGCGACTAACATTTAGCCTCCTAGCCACGAAGCATTGGCTGAAACCCTCTTCAAGCAGCGCGATAATTTTGGTAGCTTTCACCATTTAAAACGTACTTTTTAAACACCACGGCATTTTTAAAACCGGCTAGTAACGTGTACAAACGATTGAAACCTTTTTTGTATTGTATCTTTTTAAAGATGAATGAAAATCAAAACCACCCGTTTTTTTTGCAAATGAGTGTATTTCTATGAATATAACATATCTCTGTATCATATATGTAAACCTATCCGTTAACCTAGTATCCATAACACAAGCCTTACTACAGTGCTTACTTTGGGCTAGGCTAATTGGTGTGAATGTAAGTAAAATTTATTTTATTTATTTATTTAAATATGACACTCAATTTGTGCACTCATTGGAAATGATCATTTTTTGTTACACACACACACATATTCTGCAACTAAAAATAATTTGAATGAAACGGAATATACCTGTTGGGCCTTGCCCTTGGCGTGGTGTGTGAGCAGTCGCGGGCGGCGGCGGGGTGCGTGCGTCGGCTGTATAGCGGGCGACAGCCAATAGCCGGTGTGTTCGGCACTCGCTGCATACATGCGCAGGCTGCCATCCTCGCACAGGAGTATCAAGGTGCTCTTCTGTTCACCGCCTCCACCACACCAATGCCTCACTGCCACCATGTCGGTGATCTTCGCTTTAGCTGGCACGACCTACGACAAATAATAAAAGTAAGAACGTTAAAAATAAACCTGATATATAAAAATCCTGCTCCCAATACGATTTTAGTGAAAAAAATTGTTCTAAACTTTGCGGCAATTTGGCAATGTTTTGCAGGCTTGAAATGGTGTTTATTTCTAATATGTATATAACATAATAATAATGTTAACAGTGTTACAATGATTTTTAAATTCTCAATCAACATTTTGTTTTTACATTTAGTCAGCTTATATTAGTGTACCTTAATCTCCTGTATGTAGATGTTAGAGGGGGTGAGCATAAGCACGACGGGATTGTTGGAGGCCTGCATTACGGCGGTGACTAGACCGGGGTGACCGGCCACCTCAGCCCACTGGCATAATGACTGTACATTGCCCTGCTTGCCGCGACCGCCCTCCTTTTGTGAGGACCAAGATGATACACTGATCATCGCTGTACCTATATAGAAGTAACAAATTTATAATACACCTTCAAAAGACAAATAAATATCTTTATTTTTATGAAATAAGTTATGATTTTGTTTCACTGCGCATATGTAAAATGTTTACAAATAATGCAGTTGTTTGTATAAATAAAACAGCGACCACACATGTGTATTGTATGCAAACACTCTTTGATAAACGCTAGTGCAGTCACGTTTTGTACATATAAATTGCAATTTAGCACGAGAAAAATGTTTACATAAGACTAATGATACTGATAACATCAAAAGAAATTACCCTTCACACTATCTTCTACGGTGTTAAGCGGCGCCAGGAAGCTTTTTCCTTGCGCATAAGAGAAGAAGAGCATTTTGAGCGTATGCGAGTAGTAGATGGAGACACCACCTCCTCCAACTAGTCCAGCTACATCCTGTACACATGTTCACGATTTAAGTAAGTTGTTTTATTTAGGTAAAATTAAATAAAAGTCAACAAGTACATTTACCTGTATCTCCGGATGCAGCACCTCAAGTGTGTTGGTTACGTAAAAAGTGCCAAGAGTAGCCCGCGATTCTTCGCTCATTGGCTGCCAATAAATATGTCCTGCTGAGCTCATGCACAGCATGTGCATTACGCCGTCTTGGTTTACGAACGTTACGTCACGCACCTTAAGCAATAAACAATGTTAAATTTGAAACAACCCATAAAAGTTTTAATTGCATAAATATTAAAGTTGTTAATCGAGTTTTTTCATTGTTTTATATGGCTGTCGATTTTCCAATATATTTTTTTTATTATGAGCGCGAATACACCTGTGAACATATTTTTTTAAATTATAAGCACTATTTAGACAAATATATTAAATTAGAGTATATATACCCAATTTATCAACACCGCGGTAGCTGAAATAGTCAAGTAAAAATGCTTTCGAGTTTGGGTGGCCTTAAAATAGCAATACATTTCAATTGACAAAATTCAACGAACCTTTCCGCTGGGCACGAGGAAATGATGAATTGGATTGTTGAGGTCCTTGCTGAGGTCGAATAGCTTGACGAAATCAGAGGTGACGAGTGCGAGTTGCGTCTGCGAGCCGGGCAGCCAGATCGCTTTGATCACGTAATTGTTTCCTTCCAAGCCAGTGTTTAAGACTAGGTGGTCAGCTACTGTTCCTGAATTGTAATAAAGGTGTCATGGTGTATGTTCATCAAAAAAATAATAGTATTTTTTTTTAACACATAATAGCTTTGGATAGATAACCATCTGTGAAGTTCTTACAGAAATGTAAACAAACAATTTTTGGTTTGTTTTTTGGTTAGTCCTACCTATGCGTTAAAGCTCTTGACATGAAAGCTTGTTAGGGACATCTCTTTCTAACTCTTAATTATGGTGACACGAATTATAAAAGAAATAATAAATTTAACACTTTAACCAACATCACTTTGGGCATTCTAAGCACAACCAGCTTTAGTAATTTTTAGAGAAATAAGAAAACACATTTGTATAAAGATAGAGTAAAGGCCCCCGCGTCAGAGATCTGAACTCAAGTGCTACAAAACTTCAACATTGTAAAAAAATAAAATGGCTACTAAAGAAAGCATGCGCAAATGGTTAAATAAAGGAATATGTATGAAGCCATACTAAAGTAATAAGAATATTTTTTGAATAGTACCCTCCATATAAGACAAAGTTATTTTGAAAGCAGCTGACAGGCGCATTGGCAATTTAGGTACATTATCGAAAAGTTTATTGTATATGAATTAGCTCAGCTCACATGGTGCGACCTATACAAAGCTAATCTTGGTAGATATAAAAAAACGTGTCTTAATTTTTTTGTGCCTTTTTGAGCTAATCTTGGTAGATATAAAAAAACGTGTCTTAATTTTTTTGTGACTTTTTGACCACCTTTTCCGGCATCTAAAAAGAAAGCAAGACTAATTGTTCTCACCACCGCTGTTGAAAGTAAGCACGTGGCATTCTTTGAAGCCACACACGGCAAGCAGGTCTTCGTTCCAAGGGTTACCGCTGAGGCTGAGCACGGTGAAAGGTATGGGCGCCGACGACAAGCGCGTCAACGTCAGCTTATGCTTCGAGAAGTCCGCTTGCTTCAGCAGTGCAGATAATTGAAGTACCGTTATTTTTCCTAGAAACGATAAGAAATTATCTCTATTACAGGGGCACAGATCTTCCCTATGATTGAAAACATGTCAATAATTAAATGAACGGCCTTAAGTGCTATCCCAAACATGGAGGAGCTGGAAATTTTTGCTGACCCATCCGATGACCGGTTGTCCCGAAAGTGGCTTAGCTTCCGCAATTATAAGTAAAGCACTACCCGTGTTAGTAATAACTAATCAATTTATACTTATGTAATCTATTTTACCGATAACAACAAAGGTGCGGTGTACAAACGCCACATCTTGTTTATTTCGTATTACCAGCAATATTCCCGTGAACGATAATATTGAGAACTGGTAATTTTTTTGGAACCGCTCCAAACCTCTTACAACGTACGTTTGATTATGTATTTACTACAATCCGACAATGTTCGAATTTGGACTATAATATTACACGAAAATAATCCCATAAATCATTATTATCTCAGCCTAAAGATGTCCACTGCTGGACGGAAGCTTCCCCCAAAACTGGGGTGCTTGCCATAATCCCCAAGTTTGGCATGGGTCGGAGATCTCATTTTAAGACCAAATTCTGAAAACGCTGCTGCTCATTTTGTGGTCTACAAGGTGTATGATGATTACTTCCAGGATTATTAATCGCCTTTTACGATACTCTTAAATGTGAAGGGTTGGTGCTGTTTTGTAATCCCAATAAATACAAGTCTCGAATTGCACTACACAAGATACCTTTTTCATGTGAAACAGCCAAATGCTGACGGCGACCCTGTGGCGAGGCGAGACAGCACATAGCTACGCGGCGCAGCTTGTGTGTGGACATCAACTGCCGGATCGTCTGTCCATTCTCGCCCGTATAAGACATACGGACGTTCTCGAACGCACCTTCTTGGGAACCTGCCACGAGTTACAAGAGTAATTATTATTTGGTTCGACATTGAATAGCAACTCTTTTAAAGATTACTATTTCTTATTGTGACATCTCGTCTCATGATTAGAATCAGATATTTGTACTGCTTCTTAAAAGCCTACGCTCAATAGACACCAGCCTGTCAATATATTTATTAAAATGCTGATACGATACTTTATGAGCAATACTCGAAAATACTATACACCAAAGGCCAAATTTTAGGCACCTTAATTTTTTATTAACTGAGAACATTTCTAAGTTTTTTTTATTTGTTTGTCGTGACCTTTTTGTTATACATAATTTATAAACATCAACAGCTAAAAAATTTATATTAAAATTACTCACCCAAGGTAGGCAACATAAGATTGTCAGTATGAGTGAATTTTTTCTCGCCGAGATGTAGTTGAGCAAGCGCTCTTATGGCGCGCCCATGCGCTCCAGTAGGGGCCGCTCTCTCGCAAGCTGCGCGTACTGGTCCGCACAGAGAATCTAATAACTTGCGGATGCGTTCTAAGCACACGCTCCAACCGCCGTACGTCTGGAGGTAGGCACGACATCCTACGCCGAAACAAATTATTATTAGAATTATTCGAAATCATCATACTGCCATACAGGAGGACACAGACATTTCATAGGGAAACCACTTAGGAAGAATGAGCTATTAATTAGCCGCGGTCCATGTGGGCAAGCTAATTACTGCAGATGCAGCTTGGCACAATGGCTTAGTTTTGAACTTAAAGTAGTTTCAAGACTAGGTATGTGGGTGCTTGTAACTAATTTAACCTTCTCTCTAGTAGCCTTCTTATTCAAAGGCCTGCTCATAACAAAAACTACACAAAGCTCCTAACAAATTTGCTTTCAAAAGACAAGTAAATGAACACTCTCTGTAATTTATGATTTCATGCAATATGTAATTTTGTTTTGCTATTATTAGTGTAAGTTTATACATTTTAAGTTAACATGCTTAATTTGATTTTTTAAGAATATGAACAATTGACGCATTGACACATTACATATTAGTATTCCCATTAAACCTTTATGTTTTAATGCATCGTTTATGTGCTTTACACGCTATTGACTTGTATGCCACAAGGCATTAAATCCGTATTTTACTGTTCTGCAATAAAGTTTAAATAAATAAAGTGTATTGTAAAGCACAGAGAACTTAGTGCAATAAAATTCTCACCCTGTATATTGGCGGCGAGCACTGGCCTTCTTGGTGGCGCTAGCAGCGCAGTAGGTGCAGGGCTGGAAGGGCGTCGCCTTAGTGAAGGTGCAGGTGCACTTTCTTCGGCGCCAGGACCGCTGCCTGCGCCGCGTGCACCACCCAACGCCACTGAACGCTTTACTAGAGCTTGGCAACTGTACAAACAATGTGACTACTTTATATTAAACATTCTATGTTATTTGTTTCTTATCTCAAAGTTAGATATTTTTTTGTAATATCATTGTATTTTAGTCATTTTATTAAGCAAATAAAACATTTTACATAATGTACTTAACCATTACATGTGTTGTATTAAATTATATCAGCGTGCTTAATAGCCTGGAAATTTCAAAATTTATCTTATGAGCTTAAAATACTTTTATATACACGAAATTTTGCCACAACTTTAAAAGAAATATAACATTAAAACGGAAATAACACATTAAGGCGATGTATATAATTCTCGTAAAAAAAAATATATAAAATAATTATTTAGATGGAATACTTCTACACTAAAGTATATTCTCTAAAAAAAATCATAAAGAAAAGTAATAGAGCATAAAAGAGCACTGACCTTGAGTCAGGCTTGGCACCGCAGTCGCAGAAGAAGTTGCCGAACTTTGCATAGGATACGTCGTGGCCTCGGTGGCAGACGCGCGCGCATACTGTGCACACGCCCACGCCGTCCACCATCTTGCACGTGTGGCAGTGGTACCAGTGCTGATTCATAAATTCACGTTGCGTCACCGTGAATGTGCACAGCTTGTATTGAAGCATTGCATCTTCGTCCTACGAGAACAAAAATGAGTTATTGAAAACAATTAAAAAGCGAACTGTTAAAATGATAAAACTACTATTTATGAGGCCATATATATTTTTAACTTTAATATATTTTTGATTTATTTTCTGAAACCAATTCAGAAAATATCAAACATCAGTTTTATTTTTTTATATTTTCTGAAATAGTTTAAAAATCAAATATCAAAGTTTTTAATTTTTTACATACAAAAGGTACCTAAAGAAATAAGTCTCTGTAAGAGAAAACTGGACAACTAGCAAGAGACATAATAGAATATTCTTTAGCATGCTACTATCTCCTTTTTCGTAACTCCATTTACATAAATTCTGGCAGGTTTTTTAAAAAAAAATCAAAACAATGTTCCAAACACCATGCTAACCTAACAATCAGTGACGTAGCTTCTTTTTCTATAGCTCAGGATGCAGTAGGTTAAATTTAATACCCCCTCGATTAGATAATTTCAACTACAAATATGGGAAAATCTATTACATTAGTAACGTTTTAAAAGTATACCCTTAATTCTTTCGTCCAGAGTTATATTTATTGAAGGATAATAAGAAAGCAATAATGGGAGTCAGCTCCCTAAGCGTGACCGAGCGGTGCTGCTTTATATTAGCGTCAATGGACGTCGAGCTGTATAATAACAATTAATATTCCAACATATAGATACTATGAATTTTTCTAGCACAAGGATCTCGTTAGTGCAGCGGTTAACGCACTACGGAATTTAATGGCTTCCGGCGATTAAATTTATTATTGATGTAATGAAATTTCGTTGCTCAACAAAAGGACAAAAGGATCTTTCTTGATACTCCCAAGTTATGTCACTGCTATACAAATAATTGATCGTGAATGGAAATGTTGATTTTCTAATCGAGATATTAATATAAGCAAGATGTAAGAATTTAGGGATTCCACATAATTATAAAATCACACCATAAAACTGATCTTAAGTAAAGATTCAAAGGTCAAATAAATAACTTACCGAATCATCCGCGCTCGTGTCGTCATCGTCTTGTTGTTCATCAATGTAGTCAAACTCGAAACCGAGATCGGAAGGAGATTCCCATGTAGGACTGACAGACCGCCACGCTAAGTAAGACAAAAATGAGAGATTAAAAAACCTAATTGTAAATCACACAAGTAACATTTTTCTCCATTGTTTTTGAACTCCGTGTTAGGCGATATAATATCTCATCTCGAAAAACAGTTAATAAATTTGCCATATTTTACTAGCACTACCTGTTGACTGCATTTTTAAAAACAATACTCACAATGTGGCTGTGAGGTGTTAATAGCATGTAAGGCGTCTGTGAGATACGAGAGAAGAACGCAAGCAGACTCGATTTGTGGTGCCAAACTACTATCCACTTGACCTTCATCCAGCTTCTCCAAAACTTCTGGACTGCTTAAATTATCAACACTGCAAACAAATAATAAATTAATATTTATTTGTAAAAGGTGGAAAAATGTAAACTTAATCTTATATATAAAATTCTCGTGTCACAGTTTTCGTTCCCATACTCCTCCGAAACGGCTTGACCAATTCTCATGAAATTTTGTGAGCGTAAAATAGATGTTGGCCGATTCTCAGACCTACTCAGGTCTGAGAATCGGCCAAATTCTATTTTTCATCCCCCTAAATGTTAGGGGTAGTCCATCGCTAAATTTATTTTTTATTTTTTAGAAAAAAATTTTAGTTTCTATTTTTTTGTATCATAAAAAAATAGAAACTAAAAATTTTTTCATATAAAAATACATAAACATACAAAAATACATACAACCCTAAATTTCACCCCTCTACCATCAACCCCTATTTTTTATTAATTAATTAAAAACTTTTCCTAGAAATAATATACATGGCAAAACAACGTTTGCCGGGTTAGCTAGTTTTTATTTAAAATCTGATAATGAAATATGAATATGATGTTATTGACAAACTAGTAGGATAAAAAAATTATGATAATTTTAAAAAGAAATGTGGTTTCAGTACACAATAACTCACATATATTTATTGCCAAACACAGTAATTATTTTCAAAAATACTCACCAAGCTGCAAGCCAGGATACAGCCGCCGGGAACAGCTGGCGATGATCGGCGCCCGCATGGGCATCGGCGAGACGACACATCTCACGCAGAAGCAATGGAGAGCAAGCACTTTCACCGCATACCACAATCAATGTAGACAACATTCGATCGCTCACTTCTTCGCTGCTATAGTAATAAACAAAATATTAGGCTTTGGTCTAACGGTAGCAATAGGGGTCTGTACCACAGGCCCTGTGGAACACCCTACACAGACCTCAGATTCCAATCACATTACAACAAATGACAATTCTCATCGCAGCATAAGTTTTGTGATAGCAATGTGTTCACAGTAAACATATTATTATATGTTGTTGAATATGTTTATTTATTAACTAAAATCAATATTCCGTAGAAGAATCACATTGTTTGAAAACACAATTCAGCCTAGTTGCCTGAATTTATTTTTCTTCCTAACAATTTAACTATGAAATCTGGTAAAATTGGATTATTTTCTCTAATTACAGTTTGTGACTCACCAATGCAGCACAATGTGCTTACAGAGAGCCGTGAGCAGTGCGGCATTATCATTAGCGGAATCACCCAATGTCGCCGGTGGCAGCTCCGCAGCAGGAGTTGCAGCAGCGCCAACTGTGCCTTCCTTGCTGCCTGTACCTTCCGACCAGCTACAGTTCTCTGTCATGATATTTTTTATATATAAAAATTCCGTCATCTTATGTTTCTATCTGCAAAACTTTAAGAATAGTTCTGATGGAATTACTTCAAATTCTTAATTGATATTTTTCTAATCATTAATATCAAACTAAGTCACGTTGAAGCGTGACGGGATCAATTTACAGATAGCACAGGAAGCGTTTGTTGAAATTTCATTTCCTCTCTCTGTCTGCTAGTTGACAGTTGAATATCTTAGCTATTCATTTTTATACTTTTAAGGCTGTCGCAGCAGCAGGCGGATCAAGCTCAATCCTCGTTAATCCATCAGTCGTACTAAGGACGTGGACCAACTTGTAACACAAGCATTTAGCTTACCACGATGGGTTAACGGGAAGATTTATATGTGTTTACCGCAATGTTAACATTCTTTATAATTCAATATATTTACCAGATTGCTGTGTCGTGTCTGACTGTGGCCTCGGCGCGGGAGATCTGACGTAAGAAATTCATTCGCAAGTTAGTTCATCCATGAATTAGCTAGTTACATGAACGTAAATATTACTTCATTGATTATACGTACGGCGCATCAAATACTGGCAAATCAGGGTCCGCACGTTGCGCGGGTGCTTCGGTTCTTTGTGTGGTGTCACTCTCAGTGCGGAACACGCTGCGTAGCGCGTTTCGCAGCGCTAGCGATACAGGGTTGCCAGTTTCGGGCGCGGACGACGTCGGCGTCGGTAGCTCGGTCTCGGTGGGCGAACCATTAGCTGTACCTGATGTGCCGGTTGACGACGCTAATGGTACAATAAAGTTAAATTGCATCTAATAAATAAGCTGCATTGATAAAACGAACTGCCGTTACTAATTTTTGCAAAAAATGCTTTTTACAAACTTCAAGTTTATGGAATATTTTTATACAGCATGTATTTTACCATATATTAATCAAATAATCTGCGAATTAAGTTAAACAACAATATATAGTGGCTAAATAATCGTTAATTGAACATTTAATTATACTTACATGGTGCTCTCAAGCAGATGTGAGAAAGGAGGCAAGAAAGCTTTTGTTGGTCAGCTACTCCAATGAATTTGCAAACAGATATACACAGAGCGCTATTAAGCTCTCCGCTTTCACAGCCGTTGAATATTTTGATGAATAACCTATAAAAAAATAGTTCGTGCGTTATAAAAATCCGGAAAATCGAGTATGCTTGATTTCATTGATTTTATTCTTGATGAAATCATATAATATTATTAATTTATAACATACTTGATCACTCTCTCTGCGTACGGATTTCTTGCGTTCGGTGCAGACAATAGAATCTTTCCAAGAGAATAACCAGAGTTATCTGCAAAAACTGTTTCATATGCCAATCTGCCAGCTGGGCGATCTAGGATTTTTTCCCAATATTTCACCTAGTAAAACAATACACATTTTAGAGACAATATGGTTGCTATTGGCTATTTACGTTTACATACCAGGCATACAGTACCTAAATAACTATCGAATAATAAATAAACTTTAGTTTTAAATTTTTACCATTTGTACAAATAAGAAAGTGCCAGTTAAATAATATGATAATTTACCAAATGCTTAAGGGTCTTTTCGGTGGATGGTTGCAGATGTTCGACGAGAACAGTGTATGTGGTTTTAAGGATATGTTCGTGGATCAATTGCTCAGCTTTTTGCGCCTGAGGCACCAGTGTGTTGAGCGTAGCGGCGAGCGTTTCTGACATGAACTCTAGACGACCATCAGTCTAGGGACAAAAGTGGTTTGTTTTAAGAATGATTGGTGTAAATTGAATGATAATAGAATAATTTGTTTTTCTGATAAAGCTGACGAGTTTTTTGCGCCCGTTCTTCTTGTCAGTTCAATACGTCTTAATTGGGTGGCAAGTAAAAAATGTTGGACGATTCAAAAGAACTTTTTTTTTTTTAATATTATAACTCAACCTTTTACGAATGATAGACTAAATGTCAATATCTGACATCTACTATGATCAGATTGATGTTATGGGAATGATCATGTAATTTTTTTACAGTATACTCACCAGGGCTGGCACCACTAAGTCAAGGGTCTTGTTCATAAGATCAGGGTTGTCGGCGAGTTTGCTAGCGCCGACTTCCAGCAGCTTCGCGGCGGAGTATGCCAACATCATCAGAGAAGGTCCAATCGAGTATTTAGTATTAGCACTGATCAGTTCGCAGTGTGAAGACACCAAATTCAGTACTGCACTTTCCGATGGTATGATATGAGACGAGTAGAAAGCCTGGTAATAAAACACCATTGAAGTCTACAATTATATCCATTAAATACGAGAAGATAAGGTAACAATACGTTTAAGTATAGCTACCAGTGGCGACGCGTGCATATAACACGATTCCCATCGGGTTGCCTTGGCGATCACTAATAATTTTTTTATTATTTTCAATAATAGCTTACCCCGCTTTGTAATGTAAGCCGAAGTTCAACGGCTTTCGGATTGCAAACGCCATAATTACATTGCGCGCTTTGTAAAAATATTCTTCTATATCCCGTATACAAGATACGCAATGTATTTGAAATAGCAAACGCACACAAACACAGTTTACAATCATATGACGCGACAAGTGCGACGCACTCCTCCGCTCCGGCAACCCGATCAAAATATTGGGAATTTACAAATGCCAAATGTATGCAAATCACTCACACATACATAAACAAATACATGCAAAAGCCTCGTAATAATTGTTTATAGATAACTCGATCTCGGATAGCCTACCAATCTTTATTTGTCTCACGTTAAGGTTTCGTTTCGCTTGAGCGTCTAGTTTCGCGCGACCTCGACCTTGAGGCTGACACTCGCTTGATTGATCACAGATCACTCATTACGCGGTCACGGTCAGCACGGGTAATTTATGCTATAAATTAGCATTTATGTGAATTATTGTTTATGTGAATGAATAGATGTGAAAAATAAGTGAAATTTTACTTGCCGAGTGTTGTGTTAGTCTGTAATAAATAGTTTGTTTCGTTTCCTCGTAAAGGTTTGTCTTTATAGTTTATTTAACTTTGTTATTTGTCGTGACGCGGTTAGACGAGAAATGGCGGCATTGATACAAATTGACTGTTGTCTTACAGATTACTTATTAAATGACTTAACTTCGTTCTCCAATCAATCTTTCGAAAATAAAAAATATATCATAAAAAATGGACGGGCTTGTCCCGATATAAAAATTGATTATAGGCGTAAAGACGGATTTTTCAAACATTTTCACAGTTCTATGTATGATAAATACAATTGGTTAACGGGCAGTTGCAAATTAAATAAATTATTTTGTTTTCCATGTTTGTTGTTTTCCGATACAAACAGTGCTTGGAATAAAACGGGTTTTTCAGACATTAATAATTTGACAAATTCGGCTAGGAAACATACTCAAACTGAAAAACATTTACGCAGTTGTTTATTATTACACGATTTTAGAAATAATAGAATAGAAACATTTTTCGGTAATAGTTATGAAGCCCATAATCGAAAAGTGGAGCGTAATCGAAACTTAATGAAACGTTTAATTGACAATGTTGTTCTTCTTGGAAAACAGGAGTTATCTTTCCGCGGCCATAGTGAAAACTTAAATTCAGACAATCGTGGCAATTATGTAGAAACATTGTTTTATTTGAGTAAGTACGACAGCGTTATAGACTCTCATCTTGATCAATGTTCATCTAATTCACACTCCGTGTTTACCGGTCTCTCGGGAGACATTCAAAATGATCTTATACAATGCATCGCGGCGGTAATTTTAGACGAGATTAGGTCTGAGATTAGCCAAGTTAAATTCATTTCAGTCATGATAGACGAAACCCCAGATGTTAGTCATAGGGAACAATTATCAGTCATATTTCGTTATTTAACCGAAAACGGTCTGGAGGAAAGATTTGTAGGTTTTTACGACGTTAGTGAAAGCCGGACAGCGGCTGTATTAGCGACTCAGTTGCTTAATATTCTTGAACAATATCGATGCAAAGACAAATTGATCGGTCAGACATACGACGGTGCGGCCGTTATGTCAGGTGAACGCGGAGGCGTTCAGTCTTTAGTACGGGGTCAATGCCCTCTCGCACGTTTCGTACCGTGTTATGCTCATATACTTAATTTGGTTTTAAGCAAATCCTTGGAAAATATTTCGGAATTAAAATCATTTTTTGGTCATATCAATGGAATTGTCAGGTTTTTAAACAAATCGTCGAAGCGGTCAAATCTTTTAAAACAGTTTTCCGACCGTCGTATGCCTGGAGTAGCTGAAACGCGATGGCATTATCATTCACGCATTATTAATGTTATATTTAATTGCAGGTTAGATATGATTGAAACGTTTAATCATATATTAGATGATCCCCAATCGTGGGATGTTGATTCTGTATCCATGTCGGAGTCGTTTGTAAGTAAATTAGAAGATATGCAATTTTGTTTCCTTTTACATGTTTTTTCGGAGATTTTTGCCAGAACTGACATTTTATTTGCTTTGCTTCAAACCAAACAAGTCGACATCGAAACCTCAGTTAGAGAAATAAATGCATTTCAATCTTGGATGTCAGAAGAGTTTTTAAAGCAATTTGATTTTATTTTCAGTAGTATTCAGGAATATTGTGAACCACCACGACGACGCCGGCGGCTGGATACAGAAATTGACTTAAAAACACAATACAAGCGTTTATTCGTTGAAATAATAGATAACATCAAAAGCCAAATAAACTCCCGTTATTCATCTTTTCAGAACTTAACTTTTCTTGATTTAGTCAACAAATCGAAATACGCGAGTTACCGTAGTAGTTTTCCTGAGGAAAGCGTGTCTAAATTAATATCCGAATTTCCAAATATATTTGATTTTCACGCCTTAAAAAACGAATTAAAAGTTTTATACAGTACTTCATCAATTAGTAATTTAGATGTTTACGAACTTTATTTATATCTTTTTAAATCCACGTTGAATGAAGCTTTTCCTCAGCTTTTAATTTCATGTCAAATTATTTTGACTCTTCCCGTATCGGTGGCTTCCGCGGAAAGGTCGTTTTCGGCATTGAAGCGGATTCATACTTATACACGAAACAGCCAAAGTGAGGCAAGATTATCAAATCTCGGAGTAATATCAATTGAAAAACATCTATTGTTAAAATTGCAACAAAAAAGCGACTTTTATGAAAGGATTCTGGCTCATTTCGTAAAGAAAAACCGTAGAATTATGTTAGAATACAAATAAAATAATTTATAATTTAAAATCATGTATAAATAAATAATTTATCAAAAAAAATGTTACGTAAATTTATCGGGTTATAGAATATATATATGGCGAAGACAGACGACAAACGACAAGTAACAAAATAAAAACATCCAATATTTCTACTGATATTTATTTGCTAGCTTATGCCTGCGATTTCGTATGTGTGGAATTCAGGCCATGTTGATTGTTCTATTCCGTGTCCAAGGCTACATGCATGCCAAATTTCATCCAACTTCGTTAAGCCATTTTCGCGTAATTAAGTAAAAACATTCACCATTTGTAATAATATAGTTAGTAGAATATGTTCAGCAAGTGAAGTTTCACTTATTTTTGGTTCTTGTTTTTCTATATATTATAACCCCTGTGCGAGTGACGTGTGCTTAAAACGGCTTTTTTCAAAGCCACTTTTATCATACTCGACATGCACTGTTCATATAATACCAGTGATGTCATGTATGGTGAAGGTGGTGAACACTAACAACTGATAAATTGCATACAACGCACGCAACGCAAGCAAATCACCAAACCTAACATTTCGTCGTAGTTATGGAAAAGGTAAACTAACACAACACATGAACACACTCAGGTCAGGTATGTAATTTATTGCATATTTTTTTATAATATGATATTTTGTTTAATTACGCATTAGCCGTTTTTTGGTCCGGCTTTACCTTCCTTTTTTTTCACCCCACGCCACTGATAGCTACCCAACGAAAAAACGGTGCCAGGCATCTTTTACAAGAGGAGCAGTGAGGCTGATTTGTACCCATTTCATTATTTTTGTTATATATAGTTATAGTAAATATTAATATGTGTAAATTACACCTGTGATGTACATACCAGGTTGACACAGGCGAGCGGTGGTGGCGAGGCGAGTCGGTCAAGCGCGGCGGCGGCGTGCTGCGGCAGGTGCGCACGCAGCCACGCGGCCAGCGGCGGCGCGCCCGCCCCGCATCCGCCCCACCCCCCGCAGACGCGCAGTCGCGCCCTCCATACTGCCGCCTCAGACGCAGTAGCGCCAGTCGCGCCGCTGCTACCCTCGGTCGCGCACTCCAGCTCTGTCGCGGCGCTCACGCTGAAGAAACATTAAAATAAAAAATAAGTTAGTGTCTGAAATATTACTCTTTGATTATTAACTTCCAGATATTGTGCGACATTTATTCTCTTAAATCCCCGTATTGACGACCGTTTGGTGCAACAATAGCTATTCTTCCTTTCGCACTGCTGGCCCTGGTTTTGAGTCCCGGTTTTTACGATGAATACGCGCACTTGAACTCGAGTCAGTTACTTATGAATGAATATTACATATCTATGTGTCTGATAACAGATATATCATATATTTTAATTACCATAGAACAACACCCACAAACACACATGTGTTTCCTATGAGCTCGGGTAATTGGTGTGAATGTTAGAAATATTATTGATTTTTAAAGTTTATAAAGATATTTAGGCAGAAGTAATTTCTTTTTCTTTGTTTCACTGAAAATTATGTTTTTTTATAGTTTTCTTAGAATATAGTTTTTGCATGCTACCTATTTTACCCATTTCTTATACTCAATTTAATGTTGATTACTCTTAACTTGATGTTTTAACCACCTCATTGTAATTTATCACAGTAAAGTATAAAAAATTTAATCTATTGAAATATTAATAAAAATCACACAGGAATATTTTGTTTATTATCTTTTTTATTCATACTCACCGGCAGCATTCGAGGATTGTTTCAAGTAACTCAAGAAGATCGGGCATAAACTGATGAGCCTCTGTCGCCGAAGTGGTGTCAGCAAGGCACACCTTTAGCCTTACAAGGGCTGAATCACAAGATATTACATCCAAAAGAGAGGGTAAGCCGCTCGCTAAAAACATAAAGAACAGTTAATACTCTGATAGTTTTAGTAATAATTAACAATCAAGTTGGGATTTAACATACCAGTAATATTTTGTTTCAAATGTTTTATAGTTTCGGATGCAAGCCAAGCAGTGTACTTGATGTTGTCACAAGAGGTGCTGACTCCAGCGAGTAAGTTCTCAGCATACTAAAAAAATATTTCAAATAAAATGTATGTAGTTAAAATTTTCCTATACAAGACTGAACAAGCGTTTTATTGTTAACTGTACTTTTTGTTTTCTTTTCAAAAGTTATCAATACTCATATTGTGACATAAAAACTTAACAAATGAACTCACTTGCGTATACATGCCCTGTTTCACTAGAGCATCTTTGAGCCAGGGGTTGAAAACCTTTTTGTTATCGGCTCGAGGTGCCCAAATGACTGCGTGCAGTGGCAGCGGAGACGGCATATCAGCTGAGATACCTGCTTGGAGCTTGTCCATATGCGGCGTAGCGGGAGGCATGCTTATAACCAACCTGTATCAAATAATTTATTTTAATAAAATCACTTTTACTGAATCCATGTGTTTATTCTTATAAATATATGAACACCGGCTGCACGCACGAAATAGGTTAACGTTTCGCCTGAGCCGAGCGTGCAAGCGAGAGCGCGGAACAAGCGACGAACGGCCTAAGCGTTCGACTTGTGGCGCATCTATCTGTCTTCCACTTCATGAAGTGAAAAGTTAATGTGGTTTCCATTGTGTATTACAAAAACTTTATGTTAATTTATCAAAAAAAAATCTATATATTTAATCCCAACGTGATCACGGGAATACTAAGATCGTATATAACAGTCGCAATCTCAGAATTAAATATAAAAAAAAACAAATACAAAGGCATCGTGAATCCAGTAAAAACAGTTTTATTTAAATAGTTTATATTTATTAAATTATATGTATACTTTCAGGAAGAGATTATGAAACTAAACTTTATGAACTTACCTCCAAGCAGTTTGGAAGCAGTAGTGTGCTGCGGCCAATGCAGTAGGTGAAGTATGATACTGAGGATTGTCGCAGACGCACGCCGAATTGAGAAGAGCTAGAAGGGCGTCCAACAGTAGTGGGTATTTCAATTTATGAGGAGTACCCAATACGAAGTTGCATGCCAACCCATCAAACTTAGGATTTTCCTGAACAAAGATAAATAAAAGTTAAAGTTAAAATAAAATTAAGCATTCCACTCTGTCGGCTTCCAGTAAATATATACTCTTAAAAACACAAATTTGTTGTTTGTGTGTTTGTCTGTCCGCTCTTTTTCCATTGTATCAATTAACGTTACCATAGCAACGCGTTACGGGGTCAGCTAGTATATACTCTAAGAACACAAATTTGTTGTTTGTGTTTGTCTGTCCGCGCTTTTTCCATTGTATACGCGTTACCATAGCAACGCGTTACCGGGTCAGCTAGTTGAAAACAAATATAATATAAACATTTTGTCATACCTGATTATTAATCTCCGCATTAGTCAATGCATAGAACTTAGGTCTCATGGATGTTTCGTCTTGTGAAAGGCGCCTATAGGCTTGTTCGATGTACGGTACTTCGCAGTAAATACGTGCTTTTAATAAACCACTATCTGTTGTAGTTTTAGCGCCAGTCGTCGAAGCCTCCGAAGATGGCTGTGCTAAGCCGGGCGCTATAACAAGGTTCCATTCGATCTGTAAAAGGAAAGATTCTGTCAATAATATTTGCTGCTAATGAACGGAATTAAATGTTATATTTTTTTGCTATTTTTACCTGTTGCAACAAAGTTTGCGGTGCGTCGTATAAATGTCTCATAAGGTACTCCAACAATAACATTAGTCTGGTAGTAAGCATCAATTGGTGGGGAGCTAAAGTCATAGCTTTCTTCCTATCACTGATGGCTAAGGTTTCAACGACCTATAAGTATAATAAATATATTATTAATGAAATATACTTGTAATTATGTAGTAATTTATTGACATACTTACTTTGATTATAGCATTGGATGCCATCAACAATACGGATTTCTTTTGCATCAGAGTCAGTGAGTGGAATAAGTACACCAATAGCTGAGCGTGTTCTACATTCAAGTCTGAAAAAGTAATAAAAATTTTAAGTTTTTGTACTTAGTTTTTGGTTTTTGAAAACATATGCTACTCGATGAACCAGTGCTTGCCTGCCATAATTTTAATATAAGAAAATTGGATCTTCTTCAAATTAATTATTCCAGATAAGTTAAATGATGTATATATTATATTAATCGAGGCAGGATGGAGCGCTAGTGTGAAGTAAAATTATGGAATTAAATAAACGCTTTAGTTATTTGGTTTAACTTGAAGGAAAAAGTGTATCATTTCACGAAGTGTAATCGAGTACATCAATATATATTTTATTTACTGTATACCTTCGTAATCGTGGTCCTGCGATGGCTGCGCCTGAAGTGCGCACTCTTGTAGCGTATTGACGATCTTGTGCCACATGGCCAGGATGCTGTTCTCACGTTCTGCAGCCGCCTTACCCAGCACCATGCCGCCCAGTAATTTCACTACGCGGGGACCGACCTATGACAATAGAATGTAGTCAAGATGTATAAGAAAATGTGGTGAAGGAAGGAAAATAAATGAGAACAATGAGGCTTAAGAGTAAATTCAGAAAACATCTATATACTACTACTGACATTGGCAACTTCATATACAGTGAAACCTCGTTAAGTGGGACCTGGATAAGTGAGAAACCTCTATTATTGAGAAATCCAATGAGGTCCCGGCATTTTTTCATCAAAATAACCTCTGTTAATGGGACTTTTCAAACCTGGTTAAATGAGATTTGATTTCTAGGATTTTATCGATGTTTACCTCTATAATTGGGACTCTGTAGCTCAATTCCCTGTATAAGTGAGACATTTTATCAGGTTTAGACAGGACACGTTTTTTTGCAAACATTTGATTTTTTTTCGTTTTCTATAAGCGAGGCTTCTGTAAATGAGACAAGTATAATTTTAAACCTGTCTAATTGGAAAACTGGATAAATGAGAACCTCTTTAAATGGTACAAAATCCTTGGTCCCTTGAGATCCCAATAAATCAGGTTTCACTGTATTTACAAAAAATTACACAACAAAGGTATCAAAAAGGATGAATGATTAACTCCTATGCAATATGATAACGCCAAATATAGTTTTGAAAAGAAATATAGTAAAAATAACATCAACATTTTATATTTTTATTGAGCTAGCGGACATATGCAGTTTCAACCGCGATGTTATTATATATATTTTAGCCCAAAACCCAGACCTGAGCTTATATAGAAAAGTCCGTTTTCTGCGACCCGGCCAGGGATCCAACCCAGGAGTGGCTTTACCATGAAAACCGGTATGCAAGCCACTCGTACCCGGAGATCGTTGTCTTCTGTGCTGTGATATCCTCCCCATGGATGCCGTAAAAAACTTACTTGCAAAGGTGTCATGTTGGTCCTCTCAGATCCTGCAGATACGAGCTGTTGATGTAGCGCCGGTTGTAAGGATGCAAAAGCCGGGGCGCCAGTCAAATTGTGAAGGTACCGCACTAGTGCCGAGCTGAATGAGGCATACAATGCACCAAGCCTGGGCCCGAAACAAGTAGAGATGGTACCTGATGGAAAATAGATATTTATGGGTACACAAACAAGTTTAAAGAATAAATAATAAGCTATCAGATAATTTACTATGATAGCTGTAAAGAAACCATACACGAAATGTATATAAATGAAATAAAAATTCAATATCAATAGGATGCTGCTATGTGGTTGTTAAAAGTCGTCGTGGCTAGAGCCATGGTGTAACATGGCGTCTAATTTGGCTTGCAATGAAACGTGGCTTGATACTGATTATACCCATAGCCAATCTATGAAATGCGGAAATATCAAACAATATTAGAACTCTCACAATGGTATTTTATTGTGAAAATTTTCTATTAAAACTGTGACTTGCTGCAGTTCATATCATAATCTCATAATGTGGTAGCCGTCCACAGGTCGATTCTAGAGTTAGAACCAGGATGACTCAGGAGTAAAAAAAGGAACATAACCTCAGTAAAGAAAGCCAGAGTTTAATTTATTACATTAGGAAAGCCATTGGAACTTCACTCTTAAAATTATGTAACTAATTTTGAATTTCAAAAGTCAAGTCCCTTTCAGAAAATCTTTAGATAATCACCGGTTTACACTTCCACTATTGTCTACTGTCTGCAGAAAATGTAGAAAACTAATTAAGGTCTGCAAAACGACCCCAGAAAAGGAAAAACCCCACTACAAATCTATGATTTCTAAAATTTGTTTAAATATAGTGAATAGGGATCATATGTTCAAACTATGGACTTGTAAATAGCCAGTATATAAAAACGTTTACCTATTAAAACAATAATACATACCAGTGTCGGTACGTGCAGTTTCCCTGTCGAGGTCCTTAGCAAGTGCAGCAAGTAGTGCTTGATGCGCTTCATGCAGTTGCAGTGAAATAGGTCCGAGTCGGTCTGAGCCTTCGCTGATGATCTCCTCAGTTAGGAGAGTAAACACCTCTGTGGCCAACGTTATGTACTGTAAAAAAAAACCGCGTCAAAATCAAGAATAGGCGAGGGAGCGATCTATCTACAATATTCTATTGGGTTTTAACTACAACCTTTCGACCGAAACAATTATCTGTTCTGCATATTTAAAGTGTCATTAGCATAACGGAATTCTACAATTTTCATGTGTGCATTTCTGTTTTTAATTCATACATATGTAGGGTTTTTATAGTTTATAAACCGGATTTGCACGATAAACCATTGGATTAAATGACCTTTTTTTGCGCTGTAAGTCTAATATAGTGTCTGTTAATGTTTCAGCAAATGAGTGCAAGATATTGCATTATATATATATCTATTCCAACTAATATATTCTGGATAAAGTAACTCACAGAGTAGGGCTCCGATTTATCAGGTACTATTGCCTGATGCGGTCTCGAGGTTGCATCACTGGAGTCCTGTGCGTCGCTGTTGCCAGAGCCACGCATAAGAGCGCCATTGTCAGATGAGTCCGGGGCAACGAGAGTGGATTCAAACCACAGACCAAATAATGGTTCGCTATCTGTAACAATCAGTTTAACGCATTAGGTCTAGGTTTTAGCAGATTTAAACAAAAATATAAAAGATATTTTAACCGATTCATTGCTACATACAATTACCAGAAACGAAGGCTACGAGCTTGATTTACGTGAATAATGAAGATAGTTTTATTCTGGGTAGATTTCCCTAAAACTTAATTTGAAGGAGTTATCATCGATTTAAAAACGGCTCCAGTGGCTAGCCGCTACACGCAAAAGAAAGTGATGGCACGCCAGACGTGCCATCCGCAACGAATCGGTTAATAAATCAGAGTTATACTTTAAATAAAAGACTGTACTGTACTGGATGCTTAATAGAATTCCTTGTAGAGTATCCCTACAACGAAAATGCAAAATAATGTTTTTTTTCTAGTTTAAAGTTTAAAAATGTTAAAAGAAATCCTTTTAGTAACTCCATTGGGCAACAAAGACCTAATACTATTCAGAATTGCTGGGTGTTCCCGTTTATTCAGTGTTGTGTGTATGCATAATTGTAATTACCCACAGGACGCGTCGTAAAACGAACAGGTACGAGAATGGATCTAACTTTACAGTCAGTTTCTTATAATAATATTTCCTATTTATCGTAAAGTGAGATTCACCATCATCAGTTTCCGAGTCCTCCGAGCACAGTATCATGTCCTGGAAGTAAACGGTAGAGTCGGAGCGGTCGGGGTCGGCGTCTTGGTGCTGCTTCTGTACCACAGCACGCTTCAGGTTCGTCGCCTTGCGGTAGCATACCACACCCAGAGCCACTAAAAGCTGTGACAAAGAATTAAGTTTGAATACAGAATAAATAACATATTAATTATTAAGTATTTTAGTTAATCTTCAATAAAGTATAGTGTACTCATTAAAAATGTAAATGAACTGTTTGACCATACAAAGTTATACACATTAAAATATCAATGATACAAAATTAAGAGCTTTAAGCCTATTTAGCCATATAAACAAATATTAGATATATAATAAAAATCTTTTTTTTAAAAGCGTTTTCTCTTGATCCCAATCAAACCCAGGACCCGAGCTTGGTTCTTTGATTAGTGGAAGGTGGTTTTACAAAAATTATTTAGTGCCAACTAAGCAGAACTTGTACTATGGGTACTCAATAACGAACATTTTTAATATATAAATAAGTATATAGATGAACAACACTGGGGACCCATGTTTATGATCATACAAATATGTGACCCTGCCGGAACCTTTGGCGCAGAAGGTAGGATTGCTACCGTTGCACCAAGCGGCCATCATAATAATATATACTCTAAAAACACAAATTTGTTGTTTGTGTGTTTGTCTGTCCGCTCTTTTTCCATTGAATCAATTAACGCGTTACCATAGCAACGCGTTACCGGGTCAGCTAGTCTGATTATATTAAAATTAATTAGTTATATACTAGTTTTATATATTTATTTCCCCTCCCCAAGAAGTTCTACCACGCATCTCATACCCCTGCCATTACCTGGTGTAAAGGCGCGGCCGCTGCCAATCGCAACTCGCGTTGATGCGCCGTGTGTTGCGCTAGTATGTGCAGAGGAGCGGCAGTCGCTGGCGTACTCTCGCCACAGCTGAGCGCTTCCAAACGCGCATCCGCAAGTAGCGCACCTACCCACGCTAGACAGCGTCCGCCTAGCGCAACCCACACAACGCCTAATCCTTGTTGCCTGCAAAGATTACACAACACCATGTTAGTATTGACTATATTTGACTTAATAAAAAAACTCTTTTAAAGACTTAAAATATGCCTATAAAGAATAAAATCTCCATTAACAACCAACTCCAACAAAAATAATTAGGAAATTATTTTTTTAACTTAATATCTAAACATATAGTTGAATTTCCATTAATATTACTGTAAGTTAATGTGTCTTATGATACTTTAACTTTTTGACTTATAAAAAACCATCTTACATATATTATCTTTATAAAAAAATCCATTCAGAGTATATACAAATACCTGTTAATTTAGTTTAGTCTATACATAGTTTCGATTCCATTAGTTTTATAATATACGCTGTTGAAATTCTGACTAAAATAAATTATATAAAAAAATATTATGCTTACATCTTTGTGAGGTTATAAGGTCTGGATGGCGTTTTAGCAGGGCTCTTTCCGGGTGCAGTCGTGGGACATGGAGCACCGGCTAAAGCGTGATGTAGTCCACAGAGCAGTACCCATCCGCCGATCATTAGATGGTTTTGATATATCTGAAAAATGTATTTATCTAAATATTTCACTTAAAGCAAGGTATTAGAAATTAAGTGTGATACAATTATAACTATGATATTCGTTGAAAGATACAAAGGAGATATTGTTATGAACTCTACTGTTTTACTATGTCATAGTGAACAAGTATATTACATATTTGACTTTTTATGTCAATTCGAGGTTGATTTAAGTTTCAAAAAACTTCGGAAAATTTAAACCAATTATTTAATTCCAAGCCAATTCATTCCAATGAGTACAATAATATATTCAACATGACTTAAGCAAGAACTACTGTATCTGCCCCTCTCATACATACAATTCCTTGGCCTGTATCCCTTCAGTAGGCAGACAATGAGGATTTGAACCTAGGATCTTTGAAACATGAATGTCTGTTTTTGAATACAATCACAGTAACAATGGTCACTTAAGTATTTCAATCTTAACATTCATGCTTCTCAACCATTTGAGGTAAACTATATTGTCCATGTTATTCCTTCTTTTAATTGTTTATTATTATGAGTTAACCGTTTCGTTGCTGATGGCACGCCTGTCGTGTCATCACTTTTTTTGCGTGTGGCGTTAGCCACTGAAACCGTGTCATTTTTAAATCGATGACAACTACTTCAAATCAAGTTTTAGGGAAATCAACCCAGAATAAAACTATCTACATTTTTCACGTAAATCAAGCTCGTAGCCTTCATTTTTTTGTAATTGTATGTAGCCATATTTCAGTTAAATTCTACAATCTGTACTGTACTCAAAATTCAGGTTGCAGTGGGGATAGGTATATATGTGAGTGAATGTACCTCATCATGTATGTGTGAAAACTTACGTAACCACCAGCACGTGTAGATTGTTTGAATATCTCCCCAACAGAATTATAAAGGCTGAGTGCACTTTCAACCAGAGTAGCAGTTTGTTGTTCACTTTCTTCATCTTTTGGATGTAAAGAGGCCTAGAAAACCAAATAAAATTTAAGTTTTAATCATCTTCTACACCTTATCAGCATTTCATAGACATTTGTAGAATTTGATGTTTTAATTTTTCGTCTTACAAGTCCTTCTTGCCAAATATTGATAAAGATACGCATTTTGTTGTTGAGGCGACATTTTCAGACAATAATTTTTTACTTATATTTTTACTAGTAACTATTCCCACTTTTTATATACTGGTTTGAAGTTTTTATTATTTACTAGTAAGCCTAAGAAAATATATTTTTGTCAAAAAGAAAAAAAAAAGGTACTCAATAGCAGTGCAATTTCTAGAAAGAAACAACAAAGTACATTTTTATTAAAACCTTAATGATTAATTTCCTGTTTCTCACTTTAAAACTGATAGACTGTTTAATATTTTAATACCAAAGGGTCGTCGAAAATTGCATCAACGTTTTAAAAATTCCCTCCTTAAGGGAATTTTTAAAACGTTGATGCAATTTTCTATAAAAAAAAAACGCAGATATAACATTTGAAGTTATTACATTTGATCTTATAAGATAAATTATTATAATAGAAAAAAGGACCGCATTTGCAGGTTCATTCCCGCCTGAGAGTTCACTTGTGACCCGAGTCTATTTTTTCTAGTATTTTTCTATTATAATAACTTGAAATTATGTTATAATAGAGGAAAATTAATAAGGGATTAATATTATATAGTGTCCTTTATTATCAATTACCTATGCAAATTAGAGAACTTCTGTATATTTATGAGTAATGTAATAAGCACTATATACAAAAAACTACAAAAAAGAAAAGAAGCAGAAACTCTAGATGATATATGCTTCAATGAGTTTCTTTATTAGTTAATTAATTTCATGTAATTTAAATACAATTACATTTTATAACTTGTCTACTATCAATGAAGTTTATAATTTATAATTATTATTCCACAACTATCAAATATTACCTGAGCCGTGGCGCACAACAGCCATGCGGTGCTGACGTCACTAAGCGTCGCGATGCGATCTGGTGTGAATGGTTCCAGACAAGGCAAAGACAGTGCTAGTCGGCAAACATGCACTTCGTTCACTAGGAAATGAAGACTGGAAAAAAACAAGTTTACTAATAATATTTATGCGCATAGACAAATATTGAAGGGCTTGTGACTATCATTTCTTTGTTTTTAAAATGTTATAAAACGATTTAAACAAAAAAAATCTTATTTTAAATGTTAAACTTACAGTGAGGCATCAGAGTTGAACTGCGGCGCCATCGCAGTTTCTTTGGCACTCTGCCAGCGGTTGAGATACCGTTGCAGGCAAGGCAGCGATGAGCACACCTTTAGCACTGTCGAACCAGCGCGCAGCTCCATAAGCAGGGAAGCGCAAGTTGATGCCACCCATTTCTATAATTTTTTATCACCCATCAACATTTTTATCAATTTATTACAAACTATTCATCAAGATTATATTATTTCATATACATAGATTATGTACATGAAAATGCATGCAGTCCGCATGCATATGCATAAATATTAAAATTATAACATAATTTTTTCCATATTAGAGCCAGACAGGCAAAGAAAACCCCAAGAAAATTTGCATGTATTGAATGTATGTGGGTCGTTCTTCTTTTTTACTGACAGTGAAACGATGTTTTTCTGTTTTTTTGTTTTTGAACTATCCATAATTATGGTTTCTGTGTGGAATTTAAAAGAAATTGCATCTGTGTTGTCATGAGGACTAATTAAAGTTTCCTTTGCGGCAAATATTAATTATTTATAAATGTTGTTTTTTTTTTAAATATGTGACAGAGTGGCCATTTTCTGTAGAGACCACATTTCGGTTTACCACTCTATCACGGCATTCTACGGAAAACAAAAGAAAATATATGTTGGTTGGAGAAAGTGAAAAATTACATAATATTAATAGATAAGAAAAATATGGACGTTTATTCGAACCGAATAAAAAAACTGTAAACATCAATTCTCTAACGAGATGCTATAATAAGACGAAGGACAGACCTTTGTCGGTAAAAAAGAAGAACGACCCATGTAACAAGTTTAAATCAACAAATTATCTTAGCCACAATAAGCTTATTGACTGGTTTGTGAAAATCATCTTACATTAGTGAGTGATATTTATAGAGATGCAAGTTATTTGAATTTGTGGGTATTTGTATATTATATTATTAATACTAATCAGCAAAATATGACTTCAATCAATTAAGATGTACCAACATAAAAAATATATTGCTAATTTTATAATTGGTAGCTTACCTTCATATCAACAGAAGACTGTTGAGAAGTATTCCCATCTTTATTGCTCTCCAAACTATCTTTGCTTCCGGGTGACAGGACAGCTGTGGGAGGTGTAGCCTGTGATGTCGCGGAAGCCACTGGGTTCCTTAAAGGTGTTGTCAGTTGTTCTAGCAATGCATCTGACCGCCGCTGTGCATTTGACGGCGGCTGCTTTTCAGTTGTTGTAGATGTAATGGGACTTGCTATTACTGAGGACTTTGTTGTTGTTTGTGTATCTGTAATGCAATATCAAATTTTATTTGACTTGTAACAGTAACATGTGCTGAAATTAACACTTACTTCAGGAGTAACAATAAAATGTATTTATAATAAGGGCTCGAAATGGGCATTAATCAGTTGCAAATTGGACTTACCTGGTACACTAACATGAGCTGGAAGTTTTGCATTTTTCAGGAGCGATGTCAAAATTACTAAGTCAGATTGTGGGTAGCCACCTCCCTCAATGCCGCATAGACCCACAATGGGCAGAAGGAGCTACAAATACAAAACCAATTAATCAACTGTATATTGAATACACAAAAAATTTATATGGTAGTGAATACCTCTTTAACAGAAACATTTGGGGCTGCCGTAGTAGATGTATCATCGCAGCTCAATCCAGCTTCAGAGAGCTTTTTGAGAATTTGCCTTAGAATTACTCTGAAAGCATCACGGGCTCTTCCCAATTGTTCATTGGGTACTAAAATAAAAAAAGGCAGTTATTTTTAAATAATAGGAACCAAAAGCAATTTCGAAACTGCTTTACTTACAAATTATAAACTTTACATAATGTTGTGAAACAATTTGGTGGCAAGTCACCAGTATTAAATGGAAAAATTCAAAAGGAATTTCAAAGCAGTTTTAATATTTTTCACAAAACTATGTTTGAATAACCAAATATAAACCAATTAAGTTCTTTAACCAATATACAATTGGTAATTATACATACAGTAGTATTTAATAAGTATTTATAGCTTAAATTATTATTTAAATTAAAATTGCCTTTGACTCTTCTTTTGGATTGCTGATAATTACTTTTTTTATTATTCAAAGAAATTACATAGCATTTACATACAAGTTTTCATTTGATTTATACATCACCAAGTTTTTATTCTTATTATAAAGCGCTCAAACATATCAAGTTATTAAAATATAACATATTTTACTTACAACTACTTGCATTGGTGCTGACAAAATGAGCAGCGAGGCAGGCAAAGCAAGTGTAGAACAAGTCATATATATCCTCATGGTTTTGAAATTCACTTTCACTGCGGGGAAAGATTTTTATCATGTTAAAAAATAGTTTAGGCATTATAGTAAGATACTCCAAAAATATAATACAAAAAACGATACACATTTCATAAATTTTTTTTGCAAAGTCATGAAACCTATTTCCTTAAGATGAGGGTATCACTGTGTGTTTCATGACCAGTCATACTTATTTTCTTGCAGTGATGAATTTATATATGTAAAGCATTAATAAAAACAAAGGTAAGAAAACAACTTTGGAAAGACTTACCAGCTTCTTGACATTGCTATTCTAGTAAGTGATATTTCCATTTTATTAGTACAACGACAAAATTATAATACTGAATCTGAACGCAGGTAATGAATATAGCAAGATCCACGATGAAAATGTGAAAGTGAAGGTACAATAATAAATAAATAATAAGAGGGTATTGTGCTAAATAAACTTTATCAACAAAAAATAATCCAACAAATCTGAATACGGATTCAATCAGAAATTATTTCTTTTATATTCTATAAATCTTACCTTTTGATAATTGCTTGTATAATCTCGACGGCATCATTTTTATCAAAAAATGGACCGTAGAGGGCTGTTAAAATTGGTTTTACGGTAGTCGACCACTCAATATTACCTCCTGAAGCGGCCATTTTCGGGAGAATAATAGAAAAATTATCAATCATCCATCAACCAAAAGCCGCACTACCGTCACGACTTGCGTCAAAATTTTCCAATGTCATGGGATTATTTTAACGATTCGTAACATAAAATATTTTAACGCCTGATATGATTTAGTAAGAGCTTATGTATAAAGTATAAATGAAGTCGATGAATGTTTTCCATGTAGACAAAATTGTCGACACTGGTTGCGGTCCAATTTATACACACAGTGCACACGTTACGAACACTGCAAACGGACGGTCCATTTTGATATGAGCACTGTGTGCGCTGTAAGCGTGCAAACAAATTGGACCGAGCTGTGAGCACGCTTTTGTTCATCTGTCATAAACATCATTACATAACCCTACTTAAATTTAAATTTTCATTGCTTTTTTTGCTATTCTTTGATAACAGACGAATTAATGGATTTCGTTCTACTGGAGAGTGTATTGGATGAAACTGACGACGATTTTAACTGTTTTACTACGTCAAGTCAAGCGTCAAGCAAATATATTATTTTTATTATTCGTGACAGTTGCTGCCAAAATTGAATTTGACGTTTGGGCACACGATGCACTACCTATTTGGAATGTGTACTGTGTGCGTGATGAGTGACGTCATTCATGACGTCATGTGGTATACGAGTGTGAACGTAAGCGCAATTTATACAGTTTGTATGTGTACTGTTGGTACCGATAGCCTAAATATGCGCAAATTGGACCGTGGGGACTGTGTCGACCATACTATAACAAAAACCTAATGTCAACTTGGTTGGCACACACACACACTCACACACATACACACACACACACAGTTGACACAGTGCAACACAGTGTTGACTTTTTTTTCTGTGATTGATTCATGTAAAGCTCATGCTTAAACCTAAACAGTTCTATAATTTAAAATTACGTCTTCTTTACAATTGCGCAAAGTATTATTACGGAAGTTTTGGTTTTTTGGTTAGTGTAATTAATATCAATAGAAATATATATAAATACCCATGACTCAAATGCTCGTATTCATCACACAAATATTAGACCTTTCCTGGAGTCGAACCCAGGACCGTCGAAGCGAAAGGCAGGATCGCTACCGTTGCACTAGTAGCTATTAAGGGAGACACGAGTCCGAAGGGCAAAGTACTTCCATTATTGTAATAACGGAATACCATGTATGGTGACGATGTTTGATGTTGTAAATGACGTCACTTATGTTAAATCTGACGAAGTTTCGGTAGCCGTTCTTCTTATCAGTCAAAAGTCATTATTGTGATCTATTATTACAATTTCTTATTTACTTTCACCTGCCTAGGTGTCTGTAATGAAATCTTGCAAGTTGAATAAGAACCACTTCCCGGTTTCCGATTGAGTTGAAATTTTGCATGCATATGTCTATTGCATTACAATGCAATATAATGATGACGTGGAACTGATTTGATGCTGGAGTTGAAAGGTGGCCATAGGAACTTTGCAATAAAACGACACAACCCCATCGAGTTTGGGCTCATTTGATTTGTATTGACGAGTAATAATATACTATATGGTAACCAGGGTATGATGTTAGAGCTTGAAGGTGACCATAGGAACTCCACAATAAAACGACACAACCCCCGTTGAGTTTGGGCTTTTTAATTTTTAGTTCGTTTTATTAACAACTATTAATAAAGGCTTTTTTTATAAAAAAAAATCTTGTTATTCACTCATTCCCGCTTTGATGCTGTTTCTTCTTCGTGACATAGAAAATGAAAAGACGACACACGAATTTTATTTGCTAGCCGGATATAAGCTTTTTCCAAAATAGGGCCGTTAACTAGAAAAAAAATGTGTACTGTACAAAATAATTTATTTTAAGTGCATTTGAATTGAGTTATTTTCATTACATTTTACTGGCACTGAACTTACTCCGAGATCCCAAGTACCTATTCTAGTTACTTAAACAAGTTATGATATGAGAGATTAGAACGATGATTAGAGAAGAGATCCTTTTCAATTCTTGTTATATTACATTTTTATATTATATGGCTATTGTTATATTCTAGTGAATAAATACATAATAACAATCTTAAAACAAATATCCACGTAATGGCTCTATTAGAAATCTTACCATTTTACATCTTATGTCCTTGTTTTTGTTTTTATTTAGAATGGGTTCGCTCTTGATCCGAATCGAGCCCAGGGGCGAAGACAGAATCCACGATGGAACGAGCTAACCCTGAAGGTGCCTATTCATCCTGGTTTTAGACACAGACGGGTGATATGTACTCGGAAATACAGACGCAGGGAGTGAGTTCCACTCCTTTGCTGTGCGCATTATAAAAGAAGTTGAAAAGCGCTTGGTGCGACAGGTAGGAATAGCAACCAAGAAAGGGTGGTAGCCAACAGTGCGTCTGAATGTTCGATGGAAGTAAGATGATGGCGGTATGAGCATATGCAGCTCATGAGCACACTTTCCAAAATACAATATTTAGAAGCCCGACAGACAGGCAACTTTGCGGCGGTGAGCTAAGGTGTGAAGCTTGCTCTTCATCAATTTGCTGTCACTAATGAGCCTCTCAGTTTTGCGCTGAATCATGTCCAGTGCAGCAAATTGGTATTTTGCTGAGCCGTCCCAGAGGTGGCTGCAATATTCCATGCAAGATCGGACTTGAGCTTTATAGAGAGTTATAAGCTGCCCCGGCGCGAAATATCGCTTGACCTTATTTAGGATGCCCAGCTTTTTAGCTGCAGTTTGAGTCTTGGCTTCGATGTTGGCGCCGAAGTTGAGGTCTGAAGACAACTCCACGCCAAGACTCTTGTCTTGTAACTTCTTTTATATTTCCCTAAATAGAAAAGGAGTTCACATTTCAATATTACTTACTCTTTGCGACCTGCGTAAACTTTTTACCGGGAGTGGAAGCGTCACTTTATTAGTTTTGATTTTCTTGTTATTGGTGTTGCTGTCGATATTAGTGTTTAATAATGGTGGATTATTTACCACAGAGTGTTTGTGAATATGCACGTGTTGAAAAGTCAAATAGCGGCGGTTGACTTTTTACTCTGTCAAGAAGTCCACGGGGAGGTTACAGTATGTAGGATACTACTTCATACCCTCAGGGATTCAAAACAAAAACAACGCGAAACAAGGCTAGGTCCATGTGTGCGGAAAACTGTAAGGCGTAGTCGCCACAAGTATAACCCCACATTTTTACTGAAACGTAGGGAAAGGGATTATTTCATTATTCGTTATATTATAAGTTATAAATTAAACATCTTTCATAAATAAGCTCTCATTATTGTATATCATAAAATAAGAAATTATTGAATATCAAGACAAACCTTAAAAAGCTCGCACCCAAGCCATAAAATATCTTTAAATAAAGATCTCTAATCTGTGTTATATATTTTATGGAGTGCTCTTATTTGATTTACGTATAATAGTTTGTTTTGTTTATTCTGTCAGAAAACTAAAACTTGTTAATATAAAGATAATCATTTTGAATTGTATCTCAGAAAATGTCTGAAGATCAAAGTAGGAAACATAAGCTTTCAGGAGATGATACGTTACAGACAGGTTTATAAATCCTAATCTAACCTATAAGAATAAACCGCTATAGGAATTACAAAATATCTATTTATATTTTCAGAGCCTTCTGCTAAAACTATGCACATACAGTGTCCCTATTTAGACACTATTAACAGGCATGTGTTGGATTTTGATTTTGAAAAACTTTGTTCAGTCAGCTTGACTAGGATCAATGTTTATGCTTGTCTAGTATGTGGAAAATATTTTCAGGTAAGCATTCCATAAACTTTCGTGCCTATTTATTATTACGATGCACTTTCACAGCGATTTTTTTGCCATTTTATTTACTCTTAATATATATAAATTACGTGTCACGTTGTTTGTCCGCGATGGACTCCTAAACTACTTGACCGATTTTGATCAAACTTCGTAACTATCTGTTATTTGATCTTACTTAAAAGATAGGATAGGTTTTATTTTAATTTATAACACAGCAATGCGTGGTTGGGTCAGCTAGTAAATTATAAAGCTTTTAGAATTTAGCTATTGTTTAATACATATGTTGTAAAGTTACATTTACATTCTTTTGTAGGGCAGAGGTACTAACACCCATGCATACACTCATTCTGTAGCAGAAGGGCATCATGTGTTTCTGAACCTACATACACTGAAGTTTTACTGCTTGCCAGACAACTACGAGGTTATCGGTAAGTAATTTTGTTGTAATCATACATCATGTTGTTTTAAAAGTTATGGTTTAACTTAAACTATGATCAACAGTAAAAATGGAGCAGCCACAAGAAAACTTGTGATTATTTCTTGTAGTTTTCAATGAGGGTTAATAAAGTACGTAATAGGTATTGTTGAGTTCGTATCTCTTGTCTATATATTGCCACAATATCTTGAAACTGTTGTATTGATGCAACAAGTTATTGATATATGTCAGAAACGGAGTGTGCCACCACCTTATTTATCTAAAGGCTTCCATTGCCATATAGTTTGATTTTTAAAACTATTATTATTTGTTTTGATTTAGTTTCGATTCAAGTGGTCTTTTTTATTTCTGGAATAGAATCCTTTGATGTCTATGTCAGCAATCCTTGATGCTACATATATAAAAATAGATTTATCTTTAAAAGATTTTTTACTCTTCTTTTTATAGATTCTTCATTGAATGACATCAAGTATGTATTGAATCCCATCTTTAGTGCTGATCAGATTAAACAGCTGGACACCAATACAAAAATGTCACGAGCCATTGATGGAACTATGTACATGCCTGGGATTGTGGGTCTCAACAACATTAAGGCTAATGATTATTGTAATGTCATATTACAGGTAGGTTACCATATTTGTATGCTCTTAATGTTGCATCATAGAAGTACAATTTGATTTTATAAAATGAAATTGTACAGATTTAATGTAGCAAAATATATTTATTTTCAAATGTGAATTAATTTTTAAAGGCTTTTTTTACTTATTGTGTATATTTGCAATTACTGCAAAAAAATTGCTTCATTGTAATTTACCAGCACCTCATTATAGAAGTAAGAAGTATAAGATGTAGCCAATCATTTAGTAATATACATATTCATTTTTTATTTATAATTCTATATAACAACATATAATAAATGACAAACTCACACCAACTTAAGACTGTGTTTATGTACCAGTCTTGTAAAAGCAAAGGAAGGTTAATAAGGCGGGTTTTCGGCCCCTTTCATTTTTGACTTAAAAATTCCAAAAAATTTTTTATATACTATATGAAATAAAGCAAGCTGAATCTAAAGAAAATTTAAAATTTGTTAGAGGCACCCAGATACTGAAATTTAGAGTTAAGCATTCCAGGGTATGAGAGTTGAAAAAATTTAAAAGGCCACAAATAACTTTCATGTTTCAAAGTTTATAAATAAAAAGCCATTCTAGCTGTTGATGGAAAGTGGGTACATGGTTGTATTTATGTAGACCAATGATGAAACATATGCAGTTAAGGAAGCAATCTAACTTACCTTGAAGAATTGAGCTCCAATCAGTGTAAAAAATATTCAAATAGTCAATTTGAGGAGGAATTATGGAATGTGTTTAGTACTATTTTCAATTTGAGATGCCAAAAGATGGGAGGAGGAACTTGTCAATTTTCAAGTCATTATTCAACTTAGCATATATATAATTATGTAAAGTATAGTCATTAATAATATTTTTGCAGTGCTTGTCCCAAGTAAGACCACTGCGCAACTACTTCTTAAGAGAAGAAAATTATGCAAATGTCAAGAGACCACCTGGGGATTCATCTTTTTTGCTGGTTCAAAGGTTTGGTGAATTGCTCCGAAAGTTGTGGAATCCTCGAGCATTCAAAGCTCATGTTTCACCACATGAAATGCTGCAGGCGGTAGTTTTGTGGTCCAAAAAACGATTCCAGTTTATTAAACAAAGTGAGATTTTAAAAAGAGTATTTGAATGATGTCAAGTATAATTTCTATGAAAGTGTACTTAACATTTAATTATTTTCTTCCAGGTGATCCCATTGATTTTTTATCTTGGTTTCTAAATTCATTGCATATGGCTCTAAATGGAACAAAGAAAGAAAATAGTTCAATAATTTACAAATCATTTTTGGGTCACATGAGAATATATACCAGGTACTTATTCCTTTTTTTTATTAGCAGAACATAAAAGCATTACAATACCACTTTAATAAGATATTGATTGCTTATTTTATAGAAAATTGCCACCACCTGATGCAGATGATGCTGCTAAAGTTGACCTCAACAGTGAGGAGTATAGTGAAATGATAACTGAATCACCTTTTTTGTATTTGACTTGTGACTTACCACCAACACCTCTTTTTACGGATGAATTCAGAGAAAATATAATTCCTCAGGTTTGTAATCTTGTATATGCAGAGATATACTATTTTTGAAATTAGCGAGTTCTTGCTTGGTATTGCCAAGCAAAATGCAGTTTAATGAGCACTCTAACCTATCATCAATCATCACGTAATAAGTAAATTACCCATTAAAAAAAAATCTAATATTTTATAAATAATGTATCCTACATATGCTCCAAGGCAAGAGGTGCTGTATGTCTTAATACAGGCTATATATTACCTAATTCAGCAACAGGTGTTACAATGGTGTATGTATATGACCTATTTAATTAACAGAAATGTAAAACTTTTTAGGATCAACTACTATTTTTAAAATTCTCTTAATAGCGACACTTTGTATCACTGCCTCAGCAAGTATTTAGACAATTCATAAAATTCTTGTGACCAGTGCTAATATTTACTTTAATCAGTTTGATAATGGAATGAATCTGACATTAAATGATCTCATGATACACTCATTAACTGTTGAAAATTTTTATTTTCAGGTAAATTTATATCAGTTGTTGTCAAAGTTCAATGGACAGAGTTCAAAAGAATACAAAACCTACAAAGAGAACTTTTTGAAAAGATTTGAAATCACTCAATTGCCACCTTATTTAATTCTATACATAAAGAGGTTTACGAAAAACACGTTCTTTGTTGAAAAGAACCCTACAGTTGTGAATTTTCCTGTCAAGTGAGTAAAATAAACTTTGCAGTCGATTGTACAATGTTGAATGTTTATAGATGTTACATACTAGTACAATGCTAGTATAAAAACCTGTTTATGATTTAGGAACGTTGATTTTGGAGATATCCTCACCCCTGAAGTAAAGGCTAAGCACAATGGTAAGACGACATACGAGTTGGTTGGCAACATTGTGCATGACGGCACCCCAGAGAAGGGTACTTACAGGGCTCATGTTTTACATAAACCAACACAGCAATGGTAAGAATCTTTATCTTATCTTAATCTTTAAAATTTTTATTTGATACAGCTGTGTCAGGTGTATTCAGCAGCGCTTTTTTGCTGACTATACATATAAACCTTATTGTATCTCATTTAGTCAGTTCAACACTACACATGTGGTCACATTTGTGTTTGGTGCATTTTAATAGCATTCTGTCAACTACTTTTGTAAGACTAACAAACGGTACTAATTTTAATAAAAGATTTGTTATTTTACAAGGCTATTACGTGGGTCAAGTTTAATATATTTTTACATAACACTATAAAAAAAACTTTGTTTTCAGGTATGAAATGCAAGATCTTCACGTCACTAGTATATTACCCCAAATGATAACACTTACAGAAGCATATATTCAAATATATGAATTAAATCAGGACTGATCAGTTATTAAAATAGTGATAAATAAAATTAAGATAAATTGCCATATTGCCTTTTATTTAATGAATATACAAATTGCCTATATTCCAGGATTTCATTAAACAAACTGTGGCCTTGGAATGGACCTTTACACTTATAAACAATAATTAATTAAATCACATACAAAAGATGTCGTATTTTAAAAATACATTATAGATTTTTTTAAATAATTACTATTATTTGACACAAAAATGTTGTCTTTATAAAATAAAATGCAGTGTAGACAGTTCAGTCTAACATAGTTAAGAGAAAGGTACACCCACTTTTATGTATAATCTGTGTTACCATGGTAAACTAAATTTACTGTACACATTTCTATGTATGTAGCCCAAACACATAACATAGTGACAAAAAATGGTTGCAATTTGCTCTGACCACATCACAACTGCTGCATGCACACTTTATATTGCAGCAATGTGTTGTTGTAGTATATATGAATGAACACTTTGTGAGGGGCGCTTTTAAATTATTTAAACAATTAAGATAAAAGTGCATGTATCTTTAAATTTGGGTTCAAGATGGTTATTGTTAGTATAGATATTTCACAACTACAGGTTAGCCATAATTGAAACTTGGGTAGATTGGTGATTGTTGCTGTATTGAGAGTACCTGTATAACACACATAATATTTTCATGCCCTAAAATTGTACAATGTAGACCAACCCGTAATTATGATATAAAATGTCTGTGTAGCTGCTGTGTAATCTGTAATTACACTAAATTACACCTACACAAGGTGGTTAATTAATGGCTTTCCCCCTTCTTTCCTGCAACTCGCTTGAATTCTCCCATGTTGGTTGTGGATATTGGAGAACCATAAAATGCCAGATGGTCAATCTGTGTCACCTCTCCGCCAGATTGGTTGTCTTTTATAAACAACTGAATGTTCTGCACATTTTGGAACTTGACAAACCGTAGAGGCACAGGGTTGCCTTCCAAATCACTTGGTGTGAATCTGTAACAGAAAAAGCAAATATTTAATAAACACTGACAAAAATTTACAATAGCAATATTGAAAAAGTTTTGTCAGCTCACTCCAAGTCTTGCACAGATGTATTGCCTGACGCTTGGTCAAAGTCCAGTGTTCTTGGTTGATTAATGAAGAGTTTCACTATCTTCGGTCCCTTATCAGCTGGTCCCTTGATTTTAAGTGAGTGAAGTTTCACCAACTGGTAAAATTTTATTTATATAAAAAAAATGTTTGCAATGAATACAGTATTTAAAATTAATTTTACTTAATAGTGAGAAAATAATTTTCATATCATTAAATATACTTACTTGGTTGAAGGAAATATTAATGATGAGTTGTTCATCACAATCACTGGCTAGGTACCCTCCTCCACTGGTCAGGGCATGAGCTAATGGATGGTCATCTGCCTCATTGAGACACTCACATTCACTTTTAGTTATGAATGTTGTTAAATCCATCTGAAAAGAAATTAAGTATATTGTACCATACAGTCTTTAACCCTGGCAAATTCTACAAAAAAGTGACTCAGTTCACAAGTTATTCTTGCCCTAATATTAAATGGAGTTCACTGAGATTACTAAGTAAAAAGTTTAGAAAGGAGTCCTATCTCTTTCATAGAAGTAATAAGGGCATCTATCATCAGTATCTATCTATTTTATTTATTTGTCTTCTCCAATACTTAAGAAATATGTGTTTTGTGTAATTTATATTTTTTGATATTTTTAAAGTTATGAACTCGATACTGGCAACTAAAACCATTAAAAAGTAAAATGCAATGAACACCCCAAACACACAATTAGTTACATTGGCAGGACTGGTTGCTTAACACAACCAGGGGGGTTTAGTATTTTTTTTTTTATTGATTTTGCCCTCTGATTTTAGTTAATTTCAGTTGTAATGCAAACTTACATGTCCAGCAACAGCATTGTCTTCATCACCTCCATCATCAGAACCATAATATTGTCTAACTTTATTTTCTAGAGAAGTAGGGTCAGCACCTTGTAACCGATCAATTTTTGTCTGGAATGTACAATAGATATGATACAGTTTGCTTGTTATTACATATTATATGAATATAGGTTCAAGATTTATCAATCAATTTTTCTGAATAGCTTTTATGGAATGCTATGCAGGAAATCCTATAAGAAAATTTGGTTAAAAGTTTTGCAAATAGTTTTTTAAGAAAAGCGAGGATCTTATAGCTTCACTGGGTTACTCACTCTGTTCCTGTAGAAAATGAACGTCGGCATAGCGCTTACGCCTTGGGCGGAAGCAGTCTCCGCGCACCTATCCACATCTACTTTTAAGAACACAGCCCTGGGAAACTTCGCTGGTAGTTGCTCAAAGATGGGCGCAATACGTTGGCATGGTCCACACCTGACCAAGACACAATATATCAAAAACTTACAATGATGACTCGATACTTTTGTACGACTTACATAGGTTATACTTACCAAGATGCCGTAAAGTCTACAACTACCAGTTTTGTTCCGGCGTTAGCTATTTCAGATTGGAAATGGGCTTCATTTTCGATTACCGTTGCTAAGCCCATATTTTCAAGAAATGTTTCAAAAACGTCGGTAAGTAACTAAACTGACAACAACTGAGGATGATACTTCAAAATGGTGTACATGACAACCAACCTCAGAACAATAATAAATTGTTCTGAGCAACCAACACAGTTTTTTTAATCTTCTTTTTGGAAAGTTTTCCAATAAGGGAAGGCAAAGGGTACAAAGCCCACACAGCTTGGTTTTCAGGTATTTTTCTTCATTAGATGATGATGAATGATTATAAGAGTCAATCGATGAATGACATAGATGATCAATGAATGACGAATGTACAGTAATATTTCCCTTTCTCTAGGTTTCAGTAAAGGTGTGAGGTTTAAATGAAACCTCCCCTAATATGTACCACAACACAAATATCAACAAGAAAAACAAGATCACCAAAGAGACCCATTCCACTTCCCAAAGAGTCCTTTTTTATCTTTAATTTGTGCTTTAAGAGCAGACGAAGTTACGAAATCTATAAAACTTTATCTTTAGTAATTATTATATGATAGGAGTTGATTTATGAGTGATGGAGGATCAATGGATGATGAATAAATAATGAAATGAGCTTTCCTAAGGTGTGAGGACTTCTTGAATCTAATCAAATCATTTATTTGTTCTTCAGCTACTTGTATCGTAGTATTTACTTCGAATTTAAGTTATAATTCGAGTTTTAATTTTCAATAGCTAATAAAGGTGATATTCACCCATAAAGTTCATATCTATCAAGGAATAATTAGTTCCGAACCTTTTAGTTTATGATTATGGTTCATCGTTAAGAATTGCCCCATAGAAGTTTCAAAAAATTACAATAAGTACCTCTTTTTTTATGAGTAAAAATAATATGAAAATTTTCTGTCGCAGTTTTTGACCGCGATGAACTCCGAAATTACTTTACTGATTTTGATGTTTTTTTCATTTTTTTGGATTTGTTCCAACTGAGTACATAGGTTAGGTTTCATTTTGATTTATAACACAGCAATTCGTGGCCGGGTGAGCTAGTACAAATATAAAAATTCCCTGTCACAGTGTTTGACTGAACTCCGAAACTATTCAACCGATTTTAATGTTTTTTTTTAATTTTGCTGGATTTGTTTCGACTTAGGACATAGTATAGGTTTCATTTACAACACAGTAACGCGTGGCCGGCTCCTCTGGTATATATATGTCTATCAAATATTACGTATCTATGTATCATACATATATGTATGTAAATATAAGACAACCCTTACACTGCCTGCTTTGGGCTAGGCTAATTGGTGTGAATGTAAGAAATATTTATTTACTTAGTATTATTTCAAATGTCCAGTATAATTTCAGACGAGCCGTAATTGTGCAGACAGTTTCACTGTTCTTATTTCAGATCTGAAAAAAGCTAAATAAAAGCATAGCATGTGCCTTTCTTGAAGTAGGTACACGGTGCACTTGATAATAATCTTCAACCAACAAAATGAGTATCTAATTTATCTAACTTAGGTATACCTGGCTTAATATGTATGATCGCTGGCTGTATGAATTTCTAACCAATAGAACCCTCTACAATTTTATATATTTTTTGCATTTTTTCAATGTTATCTTATAAGAGAAATTATTTTAATAGAAAAATTCTAGAAAAATCATCTCGGCTCACAAGTGAATTCTCAGGCGGGAATCGAACCCGCAACCTTTGGTTTCGAAGTCCGGTCCAATGCTCTCCCAATTGAGCTACCGAGCCTTGTGAACACCTGTCGAAATTTTCTAGTACCATCGTTGTCTCATCAATAAGGGGAAAATCCTCTCGTATTCGAAAGAAACAATTTTTACAATTAACACCCTCTATGTTAAATACAATAATTTACGACATGGACCTAGGATAGAGTCTAAGGGCACAATATAGCGCGCTACACTTTCCCCTGTTTAACATAATGTATACAATTCTGAGACTTGTAAATATGTAAATAGAGAACATGTTAATAATTTACAATTTGCTGATAACTTGATGCTTTATAGTTCTAATTACAATGTTGATATTGCAATTGAGAATGTTGTGAATATAACTTTGTGTAGCTTACGTGCATATTATAATGACAAACTTAAGTTGAAAATTAATATGTAATTAATGGAGTACTAGTGTCTATGTATCGTGATTGTTTTGTATACGAGGGGCACGCAATCTTCATCATCTCAACCGACAGAGGTCCAATGCTGGACGTAAGTCTCCCCCCAAAATGGCACTAGTTGGAGAAAGCAGTATATTCGGAAAGCCCTGCTGCCCATTTAGTGGTCGTTGGTTGTTTTTTACGATAGCCTTAAGTGCCAGGTCTGCTTATATTATATACTTACGTAAACGTAATGTTTAATTTTAAAGAATACGAAGAATTTTTATTGTCGGTAACAGCAGTTCTTTTTATAGAAATCCAATGACTTCTAATTATTATTTATGTCGCCTTAGAGAACAAATTCAATCTCGGTGACCGCACCGCCTGTGGCGAGGCTCAGTATGCAATAACTCACGAAAAGCCTTACAAATACTGCTATTTTTTATATACAATTTTATCAAGAAAGCTTACGTTGAGCCAACGTTTTTTTTTTTCATTTAAGCCAACCTCTCTTACGAAACAATAATAACTAAGTATTAGTAAGTTTATTTTCTGTCTTCTTTTCTCTTTGTACGTATATTTGGATATAATTATCATGGTAATAAAATAAATGTTGTGTTATAATTAATGTTGTATAAAAATGTAAATAATACTAATGACAAACTATCTCCTCGCCACTAGACAAATAATAATCATTTTAAACTTAAATGTCTCAAAAGAGTTAGTGCATTATAAATGCGGGTGGAATGTACGTTATTCTAATAAATAATATTAAGTGACTGTGATTAATGATGTCTATATTTCGAAATAAAAAGGACTGCCTGCAGTTTTATTTTAATCCGTCTGTCGATTTGTGCTGGAAAGATTACGAAACAGCTTAACGGAGTTTTTATGAAATTTCGAGAGATTAAAACACTAATTTCGACTTAAATTCTCATTTATAATCAATGTGTATAACTATAACAGAGCCAGGAAATATAAGAGTAAATACTTTATATATATTTTATAAATTCAGATGTTTGTAATGATTATGTTTATTACTTTTGGTTTTAAAGAAAGTGAACATAAAAAATCTATTAATATAGTCAGAGTGCTTTTTTACATAAAAACGAGCGTGAGACGCTCAGAGAGTTTTGAGGAACTGGTAAACTAACTTATATGGATACAATATTTATATCAATATAAATCTTTACAAAGGACTCTCCATATGTAAAGTTTCATGCGTCGGACCTAATTTTCTAAAACAATTTCCAGTCCGTCACAGACGCCTTTTCTACGGCCTTCTCAAAAGCAGCATCTGCCGGCTACGAAAACTGCATTACTTTAAATTAATTTTTACATATCATGAAATAAAAATAAGTCAAAAAGTTAAGTAGGGTGACCTAAGACTTGTCCTGTGTGTGTCCAGGAAGTTCTTCGTTTTTAACGCTGTGTTGCGACGGCGCGTTTTCGTAGTGTAAAACTTTCAGAATGGCCTGGTATGACCTACCTAAATTAACTTAACTAAATATTACTTTATGCAATTGTTATAGAAATAATTGTATTTTTAAAATAGACGTTATAGCTTGATAGTAAATTTTGATAGAAACCCGATCGAAGTTTAATAATCTTGTCAGAGATGCTTCATGTAAGGAAGGATAGTAGGTAAGCGTTCTACTGTAGCTGGTTTTTCGCGTTTTTTGTGACGTAAGAGTGGTATTGTCCCCGGCAAATAAGTTGAATATGATTTTGAAATCACGCGACACGCTCAGTAGTGAATAATGTACCTAAACTTGCTACTGCGCATGTCACGTGAAAATCATGTTTAACTTATTTGCCGGAGACTATACTTACAATTTGCTGTCCTCGCTTGACATACTGAAGCTTACCAGTCAGGTGTTAATGTTTCTGTTAAACTTAAAATCTTGTTAAACCCATCAGGGAAACTAACCAATTTTTATGGCCGGTCAAATGTAATACGGGGTTTTTCATTTTCATTTCATTAATAAAATAAATATAATAGGAAAAAATCCCGACAAGTTACATCAATTGTTTAGTCCCAAACTTGTACTATGTGTACTAGGTAACGTTTATCTATACATATAAATAAAATTGGAGTGTCTGTTTGTAATATTGAAATAACCGTTACTACATGCATATGACTATATATACGGTACATACACCAAAATAACATTTTTTACAATTTTTGTCTGTCTGTCTGTCTGTTTGTACCGGCTAATCTCTGAAATGGCTGGACCGATTTTGACGGGACTTTTATTGGAAGGTAGCTGATGTAATAAGAAGTAACTTAGGCTACTTTGATTTTAGAAAAAAATCTTTAAAATTACTGTGCCACAGCAATGCGTGGCTGGGTCAGCTAGTAATACATAAATATGTAAATAGGCGATCCAAATTCGTGAAAAATGCTTATGTTCATCGTTCAAACATATGCTTTTACCGGGATTCGAATCAAATTTGAATCTTAGCTTACTATACTATACCTATACTTAGCTAAGTACCATTTAAAAGATAACAAGAACAAAGTTTTCTCCTAGTAGGCTAAACGAGGCTGTTAGGATCAGGAGACAGGCTGTTACGTACACCCGTCTAAAGGGTTTTATTGCCAAAAAATCTTCATTTATGTTATGAAAATGAAAAAAAAAAATGAAAATGAAAATAACTTTATTTAAATGCACTTAAAATAAGTAGTTTTGAATCGTCCAACATTTTTACCTACCACCCATTCAGGACGTCTTTTAACTGAAAAGAAGAATGGGTGCAAGAAACTCGTCAGCTTTAACAGAAGTAACGACATTTACAATATAATACGTCGTGACCATACACAATCCACAAAAAAAAAAAAACAAAATTATTTTGTTATTTTTAAATAAGAGGTAAGGTTTTATCTTCGGGTTTTATAATAAGAGTCTGATTTACAATTTAACTTCTGTGATTTCTAATAATTTCGTCCTATCGTTCTGTTCGTTGCTAAAATCCGGAGTTGCCATTTGCATTTGCAGTAGCCCACTATGCGGTTTGAGCCGCCTAAAAAGGGGAAGTAGCACAGAGTTTAGAAAATTTTATTTTGTACTACAGCTTTTTTGGTAAGTAGGACGCCAAAAGCGTATAAAATTTTTAATCATATAATAAAACTATAACCCAACTCCCTTAGCCAAAAAACTTTTGAATATATTTTCTTGGTAAGGCAGTAGTGTTTTATTATTGTTTAATTATTTATTTAATACATTTTAGTGTAAAGTTGTATTTCTTTTTCGAAAGTTTTACCCAGTGTCATGTGATGGATGTAAAAAGAATATTTAGAGATTATGGTAAAATAAAGAAACTTAATGGCTTATAATAACAAGCCACAAAATTACTTTAATTCAGACAAATTAATTTACTATCAATTGTATTGTATTACCAGTATTATTTGTATCAGCGATTTGTTTGTGTACACTGTACTGTTTACAAAAGGTTAAAAGTTCGAGTTGTAGATTTACATAATGAAATCTTGATCTCAAACAAATGCAAATAATTAAAATATTTTTTTACCATCTCGGACGATACAATAACTGTTATTTGAAGTCACCACCTTTGTTCTGTCAATGGTCATTGTTCATAGCTTGTTTATAATTTCCAAAATAATAAACACTTTTTTACGGATCTAAACAATTTATCTAACTGATACCATCACATAAGTATACGCATCGCATGAGTATACGAGATTCAGCGTGTAATATAAAATAAATGGATTTCACGCTAAAACAATCATTATTATTTCTTTTTGAAATTCTTTTTAACATATCTAGGTATCGAATCTGTTGTAAGTGAAATTTATCGGGCGGCATTAAGGGAATGTATTATATAGCTATAAATAGCGATCTCATAGATACAAAAACAGAAGAATCTTGAAGAAAACGACAGTTCCCTTTTGAAACCAGTGGCTGAAGTTTCATAGTGGAAATGATTTGAAGTGAAGATAATTAATATGTTCCGTTACCTTTTAGTGTTTTTAATGCTTTATGGTTTAGTTAGTAGTTCTTTTGTACTTTATAATTTATATGGTGATAGATACGATGATTTGGATTTCGGTACTGCGAAGGGAAGATTAACGCAGAAAGGAGATTTGTACGATTACATGGAATCGCTACAGAGAATTATACAGTTTTGTTACAGAAATAAGTACGATTTGGATATGAATTTAGAGTTTGGATTGTTTTTGACGAATGGTAAGCGATTGTTTTAATAGTAGTTATATTAATTACATTATATTTTTGATAGGTTGTAAATATTTTTTTTTCTATTTTAACTAAAAGTTTAAGACAGGGTTCACCAATTAAGATCTTTTACATTTTCGGTTGATTGATGTTTTGTTCACTTTACTACAAAACTGTAAAAAAAGGACTTTACAGTAGGATTACCTTTAAGGAATGTATGTTTTTTTTGTGCAAGAACGGGTTAAAAGAACGTATTTATTAATATCTGAATTCCCTGTCATAGTGTTTGACTGCGAAGAACTCCGAAAGTACTCAACCGATTATTATGATTTTTTCCTTATGTTGGATTTGTTCCTACTTAGGGCATAGTATAGGTTTCATTTTAATTTAAAATCCTTTGATTGTTTGATGATTTAATTATTTACATTTTAGAAAGAAAAATTAAATACTAAAATTGATATTGAGATTATTTCGATCACTTGGCTTTGCATAGATTCTATTTTAAATTTAAAAACATGAGAATCGTTTGTAAATTTATTATTTGGATTTTACATTTCATTACAATTAAACTGCAGGATACACTTAAATATTTAATATTTCATCTAGTAGTGATATTGCCGATATTATAAAAACATCGCCCGAACTTAGGACGCTAGAATTTGGAGACTAAGCAATTATTGAGAAGAGAAAGAACAATAATGATTTTATGCAAGCGAAAGGTGACATATATGCTTTCAATGTCTGATAAATTTGAATTGAAGAAATTATGTTTTGTTTTCCTCATGAGTGTAGTATAATGTACTATTGATCATTTAAATGAAAGTACGATTCTAAATCTTAGGTGTTTTTAAAGTTTTTGTATTCAGCTCGGGCGTTATTCCAACGGCAGTAGTTCATATATTTCTTCGGTAAACGATGTACGCATTCGCTAATATCATATTAAAATTTCAGTAAACTTGAAATTGGCTTTGGAAAGGAAATCTCACAGATTGCCGAGAAAAATGCTACATTTTTTAAAACGGTTGGTGACCGATAATGATCAATTGATCACTTACTTTGAATACATGGTCAACCAAAATAATGATCCACAAGACACTTCAAACAAGATGAGTAAGTTGTTTTGAAGTTTATCCAGCATTTATGCAGCCATTTTATTAGTAAATAATAATACTAGATTTAAAAATCTAAAAATCCCACGTTTTTCAGTAACCAAAAAAGAATAAAATAACCCGGCGGGGCCAAGCGAGGGGCCACTCAAAACGTGGGGGCGCATCTTTACAAATACTCTCAACATCTGCATATATCATACATCTCCATAAGTAACAGGTTATTTTATTCTTTTTTGGTCACTGAAGAACGTGGGATTTTTAGATTTTTAAATCTAGAATTATTATTTTATTCTTTTTAATTATTAACTCAACGAAGTAACCATGTGTTACGCAACAATCGGATAAGCCCCATACAAAAGTGAAAGTTGCCGAAAGTTGACCTGAAAGTGCACCTAGAACGTTGAAAGTTGTTTTAGCGTGCATTGTCATCGGGTTCTGAGCTACCCTGAAAGTTTCAACTCGCTAGGTGGTCGGGAAGTGCCTCAAAATTGAGATACAAGATTCCAACCGGCAAACAAGACGACAGACAAGCAAACAGACAAGAAAGCGACCTAAGAAAAGCGTGGGAAAGTGTGACTGAACATCTCTATGAAACTAGTTGATTTTTAAATATTCACGAAACAGTATCAGTCATTTGCTTTGACAAAATAGTGATCTCAGTGTTGCTTTAGAAAACTTGTGAATCAATCTATTTTTTATTTTATTTTATCCACTCACCTATTTGGTCACCAATCTCTCGCGAAAGTTGCCTCATCTCTATATTCTTAAGCCGAATGCGCAAAATACTGCGCCAATTAGCCGCAGTATGGGGGACATGAAAAGGCTTATGTAATAATAATAATATACACACAATTACGTTGTTTTTTCCGTAGGAGTAGAAAGAGGTTACAGATTTCCTTTATTTTCGATCCTGAGATACATATCTCGCTTTTTCTGTATTTTCTTACAAACTCGTCGGTTAAGGGTGCTTATGATCTGGTCTTTTTTAGGACATTTATTTATTATGTCTGCCAACTTTTTTACACTTAAATTATACACAATACATTTTTTACATAAAAAGCACAGTGCAAAAAACAATTACAGGCAAACACAACTTGGACATTAATAACTACTTAAAATAGGGTATACATAATAATCAACAATCTCTCTTTTTTAGGACATATATTAATTGCTCCCTGAAAGTTCGCCTGGGTCTGCATTGACCAACTTAATTAAATAATTCTTACTAGTATTTGCATGCTATTTTAAATGACTACATACGTAAAAACCACTCAAACAAAACATTACCAACTTCTTTAGTTTTATTACTTAATCCAAATTTTTCTGTTCTATTACTATAATGATGATGGGTGCCTATTTTAATCATATTTATCTGACTGAATTTTATACAACTTTTGTGTTAATATGTGATAGATATATCCAATGCCGATTGGAGAATAGTATTATTACATATCAACAACAAAGTAACGAATATGATCGATTGCTCTTATCTGGTCTTAGCAGTTTTGAACTAAATTGTAGCAAAAATAATATACACATTAAATATATGTTTATATGGGAGTTACTGTTTATTCCATTAAATAACCGTAATATAACGTAATTTTCATCTCTCCTATTCCTCCTTTTAAAATATATTTTTATTTTACAGTTACTGTTTTGATTTTACAAATCTAGTTCTCATGATTTGAGCAGCGATTCCACATACATGCAATTAAGTATAAATAATCCCAAATATATAACGTTCCGGCAACTTATGGGTACAGGCCAGGCCAAGTTAAAAGTGATAAAACTTGTATAGGTAGTTCTCTGATTTTTAAACATGAGGGGTCTTTTCTTTTTAATACAGTTTTTTACTGCAATTGTCCTTTGACTTTTTTTTGTCATTTTAGTAGCGTCTTTATTTACAAATGATACTAAATGGATGAATCGGGTTCGTAAGTATACATTGCGTTCGCCAGCATATAAGAAAAGTGAACGATTCTATGGCTGGCAAAAAGGCGAAAGTACCTCAATATATGAATATATAGAGAGAATAAAAAACTACGAGGAATGGGTGCCCTCGCCCAAAGAATCAGGTATGTTTTATAATTGTTAACTTTTGGTATTTCTTGTCTTTTTTTACATATCGCATCCTTAGAACAAAAATGACCAAACTCAAAAAATGCAATGACTCTTTTAATATAGGTTCTATTCCATTTTAGTAAGGTATTTATTCCTTTTTACATTATAGCACGGTCCGAAAATATCTAACATATAAAATAAATATCAAATATCACATTTTATCGGATTTATATAAGCTATATCTTGTAAATACTTTCTAAATTTAAATTCAAGAGATACTATTTTTGTAGTTATAAAATAAGTTCCAATTAAGTGCCATTCATATAATATTTTTTGTAGAAAGAAAATAATAGCACGTTTTAAATGACTATTTTTCGTCAACGTCAAATATGAGTGAAAGAAATTTTATGTCTGTATTTGTAAAATTAATTGATATATCCAAGGATAATCCTGCATTTTAGACGCGTGTTTCCATTCATTGGCTCGTAACCCTGACCATCAATTGAAGACATCAGCAAAGTGTTCTTTATACCAGCCCTGTTACCATGTGATTATGAGGGGCTCCGACTTTGGATATGCTTTGTCTCACAGGTACCATACATTGTAAGGTGAAATCGAAAACATTCGACAATATTTTATAAGAAGCTCAAAAGCAACCGAAAAAACGGTGTAATAATATATAGGTAGACATTTTTTATCAATATCGTTCATAGGCTTTTACGCTATAATAACCTAATTAGGCGTAATGGTGAGATGCAGTAAATTAGTGAAAAACTCATCTTTCCATTATATTATTAAATTATAAATATTATGTTTGGTCGAATAACTTCAATTTCACCTTGTATAATGTAATATGTATCTTACTTTTCTATCAGTATAATTAAGACGTTATATTTACCGAAGTACTGGGGAGCTGGAGATAATAGTTTTATTCGTCACCGATCCAATAAACGAATATGTAATTTGCTGCACCACGGGATTTGAGGAGAGATTGGTAGCTTGCAAGTCCATTTTTATATATTACAGCACGAGCTATCTTGAAATAGAAACCATCTGAAAGAGTGACATCGTAACATAGGGTTGCAGTGGTTGCAAATAATAAATGAATTGTGAAGATTATCTGACCTCTCAAGCAAATAAAGCGCTGCACCATTACTCGACCGAGTTATAACATGTGAAACAAATCTATTAGCCAATTAGAGTAATTTGGCAGTTAACAGTAGAAAACCAGCACTCCAAATAAAACACTGATTCGTATAATAATAAAAATATTGTCTAGTTTATAAGAACATTGCACATAAATTAATAACTTTTATAGATTCATAGGCATTGTTTACAGATTGTTGCTACTTATAAATTCCCGACTTAGCCGAGGATGTCACATATTTTCTTCTGATAAAGATAGGGAGTTGACAGAAAAGTTTTGTAAGATGGCTTACACTGAAATTCAATTTGTGACAACACAAGGCTATGAAATAATTGATTTGATTCTAGAGTTCAGTAAGTCAATCATTGTATGAATACTAGTTTTATATTTCTATAGCTTTATGTTTATTAGTAACATATAATTTTTAATTGCCGCAATTGCTATTGTCGGATATCCTGAATATGGATTCAGAAAATCGCGACTTTTGTGAACACGCTATCAACAAGTCGATTTATTTGAGTTTTGTTGCAATTCTGAATTAGAGAAAAAAATTTGCCGCCCAGCGAAGTAGGCACTGCTTAGCTAATCTTGTAATAAAGAACAAGTGGTTGAAAATTGTATGGGTTAATAATCTTAGTGTAATTATTAACAATAGTTAAAGGTTTTATTATTAGAACATGCTGCATTTTATGTTGCATCCCCATCGATAATTTCATTATTTCTCTACATCCAAGGGTTGTTTGGTAGAGATGATAAGTGATAAGACCGTCTATTGTAGCACCTCGTAATGTTATTTATTCATTTAGTGTCATAATCTGTGCGTAATGAAAAAAGTATTTTCATTCATTCATATATTTTCTCTTTCATTTTTCTTCTTTACTCTTGGAAAAGTTGACGGTTTAAACTCTACTAATAAAACTGACCAACTTTTCAAACATGACTTTGTTTAAAATTGAATAATAGCTATTAAAATAATAATGGAAAAAGGTAGACAAACACAGAAGGAAAAGATTTGAGCGTGTTATAAAAGACAATTCATATAGAGGTTAGGTTTAGGTTTAACATCGGGGATAAAACACTTTTTTAAGGATTTTGCGCATATTTTATTTTATATTTAATCCTGACGTTTCCTGACAGAAGGGACATTCGTCAAAGAACTAAGAATATAATAAATCGTATATGAATGTGTGAACCGTAGCTTACACTGGCTATCGGTAATAAGAATGAAATAAGAATCTCAATTTAATATTTGATGGAATCAATCAGGCGTTTCTTGGCGGAAGTCCATATCCATTAGTAAAATAAAAATATGTAGCTTACTTCCGCAAAACTCAAGCAGTGTGCACCGCCCGCCCGCCTGCATATAAATTCAGAAATCGCAGACACCGCCACCTTCACCAACTACTCTACACGTGTTTCGCTCCCACACGGAGCATCATCAGAAGCTGTGCAATAATGAGCACTAAGGTGCCGGTGTCTGCGGTTTCTGCGTTTATTTGCAGACGGGCGGGCGGTGCACACTGCTTGGGTTTTGCGGAATTAAGCTACATATTTTTATTTTACTTCTCAATTTAATAGTTATCAAAAGTTTCTATGGAAAGCGCTAACTTAAGTTAATTAATTAAATAAATTGACGTTTTCAGTTACCTTGTGCGCGTTAGAAGGTCACGCTAACTTTCTTCGACAAGATTGGCTCTCAAATAGTCTCCGGTTCCAGACCACATATGGATGCTTTGGAGTCACTATACCCGAAGAATCCGAGTTGGTGACCACTACGATTCGCTCTAAGGATTGGCAACTTGCGAAACAGAACCATCAGATATTGGGCGGGCTATGCGACGGCCATGTTACTTCTGTTGCCGCTGCAGCCTTGAGTGCTGCTATAAGATATATATTGGAGGTTTACCACTGAACTATGAGAGGCTTTGTGAAAATATACATATACAAAAAATAAAAAATAGTTTTAATTAAATTAATTATGAATAACCTTAAAATAAATTAAAAAAACATTCTTATGTTTATAATATTCAAATCAATTCATGGTACATATAAATTTAACTACAATGATAATCAGGGTAACGTTCATCAAAAGTAGCTATATACAAATTAGCACTAAACAGATTTCAGACATTGTTTTGGGATTTCAACTTGATATAATTGTCAGAAATGCAACGACATTAAAATTTGTCAAGTGGTGATCGTAATCAGTGACTCTTGGGGAAAGTCACTCTCGGTATCGAAGTTTTGTGTGTCTTATTAGTAATTATCTAGGCATATATAGCAAAAAAAAATAAAGAGAAATAGATACAAAGAATATCTAAGTATAATTTCTGCATAAAAAATCAAAAGCCATTATTTTTTTATTTAATATCAACAACTTTTACTGAATCAAAACTTACTGAAATTACTATTGCCATACAGGAGTTATGCACATAATAGGGTGAAGGAAGTAACAGGCAATTTTGGAGATTCAGATATAATTATGTCATGTTCTAGATAATCATACTGAGTTCAATTATCGAAAAAAATCGTTAACGAGTGAAGTTAATTTGATTTCTTTGAATACCATAGCTATAATAATTCAAACATCTTTATCTTTCTGTGGCGCCTATAAACATGTCAATGACAGTTTGCTATTAATATTTAGTAGGCGAGCGGAAAATTCAAAATTACGAACTTGAAAACACGATAAAAATTTTTTAGATTATGTATTTTCAATTAGTTTACGATGAGTGAAATTAATTGGTAAAAACTAAATAACAACCCTTTCGACAATTTTGGATATCAACGCAAACAGACGGACAAAATATTGAAAAATATCCTTTTGTCTATTTTTTAGAAGTATATTCAAAGTAGATAAGGATTAATTTGTACCTGAGTAATGGGTATTATTATTAAGTTCTAATAGTATTACTTATTATGTATCATATATCCATCCAATACCAAATCCATAACCAAGCCTTACAGCGCTTACTTTGGTATAAATTGGTGTAAATGTTCTATTGTTTTATTATAATGAAACAACATTACAAATGACTTTTAGTTACGGTCTGAAAGCTGAAGTTTATTAATATTATAATATATGAATAAAACTCCGCTCCTGCCAAAATGTCCAATATATATTTTTTATCACATATGAAAGCAAGAGCTTTGCCCATTATAAGTTCTTTATGTCGACTAGCCACATAAACCAACAACAAATACCACTCACTGGCGTTTTTTCTATCACTACGTTTTAGTATTTATTTACTACTAGCTTTTAACCGCGGCTTCGCCCGCATTTTTTTTTTATTTTTCTTTTTCAATAAAAAGTATCCAATGTTACTTCTAATACCTCCAAGAATATATGTACGAAGTTTCATAATGATCGGTTTAGTAGTTTTTGCGTGAAAGCATAACAAACAAACTTACATTCACATTTATAATATTAGTAGGGATGTGGTAGAAATAACTCTAATCTCTTTTAGCGAATGTCTGAAGAATCAAGTTAAAAATTGTTTCTTTATCTCACTTTATTCATTGGGAACAATTACAATTCATAATTTTAAGTGTGAAAAACTTATATATGAGAAGAATGGCGAACTGAACTTTTAGAAAACTTGATAAACACAGACTAGATACATACAGCAGGCATACGTACGGTGCGAACGAGAAGTGCGAGCGCCGGAAGTCAAGTATGCTATACTCCTGTGTATATCCTGGCTTTATCCTGAGTGACTGAATGACTAACAAACAACGGATAGTTTAAATTGCTGAACCTAGAGACTTAAAATTTGGACGATATCGTGTTAAACGGGTGAAAACGGTAAGGAAGGATATTTGAAAAACTATATTCTTCCAGGTTCGATTTTTCATACCCCAGGTAGAACTTAATCGTCAGATATCTTATTAGACTCACGAATTCAAATATGTTTTCAGTAACAATTTTTCTTATTTTACAAGTGATATTTATCTAACCGACATACCTACTGCATCCAAGGATTAAAAAATTGGACCTAAGAGGGTGAAATACCGGATAAACTATTAATGATTTTTTTTTTAAATTTAACATAACACGCTCCTGATAAGAAAAATGTGGTCATGTGCTTCAATGTTTTATTAAATTGGGCATAGTTTTACTAACGGGGTTATTGAAATATTCTGTGTTAATTACACTACTATTGCAACGAGAAACATAAAACTACGTATTAAGGCTTTTGATAGATAATATATACGTATTTCGTAGTTTCTATAAATGTCACTTGGACGCGGTAGGTTTGGCGCTACGGGGTTTTTCTTTTTTTGACGACAATATAACAGCAGGTATGCTAACTTTCGGGCCGTCTACTGAGTGTGCTAATTAACCTTTATAAAAACCATTTTAAAGAGATATGACCGCCAATAATTTAAAATCTCTGCTAATATGCAGCCAATAGCAAACGTTAACATCACCAGCGACCACTGCCTTGTGCACTTGACTTTACGAACGTTTAAAATCGGTACGGAAGTCTCGAAAATAGTCCGGAACTCTATAAATAAGCATATGAAAATGACCTCTGATCGCAGAGTTATTAGAATATGAATTAACATAAAATCATATGTAGTATCTACATGGTCTTATTAACCTAAGAGTAGTCTGTAATGACATGCTCTCCTTCCTCATGCCAGTGGTCCGCAGAGAACGACAGCTGAACGACCTCGCGACATTACCAATGTCAACCGGAACATGCAACCGCCATGGGCGTTGCGTCACTTCCGCTTTTACCCTTCTCTGAGTGGACGCTCCTTGCTATGGAGTTACACAAGATATCAATAAAAATGTACCTATAGCAATACTGTAAGAAATAAACCTCGCACTGTCGAAATGATAGGGTAACCTTTTTCAGCGATTTTTATAGTTTTTGCTAAGGATAATTCGCATAGCACATTTTTAAATCACCAATGCCTCATATGGTTATAATATCTTAGTTTTACGAATAATATGACACTAGGGAGTAGTGTTCTCAAAAAATGAGTCACAGCATTTGATATAAATGTCTTATTCCTTGAATTATTCTTTACATTCTATTCTCTAACATTTTTTCACAAGCCAATTGTAAAAAACGTGTTTGAATAAATTTAATGTAATTTTTTTTCAGTTTCTGGCAGATGGTTATAAATTTTTATACACATAATATGTGACTCTTTTTTAGTTGTTACTTAATTTTTTTTTTTTTTTTCATTTATTATTTAACGTATTAAAAATAAATTACATTGTATTGTTCAAAAAACAGCGTATAGAAATCCACAAAGGTTTATAGCAACGCTGTTTAAAGCAAGCGTTAAGATACAATAAATACACTAGAAAAAAGAAATCAAGTTGATAAACTCTTTTACAAGGAGCAAATTAGGTGCATAAAAAGGTCTTGAAAAAGTACTTATTCAATTCGTACCTTAAATTCGACTGAGTCAAACCATCAACAAGATCTGCGGGTAGTTGATTTATCAAGCGCGGTACGAGGTAAGCGGTAGTTCTTTCGCCGTAGACATTATTCGCCTTTGTTGTAAGCATTTTGTTTCGAGCGATCCCACGAGTAATATAGGGTGATTCAATTTTTTAAAATTTTTATTGAAAAAGTTTTCATTTAAAATGTTTTTCTGAAATTGAAATTGGATAGGTAATATTTCACATAGTTGAAATAATTTAATTTCATCCGAAGAATGTTGTTTTTTGATGTTTTTACTTACAATAGTTTTTATTATTCGTAATTGGAGATTATAAATTAGATTTGTGTATGTTTTGTAAGTTCGTCCGTAGCTACTTAAACCATAACGTATGTATGAACCAGCAAGTGCGTTATATAACATTAATTTTACTTTAAAGGGTATTCGAGTCCTTAAAATAGTCATATTTGCTAGAAATTGTCTAAGTTTATTGCAGACATGAGCAATATGAAGGCCCCAATTAAACTTTTTATCGATTTTTAAGCCAAGATATGTATGAGAATTTACATTTTCTATGTGAGGGCAGTTGCAGATGTTGTCACTGGATGAATGGAGACAGGAATAATTATGGGCCATCAGATTCTGAATAGGCGCTGGTCGGATATAGGGCGATACGATGTGGAGTAATTTTGTTTTTTTTGGGTTTATAACTAATCCAGAATCGTGGCACCACTTGGTTATGGCGTCAAAGTCGCATTGTAACTGACACAGTTAAATTACAGTTTTGAAATTTTTAGAACTATTTTTATTTTTTTTTTATTTCATATTAATTGAAACTAACTCACTTATTGAAAATATTTCATTTCATTTCAAGCTAAAATCTAACTGCATACAGACAATGAAACAACATGTTTTAGAATTACGCTGTAATGCCAGCAACACGTTGTCTGAGTGACTCTGGCGACTCAGATGATTGAACCGATTTTGAAAAAGATCGTACAGTTCCCTAAGTTGGTCTATACTGAGTACAAATAATAACAGAATTTTGCAATCCGACTTTTAGTTTTGGAGATAAAATTGGAGAATGGATTTTCATTTAACTTATCTCTCACATATTTGTATTGCACTAATGACGCTGTTCTCGCAAATATATCGATTTACTTTCAGACGAAGTGTAGTATAAAAGTATAAAAGTACTGTACTTTACACGCAATATAACACACGTAGTAACAGACTGAGTATCATATTGTGTAACAAATAACTTTTGTGTATGTTTGTTTTTTGAAATCTCTACTGAAGTTGATAATTTAACTGTAATGTCACGAGAAAGTCAATTTTATTTTAAATAATACTGAAACTAACCAATGCCCGGGCAAGTAGAAGAATATGAGACGTAAGTTATCGCTGAGGGCTTATTTACACAAACAGACTAATATTATGATAGTATCTATTGATAAGGTTCTAAAGGCTATTTAATCCGTTAATCCCGTGTCCATCTGCAATCATTAAAAACTCATCAGACTGCACTGTGTAGGTGTGTGCACACCTATGGAGTGAATGGTTCTTTGCTACTATCTATAGAAAATTTTCAATGAAGATTTTGAATTAGGTTTTCCTTGAAATTATAACTCGAATGATTTTTCACTCGAATTTATTACGTGAGTCACAACTGATATCTATTGATATAGTTTGCTGACTAATTAAAAATATAAATTTTATTTAGTAATAATGCTCACAGCGCCGAAAATTAATATGTGTGGCAGACCCCTCTTTCCCACTGGGCACTCTGGGCAAATGCCCAGGGCCCCGCGATTGATAGGGGGGTCCCTATCAATCGCGGGGCCCTCGTTCTTGCCAGATCACTAAACCAATACCGACATTTATTACTGAAACTTATTTAATTAGAGTAAATCGAACCTCAATCAGGTACTATATTATCAACTTGCTTATTAGCTTTTGCATGCACGAAGCTATACTACTCTCGCCCAAAATAAGGCTATCAAATTTCATCATGCTTAGATAATTTTAAATATGTGAGAATCGCCCCATTTAAATTAAAGATTATCTTTTCATCTATTGACTGTCAATAAAAAAAATCTTAAATCTTGTTTATCTACTTTCATTGTCTATTCTAGTAATAAAAAGTGTTCTGTCAAAGTCATAGGGGCCCCATTATTCTTAAAAGCCCAGGGCCTTCAATAGGTTAAAGACGGCCATGATGTGTGGTTATTCACCGAACACGGAGTTTGCATCCATAAGAAAGGTCTGTGCCAGCAAAGGGGAAATTAACAGGCTGGCCCTGATGATGACGATTCATAAGGTTTGTAAGATTATTAGTCCAATGTCACTTTCAGTAGTAATATAACGCATTATAGTTTGTACTTTGATTGTTAGCTGCAGGTTTTTTTATGATACTAAACTAAAGTTCGGTATTATGACAACCCTGAATAATCGGATAAAATAGTGTTACGAACATAAATGTCATTACATAATTTCTTTATTCAGTTTTATTCTCTATATATTTTTACGTCATACTACATATTTCGCTTTCTCATTCATATTTTGGAGATAACAATATTTTTTGACTAGTCACCGCTTCAATAACTGTTTATAAAGTTTGTGCGATAATTATCAATGTCAATCTTATTCATTCGTTCATTCACGTACGACATCAGGTAGATTATTAGATAGATACGATCAGAAATGTAAGTAATTTAAAATAGCTGTGAATTCGGTCATTAGCAATGAAGACACGCAGTCAGCTGCCTACTTCGTATGTGTGAACAGAAACAATCAAAGTTCAATAATACATATTTACTTAGTTTAGTGACACCTCATGAAATTACTGCACGCATGAGATAAAGAAAGAAATGCATTTATTGTCTACCTTCACGTAATATTTAAAATTGCAGTGAAGTAAGCAAGTGGAACACAAAAAAGACAATGTTTCATAAGAAACTACAACCATGTCAATACTGATTCATTGATAAATGATTATGCAGTAAAGATCTGGTTTAAATATCTTTAACCGTGATTTCGTTACAACACTGCACTTGGTGGGGTTTTGAAGATCTAACTTAGAAGCAGTGCTATAGCTACCGAAGTATTAAACAGTGCACTAGGACCCCCAAGCTCAGGGGTTCCTCGTATCCTGACCAGCAAATATCTTATTGAACTAGATAAACATTTTCCTACCTTTGGAATGTAAAAAAAAATGGCTATAACACTACTTTCAGGTAGTACTGTCAGACATAGATTAATATTTTCTAAAATTTGGCATATTAGTAGCCTTGATTATGCTTAGATAATAATAATAATAATGTTTTAATATTTTCTCACATTCACACCAATAAGCCTAGTCCAAAGCAAGCACTGTAAGGCTTGTGTTATGGATACTATGGTAACGGATAAAAATATACGATACTTGCATATACACTCGAGAGCAATGAATCCGGGTCACTTAAAGAATGTTAAAAATCTCGGAAACTAAAAATGATAGGTTAATGCAATAAATTGTATTTAATAGACAATGTAATACTCCTTAAATGAAAGTAAAAAAAATATGAGTCACCATACATTTTATTAACACAAAATTACATAAAGAAAAAAACTGCTGATCTCTCCTTAAAACAAAAATAGGAAACATGAAATGTTTGAAATTTATTACGATTATCTTGAATTTTAATACTTCGTATTGCCTCCTCGTGCTTCCATTACTGCGTTTTTTTGGCATGCTGTACACCAAGTTCCTTATACGATTTTGGGGAATATTCTCCCATTCCTCTGTGAGAGCAATTTTGAGCTCACGAAGCGTGATTGGGGGAGGGTTTCGTTATTTTACGCATCTGCCTAGCTCGTCTCAAGCATGCTCGATCGGGTTGATATCCGGGCTGCGCGCTGACCACTCCATACGAGTAATGTTCATCTCTTGAAGGTAGTCATTCACAATCCTACCTGTATGAGGTCGGGCATTGTCATGCATAAATATAGCATCCTCACCTAAATTGACCATAAATGGACCTACATATCTTACGCTAGTTAAAGAGCCGTTTTCTATGATCACCAGCTCTGTGCGACTTTCAGAAGAAATTCCGGCCCACACAAGTACAGACCCACCAGCGTAGGCTACTTTTTCTTCGATGCATGCTTGCTTGAATCTTTCCCCTGGTCTTCGATACACTCTGTGTCTTCCATCGTGCTTGTAGAGCATAAATTTTGATTCGTCGGAGAACATAACTTTTGACCAATCTTCAATACTCCAATTTACGTGGCTCTGGGCATATCTTAGTCTTGAAATACGATGCCCACGCTCCAGTTTAGGGCCGTTTGCAGGTCTAAGGGTTTTAAGTGAGATTCAGCAAGCCGACGTCTTACTGTCCATGCACTTGGGTTACTTCCTCCGAGGCGTCGAAACTGATTGGTGAGTTCAGTTCCTGTGAGAGAGCGATTTCGAAGCATGGTGTTCACCAAGTATCGGTCTTCTCGTGCTGTGGTACACCTGGTTCTGCCCGTTCCTGGTCTGCGTAGGTTAGAACCAGTTTCTTCGTAACGTCGGAGAACTCCTTGTACTGTTGACAGCGACACACCGACAGTCCTGGCTGTATCGCGCTGACTCCGGCCGGTTTCCAGCATTGTAAGTATTCTGGTGCATTCTTCAGGCGTAAGCGACATAATTTCAGCTTGAATAATGAATATAGAGCACTATCAACATGGTTTATGTACCCACATAAATGACAGATTACAAACAAAAGCAAAACCAAATGCTGTAATTTCGTAGTTCCATCTTCGAAAGTGGCCCTTTTTCAAATTTGATTTTTTTATGATATAACTTTACAATAACTTTACTCGTGTTCATTGCACAAAGATCTGCCCCTTCCGGGACTCGAACCCAAGACCTTCGCTGCGAAAGGTTAAATCGCTACCGTTGCACCAAACGGTCGTTCAAGATAATGATCTCGTTAAATTTTTGAACTACAGAACTACATAGAACGAGCAAGAAGATATTGAACTTTAGATATTTATGCATTTAATATTAAGGATTATGTGACATTAAATATAAGAAATCATATTTTTTAATATAACTTTTTAAAAATTTGAATTTGAGAAAATGAGAGAAAATATATAAAAATATTGTGCGTGTCAGCTCGGGCGCGTGACTAGAGTTTATTATTTAAAAACGATTATCTGAAAATATATATAATAGGCAAAGGAAGCAAATGAATTCATATATTCATATAGTTATTCATATTAATTTTATAAAATACTAGCTGACCCAGCCACGCGTTGCTGTGGCACAGTAATTTTATTTTTCATTTTTTTTTTCTAAAATAAAAGTAGCCTAAGTTACTCCTTATTACATCAGCTACCTGCCAATAAAAGTCCCGTCAAAATCGGTCCAGCCATTTCAGAGATTAGCCGGAACAAACAGACAGACAAAAATTGTAAAAAATGTTATTTTGGTGTATGTATCGTATATATATTCATATGCATGTAGTAAAAAACGGTTATTTCAATGTTACAAACAGACACTCCAATTTTATTTATATGTATAGATATTACTTCAATTATGGTATTACTATTTTTTTATATTATTTATGATATTATCAATTATACTAAATGCTATATTGAGAAAGAAAGAGAGAGAGAGAGTAAATGTGTACTTGGGACTGAGGAGCGGGGAGTGCTATAAGATATGCGAGTATATTACGCAGAGGAAATGTGACCCTTCAGTTTTTGTTAACATTTGATTTTACTACCCATCTATTTTTCATACCGTGCGCTATATATAAAACAATTCTTAAGGAGTTAAACTACAAAAATATTTAAGACACATAATTACTGCTTCAGAGCATGTGCTGGTAAACATTCATAATAATTAACTGTCAAAAATGTTCTCTATTCTCTGTCCAACTCCTTTTTGCCTATAATAAGTATAGCGTCTATTCAAATATTTTCTAAATCTCACTTTTATTGCATCGACAGTACTACTTTCATCATGACAACTCGTTTGTAAGAATACATGGGAATTCCCAACAAGTTTCGTTTTTTTTGCACCAGGGCCTTTGGTTAGCTAGCTACACTTCTACTTAGATATTAGTAGTTAACTGTTAGCAGTTATTAGATATTTTTAGGGTTCCTCGAAAGGAAAAAACGGAACCCTTATAGGATCACTTTGTTGTCCATCCGTCCGTCTGTCTGTTTGTCAAGACCCTTTTTCTCATGAACGCGTGGAGGTATACTCAGGTCAGAAATACTCAGGTCTACTGTCCCTTGGAGCTGTGAAAAAATCAAACTTCTAAGCCAACGCAATCAAAAGATTATACCGTTTATACCGCAAATTTCCGACACTAGCAAGGGAATCAAAACCTACAGGGTACTTCCCGTGAACTCAGAATCTTGAAATTTGGTAAGAAGCAACGTTTTATAGCACAGATTAAGGTAAAATTGCGGAAACTGTAAATTTTTAGTTACATCATAATAATAAAAATATTTTTAATAATTGACTTTTACTTATATACCCTCAGGTTTGTACGGAACCCTCGGTGCGCGAGTCTGACTCGCACTTGGCCGGTTTTTTTTAATATAAGGATTTTATCGTATCGCGCATTACTTAACGTGGCAAAGATGAGCTAGATTACCTAGGTATATTGTAAATATCAATATTGTACGAGATAGAAAGTCACCCTTTTGTTATCATCTCAGATCGCAGCATAGAGTTGAGAATACTGTATTTTATATTTTTGCTCATGTATTTAAGCTGTTCATTTAAATATATTTACTTTTTATTATATGAAAATATGTCAGTAAGTACCTAATGATATTATTGCTGTATTTATGTCAACTAACATATACATAGTAAGAATATTTTCAAAATTCTTCCACATATTAAAGATAGAGTAAGTATTAAAAATTTTGCAATTCATTCAACATGTAGTTGAATACCGGATAAAATTACAAACTCTGCCTAGAGCAAAAAATGGTATCATAACCATTACTTCAAAACGTTAAGGTACTGTTACGAACGACTTTCTTTCTACTTATATAAGTAATGCTTTTCGGGGCACAGCCACAAATTTAATTACAACTCCAGTTATAAATTCCTTCAACTACATTTATGACTTGTTTACAAACGGATTTTTATTACGTGTATTTTATGAAAATATTCAAATGACCTACAAAATAATAAAATAAGTAATTGGTTATAAACATTTATATTTTACATATCTTGCCTTGAAATAAAATTGTAATTATTCTGTAAGTACTACTAAGTTATCTGTACTATGGACAATTTAAGTTAAAAGTTATCAACAACGAAATGGTATTATCAATTTATCTGTTATTAAATATTACCAACCCTCTAAAATCTGATTGTGAGGATTCTGTCGACTTTAGGGGTCGAGTGAATTGCATACTGGCTTTCATTGTGATTCCGCGGCCCCGGGTTTGACCCCCGGCTTTTTTTATGATAGAATAGGTTCAAGATAGAAAACAAATTTTGGTATTACGACTCGTGTCTGGATGTTGCAGTACCGTTGTTGGTTTCTATATCACAAGTGTTTGAATTACTTAACTTGCATTCAAAACAATTTTTATGAGATTAAAACAATCTATTACTTTTATATTGAGGACTGTTCGGTGTATTGGTAATTATCCTGCTTTTGCTTTAATGCAAGCATTTATAACACGTCCATTTTCAAAGCCAGTGTGAATTGGTTCCTTTTGAGTTAGCTCGCTCTATCATAACCCCTGGAATTGATTGGGATCAAGAGCGTACCAATTCTAAACAAAATAATAAAGTATTTGCACGCAAATCATGGGTATTTATATATAGTACTATGAATTTCATAAATCTATGTATTATAAATGTAAGTCTATCTTAGTATCCATAACACAAGTCTTACAGTGCTTTCTTTGAAGAAATATTATTATTACTGTTGTATTATTTGACTACATTACCCAATAATATTTAACTAGCGCAGAAACACGAAATCCTGTCTTCTGTATTGACTCTTTTAATTTGTCAATTGGTGATTGGATACTTTTAATATAGCGGCGGTAGTACTTTCATGTTAAAATGGACGTCGCCAAATAGATGTCAAGCATAAGCCATAGTTTAAATTATACAACGTCGATATCGGTACCTATGTCACACCAACTCGTAAATCAGTCTTAGAATGGGTTCCCGTCTCTAAATAGTCTAATTCACTTGTCATCGAATTAAAATTCGGGTCGAGTTCCTATGGGACCATCCCATGCAATCCATTGTTCGGGTGTCCCGTTACTTCGCATCGTGTTCTTGCATTTTAATGCACTATTTTACTGTAAATATCCCTACGCTCCCATTTTCACTAAAGAATGTGGTGTGGCCAATTAACCTTCAGGCGACAAGACGTTCGAAACGAGAGCGTGGACATTTGATTATTATTCAATAAGTAATCTAGCCACTAAACTGGTCTCTTAACTATTTGCTTAAGAATTTATTACATTTTAAAATTCTTTTATAGTATATGTATGACTTTTCTGTAGGTTATGAATGAAAATCTAAAGCTACTACTAGTCACTCAAAAAGTATTGGGAAAATATATTAAGGCACAAGGCATTGATCGATATTAATTATTAAAAAAAATTACAACTAAAAGTACCATCGTTCGAATTTCAAATTTCCCTCCATATTTTTTGAGATCTGAACTTAATTAACCTGTCTAATTGGAAAATAAATCTATGTATCTAAAAATGTATTTATTTTACGATTTTAAATGTAGCCTTCAATGGGATGAGTTCTATGATCGAATTTAAACGGCAGTTATGGATGAAGGTCGCTCTATAATAACCATCTGCCTTCGGCATAACGAACTTAAGCGTCTAACTTTGAGGAATAAAGAAATTGGTGGTTGTCTTTTGACTGGTATTGTCAAAGAAAACATTGTAACCGTGTAAAATATTATTCAAGAAAAAATCTAATTACATACGAAGAGAGTCAGCATATATTGCAGATTTGATTAGGAAGCGTTCACAAGATTCTACATGAGTATCTTCGTGTGAGAAGGATATGGTAGCGCTATGTGCCGCACAACTTTAAAGAAGCTCGAAGCCCTTGTATCACATGACATGATTGATAAATTTGAAGCAGGCTCGTCTCGTTGCTTTTACGACATTGTGACAGGTGACGCATCCTGCATTTGTCAATACGATGTAAACGTGTCTATCGACAATTTAGCTGTTTCAAAATGGACTAACAACGCCTACCAAAGTAGTACGATCGAGAAGTGCAGGGAAAATTAATTATCCCTAGTTTCTTCGCTGGTGTAATAGGAAACAAGTGACCGGACCGCGGTATACTACTTCACCACGACCATGCGTTTGCGTACTTAGCGCTCACAACGATGGTCTGGACACCACACCGGTCAAAATCTTAAGTTACCCTTCTTACGGTCACAATCTGGCACCGTGCGAGTTATTTTATTACCATAAAACAAATCTATAACAAATTCAGTTTTCATCGCCGCCAGATGCGTTAACAGCATTCAAGGCCATAGAAATTTCAGAAAATTCAGGTTCAGATGCATGAAAATTTGTGAAGAGGTGGGGGCGAGTTTTTATCTGTATAAGTTGGTTTTTCAGTTTCTGACGTATCTTAAGTATTTCTGAACTACAAAAGATGAACTCTTCTTTTTAAGTTTTATTTCGTTCCGGATTTTTTCTTAACACTTACAATTCGTATAGTAGTTTGGATGGTTATTTTATTATACTACTGCAGTATACAATCTCTTTTAAGAGTAATAAGGGTGAAAAGACTGAAAAGTTAAAATTCATTCATTATTTTTGAAGCTTTTTTATACTTTACCAGAAGTTTCTGTAGAAAATTCCCCGAATTGCTAGTAGGTAAATATAAAAGGAGAAACATTATTTGAAAGAAGACTGAAGATGGGTAACAGGGAATGGATGCAATTGTTTTTCACACTAGATGAAGTAATACACACGTATAATTGACTTAGAAATGGAAGGCAATAAAATAGAAATTGAGAAATCTGATTTGGGTCGATTGGATAGTCTAATTTGATATTTAAAGTGCTTTTTTGAAAATATTATTGCTTTCAGCTTTTTTCAACAAAATTTTAAACCCTATGTCTACATTGAGGGCTAAGATAATGACGTAGAGATGACTTTATTTTTATCAAGTTTTATGATGTTAAATAAACATGTTCCTAAATGTAAAAAAAAATCCAAATTTATGTATTGAGTGTTCTGCTAACTGTTAAAATTTATATCTTAAATGTTACCAAAAAAAATCTGCAACAGAACCACGGATAAAGATAGGTACTTTGAGAAAAAGTAAAAACAAATTATTAAGGGAGAAATCGCAACGTTATGTAGAGTTCATTCACCCGTAACTTTTTACTCGTGACGCGACAGGCTAAGTGCGAAAATGCAAATCATCATCCGGAATCGAAAGTTCGCAGAATACACCCATTTAGACGGGAAGCGCGTAGCTATAACAGAGTGAGTTTAAGTACTTACCTATAACATATTCACTAAGTATCATATTATAATTAATACCGACAATTCCTTAGATAGACTTTACGGATAAAAATGTCAAAACACTAAAACAATAAAAAATATATTTTTCAGAGAAAACTAAAAGATATACAATTTCTAAATGGAAGCACTGTAATGTCTTCATTTTGCTGATGTTTGTCAGCAAAATAAAAGTTATATAGAATATTGGATTTTTTTTCAGGTGAACTATAGCAAGTAGATAGATTTATCATTTATTTGCAACAAAGGCACACGCATACAAAAAACACATGAAAACAGCAAACTGAATAAGAGAAAAAAGAAAACTACAAAGACAACTAATATACATAGCACTCTACTGACAAAGAGTGTCACAGCGATACAAAAAGGCTAAAGCTCAGCGGTATATTTGCACTTATAGAGCAAAACGCTGATTTTCAGCTTTTGCCCGTAGTAAGTCGCGAGGACCGGGTAACGAAACCGGCCGGTCTCTCCACTATTATATATATCAAAGATAAAAAATAATAAATATATCTGTTAATAATAATTGAAATAACATCTATGCCGGCTTCTTAAAAAATTATACCAATTGACTTAAAAAGAACCAGTTTGACACTTGAACGGGTACGATATTTGCTGTCATACAAAGCATTAGGTATACTTTTCTATTTTTGACGCTATATTAACGTGATAATAATGTTCCTAATATAGAAAAACCTTAGTCGAATATTAAACCTTAAAATTGGGCTGGTTCTAAGTATGGAAAACACTATTCGTAAAACTAGATTTAAGATATTATAGAAAAAGGACGAAAACAGTATTGAGAATAGAAGTCGAACATGGCTATATAAATCGCAATGCTCTAAAAGCAAGGTTAATAATGGTTTTTTTTGTATGTACTCACAATTAGGTCCTTACTTAACAGGAGTAAAAGACTTTCTATTATCTCAATTCTTATATGGATTTAGATAGTTACTAGCTGACCCGGTAACGCGTTGCTATGGTAACGCGGTATACAATGGAAAAAGAGCGGGAAAAAGAGCGGACAGACAAACACACAAACAACAAATTTGTGTTCTTAGATTATAAACTAACGGCCCGCCCCGGCTACGCACGGGTGGACTAAATGCTTTAGTTTTTTTATATTATTAAATATTTTTCCATTAGCGCCATCTAGCGTCCGGTAGACGAACTACTTGCGGTTAACGCGTTGCTATGGTAACGTTATTGATACAATGGAAAAAGAGCGAACAGACAAACACACAAACCACTGTGATCTTAGATTAAAGATTTTGTTTCATAACAAACAGAATATAGAGGTCCTTATAATTAGAAAGACAATAAAAATATAAATGGTAATTACACATTATTGCGCACTTTATGTACTAGCAATCGATTGGATATTTTAAATTCAAATCACTAATAGGTTTTCCTTCTTTTTGTTTTCTGTTTACAAACCTACTTTCAGTGATGTCATCGTTTCTTAGTAATACAAAGTTATGTCAATAAGAGCTGTGTTTGACCTACTGAAGTAAGCGTCATTCGATTGCACACCCCAGAAAGCCCTACTCGCGCACTGCACATTGATGTTATTTGCAATGAAAACTTAAACATGGGTATTATCAGTTGATAAAATAGTGTTAGGAATAAACGAAGCTAAGATCAGTGATCTATATGAATTAAAAAAATTAATAGTAAAAAAAAATCTAGAATAAAATTAGTTGACAGACAAGACTTGAACCAAGAACCATTTGCTTTCTGGGTAATTGCTGCCGGAAACGTAACTGAAAATTGATATTTTATTTGTTTCTTAAGCTAAGAAGCAGCACCATCTTATATTTTTTTCTATATAACATTTCCTAAATTATAAAAATCTAGCCGGTTAAAGTCATAACACCTATACACAATGCTAGATCAAGGATTTCTAATCCACCAACTCACACATGCCCTTTCCGTGCTTACGTTTCTTTATCGAAATTTAATATTATTTAAAATTGTTAACGTTAATATTTTCTATTACAAAGAGAGTTTTAAGAATTCAGTACTCTTGAGGACAATGACAAGTACTTATTTGGTAATCAAGTTATCATTTATGCGATTTTCTTTTTTTAAGATTGTGAGTTTTTGTTTGTGATCCTGTTACTCCAACTATCAGCGTTTTGTTTACGATACATTATATTAGTCGCTCAGTCAGTTTATCATTTTCATGACGCTTATTTTACCGAATCGTAATCTAGAAAAAGAAAAGATGCTATAGTGGGAATTGAAACCCCGATTTTACCCTTTCCCTAAAGCTACTCCTCCTTACTCGTAGGAAGTGAGTTACAGTTAAGGGTAGATTGTCAGCACGCTAGTCGGATCCAATGTGAAAACATAGTTCAACCATCCTCAGATGCGAAAGGCAAAAGGCGTCAGATGCGTAAGTTTAACTAAGTTCAAATGTCAGCCGATAATTCGGTTCGATTTATTCATATCGTAATACATTATACCAGTTTAAAATAGTCTAGAATATAAACTAGTGGTCCCTTATCTTTATATCTTTGCTCGGGTGAATAGCATTGTACAGAGTCGACGCGCAGTCGACTCACGCGCCGCTTGGTATGCAAGAGACGCGAAGGAGCAACGACTCCGAGGTGGCACAGATTTCTTTCAGTCTAGACGAGTGTAAAAATCTACTTCGAATATTATATGATTTTATGGGTGATAAATATGTAAATCGATAATAAACTTATACGGCATGCAACAGGACCTTCATTAAATTTCTACAATTTAACACTAGTTGACCTGATACTTTTGTTCAGCTGAAATAAAAATAAGTTTAATTTAATACAAAAATTTCGTAAGAATTTATTTGCTTTCGAACTTTTTGGGTTACTTTTTCAAAGTTCTAAACCCTTATTCAGATTATAAGGAAAATTTATGAATAATAGCCAAATCACTTCATCTAGTATCCATTTATGCGCTTATCAGCGATAAAACTAATTTATCAAACACACCGTCAACTTTAACGTGGCTACAATTGTTATTTAGTCCAGCAGGTGCCTTGTTAAAATATCCCATATTGCATTCCTTGTAAAAGTCTCTCTTAGATGTAAACACTAAATTAATCTATGACTAATACAAAAGTACTATTTCTGCTTTTAGCATCGTATCTTAGTCTGCCTATATTGATGAGTAACAGTACAGTAACATCCTTGCAATGCAACTCCTGCATACATTACCGAATAGATTGCAGACTCTATTGTTGAAGCGAACAATGCTTCACACCTACAGATAATTTCAACGTCTCGGAGGCGGGGGGCGTTATTTACACCTATGATAGAATTTGATCTCTTCTTTTGTAGACGACTAGTTATTGAGTCAAGGTCAAATTTGAATTTGGTTGGGTAGAACTAAGGTTGGTTGTATCAACATACAATGGCGGCTTTAACTTTAAATGATAAAATAGATAGAATATAAGTTTGTCATGATCTGCTAATAGAAATTTATTGTATTACCATTTATTTAATTAATTTGATATTCAAAAATGAAGATAATGATAATGTGATAATTATAAAATTGTTTTTTACTCATAATAAATGTAATATGATAAGACAATGCATGTTCTGTTCATATAACTGTAAGGTGAATCATGGCTGTACTATACTATACTCAGTATCTTAAAGCTTTTAATACCCATGTTTATGAACCAATAAACAATTGAAAAATTGAATAATAATTTAAGGGCAATATGATTGATATTGATGACAATAGCCCAATTGGAAACAACTTACATTTATAAATATAATATGATCAAAAATAAGATATATTTCCCTATCTCGTTCATCTCTAGTCGTGTATGGGTTTTTGTTAACTGGTTTACGAGTAGGTATGTCTAATTATATAGTAACTGACTGCGGATTCAGATTTCCCTATGTTACTATGAAATTTTTATACAAAATTGTTGTCTTCTTTTTAGGTTTACTGCTAAACCAAATGTGCCAACATCAAGAATTTCACAAATGAATGTAAAATATTTGATGTAAAAAAATGTTATAAAATTTGTGTGGCTCCTGCGGCTTTTTTAATGTTTTTTTAAGAATTTTATAATGGATACAGTAATGTTAACTATAATTAAATATAAAAGTATGTACTAGGTATTCATTGTGGTTGACCATTCAGCCAGAGCTATTGCAATGTCGTCGGCCTTGATAGTATGATGTCACAAGGAAGCCGGTTGACCACTGATCAGCCTGTCACGAATTGGAGCACGCGAATTGTGGTGCGCCTTATAGTGTCATCGGTTTAAATGAACTTTATTCTGCAATGATAAGGTTTCAATTTCAAATTCTATACTAGGATCCTGCATCTGTAGTGACGCATCACAAAAGTATTTATATTTAACGAATCAATTTCAGCCAAAAATATGTTTTTTTTATAGGCGGCTGGTATTGTCTGACTTATGTTATAGAAAATTTTGTACGCATAACAGCGAAGATATTTAAAAAAACATAAATATTTCCAAATATCAATTTACATACAAAAATACTTTGTAAAGGTAAGTCTTTCTTAATACCAATCAATCTAATCATAATATTATAAATAAAAGTAAAAGAATATGAAATAAGCAACGAAGAAATCAACAATACATTGCATAATATTTTATAATAATGAATCCCATATTGCTCATAAAACTCTCTCAGAAGGGAGATTTACTAAATACAGTAGGAAGTTTTTACTAGATCAGCAATTAGTATTTACTAATATCTAATTATCATAAATAATATCATCTATCTAAATGCGTCACATCTTCCTATAAGCGCGGAGATACTATTCACGTTTAATAGAATTGTCCATCATCTCAACTGAAATGCCATAATTCGGAAAACGCCCATTTCAAGGTCTACGGAACCTTTTACGACGCCTTCGAGTGTGAGATATTGATGCTATTCTACTGTGCCGGATACTATGGCATAACAAGAAAGTTATTGTGTAATATTTATTTCTTTAATCCTTTACTGTGCTAAACAAAATATATATACAAAACTAAGACAAAAAATTGTGCGTGTCAGATTCGACGCGTGTCTGGAGTTTACTCCTTAAAAACAATTATCTTAAAATATATATAATAGGCAAAGGAAGTAAATGAATTCATATATTTATTCATATTCATATGTTAGCATATATCACTTAAATAATGGTATTACTATTTTTATTTATGATATTTTACATGTAGGATGTATACTGATTGCTATAGTAAGAAAGAAAGAGAGAGAATAAATGTATGCTTGGGACCGAGCATACTTGGTGATATGTGTTCACCTAATCTGTGTTGTTGCATGTTATTCATAATAACTAATAACTTTAATTAGTGTGGTTGAAAGATCAAAATAAGTCCCACGATCCCAAGGTATGCACAAGTAATGCATTTTAACTGTCACAGAAATATTACCAGGAGATTGTAATAGGCGGAGGGTTTTTATTCGATAGTGATTAAATTAATACGTTTGGGGTTAGCAACGCATAGTGACGGTGGTTACATGGTGACCGATTCTTAACATTTCGATTGGTATCTGCCACATCCTTCCTTAACATTTATGTGCTTTAGAAAACTCCGAATAGGCTCATCCATCAAGCGGGGCCTCTACGACATTTGCATGTTTAATCTGAGATCCTAGCTGTGACGTAACCTCGGGTGTCTCTTGCGCAAATGCTTTTAGCATGCCGCCCGCGAGTTATCTCGCAACCATCGCACTCAGAAGCACCCGAACTCTTTGTTGACAGTAGAGTGTCACAAAGCGAGGAGACCGTGAAATCGACACACTGCCTTTGTCATTAGTTTGTCATATGCATTGTAGTTGTCACAAGGGGGTGACGAATTGCGGACGACGTAACCGAGTCGGTGGTACCGTTGCATGTTTTGTTGGATACCTGTGATTTTTTCTGCTTATTGGTTTCATTGGACTAGGTCATATACGGGATTGCTGTATAAAACCTAGACAGATTTTTTGAAAACCATTTATTTAACAGTTGACGGGTAATCAGTTTAACTCTGCATATCATTTTATTTATATTCATGAATCTACTTAAACTATGTACTTCATGAATATATTGTCAGATTAGAGGAATATACACGTTTAAGCATGTAACTAACTCACTCTACCTTAATCTGCCGCGCCCGAGAATTTCAAATGAACAATTTTTTTTTACTAATCTGATCCTTTATCCTTGACGGGCGTCCTTATAAATGAGGCTCATATGTGGTGGAAGTAAATAGCCGGTTTTTTTTTTTTTATTGCATAAAGTTGGCAAACAAGCAAACTGCCCACCCACTGATGGTAAGTGGTAACAGTCACCTATAATACATGTGGTGAGATTCACAGCAAAACTGCAACCCCCACAAGAACCACAGTGTACGTTGCCAACTTGTGATATAAGATGTAAAGTCACTGTACCCAGTAATTTCACTAAAGCGCGGCAGATTAATATCTTACTGTATATTAATCTGCCGCGCTTTAGTAAATCCCGAAATCCCCCCTTGGGCTCCCCTATTATAAGTACTAAATCTGAAGTCAAGGCTGCATTTATTTATGTGATAACTATTTACCAATTTGACTTATCTATGGGAAACGTAACTTCTATGGTAGATACATCTTTCCAGAGTAATTCGAAGGAACAAAACAACAATAGTACCAGATAATGTAGTCATATGAGAGATTTTTAATATTATTTTATTAATACAAACATAAATTTCTAAGTAATGAGAAGTTATTTTATGGAGGGACTATTGTATGATAATTAATAATAAACTAGCTGACCCGTTAACGTGTTGCTATGGTAACGTTAAAAGAGCGGGGAAAGAGAGCGGACAGACAAACACACAAACAACAAATTTGTGTTCTTAGATTATAGATATTTAATTCTACTTTATATTTTTGGGTGGGCCATAAACCATAATTGATATTAGTTGGAAGTAAACTTTTTATGCATAGTGATTAAGTATTGCATGAATAAGTAGTAAGCATGAAACCTATTTGCCTTTGCAAACCAGCAAAGGTTATCTACTAGTTTTTGCTCCGCTTACCACTCTCCATAGTAACATCTTCGTACGTTAAGCGGTCTAGCGATTTTAGGAAAATGGTATTGTTTTAAACGAAACAATAAAGGTTCGTGTATGTTGTAACGTTATGTTGCTGTGTATAACGATGTTCTTATGAGACTGTTTGTATTTCACTACTGACGCTAAACGAAGGGGTTTGAACCTACCTAATCTAGTACAGTCTTATTAAAAATATGAAGGAAAAGGCGAACACTAGTAATGTATGGAAAATTACTAAAAGTCCGAAATATTATGAAGAATTTTTTTTATTGAGATGAAACCAAAGAGTTGTTCAAAATCAATGTTATAAAAAACTCATACATTTTGGATCTACGTTAAGTAGAAAAGAGGTGGATATCCCAATTTCTCTATCGTTGATGATAAAAACTAGATAGATATTCAGAATTCCTGTAATACTATTATACCTGTATTACAATAAATGTGCCCAAGTTTTAATTAATTAGTCGTTCGTCGCAAAGATTTAATCTGTCCTTAATATTATTCTAATGACAATGTAATTGAGAGAACAGATATATACCAACCAAAAGTTCTTTTGATAATTATGTACGGAATTGTCCATTATACTCGTACCAGTAACTCACCTTAGAAGAACGCCGTTACGTTTTTTGATATGAGCTTAATATTTAATGTTATCCGTGGGCAAATCGACTGTCCAGAACTCCCCCGGGTGCCTTCGCGTCGCACCAGGCACACTTCCCCTTTCCACACTCCCTTCCATTCCGTAAATTATGCTCAAAATTCGTAATTTACACGACTACGTCTTAACTATAACAACCTTTTTAAATCAGTTGATCTTTTAATAGGATCTTAAAAAATATTTAAATAATCCGTTGTGAAGGTAATAACCGAAATTGCAAATTAAATTTGTATTACATTATATGTGGTCATACTTATCATTGCCAAAGAGTGTATCTTGCAAGCTTTATTTATTTATCCATATCATATTGCTTGTATATGTAACAGTAATATTTCACCAAATTATGACTTGATGTCATATTTATAATGAATTATCTTATTATGTAATCGTTGTTGAACTGCGTCTAGTTCATAGCAAAAACTGCCAGTGGCATTGAATACGTAAACCGATTCCTTTTCTATGAAAGTAAAAATAAGAATGCTGTTGAACTTTAATTGCAAGCATGTGTGCAAATGTATAATGTAACCTTAGATAAACAGAATAAATAAATAAAATATAAAGAAAATAAAAAAATATATAAAGAAAATAAGAATAAACAGAAAATAAAAGACTATTTAACCAAATTACCGTAGCAGTGAGCGATTCTTATAAGCATATATTATTGTTGAGCTACGTCTAGTACTTAAGAAAAACTGTAATTGGCATTGATTAAAGATTTTCTGTATAAGTGAAAAAGAATGTTGTTGATTTTCCTAAATAAATTAACAAAAGAAACATCTCAACCCGGTAAAATCTATCTTTGATCTCTGGACTCCTTGGTCCCGATTAAAAACATGGATTAACGTTAAATCCTTTTTTGGAAATCATTTATGAATTTCATCCGCAATGGGCTAACCACGGGGATATGTAAGATTCACCCTACTATTTTGGACGGCACTTTGTCACTAACTAAAACCACCGGAACATACCCCTCAGGCTAATATTAAACTTGGTTTAAAACGGATGCTGTCACTTTCAATAGCCAAGAGGTAAGTTTAAGTAGCGAAAGAGCAGTGTCTATTCAGCGGCATTTCAATCTAGTTGGTCATGTTATCTTCATCATGTATCAATCGAGATAGCGGTCAAACGTGAGGTCATTGCGTCAAATATTAAGTAACTAATCTATCTTTGTATATTATTTTTATGCATATTATATAAAAGCATTATAGAGAATAACAGGTAGAAGTGAGAGCAGGTATATGAATCTATCGTACCTACTTATGCCTAAAAGCATCTATGTAGGCATCAATTTTTGGGTACTGATAAATGCTACTTTAGAAGTTGTTGTTGTGTTTTTTCTTATTGTGTGATAGTCAATATGACTTGGAGAAAGGAAGACCAGGTGCATTTTTAACATTTTTCTATTTTTATCTCTACCACAGAATGAACAACATTGTGAAATAGCATGTTGAAGGAATTTCTTGGGGAAGGAATGGAAAGAGAAAGATTGGGATTGGAATAAATTTAACACTGCGGTCAGGTCCAATGCTCTCCCAATTGAGATTTCCCGCCTGAGAATTCACTTGTGACCCGAGTCGATTTTTTCTAATATTTTTCTATTATAATAATTTATCTTATAAGATCGCATTGAAAATGCATAAAATATATAAAAATTATAAAACTGTGGTCAGGTTTTCCGTATTTTCTAATATATTATACCTACTGCAATTATCAAAGAGTGCATTTGAGTAAATAGAGTTAAGAGAGAGAGAACTTTACCTATTTAGTTTAAAGAGATTTTTGCATATCGCTAATCTGGATCGTCATGAACCAACTGAAACCGCCTTTAAGCTAAGACTTATGTACGTTGTGCTTACGTTCCTATTCAAAAATCGTAAGCGTGACTCAGTGAGTTGGCCGTGTGGTTTCCGGCTGGGGAGAATAGAATCACACTTAAGGATATCGTTTTTGCGTACCACAGTCCATCTAACCATAGTTTTCTCATAGACTACAAAATAGGTCGCAGCCTATACGATCTTCTACTGCGTCTTAATTTGCCTACCAAGTGTCGATATTATGGAAAGACCCCCTCAATTTTTCGGGGTCTCCCTATTCCTTATTCCTAGTGGATCTCTTTCGTCCCAACGAATCGTGATTAATATTTCCTTGATATTAATATGATTTCTAATGCTATAGTAAACAAATTATATTTAATGACTTATAATATGATGTATGTACGTTGATCTTGATCTTATTTTTTTTAATTACTTATGTAAATAGGCCAATAATGTCAGCAATGATGAAACTAGTGACCATACCAGTTGAAATAGAATACCTATGTATAGGAACAAAAATATGTTCGTAAACTTAGTTAGTTTTGGGAGGCTGCACTTTTGCTATTTTAGATCAGTAACTAGCCGTATGTGAGTTTTTAGATATGCAAATGACAGAACGTGATAGTCGTATTTCTATAAGGAAAAGCGATTAAATGCGTTTTTAACTTTGCGACGGTATAGTGAGACTTTAATATCTCGATATTACGACTTGATGTTGACTTGATATACGACAGGACCTGATTCCGACTACCCCAACTGAAGCATTTATTTCCTGAAATACTATTTCGAACCATGAAATAATGAATTCAAGTGTTTAAAGATGTCGTAATCAATTGTTATGTTACTTCCAATACGGGTAATCTTTATATATATAATTCTTCTGTGAGTGTGTATGTCACTGAACTCCTCCTAAACGGCTGGACCGATTTGAATGAATTTTTTTGTGTGTGTTCAAGGGGATCTGAGAATGGTTTAGATTCACAAATCAGTCCGGCAGATGGCACTGCAGTCGGCACAGCAACGCGTGGCCGGGACAGCTAGTTTCTTATATAATAACCAATTACCGAACAAAAGCGCTATAATCGCTAAACATCTCGTAGGCAGGGATTTTCCGAAAAAGGATGCAGTATCAATATTAACGCCAACGCAAAATTGCTTATCGCTGATTCAATAAGCACGTTAGCTATGGTACATATCTAAATAGTATACAGCAAAGTTGCTATCAGTTTCTCCGTTAACTTCTTAAGCACGCAATAGATGTGATACAGCTTTCATCGTCATTTAGAGAATTTCTTCTGGAAGGTTTATATATATAACATGCATATTATAGTAGAGTAATTCGAGAATTTCAAAGACGTGTAATGATGTCGTAATAAAATATTTTTGGACGCTTTCATTGCTCACGCTGGCTAAAACCTAATGAGATAGAATGACAGAGATCAAAACAATAATACGTTATAAATAGTTCTATTCTGTAGACCGGTTTAATACATATCATTCTAGTATAAGTCTAACTTCTAAGGCTAACCTACAGTAAATGTGTTATTCTTACGTATTACTAAAAGTAGTGGGTTATTAACGAAGTTATTCTGACCGTACATTTTCAATCTTTATTCAGTTAAATACATGACATGCTTTCTGCAATTAATAAAGACTAGCTTTCCGCCCGCGGCTTCGCCCGCGTGGAATTCGGTTATATTGCGATATAAAGCACAACTATAAGAAAACTTCTCATTCCCACGGAAAAATCTAAGAAGCGCGATGTAACGCTGGATACAATTAGTTGTTAAACCAAAACTGAATGGTACACTATATTATATGTTTTCCCTTGTGGAGCAAAAACATGCAGATTTTGGGCACTGGAAACCCGGGAACACGCTACATAGCGCTGACCATGCGAAAAACAATGTTTTTCCAAGCTATCATTCCACTTCTTTTGTTTTTAAAAAAACACATCGTTACCATGTTTTAAAAAACACCCAGCGCCATCTATCGCATACCTCTATAACTAAAACGTAAACTAAATAACGTAACTAATACTTATACCAATTAGTAATTCGTTGACTTTAGTGATTTCAGGATAAGTAGATGTAAAAAAAACAATTTAGACGATAAAACAAATTGTACGTCATCCCTCGAGAATTCCTCATTTTCGAGGATTCATTTTCGTATCATTTAGCTTCAAAATTGACATGTTCATAATTGTTTGCAACATATAAGTAGATGTAAAAAAAAACAGTTTAGACGATAAAACAAATTGTACGTCATCCCTCGGGAATTCCTTATTTTCGGGGATTCATTGTCGTGTCATTTAACTTCTAAATTTACATGTTTATATTCGTTTGCAATATTTCACCTTGTTTTAAACGACACACAGCGCCATCTACAATCCATCCATCAAGCAAACAATATTTTTGTTTTTCCTCGGGAATATCAATTTTTTTCCAGGATAAAAAGTACCCTATTATTTAATCCGGACTTTTATCTTTACGTCTGCAAAATTTCAAAGCAATCGGTTCAGTAGTTACGGCGTGAAAAACAAACTCACTTTCCAATTTGTAATATTAGTAAGGATTAAAATAATCATAGGTTGTGCAATCAGGAAAACCCGGTAAAATTTACAATTTTGAGAAATCACATTTATATAGAGTGCACGGTAAATAGTAACTGGAAACTGAACGAGTTATATTGCAATTTAATTGCCCATTAATAAGTTACAGGGTCAAACATTTAATATTTCAGGTTCAGATTTAAGGATTGAGTGTTTTTCACAAAGACAAGTATAACCCTGTTACTTCTTTTGTGTGTTACATCTTACCAAACCCGTAATGTTTGCCCCACGACAAATACTTAGTCTGGCCATAAATACTGTTACACTTAAAAAAAAAAAAAATTACATTTGAATTTCGAATCTGTCATTTTTATACGGTTGTTCGTTGTGTTGTCTCATTTTGGCGCCAATACATTTCATAATATTTTGCGATATTAAAATGGAGTGGGGTGATAAAGAGAACCGAATCGCTGTGATTGCATTACACAAAGTAGGTATGGAGCCAAATGCAATTTTAAAAACTCTCCATACCCTTGGTATTAGTAAAATGTTTGTGTACCGGGCTATTAGTAGGTACAATGAGACTTCCTCTGTTTGTGATAGAAAAAGATCTGGCCGTCCACGTAGTGTTCGTACGAAAAAGGTGGTCAAAGCAGTAAGGGAAAGAATTCGAAGAAATCCTGTCCGAAAGCAAAAGATTTTATCTCGGGAAATAAAGATAGCACCTAGAACCATGTCACGTATTTTAAAAGATGACTTAGGTCTTGCAGCCTACAAGAGACGCACTGGTCACTTCTTAACTGATAATTTAAAGAAGAATAGGGTGGTAAAATCGAAACAACTACTGAAGCGGTACGCAAAGGGAGGTCACAGAAAAATTTTGTTTACGGATGAGAAATTTTTACAATAGAGCAACATTTTAACAAACAAAATGACCGTATTTATGCTCAAAGCTCTAAGGAAGCTTACCAATTAGTCGACAAAGTGCAACGTGGACATTATCCGAATTCAGTGATGGTTTGGTGGGGTGTTAGCTATGAAGGAGTGACTGAGCAATATTTTTGTGAAAAAGGTATCAAAACATCGGCACAAGTATATCAAGATACCATTCTTGAGAAGGTAGTTAAGCCCCTTAACATCACCATGTTCAATAACCAAGTATGGTCCTTCCAGCAAGACTCGGCGCCGGCTCATAAAGCTCGTTCCACGCAGTCTTGGTTAGAAGCGAACGTTTCGGACTTCATCAGAGCTAAAGACTGGCCGTCGTCTAGTCCCAATCTTAATCCACTAGACTATGATTTATGGTCAATTTTAGGAAGTACAGCTTGCTCTAAACGCCATGATAATTTGGAGTCCCTAAAACAGTCTATACGATTGGCAGTGAAGAATTTTCCCATGGAAAGAGTGCGTGCTTCTATTGATAACTGGCCTCAACGTTTAAAGGACTGTATTGCAGCCAATGGAGACCACTTCTAATAAGCTTTATATATTTTTAATTGTTTTATATTTATGTACTAAACTAACATAGTGTAAAAGTAATAAATGTTTTAAGCAGTTAAAAAAAATGTTTTTTCTATCTTACAATATTTATGGCAAGACTAGGTAGTTCTAAGCTTAATATTACATTTTTTTTTTTAAATTATAAGTCATACATCACATACATTATACACCCGTGCAAAGGTTGCTGTACATATTATTATGTAACTGCATAAAGATACGGAATGAATTTCTTTTTACTAGACTTGAGTTTACAATTCTATTCACTTTTAACAAATCTCTGTATCGTGTATCGGATTTGTTACAATGAAATGATTCATTGATTGACTTGAATGAAGAAGAGGAAGCTTGGGATAGAAACATGACGTTGATTTTAGTGAAAAGGCCGTCACTTGTACCATTTATTGTATTGTTCCTTTCTTTTTTTTGATAATTGTAGTGTCTGTAGTACAATAAAGCATATTCGTCCGTGTTTTGCAAAAAATACGTTTTGTGAATTGGAAATTTTATAAACATGATATTTTGTGTTTATGAGATTTTGCGATCATCATGTTTTGCTTATATAAAACATAAAGCAAGGCATGGGTGTTTGTACACGTCATTAAACTCTATTCTATAAAAAAGAATGCAATATTTACTGACCTTTTATTTATTTTTTTGCGATTAACAATCATATTCCAACTTCTCTATGACAGACTTTCCTTATCTATGATTAGTGACTAGAAGTCAACGTACATATAAAAGGATCAACCGGTAAAAGGCACTTAGAAACCAACAGTTTACTCAAAATCATCAATAGTTTGGCAATAATATTACATTGTGTTTACTCTTTAGTGGCGAATTGTGCGTTATGTAAGGAAGCGGCTATGGAGACGAGCGTATAAGTTCAGGCATGCGGTCGGCGACCTCTAGATAGCTTAACCAGTAAATTTTATCTTTACAAGCCTCGATGTTAATACTTAATCCCATACAAAAATGAGCACAATTTCCTCTTAAAGGTTTTTTAATTTAATGTTTTATAGTGTGAGCAGATGAAAACTTACCAATTTATCTATACATATAAATAAAATTGGAGTGTCTGTTTGTAATATTGAAATAACCGTTTTTTATTACATGCATATGAATATATATACGGTGCATACGCCAATATAACATTGATTACAATTTTTATCTGTCTTTCTGTTTGTTCCGGCTAATCTCTGAAATGGCTGGACCGATTTTGACGGGGCTTTTATTGGCAGGTAGCTGATGTAATAAGAAGTAACTTAGGTTATAACAATTTAAATATATTGCAAATTATAATAACTGAGCCACGGCAACGTGTGGCCGGGTCAGCTAGTGTGTCATATTACCTTAGCATCCTTAACACAAGTCTTTCAGTTTCGGTTAAGCTGATTGGAGTATAATAAGAACTGTTACTATTACTATAAAACGAGAGAGTCTAGTTGACACAACAGCGCATTATGGTACCACAAAAAGTCATACTTCCTCAATTGGTAGTGAACTTTATTTCTTGGACTTTTATTTATTTCTACACACAAGAATACGACTTGTGGCGCATCTATCTCTCTTCCACTTTTCCAGTTGAATTGAGACAGGAAAAAGTCAATAAAAAGGCAGTCCGTCAAGATACTCATATAAAATATATACATTCATAAACGTGGGTACTTATATAAAAAAAATACATACTAATATAAGATACACATTAAAACCCACACATTGCAGTTGATATTTAGTTCTAGAAATTCGACTGTTGAAGAGTTTTTTTTATGATATTGATTCATGAAAATTCCTGAAGACATTACGTGAGTTCATCGGTTCATAAAATCTTATGTTATCAACAATATATACCGTCGCGATCGCGAATTTCGCAGGATCGCGACGGTATTTCCGGGTTCGAATCCCGGACGGCGCATATGTTTGTGTGATGAATATGAGCATCTATACCTGAGTCCTATGGGTACATATATATTTCTATAAATATTACATATCTGTCTATTCTTTACCCTAGTATACATAATACAAGACTTACAGTGCTTACTTTGAGCTAGAATAATTGGTGTGAATGCACGAGTTAGTCAGCAAAAAAGGCGTTGTAAAACATAAATTTTCACCCACGATACCCCGAAGAAAACATTCTGTATATAACAGCAAAAGAAAACACGTAACTAGGTATCACTTTACAAATACGTTGCCATCACGTTACCGTATCGTTTAATATAAAGTGCTTTTTTGGTAAACTTTCGTCGTTTCCGTGGGTGAGATGCTATCGCCAGTACCTACATACATTACGTTGAATACTAATGGCCGTTCGACTCCCAATGTGATGGGCCAATACGTTACGCAACGGAACCCATCACATCTGCTGCCTCGAATGTAAATCGAACTCACGATTTATTTGATTTAGCATAAAAATGGCGAAATTATACTCGTTGTGCAATATTATAATATATGTACAAGTATATATCGTAGACAAATGAAAGCTGCACATTTCTATTTATTCTTTTTAGGAAATGGAGTTTTTATTTGAAATTGTTTCATTCTTTTAGTTAATTATCCGGTACATATGTTTCAATATAATCAAGAAAGGCAATAATAACCTTTGCAATTTTTTTAAAAGCTCAAATATTTTTTATTTAATACTAGCTAACCCGGCCACGGGTTGTTGGTATAACCCGGCCACGAGTTGCTGGTATGGTAACAAACACACACACACACAAAGTATTGTCATAATATAATGTAAATTACAATGCAATATTACACATTTACAATGCGTGTATTGGATGTTAACAGCCACGTCACAGCTTCGTAAATCCGACGTCTGGTTTTAAGACAGACAGTTTTACACCCAGCCCTTGAGTTGATACAGGCCAATTTGAGACTTTCGCTGTGACTTTTGAACGTATTTCTCTTTTGGCGCGTTTGGGTGAGAGTAAACTTGAGCACTGCGTGCGCTCATTGTTACGGCAATCCGACTGTACGAAGTTCAACTGTTTTTTCATAATTTTCTTTAATCATTTTATCATTGCAGATACTCATTTTTTTTCTAGCTACGCTAAAGAAATAAAACTTATAACGCTCGTACATAAGTACAGTTACGAGCAATAAGATTGCACAATTAATTTTTTCTCTTTGCTTTCGGTCAATTTCGAGACTGTGCACACACCAATGTTTTTATGAATGTTAAGATTAAGGATATTGGATAGGAGTAAAATAAATTTTTCGAGCTGCTTTAAGTTTCGAAAAGCATTTCAAGCTTTAATAAGCAGTCGTAATCCCAACCAACCAGCAATGGGCCCACGTGTTGGAGTATGGCTTGTATCCATACGGTGTTTTCCTATAAGGCCTATATTTCCTACGCCAGCTGGAAGGCATAATGTTTTTTTTTTATATTATAAGAATTGTGGAGGTATCATTATACTGTATTTTGCGTCTAACTTCATTTCCGTGGAAGTACATAGCATTTGCAAAAAATACTACTATACGTTATTTCGTTGTTGCGTGAATGAGAAAAAACAAATAAAGACATTTTCATATTTAGAACATTAGATTTTTTTGTGGTCGAAATATTCCGTTGAAAATCATATATTTAAAGGTCTGTCGATTGTGAAATCGAATACGAAAATTGTCGTGGATCTGCTGACCTGCTCGTAACATATAAGTTTTAGCGTACTGCGTGAAGTTAATGGGAATAATATAAAAAATCAGCAAATTCTGATAGTGCGTGCTTAAACGGCAAAAGAGGCCTAAAATTCTATGAAAATCTTTAACAACTTAAACAACATTCGGTGAATGATGAAGCCTATTGTTGGTATTACAAAACTAACTATAAACTTGCGCATAATCGTTTGCCAACACTTGGAAACATTCCAAAGTTAAAAGATAAATTGAGTATCACAGTGAAGTTAGGGATGGGCATTATTTGTCAGAAACTTACAAGAATCATAATCTAATAAGGAGGATTTCTCACAAGATAATCAAGGCATTTACATTATCTTAATTGTTTTGATTAATCTTCGTGATATAGCAAAGAAGGTTTAAGTTCGTTTTGGCTCTTGAAAAGGTTCCAAAATGGATTTCTAAAATTATAATGGACACGGCTTCTGAAAAAGAGCCCAAATGTCCGGATTAGAAAACATAATACCAATTATCACTACTAATATTATAAATGTCAATGTAAGTTTGTTTGTTATGCTTTCACGCAAAAACTACTTAACCGATCATCATGAAACTTCGTACATATATTCTTGGAGGTATTAGAAGTAACATAGGACACTTTTTATTGAAAAAATGTCAATATTATGTATTGTTACTATATAAGTGTGTATGTAATGTAATCCCTTAATATGTTGATGTGTTGAAAATAAACGTGATTCTTTCTTTTCTTCCTTTTTACGTTTTTACTGATGACCGTTACATCCGGTCCCGGTCCCCGGTTTAAATCTGATAAGTACGTATATGTTTGTGTGACGAGCATAAGCTTTTTGGTCCCCAAGTTTTTGTTGCTTATATAGTTTTTTGTGTACTAAATCTGATTCATCGTTTCCAACGTAGGGTCAGCTTAGTTTGAAACTAAGTAACCGTAAGAGTTTTAAGATAAATTACGCAAGATATCAACTTTTACTTGGCAGGCATTAGTGTTTGTCACCCCTAGTCAAAGTAAATATTTAGATGTTGCATTGTCATTGGTTACATTACAAACAAATGTAATATTACAGTTCCTACTTTAGCGCTGTTTATGGAATCATTTTGGGTATCAAGTATGATGTAATACTTATATAAGTGAATAGTAAAGGGGGGAAACTAGTTCACAAAATAGCCGTAGTGTTATTTTTTTATAGGAGATAAATGGAATTTCAATTACCGAGGCACTCCTTGAAATCAAACAGTATACTGTTTGGATTATTTTTTATTTATTATATACTTTGATTGGATTAAGGGTAAGGTTTTGCCAGCTTGGTTTAAAAAAAACCGGCCAAGTGCGAGTCGGACTCGCGCACTGAGGGTTCCGTAAAATATTTTTATTATATGATGTAACTAAAAATTTACAGTTTTCTAAATTTTTTCTTTATCAGTGCTATAAGACGTTGCTTTGCACCAAATTTCAAGATTCTGAGTTCACGTGAAGTACCCTGTAGGTTTTGATTCCCTTGCGAGTGTCGAAAATTTGCGGAATCAACGGCTGTATCTATTGATTGCGTCGGCTTAGAAGTTTGTTTTTTTTTACAGCTCCAAGGGACAGTAGACCTGAGTATTTGATATAAATTTCAGCTTGATACGTCCACACCTTCCTGAGCAAAAAGGGTTTTGACAGACAGACAAACGGACAGACGGACGGACGGACAAGAAAGTGATCCTATAACGGTTCCGTTTTTTCCTTTCGAGGAACGGAACCTTAAAAATATATCAAAATTGCTTTTGGATATTAAAAAATAACGCTAAGGTGCTATGTTAGGTCAGTCGGACTTACGGATTATCGCATCGTAAACTCAGATAATCGTCACGTTTTCTAACTGTCAAGTGTTGTGTGCACGTACGGGTGGGTGTTGGTGCGTAAGAATATAGGGTACGTATAGAGTATAAAGAGGGTAAATATTGGATCGCGAAATTATTTTTAGCCATATTTGTCATTTGGCATACATATTGGCAGAGTTGTTATCGTTGTTAGCTGGTTATTGATAAAATATCTAACATAACATAACCTAATGTATGTCAAATAAGGAAGTGAAAAGTGTGCCAAATTAAATTGGAACCAATAATTTTAGGCGAATCGAACGCACCTTGTGTAAGGTTTCCGGGCGTTCAGTGTTAATTGATTGTTATGTTGTATGTAAAGCTTATGAAACCAAGTATATAATTTAATCTTACTTTAAATATATTCAGTAGGTATAAATCGAGCACTTGAGACTATCATTTCTATCCTTAACAGCATATTATATCTTTACAATGCAGGCAATCAAAATCATAATTGTATGTACGTTCGACACATGACGGGATATTATAAAGTAGTAGTAGCGCCATTATTATAATATACCTATACATATATACTTTCAATAGATAACCGACAGTTGGATCCTGTTATGCATAAAAGATTCAAACAACATTTTTTTCCATCCATGCTATTAACTCAATTAAGAGGTTTTCTCGTATTGAAATTGCTGTAATAAAACAGTTAAATATTCTACTTATTATCTTAATAACTTACCTGGTGATTAAGTCATGCAGAAATAATTGCATTTAATCTTTAACTCGAAAGTGACAAAATGTTAGATGAATCTTTTATGCATTGTTATATGTCTAGTTATGTGTGAAATTTTCATCAATATACTCTTAGCTCCGTACTATGAAATAACATCTTCTGCATTAGAAACAATTGGAACAATAAACCAAAAATACGCGGAATTGATTGTCCGAAGACAATTTGTAGGTTTAAAATAGCCTACGACCTTAATAAAATTGGGAGACCACCGTTAATACCGCTGCAGTGGGTCAAGTGCATGCCGGAATTGGCAGTAGCCTCACGCATCACTTCCGTTACACTGCTCTGATATAACTATGACAGTTTTGCCCATAGAGACCTGAAGTAGGCCGACGGAGTGGGTCGCAGCGTAGCGCACGCACGTCATATATGGCACATAAGTAGGTGACGCGTATTTTGCTACGAAGCTTCTGGCATTACTTTTAATCATCTTTTAATTTATTATAAGCGTTTAATTAAGACTAAACTGTAATAAGATATAGTAAATTAAACTATAAAAAGGAACATTGAAGTTATAATATAATATTAGATCATATGATATTCCACACCTGTCATTGTTCAGAATCCAAGTTAAGTAGAAAGAGTAGGTACTTGTGTTATGGAACTCATAAATAAGTATATTACTACAGAAAAGAATCAATAAAGGAAAGTTCGTTTTCTAAATTTCAGGAATCGATTTCGAGATTTCGAAGATTCGACCTCAGAAGTCGTCATAATGAGAAATATTTTCTGAAGTTAATGGTAACAGTGAAAGGTAACATAATATTTTTTCTCTTAAAATAATTTATCTAACAAAGTAAATTTTTAAATAATATATTTGCGCGTTTATAAAAATGTATTGGTGATAATATTGAAATAGTTTTCAAAATTATAATCGCAGACGGGACTGAGGGGAAAGCAACTGACGGAAAAGCAATTTCCGGTATTAAACCGGGGAGAGAAGTCGTGACCACTACGATTTTTCGCTGTCGTAACTGTAAGACAGTTTATGTGAGCTTCTTTTGAAATATACTATATTTAAAACATATATAAACACCTGATTTTGATACCATTTTTAGACTGACTTTCAAAAACCTATGGGAGATATTTGACTCCCTCGATTTTTGTTTATTTTGTGTTCAACGACAACTTTTCAAATATCCATCTCAAAATAAATAAAAAACCTACAATGTACACAACAAAAACTTAAAAAATATACCTAATTACACAATCATATATCCGTATTTAAATCTGACCACTGCCCCAGAGTATGTGTGGTAACGGAGCATTATTATAGCACATTCTACAGCAGTTTATAGCTTTCTTTTTGCAATAAGCGTCAAAATCGTATTCTTTTAAAAAGTATGCTGTCAAATATTATTTTTAATTGATAGTATGATAGTTCTTACACACATCGGATATTAAAACAAAAACACCTTTTTGGATAACTTTTTACCTTAGTCATCTTATACGGCTCTTATAAAGCAGTCGAAACGTGACGATTAAATATAATAAACTCGTCTTTATCCGGAAAAAGTTTTATTTCAATATTTGCTTTGATATATATATATATGAGCTCGAATGTAATGTGCGCTTGGTCTTCAGTAACTAAATATTTATTATTTCCACCCCTTTTTCTATTCAGGAAGCCTAACGAGGATACTAGTTTCCGCTGCATTTTAGACTTTTCACAGCGAGTGAATTATTTATGTTTTGTACTGAATGTTTCTATGTAGAAGCATATGCGTCTAAATCGATGCGGAAACTAAAAAGACGCGTATACATTTACATAGAACACACCGGGTTTTATACGAATAAAAGCTGAATCGAACTGAATTGTTGTCACTGCCTTAGAACGTAACTTACTAAGTGTACAGGCTTTTTGTAGAGAAACACGATGGAAGGAACGGGTTGTCCCGTTCACGGCCTAAAAGGCTGAAAGGCCTGTACACTACAGTGGTAATATCAATTGGCTGACGATGACTAGGTAGCCATATTTTTTTTGCAAATTTTACTTATGGACGCATACCGACAAACAAACGGAATAATCAGTAACGGTATTACCAAAATTTCTTATTAATAGTGTCTCAAATAATATGTGAAAAAAATTTGGGACCTTGGACGGGTCATAAATATGCAGAAGCGCTCCGAATTTCATAAAGGTTTGTCAGTTTTTGATTCACGGCGGGTACCGACCGTTAGCTAACTCAAATATTCCGATGGCATTTAATGAGTTGCGCAGTCGCACTTTATGACAGTTCCAGTTTGTTAATGTCTTTAGATCTTGAATGACGGTTGCTACATCATATCACTAGCGGAAATTGTCAGTTTGTAGGGAAATAGTTGATTGGGTGTGACGTGTATTTATTGCACAAATAGAAAATGTCCAGATTAGAATTTAACACTATGCCGGCTGCTCGTCTAAATTCCTCTATTTTCTGCCAACTAATGAAGACATAATTTGTACTAAGTTTGCCTAATATCTTTATATATATAATTCTTCTGTGAGTGTGTATGTCCTGAACTCCTCCTAAACGGCTGGACCGATTAGAATGAATTTTTTTGTGTGTGTTCAAGGGGATCTGAGAATGGTTTAGATTCACAAATCAGCCCGGCAGATGGCGCTGCAGACGGTATCTAGGTTATTTATCTATACTGCAAAAATAACAGGCAGGACAACGTCTGTCGGGTCCACTAGTAACCTTATAAACTAGGCGATGCAGTTGCTAAGCATAAAGCTACGCTAGCACCATATATTGGAGCGGAGCGTAATACTTAAAAAAAGTTTTTTTTTGTTTCAATGAGAATTTTTGCGAATCAAAATTCGGGCTCCGTCACAATCTGGTCCTAAACCTGCTGATTCGATTCCACACAAAAAATATTAAAATCGGTTAAGAACTCGAGAAGTTATGGCGTAATAGACATTGCGCCATTGAAGCTGATCCATGGGAGCTTCGCTCGCTCCGCTCCAATTAGATAAATCACAATAAAAACTGTTTTTAACAAACAGCTACAATCATCAATTACCAATGACTGTCGAAAATATATTTTTCTTGTATTTCATTGAGTTTATAAGATTAAAAAAAAAAGAATGTCGTGAAACTAATTTCATATTATATGCTTTACGAAGCAAGACATTACTGTCATCCTTGGATTTTCGATAGCCCAGATGAAAACATAGGATTCTTCTCCTGCCCCGAACGATGAATCTGGCCATATTATCTTTTAATTTTTATTACATATATTTATGCGCACGATACAACTGACTGACAATTACTCAGAAAATGTAATCTAACTACAACTTGAAAGAAAATATATACATTTACTTGCTGCCACGGCCACGCGTTGCAGTAGCTCAGTTAGGTATAATAATTTGCATTTTTTTTATTATAAATTAAAAATGAAACCTAGACTTTGCCTTAAGTCGAAACAAATCCAGCAAAATGATAAAAAAAATATCAAAATCGGTTGAGTAGTTTGGGAGTTCATGGCGGTCAAACACTGAGATAGGGAGTTTATGTAAATATAAATGTAAATAAATAGAGAATAATTTACTATTGCAGTAAGATAAATCCGACATTATTTAAGAATGGTAGAATTCTTTAATTATTTCTAACGCAAGTACCCCAGTAATAGACAATTTTCTGCGGGAGTATTATAAGATTCTTTAAAAACTGCTGTCTTTGCATATCTGCAACGCAATCGTCCTAAGTTGAAAATTAGATAAAAACGAAGAATTCTACTAAATCTGGTCACACTGAAGAAGCACATTGAATGACAAATCAATGTTTGATTACATGTGCAAAGAACAAGTTGGAATGGCACTAATACAAGTAATATTTTAATATTTTGGAAGAACTTCTTGTTTACCATCTGATGTCAGTCATGGCAAACGAGTTCGGATCTTATTAATCTGTCGTTACGAAGCATCACTATACAATTTATTATATATATACAATAACTTGCTACCCAAGGTTATTTATTGATACAATTCAGTGAGTTTGTATGAACAAGATCATTCTTAAGTAAGGTGAAGCAAAATATTTAGGCTGAATACATTTGTAAAATCAGGTCAAAAAAAGTGAATTAAATTTAAATTATGAAATTTATTTTCCGATATAGTTACTTTATGAAAATATTATCATACTTTACTAAAATACTTAAAATGTATATACTATAATTTACTTAAAATGTATATATATTATGTATAACATATATTTTTTTAGATTATTATTATTATTGAAGTAATAATAAAGCTACCAATTTATTGTTTTCAATTCATCCTACTACATGCTAGTCGTCTGGGATATATTGAAATTTAGCAATATGTTCGCCGACTGTACGCAATTGTTTTTTTTTAATAATTATTGTGGTATTTATTTAAAAAAAATGATTTAATTTAATTAAGGTCAAAAGCAGCATATCTTTTCTTTAGGAAACAACATTTTAAAGATACATTAAGTAAACGGAAATATACTCTTCATAAATGCCGTGTGATTTCAGTCAACTAATAACCATAACAATAATAGGTAATAGCAGTAACCACACACCTCTTGCAGAACACAGAACAAACAGTATCATTTTCCGAATTATGGTTTTTAGTACGATCTTCAAACTTCCTTCCAAACGTGGGAATTACGGTGAAACCCACCATTTTCGGGAGAGGCTTGCCATCTAGCTGTGGATATTATTTTGACTGAGGTGATAATGACTCCTCAGAATATATACCTATGTATTTTTACACATATAAAGAAGGAAAAGGTAAGCATAACAATATTGTAGATATGAAGATGATAACATACAATTCTTTTATTTTAAGAGAATATTAAGAAACAGTTTTAAAAGCTCATAAAAAGCGTGAACATCAATGCGTTCCTTCATTGTTCTAGCAAAAAGGTAAGCACTTAATCTATCAATTTTATTAATTACTTGGAAGAATGTGGCATGATCAGTTTCACTTTTCCATTGTTACACGATGTGTCGAATGAGATGACGATGCCGGCTCGTTAATTGAATTCTACAAGTTTTTATGATGTGATTGAAAATACGCTTAGGTTTATGCGTTACCCTATTTTTTAATTACATTTACTATAATTTTGTAATTAATCTTATGCTATTAACAAATAAATATAAGCAATTGGTTTTTCTTAAAAAGTATTGATATTTATTTTCAATTATTATTATTATTATTGGAATAATAGAGCTACCAATTTATTGTTTTCCATTCATCCTATGTTCGGTCAATAGCCGCACATGTTTCGTTTCGGTGCCGACAGCATTATTACAAAATAACATTTATTAATTAAAATTTTTATAATAGAAAAATACTAGAAAAAATCGACTCGGGTCACAAGTGAATTCTCAGGCGGAAATCGAACCCGCAACCTTTGGAAATCCGGTCCAATGCTCTCCCAATTGAGCTACCGAGCCTTGTGAACACTCGTCGAAATTTTCTAGTATATTCCTGATTTTACGCTGTAGGCCAGCGTTGTTTCATCAATGAGAGGAACATCCTCTCGTATTCGAAGAATTTATTAATTTAATTAGTTAGAAAATGTATCGATAGATATAAGTTGTAACTCGCGTAATAAATTCAAGTGAAAAATCATTCGAGTTATAATTTCAAGAAAACCTAATTCGAGATCTTCATTAAAAAGTTTGTATGGCAACAAGAAACCATACATCTTACTTACCTAAACTTTACTTTTATTATGAGTTATAAATGAGGTTTTACTGATATAAAATCTTGATTTATCAATTGAAATCCTTATCAGCATTAAAGCGATCTAAGGAATCTAGAATTTTTGGAAAAACATACTTTTTTGCTCTCTCATCCCATAGATAGTTGTGATGACTCCATTTATTTAGTGGCACTATATATTTTTCTACAAGATTTGGCAATTTAGAGACCAACGTCTCTACATCCTTTAAAGAGGACAGCGCATCAGTTTGACCACACATCAAAAGCACTGGTGAAGTTATTTGCGAAACATTATATTCGGGCGGTTTTCGTGTTTTGTACCTTCTCATATTTCCTACTAAACCTTCATCAAATCTTTCGAACTTATTAGATACTATCAATTGCCCGTAATGAGCTATACTTTTAATGGATCCTCCACCTAGTATATGTCCAAAGGCTACTTTTAAAACCTTATTTTTAATACTACCCGGTTCTAGGCCCGTCGACAGTGTCAAAGCAAGACTACAAGTAGCATCAGGAGCGAAGTGACACAGCATTTCAGATAAAAAGTGAATCAGTTGATGCTTTGCAAATATTTCTCTGAACCCTGCTCCAGCGAGAAATTCTTCAATTTGTCTCCTATTTGGAGCTAAAGCTCTTGGTATTGGGCTGTAACTGTTTGTCATCCAGGCTACTGGAGCAAGTTGTATTGATAATTGTACTTTTCGATTGTACTCAGGTCGTAGAGACGCCATGGCAAAAAAGTCTGTAGTTCCTTGAGAATGTCCTGCATAGAATACCTTTGATTTACCAGTTGTACGTAAAATATAATCAATAGTAGCGGGCACGTCATAATTTCCATGTTCATCGAAGGAAAAATCCCAGTATTCGATGTCTTTATTCGGGTCTAGTGTTCTGTGTTGACGGGAGTAAACATTGCCTCGGTGATTCGCAGCCCATACATCGTAGCAGTTCTTGGCCAAAATGTATCCAAGACCAAATTCGCTGTCAGGCACAATCCACACGTCAGAGGTGTCGAATAATCCGTGCACAAGCAACACAGGATAAGCACTAGTATTATGTTTGCACTTGCTTAAAATTCTGAAGATGGTAAGAATGTAACCGTCCTCCGTGGTGACCCTGTGTTCTTCAGATTGGTAGTCATATTTTGTTGTTAGCTCGGTGAAGTTTAAGTATGTGTCTTCGTCGAACCCCAATGCTTTTTTGAGCTCACGAGCTGGCGGTATCGAGTACGATACAAGCCTATTCACACTATACTGCCCTGAACAGTCCACATTATTCCAAGTTAATATAACAGTCAGTATTATTGTAACACTACGAAGTATTTCCATTATCAACACTTTACTTCATATGCGGAAAAATATTAATTCTGTGTAGCATTGTGAACAAGTATCCAGTTTTATAACTTGTGTTTGACCTCTACTGAAGGTCTTAAAATAGTCCTCGTTATATAATTAATTAAAGATTCAATATGGAAGTTATAATAAATATATTTCCAAAAAATATCAAACTTTAGTAACCGTAGAAGCACTTTATAGAATGCACTAACTATACAAAATTACTAGGACAAATATGTGAAAAAATTATACTGCTCGCTGGTAGACATTACTTACTGTATTAATTATTAGTATTTTATAATCTATGTCTAATTAGTTTCCTTTACTTAGAAATGGAATAGAAAGTCGTTTACTCTCCATTAGCTTACAATAATAACGGTTGATTACGATTATTCCATTTAAGGGTAGCAATAATTAAGTAACTATCACGCGATATTTAAAATGTTCTTATTATTCAATGAAATATTTTAAATTAAAACTACCAAAAAGGAAATTAATCAGTCTTTAGTATAAGTGCATATAAATGATATACAGTAGGTGTTGTTATCTGTGAGCATGGTTAAGATTATGCAAATAGGTACAATCAAAGTGATAAATAAATTCCAGTTTATAATTTCGAATTGCAAAGTTTCGGAGAAGAATGTTGTTCATAGTACCCCATGCTTTACTTATAATGAGAATATTTTTACGTTACTTACTTATTTGTATTTTTTTTTTACGTTTTCAGTGCGGTTATATATACAATTTATTTTTAATTTTTTTTAGTTCAATCTACTATAAAAGTGTGATTTTTTTTTAATTCATTTCATTCATTTTCTCCGATTTCTGCGATTATGTTTTTATTATCCTCTGAAAAAGTGGGTAACAACAAATATACAAACAAACATACAGGTGAAGCTAATAAAAGTGTGTTAAAAACATCGAATACAGATATTTGTTATTCTTCTATATTTCAAGCTTGGAATTTTTAATTAATGGAAACGACTGTTTTAATATCTAATCTTAGGGGGTAAACATTACAGCCACAAAATGCCGGTACGGAGCTATGAGCTACCGTTTAATTTGATCTCACCGAATTCAGTTTACGTTGGTGATTGATACATCTTACATATCGCCGCAACTTGCTTGGTTCTTACTGCCATCACCGGCCGCCATACACAGATGGCGACAATGACACTGGTCACTTCGGTATTACCCCAATCCTCTCTTATTTTACTGCAGTTAACCCATACGATTTAAAGATGGCGTAGTTCTGCTTCTCTTTTTTTATTTGCAAAAACATTATTTTTGTTTGGGTCCATGAACAATGGTAACCGATCAGGTTAGATGTAGGTTGAGTTGCCTCCTGTGTATAAAAAACAAAACCTTATTACAAACGAATAATGTCCAAATGCATAGAAATGAATATCTCGCTGCTACTTTCATTCATACAATATTTATTCTAGAGAAAATACTTTTTAAATAAATAAAAAAAAAAACGGTCAAATCAGAACAATTGGGATGATGACTGAATTTTAATTTTCACGTCTCGTCATAAAATATTAAAATACCGTAGAAAAAGATACAATCCTGTGAAATCAGAATTAAAATCGGCTTAGAAATACATTAGATACAAGCATTTTAAGTTGTTCATTTGGAAGTGGTTAGACAGAGAGATCCAAGCCATATAAACTCCATGTAAATTTCCGTTTTGCTAGAGAGAGATTGAGCATTTTTTCTGTCTGTTTATTATAGACATGAGCTTCTATTAAAGCAAAAATTTTTTTTTGTCATCTAGCCATTGAGACACGAACTAAGCAGATTATGGGTACTAAATTACGAATGGAATACTTAAATAAGAAAATAGATAATCTTCAAATAACGAATGCCCCTAGTACCCATGGCTTAGAATCCAAGACCATTGGACCATCTTTTTTACTTAATATTAACTAATATTTTTCAATATAAAAACCAACTCCCATGATTTTTATGATGTGGAATGTTGGTGGCCTTAGTAATTTTTCTCATGGAGTTTCTTTTTAACATATCCGTCATTTATCATTTACTCTATTATTAAAATTTGTTTTTAAACTATACCCTAATAACATTTATATTCAAATAATTACCATAATTACCAAAATCAATTGCCCTGGTAATAAATTATTCAGCCCATGTTTAGTGCAAGTGAGCCTTTGCAAAAACTACTCCTAATGCTCCCTTATACAAAAATACAAAGATTATTAAAAGTGAACGTCGATGTGGTGAAATTTATTTTTGATATATCTTATACAACATTTTCTGTGCAAAATAAGAATACCCATGTTTTTAGTCGTTTAAAAATTAACTATCATATAAAAAGACATCCACATGGGTGTCACAAAATATACAAAATTTTTCTTCTGTCTTTTTTAATTTGACGTTATTCATGTTTGATTGTTAGGCATTATTTTAGATTAATGTCCATTTATTAAAAGTTAGGTATTTAAATACTTGCAGATGTAGAATATAAAACATGTAGATAAACTCCTAGCTGGATTTCAAAACTTCGTGATCATTGGTAACAGAAAAGGATAAAGGCTATTTTAGTAATTCGGCGTCTATCACACAGATGTGGTTAGTAACTATTTCTGTTTCATCTTAACATCATATATTGTAACGTTCGAAATACTCAAAAATTTTTGGATGCACGAATTGTCGCGCTCTCTCATCGTATACGTGATTTACATGACTCCAATTTGCTAACGGCACTTCGTAATTTTCCAGAATATTTGGTAGCTTAGAACTCAACTTTTCAACATCCTTTACAGAGGAAAAATAATCTCTTTGAGCAGATATGAGAACAACGGGAGATGTAACTTTTGAAATATTGTATGCTGGAGGCTTTGAAGTTTGGTATCTCTTCATATTTCCTTCGAATCCTTCGTCAAATCTCTTGAATTTATTAGTAACAACCAACTGTGCCAAGTGAACCAAATTTTTGGTAGAGGTGCCAGCTAACAAATGTCCAAATGCTATAGATAGGAGACTTCCTTTGATAGAGACAGGATCAAGGCCTATTCCAAGCTCATAAACTCTACCACATATAGCCTCAGGGTCAAAATGGCAAAGCATTTCAAAAATGAAGTGTGACAATTGATGTTTTCCTAAAATTTCTTGGAATCCGGCTCCGTCTAAAATCTCTTTTAGTAATCTTGCAAGTGGAGCAAAAGCTTTTAGAGGAGTTTTACTATAGGTCAAATACACCACGGGAGCTAACTGTATTGATAGCTGCAATTTATCGTTATACTCGGGTCTTAATGACGTCATCACGAAAAAATCTGTAGTCCCTTGAGAATGACCTATAAAGAACAATTTCGGTTTGCCAGTGAACTGCAAAATGTAATCGATGAGAGCTGGAATATCGTAATTCCCATGTTCATCAAAGCTGTAGTTCCAGTACTCAATGTCCTTGTCGGGATCTAATGTTTTGTGCTTACGAGAGTAGACGTTGCCTCTATGATTCGCTGCCCATACGTCATAGCAATTTTTGGACAAGACATATCCTATTCCATTGTCAGTTCCAGAGATAATAAAAACGTCGGAACTATCCGCCAATCCATGCATCAATAAAACCGGATAAAGTTTTGAATGATCGGTGCATTTGGATAAAATTCTGAACACAGTAAGAATGTAACCGTCTTCGGTAATGACAGTGTGTTCTTCTGACGGGAAGCCATATTTTGTTGTTAGCTCGGTGAAGTTTAGGTAGACGTCTTCATGGTATCCCAAGGCCTGTTTGAGTTCTCTGGCTTGCGGCAAAGCATACGATGACAGCCTACTTCTACTAGTGAATCCTGATGTGCTAACACTTTTCACTGATAATAATACAGTCAGTATTATAACAATTGTCACTATTACACTCCGTATTGCGTCCAAAGACCACATATTACTCAATATACGGAAAGATTACAATATTGTGATGTCATTATTAACAAGTATTCAGTTTTATAACATTCGTTTGACCTCTACTTGAGGTCTCGAAGTAGCCCTAGTAGCTTGATAACCTGTTAATTTAAAAAATATGCGAAAAGACTGATGTTATAATTTACGAATACGTAATATAATGAAGACTAGTTCATTTAATAATTACTCTTAAATTGAGTTGTAAACGATCTATTATGTTAGTTCAAGTTTAACTTGTCATGAACCTCAACTTGAACTCGTGAGCATATAAAAAAATGTACAAGGATAATTTTAGTTATAGCAAATTATATTATTTTTACTGTTATACAAAAGTAATAAATACAGAATTTGTAGAAATCCTGTGTCTGATTAAAAGACTGCTCGAAAATTATTAATTTATGGGTAATAATAAATTGGAAAATTTTATTAGGATTTTCTCGTTATTAGTCGCTAAATAGATCACTTATCCAAATTTTTCGCTATACAGAAGTGTAATTATATGTGTTGCATATTCTCTTACAACATTCAATATCCACTTCAATGTGACCATGTCCAAAACTTTTTACCTAAATCTTTATATTTTGTATAAAGTGCAATCAAATAGTACGAGTATATGCTAAAATGAGTTTTAAATTGTATAGTCGTTAATAATTAATTGCTTGTATGCTTGTGCCTTTTGCGGCTAAATGCTCAAAAGTCAGCAAACAGATTGAATAGCGAAATATTATGATTTTTGACAACTTCCTATAAGTTAAGGTCTGAAACAGAATTTTAATTAAGAAACGTTTATCCTTCCAGTAAAACACAGCTGCCGGTAGTGATACTTAATATTAGTAAATTATAGATCCTTTGATGTACTTAAAATGAGCAAATTACATTGTTATAAAGGTGTCTTATGGAAATCAGAATAGTTAAAATTATTCTGATTTATTTTTGGTAGCGAATTACCTCAAAAGATAAGACCTCGCGGATAAACATTTGGCCAATTAGGAAGATAAAAATCTAAGGTTATATATATATCGCATTTTGAATCATAATCGCATTGTGCGGTGCTAGTACTAGTGCATTGGTCATCCAAAAGAATTAAATTTTATTAGGTTAATTTTCAATAAATTTAATTTCAGTACGCAGGACATGGTTGACCCACTGCGACCGCAGGTTAAATTGATCTTAAATATCATCTTTAATAATATTCATCTCGAAGGTTGAGTATTTATCAATAACATATCATGTCATATACAGATAAGTTTTCTTTACTTATAGCTAACCGGATTTTTCCGTAGATTAAAGTTCAATGTCATGAGCTCATGTATCTGTTACCAGGCTACTCAATTATGGTATCGTGCGGTTGATAACATACCGGTTTTGCATATGAAGTATATTGATAGCCATTGCATTTTGTTATGAAAGTAGATTTTTATCTAAAGATATCTAAAGTATTTTGTTCTAGTAAATATGGCTGTACTCATAGTTATCAACCAACGCATTAACTAAGACTATTAAATCAAAATGTCAAAATAAGTAAATTAAATAAAATATTCGTAAAATGCTTAAAAAATTGTTTATCTGTAAAATCAGTTGACGGAAAATAATTTTACGTGATAACGTCGTAAGAAAACATTGATGAAAAATTGCATACTTTTATGAATTGAATTATTTTCATTGAATTATCATTATTTTGTATAAAACAATCTATTTGCATTCGTTAATTAAAATATTTTTTAACTTAAATTATACAGATTAATTAAAAGTAATAATGTGCTATTAACACTTTATTTACAACTAATAAAAGCAGTTGACTTTTTTTACGATAGTTTATATGAATCAAAATATTTTTTTTAGTCAAAATTCCAACATAACCTATTATTACTGCACTCGCCGACCGATACTACTTTTGTAATAATCAAAGAACAAATATATGACATTTGTTGCTGTAATAAATAATAGAACCAAATTAACTTTTCACTTCACTTTATAAATAGTTGACAAAACAGTTCACGTATAGATTGTGTGCCGCCACTGTCTCTTTTCTAGTCGGACGCATCGGCCGACGGAGTGGCAGATGCATCACAAGCCGAAAACTTACTCCAACCTATCGCTTGTTCCGTACTCTCGGCTCAGGCGGAACGTGACAATGAGTCATGCTTTTTCGTGCGTGCAGCCGGCGTTCATCGATTTATAAGACGTTATCACGACTCAATAGAAAAGTTAGATATTTCGGATAAAATGGAAGTGTTTTTTCTGTGTAAATTTTTTATGAACTAATTTAATTTGTCTAAAACAATTGATTACAGTTCATTCAGCTAGTACTTACCAAATAAAAATTAGTAATTATTATTTGGTAATATATTAAATAGTGTAAAATAAGTTTTTCATATTGAAAGCTCGCATATTTGCTTTGTGTAATGCCCGAAGAATAGTTCGCTTACTCACTGACGTGCCAGTATCGCGCCTTAAAAGCGCCGCCGCTTCAGAAGCTGAAGACTCATCACTAGATTTGAAATAGTGAATATTTTTTCTTACGTCTCTATCTGATAATTTTTTAGTGCGACCACCAACATTAGCCGATATAGGAAATTTACATATAGCTCTAATTCTTTGTATTGCTGATTGACTTATCTTTAATTTTTGAGCAATGTATCTTGTCGATTTTCCATTTTTAAGCAACTGTTTAACAGATTCTTTAATATTTTTTGCAATCGGTTTCATGATTGTATTGAAAAGATATGTATTAAGTTAAGCCGTTCACTGTGCTGTATCGAATTAAGCTGAGTAATACACAAAGCGAAATTGTTCATTTATAGTATAATCCCGACAAGTTTCAGCAAGTTTCAACAAATTACTTGAGCGCAAAGACGTTTGTTAATACGGTGCAAAAGTGAGTCAATCAATATTAGTTATATTAAAGTTTTAAAACGTAGATACTGGATATTAATTATATGTGTTAAGTAGCTAGTAAATTACAGTTTTAAATAATAATACATATGATTTGAAAAGATTTTAATAAATGCGATTATATTTAATATAATATAAAATGTCACAATACTGACTCAGTTGTACACCTCACTGTATGTAATATATATATTAGTGTGTGTGTAAAAACCCATGCGTCAGATATAAATACTCGTATTTATCACACAAACGTTTGCCCCTTTTGGGATTCGAACCCAGGACCATTGGTGGCGAATAGGTGCGGATCACTACCGTTGCACCAAATGGTCGTCGTATACATATGTATAATATATTTCTTAGAATATTACCTATGACGTTGACGTTGACTAATAGTGTTAATTTTGGGCTAAGCTAAATAGTGTGCAGGAAATATTTTATTGGTTGCGCCATTATTAAATATAAATATGCCGCACTTTCCAGCAGGAATGCACCTGGTCACAAGGCACGAACTACCCAAGCCTGGCTTGAATCCAATGTTCCGGACTTGAGAGCTGAAGACCGGCCCTCATCTAGCCTAGACCTTAACCCTTTAGACTACAAATTATGCTCTAAACGACACACATGCAATGACTAGCCCTTGTGGAAGTTGCTTAAACTATGCAATAAGAAGATGATATGCTGAACGCTCGAAATACTGCGCCATCAAGACATTCGGACACAGGTAACATACGTCTTATTGTTACTGTATAAACTAGTTTGAAACGATTACTGAGAGAAGGCCGAACATAGTGAAAATCCGATAAGTTAGATGTTGTGAAATAACCAAGAGCTTCACTTTGGTCCACTGGGGTTTTCATATAAGAAGCATGAAAACCCCGGATTTTGAAGCGTAGAACCCGTACGTGTCTTCAGTGTTTTTTTTTAATTATATAATTTAATAAACCAGTTTTAAAAAGTATAAAACAACTTTTTATTTCTTTTATACAGTTTTAAACTAAATTTGACAAAATTTTTGTATCGCCAATTTCTATTTTCTTTGACAGGAGATCATACTGGCGGAATCGTTTTATAATCTATAATCTAAGATCACAAATTTGTTGTTTGTCTGTCCGCTCTTTTCCCCGCTCTCTTTCCATTGTATATGCGTTACCATAGCAACGAGTTTACCGCAAGTAGTTCGTCTGCCCGACGCTAGATGGCGCGTCGGAAAACGGAAACATATTTAATAATAGAAAAAAATTTAAGAATTTTGTCCACCCGTGCGAAGCCGGGACGAAGAACCTGACCTTTTCAATACTCTTAAAACTTACTCGCGTCGGTACAGCCTTCTTGTAACTTATTCTAGTAGATCCAGTCTCGGTTTCCACGCACCTTTAAACCGTCGTCGCATCATAGAGTTACAGCTTAGTCAAGGTCAAAGATTTGCACCTCTTCACTGATGGCATTCGCAAGTTTAGAATGTCACAACTTTATTTTTTTTATCTATAACAAAAAAGATGTTCGATTATAGTGTTTATCTCTTTTTATATTCATTTTAATTTAATATGTTTCGTTTTGCTTTATTAAAGAATGTTGTCGTCATCTGTAATTGTAAAAACATTTAGTTAAATTAACTATCCTGTTACCATAATCGCGTTTGTTAATGTTATTATGTTGGTGATCAAAAAGCAAATAAAAATAAATCAATAATCAGTTTAGTAATTGTATAGTATTGTATAAGAAGTCTCATTTTCCCGGCTTTCTTTTTCGAGGAGATTTGTAATGATTTCTTTTTTACATCAAAATCCTTACTAATATTATAAATCGGAAAGTGAGTTTGTTTGTTTGTTTGTTTGTTCCGCTTTCACGCCGTAACCACTGAACCGATTGCTTTGAAATTTTGCAGACGTAAAGATAAAAGTCCGGATTAAACAATAGGGTAGGTAGGTAATAACTTTTTATCCTGGAAAAAATTGATATTCCCGAGGAAAAACAAAAATATTGTTTGCTTGATGGATGGATTGTAGATAGCGCTGTGTGTCATTTAAAACAACGTAAAATATTGCAAACGAATATAAACATGTAAATTTAGAAGCTAAATGATACGATAATGAATCCCCGAAAATGAGGAATTCCCGAGGGATGACGTACAATTTGTTTTATCGTCTAAATTGTTTTTTTTACATCTACTTATCCTGAAATCACTAAAGTCAACGAATTACTAATTGGTATAAGTATTACTTACGTTATTTAGTTCTTGAGGTATGCAATAGATGGCGCTGGGTGTTTTTTAAAACATGGTAACGATGTGTTTTTTTAAAATACATAAGAAGTGGAATGATTGTTTTTCGCATGGTCAGCTCTATGTAGCGTGTTCCCGGGTTTCCAGTGCCCAAACTCTGCATGTTTTTGCTCCAGAAGGGAAAACATATAATATAGTGTACCATTCAGTTTTGGTTTAACAACTAATTGTATGAGAAGATTTCTTATAGTTGTGCTTTATACCGCAATATAACCGAATTCCACGCGGGCGAAGCCGCGGGCGGAAAGCTAGTATTGTATAATTAAGAATATTATTTTATGCTACCATGATTACAAGCATCAGTAGCTATAGGTAGTTATAAATAAAAAAAGACTTAGCACTCCGATAGTTGTTGCAGTTACATTTGTTTGATTAAGCGATTTTTTTTTGCAGTATCTCATACCGCAAAAATTTCGCGGTTTAGAGTACAAGTGCAATTTAATGAATTAAAAGACTTAAAATGGCTTACTGTATAATAGACGAGTACGTCTTCAGTTGCTTGAATAAAGAGGTTTTCCGTGATCTCACAAAATATGTAGTTATTTTTGGAGAGTTTGCTTGATTTCCTTGTTTCCTTAACCCTTTGGCGAAATTAAATTTAAGATACTACAAACTACTTTCAGATTAGTCAACATTCAACTTTTTATTTGAAGTCTTGTCGAGCGAATTTGGGAAAGGGGATAGGTGCTTATTGATTGTTATCTTTATCCTGTTTTAATTAGTTGTTGAATTTCAGATTGTGTTTGCCTGTAATTATTTTTTGCAATGGGCCTTTAATATATACAAAGTAATGTCTAAGTTTAAGTGTTAAAACAAATAAATGATTTTTTCTTTATTGTGTGTACATTATTCTGTGAACTCCAATGCAAAAATTTTGATTTATGTCTGTTACATTGTTTGCACTTAATTTTTTGTCAAGAAAAGTAGTACAAATGTTTCCCAGTCATATTTTCCCTTTATCATTGTAAAATTAAACTTGAACGCTGCTCGGACCACCTCTTACTCGCTTCGCTTCATACCTAGCGTCGTGTTTTTACTCAAACCTTTCGCTGATCCTGCTTTTATCGTTATTTACAACTTCATAGTGCTCATAGCCGTTAATTGAGTTCGTCTGAGGTGGTGCAACCAGTGTCATTGGTTTCTCATTATCTTTAACAAGTTCTTCAGTTATGAAATTGCCATACTTTATAACTGTTGATGCAATTATGGCAAGTTAACGTGTCTTCCGAGCCATTAAGTTATTATTTAGTTCTATTAGATACAAAAAAATATTTCAATAATATAAAATGATGTTATTATTTAAGATAAACTGTTTAGCACATTCACTGCAATTTAATAATGGTAGTATTTAAACATTCTTTTCAGACCAAAGTTGCATACGATGTCGACAGCACTTCAAACTACATCTTATACGAGTATATAAAATCAATTGCCGTTCGTCTCACAAAAACTGGTAAACTGGTTTTATGATAAAAAAAACCGTATTTCGTCGTTTCTAGAAATACTACTGTAAGTTGAACCCGGTAGATGACGTTGCGATCGGGTTCCATGTTGTCCTTTTTTTGCAAGTTTAGGCAGAAAAACGTCCGCCAGATTCGTTAGTTTTAAAAATAAAATGATCTCTATTGCGATGGGATAAAGTCAGTCGACGAACGCTTGAAGTGCTGCCGACTATACAAGAGTTCTTAGTATGAGCTAGAAAAAAGAAAATTAATTAGGTTGAGCATGAAATGAATCAGTTATCACATGATAACTGAGTGTATTAACTTTATCACCTCGGAAGAAAATTACTAGCGCCTTGTATGCTTGAAATCAGAATCTATATGATAGATGAACACCGCCATTTCAGAGCTGTAGATATTTGTGTTTTTTTCACTTCAGAATTGTGTAATCAAATAATATTCAACTATGCCCAGAGTATAATAAAATATGATATAATATCTATTTGCATGATCAACTTAGAATGAAAAACTACGCAACGACTTTAAACATAATTTAAATATTGAGATGGTGAGTACGACATATGTTTTAAAAAACAAAAATAAAAAACATGAACTTTGATAAGTTTTCTTAAAATAAAGCACGTTCACGAAAGCGTTCAAAACATATTTTTCTTTGTAGTAAATATATTTTGTCCTTTAACTGTTCCTAAATTATTGTATTAAAATACTATTACGATTGTGTGATGAACAAAAGCATTCATTCCCGAGTCTTGGTTGTTTATATACATATTTATGCATTCCACTTAGTTTAGAACTAAATAATTGTTGTGAGTTGTCAAAAAAAAAATAGAACAAAAAGCATGTAGTTATATAACTGGCCTTTTTCCCACAGAACAAATACAAAAATAGTACCATCATCAATGAATTGGTTGTTACTAGCGATTACCGTCTTACCATCATCCTACTTTTTAATACATAACAAAATGATATTATTGTAAAAGTATCCACCATTTTGTTATCGAGTTTAAGCATAATGATTCCCAGTGCTAAAGGTAAAACTGCAATATGCCAACAAAGTATATAAACACGTAACTAGTGATATTTATTGTACATGAATACCGACTAGACAGCAGACAGATTGAGTAGGTTTCAAAACATCGTTCTCCAAAACCTAATCAAATAAGAAGTTATATTATAGGTCATTCACCGCACTAAGTGCGCTCACTCGTTTCAATGACCTTTAGCTTGTGCGCATCCTCAAATGCCAGCTTATTGAGTAATTATTTGAGTATAAGCAGTCTTAATATGACACTGATGAAACACTCTTGTGTCATATCATAGCCTGTTTTTAACCTAATTAAAAGTTATAAAAATAACGGAATTGACGTATGTGATAAACGAACACGTTTTGATGATACAAAATGATTATATTTCAACCCAGATTCTATCGGTGATGCTAGCTTGGATCTTTTTATGAATTTCCAACTAAAACATATTTTGATACATGATTGATATACTGAAAAAGTAACATATGTTTACGTACGGACATATAAAAAAACCGGCCAAGTGCGAGTCGGACTCGCGCACGCAGGGTTCCGTACAAACTTTTAGTTAAGTAAAAATCAATCATGTTTGTTGTGTTGGAGCCCCACTTAAATATTTATTTTGTTTTAATTTCATTATTTATTATTAAAGTAAAAATACAACTGAGTATTTTGTGAATGTTTCAAGTGCCTACCTGTTGCCATTATTGATATCGAGCAAAAAAGGGCAAAAATATCGTGTTTGTTGTATGGGAGACCCCCTTAAATATTTATTTTATTTTATTTTAGTATTTGTTGTTATAGCGGCAACATAAATACATAATTTGCGAAAATTTCAACTGTCTAGCTATCGAAGTTCTTGAGATACAGCCTGGTGACAGACAGACGGACGGATATGCAGCCAAATCTTAGTAATAGGGTCCTGTTTTTACCCTTTGGGTACGGAACCCTAAAAAAGATAAAACCAAATTTAAACTCGAAACTTTTTTTGCGCCTGATTGTCGGTATGACGCTTTTTATGCAAATACCTACTACTAAACGAAATTTGATAAAATGTTGTGTAGCCCTTTATAATGTGAAAAAATATAATTCACATGCTAATTCACAAATGAGGGGTCGGTGAAGATGTTTGAGATTAGATGATAAATATTTATTAACTGAATAGACACTTAAAATTATAAAAAAAAAATTAAAGAAATTCTACTTATAAAACTGTAATTCCGGACAACCACTTAATTCGTACACGTGGTCAAGGGAAACAGTTATTTAATAAATATTATCTTCATTTGACATGATATTTCATTTAATACTTTAATATAAAAAGGCCTTTCTTTCTCTTAATCGTGCCGGATTATATTTATATATTACTACAGTTTTTATAACAATATGGAATGCAACTAAGATTAAAACTGAATGATTTTACAACATATAAACTTTTAAAGATAGAAAAAGTGCATAAAACGATGAAAGCAGGTAGTGTTAGTGATATTTTCCTAGGCACATAAAAGCCTTATAGCCCAGCGGTTACTGTTTCTGGTCCGGATAGCCTGAAAGACGTGGATATGAATCCCACCTTAGTGAATTTCTATACTGTTTTGATACTATGAATTCAGACATCGTATTATTATAATTCCTGCTAACCAGCCAACCAGATTGGTGGATAAGAAAAATGTTTACTTCCAAACTGAAAAAACGAACGCTTAATATTATTTCTTTTCATTGATATATGTTTTGTTCAATAATTTATTTCATTATCATTAATCAACCCATTTATTTCACAATTTTTTTTGCAAAAATTTACTCATTTTCTACACATAACTGTTGGACTGACTTCTTCAGTTTTCTTTTTTAACTTTTCCGTTATTTTTTGACGTCAAGAAATTAGTTATTTAGGTTAAATACAGAAAAATAACTACAGACACCGTTACCATAGCAACCCACCGAATAAAATAAATTCGGGAAAAAGTTTTTAAAATTAAATGGACAAAAGGCTAAGGATCCATCCAATCCAAAACATAAGTAGCCTTAAATCATCTACAGATTTTCCCGCGTCGAATGGTTATGGTTCCATACCGATAGGTTTAGTAGTTTTGACGTGATTGCGTAACAAAGCGTTTTCTAGCTGACCCGGTCACGCGCTGCTGTGGCTCAGTCATTATAACATCCAATAAAGCATTTTTTTAATTTTAAAATTTAACTGAAACATATCCTATGTCCTAAGTGGGAACAAATCAAGCAAAGTAAAAAAAAATGAAAATCGGTTCAGTTGTTTCAGAGTTCATTATCATCGCGGTCAAATACCACAGGAAACTTTTATATCTATAGATTAAACAAATATGAGACAAACAATCTAACGCGTTCCACATACTATAAAATGCAAGATTTGTTATTTGATATTTGTTAGTTTTGTCAAAAAGTAATAACAACATCGTCCGCTAATCTAGTTCATTTTCCTACTTACGGAACGAGAAACAGTTTGGCAAGATGATTTGATATGGTTATTTCTTATTTCTTATATAATGAAAACTATAATACCAATCAAATTGATTGGTTTTATTCTCCTAGGAGCAACGGTGTACATATATATTTAAAATGAAGTATGAATAGTGGTTTCAAAGTGTTTATTTAACCTATATAGCGAGGTGTCAGTATTGCAGCCTCAAACCGCACTGACAGATTTGTAAGACCGCAAAGGCGCAGTGGCTTAACAATTTGACGCGTATCTTTCGTATTGAAACACCGTTTTGGACGACGATAAATTTTATAATCGCGTAATAACACGTCATGTAATTATTTTCAAAAATTAACCTCAATGTAAAAAGTAAAGCAAGCAAAGGTCAGTAGAAATTAACTGTATATTAAACCACTGGGCACTTAGTATGCGTCAGTGCACATTGCGCAAAAACATTGAAATATAATTTATGGAGTTTTTAATTATAACCAAATATATCAAACAAGCTCCAAAAATGCAATTTCAAAAGCAGTTTGGTAAGTAGCAATCGTCTCATTAATAAGTAATCATTGAAACCAATAACAGCATTTAAATCGGTACATCATTTTATAAGCTGATGTGTAAATAAACGTGAAATTAGATTAAAATGACCTATTAACATTTTTAATGAAGCGGTAAAGGAAGATTTTTTTATTAACTGTTGTAATACTACGGTATTACGAACTACTTTTGTTTAACTCGTGTGAATAAGCGTGAAAATATTTTTTAACTATGTCGTTTTACATGTTGTGATTACTAACGTTATTAGTACCTGTAATAAAACGACAGTTCAGCTTCAATGTTTGGCCGCGATGAACTACGAAACTACAGAACCGATTTTGATAGTTTTTCCTTTATGTTGCTAGATTTGTTTCTACTTAGAACATAGGAAATGTTTTTTAATTAATAACACAGCAACGCGTTGCCGCGACAGCTAGTTAGATGTAATTTAAGACTCCAACTGAAGAAAAATTGTGACCGAGTAAATTAACTCGTAGTATTTATTATAGATATTTTTCGTATCAGTAAACACTGCAATTATTTTTCATGACTAAACAAAATTCGTCGAAGAAAAACCAAGATTGCAGCCAAGATTCAATCCGTGATTTCTGGAGGCTTTCTGCCAGTAACAGCTAGGCTACTTTGTAGCTATTGCCGTTTTTATTGTTATCGTTATGTACAACAATCTATTCATTCGTTTATTTTGTCACAGTGAGCCTTATAAACTGATATTACTTAAAATTTTCAATTGTTATAAAAATTTCAGCTCCCCACAAAATGGGACATTTTTGGCATGGTTTAGAGATCGCTATAGATAAAACCCGTTATGTGGTTTACGGGATGTGTACGATTATTTGTATTACTAGCGGCCCGTCCCGGCTTCGCACGGGTGGAAAAAATTCTTTAAATTTTTTCTATTATTAAATATTTTTCCATTAGCGCCATCTAGCGACCGGTAGACGAACTACTTGCGGTTAACGCGTTGCTATGTGTAACGTTATTGATACAATGGAAAAAGAGCGGGAAAGAGAGTGGACAGACAAACACAAAAACTACTCTGATCTTAGATTATAGATTAGTTACAGCTTTTACAACATCCTTAGTGCCTTTGCACACTACGTTTTTTAAACGCGAAGCAACGCGCTCGTTTCTATACAAATGCGATACTAACGCAAATCAAACGCAGCTTGGCTATGAATTTATGTAAGAGTTCAAAGTTTATATCTTTTAATACCTGCATAAATTCAGTCTCACGCTTGAATTGGTATCTGTATCGATAAAAAACGTATTAGATGTGCAAAAAATTGCTTTGTGGAATAAAAAGAAACGCGCTGCCGGCGCGCGTCTGACCAGCGTTTCTTAATCGCATGTTGACAACGTGTTAAAAAAAGGCAGTGTGCAAAGGCCCTTAAGGCTTGGTGCTATTCAATTTTATCCGACATCAGGGCACTACAAGGCTGTTTTCCAATACTTTTCCATATTCATAATTATTGATTTACTATCTTAGTCACAACTTTTTACATTGAACAATTCAAAACAAGACCAGGATCCAGGTCAAATGACACGACTTGATAGATTTCGTTCAATGTAAAAAATTGTGACTAAGAATACTAAGATAGTAAATCAACAATTATGAATATGGAAAAGTCAAATCGTTTTTTTTTAGATTTATTAAAGTCATTGTTATAAACATAATATGTGGAAACGAATTAGCTAACGATAGTAGCATGGCTCCTTTACTTCCCTGCTACTAAGGCATTGAGAGGAAGTGACTCGGGCGTGGTACGGAATAGGCGTCCGCGCATACTAAGTGGGAAGTACCGTTTGATACAATTCTATATCGGAGGACATAGCTCTTTAATATTTAAAATAAGGTATTCTGTTACAATAAAAGTGTCGTTCCGAATACTTTAATTTCTTCAGATTTCAATATTAGAAGTAATTTTTAAAATTTACTCAATATATCATAAATACCAATTAATTATGTTTTTTCAAAACTCAATGCATTGGGTAGTTTGGATAGAACAGTTTGTATAGTGCATACATATTCGTTGTCTTATTTCGACAGCAAATAATTACACTTATCACACGAGATAATAGAATTTATGATAAAAACTTCATACATTATTCTGACCGTAAAAGTTAATCCTAACTGTAAACTTCGCGAATTTGAATCTCCCAATGGATAATTATTTGTGTGATAAATATGTGTAGTAGTGTTGTATAGTATATCTTTATTTATTCATAAATTCCTACTGCTAGAACTTATTCCATCCCTGTGAATGAAAAAATCGTAAGAAGAATAGGTCATAATAGACCAGCCCTACTCCGGGGTCGAGTGGCTCGTGTACCAGATTTCCTGGTAAAACCACTGTGGCACATAACTGAATTCCATAAGACAAGTGATTTAGATTAATGTATGTGGTGCTGTCTAATATTTATTTACTTATAAAAAACAAACTACAATTGTCCACAACAAACCAATCGGGCCCCAAGTAGTTTGTAGGTTGTTGAAAACTGCAGAAGTCAGGACCAACCGAAGCACGGACGAGCTCGAGTTTCATATCGTGTTTTTTCTAATATTATGAATATTTTTCTCTTGAGGATGCGAGATATTATTAATCTCTTCAAAAACGCATTACCATTCATAATAAATTTAATATAAAAAGAAGGATATTATTTGTTATTAAAATATGCAGGTACTGCAGCGAGCATAAACAAAAAACTTATAAATATTCGTTTCTTTGACAAATAAAAACGGGAAGTAACAAAATGACACTCGAATTCACAATATTTTATTAAAAAGACTAATAAATGTTTTTAAAATGAACTTACAACAATTATTTGTTCCTTGAAATCGGTCTTAATTACAATTTTTTTATTACGACTTTGTTCAAAAACAACTTTTTATTACTTCATACACTTTGGAGCCACTCACACATTGCAATAAACCATTTTATATCGCATTAATCATAGCGTTTGTTATTTAATCCTGACTTGTCATGACTAAGTACATACTTATTTTGTAACATATTTATCTCGTATACAGCTTTTGTAACGAAACATCAACATCAAATATAAAAAATTAATGCTTTAAGCTATCAAATATAAAAAAAAACATCGCTCTAAGCGTTTTTATTTCGACGAATACAACTGTTTTGAAACAAACCTAATTTATAGCTTGAAAATTTTTGTAAGTGTGATAAGGAAACGAAAACTATACAATGATTTTATTTACAAGCTGTATGCAAGAAAACTATAAAATGCTTTATTTTTTTATAAAAATAAAATAATACCATAGCATAAAAATATCACGTGGTTTGGTGTGATCCAAAGTTGTATTTAATCTATACCAATATTATAAAGAAGTAAAGTTTGTGTGTTTGTATATTTGTTAAATTGTAAGGGGTAATCTCGGGATCTACTGAACCGATTTTAAAAATTCTTTCATCAATAGAAAGGCACGTTATTGCTGAGTGTCATAGGCTATATTGAATGCTAGAAAAAATTTAAAGAATTTTGTCCACCCGTGAGAAGCCGGGACGGGCCGTGATATAATATCAACCCAGACGTTAGAACATATATCAACCTGGTTTTATTTTCCCTAACCTGGGATCTTCGAGATAACACCACAAACAACATACACCACATAACACCACAACCATTCGATTATGGGGATTGGTAGGCCAGTTAAAAAAATAATAAAAATAAAGATAAAAAATATTATCAACCACCTATTGAGTATGGAAATACTGAAAAAGGTTGACAAATGATAATAAAAAGGATGTCATCAGGTGTCTCTTATGCCACCTAGTCACTTTACTGACAAAACAATAAAACTGTTTACGAAGTGTAAGATTGTAGTGCCAAGTAGCCGCAGCTTCCGCATACTGTGCATAGCTGCGCAGAGTGAGGCAAGCCGCTGCGACAAATAATGCAAAGATTATGCAACTGGTGACCGTCAAATTGGTTAGTTTTATGACTACAGAGGTCATAGAAGGAACTTAAAAAATTTACAACAATAAAAGTTTCAAATCTACTTCTACTTTAAGAAAACTCTGAATTGGGTACAGTTTATAATTTTTAGCTTAGTAATAACATTAGATTGCTTACACATGAGAGTAACTATTTTTAACGTTTTATAACTGCACTCACATTTTATTGGGAAAATGTAGAGTCGGCAAGAAAATGGACAATTTAGACAAATACTTTTTGTAAACCCATCGGACCTGCTTCTTGTTTGGAAAATTATTTAGAATATACCTGCATACAGCCAAATTAAAAAAAAAATGTCGATTTGATGTTACAACGCCATCATAAAATTGTAACACCATTAATTACATGGTAATTGTAGTTTGTTATATTATATGCTTCTTTATTAATTAGCGTTATTAGTAGAAACGAACGTTCATAGTTCGTTCATTTTAAAAAAAACTGGTTGGTTGCCTGTAAAGTCGGTATACGGGCGAAAGTTTTACGTGACAACGACTTTGAGTGGTAAAATAATTTTAATGTGAATATTCATTCGTATAGTAGGAAGAAGGATGAAATAATAGTAAAAATTTAAAACATTTATTTATACAAAGAATTATATTTAAAACATTAATTTATAGGCACGCGTCCCTTCCACTTTTTATGTCTGTCTCTCTCGCTCTTAGGCGGGCTAACCATGCCCGAGTGGAAGGGACGCGTGCCTCTCACTCGCTCTCATTGTAAGCGCATAACGTGAGCGGAGCGTAACGTAGTTTCTTGAAGTGTCACCCGGCAAACCAATTTATAAGACGTTGTCACGTCAAAATAATAAAAATAAAGATAAAAAATATTATCAACCACCTATTGAGTATGGAAATACTGAAAAAGGTTGACAAATGATAATAAAAAGGATGTCATCAGGTGTCTCTTATGCCACCTAGTCACTTTACTGACAAAACAATAAAACTGTTTACGAAGTGTAAGATTGTAGTGCCAAGTAGCCGCAGCTTCCGCATACTGTGCATAGCTGCGCAGAGTGAGGCAAGCCGCTGCGACAAATAATGCAAAGATTATGCAACTAGTGACCGTCAAATTGGTTAGTTTTATGACTACAGAGGTCATAGAGGGAACTTAAAAAAATTACAACAATAAAAGTTTAAATTCTACTTCTACTTCAAGAAAACTTTGAATTGGGTACAGTTTATATTAAGCTTAGTAATCACATTAGATTGCTTACACATGAGAGTAACTATTTCTAACGTTTTATAACTGCACTCATATTTTATTGGGAAAATGTAGAGTCGGCAAGAAAATGGACAATTTAGACAAATACTTTTTGTAAACCCATCGGACCTGCTTCTCGTTTGGAAAATTATTTAGAATATACCTGCATACAGCCAAATTTAAAAAAAAATGTCGATTTGATGTTACAACGCCATCATAAAATTGTAACACCATTAATTACATGGTAATTGTAATTTGTTATATTATATGCTTCTTTATTAATTAGCGTTATTAGTAGAAACGAACGTTCATAGTTCGTTCGTTTGAATCGCGGTCATTAAGGGAAAATGTGAGGATACACTATGAGAACGTGCTAAAAGCTTCTTTCCGTTACAAATACTTGTGGAAGAACAAGGTTTTTCAAAACAAAAATATATTTTATATCCTTGCAGGATTGTCCAGTTTAATTAGTTTAAAATCTACAGTATAATAAGTATTTCCACGTCTGTATTATTATAGTTATGATTTATAACCTACAGCTTGTTTTCAAATGTCAACAAATGTTACGTACTGCAGTTGCATATTGTTTGGTCATAAGCCGTGAAACCGGCAGGCCTTCGGTGCGAACGCGGACGGTCGACGACTTCGACTTCCATCTCCCCGAAACATACCTACTTGTTTCTTTTGCCAAGAATAATTTTGGCAATTTTTCCGAGGTCCGTTATTGATCACACCGTTGATAAAGTAAAGGTTTCTCATCTGTGGCTACAGTTCGCACCTCAAATACCACAAATACAGAATTGTCAAAATTTTTGAAAATGAGTTAACAATGCCAACATTCTATAACAACCTTTTAAAAATTTATGTCAAAATTTATAATCAACGTCAAAACTTTAAATTTAAAAGAAAACTTTTTGGAATACCGAAAGGAGTTTATTTATATGTCTATATTAGTTCCAGAAGATAAGTCATTTTCAGCAGCCGTATTTACAGAATGTCTAAGGGTAATGGTCATTGTAATATTTTTATCGAGCACTATTTTAAATACCCAAATTTTTTTCGAAGTGAAATTTTAAAGTTACTTTCGTGTTATATTTGAATTTAATTTAGTTATTGTTGGATGAATAATTTGACTGCTAAACAAAAGGAGTAAATTTTACATTTATTACAACGTGGTATACTCGTATGATCAAATAAGTTGGTTTAAAACCTCTTTAGACCTATGATGGATGATTTTGCTTCATCTAACAGAAGATTAAGATATTTTCAACTTCTACTAGAATCCTAGAGTATTTGTCGAATCTATAATCTAAGATCACAAATTTGTTGTTTGTCTGTCTGCTCTTTTCCCCCGCTCTTTTTCCATTGTATATGTGTTACCATAGCAATGCGTTAACCGCAAGTAGTTCGTCTACCGGACGCCAGAGGGCACTAACGGATTTTTTTAATATTTTAAACAGATTCAATTTTTATATGTGCAATTTTTAAAAAAGAACTTATTTTTGCACCGACCTCCGTGATCAAGTGGTTTGCATACCGGTTTTCATGGTAAGGCGTCAGCTCACCTCGCTTCGGACCTCAGCCGGGCAATGTAGAAAAATTTTCTTATTGGCTTGGGTCCAGATGTAGTACGGTCGTTGCTTCTGATTTCCGTAACACAAGTGTTTTAGCTACTTATTTTGGATTCAGAACAATGTGATATTATCTAATATATATTCTTTCACCTTTGTATAAAAGTCTAACGATTTTTTCGGCCTTTGATTAAAACGGAAATTCAAAATCAATAATCTAAGATCACAGTGGTTTGTGTGTTTGTCTGTCCGCTCTTTTTCACGCTCTTTTTCCATTGTATCAATAACGATACCATAGCAACGCGTTAGTCGCAAGTAGTTCGTCTACTGGGCGCTAGATGGCGCTAACGGAAAAATATTTAATAATAGAAAAAATTTAAAGAATTTTGTTCACCCGTGAGAACGGACATGGGCCGCTAGTGTATTAATAAAAAAATTAGTACAACAAGCCGTTTAACCATTTATCCGTCTTTTGGTGTCCTTACTTCTGGGACATTGAACACATATCTACCTTAATTCGTAAATCCATAATAGTACTAAGATTAAGAGATAAAAGTTAGTTAGTTTTTTATTATGAATATTTTGAATTGGAGAATAAAATGTTTATTTACTTTTGTCGTCGATTGTACATACTGCGTGTAATGCTTATTCTTCTAGTATTATACAACTAAGAACCAACAGTCATAAAAAGTTTCACTGAATCTGTGATAAACGGAAGGTTAAAGTTCGTTGTCTATCATATTTGAATATGCGAAGATACTCTTAAACTAAACTGAGTAAATTCTAATTCAGTGATTGGTTCCTTTAATTATCGCTAATAGCTATTGGAAAAAAAAACAAAAGACATTTCCTTAAACTTAATTTATAGCGATTGTTTAATATAAAAACTGATTAGAACTCCAACGTCTTTACATTATAGAATAGTAAATAAAAAGAAATTGAATATAATCTGTAAGCTGTAACTGATATGCTTCTTCCACTACTACAGATTCTATTAATTTAAGTCTTCACTAAATATAAGTAAGGCATCAACTAATAATGAAATTCATACATACACACCTTATCTAAGCAACTCATCAAGGAAAACCCATACAATGAAACATTATACCCAGTAATGTGACTTCAGCCGAAACCTGCTCTTGTTCGACTGCTTAGATAAACCCATAAATCGCAAGTCACTGTTGATTAAATCAAAGATATAATGTTATTTATACATTTATATATCTTTTAAGTTATTTGAAAGTATTTAATTGTTTATAAGTATCAATTAATTTATGTAGCGTATTTTGTAAACTGATGTCAAAGGCCATAGCCACATTAACAAAACGCCATTTTGCCTTAAAATTATTGGAAAGTTTATTTTATTTGTGCATATATAAAAAGTTTATTTTATAACAAAAGTAATCGTTAAAACGTTATCGTAATAACGTATTTAAAAATAACATTTAAATTAAATTTACTTTGAATTGACGTATAAGCAATTAAAAATTATGTTCTTCGTTACAATCAGTTGTAATGTTAAAATAGAATAACATCGAATTGCCAAAAATGAATTTAATAATGTTTCAAGGTTTTGAGGGTCATCGATCAGAGATGAGTCGTTAAAATACTTTCGCTTTTAGCCGGTGGGTGATGATTATCTCAAGCAGGTATATGTATAGCGTGACCAACTTAATGCGAGACATACTTGCGATTTCGTATAGGTAATTTCACATGCGTCAATTTGCTATATATCGCACGAAGATTTAATCCAAGAGATGTACTGAAGTTTGATTATTGTAGAATCAACAATGTTATTCATATTGCGGAGTTGTTGGACTTGCTACACTTGCTTAAGGGATATTTTGCTTCAGGTCGATTTGACATTTTAGTAAGATTAATTTTTGACTATCGAAGCCGATAACTAACGAAATGCAAAAACGTTCCGTTTAAGGAAAAACGTTTTGTTTACCAATTCAAAAGCACAAAAGTATTATTTAAAAAATAATCGACCAAACACAGACAATCAATCGGAGAGAAATTGTCCTTAATGGGATTATTATCTCATGCAACTTCGGACAACCACTGATATTAAATTCTTTGTGTGAGCATTTAAGCTGAAAATAGTATAGTTTTGTAGAGGTTGATGTGCTGTTAACTCTATCTATATGTGTATCGTGACCTACATAATCGAGATTGCTTGTGATTTCAATATCACATTAATAAATTTCCTATTTGGCAAGCAGATTTATTTGAAGACATACAAGTTTAATTAAAATATGATTAATAATATATCAATGTATTCAGAAATCACAATTTCCCAAAACTGTTTTTGGCTGTTATACAACGTAACATAGGTAAATAAATATAAATGTAAATTCGGTCATTTGCAGCACACGTATCTCACAAAATAAAAAAAACTTTAAAGTAAAAACATAGGAACACAAATCATCTCAGCCAAAAGATGTCTACTGGACGCTAGATGGCGCTAACGAAAAAATATTTAATAATAGAAAAAATTAAAAGAATTTTTTTCCACCCATGCGAAGCCGGGACGGGCCGCTAGTTGAATATAAAGATAATACGTGTGTGCAGCAGCGAAATTAGGTCATAACGAGCCTAGACCTCTAGACTCAGTGTGATATTTTTTACCATTAAGGTGTTTTTTTAGCATTAAAACACTGAATATCATTAATTGTCCAGACAAATGGATAGGTTTATATAAAAAAACTCAGAATAAGACGACTATAAAGTCCGATTGATATAAATAAAAAGGAATGAAACAGTTGGAAAGATAAAACAAAGATATAACAAAAAGATAAACAATATTAATTAAGAAAGACGCTTTATGTTACGTCTACGTGCAGTTATGCGAGAATACTTAAATTTTATGTGGTTATAAAAAAATATTTTAGAGAAAACAATTAAAGAAAGGCATTTGAAGAAAGTATTCAAATTGTAATTATACGACTATAATAAAAAGAACTACCGATATGAATATAAATCTATTATTATACTATTGGCCTTTAACGTTATTGATGTTGTGTAAAAATATTTATTGAGTGTCGCTTTTGAATGCATAAATGCATCTTTATTAAAACTTTAACTTTAATGTAAAAGGCAAAATTATGATAGTAAGAATGTGTTATATACATACTTTGCTAATTAAGATTTTTATAATTTTGATCGATAGCTAGGAAACCAAAAAGTTTCTTAGTAGTTGACAACTTTTTGGTGCAATGGTGACGATCTTGACTTTTATTTCATCGTTTTGGGATGAATTCGAGCATTTGTTTTAGGTACAAATGTTTATTTATTGGGGCGGAGCGAGCGAAGCGAGCGAATCTCCCATGGATCAGCTTCAATGACGAAATGTATGTAACGTCATAACTCTATGAGTTCTTAGGCGATTTTCGTGTTTAGGACTAGATCGTGACGAAGTTTTTATATTGGCTTTATAGAATTTTCAATTAAAACAAAAAGCACGCGCTTTTCGAACGTTTTCATTTTTAAGAAATTTTAAAATTTACGAAACATTTTTGATTTTTTTTTTTCGTATTACGTTCCACTCCAATATATGGCTAGCGAAGCTTTATGCTTAACTTAGCTTAATGCTTTACATATTACTTACCCTAGTATCCATAACACAAGCCTTACAGCGCTTCTCTTGAGCTAGGCTAAATCTAAGTATTATTATAATTAATGTTTTGTCATGAAAGTTCTAGTTAGTTTTTCTCATTGACCAATATTTAGTTTAAACAATCTTGTGGTAATACTCAGTATACCTACTATTTTTTTAATTTCGTCTGAATTAAAAAAAAATTAAGTATATAATTTTTTATTTCTTAAAACCAATCAATATATTTATATAATTTGTTATATTTAAATGTAAATTGCTCGCTTTGCTCGCTCGGCTCATTCGTTGCTCTTTCGGCTCTTTTTTTTGCTTTGTACATAGTCTTAACTTAAACTAATGTAACAAAACAATAGTGATTTCATTTTTTTCTTTATTGTGAGGAGCTTTACCGATATATTAAATGAAGTAAAAATCAATTAAATAAAGACGATATTGAAGATTCAGGCTCTCTAGAGACTTCTTACCTAAAACTTGAAGCCAGATCTAATGCTAAAACAATTTTAAAACAACATTTGATTTTTTGTTAAATAGATTGTTTATGCGCATTTGGCGTCCTGGTAAAAACAAACAATACACATGTCAGTCATGCATTGAACTAAAGACAACTACAGAGAAATTAGCAGTAATAAAGTTTAAAAATCAATAATATATGAAAAGGTGACTATTCAAATTAGATTACGATCTCATAGCCAATAAATGTTAAACTGTGAATTAAAAATGTATTCATGCGACAGGTCATGGTTTAATTTATTACGAAGCCTATGAATATGTATAGGTAAAATGTGTTGGCTTATGTGCTGATCTATTTTTGCGATAATGTGAAGAGTAGCCCGTTATAATGACTAATTCACTGATGTCGTTGATGTCTAATACATGAACAATCGCGATATGAGTAACGAGTGACAAAATAATTAATTTAAATCACGTAGCCTAAAATTTGCTACGTATAAAAGATATATTTCTATTAAAAAAATACAATGAATTTTATATGTCAATAAGAATAATGCTGCATAGAATGGAATTCATTACAAGAATTATGGCCAAATATGTCTTCAATTCGCTAATAAGAAGCAATTAATGAAATTGTGATGTTTAATTGATAAAACCTGTTATAAATGGAAATACTATTAAGTCGTTAATTTAGGTCGCTTAATGAGAGTTTCGTCACGGGACTGCTCCACCCTGCGCAAACCCTGCGCGGGCGCCGCTTTCCACCGGCGGCGCGGACACCCGGTATAAAAGCCTCCGGAGCCCATTCACCCGCCCGCAGTCAGTGCTCGAACGTCAAAGTGCTTACATCTCCCGTGCCAGGACTTATATCAAACATGAATACGCGGTGTTTACTAGTGATCGCGGCCGCCCTCGGCGTAGGTACGTAGCATTCAACTATTTAGCGCGCGGCAATCAAGTGCGAGGGAATTTTCTAGACACCGTTTGGCGCCCGGCCGCCGACGAAAGTCGAAGTGTGATAAGTTTCCACACGAACGTCGCAACACAGTGTTGAGAATAGAGAAATTGCAGCCAATAATGTGGTAACTGTTACAATTTGGTGCGCTCTCACGCCAGTCCATATGTGACGAAACGCGGAGCAACCGCAAGCAAGATCAAAAACTTGGTTCGCCTAAGATTTCTAGTCAATTTTCCTCTGAGGAATTTTCTCTTATCTTGTTTACTACGCCAGCAGTTATTTAGATACAATTTTATTTCCAGGAGATTGAAATAGTTATGCAGACTTTCACTTATTTTCTCGTTGTCACTGGGTTTGCATATTGTGTGTATCTTGAGAAAACTAAAATTTTCCTATTTCCTATGTGTTTCAAAAACGATTCTGAATGATTTTTGAAATAAACATATATTAAAGAAGTTGCCTCGAATACGAATGGAGTGGGATGTGGTACAATGCAAATGGTTCTTGATTGTTGCACAATGCAGATTATATTCAATTTCGTAGCATGTCAACATGACCCCAGGGTGAACATGATTGTTTAAAAGCTTAAAAGCTATGTATAATTTTCGGCATATGAATAGCGGTCTTAGAAAACATACATGCATTATACTTTTAAATAATCTTTATCATTTTCAAATAAGTTTTTATGTAATTTCCTTCACTTTTCAAAATGTGAAATGATTTTTTTTTATTTTACTCTTGTACTGGTTATTACATTTTCTGCACCTGTTCTTGATAAAGCATAAAAACACATATTAAGTTCAAAACGGCATTGAGAAACATGACCTACAAAGAACGTTCAACGACCGTACTCGAAACATATCCGTTCAAGCATATTTGTCATATTTTCTTTAGAGTCACATTTAGCACATTATTAGACAGTTCGTTTGCCGTTGTATACGACTTACTATTGTTTAGAAGTTCTACCACGTACCCCGTTCTCACGATGTAGACGCTGTATTAACATCGATATTTTTTGTATTGTTAATGATTTTACAGATCTGTGTATTTATCTATCCCATTATCGCAGATTAAATTATTCATAAAGTTATTAAAGTGAGCGTGAAGGTATTCAATTAGATAGTCCAGTGATGCGTGTTCGTTTTCACGAGAAAATGGTGAAAATAACTCAGCTCCAGCGCGCATAGCATTGATGATTGATCGTGATTATATATCTATTAAATCACGGTGAAAATAAAAAGAAACTCTGTAAGTTTAGAGGCGAATAAAAATATTTTTTGCTATAGCCAATGATATCATAGTTATGATTATGAATGAAAGCAATTACATATAAAAACAATTAAGCCTACTCGAGCGTGAATTTCACTCATGATAAACAAGAGGTGAGAGAATATGGTTATTACGTGTAATATTTGTATATAATTTTTCATCGTTTTGTATATTCATGTAAAGTAATAGAGATTATATCTTTAAAGATATAACGTGACACCGTTGGTGAGATAATTGTTGATACAATGTAATCAAATTGATTACGATCTTTTAGTTTGATCTCTATGGTGATACAATTAACGTCGGTTATCGACCGTGATTGCCATTTTTATTAAGTAACGCACGTAATCAATTCAATGGAGAGATGTCTCGATAAAAAAGTGACTCGTGATGTAGGACAACTCTATCAGTTCAATTGTAGCCATTGTTTGATGATGTGAACGTTTATTTTATTTCTGATAGGTGCGGATATGCCTTTGACATACAGACAGCTTTTGTTTCCTAAGCTATGAATATAAGATTTTTAAAGATATATTTAAACAATTTGAAGATATGTTTTAAAATATATCTTTAAATTTTGTTTAAATAAACTATTACCTGGACGTTTGTCACGTCAGTCTGTCAACTGAAAAGCAGAAAATCGCATTCACTTCTACTTTCCATGTAAAGGTTATAATAAGGTCTTATTAATTATGTAAGAGGTCAACTGCCGGAAGTACTACTGATGATTTCAGTGATAGACAATGCAGCGGAAACGCATTTTGGAAAATAATATGAACTTATCTCACGATATATATGCCTAGTATTTAATAACTTCGAATAAAAACTTTTTTATACGACTTTGAATTAAAACCAGGTGTCCAAATAAAATTCTTCTCCATTAATTTTCCAGTTGTTGTAATGTTTTCAACTTCTTAAGTATTTATACGTAACATAAAGTGAGAAATTATTTTGACATTGAAGAGCAAACTCAGTCTATTACATCAAATAATTAAAATTCTGATTTCAGTTTGGTATAACACTTACATCATTCGGTCCTAGAATAAAGTTGTTCAATTCTAAAAGAATTTAACTCTATGTTATGTGTATTTGTCGTTTTAAATCAAACGTGCGTAACAAGCTGTAATGTTATTTTTCACTTGATCTATTTTGTTTATATTTGGAAAACCTTTGTCCGATCGAGGTTATTTAGTTCCGCTAATAAAATTATATATTCTCTTTTTCATATAAAAAGTACATTTTTAACTGAACTTAGTTCTATATTAACAACATATATCTTTGCTGTTAAATTCTGGTGTTTTTGAATTGATCATTCTGAGTCTTCTGAGTCAGATCTGAGTAATGAAAAATTGTACGTTTTAAATTAGTTCTTAGTATTTTTCTTAAGATTAATATTTATTAACTTTTTCACTAAAATGACTATAAAATATGATAACATTTTTTAATTAATTGTGTAGCAGTAAAACATTGTATAGGGAATGAGAGGAGACGTAAGTGATCAGGAGTAGGTATGTACTCTTGCTATTCGCTGGTGATTGTCTGACCTTCGGTTGCGCCGGTGTGAGGTCTTATTGGCCCTACACATTGTCTTGTTTTGTTTTTTTTTGAGACATCGTTTACCGGTTAGAGAGGTACTTGCAACCATATCGGATCTCTCGTATTCATAAAGAATATCGTGACGGTATAAGAAGGATGCTTGAGATGAGTCATTCAAGGTCTGGCACAAAGAGGTTCATTTATATACCAAATACCTTTTCCCATCTGAAACGATTGTAATTGAACCTTCAAGGTTATGTAGAGACTTTCCATTTCATATTTAAACAGTGACTAACAAAAGAAGCAGCAGTCCAAATGTTATAACGTTTTTTCGGACAACCAATGTATGTTTAGAGACATGTGTCAATAATTTGTATAGGTATATTCTATGTAGTTGATCGGATGGTTATACCGTTTTGTCGTATGAGTGTTAAGTACGCTTTTGGCCGCACCTATGACAGCAGTGATGTGAATTCTTATTGCTTTTTATATCGTTGTGTCATGTTTTCATAGAACTTGTTTATCTGTCTCACCAGGTATTCGCAACCTTTGGTAGTTAAAAAATAAAAAATCTGCACTCAGTAGTGTATTTATTTTACCAAAAATATTCAATGTCAAATGATTTCAAGAGGACGCGTGCAATTTATGAAAAGTAAAAGTTAATTCACGTTAGGGGGAAACCCTTTTTTTATTCTTTTACCAGTGATAAAATATATATTCTGTTGTATCTCCAACGCAAAACTTCAGTAATAAAGGGGTTAACTTTGTTAATTGTAATAAGTACGTCGTTTTTTATTCCAAATGCCTTCATTAGTCTGTATATACATCCTTCAGAGAACACTGACGAACTTTCACCGGGCGAGCGAGATCTTAACAATAGTTATCTAATAGTATTTTGTGAGTTACGTCAGTGGGCAACTCTCGTGTCAGTCTGTGCATCACAATTAAACAGATTACCTCCAGCGTTGCGTGTGGTTTTTTATTTAACTTTCTTCTTGATTATTCCGATAGTGGACGTCCACTGCAAACGGGGCAGTATTTATCGAGATAGAAAACTTATAATTTTAAACACGAGAATTATTTCTTTCGTAACGCTTACGCGTTTGTCGTAAGGTTCTGTTTTCTATTATTTCAGTTTTTTATTCAATCTCTTTCGAATGAATTTCAATATAAAAATATGTAATAGGTGCATATTTTAAACACTCTCACAAAAACTTCGGTGGTCTGTTCAATCAATCCTTAAAAAATATTGTCGATGCATTTAAATATAAATAAATTAGAAGATGTCAATCAACTATATTCCGCAAGCGCATCGAAGTTCTTGCATTACTGGATGCATCAAAACAGTCTCATTTTCATAATACGGTCATCAGTCACGGTCTCATTTGATGCAAATTTATGCAACACTATAGTATTCTTAATAGATTCAAATCAATTTGACGAGATAAAGGTTAGCGAGGTGGATTGCTTAAGAGGCTGTAGAGCATCGAAATCGAAAGTTCCGCCTACACCCGACATGTTGTAGGTCAGCTATTGAGGCTTTCGCGCGTGTTACTTAATGATTATAACCTTTTTCTTACTTAACATTTATGTAATCTTGATAACTAGTCTGTTTTTCATACTTAATCTATTGCTTTTTGTATTATTTAACAATTTCCACTTTTATTAATCACTGAAATTACCGTTTTCAACCTCAGCGGTATTTCTTTTCAAAACTTTTGATCAAAATCACTTATAAACTTTGCTCCTGTAATTATTTGTGTCCGGAAGTATATTGATAGTTATGAAATCTATTCTATTACTATCTATTGAGTCTATGAAAACATTTACTGTTATGAAATAGAAAACATAATGGCATTTTATAATGTAGGTGTTGGCGTCTTAAAATGTCCGGTTGTTATGAAAATACCTGGTTTTAGTGCAGGAAATGCATCTGTTACGAAACTTTCTTCTTAGAAATCTACACCATTTAATATTAAACAGTTTATAATTTTAATATTTCCATAAATTATAGTTCTAAATAAAACCTTTTTTGTTAGTTAAGCATTAACTACTATATTTATAATATGTATTTTTTAGGTTACAAAATTCTTTAAAAATAGAAAAAGTTTCTCGATTAAAAATTATAAGAAGAACAAGCAGTAAAAGAGTAGAATTCTATCATTTATGTTAAGTCACATCTGCTTATGTCAACAAGGTTGTTACATAATATGTTATGACAAGGTGGTTCGGATCAATAAGTGTGTCGTGTGTACGCATGCGCTCGGACCCTTGCATAACAGCTGGTCATGCGCACCAGATCAGGTGACATCAATTCCCTAGTCTCAATGTAGTACACAACTAAATTATCGAATGAAAAGCACACCTGTTTTTTTAATGTATTGTACATTTATTAGAAATTAGAATCAGCTTAGTCGTATGAATATGTTCAAGTTTTTTTATAATACATCCAAGCTTATGTAAAACAGTTTTAATAACAAAGTTGAGATAAATTATTACAATAGAAAAATACTAGAAAAAATCGACTCGGGTCACAAGTAAATTCTCAGGCGGGAATCAAACCCGCAACCTTTGGAAATCCGGTCCAATGCTCTCCCAATTGAGCTACCGAGCCTTGTGAACACTCATCCAAATTTTCTAGTACCTTTCTTATTATACGCTGTAGGCCAGCGTTGTTTCATCAATGAGAGGAACATCCTCTCGTATTTGAAAGAAACATTTTTACAAATGTTTGAGCAATCGATTAAAATGAAACAGCCATTTAGTTTTATATAATTTTTTATGCATTTTCAATGCGATCTTATAAGATAAATTATTATAATAGAAAAATACTAGAAAAAATCGACTCGGGTCACAAGTAAGTTGCGGGTTCGATTCCCGCCTGAGAATTTACTTGTGACCCGAGTCGATTTTTTCTAGTATTTTTCTATTATAATAATTTATCTTATAAGATCGCATTGAAAATGCATAAAAAATTATATAAAACCAAGTTGAGGTTACATTTGTTTGACTTTGTCTTATATATATACTAGCTGACCTGACCACGCGTTGCTGTGTTATAAATTAAAATGAAAGCTATCCTATGTCCTCAGTCGGAGCAAATTCAGCAAATTGAAAAAAAAATCATCAAAATGGGTTGAGTAATTCGGAGTTGTCACAGGTCAAACACTGTGACTGGGAATTTTTATATATATCGATAATAATACTATTATTCAGAAAATATTACGAGTACATAATTGACCAGCTATTTCCTCCAATGGAGTAAGTCGTTACTTGTTAAAAATGCTCTAATTATACCCAAGAATGTTTTGAAATTGAATCGCGTCGAATCGAATAATGATCGTGAAATTCTGCAATTTTTCGCTAATTATTGATTAATTGATCGATTTGTGTTATAGATTTTTTTGCTTTGATGATAGGTGTAATGAAGTTGAATAAATTAAAATTTTGCTATTATTAAAATGATGCACGCAAGGAATTTTCTATATGTCTTTGACAATTTCAGTTGCTATCTTCATATATATAATTCTTCTGTGAGTGTGTATGTCACTGAACTCCTCCTAAACGGCTGGACCGATTTGAATGATTTTTTTGTGTGTGTTCAAGGGGATCTGAGAATGGTTTAGATTCACAAATCAGTCCGGCAGATGACGCTGCAGTCGGCACAGCAACGCGTGTCCGGGTCAACTAGTTAGAAATAAATCACAAGCGTTTCTTCTTGTTATAAAGACTAATGCTTTAATAAAAAACTGATTTTAGGGAAAATTGTTAAGTGTTTCTTTAATTTTCTTCTTAATTCGTTCGTTCTTTAATGCAGTAATATTATTTTTCCCTTTATTTTCCGGTTCTTTTATTTAATTTCTTTTTAATGCTAATCAAAAATGTGCTCTATGTTTTACAGAACCACGGTATTATGGGCAAAAATTTGTATTTTATGAATTAAAAATGATATAAGTATTTTTTTTTGTTATAATTGCATGGGATAAAACACTTTTAAGATGCTATAAACCAACAACTCTGATGTTTGACCGACTTTTAGTGCAGGATAGAACCATTTACTGGTACATTTACCAATATAAAGTGATAGTAATGGTGTACATGTTTACCTTATCTACCTGGAATGCAGGGCACTCAATGGAGACCGGCTCACCTTGCTACCTCATTTAAAATAAGAATGGGCTCATAAGCAATAGGTACATTTCCTAATAGAATCTGACTCTCTGATTTAAAGTCAAACTTTTCAGTTAATTAAGATGTTTTTGTTGTAATTAGCATGATCTCTTACATCACTTTTCAATACTCGTTTTGTCTTTGATTCTTTGAAGAAATATGGTTATTAAAAAGGTGCTCACAATTGATAGTGTCAAATGTTAAGGAGGAGAATAAAAATTACTGGAATCTCTTACGAAACTTATACAATCCGTAACAGAAATAAATTTGCAAATAGAATGGTCAGCTGTCATTTGAAAGCGTCATAACTTCGTCAGCTTTCTTTATGTTAACCTGAAGTTAAAAGACAATATATTCGTAATGAATTAACGTATTACACAAATGAAGTAAAGTTGATTCTGTCATAAAAACGCGTTGTATTACCATAAACAGTTTAAAGTTATCGCAATCTAATGGCAAAAAATTAGCACATACATTAGATATTTAGTAACCATTGAGCATGGTAACCTAAAATTGATGCTCGAATCGATTACATAAAGCAATTAGCGGGTTTTCCTCACAACATGCGTTTAAAATTTTGTAATGGCCTGATATGATTGGGTAGTCAATGGTTAATTGAAAATGGGAAGTGTTTACTATTATGTTACATTTATTTATAAATTCACATATTCTCGTAATTGATATATTATGAACTCCGTTTTTTTATATTATATGTGTAATTGTGGTTCTTATTTTAACGACTGGGTGGTGCAAAAATGCCAATTTATACCAACGGTCTTCAGTTCATATCTTGGTTGAAAACAATAAAATAATGTCAGACTGATTTATCATAGAGCACATATAAAAGTATACCTCTTGAAAACAGTGCCAATCTGATAAGTTATAATGAGTATTGGGCAAGTTATTTTTTATGAATGAAAACACTGAGAATGGATAACATTACATAAGTGCTCGAACTGCATATTCTGCCGTGTTCAATGAAATAAAGTGCTTTCCTAAGCACGGCAAGCTTTAAATAAAAAAACCGTAAAATCCGCAAGATTTGGAGATCTCTGTCAGTCATTTATTTATCCGTTAAATTAATCGTCCACAGAACGTTTTAGAGAGTTTCGCTACTAGAACCTATTACATTTTTCTTTAAAGTTCTTTAAATAAGTTTAATTTGTGTCTCAGTCGACAACTTTCATTGATTCTTTAGGAGAGAATTGATGGTATTACAAAACCGTGCGGAAGAGTCTTCCGAGTTGGCTGCAAATGCCAACCGGTGCAGGTGTGCTATAGCATATATAAATGTGACATAATACTGCATTATGTTACAAGAGATGAGCTCTTAATTGCTTACTACAATATTACGAGATAGTGTTCTGATGCAAGAAAGGATTTTGCAGACTTATGAGACCTTAAGATTTTGTCTAATAAACCAAAATAGAATCTCCTTATATTCCAGATTTCAAGTTTAATAGAATACATTGCACAATAAAGAGAAATGTAAATTATAAAAACTAATATACAAACTTTCCTGAATATACGCACTCTTTCCATCCAATCCAAGTGCCTATTAGAGATCAAACAATTAACTTTTTCAACACTTTAATTTTGCTATCCAAGCGTGTAATTTGGTAAAACAAAAGAACACGTGCGAAGCAGATCGTAGCAGAGACACGTGCCGTTGTAATTATACAAAACCACAAGAAATGTAGCAACAGCGAGCAGGCGACAAATGTCCCGTGTTGAGTAACAACTGTCGCACTGTCGTTGCATTCCTCGAAGAAAGAGCGGCCCTGCCCCCGGTCGGTTGCAAAATATGCGCGCCATAACCGCGCTTGGCAAACCCCTTGGCATTTTGTAATTTTCAATTAAAATTCAAGAAGGCTCGTGTTTGGACGAGTCGTTTCCTCATCTCCGCATCGCAATATTGACACTTTGTAATGATATGCTTGAACTAGTTTTAAACTAAATGTGTAAAAAATTAAAATTATATTGCAATTTAAATTGTTAATTTTAAAATAAATGTTTTTCACCCACCAGCCTGAAACTGCTTATTGTAAAGCAATTATCTTTTAAAACTAAAACATGGAAATATAAGCTAAAACTGTAATAAAGGTGACTGGTTTCTGAATACACTTTTACAATAGAGCTTATGAATTAAATAAAGTTTTCCTCTTTTCAGCTGTGGCCCAAGAATCCTTCAAATGCCCAGATGACTTCGGCTTCTACCCCCACCATATCTCCTGCGATAAATATTGGAAGTGCGACAACGGCGTCGCTGAACTGAAAACATGCGGCAACGGCCTCGCCTTCGACGCCTCAGACTCAAAATACCTTACTGAGAACTGCGATTACCTCCACAATGTCGAGTGCGGAGACAGAACTCAGCTTGGTAAGTCACTCGATATCCTTAATAAGTCATATCATTCAGTTACCTTTGTAGCAGTATGTGCCATTGCTTAAATATTAGTTTGCATATCCAGTTTTAAGCAAAGTGCTTTTATAAAGGTCAAATGAGAATAAACGATCACCAAAATATAATAGAAAATTACTGACTCTAATAAATTAAATAATAATGGCCCTGAGGATGTCCTCATACTGAGAAAAGCCTTTATGAAAATCACGAATTCAGATTTATATAAAAGTCAGCATTGAAGGGTTTATCATTTTTAACCCCTAAAGTCTTCAATTATTTTCACCAAATACCTTATTCACTCACCAAAAACCTTTAGTTTAATTTCTTTAAGCTAATTAACATGTATGTATTTCAACACCGAAAGAAAGAGTGGGTTCCTCCTAACGCAGGTTATTATTACCTAAATGGAGGCACCCAACCCTTGTCATGTACAACCTCAAATGAAAATACAGAAATTTTGAGTTTTTTTTAATGTATAGTTACAAATAATCGAATAGATTGCTTTGTTATATAAAAATATCGTATATCACAACGTGGTTAATATTTCGTAGAATTTTATTATACTTTATATTTAAATAGTCGTTGGTAACAACGAGGATTACTCAATTATATGGTCAAGGCGATAGAATTCGCATAATAATATTCGCGAAGCAAAACCAGGATGTATTCCGAAGGTCATTAGAACTATTACTACGGTTCGCATTTGCGAAAGAGAAGGGGTATTATTAATTTTACTTGTGACATATGTAAATGAATAAGACATACATATAACACGTTATTTCTAATGCTAGCTAGCCTTGAACTAGAACGACTTTAGCCTTCTATGAAATCATCAACGATCGCTTTTTACAAGCTCATATTTCTTATTAGTGTAAACTCTTGATTTCTTATGAGATATTCTCAGAAGGGTTTTTGATCACGTCTTACTAAGATTGATGTATCTATTTAATCTTTGTTATTGAATCAGTTTTCCTCTTCATCTTTTTTACTAGACAAAATGGTCTATAAAGCATTTGTTTTTCCTTTTGGGAACGCAAATAAATCATTAACATAGTGTCAGAGAGGAATTACGAAATTTTCATAATTATATAACTATATGAATATTAAAATTGTTTTCTAGGCACTCGTTTTAACCTCTATAGTTTATTACCTATATGTTTATATGTACGTTTAGTATTTTTTAAAGAAATATGTAAACTTTATCTGTACAGAGCCCCCGATCTCAACACCCCACTGCTCGCGTCTGTATGGTATTTTCCCCGATGAGGCCAAATGCGACGTATTCTGGAACTGCTGGAATGGCGAGGCTTCCCGCTATCAATGCAGCCCCGGCCTTGCTTACGACAGGGAATCACGTGTCTGCATGTGGGCTGACCAAGTACCAGAGTGCAAGAACGAGGGTGAGTCCTCATAAAGTTTTCTAAGAATAAGCATTCTATGTTTTTTTATTCAACAATTTACTGTTGCAACCTTTTGTTATCCATTTGATTTGTCGAAGTTTAATTTAAAAATATTGAGATTTACAATAATTTTCCTTAATTTTGAAGATATAAATTGATGGCCTCAGTGATCGAGGGGTCATCACAAATCTCACAATTTTAGAGTCCGATTTCTTAACCAATTGACCCAATTCTGCCATTTTCGTCTGTACAAGTGTTTCACTACTACTTTTGGCTAGAGACGTTTGTACTACTGTAACTCTTACTCAAGTTCGTTTATCTGGAAATTCTCAGAAGTAGCCAACGGGTTCTCCTGCCCCGCCCCCGGTGAGGTATCCAACGCTGGATCCTTCAGCCGTCACGCTCACCCTGAAGACTGCCGCAAATACTACATCTGTTTGGAGGGTGTTGCCCGCGAGTACGGCTGCCCCATCGGCACTGTCTTCAAGATCGGAGACTCTGACGGCACTGGCAACTGCGAGGATCCCGAAGATGTTCCCGGATGGTAAGTTACCATGGATTTGTATACTACCGCACCAGCTGAATATTTTTTGAACATATCTGTACGAGACATTATTCTTCTCTTTCTCATATCGCTCAATGCTGTAATATGTTCAAAAAATAATTCAGCGTATGTATTTACATTGTATACATATAAAAAATATTTCTTCCAAAACCCCACTGGTACTGTGGCGTGTTTACTTATTTGGTTAAGTTAACATTTTCTTGGTTCTGTTTACTGAAATACCTATCAGGGATAATTAATATTCTAAAGTCTATTACCCCATTAATTTCAAGGTATTTCAATAATACGATGGATTCAATAACAATCATGGAGTATGTAACCGGTCCCACATCACCAGTGTCCCTGTGACTAACAATACTTCTGCACTGTTATGCCCACACAATGCACTTACGTGTAAAATACTCAGCCAAAGCACAAACTATTAGGTTTAGTATTGTATAAATAGACTCGCCCACTTAAATAGCTAGAGGCAGGCATGCGGTTCAGAGCCTTGCGCGGTTACGACATATTTGGGTCAGTATTGGAATTAACATGACTTAAGGCAAATTCTTTAAGCACGGAGACTCGACCGTGGTCATTGCCGCCCGGTGAATAGCCCACTTGTTCCTAGTTCTTTGTCCAATGCGTTACGGCACTAACTGTTTTGTAAAGCACTTAAATATTTCACGCATTTCTTTCTCAAATAGTTCGTTAAAACACCTACAACTTTGGTTAAGGTAGTAGTAGTACATTGTCTTTGATTATTTCAAGCAGATGGTATAGCAATATTCGCGAAGATTAAAAAAGAAAGTCCAAATGATAAAGCTGATGGATAAATACTTTCAATTGGAGATAAATATCAATGGTCTTTGTTTAGTAATACAAAAACAAAATGCATCTTAGATGAAACTAATGTCGGATTTAAAACAATGAGGAGGCTCGTAAAGAGCTTATCGCCGGTTCATGGTTCGACTGCCTAGAACAATCGCATGCGAGACTGCAGTAAGATGCGACTGATATAAAGTTGAATGAAGGTCAAACCAAGTTTTTATTCTCGTTGACTTTTTGCAAAGCTCCGAATCGCTGCAGCCTAGAAAAATAAACGTTAGATAACAACATTACCTAGAAAAGCGAGCGGTTATCGTTCCAGATACTATTTCAAGGCAGTTTACTCGATATCGCCATAAACACGGCGCAGTTTCACAATTCTCACAAGATAGAAGTAGGGATTTAGTAAACGTTGCTATAATTGTGATATATCTGCGTGGTAGGCTATAATACGTAGAGTTAAGAGCAGTAGAAGCGGCAGGCAGTAAGTGCCCGTACCTTTTCAGCGAGGACTACTATGGTGACCTGGATCTGAAGGCCATCCGCAAGAGCGAGCTCCTGGCTGGTCTCCAGCAAGACGGTGGCCATCGCGTTACCCAGCCCAAGCAGCTCAAACCCCGTCCTCAAAAGGAAAACTAAACTCTTTCCCCACCTTTAACCTCTTAATACTCATATCGTTATCTATACGACAAAACTTTTTCACACTGAAAGCAACAGCCAGCTTAAAAAAATAGTACGTCCCATTCACTGATATACAGTTATAAATAAATAAAAAGTTACTTTCCGTGTGTAAAGATTTTGTTCCAGGTTCAAATTATAATTGAAATAAAGTGAGGAGAGTTGTATTTGTTTCTAGTTGCCAAATACTTTCGTAGCCTTTTTAGATCAGTTTCAGAGGCAGGTTAGGAAATTAGTAGGAAACTACAGCGATAGAAAATATTTATTTTACATTGTACCATACATTGGTTAGTCTTTAAAAACACTCAAAAATTGAATTATTTAACCGTCATTTGTATAATAAATTTTTGTACCTAACGCAATCTTAGAAGATTTAAGCAGATGTGCATTTAATTTAGTTTTGTGTTATAGCATTGCCGTAAACTGATAGATAACACCATATGACCTTGTAAATATTTTGTACTGAATTATCTCGCTGCGACTGAGTGTTGTTGTTTGATAGAAACTGTAATACTTAAGTTTTATTTTTAGTGATAAAATAAACAAAAATATAAAAATTTATCGTTGTCTTTATTGTATCATAGATTTGCACGATTGCACATTTTCCCTAACATTATCTACTTTCACAACTACACTGTTTCCTTTTTATTGCATTCACTTTCTAATAACCGTTCTATCTTCTTGGATCTATCTAATTTCTCCTAATAAACTGATTTGTAACAATAATACTTCATCTCTATGACTCCGATTGACTTTCCTTGGGTTACCAGGTATGTGAAATTTTATAACAGCATTTATGTTTTTTTTAATATTATTAATTATATTAAAAATATTTTTATTAAATTGCTGAGTAAAATTTACATTCGAATAGGATGATGCTCCATCATAACTTGTAGTTCACGTTTTTTTTATATACTGTGTGTTTTTGTATACAGGTTATTGGGGGACGATTGTAACTCCGTAAGAGCGTAGATGATATCTGCTATTTGCATTTTAAAATAAATTAAGCTAGATATACCTAGATTAAGAATTAATTAGAATGGAGTATCATCTTAAGCTTATTAAAAATAATCAATCAATCAATTAATGCTTTTGTCAAGAAATGAAGTTCTTACGGGAACACAAACGGCGTGGCTTAAGTAAAAATATTACATTTGTTTGAAAATTATATAACTTTTACAGCGAGGATTATTACGGAGATGTGGACCTCAAGGCTTTGAAGAAACTTGGATTCTGAATGTCAAGAAGCGGCTCCAAGGACAGACTGAAGCTCAACCCTTTTGATCTAATTTAAGCAGCCTCTCTACTACGAAAACTCTATTCTGTATTTATTTAATTATATTTGCTTCTTTAAAATAGCTGTAGACACCAATATAAGTAGACACCTGAAAAATGTGAAGTCACTAGTCCATATAGTACCCACTTTTGTGTAGAACTCATTTCGATAATTACTTGTTGAAATTCGCATATGGCAGGCATTTTCAAGACTTTGAGGTATCATTGGCCCTGTCACTGCTGAATACCAGTTGGAGCATTTGAAGAATACTCTTTTATAGAATCAGTTTCAAGATATTCTGCAATGGATTCTATAATATATAATTATCATAGAAATTTGTGAGACTGAGAGAGGAGGGATCTTTTTAGAGGTACATTCATGACAATATTGTGAATATTTGTTACATCAAGTTCGAACTTGCTTTGGCTTGCGCTTTTTCATGAGTCAGTGAATATTACTTTCTCTTTTTCCAAAATTACACGTGAAAGAGATCAAGATAGTTTTCAACGGATTCCTTTCTAAGTAAACGAAAATGTTTGGTAAATATATTATTATTTTGGGATGTTAGTCAAAGATCTGTCTAAAGAGACGCTTATACGAGTGTAGGTTAGGAAATCGTTGTCATTTTTCGTATTTTATTTTTAAAGACCAAGTATTGTTTGAATTGCCATGCAATTATTCTTTACTTGTAAGTCTTCCATATTTTTTTTTCAAAAAAGTGCTGTTGCCAAAAATCTTCGCAGAGATTAATTTGACATGGCACCAACAAAGCGATGTTGGTTCTTTGTCGAAATTTATGTTGTTTTAGTCATAAAATATAGGTTAAGCTAGTCAGTAAGTTTAATGTGGAATCATGTAAATAAAGTACTAATAATTTAAAGCAGTCGATTTATTTTACGTCTACTATTGAACCTCTTCCCTTCAAGGTCTTAGGCAAATAGTCTTATTTTTTTAAATATATCTTTAAACATTACAAACCATTTTCACCTTAATGTAAGACATAATATTCTAGAAAGTGTTTTGATATTTATCGTTTCATAAACCGCTTTAAGTCGGCCACATAATGTAAACTTCTATATAATTGACCAATAATTAAAAATTTTACATTAGGTGAACTAGCAGTGAAAGAGTAGCAGACGATAAAAGCTATATGTAAAATAAAAACTTTAAATAAAATTAATTGTAAAAGGCTATAAATTAATTATGATACATATAATCAATTTGATTGCTGCGGAGTTGCTTCAGCAATGCTTCTGAGCTTCAGAAAACGTACGGCATCTTGTGGAGACATAATAGCCACAGGAGTTTCCCAATCTGGAATAAAATTTTGATTTATGTTATTTCAATTTCGCAACATAAATTTGTAAACATGCATGTACAGACACCAGCACACCAATGTACTCAAAATAATAAATTTCTTCCACTATATTACAACTTTTGAATTCAACTCGCACAATGAATATTTTTTTGAAAATCAACAGTTCATTATTGTCATCATTTCAATGTTTCTACTGTGAAGCCATAGGTATAATGGATGAAAACATCGTAAGTACTCAATAGCTCATACGGCTATAATATAAAACAATATAAACAGAAATAGCCAAGAAAACAGACATACACTGGGAAAGGTATTACTGTATAAAAAACTTGTAATAGTTGTTCAATGTATTTTGAAATAACCTGCCATATTATGGTAAGTTTACATCCTGACTGTCCTTATATGTATAAAATTAATCTAGAAATTAGGTTTTGTTGTTTTTTTATAACTTGATTCCTTTTGCACGCCAAGTATTAAATGCATTGAAAGAAAGAAAAGAAAGAAAAAGCATTGCGAACAAAACGAATTAACTCTTAGTTACCGTTGTGGTAATATAAACTTGCCTCATTCAACTAGTTAGAAAATTAAGGAAAAGTAAATAATGTATATTAGTCTTAGTAATAAACAACACATAATATTATTAGCACTAATAATAGTTGATAAACTGTATAGTTTACGCCTTGAATTTCGTAACAAGCAAAATAATACGCTTAGCAACGAAGAGAGAGAATCGGATCTATGATATTCATACTTTTTTGTAAAAAGAGGTTACGTAAAGTAACGTTAGCCCAGTATAATCACTAAAATAAAAATAATAACGTTTCTTACATTCACACCAATTAGCCTACCCCAAAGTAAGCACTATACGGCTTGTGTTATGAATACTAGTGTAACGAATAGATGTACATGTGTATATGACACAAATATATGTAATATTTAAAGTAATACTAGCTGATGCGCGTTGCTGTGGCTCAGTTATAATTTGCAATATTTTTTTTATTATGAATTAAAATGAAACCTATCATATGTCCTAAGTAGAAAATATCCAGCGATAGAACAAAAAAAACAAATTAAAATCGGTAGAGTAGATTTAGAGTTCATCGCAGTCAAACACTGTGACAGGAAATTGATATTTATATATATATAGATATAGTCTCATGTACAAATACTCGTATTCCACATACGAACATCTGGCCCTTCCGGGATTCAAAACCAGGACGTCGTCGTCGACCTTAAATCAATGAATTTATTTACACAAGAAGCGGCCATTTATATTGTTTGTTATTGTTCTCAGGGGTCAAATCATTATTTGGATTTAATCAACTACTTTTTGACATTAATACATGTAACTTACTTTGGCTGTTATAAACGGAATTCTGCATGAATATTGCGTTGCCATCAGTTATTTTGGGCTTGAATTGGAATTGTGGTGCTTTAAGTTCCTCCGTATTATCTTGAGTTACTGTTGGAATTAAATTCAGTTGATTGACTCGGTTATCTGAGAAGGAGGACTCAGGAATTTTGTTTATTTGTTGTGAAATTGTGCTAGGGAATGTTGATGGAAGGTTTATAGGTATAGGTCTCTGTGCCAAGATCGGTTTTGAGGTTGATGGTTCTTGTGGTATAGAGGGGGTAGTTGTCGGTGAAGGTGCAGTCGTGGCGGCAGGCTGCTGAACACTGGCTGAAGAACTCGAACAATCAACGAGGTTAGGGTAATCGCAGACACCAAATTTCTGAAAGAGAGAAAGTCCATTACAGCAATAGAGTAGCAATAATAATGTCATTAGGTGTCTGATGCATTATAGTCTGCCACTAACATTGTTCTTGTAATTATATTTAAAGAATAAACTTTAATGCAATTTAAAAATTACGGCTCCTGCAAATTTTGTCAAGGAGATTTTTACCCGGATTAACAATATACTGTGTCTAAATCCACGAAACTAAATATCAAGTCATGAGTGAAGTTTCAAAGTACCTCAATGTGACAGGAAAAAACGAAGTAGATATGTACATCGAACGATCCTAACTTGTTCTGTGGCGACTGGTTGGTGCAACGGTCCTGCCTACTGCATCAACGTCATAATTAATTCACAATTTAGGCAATATCCTTGGAAGGGCCTCCTAATTTCCAAACTGGCGCTAGACTCAATTTGATTTATTGAGCGAAGCTCTCTTTTAGGCAACTCACAAATTTCGCTTGTCTCCCTCCTGCTACTTAACGGTTCAACCGATTCGAGTCAATTTTGGCATGAACATAAATGATAACAACCTGACGGACATAGGCTATGTAAAAAATATAGACTTTACCATGGAGGAATAATCACCGAAAGACAAATTCAAAAGCTGATCACAGCCAAACCGTTGATACTACATTGATGAAATTTGGCAGCAAAACTCACAAACGAAGGTAAGGTAGTGCTTCGCTCAGTATTTGCAAACAGCAGCATGCATTGCAGACCTAGTATCAATTTTAATAGTTAGGGAGAATTCAAATATTGTGAAGGTAGTTGAAAATATATGATGACCATTGCTTTAGTCGTCCTGTGATCATGGCTCCAGCAAAGGAGTCGAAACGTCAGATTTATAACATGATAAGTTGTACTTCTCTAGATTTAAACTCGATATTCTCTACTTCTACATACTGGGTGCCCCCCGAAACTAAGAACATAAATACCTAAAAGTATTTTTTTTAACTCAGCAGTCACTCAATTTACCAATATGAATAAGAGTCCTATCGCTTTCCGCAATTGATTTAAAATATCTTAGTAGATATGGAAAGCAGCGATATGGGTCATAAGTTGCTTAAACCGTAGTTTATATTCAAACAATAGTAGTCAAATAAAGATATTTACATTTTCTAAATGTTTCTTTTGGTCAAGGTTACCGACACACACACAGAATATACAAAAAGTTAAAAAAAGTTAAGTGAATAGAACTGCATTAATCATTCATCACAGAGGTAGAAAGAGAAAAATTATATACCTTACTAATAATGTTAGCTTGAGGGGTACGATGAAGCAATGGTACGATTATATTGGTTAATCTTTGCAGGAGCCGGTCAGCAGGTGACTGACTAAAAATTGCTTAATTAAAAACCTTCTGTGGAAGGTTCGTAAGTCGTTTATCTTAGCTGCATTTGCATATGTAGATGTTAACACCTAAAGATCCGCATTGTTCCCATGTGGTGGGTTATGTTGTGACCCATTCTCCTAAAGTTATTTTCATCAGCAGGAAAGGTCAGTATGCCCCAGCATTGAGGCATTAATAGGCTGATGTCAGAGATATAATGTTAATATGACATTAAAATTTAATATTGACGTCCGCTTTTAAAAAAAAATTAACAGGCAGTTGTCTTATTTTTGCGCTGTCTCTTTTCTTGATGCAAGGTATAAAAAAGACGGCAAGCTAATTACGCGTGCGCGTCTGGCTCGAGCATGTCAAAAATAGAGCCCTAGGTACACCATATAAGTGCATACAATTAAATTCGATTGTGTTGTTAGCAATGCGGATGATATTTATTTTTCCGCTGGACGAAAATAATTCGAGGCCAAATGGGTTATTGCCTGGTTTTTTACGTGTTTATCGATGCGAATCAATAAAAGGGCAAACAGCATATAACCATGCACAGGACGTTGATAAGTTAAAAGTGTTAGTCATTGGAAGATCAGATAAACCCCAAAAACTGATAAGTTTTGCCAATTATCATTAAATAAAGTCTTTAATATACTTTAAAATTATAATTATTCTAACATGTAGAGAAAAGTATATACTAAAATGGATAAGTAAGAATTATGACATGAAATTCTTTGTGTTCGAGTAGCTGCCTGGTAGGGCTCGCTCTTGGTCCTCTAGTAAACATAATTTAGCAAAAATAAATTACTATTTGAAATCATTTCCTTAATTTCAATATTAAATTATAAAACTATATAAACGACAAATAAATTGTAGAAAAAACATAAATAAAATATAAGATGTAAAAATGCTTTAAACGAGCTACGTAGCATCCTACGACTACGAAGATTTTTTGTATTAGACGGGAAGTTTTCATGACGATTTTTACACTTTTATTTTCAAATTAACAATTTCTTTGTTGACCAGCTACTTATTTTGCGTGGAATTCGGTTTCCAACCTTGTTAACCACATGAGCGCAATAAATGATTTGATTTGATTTCATTTTCGCTCTTTATCCCAATCAAGTCCGGGGCCTAAGACAGAATCCACGATAGATATTGTGATCTTTAAAAAGTTTTAAGACTCAGCATTTTGATGTCCTAACTTTCTTATATTGACTAAAATGTTAGACAGTAACTATCATTGTATTAGCTAATTTAGAAAGTAATATAAAAATACTGTTTCTTTAATTTCAAACGCAATTATTACACGAATTGCATTGGAATGTATTGCAAGTCGCTATTTTAATGTCGTTTCATCATTATAGTCAAATTGCCTAAGCACATCGCTATCGATTTTTAATCGAGGTTAGTTAGTAAAAAATGCCGGGTCAATAGAAAAAAGTCTTAGCGTTTGTTGTTTCGAAGGAAATTGTTTACTGATTATTTATGTTATATAAATGTTTTTAAAAGGAAATTACTTTAATTACATACTATATCTATTATTTAACTCTGTAAAACATAGTCTCAAGCTGTAAAACTTCTGATTTTGAGTACTATCAAGAGCAAAAGTCATACCTATTTAGAACAACGTGTTTTTTGCTTTTTATTGGGGTCAAAACAAATTCAATTTTTTATTTTCCGCATACACAATGCCAACTGGTGGTTTTGGGGCGTGGTTGCTTTTTACAAGTATATTTTAAAATCTAATAAAAACTTTATTTAAATAACGAAAATAAAAAGCACGGAAATGTATTTCATTTAAATATGCTTAATTAATGATTTTTATAAATAAATGAATTTTTCTATTGATTTTTATTGAACATAATTTTCACATAAGTAAAGTTATTGATGAGATCGATTACAGTGGAACAGTGAAGAGAGCTGCAACTGCAACAGCTTTGCACTTAAATGAGAGAAAGAGAGAGATAGGGTTTGTAGTTATTGAGAATGAATATATTTGTATCAAAATAATAACGAGTAAACAAATAAAATCACTAACGCTTTACATTTACAACTAAATCGTCATTATTTAAAGCCTGATAAGCAATTAGAGATGATTTGATAGACTGTTTTTCAATGTGGTTTACTATCCTACTAGAAAAAAAACCACTTTCAGCATTAAGGTTTGATTTATGTTCTCTGCTTCTTTTCTCGAAAGGATCTGTATATATGGTAAAGAATGTTGTTGAAATAGTTGCTACACATTTAGCCTTAGTTTTCAACAACTGTATTGATAGTGGTGTGTTTCCTGATTTGATGAAACTTAGTAAAATAACTCCATTGTTTAAATCTGGTAGTACTTCAGATCCCTCTAACTTTCGTCCAATATCCGTACTATCAACATTCAGTAAAATTTTTGAAAAAACCGCGCTTAAGCAATTACAGAAATATTTTAGTAATAATAACTTACTACACACTAAACAATTTGGTTTTACCCGCGGATGGTCCACGACTGATGCTGGAATAAAATTGTTTGAATGCATTTATGAGGCCTGGGAGGAGTCGCAGGATGCCTATGGTGTTTTTTTGTGACTTATCAAAGGCTTTTGACTGTGTCCAACATCAGACGTTAATCAGGAAATTACACTATTACGGTATCCGTGGTACCGCTTTGGATTTTCTCACTTCTTACCTAAGTGACAGGATTCAAAAGGTGGTCATCAATGGAGAGCAGTCGCCTGGATCATTTGTAACAATGGGGGTGCCGCAGGGCTCAATATTGGGTCCATTTCTATTTCTGGTATATATTAATGACCTCCCTCACCTTGTAAGACGCGACCATGAGATCGTCTTTAATATTTAAAGTTAAACGTGGACAAATTAATATTGACGAAGTAAACATTGCACTCTCCAAGGTCGTTCACTGGTTTGGCGCCAATAATTTGTTGTTAAATGAAAATAAAACAAAATGCATTAGATTCACTATGCCAAATGTTCAATTAGCTAAAGCCAAAGTGCGGGTTAGGGATGAGGAAATAGAGCTGGCCAATCAAACTGTATTTCTGGGTATAACTTTAAATTCTAAGTTACAATGGGGTCCTCATATTGAATGCCTATCGAGCAGACTCAGTTCTGCAGCATACGCCGTAAAAATGATTCGTCAGTTAACAGACGTAAAAACTGCACGCTTAGTCTATTTTAGCTACTTCCACAGTATTATGTCGTACGGGATACTACTGTGGGGAAATGCCGCCGATATTGGCTGCATTTTTGTGCTGCAGAAGAGGGCTGTTCGGGCGATCTTTAGGATGGGCTCCCGAGAGTCTTTAAGAGAAAAATTTAAAGAAATTGGTATTATGACTGTACATTCACAATATATTTATGAAAACCTACTGTATGCGCATAAGTGTAAAGATATTAAATTCAGAAAAAATAGTGACAATCATAATTACAATTTAAGAAATAAAGATAAGCTAGCAATGCCCAGGTATGGGCTCCATAAAATAAGCAACTCCTTTGCAGGTCACTGTATACGAATGTACAACACGCTGCCATGTAACATGCATGACTTGTCAATGAATAAATTTAAATTTTTAATTAAAACTCAGTTATGAAAAAAGGCTTATTATAGTGTTAAAGATTTTTTGAATGATAAGGCAGCGTGGACCTAAAAGAAATGAATTGCTCGTTCTCTGAATCGTTTTGTAATATGCACAATTTGTAAGACATTTGGCGATTTTATAAGAGTTTTGGCACATGAGTTTCTTGCCCGATTCTTCTCATGTTAGCCCCTACGTTCGGAATCGGGTCGCTCGTGGCAATTACATGCGCGGCATCAACTCCGCGGATGTACTTGCCGCTAGCGCACGGGCTATCTTTATTATAAAAGAATATTATCTTGATTCTTCTATGTAAAATTGACGATTTTAAGTGCCCGCAAGGGCCTATGAAATAAAGTTATTTTGATTTTGATTTTTTGATTTTGACATTGGCAATACATTACTTGTGTTTGGCAGAAAAAAGCGCTTGCGCTTGCTTACCAGCGCTGAAAAACAAACTATACAGTTTTCGGCCAGGACACGTTTGCTAACTTCAGTTGCGCTGACACAATCCGCCATTTTGCTTGTTATCGCTCAGGGATCGCCATTTTTCTTACAAGCGCTTGCAAGCGCTTTTTTCTGCCAAACACAAGGATTGATCGAAGCATTCCAATTAACAATTATTATTCATCTTTGCGAGCAGTGAGATATTTGTATGATTTATTTTTAAATATTCAGTACAGTTCAGTTATAATGATAGTTCTTTATAAAGATTGGATGGGATTGTTGGCTTTTTATTTTACATTGAAATATATAAATCTAAATAGTTAACAAATGTTATAGTTAACTTTTTATACAATGTGTCCCGTCACCAGTGTCGGAGCCCTTAATGGTGTGAAATATGGCATCTTTTATCGATAAATTGCCCCTCAAATTTGATTATAAATTTTTCTTTTACGGTTATAAAATGGCCGCCATTTTGTTTTTCAGTTGTTCAGACACTGGCGACGGGACACATTCTGTATTAACTTATTTTGGGATAACTTAGTATAGGACATAAAGAACCTAGTCTATGAAGTGTGGAATGTATAAATCTCACCTGGTTGTACGCGAGGTCGGCGGGACACTTGAACTTGACCGGATTGCGGTTCACGCATACAAAAAACTCATTACAATTTAGCTCGTTCCTGAATGTCTCGAAATCTTGTCTGCATTGAGGTGTCTGAGAGTCTGGTATCACTGAAAATTGGTTAAAAAAAATAATCTTACATTTGGGCAAAGAGTAAAACACCAAACGCTAAAAGTTATCAAAGATATTTGTAGAAATGAGCCAATGTTGTACCATATTCTCGCTTGGACCAGTGCTTTAAAAATTTCAAAAAAATCCTTTTACTTGCAAGTATGTTTTGTACACTTGTACAATGTTCACGCAATGTTTAAGATTAAAATTGCGCATAAAATTAAGCGATGGTAAAAAGTAATAACTTAATATTTTGGAAGTTTAACACACATAAATGATTATTTCTTGAAATGAAAAAGGGGCTATTTATTATAAGCTGCTAAATCAGATAGAAAGTACTACTGCTCCGTACGAATTTGGATGTAGGCAGTTAATCCATTACGGAAATCTTATGGTATCGTATATTTTCGACTGTATTTCAGGTATGTTTTAATTGTCCACAAAATTAGTCTCAGAATGGAAAAAACGTACAACATTTGTATATATATGTTTATTATATTATTGTGTTGCTAATTTTTCTCTTTCAACACTTTTCCCAACACCAACGTTGTAGGGATCCATTAGATGTATCAAAATTTGCAGTAGATCAGTTAAAGGGATCATATGGAAATGCATCAAGGCTTATATTTAAAACAAATATTATATTTATATTACAGATAAAGATAAGTTATTGTTATATATTACATTGGATATTACAGGGAGTTTACTATAAAACTTTCATGCGGGGACTTGAAAATCTTTTCTTTTTCTTGTAAGCGTATAAGATACAACAATTTTTGTCTGTTGATTTTTTTTGGAAAACAATCTTTAAACTAGGCTAAGCAACATGTGGAAGTAAAAAGGTCAACAACTGTTGTGCAACAAAGTTGACGGCAGTTCATTGGATTTACATAACCCATTCGACATTTCCAGTGACAACATATCTGTGAGATCGTTTCGTTTATTTGCACATTATTAACTGAAGTTACATCTGATGATCCAATACTCGTAGATAAAGTCAACATTCTTTAAACACATAGAATAGTGAAAAGCTAAGCTCAAAAGATATTTTCCGATTAATAGTGATCAATTAGCTAAATTAGTGTAATTTTTCATTTTTTTATATATTTTTTTTTAAGTTGTTAACTTAAGAGAACCATTGCTGAAATGCTGTCTGCATATAAAAATTTGAATGTTAGCTTTGTTCCAACTGGGTTAAGTTCAAACCTCTCCGATTTACTATAGACTTGTAGTGGGTCCACATTATACAAGCATTCAGCTTACGGATGACGGAAATGTTATAAAGATTGACTCGCTGTTAATAAGTATTTTGTTTAAAAAAACCTGTCACAAGTCAAGAACATGTCGCACCACGATTCAAACCTTATTCGGAGGATTTTATAATGCAAGAAGATAAAGATCATTGCAATACACTATTCTGAATAAATATACCACTGAAAGCATGTTTGCATGGCGAACCCTTCAAACTTTAACTTGCCTGATTGCAGAACACATGCACACATTACACCTATAGAGTCCAATTTAAAATTCAAACCAACCTAGAACCTACTCATCGTGGTTCCTATTATGTTATTGGTAGAGATAAGTTACATACAAACAGGTACAGGAAAAAATATATAAAACAGAGTTTAAGCAAACAAAAATCGAAGAAAAATTGACACTTACACGAAGCCCGATCTTTGCACTGCACTATATCAGTATAATCACAGTAACCTTCATTAGAGAACATTAACCCTTCAGGACACTTCAACTCATACGCCCACCCATCCCAGCAGCTTAGAAATCCCCTGCAAGTATTAGGAGATGGTATTTGCGTTCTTCGCCCAGCACAAAGAGGATTGAATTCTGGACCACGTGGAGATATAGTCAGTTTATGATGGTAGATTGGATCTCGAATGATCTGTTGTACTACATCTTGTGATACTGGTACCATGAAAGCTGCGGTCGACGTGTTGATTATAAGAGGCTGGAACAAAATGGGTTTGTAAGGAATGAAATAATTAACGAGAATTTGTAAAAAAAAATGGAAATAATAATTTATAATCTAAGAACACAAATTTGTTGTTTGTGTGTTTGTCTGTCCGCTCTTTTTCCATTGTATTTCCGGTACCATAGCAACGCGTTACCGGGTCAGTTAGTATAGGTATACTAAAGAACATTAAAGAAAATGTAACAATAATTGGTTATATGTATGTACATGGTTAAATATCGTAACCGTAATGCTATTAAAGCTCTCGCGCTATCCCATAAGACAATCCCAAAATTTTACCAGAGATAAATATATTTATGGGCTAGTGAAATTAATAAACAATATACTTACCAAATGTTATTCAAATTTCTTGAGCCGTTTTTGCATGATTAAGTTACAAATACTATAAACTGTAACATTTATATTATTAGTAGAACAGATGTTGTATGTCAGGGCATATTTAATAAAAAAATAACGTATTCTGTAGTTAACAAGATGTGAAATTACTGGGTGGTTTTAATAATAATCAGTGTATAAAAATTGTGTATTTATTAAATTTGATTTTTGTCTGTTCGTTCCGATTCCAAAATATATTTAAATGTAGTTCGATGAAAGGTTTCTGAATGAATTGAATAAACATCAGGATTAAATAGAATGTGAAATAAATGCGCTTGCCGTAGTTGCCGTACCTTTAAATGTGATTCATTTTAATATACAACTAAGCGATATTTATAAACACTATTTATTTTATACCCTGCTTAAAAATGAAGACGTAAAGTAAAAATTCTGAATCATTATGTAAATTATAGAAAGTATTTGAAAATGTATTGATAGCTATTTACTAAGAAATGCTGTTTATATGTAAAAAAAATAAATTTCAATGTATGAAGCACAAAGGTAGTCCACCGGGCAAAAGCTGGGTATGCCCATGGTTTAAAGACGTAATGACGCGCAATCTGTTCTTTTATAGGCACGTGGGTCGAGTTATTGCGTATGATAATTTGCATGAAGATATAAATCGTGCATTATATTGGCCACTTGCAAAAATTAAGTGTTTTATTCAAATTTCAATCGTCTACGGTTTATAATAGTTCTCTCACGTACCTTAGAATCATAACAAGATTTAATCATAAAATAAAATAATTCAGTCTTTTGTTTTTGTTCGTAATAATAACAAAACACTGCACATATTCTAAACTGAATCTTAAATATATCAGTTTATGTTATTTAATATATTAAAATATTCTCGCGAAGTATTATTTTGTAAGTGTGCGAGACAGAAATCATAGGATGGAAAACACATAGGTGCCCTTGTCACGTAACGTGTCACGCATCACAACTACAAGTAAGACTCGGATAAGTGTCCATGTTTCTGAAGACCATGTGGTAGAGTTTAGTTTAAAAACCTCAGGCGCCTTCGATGAATAAAAGATATATTTTAGGAGGTTAAGGTTCCCAATGCTTATAGCTATACCTATGCTGAACTAATATAAACTTAGAAACATTAAACAATAAACTTAAAAATAGTTAGAAAAGGTTTTTAAACCAAACTTATATGTAAAAAGACGTATAACAGAGAGCTGTATGAGTTTAAAGTTCCAAGGATTTAATATTTTTTATTTTCTTAAATTTACATCTATTGATCTACCTCAAAGTTAGCACTTTAAGGCTTGTGTGTGTCAAGATACACATAAATGATACAAAGATAAGTAATCTTTACTAAATATATCTATCCACAATTCACAAACAAATGCTTGTAATAATCAGCCAAGTATATCCGTGGTCGTGTGGCTTGCAAACCGTTTTTATGATGACGTCTCTCCTATGACCCGTATGTTGAAAACGAATTTTCTTTATTGGATTGAATTTGGATGTTGTAGTATTGACGTTTTTTATTTCCATAACCAATGATTTAACTTCTTAACTTGGGTTCAGAATAATGTATGTGATGTTGTTTTATATTTATACTAGCGGCCCGTCCCGGCTTCGCACGGGTGGACAAAATTCTTTAAATTTTTTCTATTATTAAATATTTTTCCGTTAGCGCCATCTAGCGTCCAGTAGACGAACTACTTGCAGTAAACAAGTTGCTATGGTAACTTTAATTAATACAATGGAAAAAGAGCGATAAAAAGAGAGGACAGACAAACACACAAACCACTGTGATCTTAGATTATAGATTCATGTTTGTTTACATTGTAGTGTGTGTATCATGTATTCGCACACACTCACATATTTTATATGTAAAATGTCATGTAGAGAGATATTAATCGCTTAGAGTTCCAAGTAATCTTTTAACAATTATTATCCGTTACATTTTTTTTAAAATTACGTTTCCGTTATAAATGTTTTTCATTACATTATTTTTTTACCAGGTTCAGTATTATAATTTGAAAATAATGTACAAGGTGACATTGATTGGACTTTGAAATTGTGTGATTTCTTAAGAAACATTTAACTAATAATAATAAGTATGACACAAAAAATATACTAAAGTAAATTAAAATAATACATTCGCTTAACGAAAACATTAAGATACATACAGTGTTGGCGGGAGTACGTAAATTGATGATATTTTACATTTATTTATTTATTCATAACAATTAGACGGGTTTAAAAAAAAATTTAATAATAAAAACATAGAATAATATATAACCACCGTTTAAACATAATATAATTTGACGACCGTTTAGTGCAACGGTAGTGATCCTGCCTTTCGCACCAACGGTCCTGGGTTCAAATCCCGGAAGGGGCAGATGTTTGTATTATGAATACGAACATTTGTACCTGAGTCATGGGTGTTTTTATATATTTCTATGAATATTACTTATCTATGTATCATATATGTATGTCTATCCGGTACCCTAGTGTCCATAACACAAGCCTTACTGTGCTTATTTTGGGCTAGGCTAATTGGTGTGAATGTAAGAAATATTTATTTATTTATTATTTATATATTTAAAAAAAAAAATAATAATAATTAAATAAAACCATCCATTCGTCTGCAAAAAAAGTCAGGAAACTTCACTATTAAAGCATTAAGGGCCGTATACATTCGGCAGAGTGGGGATTAAGTGCGCGCTTCAAAAAACATAAAAAAATCTGCCCCTACAAGATTTTAAACCTGGGATTGTTTGCCATTGCATTTTGACCTTTACCTCACGGCCAATCATCTCAGTTTCTCTTACCCGCAGAAAATTGAAGAAATACTTCAAAAAGTTCTCATTTTCCTGCTTCTGCGCCGCATACTTTGCGAGCTCTCGCATATATGGGGTCACGAACGAGTTCAACAAGTTACCGGCTTCGTCGAAAACTGTAATACAGATCAATATGTAAAATAGTATTCTTAAAAATGTAACTCTTCATGTCTATGTGAAGTAAGAAGGACGTCAGTGATAAAGCCTCCTGTAAGGGAGTCGGAACGTCATGATTACGCATAAAAAAACAAAAAACGCCTCGTAAATCCGGTTAATGTGGTTTAATTTAAATTTGGAACAGACGCGGAAGTGAAAGATTAAAACATGTAAAAAGTTTTTATTTTGATAATTTACCAAGTTGCGTGGTAACTCACGAACACCGCAGCAATATGAACAATTAAATGCAATTAAAAGATAGAGATATATTATTATAATTTATGCAACGGTAATCTCACTAAAAGCCTAATCTGTCAAGTACCTTACAAACTAAATAGTAAGAGCAGAAACAGCTCTATGGTGTCTTTACATATAATTGAAATATACTATTAATAATGTCACTTTTCTGTGTCCACCAAACACTTGCAAAGACAGTTGATATATTAATGTTTTCGATTCTAATTTACCCTGATAGAAGTGATAAATGTTTCATTATAAGGTATACCGTAATCATTTCTTATCGTACGTAAGACCTTATACCTAACTCATACCGTTTTAAATAGTTTGTAATGAAATCATTAATCAAATAAATGATATTTTTTTAAACCTTCATCGTTTCGCTTGTCTTATAGAGATGGTGCCTACGAGTAATGGAGAAAGTAAGAAAATAATCAAACATTAGTCAGTTTTATTTATAAGATAGTAGAGTTATAGGTATCGTTTTCGGAGAAAGAAGCATTTTTCATGCCAAACTGCACATAAACTGATCACAAAACCAATTCAACTATAAGCACAAATCTAATGAGGGAAGGAGAAAATAAGTAGATTTACCGTTTACTGTACATTATAAAATCGTACATATTTTTTCCTAAAAAATAATAAGACATTTTAAATATTAATAAAATTATTTATCGTAGGAATTAAAGTTTATTTGATTATAACGGTTTATCTATTATTATTGTCACATACATAAAACAATAAAAGATTGAATAGGTATCTACAGTTAAAAAGTATTTTCAAAGACAGACTGACAGCTGAATACGATCGGGCACTTGTTTATTGAAATAAAATGGAAGGTGAGTTCATCGTGACATGGAATACGCAACGATACAAAAAATGAACGTAGAAGCTTAGTCTTAAAAGAGTAAATGATGCGAAAATTTTGTTATGAGTGTAAAGAATAGAATAAAAACGTCAAGACAAATTAGATTTACAGACAAATTCATCTCAGCACATCTCTTCTAATATTATAATAAATAAAAAATGATATGTCGGAGGTAATCCTTGAAACTATTGTTCCAATTCTTACGTTTCTTTCACCGATATATAGATTGAACTTTAGGGATATCTTAATAAAATACTTATGTCCCTCCAATAAATCATAGGGCATAACTAGGAACAAAGAAAAATAGTACTACAAAGCACATGAAGTGTACATGTCTACAAGACTTTTTCAATAAAAAAAAACCTGGTTAAATTCATATTAAAGCAAAATCTAATATGATTTTTGCTATTTGAACCGCTGCATAATTATATTTAAGGAACGTTTTAATACCATTACATACCTATAAAATTGAACATGAAGATTTGGAACTAGTATTCGTTTAAGAGACACTTGGATTATATACACTTTAACGAGTGTGTAGTAATATAAGAATATAATGTAAGAATATAAGGTAGTTCAATTAAAACCTTATATTATAATTAATAATCTTACTCGTCCGGATTTCGAATGTTGGTTCAAATCTCGCCTGACTTCTACTACAATTTATATTTTTTCTACAAAAAATTTCTTTCAATGGGTAAACAGTTTGTTGTTCTAATTAAATAGTTCATTTTTTACAATGCGTTATTGGCGCCCAATTCGAGCATTGTCTTAATAAAATATAATTATCGTGGAACCATCTATTTATTTGACGATCAATAACTAATTCTGTTACTTGTTTATAAAATTATAAATTAAAACACAGCTTCGAAAAACAAAAATGTGTCCATAACAAAGCTCATAACGGTTCAGTACAAATAAGCTTATATAATGTTTTATTCAGCAGTACACTCTTTGAGTCAAGCCGTAACTCTTTCTGCAGTGATTTGAGAGAGCAGTGACCGCGGGTCGGTACATTTTTGAGAATAACATCCGAAAATGCATTAGGGGATGTATATTGATTTAAGCAATCTGATTACTCTACTCATCCCTTGAAAGTTATCATGTTTTTAAGTAAATAACAATAAAATATTTTGCGTCTAAGAATAATTGAACCGTCACTTCAAAAAAATATTATCTGTTACAATATATTAAAAATGATTTTATCACTTGGTTGTTTTTATTATCATTGCTACCAATCATTAAATATTAGCGTTATTTTTAAAACAAAAATACAGTTAACCGGGTTTTCACTTGGTACTTTTTTATAACTATCAGTGATAAATGGTACTTAAAGGAACTGGGTGAATATATTTTTAATCGCGTTCTCTTCTCCTATACGCAAATAAATACTAGTTCACAGAAAAAATAAATGTCTAAAATTTGTATACACTAAATAATAAATCCACTTTTAAATGAATGTATATTATCTAAAGCATATGATGTTTTAGAAGAAATAAGTCATTCTTTGATTTCTCTTTATATTATATCTCATTTCTGAAAAAAAATACTGTAACACAATGAAGTTTATAGTGAGAAAATTTATTTTATTTATGAAGTTATTTTCTTGTATTAATGATCGTTAAATTAAGAGCAGCTTGTATGTATGTATCTTCATAGATTTACTTACACTTAGAAAACAAATTTAATAAAACCAACATGCATAGTTATCGTAATATTCTCTATTCCTCACATTATTAAAAAAAGTTATTAAACTCACACAACATGGCCCTTTTCTGACGGTCAACATTCGTCGAATTATCTTCGGCACGTCCACATACAGCGAAAATTAAAACCAATGCAATGAACCTCATTCTGTAAATCTCCGTGCTCAGAAAGGATACTCTTAGGGCAATGTCAGGGTTGGACCTAAAGACTAGCTTATATAGGCACCTCGTAGGAAACAAGTACCCTGTACCTACGTAAGTGGGTTCTAGTTTTAGCAAGGATGTAAAGGAAAGCCTAAAAGGATATGCTTGTACAATGCGGTCAATAAACATTGTACAATAAAAAATTCATTGATATAGTTGTTACCTTTTTTGTGATATAATAAAAGTTGTTGGGTGATATTATATATTTTTATTAAGTATATTCGACCTTCTTAAACTAATAACTTGTTTTTATTCATTCATATTTTTTTTGTTTTTCCTCTATATATACTACATACTTTTGCCGCTTTATATTTCTAAAAATAACATTTTATGATCCTTTGTTTGTTACTGGATATATGCCAACAATGATAATACAGTTTGGAAACTGTAAATTCGTTGTCATAAGGGGGGAATAGAAAATATCTATGTTAAATATTTTAATGTAATATATATGATTAAATAGATTTTATAAAACTAATATAGTTATTTGAAATACTTTTTACATCACTAGATATTTACGCTTATCTTGTATCTCAGTGGTATTCTAAGCTCGGTTATATTTTACAGTACTTGATAATCCTTCTCAACATACGATGACTAGGGTTGAAAATTATTTATTATCTGCTAAAATAATCAAAAATAAAAAAATGTCAATGTTCAGCTTTTGTAACTAGGAAGTTTCGAATATTTTTCTTGTATAAATGAAACATTGGATGGTTATAAAACGGCATTTAAATTGCTATATTAAGGACCTTTTCTTGCCTTTCAATACGCCATCGGCGTTCATTTCGAATCGCTCGTTAAAATTTATTTGTTGACAAGTCTGGTTATTTTATTTTATTTATTATTATGGTTTTAAATTTGATTATAAAAACTTGTCTTGTTTGAATCTTAAGTTATTTGGAATGGCATATTATTTTTGTTCAATGAAAAAGCATACATCTATTGAGGAAATGATCAGTTGCGAAAGGAATCAATATTTAATGTAGGCAACCCTTATATACTATATTATACCTACAGTTCATAATATCTTAACTCGCATTAATCATACTTGTCCGGCTGGATCTCTGTTTGGATGTTTTATTGCTTATCTTGTTTGTTACTTGGAATCCTGGGTCTATGCAGCCATTACACGTTGCATTTCTTTCATAAGGGCTATAAATATACGCGACTATCTTTATAATCACTGTTTACAAACATAGCAATTAATGTGTTCTAATTACTCTTCAAGCCTTATCCTCTTCTTATATATAAAAATTGGAGTTCATTAGACACGCAAATACTCGCAAAGTAGTAGATGGATTGCGACGAGAGTTTGGTGTGTTACGCCACATTATGTTATATATGTATAGTCTGCAAAAAAGCGCATTGTAAAGCATTCATTATATTATAAAAAAGAAGAGTCAATAATAGGAATTAAAAATGAAAGTAATCCATTTTGTAACTGCCATCGGTACTGTGTAAAGCACTATATCAGTCTTTATTCTCTTATGAAAGCGACAGCTCAGGGATATCTGGATGCTAAATAAATACATCCCTTCAATTTATCACTAAAGAATAAACTAAAATATTTAATACTTAGGAGATTTTAATATATACGTTATAATGATTCGCATAAGTGTTGAGATGACTCTTTAAATACTAAAGTTAGTTATTGTCACGCTTCAGGCATTCAGTCATACAGAGTTGATAAGATGGACATTAAAATTAATGCGATTTAAACGAGCTAAAAATAAACAGGTGTAAGACCTAGACATTTAAAACAATGCCTTAGGGTAATTTTATTCTTTTTTTATGTTGTGTTGGTGGCTCCGCTTTCGTGCATACATTATATTTGCGATGACGGGCGGCCAAGACTCAAGGTATGACTGTCCACAAAAGATTTTTTCTATTTAATTCATAAATTTGCCTCAATGCAGTTAGAAATTAAGAGTACAGTCTACCTATAGATTTAAAAACTTTATCGCAATAAATCTTGTAACTATTCACCAACAAGAAACGTCAAAAAACTAATCTATAGTAATACTACTCTAGTAATGAAAGTGACAAGGTTTATAGGTGTCAGAATATTTCGTTATCTTAATTGATCAGAGAGTCTGAAATAATGATTTGAATCCGAACGCTTTCTTTAAAGCGGAGAAACAAACAAGTATAAGTTTCCTGTGTTCCCTAGGAACTAGGAGGGCGTCAAATAGACGTGCAGATCACTCTACCGCGTAGGTCATACATTAAAAGGGATAAACAGAATATATAGCAAGATCTCAAAGATTTATTCTGATACAGTAACCAATGACGTAACTAAGTACCTGAGTGACTCTAGTAACAGCATGTTTATGGTCTTTGTAATCCACTTAGAGTAGAGGCCATACTTGTACGAGAATAAAATGTTAAACCATTCATTTATTATTTGGCAAAGTATATTCAAATTAATATAAGTACTTAGAGTCTTACACGGCACATTCGGAATATCATAAAAAATATAAAAATAATTAAATATATAAATTTTTACTATTACTTCTATCAAATTAAAGATAAATATAAAAACGAGATAAACCAGGCATATCCTGTATTGGTCATTCGTGCAGAATGCGTGGGATTCCCACAGAGTTTTATTTTCTCTGTCCTCTAATTAAAGCGGCCTACGCTACCGCCTTCTGCTACCTTTAATTATGCAATTAATTTTATGTTTGTCCAGGGAACATCGCACCTAAAACCATTTGAGTTTGTACTCGAAATACTTTCGAGTCCTGTCATTGATAGCGAAAACGTTTATTTTAAGTTGAACTTTGATTTGTTTGCCTCCATTTCAAGTGCCCTGCTTAATTGATTACTTAGATTTTACGCGAATATTTTCATTCTTATTATTAGTCTGTTACCACTGTAATAAATATAGGATTTAAAATACACCTACAAGAATCAACCACATCACCGAGCCCGAGTCAAAGAAAGTGGTTGTTTTTATAGGCCTAAATATTTATTTATTTATTTATTTACCAATTTGCAAGCAAACAAAGGATGTATAAATTGTGCAATATTCACGTGTTGCACCAGATATTGGCCCGCAAATGTTAAAATTTAAAAGAAGCTATATGATGTCAAATAATTCGGCATGCAGTTAAAACTGGTAATATAATGATGAATAATCAGTGTCATTATTTAATTCTAATAAAAATATCACTACAATTACAAAATTATCACAATTAAATACTAATAATAATTTTAAGAATGACACAATTAAATTAAAATAATAATAATAAGTAATAATAAAAATACTAGGAGCACTATAACAATAATTTCTTCTCATATTTAAAAGTTCATATATATATAGATATTATATATACTCAAATCACACAATAAGTCGACAATCTATTTTTAAATTTATTTAGTGGTAACTCTACGATACTCAATGGCAAAGCATTGTACAATTTTATGGTCATATTGTAGCAGTTTCTAGCAAAGTATTTTGTTTTATGTCAGGGACCAACCAGACGATTTGGATATCTTCTTGCAAAAGTAGATACCTCATGTTTCTTGGTAAAAAGATAAAAAAATCCTTAAAGAATAGGCATAATTAAAAAATGTACATGGCAGGAAGCGTTAGAAGCCTTAGTTGCCGAAAAAGAGGTCTACATGAATTATAAGGGCCAACTTTACATATGGCTCTGATGCATTTTTTGTGCACCAGGAAAACACGATTAATAGTGCAAAAAATAAAATAAATACAATAAACAATGTAATTATAATTTAACATACTCGAATTATATCTAAAAGGAAAGTCAAACTCAAACCTAGTCATCGTTTACAAAAGTTATTCATCTTTAAATTTATTAGAAAACGTAAAGGTTATCTCATGATGTAATGTAATACAAGACAATGTACATTACCATAATCTTGTGCAGCATCTGAGGGCATTATATACATCGGGTGAAAACATCCATCTTATATATTCACTTTCTAACGCATTCGCTGAATACAGAAAGTGGTATTTGGATCATGCGCACGCAATTTTTTTCTAAATCTTCGTACTCTTAAATTATAAGCACTAAAGTTTTTTAAGTTTTTTTATAAAACGACATACAATCTTGTTTTATTGTTTAAAAATATGATCTCTCGTTTTAAATATCGTAGTTATAGTTTTACAGCAGCCATTACATTGCCTATAGAAAGAAATGGTTTAACTGAAAAAATATCTAAGCAATAAAACAATTGGGTACCTATACATTTATTAAAGACGTATGTTCGTATGTTTATTAAGGACTTAAGCTGAACTTGTTTAAAAATTGATTAAAAAAGTTGTGATTAATGGGAATATGCTATTATACCAATAGATGGATAACCAAAACAACATATTCCGAGAGATATAATTTTTTTGCTTGTTTGTATCTCTTTGCTCGTTTACACAATATGGTGATACGGAATAAAGTTGATTAAAAATTAAAACGCTATAATGGTGAAATAAAAGCTATTAAGACAACTTAAATACGTTGTTGATCTAATGTGACTGTAATTGTTTTTGTTTATAAATAATTACGTGGAAATTGCCGAATTAAAACAATTAATAGGGGGCAATCATAAAACAAATAATCTTAATAACTTTTTAATAATGCTTGCTATTAAAATATTCAGAATAAACCGGCCTTCCAAATTAAGACACCTGAATTCAGAATGGAGGTGAAGAAATAATTGCATAATACATAATTTGTAGCACATTACGCATTACCGCGAACGTGGAAGTTTTGCGTTATTATAACGGCAGTTATCATCATTGGGGACTAATTAAATCAACGAAAAACTCATTACTAGTAACTTGTTTGTGAAGCTACACATTGCTAAACTAAAGTTGTACCAGTTTTTATAAGAAGTTATTCAGTCACTTAATATAAATAGTATTTCTATTTGCAGGAGTTGTCTAGCAGTATTGCGCTGCGACAATAATTCTAATGTTCTTGCAAAGCATGTAGAACAATAACAGGATCTGGATCCAAAGAGAAGAGTGCAGACGGATGTGGTGTAGAGTAAGAGGGAGAGAGACGGAAAGTGTAACGTAACCTTTCGCTCATTTGCCCAGCAGCTAAGAGTAGACGACCAAAACTGTTATACTCAGTGCAGTGTAGAGTGCGGTGCGGGCTCCATTCAAGCCTAAAATAAGATAGGAAAGTCACACTAGTGACATTTGTTGGATAAGTGATAGATTAGGAAATAGTGTTTCGGAAGAACGCAAGATGGCGTATAAATCGAGCGTGGGAGCTGTCTTTCTATGTTTAGTAGGTAAGTTGATTCAGTTTTTTGTATTGGGTCGTTAAAGAGAACCAATTTCAGGAATAACTATCTTAGCGATGTCATTGCTTATATTATTATCTTATTTTACCAATATTTATCGAACAAAAACCGTAAAAATATTGATTAAACTTTAAATTATTATAATAGTAAATATTTTCATTATAAACTTCGACAAATACACAGTTATAATATCGATAGATTTATACTTATTTTCAAAACTTTATATTTATGTTTTAATTGATTTTTATCATGTTTATATTAAATTCTCTCAATAATTAACTATATCATGTTAGCTTGAGAGTAAAACTGATGATTGATTGACATTTGATATTCAATAAATGTCAAGGAAGTGATCGACCTTGTTCAGGCTCCATATTAATCTCAAGCTTTCTCTTTTATATTATTAACAGATATCTGTGAATATCACAATGATAATAATATTTTATGAGCGGTTTATAGTCTATACTAATATTATAAAGTTTTTATATTTTAAATGTTTGTATATTTAGATGTAGGATATATCCTTCGGAATCACTGTTACAAGTAAAATAGTTCTTTTATCAATACATAGAATAGATCTTTGGAATGGATTTCTTTATACCCCGCATTTCCGAGGGCATGAGAAACAAGCTGAAAACGGTGGGACATATGTAGTACCAGATTTTTATTTCGTATCCATATTTAAGGAAAACCAAGAATGTGGTTTCAAGCACATATCCTCAATGCTGTTACTGTCAGCTCATTTTAATATTTCCATTAAGACAAAAAGGAGCTGTATGACTGCAAAAATATATAAAAATAACAAAGATAACATGAAAACAACTATTAACGATTACCCATAACATAATGTGGAGGTAGATGTTAAGTATTGCTGATCAAATAAGACCAGCAACTGCAGTTGAAGATGCAACCGAGACTTTTTCTCTTTGGTACTTTGGAATTATATAACACGGTGATAAATTTATATATAATACAAAAATGTGGATACACGTTTACAAAATGTTTTACGTATATACATTCACACTGTGTTGTTATAGTAAATAAAATTATGGCAGTCAAATTTTACTATTTACTTTAATTACTAGCTTGATTGGAAAGATTGGACAAGTAATGACGTAATAATGAGAAGATCCAAGTCAAAATTTGTTCGCTGTAGTGGATTTCGCAACGATACTCAATGAGAGCCTTCTAAAAATAAAGATCTGATATATCTTCTCAGACTTTTGCTGACTTTTAACTTCTGTTCGATTTATAAATAACATAATAACCGTTTATCCTCAAAAGCTATTACGTCATGGTATCAATATTACAACATACAAGAAGACACAAGATATTGTGTATGTGTGTGTAACTTGACATTAAAGGGGTTGTACAACGGCGATCCTAGTAAAAGACATCAACGCGTTAACGTGCGAAAATTTATAGTACATTCGATTATTAATTTCTACATTCTTCGAATTTTCAGTTAGCAAATTATGTTATGAATATCTTAGTGTAAAAACAAATAGTGGTGAGCTTTTGATGTGTGTTAACCTTTTCCTCTAAACAATTTTTGGGCTGTTATGTTGACATATAAATATTCAACAAATAAACATTATTTTATCTACAGCAGTCTTGATTTTTTAAATGTAATTCCTTCATAACGCACATCAAAAAACGAAATATGTTTGGTTTTAAAAAGAGAATACATATTTTAAAAATAAATGGAGTTCTATTATCAATTGCAAAAGGTAGCATAAGTTGACAAAATGTATTCCTTTATTTGCTGTCGACTGTACTATAGATGTCGACCAACTCGTAGCCGAATATTTTTACTTATCGCGAAGGATTAACGGTTATATATTTTTTATGCACAACAAACACATGACCAGCCGTGACGTTGGAAAAACGTGTATTGCCGTTTACTGGAGAAGAATCTGAAACAGTAGTATTAACAGTTACAGACACTAACTGATCGTGACTTCTCCTTAGAAGAAAGAGTCTTAAGAATTTTTGTTTTTTAGATTTTAGCTTATATTTATATCAAATTACATCGTTAAGGGGAAGGGAATAAACAATAATCGATGTTCCTAAATTTAAGAATTACTTATAAATTCATGTAAAAATGTGTTCCCAATGAAGCTTAATATATTAATCCCTTTGATGATTTTTATTGTCATCGCTGATAAAAAAAAATTTTTAAGTACGTAAAAATAAACGAATTTTTCTAACTTTAGTCTTATTACAACTTATTTAATTTATTTTCTTTGATTTGGGTTAGGAGATATAAAAATTACACACGTTTAGATTCAAATGAGATAGTTTTCCTGTGAATACGGCTCCTAAACAAAAGTCTAAACATTAGGCATAATAACATAAAATTCGACTCAACTAGTTACAGGTGCGTATACAAATAATATAGTAGATATACAATGTGTCCCGTCACCAGTGTCGGTGCCTTTAATGGTGTGAAATATGGCATTTTTTTATCGACAAATTGCCCCTCAAATTTTGTTTTTCTCTTACGGCCGCCATTATGTTTTCTTGGTAACCAAGACCTGGGCTCTCATACTAATTCGACCACCGCTACTCATGTTAATGTCCTATCAACATTAATAAGGTGTCATTTGATACCTTTTGTAGACAACAGTTACACAGCCATCATGTTTCAATTGTCATGGAAAAAAAAATAGAAGAAAATAATTAAAGAAAAACAAATAGATTCTTTTGTGTATTTTTTAATTATTGGCTTTTTGAGAAAAACCAAGTTTGAGGGACATTTTGTCGATAAAAAATGCCTTATTTCACACCATTAAAGGCTCCGACACTGGTGACGGGACACATTGTATACATATTTGGGACAACTTACGTCGTCTGAAAGCTGCGTACAGTTAAGTAACAGAGAAATCGGTGCAAATTGCTACACCCCTTTGTTGACTATCTTTGAGGTTATCAATCAAGTCTGTGTTCAGACACAAGGTTCACTTTTTCAGCTTAGAAGGTCAAAATTATGAAATTGTTAAAAGGAAATATAAACCTCAGGATATAATTACATTACAATGCTCTAGTTAATTATGATTTAGTAAAATATATTTGAATAAAAATTTGATAGACTTATACAATATTTTTTGAATATTAGAAAAAGTTAAGTCCATATCCAATTGTTTAATCATTGTTTTAATAGGAAATTTATAAACATGAGCAAATTGAGCAATTTAAAGTATTTAGTAGGTAGGTACTAAAACCCAGTTTTCGCTATTAGTGCAAAATAATGCGTATTTTTTTTAGGTTTATGATGTCTTAATAATTGATCGTATTAGAAGGACAGATATTTATAACAACGAATTAAAACGTCACTATTAAATAAAAATATGAAAATAAAGGCGTTACTTCTATCACAGATTAGTTGGAATACAATTTTTAAAATCGTTACTCGGTCATTCGTGATGCAGGACAAGTTATAAGTTTATTATTGATGACCGTAAAAAGTGTTTCAGTTAAAGTTTATAAGTACTTGTTAATCCTAACCGGCTTTATTTTCCCGGTAATTGTAGGTACCTTTATTTGGGGTCAAAGGGTGGCTCTCACTTGTTTATCCAGGAAACAAATGCAGTGCTCGATAGTCATTCCACACATTAATAATATATTATGTAAGTTAGATTATCGTACACTTATGTTACTTAATATCTTACTAGCATAATAGCAACTGTCAGTCTATGATACAATTAATAAACAATTTATATCCTTAATATAACTAAAAGTAAATGTTAATATAGAGGCAATATGCAATATTCTTTTAAGAGATTAGTTGCTTAGTTTTTCTTCAGTATTAAACCTATATATTAATATATTTTAAGCGCCAAAAAGAATGATTTCATTTAATACCATTATAATTTAAGCTCAAGAGTTGATACAATTAATATGCAATAGTCTTAGCGCAGTCCTACCGTAATCACGTATTCAGGTCTGAGTGGAAGTAGTTAGCATTGGTGTCCAGATTTCCTGATACAAGCGGTTGAGTTACTTGAACAATGTCAACTGATATATTTTTAATGAATGTTTGGGTATGCTTTATGTAATTTGTTTATTATAAATTATTGTAAGGATAATTGGATGTCTCAAATGGCGGAGGTAAACCTTTGAAAGAGCCGGCCATAGAGTGAATGATAAAAATATTATTATTTTGAGTTCTTTCACGCTTCGGAAGGCACGTTAAACCGTCGGTCCCCGGTACATTTACAGTCATTAGCACCCATTAAACTGTAAAGAGTCCTCCTAGTCCCTATAATAAGCACATTATTAGAGTGATGATGTTTAAATCTACGTTTCTTACTTTTGCGCACAACTTACATCCGTTAAAATTAAGAAAGAGAACGTAATAAATTGTCTTCGATATTTGTGGAAATCTCACTGACTTTACAACACGCCATTCCGAAAACTCAAGTGATTAGTTTGTTATTAAATAAACGGTATTGTTATTTATTTTACGATGATATAAAAAATATCTCAAGTCTTGACCTTAAACATTATTGTAAATTTAAAACTCTGTTGATAAATAAGAGGTAAAAATTAACTAAATAAAGTACAAAATAAAAGAAATGATTTGTAAAAATTTTACAGTTAGGAACGTGCCCGATTAAATCATTGTGAAGGTAGTACATGTATGTCAACTATTACCTTAGTCATCCTGTGATCACGGTTCCTATATAGGAGTCGAAACGTCAAGATGTAATATAACATATGCATATGCGCCAGTATCCGGTATAAAATTGTTTTATTTAAAAGGTAAAAAAGTGTTAAATAGGTTTTAATGATAATTTATTATTGAACAGATTTGTTTTTGTTATAAGAAGATGAAAAAACTAAGTGAAAGTTCATTAATGCCAAAATACTTTCTAGACGACACAAAAGAAATTCAAATAACGCCTTATTAATTCTATTGGCGTATCAAGACAAAAGTCTATACAGATTTTGCTGTTACGGCCGCTTGTATTCTGGTTTGACTTTATACCCTAAGCAATCAAGTAGGTTGAAAATAATTCCTCGTATTAAGTAGTTCAACGATTTGTTGTCTGTGGGCTCATTTTCATATATTAACAATCGGCTCATTTTTGTTGTCGTGTAACTTTGTCTCGCTTGGTCGCTGAGTACTTATTGTTATAAATACATGGAGAATTTTTTTTTTAATTATACATTTCAAATATCACTTTGCCTTTTTATTTTAAGGATCACGTCTGCGTAATGGTTTCCACTTAACTTAGGTACTTAATTGAACTAAAATGTTGAATGTTTGCGTAGTTTCTGCCTATTTAACATAATAAGGTTAGCATTAATTAACAATAAAATTACAGACATAGATAACAGAAAAGAGCATTAGCCCTACTAAAAATAAAATAAGCTTTAAAGTAAATATAAGAACCTAAGTGAGTATTAAATAATTTTGGTTTTTCAAAATCACTAATTAAAAATTAAAACAAAACGTGTTTCCAGAAATCTTTACCAAAAGAAATACACATTTTGAAATTCCATTGAAATAAAAGAACTCGCTTTTTATTATTTAAGTCCAGATTAAATTGAAAATTATTTAAATTTAATTTTTAAATATAGTATTCTTTAATACTTGTACTACCGACTAGCTTATTTGTATTCTTATTTCAATTAACAACATTATCCATTTCTTGCAGTATTAGCATCATCAGCAGTACCAAAGAACCCTCGCAAGAAGCCAGCTAACCCGCCTCCACGCGCTCCAGCGGCCGATATTGACCGCGATGCAGAAATCACCAACTCCTGCCCAGATGACGGCTTCTTCGCTGACGCTGAGCAATGTGACAAGTATTATGAATGCAGGTAAGCATTGCCACCAATTAAGAATCGCTGTATGATGATCACGTATAACGAGGTAGTAAAGGAATGGCGTCTGTATTGAATCCACTTCTAATGCTGATGCGTATTATGAGTAAAGTGTACGTTATCTTGTGGACAGTGTTTATCAATCCTGCACTGCAAAGATAATATGAAAGTCAAATCTTAAAAGAATGCATATATAAATGTCAATAAGTATTTTAAAAAACGCTAAACAAATAGTACAAAATTTCAACGAGTAAACATTACTGCACGGTTACTTGAATACAGGTTTTTGTCAAATACTTTGTTTGCTGTCCGTGATTTGAAAATAAATATCCTTGTTCGTTCATTGCCATCAACATTTTTTCATCGTCACTGTGTGATCACTATCGAGACAAATAATTTTGAAAGAAGTCGAAAGAAAGTTTTAAGCGTATACACTGCACACAGGATATACATACACATGAACCAAGCTCTTTGTGACAAGGAAGGACTTTAAACAGATATACCACAACAGATATAGACAAAACTACCAGATACGCGTCTTCTGGTATATCGTGCCAGTCCCCCAATACCGTTAGAGTACCTACCGGTGCTCTCAGTGTTGTTGAATCTAATTAAAACTATCTTTTTGCCTTATCAAAGTGATGTACAAATGTCTGTCTACTGGCAGATTAATTGAACACCTTAAATTTTAGCGCTAATTTCTTAAATTCTAGTACCTACTTAATGCAAGAATTATTTGTTTTTATATACGTATAAATTTTGTACAATAATGGCATTTTAAAATTCTCTGAAATATTTATTATTAAATCCATGTGAAAAGACTAGTTATTTCGTTGTCTTTTGTCGACGGTATTTCAGACAAATTTTATTTTTGATATTTCATTTAGGCGAGTATAACAAACAGTTTTTCAATCTTTCTTATTATAAACAATTTATTATGGTTATAAAATTTGTGATTGTGTGATCAATACCGTTTCCCCATACAATTCTTACAATGTTGAGAGATTGTTTAAAATTAAAATTAAAAGTAAAACCACAAAATGACAAATTTAGAATAATATACAACAATAAGCTAAGGATGATAATTATGGTGAAATATTGTTTACTAGGACGATTAATAGTGAGACGTGAATGCGTTACGCACAAACTTCAATCTTCGCTTTCTATCTCATTTCAGAAATGGAGAGATCATTGAAAAACTTTGTCCGGACGGCATGGTTTTCAACGACTACAGCTCCGACGACGAGAAGTGTGACTTGCCGTACAACATTGACTGTTCACAAAGGCCTAAGCTTCGTAAGTCTACATTTGATAAATTTTAAGCAAACATTAATTTATACCGGTATACTTATACTAGTTACGAGATAAAATGAAAGTGTAATATAAATTATAATAATAAAATATGTATTCGAAACCTAAGAGAGTAGTTTTGGGAGTCTAGTATTCAAATTACTCTCACTATGAAAAACTATCGTTCGATTGCTTTTACAGACATTTACTATAAGCAATATTTCTGATAATTTTCATTGTCGGAAATAGTTTGAATATACTCAAACTAGTAGTAGTAGATGCACTTTCTGTAATTTTGGTGTAGGCTGCACAGTTTATTCTGAATTAAATTTTGTTATTAGATAAGTAAAAAGCTTTTAATGCATATTATAAAGTGCAATATAATACAAATATACTTTATTGTAAATTAATCATTTATTTAAGTATATATTGGTGTGTACCAAAACTAAAAATAAAAACAGTTTAACACGTTGTATTATATCATCATAACCAAAAATGTTGAGCAATGAACGTATCAATGTGAATTCTAATGATTTATTGTGTTATTTCTTAATGCCTAATTTTTTTTTTGTATTTCATAATTTAATTTATTTCTTATTAGCGGCCCGCCCCGGCTTCGCACGAGTGGACAAAATTCTTTAAATTTTTTCTAGCATTCAATATAGCCTATGACACTCAGCAATAATGTGCCTTCCTTTTGGTGAAAGAATTTTTAAAATCGGTTCAGTAGATCCCGAGATTACCCCTTACAATTTAACAAATATACAAACACACAAACTACTTCTTTATAATATTAGTATAGATTAGTGTTGCCCAAATTCAGTCTTGGTCTTGCAGTCTTGGTCTTGTTCTTGCGTTTTTGCAAGACCAAGACCAAGAACAAGACCGCGTATTTTTAGCAAGACCAAGACCAAGACTGACCGTGCAAGACTTGAGCAAGAACAAGACTAAGCCTGCAAGACTCTTGCGTCTTGCAGCTAGGACTTAGCGCTATTTCACGGAGTAGTTAGGTGTAACAGTTCGGTGTATAGGTACGCTTAGGAATTCTATGAGACGCAAAAAACTGTATCAAAGAATATGAAAAACTGGATCTATGCGCATTACGACTAATACCATAAACATACCTACATAGCGAATAAAAAAATATCCATTAAAATCAAACTGAGTGCATGCATAGTTATGTTTTAACCATCGGCACTTTGATAATGCGGCATCAAAGGTTTTGTACTTACTTCTCAAAGAAATTTGCTGCTTTTCGGAAGCACATGGTTATAATACACGCGCCGGCGGCTTCTTTTGAAATCATATACAACAATCGTTGCCGCCGCGCCGAAATCACAACATTTGACACTATTTGATTGCCGCCACAGGGCGTAGGCGTAGGTATACTCATGCAAAATAATTTCGAATTTTAAGAGTACCTACAGGTGTTCCAAAGAATAAATAAGTTTCAGAGTGCTTATAATGAAAATGAATACATTATACTGATCACGCAAGTAGTATTATGATTAGAATAAAATGGTAAGGATAGGTAGTAGATGTCATAATAATTTATTCTAGTAAGTATATATTATAATATTGATTATATGGTTTTAAACTAATTACTTAGGTACTATTATTGTACATTTAGTCATTATATTTCTTAAGTTTTTACAAGAAAAAATAGCAAAAAAGTGTTCAAATATCACCCGTTTGATAAATATTGTAGCCACTTTTAAATATACTTGAAACGTGTAAAAAAATTCTACATAATTAATAAAATAATATAAAAAGCGTAGGTACTTACCTACTAATAAAATAAAAAGCCTGCGATTTATTATTAGTAAATAATCACGGCAGCCGAGAGTGTGTCTCCACTTTTGAATACATAAATCATAACCAGATCACTAGAGCCACTTCAAAAAAGAAATTTGTAATTCCTAGGGTTCAAAATTATTTTGGTGACAGAACTTTACAGAAGCGTATACCATATCTTCTTAATTCGTTGCCCGAAACTATTAGATGTGAAACGGATAAAAATAAATTTAAAAAAATATTAAAAGATTATCTGATGACTACTATTTAACACAACAATTGTATGTTTTTATTTATTTTTTTGCATTCACAATGCAATATTTCTATAAGATATAAAATACGTGTGTAAAAAACAACCACGCCTCCGAGCCCATCTGAGGGCTCGGAGGCGTGGTTGTTTTTTACACACGTATTTTATATCTTACAACAATTGTATCTTATTATTATCACCGCTAAATTTTCCTTCAGTTTGTTGTAATTCAGTCTAAATCCAATTATTGTGCACTTAACTTTACCTGATACAGTTATAGTTGTATTATATACCTACATAATTATAATTATAAGCTAAGAGACTAAAGATCCCTCAGTCAAACCGACAAGTCGGTTTTGTGGGACTAAATTGTATCTTTGTATTTTTTTTTCTTGTATATGAAATAAATAAATAAAAAAAAATAAATAAAAAAAAAAAAAAAGTATTTACAAGCAGTGCCCGCGACTTCGCCCACGAAGAATAGTAACTTTGGAGGTATAGTGACGTTCAGGATTTATTTATTTATTTTAAAACTTCTGTCATCAAACATACAAACAAACTCTTCAGCTTTATAATATTAGTATAGATTAGTATAGATGTACGCCAAAACATTCACTTATATGTAAAGAATAGTGATTGGCACTAATTCTTTACATATATTTTATTCACGCGTCGCGTCTGTACAAGTAGGTAATAATCTGTGTTTGTACGCCGCACGCGGCATCGTTTGATTTGCGGCGGCATCCTTTTAATAGAGCCGGCACGTGGCGAGGCGGCGCGGTAGAAAGCAAGGAAACGTACTATAAACAAAGGAATTATTTTAATTCCAGTCATTTCCAATTGAGCTGTGCTTCGAGTCTAACTTAATAATTGTTTTTACTAATTCTTGTTGTTTTCTAAAAACGTATCACGTGTACAATTTAATATGAGTGACGAAGATTCAAATTATTCTAGTCCGAGTAACGAGAGTTTGAGTCACAGATCTAAAAGACCCAAAAGCAAATTTGAGGAGTTTTTCGAAATAATTCATGCATCCCAAACTGCCTTGTGTAAATTGTGCCAACATAAAAAGACTGAAATAAAAATGAAAAACAGAAACACTTCAGGCTTAAGGAAACATCTAATATCTTTCCACAAAAAGGAATCACAAATATTTCTTCCTGTTAAACCAAAATTAAGTGGAGATATCACAAGCTTTTTAGTAACCGCTGGAAGAAGTGGACAGGTAAGAATATATTTTTTTTATATGAAAACTCCAGGAACTCAAAAAAGTCTTTTTTGAACAAATGACTTTAAACTGACTTCGGAATATTTTATAGATATTGATAAAATAGTAATACATAGGTACATATTTCGCGTCATTTTTAACAATGGTCGAAATTGTCGCTACGGGAATTTTAACTCCGCGTAGCTGTTCATGCGATACTTTCAAAAACGCCATTAACTTACGTAAGTATTTTTGAGTTAGTGGTGTTTTCATCTAGGGGTGCGACATATTAAGTATGTAATTATCGTCTTAAATATTTTTATAAACACCTATATTTTCATTTGTTTTCATAATCGGCCAGTAACAACTAAGTACTTTATTTTGGTAAATTACAGTACAGTGCAACCTTAATATAACAAATGTCAATTTAACGATTTTCTCGATTTAACAACAACAAACCTCCTCCTCCTAAACGCTCAAACCTATTATGTTTTAAATAATAACACAAGATTTATTGTTTTATTTCAGTCGGAAAACAGCAGTGACAACATCACGACAGCTACAGTTGATTGGGTAGTGAAAAAATATCTTCCCTTCTCATTTTTCGATGACGAAGCTACACAAGTATATTTTCGACGTATTTGCCCTAATATGGAGTTTCCTAAAAGGTCTACACTTAGAAGGAAAGTCAAAGAGCGATTTGAAGAGCTCCAATTTAATCTCAAGGAACGACTTCAACAATTATCATCTAAAATGTCATTTACCATTGATGGGTGGACGTCAATTGCTGGTAGGAGTTACTACGGGGTTACTATGCATTATATAGACAACGAATGGAAGTATCGATCTGTAGTTCTTGATTTTATACCATCACGCGGTCGACATACTGGGGAAGATATTGCAACGATTTTCCATGAATGTTTATTGGAATATGGCATAATTGATAAAATACAAGGTATCACGGTCGACAACGCAACTGCAAATACCAAATTTATGTATGAACTGGGCAAACAGTTGCCACACTTTGATTCAGACAATCAACATTTCCGGTGCTTTGCTCACATTTTAAACCTTGGTGTACAAGATTTATTAGAGACCTTAGCATTACACTGTGAGTCTGACACTAACGCGCAAGATCAGCAGTATGAAGACTATGCAGACGAAACTGAGGAAGATGAAGAATATGCACCAAATATTGCTGACTCGCGTACATCTGTAACAAAGTTACGCAGTATTTCCAGTAAAATAAAAAGAAGTGAGATAGTGAAGAAGAAGTTTCAGTCTGCTTGTGAAGCAGCTGGCGTGCCATCAAATCTAAATGCCATTCTTGACTGTCCAACAAGATGGAATTCCACACATGATATGATTGGATTTGGTTTAAAAGTGAGAGCGGGCATTAACATATTGTGCAGTTCTGTCACCGAATTGAATGATTTTCAAATCACAGCTAGTGAATGGCAGGTACTCGAAAAATTACATAAATTTCTAATAAACTTTAAACTTTTAAGTACAAAACTTGGTGGAGACAAATATGTTACATTACCGCTAGTCATTGTATCATTCAATCTCTTGCTAGATAAAATTGAATCCATGGTAAAACAGTTAGATGAGAAACCTAATCGATCTGAAGTGGATGAAAGGCTCATTCTAGCTTTCCAAGCAGCTCGAGACAAAATGCTTAAACATTATAAGAAGAGCAACTGGATTTATTGTACTTCTTTAATTTTAGACCCAAGGCATAAGGCTCAGACTTTTGACCTGACAATGTGGGGGAAGCAACTTAAAACAGAAAGTCTGCGCAAGTTCAATGAACTTTATGAAGAATATAAAAGTCTACACTCACTGAACAAATCTCTGGAATTGCCAAGAAAAGAAAATAAAGTATGTGATGAAGATGAAGACATTATAGACTTTGATAAACTCTATGAATGTCCCTCGACGTCATCTGGATCTTGTCTTCAAGGCTTAGTGATAGACGAGTTGGAGGAGTACCTGAGAAAACCAAGAACTGCCAGCTCGGAAGACATTTTAGATTGGTGGAGGACGCATGAGACAGAGTATCCGACTTTATCGAAGATGGCCCGTGATTTTCTCTCAATACCTGCAACTTCAGTACCTGCTGAGAGATTATTTTCTAAAGCATCATTAGTAATTAGAAAACATAGAAATAGGTTAAGTGATGAGTCAGCCAGATGGTTACTTTGTATTAATTCTTGGTCAAAAGAATTGATATAAAGTAACATAACCTAATGATAAAGCTGTTGTGTACTGTTATGTTTGATTTGTGTTGTATTTTATTTTTGATTGAAATAAATGATAAATCATAAAACTCTTTTATTAAATTTCATGCAAGTTGAGGGTTCAATCTCTTTCTAGACAGACATTGTTATTTAAAATACAGTCAAGTTATTGTAATTAATTTATTTTTTTACATGTTTTAGCAAATGTAAGCTTATAAATCATAAATGTTTATTAAGAAACAGTTACTTCCATGGAAAACGACATATAGGTCAGTTGATTTTTCGACTTTCTTATCAAATCTTCAGTTATTTATTAATCTGATTGATCTTTACTATGGCTATGTTAATTCAAGCTCACAATGTTCCAATTCTAATACGTTTTTCTAAGATTTAAAGTAAACTTTAATAAATAGCAATAGACTAATAGGTAATTGCAAGACTTGCAAGACTCTTGCTGCAAGACCAAGACCAAGACCAAGACTGCAAGCGCAAGACCAAGACCAAGACCAAGACCAGGTGTATTGGCGCAAGACCAAGACCAAGACTGGCTAAGTCTCGTCTTGTTCTTGCATTTGGGCAACACTAGTATAGATGTGTGTTGGACTAGTGCTATCCTGCTCTATGGTACACTATACGGCTCATAACTTAGGATATAATGACATAATGATACTTGGTAATGATTTCTTAACATAAACACTAAATAAGCACACTCTGTTTGAGGAGGCGAAGATGTTATAATAATAAGGCGAAAATTTAATAGAAATTAAAGTGAATAAAACAATGAATCGGAATTAGAATGATACAAAATTAAAAGTTTGTATGTCAGCTGTGACGCGTGACTGGAGTTTACTCTTTAAGAACGATTGTCTTTGAACAGGCACAAAAAAAATATATAAAACTTCAAAATAAAAGTGAAAGGTACGCATGATAGGTTGCGCACAAAAAACCTAACGCTGTAATTGGATCACTAAATTTTACCCTTCATATTTTTATCATACCTGGCGCCTTATATGAAAATCAATTCTTAAGGAATAAACTTCAAAAAAGTGGCAGGAATTATGCATACAGAACAAAAAATTAACAAAAAAGAACAAAAAAGGTTTCAAGACGACTATTAACAAAAAAATACAAGTTGCGGTAATACCCAATAATTTTTGCTCAATATGCTCTTTCATTAAGCACAATGTTTTTCTCAAATGTGACAAGTTAGTAAGAATTATGACTTTAAATACTATCTTGAACTGATGGTCTATTAACGTTACACATTATATTTCTATTGTATTTCGACATCAATAAATAATCATTTATAAGTTGAATCTATTTTAAACTAGATTATTTATAACCGCGTACTCAACTATATAACACCATTCTAAAAATTTATATTGGCCAACTTTTCTTAATTTAATTTTTTTTTCCTATATTATAATATTGTGTTTGACATACGAGTATTACGTCTTTGGTCAACGAGAAATTAATAAAGGTCGAACAATCGAAACGGCAGGTGATATTTTTGGCAGGTGTTTTACAAAACGGTTTCAAAATTAAATGACTCTGACCTGTCATTATAATTATAGGTATTCTCTCAAAGATATTATTGAGTTTGTCTACATACTATAAATACTATTTTATTTATTTATCTATTTATCATCTTTATATTATTCCCTACGAATTCATTAATAGTTATAATTAAATACAAAATAAAAATGGTATTATATACTTCTGATTTGTTTATAATATAATTCTATGAACCGCATCAATGCAAAACACACTAGAACCGAGGGTCGGCACAGATTGGAACAACTTTCCATTCTCAAGTGAAGAACGACCTTGGGCGATTGAATCGTGGCTAATTTTATCGAGCACTATGGCACTGCTGTGAGCGGGAAGTAAGTTTATGTAAATTTAGTTGATCTGACAATTTCCATTCTTGCATAGTTAAAGGGAGAAATGAATTAATATAAATATATAATTTTATATGGTTCTTGAATACTTCTCACACCTGAGGCGTTTTTAAAAGTGGGAGTACTTGCACATAGTCTAACTGGTATTCTTAAAGCAAGCCTTTGAATCGTGCTCATGAAGGACAAGCTTTAAAGCGCTTAGAAGAATAAGGCGAAACATTTAGAAATTTCGAATGAGTGGATATTTTTAATAAATTGTAGTCAGTATAAAACAAGTAATAATTTACTTACAGAAACGCCTCAACCCACCCTGCATTGCCCACGTCTCCACGGCTATTTCTCCCATGAAGATCCCAAGGAGTGCGGCAAGTTCTACTTCTGCGTGGACGGCAAGTTCAACATGATCACCTGCCCTGATGGTCTCGTCTACAACGATAAGACTGGCATCTGTACCTGGCCTGATGAAGCTAAGAAGAAGGGCTGTGGTGCCGCTGGTAAACGAACTATAAATCATTAAAGTTGCTTAGTTTTATGATTTTTTGTTAAATAATAGGTTTGATTATGTGTAGAAAAAGTGTTGGTACTTAAAAGTGGAGATAAGAACATTTCCCAAGTATCTATCGAAATCATCAAAATCAACATTACTAATATCATCATACTAGGATAGGATATATAACACATATCGTCGATGCACCTTACCTTAACATGGTCATGTATCATCGGGGGTCAGATGTTGATGACATTGACCCAATGCAAATAAGATAAACTTTTTGACCTTTACATGTATTTAGTTCTTATACTTCAACAACCATCGCACATTTAAATAAACCACTTTAACTTAGTTTACGAATCGTTTAAACTTGTATTTTTATTTTTAATCCGGACATATAGACCCCGGCATGCGCAGTAGTGAATAATGTACCTAAACTTGCTACTGCGAATGTCACGTCATTTCAAAATCAGGTTCAACTTATATGCCGGGAATTATGCTTATGCCGGAACTTATATGCTGGGAGCCACAGGATCATAGGAACTTAGATAAGAAACGATTTCTGGAAAGAAGTCGAAACGTCAGGATTAAATATATAAAAAAAACAAGAATTTATTCTTGATGCGTAAATCTGGTTGAAGTAGGTTTTATTCAAATGACTATATTATCTTTTATAACTTAAGTCTCTATGCTATAATCCGTCCGAAGCTGTTACATTTTATTTGATTGAAAGTGACTAAGGTTGATTATTGTTCCGTACATTGTCGTAGAATAGCAAAAACCCGTTAAGGTGTTGTAAATGGCGACAAATGAGATTGGAGATAATCACGATATATGTCCCATAGATCATAAAATGGGCAACATGCCTGCCAACCATAGAGATTATGGCAAGAACCCCCATTTTTTCTCGCAGTTTTCTATCTAGTAATGAACGTCTTTCAGCTAAAATGATTATGAGGTTTACTAGGCACTTAAATAAATATGAGCAACAATTATGTTAGAACCATTAATTATGATAAGTAAGGTAATAAAATAATTATTTTGGTAATACATAATCTTTTATAAAATGTCATAATGTTAGCTGCGTTTTATGTCATTTTTGAAAAACTCCGTGCTTGACTAATTAGTATGCCCAGTCCCGTGATAGAACAAACGAACGAAATATATGCCAACATTTTATTTCAACATTCTATTATCGTTTTCTATAACATAAGCTTTAGTTAAAATCAGTGCAATTTATTTACTTATAGTTATCGGATGTTATCCAACATTTTGTAGGAAATCACAACAGTTATTTATTATTAATTTACGCCTACATCATTTCACAGACGTGTTCCAGTTCGATTGCCCGCCCGTGAACGAAACTTTCGGTCTGACCCACCCACGGTACGCGGATCCTGAAGACTGCCAATTCTTCTACGTGTGCATCAATGGTAACACACCACGTCGCTCCGGCTGCAAGTTGGGACAGGCCTTCGATGACGTTACTAAGAAGTGTGAGTGGGCAAGAAAGGTCCCTGAGTGGTAAGTACTGCGTTACTCTTGATCAAAAAGTATTTCATAATATAAAAATTCCGTGTGATATTTCTTCAGGAGCCTTTTGTTTTTTATTTTATTCTATATTGTTTTTGGGACGTCACAAATCAGTCCTCCTGCCTCCTGCGATATCTTTCGATACACTTTACATTTAATAAAATGTTCTATTTTCTTACATTCACACCAATTACCCTAGCCCGACGTAACATTTATTTTGCATACAAAAAATATAGAAAAAATATATAAATTACCTATAAATAAGGTACAATACTTATTCATCATACAATCATTCACATTCGGGATCAATTGTTTAGCTTCGAAGGTAGGCTTACACCCACTTGACCAAACCGGTTCTTAATATTTCTCAGGAATTTCGCAAAAAATCTGTTGGTCTTTAAAATATTTACACTATGTGTGAACTAAACCAGTGCCACAGCGAATTAAAATTAATACAATATGTTTAATACATATATTAGGCAAGCTTTTATTTCAGTTTTTTTTAATTTAAATAATGTTAAATGATACAAACCTTTTCAGTGCTGATTGGTACAAAGGACAATTGACTGACGCTGAGTTGGACGCCCTGGAGAACCCCCCTACTGTGAAGCCCAAGCCTTCTGGCTCTCAGCCATCGCGTCGCAAGCCCCAACGTCCCGGCAAAGGAAAAGCGATCGAAAACGAAGAAGCATAGGCATTTATTTAGTTAGGCTAATAAATTATATGTAAGATTCAATTGTTTTATTATACCCTAACTCGTTTGAGATCGACTTGATTTTTTATTGGAACTCGATAAACGTAAGATATTACACAAATATTGAAGTATAAATTACCATAAAAAATCCTATTTTCAACATTTCTGCTGGCGGATTTTTGTTCTCTAACATAGAAAAACTATGACTTGAGAGTTTGATTTTAAAGCAATAAATGAAATTTTATGCATGTTCATACAAATATCTAGACGCATCTTTAAAAAGTTTTAAATTTATAAATGATTGAATAACGGAACGTTATTTTTTAAGATTAACTAAATATAAGATAACTAAATATAGGATAAGCTGTAGGAACTGTTCAAGGTTTCAAACCTAATCTGAATTAAAGATAACAACACCAAATTATTTGAATTGAAAGACAAGTAACCATACCATATTCAGATCCTTGTCATCGTGTGTAATGTAAGGTACCAAAGACAACAAAGAAAATGACCCCTAATTCAATTGTTAATCGGGTAATATCAATAGCAATATTCCGGCTCTATCTTCTAACCCTAGTTATAACGTGTAATGAAAAAGTCTCATGGTAACAAAACTATTTGGGTTAGCATACCCAAATTTGACTGTTCTACCATTTATTATTAGGGATTTTATTATTACGATTTTGTCCTCAAAGCAGCAGCTGCAGAACATCAAGTTAAACTAATTCTTCTGATTCGCACACCTTTGGAAAATCGGTGTAAATAGGTAAATAATAGGCATAAGCATAACAATATATATATATATATATATATTTAGGTTCAGAACTCGTCACATAACATAGGCAACGTTTGACGATTAATCTATAGAGATTTTTATTATTTATAACATGGCATATTATTAATTACTTTGTGAAATATTTACAGGGTTCAAGGGCTGTTAAGGGCTTGCTGACATTTTTGTTATCTGAATCAATATTTATTAGAATCCAGGCGGTCCTCTACTTTCAGTTCAGTAATAGTTCAGGAGTTGGGAAACCATTCCACATAGCTGGAGTTAAATAAAAAAAAAATTGGCTAGTGTCTAAAAGGGACGAAGTCATTTTCAATGGACATGCACTGCAAATGGTCAAAATGGAAAGCTGCAGAATTAAGTAAAATATCATAAGGGCTTATTTTATTTATTTTTAACTTTAAAAATATACAATTTTATACTTGAACCTAACTTGGACTTTCTTTTAGACAGGAGATAAAAGACTTTATTGTATTACAGTATTTTTATCACCTTTTAATGTTATACTTGTTGAAATATCCGAAAATATCTGAAATAACTTTTACTTTAATATTTATAATTTATCTTGTCTTTACCTCTTTTCGCATCTCTTTTTAGTTCTCATTCCTTTGTTCCTCTGTCATACTTACTCTCTTGCTCACTTCCTCAGTTAGACGCTATTAGCTTTACTTCTTTCTTATAAAATTTGGCGCTTATATCCACAAATAAAAATAAGATAAACTTTATTTAGAAACTTTATTTTTTCACACATAAAATCCTATTTACATTCTCATATTTTCACAGTATTTACAGAAATATGAAATACATATATACTTAAATAATATTGGAACATAATTATGAATATTTTTGTATATCTCTACGGTAACTAATATCACGCTCGAATCAACTGTATATTTGGTAAAAGAGTTTCAAAGCAATTGGCTGGAGATTCACAAGTTAGTAATATCAATAAACAGTTTTCGGTGGAAGATATTCCAGAAACATTAATTAAGTGAGAAATTAAATAATGCATGAAAATAAAATATACTCAAACGATAGTATTACAAAACGAAAACGTAGTTTCTCATTATATCTACCCAAATATATCGAATTCCTTCAGTCAAAATATTATAAATAGAAATAACAAACGATATCTCGACATTTTGTTATAGTTTAAGGTGCTGTCAACCTTTAAAAAAGGTATCCGCTAAATCATGTAGTACCAAACTTTGAAAGGGATGCTATAATTTTTTACCATTTCCAGGCAAATTGCAAGCTAATTCACAATTAGAATGTTACTATCCAGTTTGAGGGATATTCATCGGCCAATAAAAACCGCGCACTTTAGTGGGATATAATGAAACTTACAATAAAAATAAGCGATTTTGATAGTTGTATCTGTTATCGTTTTCGTCTTGTAATACAGAAGCTACATATACTATAAAGATAAAATGAAAACGAAACTATTAAATACTATTACACTGGGTAGAAGGCGGAACTTAGAATATTTGTAGTTTTTTCTCAGACTTCAAACGAAATCCGATAATCAATTAAAACTGGAAGTTCCACATGAGTCAAAGCAATATGTTTAAGAGACTAAGATATAAACTAAAAGAAAAATGAAATGGTACTGTTATTTTATTCAGAATCGTAGTTCTTTTTCAAAAACTTGAGATATTTGCGACTAGATGCCATCTTAGATACTTCATAGTTTCGTTTTCATTTTGTTAACAGAAGCCTTTCAAGATCAATCAGTGGCCACAGTGAGGAACTAATTCAGGATCTTCACAAGTTAGGTTCTGGTCATCGAAGACCTTGCCTTCCTCGCAGGTGATGAGACGTGGCTGACCCTCGACGCAGGTTATCAGCCTGTGGCAGTCTCCAGGTACGGGGAAGCGCGGGAAAGGCCAGAACTTGGCGGCCTGCGTGTTGGATGGGACTTTGGCGGGGCACTTGAAGCCGACAACAGCTGTAAAAAAAACCAGATAACAAGGCATATTTAACGTACATCATAAACAAAAGAGTGATGAAAATAAAAGACGTGATTGGAAACAAAAGATTAGAACAATATGCATATAATATGACGTATTAGGCGTTCATTATACACGTATAGTTTGAGGTATCTTGTTTGATTCATGTCTATGTATTATCTGTATAGATTTTGAATCTAGTACAGATTAAAAAATAGTTTTAACATTAGATGTCTATGCATGTTCACATAAAGCGGTTGTTTTGATAGATAAGCAGATGAATATAGCGTATTCGTACAAATTTGCAGATTATTATAATTATTAACAACTTGATATTAATATTATTTACATGTTTATATTTACTTATATTTTATATTCATTGATATGAACCAAAACACACAAGGGTACAGTAAAGAAGGATAATTTTGAGACATCCTCTTGTTTTAGAGAGCGAAGAGCAATATCCTAGGTTTTTAATGAAATTAATTAGCATCTATCTGCAACGATTAAAATTGACAATAAAATAAATTTATATATTCCAAGATTTTATTGCAAGTAATGTTTATTTATCTTAAATAATTCTAGGTATAAGTTTAAAATCGTGGTAACTAAAACTAACCACACGGCATAATATGTAGCTGCTGTACATATATTGATATAAATTGATAATACCTTCAGGATTGCAGAAGGGCTGGAGGAGATCTGGCCAGTTGCAGCCGTGAGTGCGCTCGTCGTAGACCAAGCCGGGAGTGCATGGCTCCTGCTCGGGGATACCGAAAGCGCATTTGATGTAGCTAGTTGAGCACTCCGCGCTGTCTGGGTAGATACCGAACTGGTACTCACAACCAGGAGAGGAGAGTGGAGTCACTGAAACAACATGAAGAATGCTACTATTAGTATGTTTTTTATTTGAAGAATAATTATTCAACAAATGCATTAATCGGTTCACAGAAATGACGCTTAGGTGTAGTATTTTGAGTTTCGATGACGACCTTTAAATATGATAAAAATGATTTTAAGTGGGTTCTTCGAAAATATAATGAGTTCAAGTAACAGGTGATTGGGATAACTTTAGTTTTTTATTTATTATAATTTGCTTTGAATGTTTCATATTATTGTTTTAAATTTTTGGGCGAATAAGTAAACGACTAACTTATCGGTTCTCGATCAAAGCAATATTTTTTTCTTTTATATTCTCTTTCCCAAGATACCGCGTGGGAAATGACACGTTGGTTTGATTTTTTCCAGATTGAGGTCGGTGGAAGGTCTCAGACTCCCCTTGTGAGTACTGTAATAGCAATATTCAATCATCGCAAAATGATGGTCGGTCGCATAGATATCAGAATTGATTCAAGACTTACAGTCAGCCTTCCTCTGCCCGCAATCTACGGCCCAGTTATAGTTGCAGTGATTATGCACAGCGCCTTTGCCGTCGAACAGCAAGCCGTTTTCACACGTTTCCACTGTCAGGGTCCCGTTGGTGCAGAGGAAGAATTGATCGCACAGCTCAGGGTGCGCGTACGCCTGAAACATTATGATATTAAAACTTATTATTTTCTTTATCGAAAGCTATGTGGAATTTGTTTGTCATCTCTAATGATGTATTTTAATATGCTTTTCATAAAAGAACAGACATTATGTATAAAATGGAAATTCATGGTTGCACGACAAAAAAGAAATTATGTTCAACAGAAAACAGTAAAAAGTAAAAAAAAAATGTATATTGTATTTGACGCATTTATTATTAATTATTATTAAGTATGAAAATCATTAAACAATTGAAGGTAGTATCTTAATAATTTTAAATTATCAGACGTTCATAGGTAAATACGTCACTTGAGAACAAAACGTATCGATTTGGCGAATATTGTTGTGTGTAAAGTTTTGAAATAAGAAAATAGCCCGAGCTATGAGCTTTTTTTATGTGATTTATGTATGAATTAAGATAACTCATTTCAGTTTTGTTTATAGTAATTACAAATCAAAGTAAAAAAATAGAAAAACTACGCCAGTCAGAGTCTTATGAAACAACTTATTCTTGACAATGAATATGCGAATTTCGCATCTATATATTTTGTTAGCTAATGTAGAGTCATCAACAGTTTACAATCGACTACAAATATTTTACTAGTAATAGTGAAGTCCAAGAACTGAACTTCTGACAAAGTAGGTGCAACGGTAACGGAGGGGTGAATATTTTGTTTTAGCGGGTGGTTGTCTTAACAGATTTTGTCAATTTGAATACAATGCGAGAAACAATATTTTAATGCGAAATGAAGAGTTTTAAGATATTGTTCTTGGATAATTATTAACAGATACTGAATTGATATAAAGAGTCGAGACTCTGATTTTGATGGGTTCATATTATATTTATATGATGAGCCGAATCATTGATTTCCAATTTAATATATATCCGCTTTTAGTTATCTATGGTACTAATTCAACTTAGTTCACATTTGTAAATTATCAATTTGTTTCCAAAATGTTTGCATTTAAATTGCAAAGTGTAAAATATTTTACACTGTTTTGAGTGGGATGTGCCGTTGTTATACTATGTATACTATGTATAATATGTAAAAATTTATTATAAATAAAATACTCACTTGAACTCCGTATTGCTCAGGACATTGCGGAGCATGCTCAAGCAGGATGCCAGCGTGCGCTGTAAAGGAAATTAAAGGGATATCATTATTGTATACAATTAACATATTATGTGAAAATTAATGGTTAGTACTATTTACTCGACATACACTGAGACAATTCTAAGTGTCTTCTTTCAGCTTTTCTAAGGTTTCGCTTGTATATATTTATGGTATCACAAGGATCAAAACAAAATATAAAAAAAAGTATGATGTAGTCATTATCTAATAAAAAAAGTCTTGATCATGTTATAAAAACTTTTTGATTTTGCATACTACGTCATAAAAGCTTTTAATTTTATTGTAACAAAAGTATTTTACTCTTTATTGGGTCACTGATGTTACGGTATTGACTATATTTACATGTATATAATGTTAAGACATTAATAATTACAATGAAATCAATGTTTCAATAACTATAATTATTTTAACTAAACCTAAAACTAAAAACCTTAAAAATATATATATAATATAATGACTAAAATATATTATTAAAAGAAGTCCCTTTAGGCAAGGTTCCGAAGATACTGGCAGCGTTCCAACTTTGGTAGCATGACTTATTCTTTGTCCGAGGTAACTGCCAGCTCTTCGGTCTCCTGTGATGTCGACTAACCTTTTTGATATTTCTTTAAAAAGCCTTATGGCGCTAGGACCCCACGGACCAAGGGTCTCGGCACCGAATGGGACAAAATCATATTCGGAGCCTAGACCCCTGTATTTGCATACTTTAGCTTTTGACGTGACAACGTCTTAAATTAGGTTGCGGCTGGGAGTCACTTATGAAAAAGTGTAACGCTCGGTAACGTTACGATGAGTCACCGAACGAGAGAGAGGCCCGCCGAATGCCTTGCGTCTCTCTCCCACTCAACTATGATCGGTCTGCCGCGCGCATTGTGCAATTTAATTATATTCATATCAATAAATATTCTACCGAGAAAAAGACGTTGTCACGTAAAATCTTCGCCCGTAAAACCGACTTTACAGGCAAAAAAAAAAAAAAAAAAAAAAAAAAAAAAAAAAAAAAAAAAAAAAAAAAAAAAAAAAAAAAAAAAAAACATATTTTTTATATCTTTGTCATATTGAAGCTATACTTCTTTAGGCGCATTATGAAAAAATTGTGAGAGTGAAATTTTAAGATGCGCGCGCATCACTGTGACACAAAATTATCATGTTGAAGTTGGCCGCAAAAGCGACATAGAATAAACCAGCAGGATAAAGTTGGCCGCTAATTATGAATGTGTGTGTGTGTGTGTGTGTGTGATTTTAAATTATATATGGTACTTAACAATAATTTACATAAAATTATAATATTAGTTGTCTTTGCCTAGTAACGATAAAGAAGTATAACTTCTTACGTGCGTACATAAGTACACACAACGGTTTTTTCAGTCACTTCACAAGCCGTAACAGCTCTGTTGTTGGTTCCAAGTAGATGGGAAGGGGCCAGCGTGTCTGAACAGGTTGCATCCCATACCAGCACCCGGCCCATCTTCCATGCAATCAAATTCATATCGTCCGGTCTCTTGCCATCGTCTCTTGCAATACCAGTTGGCTCAAGTAGGCTTGGCACGTTGTCGGTGGCAAGGGACCGGCGTATGATATCGTTAAGTGCGGCATGTCTTTGGCATGACAGTCCATGATGTCCTAGCTTGTCGATATCACTGCCACAGGGACATTTATGAGGAGCGCATACCGGAACCCCAAGCCGTAGACAGGTTGCGATTCGGAGCGAGTCAGGCTCAAGAAAAGTTCCTATATTTGACGAAGGCTTTTATTTGCTGTATCAACTTGAGCCAAAGTTTGTCAAATATAAGGGTTTTCAAGGCGACTTAATTGGTTCGCGATGCACTTTCAATATAATGAGTGTGCTCATATGTGTAATTTGCCTCGTGAGCCGTAACATTGCCCAAGAGGTCGTTGGGCGCCAATTACGCTAGCGATTGTTTCTTACAGCAACCTACTAGAAACTTATTTTAGTAAGTAACAGTTTAAATTCTAGATTTTATCGTAAAACCAACCAGCTATGAAAAGGGGGATTTAAAGTTTGGTTGTTGTTTCTAATAGTAACTTTGGATCGAATTAACTAATATTCTACAAAGAGTTTTGTCTTGTTGTGTGTATGGGACGTATACATTGCCGCTATACCAAGATGAGTAACGAGATGGCAACTGAATCTCGATGTACTTATTAGATACGAGTATATATAATTGCAAAGTAGGTTAGTTCTATAAAATATGATGTAATTTATAAGATTCTTATCGACGGAGAAGTGCCAATAACACCTAACTGCTAAATTCAAAATAATACACAAGCTGAAAAAAACGTTTAATTTCTGGTTAAGGTTAAAATTAGTTAAAAAATTTGTTCATGTATTTTTTAACTTGATGCGCTTATAACTGAAAATACGCTTAGAAAATTTCATCAAAACATGCAAATAACGAATTCTAATTCGAAATGACAAAAAAGTTAATTTCTCGACGAATTTCAGTTAGGAGGTCTTGGCACTTCGCCGTCGTTATGCTAATGTAATTGTAATATTAAGTCGTAAAAATTATAAGCGCTAAATATGCTCTGTACGAAATTAATGTAAGGCATGGTAGATTGGTAAGGCCGATTCGTTTATTTCCTTCACCTGTAAAATACTATAGCGTTATTCAATGTAGATAAATAACATTTGATCTATACTATAATAATATCATTCCTTATATTCATCCCGCGTATATTAGCTCAAAGTAAGCACCGTAAGGCTTGTGTTAATGATACTAGGTTTACGTCTGTACGTGATATACATAGATATAATTAGATGAATTATATTCATTAAAATACATATAAATACCTATAGCTTAGGCCCAATGCATGAAATTGATCATGCGAACATGTGCCCCATATTGAACTCGAATTATTGTTTTTAGTTTAGCTTTGAAGGTGTTCCTCCTGCTTGAGCAAACAAGTGGTCAAAGTAAAATGTAAACAGTAAAATTTATCAGCGTTTTAAATGTTCTTAGTTAAAAAATGGTTTCTTATTGGAACAACTATTATATACAGTTAAATAAAATAATGAAACCTGTAAGAAATATTAATAAACAGTCGTATGAATAGTGTCTAACATGCATAGAGTTTATATAGGTACTTTCGACTTCACGTATTATGCAGAAATGTCATATATTCACATTCAGCGTAGTCTTTATTAAGTTCAATGACGGTACAAAAACCGATTAAACAATACAGATAAGTTTATTATTAAATCGAACCAAGTTGGCTTAAATATGGAACCTCTGAGATAGTGATACCCGAAACCAGCATATTAATCAAGTGGCTAGTTACCGAGGGCGAGGAGTACTGAACAATAAATGGGTTAATCGTTACTGTGCGTAATTCTTCATAAAAAAGTATAGCAAACGCAAAACAAAAGAATGTTGTTCTATTTTTGAATAAATTGTCTAGTTATAGGAACGCTTCTGATTAAAATGCTGAAGGGTAATAGCAATAGCGTTCTTGTACCTTAGGTATCTTATGAATGCGGATCATGTCAAGCAGTAAAATTGCCAGTAATAAATATGAAAACAAAAATAATCGCCCAGTTAATCCGATTTAAGTGGTTTTATTGTATGAATGTAAAAAAACCGGCTTTCAGTTTTATACCTATAATTTTATTTCAATTAAGTTTCATTCATATTTCAATGCAAAAAGGTTTAGAAGTTATACTCAACGTATTACTTATAATTAAGATTGTTCTACAAATCGTGAGATTGAAGATAAATGATAGATTATCGATTACACAACGTAACTACCGCGACGTAACAAGCAAAGCCGTTGAACCACGAGTCATCGTCATTTAATCACATTTATTCACCACTACCCCTACTAAGAATAGTTCGAGAACCTTAAACGAAAACAATTTTTTGAAAAATAATCGACGGGAAATATTTTATACATAAAATAATTATCATACATATATAGCTTGTAACACATAGCCACAGACATTATGTATGGCATAGAGTTATTTTGGCACTTGACGACGTTTGATCTTCTAAAACGGATACCTATTTTCTAAATAAATTCATAATATGATATACCCAGTTATTCTGTCTCTTTAAAAGTTTTATCTCATATATTAATAAGAATGATGAATGACGATTTTAATTATTTCTTCAATAAATAGGATAATGAAAGTATTTTGTGTTAAAATATAAGGTGCAAAAGATACCGTATTATATAAGAACTAGCTGACCCGGTAACGCGTTGTTATGGTAACGCGTACACAATGGAAAAAGAGCGGACAGACAAACACACAAACAACAAATTTGTATTTGTTGTTTGTGTGTTTGTCTGTCAAACAAACGCGCGTTAGTCGCATTTGCAACGCGCCACAGAAGTGATGCCAACGCGCTACAGCATCGCGACGGTATCGATGCTTTATTAAATGGGTGCTCCCAATATTGACGCTGCTTTCGTTGCCCACTCTTCGGCTGCTTACGTAAAAGCAGCACCAGAGACAACGTGACTAATGTTGCCTCAACAGAGTCCATCTTGTAACTGTAGCGATCGCAGGTAATTTTGTGCCGTTACTAAATCGCGTTTGCAGCGCGACAGAAGCGCGACGGTATCGCGTTTGCATCACGACTGAATCGTGTTTACGTGGGCGAGGGCACACAGCTTGCGACTGTATCGCTACGAACGCGCGACAGAAGCACTACTGCATCACTACAAAAAGTCGCCGTGGGCGAGGGCTCTAAGATTATAGATTTATTATAAAAAATACCGAATCTATAGATTTGACTTCAGTAATTTAATTTAAGTACCCGGACAGTTAAATATATATAAGTAATTATTTTTTCTACTGTCAATGCAAAAAGATCAAAATTTTAAAAAGTTCGATAGTGATATTTATAAAGAAAAAAAACTGTTATTATTGAATAGTTATAAATTATACAGACGATTGTTTCTTAATTTAGTTCACAATTCAGTAAATGCTCAAGATCAAATTCCTATAGTAGAGGCTGTGTCGTGTGCAGTCTCCGGCGTGAATGAGGCAACTTCACGACTTGATGTCGGCCGTTGTATCGCCAACTTTTACTTTTGTTACGATACTCCACAACCGTATTCAAACACGATTTATATTCCAATTCTCCATTAAAATATGAAAACCATTTGATACAGAAAGTTGTAAACGGTGCACTCTATACCCGCAGTGCATACAAAAAAGATACGAATCATATGTTTAATTACAAAAAAAAAAAATTTTGTGTGATAAAAAATGCAACTCATTCAACAACAAACTTCGTGAATAAGAATTAATATTCTAAATAAATCATCTTGTCAGATGTCGAGGTTATTTATTTAAATGTTTAAATTTCATCAATGACACCATGATAGCATGACACTTTACACTCTAAATAATTAATTATACTAATTAATAACTTGATCATCAAACATGTTACACGGTGGTCACTCGTCATGTTTTAACTTGTAACAACATTATTTAACAACTAGTTATTGACATAACCAGTTTCATTACCAATTTCTTAGTTGATTTCGTAATGCTTGTCTACACTAAGTGGAGATTTGGACGGCTTAATAAACTGCACCTTGTTATATTAGTAATCACTTAAGATGGTCTTAAGTAAATACTTGAAATACAAAACCTCTTTTATTCAATGTACAAATTTATCGTTGATTCTTCTATCAATTGGTGAAATATCATGATTTTGTGTTTGCTTCTTTAAAACCCCAACACAGGTACTTTGATTTCACAACCTCAAGGATTTATCATTTAAAGAATGCTAATATATTAATTGACCTCACCTCTATGCACAAAAAATGGTTTTTTTTTTTTTTTTTTTTTTTTTTTTTTTTTTTTTTTTTTTTTTTTTTTTTTTTTTTTTTTTTGCCTGTAAAGTCGGTTTTACGGGCGAAGATTTTACGTGACAACGTCTTTTTCTCGGTAGAATATTTATTGATATGAATATAATTAAATTGCACAATGCGCGCGGCAGACCGATCATAGTTGAGTGGGAGAGAGACGCAAGGCATTCGGCGGGCCTCTCTCTCGTTCGGTGACTCATCGTAACGTTACCGAGCGTTACACTTTTTCATAAGTGACTCCCAGCCGCAACCTAATTTAAGACGTTGTCACGTCAAAAAAATAGTCGATGTTTAATCGAATAAGTATCGCATGACAATATAATATCAATGTGACAAAGTAAGTTTGTCATTTATTTATACTTCATTGGATAACGATATTACTTTTTCAGCTGTAACTTGAATTAAAAAGTTGCACAGTCATCGAGTATGTAACACGTTACGCAGATAAATGGATCTTTTCAGATCATCTAAATGTATTAAAGTCAATAAATAGACAAAACGTAATAAGTTAAAACGTAAAACCTCTTTAAAAAGTTTGTGACTTACAAATCTCTTTATAAAATTCATAACGTTAGAAATAAAAATATGACTATCAGAATTGGTGCACCTGATGTAGTACCTACTCGATACAATGACCTTTACTATCAAAGAACTGGAGTCGTTTTTGTTATAACTCGCTACCTTTATCGAGTAATAGACGTAAGCGAAAGTAGTATCTGGTGGTCAGCCTTGATGTGTACAGACAAGTCAACGAGCGAGCAAGATTTTATCACAGCAAAGTATAATAGAAGTTTAGATGTATGATATGAGTTTAAACTGTGTAGAACAACTTTAAATAGCACGGCAGTTAGATAGCTTAAGATAAGTACTATGCATTTGGTCTTATAACTTTCTTTGTGTCATCAACCACTTTCATAATGTTGCTTTTCTAGATATAGATTAAAAAATATGCACGTGTTAGTTCAGCGTGTCAATATCCCCACTACTGAAAATTGTCTTCCTTGTAGATGAAAAAACGGGACATATTTACACACATCCCCATTATTTTACCGTCGTCACAACCCTAAGAGCGACAAAGAGTGTAAAATCGTCAGCATCTGTGAGCTCCAATGACATTCGCTCCAAAATATAACGCTTCGGTGTAACAGAAAGGGATGAAGCGATGACAAAATGTCAAAAGACGCGTGTAAAATTTGGTGACTCCCTTAACCACCACGACCATTTGGTGCAATATAATAATATTATTATCATTCAACTGCAGTTGCAGCCGCGACCAACAGCTTAGCCTGCCTCTTGAGGCACACAAGAGCTAGATATAATAACTATTTGGGGCCGATGTTTTGAACCCATTTGATCACCGGCCCTATCGAAAGTTGTTAAAAAAAACATAGGCCCAATGCGCTCACAACTACGCTCCTCGATAGATGAAAAAACTGTACTATGTGTTATTTAAAACTCGACTAAAGAGTTGTTTTTTTTTTAATTGAAATAAATAAATATTAGACAACTCACATACATAGTTTTGAACCCAAATTAAGTAGTTATAGAAATCAGAGACAATAACGGTATCACAACACCTAGACCCGAGTCAATATGGAAAAGTTCGTTTTATACATAATCCGATAATCGAACCTGGGACCTCGAAGTCGCGTCCCATGAAAACCAGTGTGCAAGCCTTTCAACCACGGAAGTCGTCAAAATAATGGTCTCAACTGTTGGTTTTGTTTAAAAATTAAAAAAAAAACCGTTGTGTGTACTTATGTCCGCAACGCAAATAAAATTGTTGTTATGTTATAATATAATATAAAATTGTTATTATTATATTATATAAATTATTGTTAATCATCACATATAATTAAAATCACACACAAACACATTCATAAATATTTGAGTAACTAAATTGAGTCAATTAGCGGCCAACTTCATCCTGCTGGTTTATTCCATGTCGCTTTTGCGGCCAACTTCAACATGATAATTTTGTGACACAGTGCTGCGCGCGCATCTTAAAATTCCATTCTCATTATTTTTTCATAAAGCGCCTAAAGAAGTATAACTTCAATGATAATTTATTGATGACTTGACAAAAGTATTTCAAAATTAGGTGAAACATATAACAACCAACAGTTTCTATTGACAATCGTTGCAAATGTAGACTACCTATTACATAAGTGAGGAGATTTCTCTGCCTTCCACGATTTGCATTATCTGATACGCCAAGACAGTTTAACTTAGTTCTATACTAGAGTACTTGCATTTGTTAAGAAAACAAACTTGTATTTGTCGATGTGACCTTAAAAGCGTTTTATAGTTTTCGTAAGAAATAAGAACAAAATTTGTTTCACGTTCAAGTTGTCTTTAGATATTAAAGATGAAATGCTTTTAATTCCTCGTGCATAAGATGCTTGTATTGAACGTCGACAGCTATGCCATATCTTTTTAAGTCCTATGTTGGGAGACCTTGTAACGAGCAGTAATTCAGCAAGTACTGTATTTTTTTCTTTTCTACAAAGACATATATAAAATTCATATTACAACGAACTGGATGTTTATATAATTCTGTCATTATGAAACAAAAAAAAATAAAAATTCGACGCGATTTAATAATCTTACTGGCTTTGTTAAGGGTCTTTTATACCAGAATAATTTTAAATGAAATTATGACATAATTAAAAAAGTTAATAATATAGAAACAACTCTGTAATGTTGTATATTTTGGTTCACTTAAAAGTTTATTTAACAACTTAGAGCTATTTCATTTCATTTATCATAGCTGGCAATCAAACACAGTTACAAAATGGTGAAGTTAATTGTCTTTTTATATTTATCACCATTTTTGTTCCTCAGTTTGAAACAAACCACGAAAATTGTACAAGAAAATTCTTTATATTACACCTGAATGTGACAATTTAAAACGAATAATAATGCCTTTCATAACATCGAAAAACATTGCAGGCACTTTGCTTGTAAGAATCTTTATAGTTCTAAGAAGGGATATCTCCCTCAATGGTTAACCTTGCCAGCGTTTTTACTTCCTGAGCAATTGCTTTTGTTGGTCTTATTACAATTAAACTCGTAATACACAACATCCGATCAGTATGGAGCGGTTAAAAATTACTAATGCCTCATTGATTGCGGATTGCAACCCAAAATTTTTTACCTCAAAAAGAGTTCAAAATTATTTCATGTGCGTGTTCATACGAAAATAGCTTGCGTTAGACATTATTATTAAAGAAATAATAAAAAAAAAAGTTAACGGAAAAAGCTAATTATTTATAACACTTGGTTTTGGCTAAAGCTGGTTTGAAGCAAACGTAAGTAAGCAGATCACTAACGTGAACTCAATCGAAGTGCTAATTTGAGATGCGTAGACGTTGCGGCGACTGTTGCGTAATGATGCGTTTACGCAAAAGGTGACTACATGAAATATGCTAATATAAAGGAGTTATGCTAGTTTATTATCGAATTATAGAAGCTGATTTCTGACATCAAGGTTAAGATAGTTGCATAAACTTATGAGATAAATATAATTTTCATTCATTTTAGTTTGTAAACACTGAAATCATAATAAAACAGAGAAATTTGATTTGAATGAATGATCAAGTCTTTTGAAAAATTAAAGTAGTGTTAAACGTTAAGAAAAGCAAAGTACTTTTTATCTAACAACGCTTATTCTTGATTCTGTCTGATAAGTATTTATAGGTGTACAGCTTCACAGTGTCTTTAACTGAATTTTTTCATTCCCGCGTATTTTCTTTTTTGTTGGCATCTCTATTATTATATTTCGATTAAACAAACTTATTATTATAGATTATTCTTAAATCTCAAAACAATCGAAATTATGAAATGTTAAAATTATTAACGGTTGTTTTACTAATTCTTCAAAGAATAGGACAGGTACTGTAAGTAGCATATCCTTGTAACATGGTTACATTGAACTTATTTTCTCCAAACTTCCGCGATATTGTAATTATATCGTCAAAACCATGACCGCAATAATCATGTTAAACATTGCCTACTGAGTATATGCACCAGTATGTATTTTATCACTGTATTGCTATCTATAAAATATTTTTCGTTGATCATGCTTAAACCATCTCTATTTGATAACACCCAGTTCATTATAAAGACCTTTGGGCAGAGTACGCCCAAAGCATCCCTTTAATAGTTTTGTTACGTTAATATTTGCTAAAATTTGTATTTACATATATAGAGATAAAATTAGAAAAAAAATAAATGTATATGAATATGCAATGTTCCAAATCGCGTTCGCTGAAAATAAACCTACCCACCACACGCACACCTGTATTGAAAAGCAGGGTAAGAGATAATTATTACTATTCACTCATCATCAATTGATTATTCATCATTCCTATATCTATCCATTGACCATCATCAAGCCTTGTCACACTTTTTATTAAATTTAACACTGGCACAAATAACAATTTATATGATTGAGTGAATATCATAAAAATAAGAAAAAGAAAAAGCTCTAGCCAAGTAATTAAATCAAGCTAATCAAAAAATATTTCACATTTGGACTGATATCCATTTCTACAGTAGTAGTGATATAAACGTATTCATCACCATAACTGTGTAGGTTAATTTTGAAAATAGGTTACTAAAATCAATTAATTTCTTCAATCGTCTGTTGAAGAAACTGCAAACTATACCACTAGTTCACTTTTATCTTTTTAAGGGACGGCGTTCATAGTAGTAATTGGATTTCATATAATTAAATTTCAATAACAAATAAACGAAATAGTGTTTTATCAATTGTACTTACAAGAAAACGTACTTAAATATATATTTTACTATATCTACGTCGGGTGATGTATCTATATATGTAAGTGTATGATACGTATCAAGCACTCTATAATATTAAAGTGTATAAACAAAGTATAGTTCCGGATTATTACATGGGTACTGCGTATCTCTTTGATTGTGTAAAACGTGCGCTAAAATAAAGAGAGAACGCTTGTTCAAATAGTAATGACTAATTCCGGATTTGAAAACTTTCTTATTTAGGATTTTTTTCTCCATAAAAAGCGGGGATAGAGATAAAATTTAATAGATTTTTGTTCAACAAATGATATATTTCGCTAGGCCAACACATGTCATTATGCTACCCAATGCTAAAAAGCCATTTTGAAGGTTTTTTTTGAATGTATATAATATTAATTATCTCATATTTTGCCTTGAAAGCGACTAATTATACGGGTAATAATGAATTAATTACCTTTTTATCTAAGATCACCCCACTGTCAGTGATACAGTGCTACTCGTTAAGTAATCTCATTGTTGTAAATGTTTTCTTAGCGTGTATAACTTAAGATGACGCAAAAGAATGAAAAAAACAAAATCAAACTTATTTACTTTAAACAGAGTCTGAAGTTGTAATGAAAGTAATTATGATATTCGAAATTTAAGAAGCATTTAAAAATGTAAGAAAATAAAATTTTGGGTTCCTTGTAGAGTCAACAACTCGAAAGGCATTACACTCTATAATTGAAATGAACTCTATTTCTGTGGTAAAAAAACCCACCTACCCAAAGTTACGTGTATATTTTTTAAGCTATAGACTGTACGAAAAATGTTTAGTTTTTTTTAAAAGCTTACTGTGAAATGTCCTTCAAGGTGTAATCTGCAATATAAATAGTTATTACGGGACTTAAGTATAAGATATTGTATGACAATTTCTCAATGAGATCCAAATCTATAAATCAGTTTCATTCGCCGTACCTTATTGTTTTTTTAAAATTTCGTATAGAGCACAGTAGCGGGCCTTGAGTAGCTCGAATTCCGGTACCTTTCCAATGTGTTGGGTAACCGACCGCCGCTGAGGGAAATAGCTCTATATACGACAATTATAATTATTATTGCTGAAAGGCCGCACTTTAATCGATATCGTAACTTAACTCGATTAAGGAATTTATCCACTTGTCAGTCCACGGTAGCAATTGCTACCGATAGCCAACATCCCTCATCAGTCCCTGGAAGCAATTGCTACCATATTCAAATTCCCGCGTGGCCTGCTGTTTTTTTTAATTACGATTATTTATTGGGTTACTGAGATCCAAATGTAACGTCTTCTCAGGTGGAACAGTATTAATATACATTTAATGGAACGGACGTCTTATGTTTGTTGATAGTGATGAAAATGCAGCACCTAAGATTTAAAAATACTAATAATGTCCAGGTACATGACCAAAACAAAAGAAATAAAATTATAGAATAAAATTTACACACTAGTGACACTTAAATCAAACTCTGTGTTATTCTCTTTGCATTATAATAGTCAAAACTATAACTTTATGTCATAACGATTTTTTTTGTAGTACGCTCATTTGTTTTTTACAGTTTTATCAATTGGGACTTTTATCCACACTTATATAGATAAGTATAGTCAACCCATATAAATATGTCAAATATTTCTGACAAAAAATTGACAGTTTGGATGTGCCGTCGTCGATACAACACACGTAAGCTTCTCATTTAAAGGTCTAAAACTACAGTATCAAATGGAAAGCTTTTAATTTTATTGGCTCATTAAGTCAAGGTCACCAGTCCTAGATAATTAATTATAAAAGGATTGGTTTTCCACGAAGCATTAATAAAAAATGACATATATTTGGTAATACTAGCTTATTTCTCGATTTGTAGCTAACTAACGCGTTTCCTTGGGAACCTGATTAACTTGTTTCAAATATAACATGAGTAATAATTTCTGTGTTGTAGTATGTACCTAATGTGTATAAATGATACAACGACCTGTTTGGCACACATGAAAACTTGCTAAAAATATTAGCTAATTCAAGTGACTAAGCGTAATGTATCGTATTTCATAAAGCAAGTGTAACATAAAAATGCCATATTCTGCTTGTGTGAGTACATCAAACTAGAAACTATGAGGGATAGTAAAATAGGCACATATGGGTAGTAATAAGTTACTATGAGGCGTGCGATGATCCAGATATTAAGACGTTATTGAAAAAAAATCTTGGTATTTTTATTATCTCAGCGGAAATCCATTAAAACTTGTGAAGACGAGCTATGTTAATAAATCAGATGTGATAAATACAATTTCAACTTTAGATATTAAATATTTCTATATAATAGGAGATCGTCAAAACTCTTCGAATATTTGCAGCTTAAACAAAAGCTTTGAAAACTATTAATTTTAGATTCAAGGATTTTCTTCGTATACCTAATCGCTTAAAGGTTATTAGAATACAAACATCACGAGGATTTATCTGTTGCCACTAGCGTACTTTTATTATAAACGTCAGTGTCTTTGACTTTTTTTTAAATATAAGATTTTTTTTTCATCTTTAGAATGGTAAATAAGTTGTAACTTACCAAAAGCAGCGCAGGCGGCGAAAATCACAAACGTTGCACTCATATTTATCAAACGTGTTCGCGGGGTCGGCTAAGCGGCAGCACTGGTGCGCTCGAGCAGGCATCGCGGCAACCGCTGTCGCACCTCTACCGCACTCATAGTAGGGGCTGACACGTATAGTTCAAAAAATGCTAAACATTACGTTTATTTGGAAGTATCTCGTTCACGGTTCGGTAGAACAAAAAGGTAATCTGCAAAGTGTATTTAATACATCCATTGAAATCTATGTATCGGTAATAATTTTAGTCAAACTACTATCTAAATAGGGATAATCTTTAATTAACGTGAGGCAGGTCAAGATTACGTCAATAAATATAAATGGCGAAAAGTAAAACTCATGATTGCACCGAGTTTTCAGACATTACTTTATATTACGGAATTATATTTTTTATTAACTGCCATAAATTCAAATATTCGAGTAACATGACTTATTTTGTTGTAATAAGCCTTAAGTTTACTTAAGGGAAATTTAATATCAGAAAGACTTAGTTCCGCTGTCTATGCTGTTAAAAATAGCTAATTATTGACAATGAAACAGTGAGAATCTTTATTTTAGTAGTTTAGTTGTACAATGACTAATAGGCTGTTATTGTGGGCTTTACTTGCCAGGATTTGGTGTGTAAAGAATTTGATTGTTGTATAGCTATGTACAATTTACGATTTAGAGATTCCCTTCAACAGTTAATTAAGGAAATTAAAATATTAACAGTAGCTTCTCAATATATAATGAAAATATTATGCATGTAAGGCAATATAACACTTTTATAAAAAAAGCGCGATATTCATACAATAAATATAAGAAACAAGAATAAACTTGCTGTTTCAAGATTCAGGCTTTAGACTATTTTTTAGGTAGAGGTGTTAATTTTTATAACTAAGTTCAGTGGAACATGGAGTGCCATGTCACAGTACATTTTGAAAAGTTTCAAAATTTTGTTTAATTTATATCTTATTGACAAAATCGGTGAATAACGCGCGAGTAAGTTACTTTGTTTTTATTTCTTCTTTTTTAATGACAGTATTTCTTAAAATCCGTTCTTTGTTTATTTATAGTAAACTATTTTTATACGTTTTATGTACTAATAAAACTTATAAGAAAAATCTATTTTTTTATAACTATACAATATATCACATAATTAAAGGGAGAAAAACAGATTCTGCCGAATTTCTTGCGGTTTCTTCTCGGAACAAGGACTCCCGACTTACGAAGCCGTTCATTGACGTTCTATATACCCATTGTAAATATTCGTATTTTGACCTGCATATTTATCTATAAGGCATCTTTTTTTAGTATAAGCACATTAGGCTCACAGCAAAAATATATTCTTTATTCCAGATCATATTTAACAAAGCCTTTAATAAGTTGTCTTTGTTTAAAATAAACTTAAAAACAACAATTTTATTTAAATCGCTAACTACGGCTTGACTATGAATAACGTTAACGCGTGTGCAGGCGGTGACTTATTACGAAAACGGCCGTAAACAAATCGGCGTGCTTTGTATGACAATAAGTATGCAAGTAGACATCTAGAAACATTTGAAGTTTTGACATTTACGTTTATTTATTTATCAAAAAAAAGACGCCGTTTTCACCTTTCTCCTCTTTAACTCAGACAGATTAATATAATTTAGTTTTTTCATCTGTTTTAATATCAGCAGATTTGTTATATGCGAACAACATTTTTCACTTACTTCCCTTACACATTCGACGTTGCAGATATTATATACCTTATTAAGATCTCGTCCGGTAAGATTGATTGCCCTGAGCTTCTTTATAAACTTTCTTTTAATGTGCCCCGTAGTTCGCGACGAGTTGGACCTTTTCATTTGCCCTTTTGCAATACTAATTATAGGAAGAATAATTTTATTCACCGAGCAATGAAGGAATTTGATGATTTGTCTAATAATTTTGATATGGATGTATTTAATGCTAGTATCCGTGCGGCGAGGACACTTATTAGCAGGCGCTTCTTCGATAATGAATAATTCAGCTTTTATTGTAACATTGTTTTAAAATTAATTAAAATTTTATAAATTAAGCTCATTTTAGAAATAGCTAGACCAATTTCACCTGTGTGAATCTTTTAATAGCTTTTTAAGTATTATAGCATGTATCCCCACCCATCCCACCTGAGGGCTCGGAGGCGTAGTTGTTTTTTACACACGTATTTTATATCTTATAGAAATATTGCATTGTGAATGCAAAATTAAATAAAAAACACATTATAGCATGTAGTTATACAACATTGTAAGCTGATGATTCGCCGAATAGTAAATAAATAAAAAAATAACTGTAATGAGAGTTCATTATTTACTAATGCAATTTAAACTAGTACTTGACCGTAGTGAAGACTATCTATACGCAGTAGTTAAATATAAGCTCTATTGCATAAAACAAAACCTGGTCGTTTAACATTATGAAACTTGAATTATTAATAAGATCGATATTATACTCTAGTAAATGTACAATGAAACGATCTACGTTAAGTAGATCAGAATTTCTAAACTATATAATACTAGACAGAAATAAACGAAACACTTAACCTGCTCTAAAATGTCAGTTTTGGCAACTGATATCACACACTATGTGATAGACTTGAAGTTTAATACATTAAACATGTTAAAGTTTAGGTATCTACCTCAAGCCATTTTTTGTAATTGAAAATATTAAGAATAAGTTAAATTGTAAGTTAATAATAGGATAGATAAGCTTAATTAAATTAAGATTAATTATTATAATAGAAAAATAAAGGAAAAAATCGACTTGGGTCACAATCACAAGTGAATTCTCAGGCGGGAAACGAACCAGCAACCTTTGGAAATCCGGTCCAATGCTCTCCCAATTATAATAATTTATCTTATAAGATGGCACTAAAAAATGAATAAAATTTTTAAAAATTATAAAACTTAATTGAATCGACAAAACCCATACTGACTCACCTACAGATCATTAAATTCCCAAGGCACATTTGATAGACATAAAAACTAGAATTTAGAATTAGTGATTCGGGAATGGGTAGAGATATACAATATAATCTAGTATATATATATATATATATATTTCTTATTATCATTATTATTTACTATTTGAAAAATCTTAAACGAACTTGGTGTTAGCAAATTTAGTTCTTACACTTCGGCGCACATTACACATTTGAATAAAACACTTTTTTACGGATTTTGCGCATATTTTATTTAATATTTAATCCTGACATTTCGACTCCTTTATAGGAGTCGTGATCACAGGATCCAGTCATCCTTTAATACGAAAATCTATAAAATATGCGCAATGTCCGTAAAAAAGTGTTTTATTCGAATGATGTTAGCAGGCCTTATTTTTGATGACTGATTGACGCCAATGTAGAAAACGAACTTTTCTATATTTTCTAGAGTCTGGGTGTTGTGGTATCGTCGTTGTTTCTGAATTCCATAACACAAGTTCTTAAGCTACGTTACTTGGGTTCAAACAATGTATTTGATGTTGTATAATAATAATAATATAATATTTATGCAATACATAAACAAGTACAGCAATTAGTATTTTATGTAATAAACAATAGGCTTAGGTTTATATAATATCTCAAAACCCTTTAGGGTTGCGTTGTGTGTTTCGTAATGTATAATCTAAGATCACAGTGGTTTGTGTGTTTGTCTGTCCTGAATCGTTCCATCACAAATCTGAGAGCTTCAGCTCTATGGACTTAGAATTAAATATATTTTATATTACTAGCGGCCCGTCTCGGCTTCGCATAGGTGGACAAAATTCTTTAAATTTTTTCTATTATAAAATATTTTTCCGCTAGCGCCATCTAGCGTCCGGTAGACGAACTACTTGCGGTTAACGCGTTGCTATGGTAACGTTATTGATACAATGGAAGAAGAGCGGACAGACAAACACACAAACTACTGTGATCTTAGATTATAGATTAATACTCAATGTCATATTTGACCACGGTTTGGTGCCATGATAGCAATCTTACCTTTCGTACCAACGGTGTTATGAATATGAACATTTGTACCGGAGTCATGGGTATTTATATATATTTCTATGAATATTACATATCTATGTATCATATATGTATGTGTATCCGTTATCCTAGTACCCATACCACAAGTCCGTAGTATTTACTTTGGGATAGGCTAATTTGTGTGAATGTAAGAAATATTTATATTATATTATCAAACAAAAAATTAAGGTGCTAACTCTTTGCTCCTACTATAACAAAACTTCAAGGAAAAGAGCAACAACTTAATAGAATGGTATAAAAAGCATGACTATTATTAAACAAAACAATTCAAAAAAAAGTTCTTGGTTATTATAAGAATGTGCTCTCAATACGAAGATAAATCAGCACGCGTATCTTTATGAAGCATTATAAATACATGTTCAAAAAAAAATGATTCAAAAATAATTTATTGCCATTTAAAGTTATAATCAACGCTTTAAGTTAACGCTGTAAGCCATGAAAATTATAGTTTTGTGTATACTCATTAACTACAAGTATAATGCAGGTGTTTGTATTGGCTTTAAGCCGATTAGTGTGACCTTTTAATCCGGCTTTATGTTTATAATTATAGCATACTGGCATGTTGGATCTATTGTGTGTGGTCCCCATATAACGTCACCACGTAACGTTGAAAAAGTCAGAACTTTAATAAGAAATAGTGGCCTTTTTCCTCTTTTCCATAAGTCTCTGGAAGCTTGATATCTGAAAAAGGCAAAAAGTGCAATATGTACATAATTATGCAGTGGTCTATCTATACAGGTATACTCAAGCTTGGGGAGAAAAAAAATCTCGATTTTACTAAATTGACATCAGATTTAAAAGTGGAATATTACAATCTTCATTCAGTTAATTAATTGGCAACATAAAAAGCTGTCATTAAGTCTTCTCATTATCCTCCCGTCCCGTTAATACCTGTTGTAGCTCAATTGAACTATTAATTGGCTTTCGAAAGACTATTAGATATACATTTATTACATTTACAGTTAGATTTAATGCTTTTTACAAAGGTAAGTACACTTTGAAGGCCTGGAGTTGTTTGGCCATTTCTTAATAAACTCAAAACCGTTAAAAATTAAAAACGAGGAAAAAGTAAGTTTCTTCTTCATTAAATATACAGCTAATATATACATAATAAATCTTACGATTGTTATCTATAACAACGATGCCAGAAGTACAGGTTCCTTTATAGGTCATCAGTTCGCGAACCAATTACAGACAATAATTGTAGTACCTTACACAATCTTTGACGTAACATAGCCTGACGGACTCGTTTCTCATACAATGGTATTCGAGACGACGTTTCGATACGGTGTGGTGTAACTCAATAGCTTCCCTTAATGGTCATAGATCTAAGGTCTCTCTATATTTCAAATGAACAAAAAGTTTTTAATGCGACTCATATGCACAGATTAAAAAGCAAAATTCACATAGCAACTTAGTTAAAAATGGTTTAGTTTTGTGATATGGCGAAAGATTTTTGCAGAGTGAATTTTTTTAATGATCTTTTGATTACGTAATTGTAAACAACAGGAAAATACTGTTCGAGACTAAAGATTAATAGTCTCCATAAACAGTATAATGCAAGACGACCGCTTGGTGCAATGGTACCCTTCCTTTTGCGCCAAAGGTCCTTCGTTCGTATATGGGTAATGTTTGTGTGATGAACATAAGCATTTGTTCCCGAGTCATGGTCATTTATATACTTATTTATGTATTATATAGATAATTTATTATCTATGTACAAGCTCCGCTTAGTTTAGGACAACATAATTTTCGTGAGTTGTCCAGATTTTTTTTTATTATTATAGGGTTATGGATACTACTATACATAACTAAAGCCTCGTATTAAGTACCCACTTGAGCTGGGCTAATTGGTGTGGGTGTCAGTTATCATTATTACTTAGATTTTGCCGTTTATTCCACTCAATTTTTTTGTAGATACCGTACTCACGTTTCTACATATTTACTTAGAACTCTTAATCAAGTTATCCAAATTAGGGTACACAAGTAGCTCATCATTTTATTTTGCTTGAGACAATAGTTTTAAACTATTTGTTGCAAATCTTCTGTTACGTATTTATTGAATCTTTGAATATTTATTAAAATTAATGTTTTGTTTAGATCACTGACACAGTTTTAATGAGTCGTGTGTATATGTTAGGCGGTATTTCGCCATAAAAAGTCTAAATGTATAAAACACTCAAGCAAATAGAATAAGTAAATATTTTATATACAACTAGCGGCCCGTCCCGGCTTCGCACGGATGGATAAAATTCTTTAATTTTTTTCTATTATTAAATATTTTTCCGTTAGCGCCATCTAGCGTTCGGTAGACGAACTACTTGCGATTAACGCGTTGCTATGGTATCGTTATTGATACAATGGAAAAAGAGCGGGAAAAGAGCGGACAGACAAACACACAAACCACTGTGATCTTAGATTATACATTACGAAACACAAAACGCAAGTTACACAACGCAACCCTAAAGGGTTTTGAGATATTATATAAACCTAAGCCTATTGTTTATTGAATAAAATACTAATTGCTGTACTTGTTTATGTATTGCATAAATATTATATTATTATTATACAACATCAAATACATTGTTTGAACCCAAGTAACGTAGCTTAAGAACTTATGTTATGGAATTCAGAAACAACGACGATACCACAACACCCAGACTCTAGAAAATATAGAAAAGTTCGTTTTCTACATTGGCGTCAATCAGTCATCAAAAATAAGGCCTGCTAACATCATTCGAATAAAACACTTTTTTACGAACATTGCGCATATTTTATGGATTTTCGTATTAAAGGATGACTGGATCCTGTGATCACGACTCCTATTAAGGAGTCGAAATGTCAGTAAAAAAGTGTTTTATTCAAATGTGTAATGTGCGCCGAAGTGTAAGAACTAAATTTGCTAACACCAAGTTCGTTTAAGATTTTTCAAATAGTAAATAATAATAAGAAATATAAATATATATACATATATTTATAAATATTAATAATGATAAGAAATATATATATATATATATTTCTTTTGACTGATTGACGCCAATGTAGAAAACGAACTTTTCTATATTTTCTAGAGTCTGGGTGTTGTGGTATCGTCGTTGTTTCTGAATTCCATAACACAAGTTCTTAAGCTACGTTACTTATGTTCAAATAATGTATTTGATGTTGTATAATAATAATATAATATTTATGCAATAAATAAACAAGTACAGCAATTAGTATTTTATTCAATAAACAATAGGCTGGGGTTTATATAATATCTCAAAACCCTTTAGGGTTGCGTTGTGTAACTTGCGTTTTGTGTTTCGTAATGTATAATCTAAGATCACAGTGGTTTGTGTGTTTGTCTGTCCGCTCTTTTCCCGCTCTTTTTCCATTGTATCAATAACGATACCATAGCAACGCGTTAATCGCAATTAGTTCGTCTACCGAACGCTAGATGGCGCTAACGGAAAAATATTTAATAATAGAAAAAAATTAAAGAATTTTGTCCATCCGTGCGAAGCCGGGACGGGCCGCTAGTTGTATATAAAATATTTACTTATTCTATTTGCTTGAGTGTTTTATACATTTAGACTTTTTATGGCGAAATACCGCCTAACATATACACACGACTCATTAAAACTGTGTCAGTGATCTAAACAAAACATTAATTTTAATAAATATTCAAAGATTCAATAAATACGTAACAGAAGATTTGCAACAAATAGTTTAAAACTATTGTCTCAAGCAAAATAAAATGATGAGCTACTTGTGTACCCTAATTTGGATAACTTGATTAAGAGTTCTAAGTAAATATGTAGAAACGTGATTACGGTATCTACAAAAAAATTGAGTGGAATAAACGGCAAAATCTAAGTAATAATGATAACTGACACCCACACCAATTAGCCCAGCTCAAGTGGGTACTTAATACGAGGCTTTAGTTATGTAAAGTAGTATCCATAACCCTATAATAATAAAAAAAAATCTGGACAACTCACGAAAATTATGTTGTCCTAAACTAAGCTGAGCTTGTACATAGATAATAAACTATCTATATAATACATAAATAAGTATATAAATGACCATGACTCGGGAAAAAATGCTTATGTTCATCACATAAACATTACCCATATACGAACCAAGGACCTTTGGCGCAAAAGGAAGGGTACCATTGCACCCAGCGGTCGTCTTGCATTATACTGTTCATGGAGACTATTAATCTTTAGTCTCGAACAGTATTTTCCTGTTGTTTACAATAACGTAATCAAAAGATCATTAAAAAAATTCACTCTGCAAAAATCTTCCGCCATATCACAAAACTAAACCATTTTTAACTAAGTTGCTATGTGAATTTTGCTTTTTAATCTGTGCATATGAGTCGCATTAAAAACTTTTTGTTCATTTGAAATATAGAGAGACCTTAGATCTATGACCATTAAGGGAAGCTATTGAGTTACACCACACCGTATCGAAACGTCGTCTCGAATACCATTGTATGAGAAACGAGTCCGTCAGGCTATGTTACGTCAAAGATTGTGTAAGGTACTACAATTATTGTCTGTAATTGGTTCGCGAACTGATGACCTATAAAGGAACCTGTACTTCTGGCATCGTTGTTATAGATAACAATCGTAAGATTTATTATGTATATATTAGCTGTATATTTAATAAAAGAAAAAAAATACTTTTTCTCGTTTTTAATTTTTAACGGTGTTGAGTTTATTAAGAAATGGCCAAATAACTCCAGTCCTTCAAAAGTGTACTTACCTTCGTAAAGCATTAAGTCTAACTGTAAATGTAATAAGTTTCTAGCTAATATTAGGAGTCTTGCGAAAGAAAAAATTGCTCATGAATAGTTCAATTGAGTTACAACAGGTATTAACGGGACGGGAGGATAATGAGAAGACTAAATGGCAGCTTTTTATGTTGCCAATTTATTAATTGAATCAAGATTTTAATTCACTTTTAAATTTGATGTCAAGTTAGTAAAAACGAGCATTGTTTTCTCCGCAAGCTTGAGTATACCTGTATAGATAGACCACACCATATGTACATATTCCACTTTTTGCCTTTTTCAGATATCAAGCTTCCAGAGACTTATGGAATAGAGGAAAAAGGCCATTATTTCTTATTAAAGTTCTGACTTTTTTCATCGTTACGTGGGGACGTTATAAGGGGACCGCACACAATAGATTCAACATGCCAGTATGCTATAATTATAAATATAAAGCCGGATTAAAAGGTCACACTAATCGGCTTAAAGCCAATACAAACATCTGCATTATACTTGTAGTCTATATGAGTATACACAAAACTATAACTTTCATGGTTCGTTTAAGCTTAAAACGTTGATTATAACTTTAAATGGCAATAAACGATTTTTGAATCGATGTTTTGAAAATGTACTTATAGTGCTTAATAAAGATACGCGTGCTGATTTATGTTCGTGTTGAGAGCACATTCTTATGATAACCAAGAACTTTTTTTTATTGTTTTGTTTAATAATAGTCATGCTTTTGATACCATTCTAATAAGTTGTTGCTCTTTACCTTGAAGTTTTATTATAGTAGGAGCAAAAAGTTAGCACCTTAATTTTTTGTTTGATAATATAATATAAATATTTCTTACATTCACACAAATTAGCCTATCCCAAAGTAAATACTACGGACTTGTGGTATGGATACTAGGATAACGGATACACATACATATATGATACATAGATATGTAATATTCATAGAAATATATATAAATACCCATGACTCCGGTACAAATGTTCATATTCATAACACCGTTGGTACGAAAGGTAAGATTGCTATCATGGCACCAAACCGTGGTCAAATATGACATTGAGTATTAATCTATAATCTAAGATCACAGTAGTTTGTGTGTTTGTCTGTCCGCTCTTTTTCCCGCTCTTCTTCCATTGTATCAATAACGTTACCATAGCAACGCGTTAACCGCAAGTAGTTCGTCTACCGGACGCTAGATGGTGCTAGCGGAAAAATATTTTATAATAGAAAAAATTTAAAGAATTTTTTCCACCTATGCGAAGCCGGGACGGGCCGCTAGTAATACAAAATATATTTAATTCTAAGTCCATAGAGCTGAAGCTCTCAGATTTGTGATGGAACGATTCAGGACCTAGTATAAGCTAGTGGCGACACAAAGACTTCATTCTTCTTCATTCAGATATGAATATAATACAACAACAAAACGTATACAGTATTTGGGCTGACGATCTAACACGAGCGGAATTTCTTATACTTCTTTAAGTCATACCTGATAACTTTGAAAATGTAATACTTGAAAATCCTAAATTAGTATTTACGAAATCAGCTTCCCATAAATAAGAATAATTATAAAAATCGTATCTTGTATTTAAATTGGCTAATAGCAATCCTTCTTAATATAATACATATTTCCGATGAAATACTTTTTCCAAAATGAAACTACGTTAAAGTACCTAATCGACAATAGTACAGCTATACAAGATTCAAAAACTTTATTATTTATTTTTATTTCAGTTAACGTAACATTGTCTGGTTACAATTTTATTTGCTTGCCCATTGCTTAACGAGGAAGTACGTAAATAAAAGAAGTCACTGGTTTACGTTCATTTATTAAATTATGGTATACAATTAGCTAAAATTATAATACTTATCATTAAAAAACACTTCACGCTTTCTTCGGAAATTTATTCTTCTCAAGTGGCTGCCCCTCATAGTAGTTTTCACTGAAAAAACAAAGATATTTATTAAACTTTTCACTTGTTTATAACAAATGAACGATCGATGAGCTATTAGAAATTAAGGGTTAATTTACCTATAATTTGTTAAATCGGATTAATTATCTACTTTCTTGTTTGTCAAAAGATAACTTTTTCGTAGAATTTTTTCTTTCTTTCGTGCAATTTTTCTAATTAACAAATAAGAGTTCTCTGAAATTTATAATATTAATTTCAAAGATTTCCCTAAGCAGAACCATAAACAACCAATATTGTAGATAATTTTGAGTGTTTTCAATTTATTTCTTAAATATTTCTTTTTTAATTTCGACTTATATATTTTTTTATAAAAGATGTATTTAAATCTACAGACAGATATATCGCTTACTAATTCACTTACTCATTACACATGGTTAATAAATCAACATAAATAACATTATTTTAAAATTAATCGATCTTCCTATTTACGAAAGTTATCTATATCAGCATTCTTAACTAATTTCTTTTCACTGACCAACGAACAAAAGATAGGATATTGAATATAATGAATGCATTTAAAGATAGCATATTTTACGAGCTCAAGATATTTGTTCTTAGTTATTGAATCTGCATAAGGCCAGATAAATTTAATATATTTAAGTGAAAATTGAGAACGCGAGAGCTACCAGTAAAGTAAGGCTGTACTAGTAGATATCTCAAACTGTTTAAAGAAGAAGCATAAACAACATAAAAAAATAATTCTTTCAATATTTATATTTAAATATATACTTATTTCTCAAATACTTACCATCCCTGTACTTTCTCGGGCTCGTCACACATGAACGTATCCTCGTTGTAAACCTTCCCTGACGGACAGCTTCCCTTCTGGGGCTGGACGCCGTTGCGGCAGATGTAGAATTTCTGACAATCCTCGGGGTGAGGGAAGGTAGGGTGCGGGAGAGCACGGCCATTAGGACCCATCACTTCACCGTCAGGGCAGGAGAAACCATCGTCTAAGACATCTGTCAAAATTTGGCAAAGTGAGACATAGTTATCCCTTACCCGGTAACAAGCACAGTAAACTAAAGTCGAACTGTTTCTGCCATTTCTCTCAAGACATGTAAGTTTATGTTAGAGCGTTAACAATACATCATGTTTCATACGATTTTTTACTCCAAATAGATTACGATAAGGAAACCAATTATTCTTATGAAGTTATATACACCTAAGGAAGATACACAACTTTTAAAAGTAAGTAGATTTTTTTAAGATTATTAAATAAGAAAAATAAGAGCAAATTTAATATTTCCATAGTAAAACAAAAATAAATATATTTAACATTTCCAAAACGCTTTCAACTAACTTTTGAGGCTTATGTATCCTCCCTCACGGTATAATTAAAAATCGGTTACGTTTTAAAAATATTGGACCTTAAAAGTTTATATATTATGTCGTACCACTATTTTGAATAAAATTTGTGAATATTATTAATTTCTTTCTTATGAAATTAATTAATAAATATGAATTAACGTTTTTTTCTTCCTTCATACAATAATTATCATCAGTTGCATAAACTCCTTCGATATTATTGTTTTGAAATATTTAATTTACAGAGGAAAGAACATTTGTCACCACCCCTAAAAGACATCACTAACGTTCACAAGGCTTTGTTAAAAGAATAAATAATGTCTAAAATACTGAAAACTGGTTGGTACTGTCTCGTGCAATTGTTATTCAGCAATAGCATAATCAGTATTACTAGGTTTCGGTATAATGGACATCTAAAGGTGAAGTAACAATAATGATGTATTACAATTATGGTGCGATTTACCTATGAAAGATCTAAACGACACTTATGTTTTCAAAAAGCTTTCTCTAGCATGTCACTTTGAAATCCCATGCAAACATATTTAATACAGAAACAGGGATATTAGCTACCCATTTGCTTGATGTACTTAACCAAAATGTGGCCACGATATCAGCTGTGTACAACAAAGCATACAGATAAAAGAAATATCTATAAATATAAAAAAATCCCTGTCACAGTGTTTGACCGCAATGAAATCCGAAACTACTCAACCGATTTTGATGTTTTTTTTTTTCATTTTGCTGGACTTGTTCCATCTTAAGACATAGAATATGTCTTATTTTAATGTATAACACAGCTACTCTTGACCGGGTCAGCTAGTTGTAATAAATAGTTAACTTCAAACTAAGCAGAGATTTTACTTCGGATACTATAAAATGATTAGAATACATGAATAATTATATGATCAACCAGCAAAAAAGAATGTTTATCACATAAACATGTGTAAACAATAATTCTAACTTAAGGATTTAATGTGCATAGACAAAGTCAGGACCGTGGACAATTGTTAAAGATGTCATTCAATAACAAACAGTTATAACCACCAAAACTAATAACATTTTAAGTTAAAGCTACTTGCAATTGAACTTACAGTTGATTTTCAAATATTAACGATATTCCTACGTGTTCTGATAGATAAAACTGAATACGTGGCTTCCTTAAAGTAAAAAAAAGTTTACTTTAGGAAGGCTTTCAAAAGAAGGAGTGGTTTCAAAAGCGTTCCTTTCAGTCTTTGTGAGAATAAAAATACAAAACTAGACCCACCCTTGGTGATTTGGTCGCAACGGCGGTTGACGACCTCTTTCCAGTCACAGTTAGAAGTTTCCTCGTCGAAGTACAGACCAGGTGGGCAGGGCAGCTCGTTGGGTGTGCCGTCTGAACAGTAGTAGAACTTGTCGCACGCCTGCAGTAGTTACACAAACTTTATTTATATTGACATATCTATAATAATGTAAGGAGTACCGTGGACGTTATAAAAATAACCAGCTACTTATATTGTAGTTTGCCAGAAAGAAAGACTATTGTAAACTATGTGTCCTGCGACACAGGTAGCAATTCAATGACGACTACAAAACATTTCGTAGAAAACCTCTAAAACACATTGGATCTGTAGGTTATATATGTAATTATAGCACGATTTGATATTTTTCTGTTGTCCTCTCTTCACCTAGTTGACAAATACATACCTATATATATTTTTTTCCAACATAAATAGTGATTTGGTAAATGTTGTGTATCCTGGTACTAGTGTTTGAATTGTAAATTGAGTTAGTATTTAAATGTATGAATATGTGTGTGATTCAGTAATTGCAACCACACTAACTTTATAAGATTATACAGTTCATATGTCTGACCATCAGGTATCACAGTTTTTCTGTGTTTTGTGTCAGAGAAGTGATAAGAACTGTTTATTTAAAAAGCTAGAAATTAGTATCAATTCTGAGAAAACAAAAAAAGGCCATTAATTCGAATTCTTCAATATCAATCAATTAAAAAAAAATTGGTTGCCTGTAAAGTCGGTATACGGGCGAAAGTTTTACGTGACAACGACTTTGAGTGGTAAAATAATTTAAATGTGAATATTCATTCGTATAGTAGGAAGAAGGATGAAATAATAGTAACAATTTAAAACATTTATTTATACAAAGAATTATATTTAAAACATTAATTTATAGGCACGCGTCCCTTCCACTTTTTATGTCTGTCTCTCTCGCTCTTAGGCGGGCTAACCATGCCCGAGTGGAAGGGACGCGTGCCTCTCACTCGCTCTCATTGTGAGCGCATAACGTGAGCGGAGCGTAACGCAGTTTCTTGAAGTGTCACCCGGCAAACCAATTTATAAGACGTTGTCACGTCAAAATATGGTCTTAGCCTAAAATGTAGCCTGGGTATCACATATCACAAAATATCACATAATATACAGTGCGTAAATTTTATGTTTTGAACTGTTAGTAGTAAATTGGTTAGGAAAATTTCACATTTTTGGGTAAGGATGGTTTACGTTCTGGCTGTATATTATAGAAAACATCGCGTTAAGATTTATTTACAAAACAGTAATAGTCCATTTCAATCATCAACGTTCAAGAGATAAATAATCTCAGTATTCCTTTTTAATTCCAATCACTGTTTACGAAATTAAATTAATAGTTCTACACATAAAACTACTTTAAAACCTGGGAGTCATATTTAATATGACTCCCAGCGCCATCTCTTCGTGTGCTGTCTAAATATTATTTACAATATCAAATGCTACTTTTACAAGTATTCAACAATCAATAAAGAAGATACTGCTATCTAATTATTATATTTTATGTTATTTAAGCATAATTTTTTATAGGTAAAATATTTTTAATGCTGCGAGTTAAGATTTGTCGAAATCATCATAATCCTAAGAATGGGGACATCTATTGCATGGGTACAGGACTTTCTTATCTTTGATGACATTTTATGAAGAATAGACCGTAGTCCACATAGCCGACGACTACAGACGCAGACGAGACCCACAGCTTAACGTGTCTTGATAAGATAAAAGCTAAAATGATTTCTATTTAATATGAGACTTGTAAGTCCTATGTCGGAAGACCTTGTACCGAGAAAAGGTCGCAGGAAACTCGGCAAGGGCTGTGTTATATCCCCTTTATTATGTGTTACATTATATAGTTATAAAACATCGAAGAAAACTATTCTTGTACTACCAAGACGTATGAGAAAAACGAATCAAATAAGTATGCGGAGATAGTAAATTTTTGTTCAATAATCCGATGATCAGCCTTTGCTGATGTTGCCTAACATCAATTATCATACATTATCCGAAACTCGGCAAGGGCTGTGTTTTTTCCCCTTTACTATGTGTTACATTATATATTTATAAAACATCGAAGAAAACTATTCTTGTACTACCAAGACGTATGAGAAAAACGAAGCAAGGTTGATACAGTAAATTTTTGATCAGTAATCCAATGATCAGTCTTTACGGATGTTGCCTAACATTCGTTATCATACATTGCTCGTTATCATATCATAATGATGTTGAATATACAATCTTACTTGTGGGTCAGGATGCTTGAAATACCCGTTCTGTCTCGGACAACCCTTAGTCGGCTTAGGCTCCTCTGAAATTGCAAAAATAATAATTTTGTAGCTAATAATAAATATATGACAACATTACATACGTTATACTGAACCCAAGTTCAGTTATGGAATTCAGATCAATAACGGTACCATCTAACCTAACCTAACCCAGACTCGAATAAATAGAAAAGTTTTCGATAGTAATATTGAACTGGCCGGGGATCGAACCCGACCAAACCCCGGAGTGTCTTTACTATAAAGACCAGTAGGAGCCACACAACCATGGAGGTCGTCAATGAAAAAAAATGTTTACCCGTTTTTTCGCTTGTTTTTATGTGTTTGTTTTTGTGTTTTATTATTCAGATGCTTAAATATTGCTTAAATTTTTACGACTGTTTGGTGCAACGACAGCAATTTTCTACCTTTCGCACTAAGGATGGTAGTGAGTTCGAATCCCGGAAGTTTGTGTGATGAATACGAGCATTTCTACCTGAGTCATCAATAATCATATACATATATTTCTATCAATATTACATATCTATGTATCATATATGTATATCTATCCGTTACCCTAGTATCCGTAACACAAGCCTTACAGTGTTTACTTTGGCCTAGGTGTGATTGCAACAAATCTTATTATTGCTAAAAGGCAGTAGACAGACAGCTTTCGTATTTATAGTATTGACAAAGATTCTTTAGATTTCGCAATAATGACAGGAATTCCATTTTAAACTTAACCTAAATGAAACATAAAGATTATATAACTTTGAATAATTATGCGTTTACGACGTTAAAGTATAATTAAATAAGAGAAAAAGGAAGGCGAAAACATCGCCTGGCTCAGACCAACCAGACAGACGAGTTTTCAAACCCGTTATTTTTCACTTATGTAATAATAACATTTAAGCAAGTATTTCACATAATTAAGTAAGTAGGTATTTGAAAACTGATTTTTATACTATGATCGAATTGAGTTCTCCTTATTGTATACAAAATGCAATACTTACGAAGTTCTTTCCTGTCGCCGCAATCTACGTTGGATGGGATGTCACAGCGTTCCTTGTTAGGGTTCTCATCAACGAACACAAGACCATCGGGGCACAGTTTCGCTTCTGCCTTGCCTGTCAATAAATGACAATTATTACTATTTTGTATTTCTCTTATATTGGTATATGGTATATTTTATGATAAATAATTAATTTAAAAAAAAGATCCGAGCCCAATTTGCCAGAGGAACGTATATTTTTTAAATCTCAGTAAAGACGAAAATTATCCTTATTTTTTTCAATGGCTTGAAACAGATTGATGGTAAAAAAAAAAAATCTCAATCTTTAGAGTTGATCGTAAGCATACGGGTTTCAGCAGATTTCATCTCATATAATTCCATATTTTTATGAATAAATAGGCCACACTCTGAACCATAGAGTTAAGAGGAGGCCAACCATGAAGTGAACTTGCCTAGTGTCTATTTGCGGATGGATGTATGGAAGTTTCCTACATAATCAATGACGCATTTATAGTTAATACGTAGAATAACAACTTACACAACATTCTCTATTTGTATTTTAACATTCAAAATGCCGAAGAGTAGAAATTTTAACCTTTTAACATGCAACTCACATTTCAAGCTACATTCTCTTTTGAGTTTTATGTTTACAAACAACCTTCATAGATTGCGTTAAACCGAAGCCCTGGCTATGGCGATCACCTTATTAATTATATAGTTTCTTCAATATATGGAAACTTTTATCAGCTTTTACAATTTGTAAGTATGCAAAAGTTGTGAGACCATTTGCATTGGTTTTGAAAGTTACTTATAGAGAGTATAAAATTAGATGTAGACGTTCTAAGTTTCTTCACACTTTTTCAGCATATCGCAACGACTTTCGATCGATCTGATGAAGACTCAAGGTGATGTTTTGCCAGTAAGAACTAATATCCTAACAGCCGACTGTAAGTGTGTCTTAGAAGATTCACCACCTCCATTCACCATCGCCCAAGTTATCTATCGTAGGATCAAAATCAAATAATTGGACACGCTTAACATGTCCGATTAACTAAGTACAACCAAAGCGATCAAAACTATAGGAACAATTAGAGTTTTTGTTGTTGATGTTGATGTTACAAGAAGTCTTATTTTTTACATTTTTACATTCAAAACAAAATGTCATCATCACTCTAAATACGTGGCCTGTTCCAATATTTTTGGACACTTTGTACGGATGTTTCTAAGTATAATAATGTCTTTCACGTTGTTTGCGTTACTGACAGTGAAAAGCAAAGCATTCGCCACATTACCGTAACTTTTATAAATTCGTATTGAACTCTATATGTCAGACTATAAGTTGAAAACAGAATAAAGAAAATTGTCAGTTTTGTAACGGTTGATATGCTGTTGACTTTACGGCGGAGTGTGAATATTTTCACTTACCGAACGTCGCTAGTGTGCTTAGGGCCTATGCACATTGTGTTTTTTAAACGCGCAGTAGATGCGCGACTTAGAAACGCGCGGCAGCGCGTTTCTTTTTATTCCACAGAATATTTTTTTGCATGTCTATTGCGTTTGTATCGATACAGGTAGGTACTGATTCAAGCGCGAGACTGAATTTATGCAGGTTTCCAAATCTAGAACTTGGAATATTCACAAAAATTCACAGTCAAGCTGCGTTTAACTCGTGTGCATTTTTATCAATACAAGTGCGCGTTGACGCCGCGTTATAAAAACATGGTATGCAAAGTTTTTTACTCTAAACGTGACGCAGTTATTGACTTCAAAACTTAATTAAACTTTCAAAATTTAACAAAGACTGTTCAATTTTAGTCTAATTAAACCTTATGAAAGACAAAATAGGTGCCAAATTAAATTATTAGCGAAGTAGGTAACGGACAATTAATACTAATTAGATAATAAGTACGTAGTTTATCTACATTTTTACGCTCCTTAGTCATAATGGGCCCGGTGTGATTTAATTTGTGCGAAAAAATAAAATTTCTAACTTTGTACACTAGAGAATTTTCACACTCTATTTGCTATTGTAACTGCGGTGGCCTAACGTGAAAAACACTTTAGAATGAAACCAATTATGTGGCGAACACGAAATTCGTTTCATGAAATTCTCTAGTACTATATATAACTAGTTGCCTGCTTCGTAACATGTAATAAGTCATACGTAATGACAATATAGAAATGTGTTAAAAAAAAATGTTTAGACCTTTTTCTAGTCAAACCATAACAATTTTAAATTTTATGAATTCAATGTTAGGTTAAAAAAATATTAACGGGGAGCTAACTGTTGCCCGTACAAGTAGGAATATCACTAATGTGCTGTTTATGATATAGAAATTTTGAAATCATTAATTTATTGAAAGATTTTATTTTTGTCGTATTAATGTGGTACATTATACTAATCACAGCATGTAACATGTTTAAAATTTTATTCATGAGAATTATATAACCAAAATGAAATGCGTAATTGAAACAACTTAGTTATATTTTTTATCTTTATTTTTTGACCTAAACTCCCATTTTTACTGAATTTCCATTACAAGTTTCATTTTTGAAGACTAATAAATCTGTATTTCAATATTAATTTTGCGGTTATAAATTGGGAATGACATTACTCAGGTTTTATTTGAATATAAGTAATTGATTGAATAATTGCTGGTATGATTAAATGTACGCTATTTAAATTCTCTAATACAATTTTAATAAATGTGGTGGTTTAGTGACATCAGTTAAGTAAGTAAAAACTATAACGTTGGTTGAATATTGTGTCTAATATAATCTAATATAATAATCAAAAGTCTTTAACTCGATAGATAAATCGGTACAAATTAGTTTTTGTCAAATGGATACTAAACTCTGTTCCTAGATATGTTGTTGGGACATAATGACTTTTAAAAGGCATCTTGAAAGTTAACGTCGGCATAAATAAACTTTCTTTGACGAATTGCGTTGTTAAGTATAGATTTCACTCCGTTCGACTAACATTCAATTGCCAAGACTTTACGTCATCTATGCACATAGAATAATTCACCTTTTACCTCATCCAACTTACACAGATAACCTTTAAAATATACTAACCTTTTGAGCATTTGTAATAGAGGTCACATTGGAATGGATCCGGGAAGAATCCTGTTCTATCAGGGCATTCATATTCTTGCGCTGAAACTGAAACATAGTTTTTTTATAGTAACAGTCCTCTTAGTATTCAAATAAATACTGTAACACCAATGATTAACTGAAATAAATACTAAATTATGAGTTAATATCTACGACTTATAGATAAAATCATTTGTAAGTGTATCTCTAAAGTAAAACTGCTATATATTATAATGATATGTTTATAATTTACGCCTCTCCGCCTGTCTCAAAATTTTTGTAGAATAGGCTTTAAATCGGCTCTACGGATTTAATTATATTTCCTTTTTTAATATAATATTTTTTCCTATTAGTTATCATTACTTTCACGATTACTATATAAAATAAGATGACAAAAATTATGACAACATGGAAAAGATAAGCAAGTTTAGTTTGAGGATTAATTTTTTTTAATTAATTTTTCTATACCCAACAATTTCTGACTAAATTTAACGTTTCCATTATGGTCTAAATGAATTCTGTAAACTACGATGACATAATTACAGAAATAATTAAAATGTTATGTCAAAGAGATTTCTGTTCTGGTGTCTTACATAATTGGCGTGTTTCCTGAAGAGTCAATGTTTGCCATCGTTAAACCTTTGTTCAAAAAGGGCAAAGATAAAGAAAATTATAGGTCTATTACACTAATATCAGTACTTTCAAAAGTTTTTGAAAAAGTTATGGTTTAAAGGTTGATAAACTTTATCAGTAAAATCAACATAATCAATAAGAAAAATTGACCTCATAGTTTGTACAATTTATAGGGATAACCGTCGATGAGCTTCAAATTACAGAATTTGAATAACCATATTGACAATCTTTTTAAAAAGTAAATAATTTTATGTTATACAAAGATTAATAAAGCAGCACGCTGTCAAGTTGTTGTGCAAGCTTATTATGGATACATATCATCCATATCGCGATACGGCGTTCTAATATGGGTAAATTGTGTGGATTTCGGATGAGCCTTCAAAGCTCAAAAATGCATTCGAGCATTATTTGATCGAAGAAGAAAAGCCTATTTTAAGAAACATAAAATATTTACTCTTCCCTTTATATACATAGTTGAGATGTGTTTGTGGATAAAAAAACTATCGGACTATTAACTTAATTTGAGGATAATAAAAAAAAGGCTAGGGAAAAAGCTTCAGGAAAAGTAGATTAATATTTCTGCAATGTAAATTAAAATTATGTGAAGAAAATGTATATGACATGACAACAAAACTATAAAATAAACTGCCATCAGATCATATAGAAGTACTTCCAGCCAAAAATTAAGTAAAAATTGTTTGTTACGCTGGTTTATGGAAAATAACTTTTACTAATTTAAAATAAAAAGACTAATTTAAAAGAAAAGTAAGATAAAAATACCCTGTTGACGACATAGATTTAAGAATCTGGCAATAAAAATTACATCTAATTAGTGAAATGACATATCTGAAATTCTATTATTAATTTACAATATGTTATTGTAATTAATTTAAATGAGCAAAAATTTTGAATACCAACAATATTAAAGGTAGAATACAGTAGGAGAAAGTATCTACATTGTCATCCATCTCAATGTAGCACTCTGTATTGAGCAAATAAATCATTTTATTCTTCGCTGTACTTCAATATTATAACTTATACTGATATAATTTTTATGCTAAATATTTAGGCTTTAATACATACATACATAAATACATACATAAATACATACATACATACATAAAATTACACCTGTTCCCGCAAGGGTATGCAGACATCAGAGAAATGAAATTAAATGAAAATAACTTTATTTAAATGCACTTAAAATAAATTCTTTTGAATCGTCCAACATTTTTACCTACCATCCATTCAATACGTCTTTTAACTGACAAGAAGAATGGGCGCAAAAAAACTCGTTAGCTTTAACAGAAGTAACGACATTTACAATGTATGTATGGTGACGACGTATAATACGTCGTCACCATACATACATAATCCGCAAAATAAAAAAAAACAAAATTATTCTGTTTTCCAAATACGATCCCGACATACATTTCTAGCTTCTTCAATTCTGATCAATCTTTTTACACAAGCTCGTCGGTTACGGGTACTTTAATACAAATAGGTATAGAACAACATTATATAAATTGTTCTGAATCCAAATTAAGTAACTACACTCGAGAGCAATGAATCCGGGTCACTTAAAGAATCCTAAAAATCTCGGAAACTAAAAATGCTAGGTTAATGCAATAAATTGTATTTAATAGACAATGTAATACTCCTTAAATGAAGGTATTAAAACTTCTTAGTTATTGTAAAGTTATATCATAAAAAAATCAAATTTGAAAAAGGGCCACTTTCGAAGATGGAACTACGAAATTACAGCATTTGGTTTTGCTTTTGTTTGTAATCTGTCATTTATGTGGGTACATAAACCAAGTTGATAGTGCTCTATATTCATTATTCAAGCTGAAATTATGTCGCTTACGCCTGAAGAATGCACCAGAATACTTACAATGCTGGAAACCGGCCGGAGTCAGCGCGATACAGCCAGGACTGTCGGTGTGTCGCTGTCAACAGTACAAAGAGTTCTCCGACGTTACGAAGAAACTGGTTCTAACCTACGCAGACCAGGAACGGGCAGAACCAGGTGTACCACAGCACGAGAAGACCGATACTTGGTGAACACCATGCTTCGAAATCGCTTTCTCACAGGAACTGAACTCACCAATCAGTTTCGACGCCTCGGAGGAAGTAACCCAAGTGCATGGACAGTAAGACGTCGGCTTGCTGAATCTAACTTAAAACCCCTTAGACCTGCAAACGGCCCTAAACTGGAGCGTGGGCATCGTATTTCAAGACTAAGATATGCCCAGAGCCACGTAAATTGGAGTATTGAAGATTGGTCAAAAGTTATGTTCTCCGACGAATCAAAATTTATGCTCTACAAGCACGATGGAAGACACAGAGTGTATCGAAGACCAGGGGAAAGATTCAAGCAAGCATGCATCGAAAAAAGTAGCCTACGGTGGTGGGTCTGTACTTGTGTGGGCCGGAATTTCTTCTGAAAGTCGCACAGAGCTGGTGATCATAGAAAACGGCTCTTTAACTAGCGTAAGATATGTGGAAGAAATCCTCAATGATCACGTTGGTCCATTTATGGTCAATTTAGGTGAGGATGCTATATTTATGCATGACAATGCCCGACCTCATACAGGTAGGATTGTGAATGACTACCTTCAAGAGATGAACATTACTCGTATGGAGTGGCCAGCGCGCAGCCCGGATATCAACCCGATCGAGCATGCTTGGGACGAGCTAGGCAGATGCGTAAAACAACGAAACCCTCCCCCAATCACGCTTCGTGAGCTCAAAATTGCTCTCACAGAGGAATGGGAGAATATTCCCCAAAATCGTATAAGGAACTTGGTGTACAGCATGCCAAACCGCGTAAACGCAGTAATGGAAGCACGAGGAGGCAATACGAAGTAGTAAAATTCAAGAAAATCGTAATAAAGTTCAAACATTTCATGTTTCCTATTTTTGTTTTAAGGAGAGATCAGCAGTTTTTTTCTTTATGTAATTTTGTGTTAATAAAATGTATGGTGACTCATATTTTTTTTACTTTCATTTAAGGAGTATTACATTGTCTATTAAATACAATTTATTGCATTAACCTATCATTTTTAGTTTCCGAGATTTTTAACATTCTTTAAGTGACCCGGATTCATTGCTCTCGAGTGTATATTAGGGAAATCAGAGTCAACATTGACTCAGCCGGGGTAGTCCGAGACCTCAGAGTGGCATCACTTTGAAAGCTGGTATGCAAGCCACTCGAACACGGAGGTCTACAAATACGTTTAAAATGCACCTTTAAGAGAATGTACCTATTTATTGAGAACTTTTAGCACAAATTACTTATCGCGTTATTTTTAATGTGACCTGTTCTTAACAGGTTACGTAACTTCAATTGTGGGTCTAGCATGCTGTTGCTACAACAATTTGCTTAAAAATGTTTATTGCTATAATGTGCAATTGAAATCACGGTCATAACAGTAAATGTGAACTAGTTTAAAAGCAATAAACGTTTTTGTTTTACATTTAAAGTAACAGCCGTTATGATTACAAAAAAAAATTATAAGTTTTGAAATGCATTCTAGGGAGACACGGTTTAAGAAAAGAGTTAGTATGTATAGCTATTTTTAGGTACTAATCCATAATCTAAGATCACAGTGGTTTGTGTGTTTGTCTGTCCGCTCTTTTTCCATTGTATCAATAACGTTACCATAGCAACGCATTAACCGCAAGTAGTTCGTTTACCGGACGCTAGGTGGCGCTAACGGAAAAATATTTAATAATAGAAAAAAAATAAAGAATTTTGTGCATCCGTGCGAAGCCGGGACGGGCCGCTAGTTTTAATTAAAATATATTTATATTATATTGGTCGTTACGATCAACAATAAGTTGGTGCAACATTATGAATCCTACGTAAGCCCAAGGTCCAACGTTCGAATCCTGGTAGGACCAGTCATGCTGTTTATGAGAACACTTGTATTTATGTCCACATGAACAAGTTTCTACAGTGTGGCATAGACCATCTGTAACCCTTGGTTATAATGTGAAATGTCGTGGAGAATTAAAGCACCCAGGCATGTGTATGTACCCAGTTATATCTAGAAAAAGACTAAGATTTCCATAAAAATCCTTTTATTTCGTTCCATCTAGCCGTAGATAGTAAGATTTTTATGTATGAGGGAACAACGAAAAAGGCATGAAAAACTTGACTGAAATTGACTCTTATAATAAAATCAGTTTGAGGATATTAACGTTTTGAGTCATTTCGTCTTTAACCAAGTTCTTAAAATCCGACAAATAGAATGAAGCATAAAATACGGTACCCAAATATGATTATTCTATGTACCTATAATTAAGTTTAAATGGTACGTATTGACACTAATAAAAGTTGCATAACTTAACAATTAAAAGTATCATAATTGCACAAATATTCCTCTTTATTACACGTTTCCGAAGACCTTGTCTATGCAACGAATTCCAATGTCCGTTTGAAAAAACCGGAACAACGAGTTCAATAGTCGATAAATCATTGAAACATATCTTAGATTTCATATTGTATGTAATGATAAGTATGTACAAAAGTAAACGGACCAAGTCATTGATGCCTACTTATTACGGCTATCACACCAGTTTCTGATATCACCATATTTGATTAAATAAATAAATATTTCCTACATTTACACCAATTAACCTAGCCCAAAGTCTTGTGTTATGGATACTAGGGTAACGGATAGAAATATATATATATATCATACATAAATAAGTAATATTCATAGAAATATATCTATCCATATCCATACAGCCATGATTCTGGTACAAATGTTCTTATTCATCATACAAACATTTGCCCCTTCCAGAATTCAAACCCAGGACCGTCGGTGCCAAAGGCAACCTGCCTTTGCACCAAACGGTCGTCTGACTAGCTATTAAGGTACTTAAAACTAAGAATAAATTTTATTTGCTTTAATAAGATTGATCAGGTTAATTTTTCACTAAAGCTTAATAAATAAAAAAATATATTTTATTATTGGAAATAAAATGGTAGTAATATGTCCCGCCTGAGCAAGTATTTATGTGCGTACTTGCGTGCATGTATTTGTGAATGTGTTTTTGGGCGTGTGTGCATGTCTGCGTGTTTATACGTCCGTTTAATTTTTCATCTAACGGGGTATTAAAGAATATCTACGTTTATCTCAATGGTAATAAATAAATAAATCTTATATATTGTGACTAGGGCGGTACCACAACTCCCAGATCCAAGTCAATATAGGACAGTTTCTACATTTACCCGGCCGAGGATCGAACCTGGGACCTCAGAGTGGAGTTACTATTAAAATCAGTATTGGAACCACTCGACCACGGAGGTCATCAAGGTTACGAAGTTTTTCTTTTCTCTTTATTTTAAGGAACTTTTATTTTTTTTTAACATGCCAGTTAAGGTTATGAGGTTATGTCTTGTTGTCTCTTTTAGGTTCAACAATTTTAACATCGGTAACTGTATGAACAAATCAGGAACCTTCTGTTATGGCACAGGTCATGCCCATGGTTGAAAACACAGTATCGAAATTGGGCCATGACCTACAACGTGGGTGACCCCTCTGATGAACGGCCCGTGCGAAGCTTGCTTAGTCTCCGCAATCGTAGTTCGAACGAGCTAATGACTGCGTCTACACGCTTCTTTCTGTATTTATTTATTTACAAAATCTATAGACCGCAATATGACATTGGTACAATAGGCGGACTTTATGCTAAAAACATTCAAAATTGGTAAAAATAAAATTCATGAATGCGGCAAAGTAGACAACAAATAATAAATTACATAAACTTATCACTGCATATATAAAATAAATAAAAATATATATAGTTATAATAATATATATACACACTCTGGTAAGAAAGTGATAAATGTCGATTAATGCCTTGATAAACTTTCTAGGAGATATGCTCAAACTTGCCATTTGAAGACGAATTTATTAGGAGATTGAATTCAGGAAGGCCGTCTACAGGCTAATAGTAGTTAAAGCATAGCTGCATACCCAGTGCGTACAGTATTTAAAAATTGTCAATGTTTGTTCGTAATATCCTACAATCATAGCAATATAGCCCGATTGAGTTGTCAATACCGTCCTCCTTTCACTCACGCGTCCCACCGTTTGTTGCTCCAGTAAATTTACTTCATGTGTTGCAAGGCCAATTTGGCACTTGAATACTGTCACGGAAACTCGGCGCCTTGTCGAAACCACCCCACGGTCGTGTTAATCGGCTCAAGTGTGAAGTGTCGTAAACGCGAAAGCTTATAAAGCCACACACGGCTTTGTAACATCTATCGTAGAAACTTTATATAAAATAGATAAGATAACTGGTTAGGATCATCATCGACAGCTATGTCATTTTAAGAAAATACTTTTCTATTAATTTATTTGTAATCTAAGATCACAAATTTGTTGTTTTTCTGTCCGCTCTTTTCCTATTGTATATGCGTTACAATAGCAACGCGTTAACCGCAAGTAGTGCGTCTACCGGACGCTAGATGGCGCTAACGGAAAACTATTTAATTATAGAAAAAAATAAAAGAATTTTGTCCACCCGTGCGAAGCCGGCACGAGCCGCTAGTTTATTATAATACTATAAAGATCGAAATGTGAGAAGACAGAATATATATTTTCTATTATTTTATTAGAAATTATCACATTATGTTTCCCTTGCAAGATAAGTTACTAAAATTAATAAAAGAGGCTTTCTTTTGCTTAAGCAGGAGATCACGCGATCGGAAGTGAGACTCTGCTTACTATAACATCATGGCATCTGAGATAAAACATCGGAAAGTAATTGGTGAATCCGTTTATGTTGAAGGACAAATACAGGTAAAATAAGCAGATAAAATAGTTGGCAAGGAAGTCGATTTTAAATACTGTATACAAGCGATGAGCTTTTATGTTCATGGTTAACTGCTATTTAAAACTGGATTTTGTTACATTGTCAACGAATATTAAACTTAAAATCTTCCATAAAGAATTCAAATTTGTTTGGGGATTATTGGAAATTACTGATAAGTTGATGTGAGGACCCCTGATGATGCGAAATTTTGACAGGACGCATGCAACGCTTTCATACGATTAATACACAAATTATAATTTTAGAAGTCAGCATGAAACACAATATGCTCTCTCCGATTGGTGATTATATAGAAAATATATATTTTAAAGTTACACAGCAACCAGAATAAAGATGTAAGTCTAAAGTTGTAAAGTGTGTTTATTCAACTTTCATCAGGCAATTTTTATAATGACACTTGACAACTTTCTCAAAGAAACGTAAAAAAATCACTTCTTTAATATATTAAACATCAACTTCCCTATGTGTATAGAAAGCTCAAAAAGTAGTTAATGGATTGACTTGAAATTTTACACAACATCACGATATATTCAATTTTTATGTTTAAGAGGTTACTCTTACATAAATAACGGCTATATTATATACTTTGTATCGTCAAATATTAACAGAAATAGGTAAATACTGTAGTAATATCAGATAGATCTATATCAAAGACACGCCGAATTCTATTCCTTTAGAATTATTAAAATACTGACGTATAAATTATGTAAAGTTTATAGATGTGCAGAGAAATCTGAGTCTAATTTTAGATTTAATAGCTACATAAGTTTAGTAATTTATGCGTTTTAAGGCGTTCATTTATATGCGCTATTTTGTATCATAATAATCATACTTTCCTTTTAAATAAACGCTTATTTTTAATTTATTAGAAAAAGGTACAAACTATGTTAGTATCATGATAAAAATAACAGTTGAGGCAAAACCTTTCAATGTCAAACGCATAAATAACTCGAAAGTATTAGGAAAGTAATATTTTTAAGTAAAGCTTGTAGATTGTCATAAATTCGAGTAAATCAAGACAGATATTACTATTTACAAACAAAAGAGTTATTATACCCCTCAAAAATAATGCACGAGAATAGCACTTATTATTAAATCTCTTAAATTAAATAGTTAAATTAAATTACTTACCTAATCCACATGCTAAGCTGATAAATATTATCAAACTCTTCATACTGCTTATCTATATTTTAGTATTGTAATTTAAAGTTATAAAACTTTTCGTTTAACTACCCGATGTACGTGCGGTTCCTTTCGAAGGTTGCTCCGTATTGCCGCTGCGCCCATTGTGGTCGGCGCGAGCGCAACTTGCTATTCTACGATCGAACGAAAAGTGTGCGTCGAAATGCGGAAAACAAAAAAGTAATAATAAATAAATAAATAAAAATCAACCTTTTTTGGGGCGTACTGCCTAAGTATGTATACTTGCACGCTTTATTCAAATTTTACCAAAAAGGATATAAAAATGAGTCCTGTATACTGGACTCTTATTATATTGCCAAGATACTGTTACGTGTCAGGCATATTTTGCCAGGCAGGAGTTCCATATTTCTTCACCGTAATCTCATAATACGTGGCCGCTTTTCTGGGGAAGGCTGAGTCTCTCCAGCAATGGAATTTTGAGGGTTATCTCCGACTAGGTAACAATAGTGTTTTCCTCCCCTGGTTGGACGTCTATTTAAATGTGAATAAAAATGAATGACGAGCTTCTTGAATTAAGTTTATATTTGGCATATTAAAGTTGTAGGTACCTTATTTTTATTATACAATAATAAGGAACTAAAATTGTGCCCAAAATGAACGATTTCTTTTGTTAAATTAGTTTTTTTTATTGAAAAGAATATAGACAATGCGATAAACACTTTATTAATATTCCCTTTAACACCTTGTGCTAAGCTAAATGCTTGTGTAACGGACAGACCCACGTCCAAAGCACATCGGCGAGGATTGAATTCGAATTACTTGGATTAAAACTAACATTCTAACCAAATGGGTTATGGCCGCCCTAACTATTTTATCGACACTTCGAATTGCCACGGCTATCAAGAATTTTTTTTTACAGATATATTAGCTGGCGTAATAGATTATTAAAGAACGCGAAAAAATCTATTTAAATTAATAACCAAAGCAAAACTATTTTGAGCAATTTGTTTTATATTTAAATAACTTTGCTGTTTCAGTTTTAACAAAACAGTAATTAAAAACTACTTATAAATATAATGTTGCATCAAAGTTTAGGGTATCACATGTAACAAAAGTCAGTAAGAAAAGTCACGGCACGACTACGTCATGCATGTCAGAACCCTTACCAAGAAATAGCTATCATAGTCTCCTTGTTTTATGTCTATTTTAGAACATAATAAAATATTCTTAAAGGTGCTACCGCATTTCCTTATAAAAATAAAATCTTGTAAGAAAAGGAAAGGCGAAAGGGAAATGTTAGTAATATGATAACATTAGTGCCTATTTTATAATAATGGTAATGTTACTTCCAAATACTACATATTGCACCACACGACACATCCATCACCACATACATCACACACAACCGTACATTGTTTGCTGCCTTTTTAAGATACGAGCGAATGATTATATCTGAAGAAATTTTAATAGAAAACATCAACTTGACTCAGGAATCAGGCTCGACTCGAATCCACAGCTTCTCACTATCAGGGCACTTGCCCGGTTCTCTTCCAATTGAAAGATCTATTCATTAATGACAGCATGTGGTTAATTGGGTAATGGTTTTTTTCATCTTTGACAAGTTTAATTATGAGTTTAGACGACCGTGTGATTCAATTAATTTTGACGATTGAACTTCCTTTCAGCAGCAAAAGAATGAATAAGATTTTGGGAGTATAAGAAAAGTAATTTGCCCTGAAAACTGCAACAGTTTCGGATTCAATTCTTTACTATGAATAGTATTTTATATTAATAAAAAGTGTTTTCGTGATCCTTTATTATTAAAATAATCTATAGTTTTGACTTCTGTATATTTCGTCCGAAACTTTTTTTGAAAATAAATAAAACTCCTTAAAATAACCCTTTTAAAAAGATCTTCATTGACGAAATGTTTCTAAATGGAATGGGCATAATTTAATGTTAATAGAATTGTGGTAAAACACATTATTTTTATTCTAATACCTACAATAAACCTATATTAGTGGAAATTAATTTTTGTTTCTTAGCAACTGTATTAGGTAGATAGGTAATGTCAATAATTTAAACAGGATAGAATGTCATTTCTTGGTAGAGGTCTCATATGTTTACTAGTTTCGAACGAGGTCCAAAGAGGATTGCCTCGAAATTACATGGTCAATTTCATGGCTCGAAAACTCGTCTAAAGTGTAGGTAAATACTTATTGGTGTATAATTCCTGAAACTCTATATTCGGTTTAAGGTAATGTTAATAACTATTTTTTTTTATGTAAACATTTTCAGTGGTAGTAAGTGGCCTTAAATATATATTTAATAATATCCTTATACTAAATATACTTTTAGAAAGGACAAAAAACATAAATATTTAAAATCACTGTAGGATAAAATGTCTAATATCTTTCACTATTCTATCTCGAGACTGGTGTTGCCGCAGCTTCTGCAGTAGACGTTAAAGACACAAGTATAGGTGTAAATACATTTGGGGTTCAAATAATGTGTATACGATGCTCTGGGGCCCTGTTCAATTATGTTTTTTTGGCTTTAAATAAAAGTTATTTGATATAAACTAAGTTAGTATTTATGATTTTTTTACGGTTAGTTTTAAATGATAGGTTTTCATCGTTAATATTTAAATGGTTAGCTATTATTAATTTCTATCATTAAGCAGCATATAAATCGAAACGATTACTCAAATGAAACCAATTACCGATTGATGAGAACTCTATTTCACAAGTTGCACTTTGAAAATGGCTCAATAGCCTATTTATCGTTACGGGTCGTTATCAAATTACCAATGCTATCGTAGCAGATCGTTAATCACAAACTCCGAATTAACTGCTAATCAGATTACGTCCAACAAAACAATAGCTTAGTTTATTCGACTGTTACAGTTCAACATATCGAAATTAAGCAACATTAGGTCGACAATTAAGGTTGAGTAACGGAATGCCTGCAGAACTGGTCTAGTGGTGACTAGATTAGGGAGCTAGCATTGCGTCGTTTTATTCACGACTTCGCCTTGCAAAAGTAACACTTTGAAGACTTATCACGATTAAGAGAAGTGAGGCTTTTTATCCTAACACCAAATGTGTGACGATTGGATTGACCAACAGTGAAACAAGGACCGTTATTAGGAGTCTCCCGTATAATTTATTAATGGCAAATATTTGTGTATTAAAATTGAATTGGCAAATATTTGTAAGAATTCGATTCAAGTGTTTAACTATATAAGATAGTGATTTAACATATTACTTTCGTTATTAAGTATTTTAAATAAATCGATGCCCTTGTAGGTAAATAATTTAGAATTAATATAAATAAATAAAAAATGTCTGTTTGCTCCCTATGCGTTCCGAACGCCGATTGTGATGAAACTTTGATAGGATTCTGGGATAACAAATGTTTTTTTTAACGTGGCATTGCAATAGATGCCGGGTACAGCTGGTATACATAAATACATGCAAACACACCCATACACACATATATTCCCTCTTAATTTAAATACAGTGAAAAGCTCATAAACTATAGGTTTTGTTTTTTTATTTTGTAAATGTAGGTACCCATGCAACAGCGTGAATCTACTGATAAAAGTTTATAAACTTAAAAGGAGAAGCCCGCCCTATATAACAATCTAAGATTTGGATGTTTTTTTTTTATCTTTTCTACAAGTCACGACTGATTAAGCTTATCCAATTAACGAGACTAAAAAATTACGTAATCTAAGACTTGACAAAATTAAATTAATAATTACGAGCATTTTTAAGAGACCATATCTTAGAAACGATTCATTCAATAATTCAAATAAATTTAAACACATTTGTACCTACCTTCTGTACTAACTTACGCATGTACCAATAATAGACACACACCAAGTCGTCCGTTGTTGGTATATTTATTTATTTAGTTTTCGACGAATCATCAGCTTACAATATTGTATAATTACAATCTATATGAATTAAAAAACGTTATATGCATTACTTTACCAGTCACTAATAATATTAATAATATTGCTCTTATTTAAATAAGAGCCGAGTTCATGACTTTTCAAGCTTCCGAGTAGGTGTCTGGTCTGCATGTAGACAACGTGCTATGGGTCCTATATGTCACATGCCATGGCACGCATGCATCATGCATGTAAAACAGAAAAAATGTACCGTTTCATATATAGGTTCTTTTGTCTGTTGCGCGTCCACGCACGAAAATGTTTCACGATAGCTTAAGGCAATGTTTGATGTTATAAGGGGGGAAAAGAAAAAGTATAATGTGGTTACAATTAAGACTTTATCACTCAACTGTAAGTATCCATACAGATTTACTAGAATTTTTAAGTTTTTAGGAAATTTGGGCCCGTCATTATCATAAGGACATCTAAATCAGTTGTCGCTGTATTGTGCATAAAATTTAAGCCCGCACATATCGTTATTGTAAGCAAACATTTTTGTTGCTAAGTTGTACAATAGACAGCTCATCATAATTTTCATTTTGATATTGAAATAATAATATTTAATTTATTTAATTTTTAAAGTTTTGCTATGCTATACTGTCAAAATACACGTACATTACGTACATAAAATGCGCTCGCCCAATCCGTAATCGCAAAACCCAATACTTTTTGTCACTGCATTGAGGATAACATTTCCTCCCGCCTGTATTGCAGCTGCAGCCCGACTAACCTTGGTCATTTCACTGCGTTGCGTATGGAAGTAGCGCCCTAATAACCTAATAATAACTGCATTAAGGATTGTAATGTCTGAATAAGGAAACATTAAGAATGCTAAATAAAAAGACGTGATAAGATTCTTAATGAAACTCATTTCAGAAGACAAAAAAAACATCCCTTGCCAATGAAAATAAGTCTTTAAATTCAGCTAATAAAAAGATTCAAGTATGTGATTCTTAGGATAATAATGAAATAATAGAAAAATAATGAGGTTAAAATACTCATAAAAGTAATAAACTCTGCTTAATAGTAACGTAATGAAATGGTCCAAGGGTTTCTGTTAATAATTTTCTTAATGAAGTGACTATTTATATATTTACACCCTAATTCTTGTGGGTTATGTTTGGAATGAACATAAAATAACATGTGAATACTTGAAATGGTGTCATAAATACTTAATTATTTAACTTGGAACTTGCATCTATGCAACTTTAATTTACATAAGTTGGAAATGCATGAAGTTGTATCACTTATACTAGTTGTGAAGCTGTTAACATATATGGGCTTAGAATCATTGAACATAATTTGTAAATAATAAGAAAGTATTAAAACATAAATAGTGGAGTTTTATAGGGTCATGTGTGTAGCGCATTGGCTAACGTTTTTAAAACTTGAGGTCGATCGCCACATGGGTGACTGTATAATAACTGTTCCCTATTTGGGAAGCTTAGTTAAGCTTAATTTATCTTAGATGCTAAAATTGTTTTAAACATTGACTAATCTGGATTAGGACTTGCATCAAAGGTTACGGTTGACTGAGTTGATCTTGCTTAATATATTAACAATAGAAATCCCATTAAATATAGGAAATATCAAAAATAATGATCATATATTTTTAAATTAAAAGCTACATTATTACAGCCACTTAATTTAGCATAACAATATTTTATGGCCTCAAATGAAAAAAATAATAATATACTAAATAGCTCTCGGTTTGAATTGTAAAATTTATGATATTATTCGAAAGAGCGTGTGTCTGTGAAGCATTTTCGAAGGATCAGTACCTATTTGAAAAGTTTTAGCTCTATGGCCTTAATTCATTACCCTTTTTTATTGCCTTTTCTTCACTATAAAAATGAAAACACTCTACAGTCTGCCCGCGTGCTGACAAGCAGATAGCAGAAGGACTGGAAATAATAGAATTCAGTTACAAAATTTTGTAATCAGTCACTAAAGCGGGGGGCACGCAGCAGACCCACCCAAAAGGAAAAATCTGGTAAAAGGAAAGATAAAAGAAAATGACCCAAGAAATAAAAAGATTAAACGCCGTTCTAATTTTGAACTCTGATAAAAAAAGCGCGAGCTGAGCGAGCGGAACGAGCAACCAGCGGAGCGCTAGAGACAGTTATTTCAATTCCTCCCTGTATCTTTTAGGTGGGATGTGGGCGGAAGGGTGGGCGGAAAGATAAAAAGGCAGCGAGACCACGTGGTTGCTGGCATGCGAATCATAATTTAGTATTTGTAAATACTTGGAGGATTGTTTGTGCGAAGGTTTGCTTCCTAGGGCTACTTAAAAATTTTACGTAAATACTTCTTTAACCTTTTGAACAGTACATTTTATCAAATTGGTCATTAAAGCAATTTTTTCTTGCAAAGTTTATGATAATATTAAAATCTTCCATAACTGGTAAAGTGATTAGCCCGAGTACATAGAAGATACAAGTTCGTATCTTGCATTTTTTCATGTGTGTCATATACATCAGGATTTTCACCATTCATAGAATCATTACCACATTGCTCCGAAAATAAATCATGCTTGTAAATATTTGATATATTTCATGATCGAATGTTTAGGATGCCGCTTTTAGATTTTGCCATTCGCGATAATTTGTAGTGTAAAATTCGATCCACGGCTAGAGACTATATAGAAGATGACCTTTTCCATAATTTTTCACTCGATTCTGGACGATATGCGTGTATGGTTATTGTTTTCCATAAATAAGTTTTTCAGTTACTAAGTTAAATATAAGACTAATGCTGTAAAGTCTTATATTTTTTAAATCTACTGCATTTTTGTCCGTAGAAGAAAAACAAGCGTGCGGGTACTTATTTTTAACATGAAATATCTTGAAGTAAGCCTATTCGCTTTAAGAGCTAACTTCATAGTGACGCTTATTCATTGCATGCGACGTGCGTAACTTCCGTTACATGAATAATTACACCCTTAACGCGTCAAAAGAAGTATAACTTCCAAAATATATATTCATTTACGAAATGAAGTAACGAATAATTAACAAAACGGTTAGGTTTTTATCAGCTTGTCAATCATCGGTCTAACTTTTGTACTTTCTTTATTAATGCAAAATCTGACTTTCGATCTCGAAATATATATCACGAAGGCCTTAGGGGTAACCCTAAGGCAAAATTGTGGACCAGCCTCGCTAGTCTTACTAAGCTTATAAAGACGTGATTGTCAAATAATATTAACATGTAAGGACAATCTGATATAAGTACCTACGTATCCACGTGTATTATTACCTAAGGCGAGTTTTAAATAATTTTGTACTGTCACTTTTATATCTTAAAGAGGTTAGATGTTATCTATCAGATAAATGCTTAAATAATAAAAATTAATAATTAATATATAGTTTTTTATAGCTGTTCTTTCTTTATCCATGTTGTAGGTACACGAAGAGATGTCGCTGGCTTCAACTAAAGACAAGACATTTGGAAAATTGCAAAGGGTTTGTCAAGGCTATTCTCAATAGCTCAATTGAAGAATTTGTCGCCCGGAGAGTGGGGATGTGGGTTTAGGATTCGAACCCTGAATACTGACACCTGAAATAAATTGACTTTTTCCTAGTAAATATTTCTGAGGATGAAAAAAGTACAAATAAAAAAACAAAAACAATCTGGCTAAAAAGACAAACTCCTTTTTCATCGTTTCATTTATTATCTTGTGTTTCCTGATAAATTCAATTTAGGGGTCTTTAAGTCACGTGTGAACAGGTATCTTCTAGGCTGGCGCGTCACATCCTAGATCACATCGTTGCTTACCTTCAGGCGAGATAGTGGTCAAGCTTACCTATTCACGGAAAAAAGTAATAATTCAAACTTTATGATGCGCAAGCTTTGATGACAGTTAGATTTCAAACATTTTTAACTGTTGTCTATTTTACATGAACTATTATATAACTTACTGAACATAAAGATAAATGTGCAAATGTATAGACGCGTCGGTCGTCATGTAACTGACATTATTTGCAATAAGGAGGCAATAATAGCAACATTTGCAGAAGTCAAGACCTTCTTAAGCTATTATATCAAATTATATCTAGTGATTACATCTGAAAAAAACCCTCGATTAACTAAGCACTAGATACTAGACAGTTTAATAGTTTGAATGATGATCCCAAACGTCCTTTCACTAATCACAACACTCAGACTATGTAACTGAACTTTCGATATCCGTTTGATATTCATTTTAATTTCTTTGTTTATTACTTTCAGATGTATCTCGATATCTTTATATTATAATAAAACAACATTTACAATCGATGTATTGATCGTCAGACAGCTTTAAAAAACTAGAATGACTCGTGATCGAAGCCTAATGTAGCGAATATAATATGATAAGGCGGTGCGCAGAATCGAGAAATTGTAATTGAAAAATATCTGTTCTTTTCTTAATTGAACACCCGATTCTGATAACGAAATGTCCTATCATACTCAATAATAAATAAATTGAATTAAGACACTGTTCACACCAATAATTTAGGTCCTAAATAAGTAGAGTTTGTACTATGGATATGCAATAAAAGGATAAATTTAATCTCGTAAATTTAAATAAATGTCATGTTATAAAGAAAGTTTTTAGCAACAATTATTAATAACAAAACTTCAATAACCTAACCTAACCTAACCAAATCAACTAATCATAAAATAATATTAAAATTTATCTTAAATTAACCTTAAACTGAAAACCTAAAAGAAAAGAAAAAATATATATAATATAATAACTAAAATATATTATTAAAAGGATTCCCTTTAGGCAAGGTTCCGAAGATACTGGCAACATTCCCTGCTCTTCGGTCTCCTGTGATGTCGCCTAACCTTTTTGCTATTTCTTTAATTGCCTTATAGCGCTAGGACCCCAAAGGATAGATTACATTAATAGTGATAGAAAAAGTATGGCTCGGGAACAAATGCTCATGCTCATCACATGTACATATGCCCTTATCAGGACTTCATCTCTAACCATTGCAGGCAAAATCGCTACCGTTATACCAACTGATCATCTTATGAGTAAGAACGTCAGGTCAAATAAAGTCGTTGGTGATTCGGTCAAAGTATATCATTTCGTTGAGTGGACATACACATTTAATCGGAACAAAACTAAATGATTTATACTGGCATTACATATTTAGTCTTACATAGAATCATTACTTTGCGTATATTTAGGACGTTAATATCAACATCACAATAATGCTTTCGGTAAAACTATACTCCTGTTTGCTGTTAAAAACTTTGATTTGTTGATTATGATTAAAAATAGTTTTATTGAGTATTTTATTTCTACTCTACAATCTTAAAGTCATGTAGAGTTTGGTATGTAGGGTTTCATTTTATTGAAGCGGAGCGAGCGAAGCTCCCATGGATCAGCCTTAATGGCGCAATATCTGTTACGCGATAACTTCCCGAGTTCTAAACCAATTTTAATATTTTTATGTGGAATCGAATCAACAGGTTTAGGACCAGATTGTGACAGAATTTTAAAATTCGCAAAAATTCCCATCGAAACAATTTTTTTCTTCTTTTTTTTAGATATTGCGCTCCGCTCCAATATATGGTGCTAGCGTAGCTTTATGCTTAGCGATTGCATCGTCTAATTAATTATAAATAGTTAGAACTATCTGAGCCCGATCAAAGAGGGAGTATTCTCCTTCATTGAACAATGCCAACCTTTCTGTACACGTTAATTTCACCGTCCGTTTAAAAGTATCGTGACAATATCATTAAAACCTCATCAAGTCTCTATCTGAAAAAAGTAAACATAGGTAGAGGTCTTCCAGTTCGCAAGGTGAGTGCCTCAAAGGCCAACAAAATGAAAACGGCAAATTAGATCTTGATTAGACCGGACCACAATTTGTAGGTCGACGACCTTTGAAAGTGGTTGTAAAAAACGTTACTTTCAAAAGTTAACAAACGTGCTAATTGATACACTTCGATTTGACTTATTTCATTAACGGTAAATATGTTATCTCCACCTTATCTATTTCTATAAAAAAGTACTATAATTAGAAGGTCGGTGAATTTCTAAATGCGTAAGCGTTTAATCTTGTATCCGTTTATTTACATATATATGTCCTTGTTCTTATATATGAAAAGGTTCCAAAAAATATCGTGAACACAAAAATTGGATATCCAAGAAGTACCTTACCCAAGTCTATTACTGAAAATATATTGACAGCATTTACTTAAAATAAAAACTAAGAGACAAATATTATTTAAATAACAGCTAATACAGATATTATGATAATAATAAATTAGGTTATCATTATTTTAAGATTTATTTAAAAACTATCAAATATTGCACAGTAATGCATTATGAAGCATCTCTTACTGAAAATTACGAAGTAAAGTAATAATCTGTGTTTTCATTGTAAAAAGGTGGAAGGACGACGGAAAACAGTTTTTCTGTATTAGTGTGTAATAAAAGCTGGTTTAAAATTAGACGATTATCTAAAATTTTACATTTTTTTCAATTTAATCTATATAAGAAAATTATAATGGAGGTTATAAGCGCTAACATTATAAGCGTTCAAAAAGATCGTACAAAAGGTGTCTGCGGCGAACTCAATTTCAGACGCATTAAGCTTTGTACAGAATATGGTGGAGAATTCTTTGAAAAGATTATAAAAATAATGTTTAATCCATATCAGTAACTTTTCAGTTTCTCTAAACTTTTTGAAGTAATTTAGACTTGCAATTGGAAGGAAGCCCCACGATAGGGCGGGACAATGTCTACCTGGTCCGCTAGTATAATTATAAATTTAAGACAACTAACCTAAATTATTTAGTCTCAAACTAAGCGTAACTTCTACTAGGGGTAATAATTAATTTATAGAGTATAAAAATAAGTATATGACAACCATGATTCGCAAACAAATGCTTAACGGATCATGATCACAAACATATACCCCTAGGAGGTTTCAAACACAGAATGCAATTTAGCAACTGAAGACAACACAAAGTTACATAAACAAAAGAATCATATAAAAAACTAATGAATACGAAAAAAGTTCTAACCTTTATGGCGCTACTATATTTGTTTGTGGTTCGAAGCTTTCTCCAATAAAGTTAGAACTTTACTTTTACATATTCAGATCGATTTTAATAAAAAGCTTTAAACCTGTAATCAGCAGTTTGGTTGGTACAGTGTTATGACATTATGTTTTCTGAATAGAGACTAAAGATTAGTAATTTATCTCGTATTCGAAAGAATATTTTTTACAAATGTTTGGTCAATCGATTAAGCTGAAACAGCCATTGGTAATTTATTTCTAAAAGTTTAAAATCATTTTGCAACGTTACGAATTATGTATTACGTATATCGAGCTCCACAAAATGTCTGGCAGTGATTGAACTCTACACGAAGTCGAAGCAATCTTAGCATAGCAAGGATACCTCACATCCTAACAAAGGTCAAATAAATGTCATTCGCCGAAGTTCTGTACGTGGGAACACATTTTTGAAAGCCATCATTGTTCCTAACACAGATACATGTTGATGAGTTTCACGCCTCTGATTTTGTAACTATATTTTGTATTTTTGCATATTTAGATACAATAAAATGCACTAATGAAGTGACTTTAACATGACTGGTTTGGCCGGGTTAGTGTGACTCTCCTTGTGACGCCAAACGGTTTCGAATCCCGAAAGAGGTAGATGTTAGTGTGACGAATACGAGTATTTGTAATTTAGTAATAGATATTTTTATAGATTTATATGAATACTAGCTTTTAACCACAGTTTTGCTCGCTGTTGACTACCGGTTAAAAGTTATATTTCTATCCCTCGGAAACAATACTTTTTTCCAGATAAAAGGTACCCTATGTACTTTTCTGTATCCGTGAAAAAGCATGTGCATCATGCTGATCAATTGAGTACTTAAAGCGCGAAAACGTAACAAACTCATTTTCGTATTCACAATATTAGTTAAGAGTATAAGGTTTTTGCCGATATTTTTTCTTTTTTTAATATTTCTTACACTCACACAAATAAGCCCAGCCCAAAGTAAGCACTGTAAGGCTTGTGTTATGGATACTAGGGTAACGGATATACATAGATATGTAATATTCCTAGAAATATATATAAACACCCATGACTCAGGTACAAATGCTCGTATTCATCACACAAACATCTGCCCCTTCAGGGATTCGAACCCAGGGCCATCGATGCGAAAGGCAGGGTCGCTACCGTTGTACCAGACAGTCGTCATTATTTTACTTTGTACCTACCTACCTATATGAAATCTCTTGTCAAATAATACTTTCGAAGAAATCATAAATATCATATATGAAAGTTTATAACGATTCGAAAATCTTACCGGAGAAATTGCACGGAACAACAAACGCCCACTTCAGATTTATTACAAGAGTTTGGAACCTAGAAAGTGAGTTATGGCCGAATGAACTTCTTTGTATCTCAACTTTTGAATAATAATAAGTTTAAGTGATCAAGTAAACATTGTTAATATTAGATACGTATGTTGTTTTGTTATATTTCACTTATATAAACAGAGAGATTCCTAGTCTAGGTGAATATTTTATCCGTTGTCAAAGTATCTATACTCACTCAAAGCAAAACATCAGTTACAGAATATCCTTGGAGAATATTAATAAAAAATGTTTTTCCTTGTTATTGCTTTTATTAAAACCGGTACGAGGATGACTACTCCCTCTTTTGTGTACTCTCCTGAATAAAAGTAAATGTAGGTATGTATGTATTTGAAATACGTTATTAAAATTTCTAACAAAGTTTTGAAAATAAACTTTTTACCAAATAAATTTTTATTAATTGAAAATAAAGTTAAAATCAAAATCAAAATAACTTTATTTCATAGGCCATTGCGGGCACTTAAAATCGTCCATTTTACAAAATCAAGAAAATATTCTTCTATAATAAAGATAGCCCGAGCGCTAGCGGCAAGTACATCCGCGGAGTTGATGCCGCGCATGTAATCGCCACGAGCGACCCGATTCCGAACGTAGGGGCTAACATGAGAAGAATCGGGCAAGAAACTCATGTGCCAAAACTCTTATAAAATCGCCAAATGTCTTACAAATTGTGTATATTACAAAAATAATAAGTTAAAATTAAGAATTAAATGTCAGTGTTGTTTGCCTAGTTTCTTAGTTATGTTGGTAGTAAAATTCTTAACTGCACTGCACATGACACTGCACTACGTATAGTACTATGCCGTCCCATGGCTGCAACAAACGCTAACATAATAAATAGTAAATAAGGTTGTTGTAGTTGGCTATGTGGACCTGCGTTTAAAAGGATAGGATGGAAGCCAACAAATGTCATAATTAGGATTTCACGCTTCGGATGTTCACACCATGTTGGGTGCAAGCACTAGTTTTGTGGGTGCAAACAGCTATCAATTGACCGACGGTTTTACCAAACAACGTCAGTAAGTTGATAATATAGTGAATATTAGTTTTTTAATTTGTTACTTTTTTAACTTTTACCTTGATCCGTTCTATTAACAGTTTGGTGATGTTTAACCAAAAGTTCACATCCCTTCATAATTATAATAATAATAATAATATTTTTTGACATTAGTCTAGCCTAGCTCAAAGTAAGCACTGTAAAACTTGTTTTAGGATGCTAAGGTAACAGATGAATACACATTTATGATTTATAGATACGTTGTATTCATAAAACATATATAAATAGCCATGATTCAAGTACAAATGCTCGTATTCATTATACAAACATCTGTCCCTCCCGGGACTCGAATCGGGACCGTTTAGCTACGAAGGTAGGATCACACCCGCTCGGCCAAACCGGTCGTCATTTTTGATTTTCTTTTATAGATATGAAGTTGTGAAAAATGGATACTGAAATTACGAGTATTACTTATTTACAATTTCTCATTATGATTATGTTTTATTTCGGTCAACAAAGCACAATAAAAGATAAATCATAATGAGAAAAGCTTATGCTTCGGTAGAGGGAAATTTAATAAGCTGATGAGGATTATGAATCGTTAGTGTATGTATGGCGTGTGTGTATGGCGATGTACATCATTCATCGCTTATTGTTCCAAATTAAATTTCGTTGTCTTTGATAATTTCATATTTGAACCATTTGGCTAGAAACTATAAATACATGGGGTCCGGGTGCCCCTAACTTGATATCTTTGAGACTACCTGAGACTGAAAAATCATCTACTATTTGGCACAAAAAATAAGTCTCACCATCTGCTTACTTAGTAATCTACTAGATAAGGGTTACCTGGTACCCACCCTGGTAGGGTTTGTGTGATAAACATCTGTTTAGGAGTCATAATTGTATAGCAAATGTCCTTATTTATGTATAATTTGGAACCTAATAAATGGTGGGAATTGTCCGGAATATTATGATTGTTATTTAGGATGCATGTACTTTAATTCCACAGACGATATGAATTGAAAAATCCAACCAACATTATCGAGCAATTCCCATTTTTTTAAATTCAGAATAGATTTTTTTTAATTTTGAAATAAGAACTGTTTGGAATTTGATTTTTTAATTTTATTTTTATAATTTTTATATTTGAATGAGTTTCCATAATTTTATCTACCGTATACTTGTGTGACAATAAAGACGTAGTTTCTGACCTGTTCTTGCAGAAATATCAACTTACTTTCCAAGCAGGTGTTGTAGACTGTTGGTAAAAATACTTAGACTATGAAAACAAATACGTGGATCATTACGATCTGCGATGGACTGTGATATGAATATGCTGCATCAATATTTTCAAGTCTGGGTATCTTACTTTATGACAGTTTGAAGGAGCCAAAATTTATAAGGACTTTTCTTGTTTAATAACCTAAATAGATTTTGAGGGTATTTTTTTAATAGTAGGGTAAATAAAACAGTATAATGAAATGGTTTAACTTATGTATTAACTTAAGAAGTCTTATGAGTACACTAAATTATTATTATGTATCACTAGAGATGCTTAAGATCTCGCTTTGGGGGCCGGCGCCTCCTCGGCGTCCTTGTACCAGTCCTCACTGAAAACAGAAAAATGATATTAAGTTAATAAGAATTAATGATTCTACCAATTTAATAAATAATGTTATAAAACATTGTTTCATTTCTATTTATATTTTTGCCATTTTTGAGTGTGCAGCTCGGAAAATTGGCACCCACCGATATTTTATTCTTACATTTAAAGTTTCAAGAATACCGAATCTCAACAAAACAAAACAATTTTGTGGCTCAGCTACGAAATGCTGAAAGAATTTAGTATTATAAAATGGGAATGCTATTTGATATTGAAAAGCGGCTTATTTGTTTTCTGAACTGATAGCTCTCAGTGCTACGTTCATCAATTTATATTTAAATCCTTCTCCAACAAACATTAATTGTCATTCCAATCAATCATTTAAACACTCACCATCCGCGCACGTTCTCAGGAGCGTCGCATTTCTGTGTCTCTTCATTGTATACCTCTCCAACTTGGCAGCCAAGATCACGAGGCTCCACGCCGTTGAGACATACATAGAAGCGCTGGCAGTCATTCGGGTGGGGGAACTTGGGGTGCGCAACAGCTATGCCAGAAGCATCTACTTGCTGCTCTTTAGGGCACTCGAAGCCATCCTTAAGTTTCTCTGTAATGATAGAAATGTAATTGCATTTGCACATTTACAAAGATAACTCTAAGTCACATTTTATGTTTACTATGTCAGGTTTGGTTTATTACATTGCTTTAGTGATGTATGACTTACTTTAAGCAACAGTCTTAATTGGTATATAGTTTTTCGCAAATATAAAAATCACTTCGGAAATATGATATATTTAACAAATGGTAGGGAGCTACTGCTGATTGTACAAGGTCACCTTCTTGGCCAATAATCTTGGAAAAAACGCAAAATATGACTAGGTATATTTATGGCATAATTCCGGTAAATAAAATAAAATATTAATTAAACGAAAGATACCCAAAAACATGCCCAGAATGAAATTATAACAGCATTTCTTTTATATAAACTCGTAATATACCAATTAATATGATAAGTTTTTGGTAATGTCAATTAAAACTAGCATATCTTTAGCTCATGCTTCCTAATCTTATTTGTAGTTTTATTAAAATTGATGTTTATCTGAGTTACTCACTATCTTGCACATTGCATCCTTGCCTGCCTGCTGCATCAGGCCACACGCAGGTACCAGAGTACTCGTCGAAGTGCAGACCAGCTGTGCACTTGACTTCGATAGCTTCACCCTCGATACAGTTGTAAAACACGTTGCAGGTAGAAGCATCGGGGTGAGCGAAGAATCCGTTGCGGCGCGGGCACTGGTGGTTGGGCTTAGGAGGTTCTGTGGGATAAGAATTGTGTTACGGTAAACATTCAGAGACTGGTTACAGAAATTGAAAGTTGCGCGTTGAAAACAAGGGTACAACAAGTACATATCGTAGAAGTATATTCAGTTCAAAAGACCAAAAAAGGAAACGTAACGTGATATCGTATATTGGAACTGAATAATAATACTAAGATAGAAGACCTTTAGAAGAAAACTGAGTATTTTAGTTTTCGAACATCAATATTATTGTAATATTGCCATTATTTAAACAAATACGATAAATGCAATACAAAGCGTATTTCATGGAAGGACATAAGATTAAATGTTTTTGTTAAATATTTATACAAAGTAAAAAGGAAAAGTTGGCTTTAAGACCTCGTTCACCTTGAACTTGAGTACCATTTTAGTCGCACGGTTTTAAGCCAATATGTATTTTGGTCATCCTCTTAAACCCGTTTTCTTACACGAGTTTAAGTAAAAAAACTACATGAGAGGATGTCTCTATATTATATATATCACTGTTATATTATTAATCACATAAAAGTTCGTGGTAAGCAACAGACAGCCTTCAGAAGTGTTGAGGTCGTTTATTCTAGGAAATGACTTATGACAATGCCGTCAGAACGGGAAGCAGTTTTGTTCTCGTCTCTCACCTGTAAACGACAATTTCTGAAAGTACCTACATACTTCTATAAATAGGCTTTTCCGTTTGCAACTCAATTGCCTTGGAATACGAAAGTAGAGAATTATTTTTGGACGTTTATCTGAGTAGGTATCTATTTTACTGAATATCAACTGAACAATTTCTTGCGTTACGAAACCCATTAAACCATACTTCCATGGAATATAATTTTAATACCATGATAAGAGTATCTGCAGATGATACTTCAAAAAGAAACAACCTAACTTACATACGAGCTATAGAACAAAAAAAAATAATTATTCCATTGCGTGATGGCGCATTTCTACTAACAAAAAGGTTAACAATGACTTAATACTATTTAAAACACAAGTCACGAGTTCCAGGAGAACGATGCATTCCACAGTTTGAACATGTACCTGAATTTAAAACGTGTTCTGCCTTTAAATATCATTTAACAAGACGAAATATCTAAAATTCAAGTTAATTATGTGACGATTTCCCTTTTTGCTCATTATTTTCCAGGCAGCCTATGACCGACAGATATGAAAATCCCTGGGGAAGGCTTATGCCTAGCAATGAGCTTTCGACAGGTTTAAAAGTATCGCTTTAAAACCTTTTGATTTCAAAATTGATATAAAATTCATAGCACTGACATGAAGTAAACCTTTTGTAAGTATAGTTTATTGCGAATAAGCACTAGTTGACCTAGAAAGGCGATCACGGGTGTCGACCTGCGTGGTCAGAGGTGGTATATACGGGACACATTCACTTATAGGGACGAACGACCTTACATTTTGTCTCGCTCTGATTATAGCAAATAGACGCAAAATGATATATGGATAAATAGTTATTTATTAAATGGCTTCTTGGTGTCTAAATATGAATATAACTAACAAGCAAGCTCTTATTTTTACACAAAAGGCGCGTTTGTTGTACATTAATTGTGATCCATATTATAAATGAGTATTATACAATATAATACTCTCCACTAAACTATAATAACGCAGATACTATCGTCCGGCTAGCTTAAACATATGTCATCAAATGCATATCATCATAAGACTATTTTATTAATGTGACTATAATAATATACTATTGATGTATTTTTCTTACACTTTGAGCATATCGCACGTTTAAATAAAATATCTTTAACGGGATTTACGACACGTTTATTTTTGTTTTTTATATTAATTCTGACGTTTCGACTCCTTTAATGCGTCATTTTAATAGGATAACTCCTTAGTTATCCTATTAAAATGACGCATTAAACAATAAAACCAAAATAACGACGATAATTTCTTCTATTGTTATTATTATTTTATTTATATATTTAGTATGATATGTTATTTGGATTTCTTTTTCCTAATTTTTTTTCTCAGCTTAGAGATAGTTTATCTGTTACTACGGCCATAGTCCAAGTTACAGTGTTGTAGGTTGAGTTTAGTACGTGGATGATAGTTATTCGAGCCCATGTTCTTAAATGTAGGTATTTACGTATACCACTATTTTCAAATGTTTAATTACTTACGTAGCTCGGTCCTGTCACCGCAATCTACGTTGAAGGGCTGGTCGCACTTGTTGATTTTCCTGATGAGAGGGTCGAACACCAGACCGTCGGGACATAGCTTCTCTGTCGCGACACCGTCTACACACTCGTAAAACTTGTCGCACTGTCTGTCGTCATCATACTGCCCGTCCTTAGAAGGGCATTTGAATTGGGCACCTAGAAAAGAAAGTGATTGGTGAGAATGGATAGGCATTTTCTGATTCATTGCATTAAAATATCACTTATGTAGCTTGAGAAATTACTCTAATAGAATGTTCAATGAACGTAATGAAAAATGGAGAGACTGAATTATGGAAAAGACTTTGCTTTGTTACGTAACTGAGCCTTTTGCAACAAAATTAAGTCATGTATTTATTATTGATATGAAATAGGTTTTCACTTTATTACTGTATGTGTCAACTTTAGATGACAATTTCATAGCTGATTACGCGGTTAAATTGCAACTGCAAAAATTCACAATGTACAATGAATGCATTTTGTACAATGCATTTTGCAAGAGTACCCACTTGATAATCCGCTACCGCGCACCCCACCCATCTCAACAATCCCAATGCTGCGCGAATTTTGAAAAGATGTCGGACTCTTAGATAAAAATGCCATTTTATCGCTAAATAATGAAGCTAGGACCAAATAAGAAATACTACCGCAAAGCTGATTAAATAAAGAATCCACCACAGAATATTTGGATTACTGTAACTTAAAAATTTGAATATGGTAGCAATTGCTACCACGGACTGACGAGGGGTGTTGGCTATTGGTAGCAATTGCTACCGTGGACTGACAAGTGGCTAAGGAGTTAATTGGAAGAGAGGACCTTTAAATTTTTCCTTTTTCATAACTCAATCTTATCTTAAATTAAGATTAATGATAAATTACTAATAGAGGAATATGATATCGTAGTGCACATAGATACATTGAAAAAATAACTTGTACAGATTTTGTTATACGAGTCCTTGAATAATGGCTAGTTTGAAGCATATGTAACAGAAGAATCTGTTCAAAAATCTGGGCGGTGAAAGTCTATTTAGTAAATAGGCCTGCCTGTTCGGTGATCTGCGAGGGCAAATCGTGTTTTTTCTTGCATAACGACATATTACATAAGAGTGAACGTCGATATTGTGTGCCGCTGACATGCATTTGCATGTCTGTTCAAGTATAGTCATCGATAGAGTTTTGCCCTGTTACACCAATATAGTTTCTTATCATCAACCTATCACAAAACATGGTATTTTTAGGTTATTTAATATTAATATGTTGGAATTTAAGTTGAATATCGGTTCAGTAAAGTTGCTTTTCCTTTTTCTTGACTATTCCTGCTTCTCGCAATTGACTGTTCCAGCTTGGAGCGGTAAATAGTTTTGTTGGAGAAAAAATAAATTGATATCCCCTTCCAGCGTGCTTTCCTATGTAGAAAGCGTAGCAATGTTCCAATTAACACTATACTGTTACCGTTTAAGCTAAGATGGTAGTCAATTGTTTTCACAAATCAGTTTCAGGTTAATGAACCTGACATAACGCTAAAATGGCAGCCGGGCTTGCTTTTTCAATTATTATCAATAATCGTATTGTCTGATGCTTTGTTGTCAAAGTTAATGCATTTATTTCTATTTCCACAAAGTTAGTCGTGTTTGTTTAAGGATTAATTTAGCGATACAAATGTAGCCTATTAAATGCTTCCCAAGGTTATCTATATACCTGTTAAAGATGCTATACCTTATTAATGTGATGGCTTATAAAAAATAGTCTAGCAGCTTCGTTCGCTTAACATTCTATCTCCGTAAAAGTTGTTGCACATCTTGTTAATGCCACAAGGTTGTTAATCATTGACATTTCGTTAATTATTGAAATGTTACTCATCGCATAATTATTTACATTATTAAGTACTAGTCGAGTATTAACATGATGTTTTACAATAATACGACGGATTTTTGCAATTCAAATGGAAGTTAAGATCAAAGTCATATATTAATGATATTCTGTTAATTCTTCACTTGTAAGGTCAGATATTTAACGATGGTTACCATTCTCTACGCATGGCAACAGATTAAAAATAAATTATTTAATAACTTAAAAGAAAACTTTACATTCAACAGATTAAGGTAAATTTTAGATACTCAATGTTTCAAGAAACGTGCAGAATAGAATTTTAAGTACGTGATTTAGTCCCATGTTACTGATATATAGATCATACTAGCTGACCCGGCTACGCGTTGCTGTGTTATCCTATCTTTCAAATTGGATCAAACTGCACACGGTGTACAAATTTGATTAAAATCGGTTAAGTAGTTTAGGAGTCCATCGCGGACAAACAACGGGACACGTAATTTATATATATTAAGATTATTATACTGTAAAATAAAAGAATACTAAACGAACTTTAGATAATCCTTTATAGTATTTATTGCTTTGTCTTGTGGTTTGATTCTTTAAGAAAACGACAACGAGTGATCCAGACAAATAACAAGCTCACAAAATTATCACTTTACTTACTACTAAGAGAAAAGACTTCGTATATCTGTTCATACGAAGAGTAAGACAAACGGTTCTTAATAATCGTGGCTTCGACCCGTTAAGTGTTTATTGGTAGTTTTAGTCTGCTTCTCTGGGAAGATTTCAAAGCTATGTAAAGTAACATCACAATATAGTGTGACACGACTATGTACACTTGACCCAGTTTACTGAATACCGAACGTGGGATAAGCAATGGTGTGATTATCGACGGGGGCGGATATCGCAACAGGCGGGCCGCAGTTACGCAACGAAGTGAAAGTGAGGTGCAACTTGCGACACGATGCATCACCGATGCATCTGCGTCCACTCTGAATCTATACTTGATTTGATTAGAAGGATCACTACAATATATTGGTATTCTTTGATCTCTGCATAAGTAGTATCTTACTTTTCGGAATGACAAACCTTTTTGAAGAAGTTTTTTGCACTCTACCAATTTACTTGTAGATTCGTGGTAATAGGTGTATATACAGACTTAAACAATCCAGAACTTAGTGAAATTCACCTCAAATTATAACTTATTTAGTTACACCTTAGAATGTATGGAAAATTTATCTTTTGCACTTCCGCAACTCTCACGGCTTCTTAGGAGACGAAGCGTCAGGATTAAATACTAAAAACCTTGCAATAAATCTGGTTAAAGTGGTTTTCTTTGAATATATATTAGGTAAATTCTATCAAAACACTCTATAATTGGTCCCTAATTGATAAGAACGTGTAATACTATGAATATTTTATAATCTAAGTTACACAAGATAGCATGATAAAATTATACTAGATTTAAAAAATCTAAAAATCCCACGTTTTTCAATGTCCTAAAAAGAATAAAATAACCCTGCGGGGCAAAGCGAGGGGCCACTCAAAACGTGGGGGCGCATATTACTAAGAGGAGATTTTAAAGAGATGAATGACATGCATTGATGCCGATTATTGTAAAGATGCGCCCCCACGTTTTGAGTGGCCCCTCGCTTTGCCCCGCAGGGTTATTTTATTCTTTTTAGGACATTGAAAAACGTGGGATTTTTAGATTTTTTAAATCTAGTATAATTATTTTATTCTTTTTAATTATTAACTCAACGAAGTAACCATGTGTTACGCAACAATCGGATAAGCCCCATACAAAAGTGAAAGTTGCCGAAAGTGGACCTGAAAGTGCATCTGGAAAGTTGAAAGTTGCTTTAGAGTGCATTGTCATCGGGTTCTGAACTATCCTGAAAGTTTCAGCTTTCTAGCTTATCGGAAAGTGCCTCAAATTTAAGTTGCAAGATTTTGCCCGGACAGACAAACAAATAAGAAAAGTGAGATAAGAAAAACGTGGTAAAATGTTAGTGTCAAAACCATTCATAATGATTAATTTGTTTGTTTAATGATTTTACGAAAAAGAACAAGTATATTTGGAGCTACAAATTAACTTGTTAGTTAATTTGCATGTACATTTTGCATTGCAACATTGTGTAACAAATAAATTACATTATTAATGGGGATTTCGTTAACATTTTTTAATTTAACCAATTTACGAACGTTTCTTACAAAACTTCCCTTATTTGTGACTCCGAAAACCTACTAATATTTTAATAAGTGAATTATGAAACATCGTAAAATACTGTTTTATTAACTATCAACTGATTACGAAAATTTTACTTTATGTCTGACTTTAAATTGCAAATCGGTTGACAAAAATTTGATAGTTTTGGGTAGCCTGACGTGAGGTTGCATATTCAATGCGATATAAATTAGTCATAACATTACCAGGAAAGTTTATCTCTGGTTAAACCAGAGAAAAGAGATCAAAGAGAAGTAGAGTAAGGTATCTTCACCTATTCGCTGAGCGGCGTTACGGCTTGGTTACTTTCTTAGTACCTATACTCGTAGATGCTATCGGTCTGAAAAACCTATACTATCCACGGATCGCGACGCTCCCGCTACTATGGTAATTTAGAACTCACGACATTCATACATAAATAGCATCCTTCTGGATACAGCCTGTGTAGTTAAGCTCGTAATTTAACTGGACATATGCATTGAATTTGCTTCTAAGAAAACCCATTTCGATGATAAACAATGAAAATGTACTTAATGTATAATTAAAATAATAAATTTTAGACAACATGACATTACAGTGATACAGTTTTGAACCTAAGTTCCTAAAGTACTTTTGTTGATTAGATACTTAGTTGTGTACCAGAGTTTCAGGCCCGAGTCAATTCAGAGAAGTTTGTTTTCTACGTTGAACCGGCCTGGGATCGAATGCCGGACCTCAGAATAGTTACCATAACAAATTTTAAGCAAGCCACCAGACTATGTAGTGTATCGATTTCTAACAATTGAGTTATTTTATATTCCTAGACACAGCTTTCTCCAATTTTCTACGTAAGACTTACAAAATCATTTAGATACATTTGCGTAAATTTTAATATCACTGTGTCAACACCGCAGTCGCAATCCTAGGCCGTAGAAATTTTATGTGATTGTACTTTTTTAATTTCCAAGGAACCGGTGAATGTCAATGTCGATTACAGGTGGAAACCATTGAACTGTGAACGTCAAATGCATTGTCTGTTTTATTTTATTAAAAGTCCTTTGTTAACTTTTGTTAAATGAAACCTGCTTTCTCGACATCTAGATTGTTTAGTTCTGCGATTCTTTTTATTATATTTCACTTTTTATCTTTGTTACAATTTCAATTAATTTTGGTCATAAAACTTATTTTCTTTAACAGCGCTCAAAACAAATTTAAGTGAGCTAAAATACACCTAAGGCAATAGATTTTTTTCAACGTTTCTTTTTCGTTTATTTGAGTGCAATATTTTTCATTTATATTTTACATGATCGATTTCATAACTTCTGTGGTCGAGTGTCAAGTTGGTCACTACCTCTGAAGATATCTGAAGGCCTACCATCATCTTTTAGCGCGGTACAAGTTCAATTGTCAAAGTGAGACACCGCTATACGCGGTCTATAGTGGCGTCTCTTTTTAACAGTTTAACTTGAATCGCTATAAGACGTGATGGTAGGGCCTCTGGTTTGATTTTTCAACAACTTTTCTATCTATATATACTACATATTTAAAAATTCCTTGTCACAATGTTTAGCCACGATGAAATCCGAAACTACTTAACTACTTTTCATGATTTTTTGTTTTGCTGAATTTATTTCGACTTAGGACATAGGATAGCTTTAAATTTAACTTATAATTTAAAAAATATCACATACTATAATAACTAAGCCACAGCAACGCATGGCTGGGTTAGCTTGGCTTCAGCCAAGTTACTTGACGTCGAGAAATGTTGATGATAATTTTCTAAAAATATATTTAAGAATTAATTAGTCAAAAATGTAATTGCTTATTGGGTTTTCTAACTGAATAATAAGTAAGTTATACTAAAAATATAATAATAATAATTTTTACAGACGCATAAATTAGCTAAGCCCAAAGTAAGCACTTAAAATTGTGTTATATAATGTAAGACATCCATATATGCTACGCAGTTAAGTAATATTGATATACACATTTATGAATAGCCAAGACTTAGTTACAAATGCTCTTTTTCATCATATGAACTATTATCCCTTGCGGAACTCGAATCTGGGACCATACGGTATATTCTGTCTATTCTGTCGGTAGGGTCACACCCGCTCGGTTACACATTTCAAACACTCATTTTGAATAAAAACCACTTTATCTCGTATTTATTTTCATAAATCTAATTCTTTTTTTGGATGAAGCAAGCTAATTATAGTAATTAAAATAATGTTCTTGCTAACAATGCAATATCCCTACTAATATTATAAATGTGAATGTAAGTTTGTTTGTTATGATTTCACGCAAAAACTACTAAACCGATCATCATGAAACTCAGAACATATATTCTTGGAGCTAATAGAAGTAACATAGGATACTTTTTATTGAAGAAAACAAATGCGGGCGAAGCCGCGGGTAAAAGCTAGTATTTATATATGTATCACACATCAGATTTACAGTCTACAAACTTAAAGAAGGAGCCCTATAGGGCTAGTAATGCCAAAAAAATATTAAAAATAAAGGAAAAATAGGCATTATATATATCGAAAACCGGTAGATCTTGATAAGCAGTAGATATTTTTTGTTTTCTGATATATAGAGATCTCTGTTACCATGTCAATTATAATATCTATTTACACAAGTCATGTTATTTTGGTGTATTGTTATATGACAGCTGCAACAAGTATTGCCTTTTTCGAGGTAATTAATTTGATTTTTTTAATAATGCTTCAAGCAGAAACATGAAATTATAGTTATAATTAGTTATAAGTAATAACTCGCTTTACCACCTTTCACGCAACTAAATGCCTAGTCATTAGTTGATTTAATAATAGATAATTGAATATTTACAAGCTATATATGACTCGTACACTCCACAAATTTTACTTTGACAGATTCTATTATGGAGAGAAAGGTCATTCGTTAATAATACATAAAAGTCTTTTGGAATAAAGGTTTTCGTCTTAATATTTACTGCCCTATTGAATACATTCAGATCAATTAAATAAACTACTTAATCATATTTGATTGTTTTGTTTTGTGTTATATAATCAAATAATTACCAAAAAATATGTTTTGAAAACCCTGCAAATATCCTGATACTTAGGCAGTTTTGACGTATGTAAATACTTAAAAAACATTTAATATTCAAAAAGATTTTGTAATCGATGCATTGGTTCAGCTATATTGGCTCCATCATAAACCATTATATTCGTCAATCAAGAAAAAGATTGTCATAATTTGTAATTATATAACTAATTACAGAGTTTTCCCTACTTTCTCTCTCTCTCTCTCTCTCTCTATATATATATATAATTAAGTAGATATTGTATTTTGAATAAAAAAAAATTCAGAATGAACAATGTCACAGACTAAATACAGAACTACTAATAAACCTATATGCTTATAACATCATTACATTTAACATAAATATAATATGTTGAATAATGTCATTTTACGCACAATAAAGGAAAATCAGTGGCGCTCTTTTCCAGCGTCTGTATATCCCAGTACTGACAACCTAATTCACATTAAGGCAGGAGTGAATAGATATCTTCTGGGTGAGCACGTTTCATCGTAAACCCTATTTGGGTTCCCAGCCCAGATAGGGGTCGAAAGCAACCCCATCAAAACATCATGTAGATTTTGAATTTTTTGCACAAAGCTGTTGCAAAATCATGGCTTATATCATATTTTCATTGAATTTTACATTCATTACATCATATAAATTTTCTGAATTTATAATAAAACGAAGGTTCTTAGACCAGTTTTCACATAACAATATTTTTGACAGTGCAGTCACTGATTTACAAAAACTTTTTCATGATGTTAATGTAAACTTTATTTTGTAAATCAAGAAAACAGCAGCTTTAGAATTACTTCAAAAAGTAACTGTTTGTCTAATAATTAAGAACTTTAATTTAAGATATGGATTAGTGCGTAAATACCTAAAGCTTTTACTTTGCTTGTGGTTATATCTAATTCTAGCCACCAGACGGTGGCTTGTGAAGTACTATGTACTGTGTTTAAGTAGACTGTAATATGATAATAATTACTTCGCCATATATTTACGTATCTAGACTTCCTTACTAGTTACACGACTAACATGAGTAAAATAAATGTGTAATATTTTCAATAGGATTTGAAAGAAAGAAATTTTGAAGATCTTTATCAAAGGGCATTTTGTGTAAGACTATCCAGCCCCGCATATCCACAACGTCCATTGTTTGAACAGGATATTGTGGGAAGACAAGCATTATTTCTTTATTTTAATGTTTATTCAGGAAACAAAAGCTTTTTAACAAAAACAAATAAACTAAATTAAGATAGTAGATTGGCACATAAGCGTGATGGTTTTCATCTCTAGTTGGTATATTTAAGATTTTGGGTGACAAAGGTGCAATAAGAGGCTTCAGGCTTCATTTAGACACATTACATTCAACAAGTATTAAAGATAATTGTATTGTTTGTGGTGTAGTTGAGGATACCACATTCTTGTGGAATGTGTCCGGAACGGCGCTGCTAGACTTGATTTATAAATAAGGCAAACTTAATGACAAGTAACATCCTACACTATTAGTATTTATTATATAAATAGATAGTATAGGTATACATATACAGGGGCATAAACAACGAGTCATTAACATAGACAATAATTTACCCATTGGTTTCGTGCCCAGAGTAAATGATTGTAACACATAAAAACATTTTTTGAATAATTATTCACATAACATTACCAATGAAAGAAAAATTGTATATAAGTAGAGATCAGAAGAAAATTTTGAAAAAAAATTAAAGTAACTAATGATTACTAATAAATTTATGACTATAAGTTTCTGATGGTGCAGTTATATGAATTGATAAATAATGAAATATATAACATATAAATATTTGTTTCTATCATCATATATTTCTAATAATAAGGCAGGCAGATAAGAGAGGGATTACTTTGAATTGATGTACTCGTATGATGATGTAACTAGGCGATCATCGCACTATGCAGCAAATCGGAAATGTCACTCTATACTCAAACAATATTCATTTCGAGAGGCTTGACCTATCCGGTCGTAATATAAATTTTAAAATTGTTTCGCAACTACAATGTTAAGGTGTAAAAGGCTGTCATATAACTACAGTTATTTGGTATAGTTACATAAACGGAGACCTACTTAAGATCGATCGATTGAATACGTCATGAACAAATGCATAAATATGTTTTACTCAACTAAAATAACATCTTTACTTACACTTAATAGCTATTTAGTTTTCCTTGATTAATTAATTATACTCTTTTTAGTTTTAATAATTTCTTAAGAATGCTTATGAGTATTTATTTGATTTACTGATAATGGAATAAATGTATCTTTTGAATAAAAGTAACGCGTTGATGTCTTTTGTACCTAAGAACTACTGTCGATAAGATATAATATTTAAATAGACTATATTTATATTATATAATACAACTATGTTTATTCGATCATTAACGACAAATTTAATAAGGGTTACATTGTAGGCAAAAATCATAAATGTATCAATACTTACTCGCTAGAGCGGTGGCTGCCGCTAGAACGATGAACACTTTCATGATGATATTTCGTTTACCAAACAGTTAAAAAATTATAAATTTAATGACTAGATTCTGGTCCGACCCCTGTGGCGACCCTGGTGAGACTGACGGACGCGGGCGTCGCGCGCGCCTTTTCTTTCTGACCTGCGCACACGCACTTAGAACCGGTACGAAGACTTAGGTGTGATTCAACGAATTCCTGCAGTGGAAACAATACTAATTTGCTTGTTTCGTGGTTGCATAGACCTCTAATCATTTGGGGACTTCATTAAGCATGGAATTTTCGCAAAATATTTAGACCGCACTATTTGCTAACCGCGAGACTTCCGCAATCTGCCTACTCTGTGTTAATCACAAAATTTACTCACTAAAGTTTGTGCACCTAAATTATAATTGCCATCATTGGTGATTTGATTCTATCATACCAATAAATACCAAATAAAACATATCACTAAATTCATAAAAATAACGGTGTTACTTTCGTAATTTCGGTGATATCAATACTTCCAGGTATATTCAATAATACAGTGAAAGTACTTGCGTAGACAATCGTGGATGAAACGGACATAATGCTACGAACTATGATCGACCAGATAAGCTTTATATACGCAAATTTCAAATATGAAGTGGAAAACTGTAAAGCTTTAGGAGTCGCGATCTTTATAATTCAAATAAATAGTTATATTTTTTATTTATGGACTGTTGAGTAAAACAAATATTGGAAGGTCAGCGACTCTATTTAGTATTTTCGGTTTTATTTTTTATTGACTCTCAAAACTGGGTATAATCTGTAACATCTTAATTACACTTAGTAACTTAATCAAGACTGACCCTACTTGATGTAAGCACAGCATTAATAAGCATATTACATAGGAAGTGCAGATTACTATTTACGAAAGAACTAATATAGAATATGTTATACTAGAAAGCTAAAGTAATATAAGAATAATTAAATGTTTCTCAAATAAATTATTTTGAGTGGATCTACATAAAACCTTAAAAATAGAATGCTTTTCTGAGGCCAAGGAAGCATTAAAAATGTCAATGTTAAACCTAATGCTGTTATAAAAAGCACACATATGAGGAGTGTGATGACCAAAACGAGTTCTGCAATTCGGGAGTTCAAATTTCCTATGATTTTAACGCAGCTATACGGGGCAATACGTGGAATCAATAATCTCAGACGCTTTAAATATTGGGGGAATTTATACAGCCGTTAACCAATTATGAAAAAGTTTATAATCAAAAACAGTATCGTTAAGCCAGGTCTCCGTCAGCATTATCATGTTGTGGCGCATAAAGTAAGGAAATATATACAATGTGTTCCGTCACCAGTGTCGGAGCCTTTAATGGTGTGAAATATGGCATTTTTTATCGACAAATTGCCCCTCAAATTTGGGTTTTCTTAAAAAGCCAATAATTAAAAAATACTCAAAAAAGAATCTATTTGTTTTTCTTTAATTATTTTTTTCTATTTTTTATTTCATGACAATTGAAACATGATGGCTGTGTAACTGTTGTATACATGTTTAGCTATCAAATGACACCTTTTTAATGTTGATAGGACATTTACATGAGTAGTGGTGGTCCAATTAAAATGAGAGCCCAGGTCTTGGTTACCAAGAAAACAAAATGGCGGCTGTAAGAGAAAAACAAAATTCGAGGGTTAATTTGTCGATAAAAAATGCCATATTTCACATTAAAGGCTCCGACACTGGTGACGGGACACATTATATATTTTCTGTTTTAGATCGCAAGTCTCTTACATTTTAATAACTAAATTAGGGGTTGCATTTTAAAAGTTATAAACATACTGATCAATCAATTTATTATGCTGAAAAAGGTACAATAAAAACGAGCAAATCACTTTAGACCAATTTCGATAGAATATTTCAACCGTTACGAATGAAGATCCGTCTATTTTCCTACCATTATTCCTAAATTCTATTTATTCCTAAACCACAAAAATTCGTACTCAAAACCCTAACAGCGACATGAACATTGACTGATGCGAAAACGTGGTCACTTGCGCGAGAATTTGAGAGTTTAATAATAATAATATTTCTTATATACATACCAATTAGCCCTGCCTAAAGTAGTACCGTGATGCTTGCGTTAAAAATATTATGGTAACGAATAGACATAAGGAAAAGTTGGCACGAAAGGCGAAAAGCAGGTGAGAATTAACAAGAAACCATTTAACCCTTGTGTCATTTAAGTTCTACTACGGGAAAACTTGCTGTACTATTAAAAATGGTATCGTGACTTATATAAATTAGAATGAGACGGGAGTGCCACAAGGCAGAATTCTCGGGCCATTATTTTTTCTATCGTTTATTAATGTTGTCCTAAAGTTATTAACAATGAGTGCTCACTTTTTGTTGATGATATCACTATAATTGTCAACATTCATAAAATTAAAGTAATGCAATGTCATTCTGCCTATAGTTAGTCACTGTGAGGTAATTAAAGGAAGGGTTAAATGTTTCATATTTTTCAGGGTAAATCTGAATATGAAAATAATTTTGATGACTTATCGACTTTGTTTATGCTATTTTACCTTAAAAAAATTAAGGTTAACTATGACTAACTAAATCTGCAGTAATGGCTTATCATGGCTATTTATTTAAAGGCAACTCGGTCGACTAGATAGAGCTTTTAGAATGCAAGAGAATACATGACAGAGAAAGACACCACTCGTAAAAGCTGTCATAATATCTTTACACCTGTAAAATACACGTTAAACATTTATTTTTTATATAGAGCCACTTTGGAACTGTATTCTGGTAAATAAAATAAATCGCCATCCCAGCTCTTATTTTTATCTATCTAAACACTAGGGAGAATGAAGGTTATAACTATTGCCAAATTTGCTTAAACTCCATAGTCATAGGCCGAATGCGTAAAACAGTGCGCTATCGAGCTGATAACTTACAATAATTCTATTCGATTCTATTGAAAGCATTTTGTCTCAGCTATGAAATAATATCTAAATACATTTTACTGAATACAATTCGAAGAAATATTTTATAAGTATTTCTAGTGAGGTCACCAAGTAACTGTAAGGTCCCAAAAGAGAGCGCCACACGTCGCGCATATTGAAGTCGATATTTAAAACGAAGTAAGTGGAAGTCAAACGACATAGTTCAATAATCATTAACCCACTCAAATTATATATTTATTTAATTTCATTTAATATTTTAGTTCTTTCAAACTTATAAAGAGGAGATTTTGGGCACCACTTTAACGGGATTGAGATTTATTCTTATCTTTGTTATATACTAGCTGACCCGGTAAAGCGTTGCTATGGTAACGCATATACAATGGAAAAAGAGCGGGAAAAAGAGACGACAGACAAATACACAAACCACTGTGATCTTAGATTATAGATTTAATACTGATGTTTCGATTCGTTTACAGGAGTTGTGATCGTCAACGTAAACACTGTAATTACAGCTCCTGTAAAAGAGCTGAAACGTCAGGATTAATATAATAAAAAACAATGATGAGGTGGTTTTATTGAAATAAGTAAGAACTAAATAAGCAGAAATGGTTTGCAGAAATGGAGTGCACAAACGCTCTATATTAATAAATATGCTATCTTACTACTTGTATACTACGAAATTTCTTAAACATACTATTTTAATGTCTTCTTTCCTCTTTTACTACTTTTTCTAAATAAAATCGGGGTAACGATTATATATCGTCCATGGAGTTTCTACTTATGGTATAATAGGACGCATACAGGTAAGCCAATTTTGATAACACATTAAATCGAATTCTATGATACTTCAAGAATAACATCACTATGTAGGAACAAACACTGTTACGCCATATTTGTGATTATAAAGACTAACACTTAGATCAGTGTCACAATATTACTACAGACCAAGAGCAACACAAAAACACTAAAAATCCGCTCCACCACTAGCCGTACGAACGATGTGAGAGACTAATAGAACGATCTAAAAACATATGCTTGATATTATTAGCTAAACTAGAAGCTATTACATGACGTATCTTTACAATTGCACTTTACCCGTTGCTTTTATCTGTTCCCAATGGTGTAACTTAGTGTCAGAGTAAAAGCTAAATCTTTAATGTATTTGTCAAAGTAGATAGTTATATCTATATTTAGAGTTTAATATAGGTAAATATAAATACGGTGGTGTATGGCAATAAAGATTTCAGGGCACATATTATACTATTATTTGAGCTAAATAATATTTTTTTTAGTAATGTTTAATACCATTTATGAGATACCGTAATTGTTGGTGAAACTAATTAAACATTAATAGAGTATAATTAGTTAATATTAATTGGGAAAATGTAAGTTTTGAGTAGGTACTTATATATTTAATAGATTAACGAATCGACAACATTTTAATTTTGCAACAGTCTATTGAATAGTATGAACCGATAATTTTGCTTTTTGAGATATCAAGCAATACGGCTATTATTTCTCAGTGTTTCTTAATTGCTTTGCTCCAACACTGCGTAACGTACATTAGAAGACCACAAGTCGAACGTCCCCGGCGTAAACTATATTACGGCCATTGAGGGTGCAAATGCCCCGGGCGGCACGCAACGTCTACGGTAAAAAGATAAGGCACGTGGTACCCACCGGAAGAACGTTGCAAGGGGCGGCGCAGGCCTCTGACAGGGGCGGCAAAATTGATAAACTGCCCCGAACGGCAATTGATCTACTTACGCCACTGCCATAACTATATGCGAAAAGTGTAGAATATGATACAATTCATTTGTGATATATACTCTAATGTTTTTGCACCAAACGGTCGCCATATCATACCCTCAATCCGGGTGAAATTGAATATAGCATTTTTTCAACTTCCACCGCTACAATATCCGCCCTATACACCCAGATATACCCCATATACCCCACAATAGTTTATGTAAAATAGTAAGATATTATATTTGAATAAAACACTTTTTTACGGATTTTGAGCATATTTTATTTTATATTTAATCCTGACGTTTTGACTTCTTTACAGAAATCGTAATCACAGGATGAGTAAGATAATGGTTGTCATGTATTTTCTACTACCTTCACAATATTTTAATCGGGCACGTTCATAATTGTTAAACTTTTTATATAAGTCAAATTGTGTTATTTTTACATTTAATTTAATTATTAAATTCTCACTACGATTACATTGTATACTATTGAGTCTACTACCAGTTCGGAAAATTGGGAGGCCCTTCCGAGAAGAACTGGTGGAGAAACTCAAGCAGGGGGACTTGGACAGTGTTTTATTCAAATGTGTAATGTGCGCGGAAGTGTAATAACTAAATAAGATATTATATATTCAATATCAATGATTAGAATTATTCTATTGGATAAACGTAACATTTCAATATTACAGAAATATGGTTACTGCATAAATCAGGCACAGTTACGAGAAGTAATCGATATTTCTTCAGAGCACGCGCCTTCTACATTATGTATAGGAACCGGTTCCAAACAGATTAAAAAGATACATCACCAGACAATGCCTTCTTAGACAATACCTACTTTCACCTCAGCTTGAATGGTTTTACCGACAGAATGATGACGTATCTTAAAATAATTAATTACTATCGAGGAGTACATATTTTTTATGATACCCTACGCAAAGCTTATGTTGACATTTTGGAATAAATATATTCCAAAACTTATATTTTTTACTACTTACCTACTCATATAATTTATTTGGTTGGTCTCAAACTAAGCAACGCCTGTACATACTACGAACTCCAAAAAACGCTTTAAGTTTTAACAGAATTAACTAACTAAGGGCTTTAACTGAAACACCTTTAGATATACAAAATAATCAGTCGTTTCTTTTTATCGAGTTCATCGTAGTTTTGAAGTTTATTAATCAGAAATTATTCATAAGCCTAAGAATAAATTCGAGTGCCAGACCACTTACACATTAGAAATGAATAATAATTTAAGCAAGATTTTATTTATAATAGTCTCGCTTTGGCCGACGTGCGTTATAGACGTTATAGGTTCCTTCAGAGGCCCTGAGTGCGAGTTTACGCTTCGATACTCGATATCGTTTGCGTAAAATATTACTATGGATTTTTGTATGAGCGCCCCTAGCGGTAACCATCAAGAACTACAAATCTTCATAGAAATCTGTAACGCGCTCGATAGCAGCGCTGAATATACACATTTGCAGCCCCAAAGCTATAAATTTTTTGCCGCCTACTGACCTCTAAAATTAGATGCACTGTTCACAATAACGTAAATTCCTTTTTTTAGGAAATAATCTAGTTTTAAGATTATTTTTACAACCTTTTGGGTATATTTTTAAGCTAAGAAAAGCAAAGCTGTTTTTACTGCACTACCTACCCAGCCCCACCTCGTGTCCGCAGCCTTATTTTTTTTCTGTAACTATTTTTTTTGGGCCAATTTTGCCGCCCTAAGCTTCAGCTTTTTCAGCTTCTATGGTAAATCCGGCACTGCTCGATAGCGAGTATCGAATGCGTAAACTTGCACTAAGGCCTCAGTATCGTAACTGAGGACTCCCCTTAGCCGGTCAAATATAGGGGCGTTAGTTAATGAACACGTAGGTAGCCGATTTATTTAAAACAAAGGTGCAATGTCAAGACTTTATTTTTAAAAGTAATAGTGTGTATGTAAAGTACCAGACCAAGGTTCTATGAATTTTAATTTACCGCGGACTCTTAGTTCTACATCGGATAAAGAAAGAGAAGTAGGTAAAAAGTAGGACCCGTGTTAAAGAACGCACCTACCTAAGGTAGTTCTTGAACATATGTGTGAACTACTAAGAACTTCAAATATTGACCTATTTTTTCAGCATCTGTAAGCTATGTTAAATATGATAGTAAGAAAAAGGAATAAACATATTATATTGACAGGTGATTTAAATATCGACATGTTACAAGATAATAAAAATAGTAAAAACTTGACATCCATCTTAAATAATTTTAATTTAATAAATCACATAAACAAACCAACGAGGAAAAAAACGTGCATCGACTTGAATATCAGTAATTTACCTATTGTTTGTCCTAAAATACATTTACTCTGATTATCAGATCATGAAACCGCTCAAACCCTAACATTTCAGTTAGAGTCATCCCAAAAATATAAGAAAATACAAAATTCTGGGTTTTAATATAAAAGAGACATAAATAAAAGTAATAAAAACAAATTTATGGAATGTGTTTCATCATTATCGTTTAATGAAGTATTTGAACAGAGTGATACCAATAAAGCATTTGCGTCCTTTCATGATCTTGTGATGTTGTTTTTAATTTATGTTTTCCAGTTACAAAAATTAAAAAAACAAAGAAACCGATGAAAAATAACTGACTTACTAAAGGTATAAAGCGGTGTTGCGTACAAAAAAGAAAGTTATATCTAAAATATCGATTGTCCTCTAACAACAAAGTGAAAAATAATAGACAATACCATCGTTACACGTCGATATTAAAAAAATGTATATTACAAGCACAAAAAAATACAAACTCATACTATATTGCTAAATCAAAAAACGTGTGCAAAACCTCATGGAGAATAATAAAGGACTGTGCACTGAATAATACTATGGTTAATGACATAGATAAAATAAAGTTGAAAAATAATCACTATATTGACAAACCGATTGACATTTGTAATGAGTTTAATAATTATTTTATAAATCTGACTAATAAACCTTTTGAAATCCATAACAATAATAATGATTCATTTTGATTTAATTTAATTTTTTGCATTCACAATGCAATATTTCTATAAGATATAAAATACGTATGTAAAAAACAACTACGCCTCCGAGCCCTCAGATGGGATTCGAACCCACGATCTTTCGCTATACGGGCGACTGCTCTGACCAGCTGAGCTACCGAGACGCTGGCAAACGTGTCGAATTTTACAAACGTATTTCAACTTCTACTATGAGCTAGTATCGTTCCACCAATGTTAAACGCTAACTACCTTCAACATCGAAAGTAATATTTTTACAAATATTAAACAATCGATTAAGATGGAACCAGCTATAATTATGTTATTAATTTAATTTTGCATTCACAATGCAATATTTCTATAAGATCTATCAACATTGATAGATCTTATAGAAATATTGCATTGTATAGAAGTAATTGCATTGTAAGAATATTGCATAGAAATATTGCATTGCAACATATTATTAATAGAGCAACAGCTCTATTAATAATATTTTCAAAGATATTTGAAAAAGTTTTTTACGAAAAAATCTCTACATTCATCACCAACGAAAAACTTCTGAAAAGTGAACAATTTGGCTTTAGGAAAAATAGCTCTACAACCTTGGCATGTTTTCATCTAATTAAAGAAATTACACAGAACCTTGACGATGGACTGCATACGTTAGTGGTATTTCTAGACATGAGCAAGGCGTTTGATTTTGTCTCTCACAAACGGTTGCTAGATAAGCTCGAAAAATATGGCATAAGAGGAAATGCTTTAACGTGGATAGAGAGTTATTTGTCAGATAGGAAACAGTGTGTACAGATAACAACACTTTCAGGAAATGTGCGAGAAAATGTTTATTCTGATTATTCCTATAATCGATGCGGTGTCCCGCAAGGTAGTGTCTTAGGACCATTATTATTCCTGCTCTACATAGATGATCTTCCGGATGTAACGGATCAAAACTGTATCTTGTTTGCGGATTATTCAACAGTTATTATTAGGTCAAAAAACAGACAAGATCTGGCGAATATAACAAATAAAAACTTAACTAATTTTATAAAATGGCTTGAGTGCAATAATTTGTACATTAATATCAATAAGACTAAATTCATTAATTTTAAGACGCGTAACAAAGAAAAAGTAAATCATGACATTAAATATAATAATAATAGAATAGAAAATGTGAATAGTACAAAATTTTTAGGCATACATATTGATCAGAATTGCAATTGGAAAGCTCACATAGAATCATTAGTTAAGAAACTTGACAGGTACGTTTATGTTTTGAATAGAATAAGAGAAGTAGCCTACTCGGACTACTCGTAAAAACATTGATGGTGGGAAAACAATTTCATATCTTTTCAGGGACTTTATAGAAAATCAAAATGAAAACAACAAACCAGCTGGTAGATATTGCACATTTTATAAAGTATTTACACAAGATTTTAATATATCATTTTTTCGTCCTAGAAAAGATCAATGTGATTTATGTTCGCAATACAAGAACTCGACACCTGAACAAAAACTATTGCTCAAACAATCATACAAGGCCCATTTAGAAGAAAAAACATTGAGCCGCCAAGAAAAATACGATGATCGCTGCAAAATAGACGATAAAAATAAAGTTCTTGTGTTCGATCTGCAGGCTGTTCTGCAATCGTCTAGAGGAGATACCTCAGCATTTTATTACAAATCAAAGTTAAACAGTTACAATTTTACAATTACGATTTTAAACAAATAGTTGATGGCCAAATTAATGACTCGTATGATGATGTACACTGCTTCTTCTGGAACCAAACCGATGCTAAACGTGGGGCCAACGAAATAGGATCTTGTTTACTAAAAGTTTTTGAGAAGCTCTCAGCGGAGTCACCAAATGACAATGGGTGTAATTTAATTCTTTATTCTGATAATTGTACCGGTCAAAATAAAAATAAATTTATAGTAGCACTTTACCTGTATGCAGTCACTCATAAATTTTTAGTCAAAGGTCACACACAAAACGAGGGTGATAATATTCATAGCCTCATAGAAAAGGAGATTAGAAAAAATCTAAAATCCCGTCCAATATATTCCCCTCACCAATATGTGGCCATAATTAAAAACGCAAAGAAGTCTGGTAAAAAAATGTTGGTACATGAACTGAAATTTGAGTCACTTTTAGACTTGAAAAAACTTCAAGAAGATTGGGGTCTTAATTTAAATATAACTAAAGACGGGAGAACTGTTTTATGGAAAGACTTAAAGGTGATAAGAGTGAGCAAGGATACACCTTTTTCATTTTTCGTTAAAACCTCATACAAAGATAGGGAATACCAGGAAGTTAGCGTCAGAAACAAAAGGAGGAAAATGCTTCCTCTTTGTGAAATTGTACCAACTAATGTCTATATACAAAGGCAAGAACTAAGTGAGAATAAAAAGAAAGATTTGAGAGAACTACTATCAAAAAATTGATCCCAAAATTTTATTCAGACTTTTATAACTCTATTATTTAATAATGTCTACCTTAACATTGATTACTTACTGATTACATACCAAAGTTAATTAAAAAAGAAGGTTCCGTAAGTTTAATTAAGTTTGCTGTAGAAGATTTTATTTTTATTTTATAGTTTGTGTTTTATAGAGATTTAACTTAAGTTGATTATGACGTTGTTTTATTTAATAAGTTGGATCACCAAAGAAGATTTATTTTTTATATAAGTCAGAACTTTTTGTTTTTTATAGCCATTTTTTGTATAAATGATTCTCCGTGCAATTCTCCGGCTTCATTTTTATTATCTTTATCTGATACTTATGAAGGGTGCTGCATTAAAAGATTGATGATTATATTTGTCTTTTAATTAATTAAAAATTTTAGCAGCTGTTGTCTTCCCACAGCCTTCACCAGGTCATTAGTTCATCTAGCTAAAAGAAGGTCTCCCCACGCTCCCCTTTTCCCCAATAGTTTGCGAGCACTTTTTGGACATAAGTATCAGAATGTGTTATAATAACAGGTAATGAAAGGCAGAAAAAACAGGTAGAACTTAAGCTAACTCTTTCAAAAACGGTTACTTTCAGGAACAATAATAGAAAAGAGCATCTTTTGTGTTTATCAGTGTATTGTGGGTCAGCCGAATAGAATGTACTACTACAACAGGTATCAGGCAGAGAACAAGTATTACGAGTGATGTCTCTTTCCAACTACGATACTATTAATAGATAAGAATAGAAAAGAGCTTTTTTAATTATTAGACTTGGTCTGTTGTGGAACAGGTAAATTTTTCCCAAAATACAATGAAGCTGGGCTGTATGACCTTATATCCTTTGCCTTCTCTAATGGGAAAACCTAACAAGCGCCTGATTGGCCGGTTAGGTTGTCTTGTCTGCTGTCATTCTGTCCGTAGTAACTAATACCTAATCCGTGATTCTGTCATCATTACGATTGCGTCGTAACGTTAAAATAAAATCACAGGACGTGTATTTAAATGAGATTTGTTTTGACTGTTGATTGGCGAGGATAGGTAAGTAAGAAGTTCTAACATAAACATAAAGAAACAATAATATCTACACAGAGGAAAACATAATCTAAAAATTTATATATATAACCTAAAATAAATGAAAGTGGCAATAATAAAGCTTATTTAAAATTATGTATTCAAATTATTGGAAGGCGGTTCTAAAGGTGATGTGCGAGTAATTTTAAAAGTATTACATTTTGACTAATTCTTTACATTTATAATGGATTTCATCGGGCAAGTTATTTATTTAAGATATTTTAGTTTCTCAATAACTTTTAATGATAAAGTTATGCTAGTAATCTACGGAATAATTGTATTTAAAAAGAAGCCTTTTCAATATAGGTTGCGTTTTGTATTTCTTTTTCTAGATATCATCCCTTTCATTTACACATACATTTAAGTGTACAAAAAAAATTAAGAAGAAAAATGTATGAAACTGTTCATAATTATAAAATAAAATGGTTTTAATGATGAATAACTCAGAGGGTACAACTTTTTCAAAGGAGAGTGAAAGTCCTAAAGATGTGACATTGCATTATAATTCTTCTATGGATACTACTGAGAAGAATTCTCAAAATGAGAAAATGGAACGATCATTGAATGAAAATTCATACTTTCAACCAGATTTATCTACTTGTGAATATACAAGAAATAATCAAGATAATTCTTTGATGAAAGCTAAACAGTCTGATGAATCTGAGCAACCTGAAACACCTAAAATTTTAATTCAAAGGTAAGCAGGAAAATTCTTGGTTATTTTCAAAACGGGAGTTAAATTTTCAAAAGAAGTCTAAATTAGTATGAAGGTTCGATAAATTGTCTTGTTAACATAATAAATTTTTTGATGGCTTATACAATTATTATTGCAAGACTTTTTGCTATTAAGTTTTCTAGATAATTTTAAACTAAACAGTAGATTAAAAGTAAGTCTTTTAAGCTTTTTTTATACTAACATAAATTATTGTATTTTAAAGAAGACTGCATACATTCTCTCCATCCAAATTAAAAGTTTATTAGTAGATAGGCCGGTTAATATACTTTTATTTAAAACTCTTTTCAAAGAATAACTACATTTAAAAATATCTTATTTACAGGGTCTTTCAACAATCTGATCTACACATAGTGGAAAGAAAATTAGATTTTGTTATAGCTAAGTCAGAAACTGAAATATCCAAACATGTTTTTGGGGGACTTTTCAATACTAAATATTATCGTAAGTTATACTCAATGATTAACTAATAAATCATCCTTATTTTTCCTTTAAGGAAGTAAAAATGTGACCCTTACTGTTTTGCTATGTTATCTATCTGTCTGCCCCCGGCTTAGTTCAGAGATTACCAGAACTGGTACATTTTGATCATGCCAACATCATACTAGAATAAAAAATAAAAAAAAATTTTTTAGTCTACTTAAACATTGTGAGTTTCCAATGACCATCTTTCATATTAGAATATGATTTGTCAGATATCTGGCATGAAAATATAATTTTTATTGGAATCAAGTATCTGGATCTGACCCTCCCCCCCCCCCCCCTATTTCAATACATACAATTGTCATACATACAGGTCTATAAAACAAGCAGATGGAGATATTGCCAACAGAGGCCCTTGTTTCTTTCTTATAGGGTAACTAAATTATTAATCTTGTAGTGAAGAAATATTTTTAGGGTAAAACAATAGTCTTATAAAATTCTTAATTGCTTTTAAATTTATATTTTAGTTACTGTTGTGTATGAATATAGTTATAAATTGTACTATATATGTAATCCAGATGGTGATCTTATTTTCTAATAAGATTTAATACATGTGGGTAGAAGAATAATATACACTTTTACTTGTCATACATACGTTGTTTGCTACATAGCTCAATAAATGAATAATAATATTTAGTGTTTTAATAGACATAACAATGGCGACGCAAATCAGTGAATTTTCGTGAATTACAATTACATCGACCGATTGAAATACTGTTTTGAAGCCAATGGAATCTACGAAGATTCAGTGCAAAGGGCGAATTTTTTCAAAGTGTGTGGTGAACAAGTGTTCGAAACTCTTCTTGCATTAATCACACAGAGAAAATCTAATGAAGTGACCTTTCGTGAAATCGAATTTATTCTAACCAAGCACTATAGTCCAAAATGCAATGAAATATCTGTCATTTAAATTTTACAAAAGAGATCAACAGCAAGGTGAATCAGCGTCGGAATATATAGCTGAGTTAAGAAAAATGAGTTCCGGCTGTAATTTTGCAAATTTGGAGCGTATGCTTCGCGACAGATTAGTGTGTGGTATGCTTGACGACAAATTACAATACGAACTATTAAAAAGAGATAATTTACAATACGACGACGTTGTAAGTGTAATTTTAGCTTCGGAGAGCGCTGGGAAGGACGCGCGCATGATACAAGGTGCTGCCGCAGCGGTCGCCAGCGCCTCCGCCCCATACACTGCGGTGACGTCACCGCCCGCCCCAGAACCCATGGAAGTTAACGCCTTGAAATCGAAATATAATATTCGTTTGTGTTATCGCTGTGGTGACCGTCATGGTGGCGAATGCCGCTTCGTCAATGTCATTTGTCATTACTGTAAGAAAAAAGGGCATATTGAGAAAATTTGTTCAGCCAAGAAGAGAAATTTGCCGCTTAAATGTAACTATACAAATGAAGAATCTGACATACATCTGAACGGGATATACAAGCTGGATGACGCATGCACTCGCGTACCAGCGTACCAGGTGAACGTTCTATTGAAAGGCGTTCCAGTAGTGATGGAAGTCGACTCGGGCGCCGCGTTTTCTTTGGTTAACCGACATACATGGAGCCTGCTACAGTCGTGCGCGCCGCTTACCCATCTTCCTAACCGACTGTGTACGTGGAATGACTCACCGGTAGCAGTGTGTGGACGGGCATACATTTCAGTTGAGTTTAAGGACATTAAGTGTAGACTTAGTATTATAGTTGCTAAGGGTTCAGGTCCTAATCTTATAGGGCGAGATTGGTTTGAGGCACTCGATATTTCATTATCTATTAATTCAATGTCTGATATTGGTTACACTACTATTGATAATATTTTAGATAACCACAGGGAGGTATTTAGGGCTGGACTCGGTACATACCGAGGAGATCCTGTGACTATTCATGTCAAACCAAATGCAGTACCTAAATTTATAAAAGCACGGCCTGTACCATTTGCTATTAAAGAAAGAGTCTAAAAAGAAATTGACAGATTGGTAAGTGAAGGAGTACTACGTCCCACAAGTTTCTCAGAGTGGCCGACTCCAGTCGTTCCAATAATAAAAAAGAATGGTGAAATTCGTTTGTGTGGTGACTATCGTAGTACAGTCAACCAGGCTACCGAGTCTGACACTTACCCTATGCCTACTGCAAGCGAAGTTTTCACTGCTGTTGCTGGGGGTAAATTTTATACTACTCTGGATTTGGAGCGAGCATATACACAAGTGGTTGTATCCGATGATACTTCACGACTTCTAACATTGAACACTTGTAAGGGTCTTTATAGTGTACATAGATTAGCCTTCGGTGTGAAGGCGTGTCCAGGTATTTTTCAGTGGCTGATGACTGCGCTGTTGGCGGGCGTGGCGGGTGTGGCGGTTCTGATCGATGACGTCATCATTAGTGACCGTATCTTGTGGGAGATGACACAGAGGATGGACACAGTTCTTGGGCGAATTGAAAAGGCGGGTTTGCGTCTCAATGAGAGTAAGTGCAAATTTGCTAAGGAGCGGGTTGAGTTTTTAGGCTTCATTATTAATTCAAATGGTATCCACCCTGCACCAAGTAAGGTAGAATCAATTAGAAATACTCCGGAACCCAAGAACGTCCAACATTTGCAGGCATTTTTAGGTCTTTACAATTTCTACGAAAGGTTCATACCTAACAAAGCAACTTTACTCGAACCATTACATAGATTACTCGACAAATCACAAAAATGGCAATGGACAGAGCGTGAACAAAGCAGTTTCGATACTGCGAAGCGACTTCTTTCTTCAGAGCTAACACTCGTCCACTATGACTTGAAAAAACCATTAGTACTTACTTGTGACAGTTCTGAGTACGGTGTGGGCGCGGTGTTGTCGCATCTTGAGGACGGACAAGAGCGGCCTATTGCGGTGGGTTCTAGAACACTCCATGCGCACGAACGACGTTATTCACAGCTCTATAAAGAGGCTACGGCCATTGCATTTGGCATCAATAAATTTCACAATTATTTGATGGGCAGATCTTTTAGTATCGTAACGGATCATAAGCCTTTGTTGGGCATTTTCGACCCTAAGAGACCGATACCTAATATGTTATCACCTCGTCTCACACGAATAGCTTTACTTCTTACTTCTTTTGATTATCAAATAACATACAAACCAGGAAAACAAATTGGACATGCAGACGGTTTAAGCAGATGGCCGCAGCCAGTTCCAGAGCAATGCGAACAGCAATTATGTGATGTTCTACTGATGGCTGAAACGCCCCAGGACTTTCCGATAAATGTACACGAGATAGCAACGGCTACCAAGCGAGATACAACTCTCTCTCGTGTTAGTCATTACATTCTAAGTGGATGGCCATCTAAAATAACTGACGAGAAATTACGTCCTTACTGGTTACATCGTTCCGAACTATCTTTACATGAAAATTGTATCCTCTTAGGTTGTCGCGTAGTGGTGCCATTACCACTACGCGATGTTGTACTGCAAGGTTTACACAAGACTCACAACGGTATCGTTCAAACAAAGGCGCCAGCAAGAAGTTATGTTTGGTGGCCGAAATTAAATGATGACATAGAAATTATGTTGCAAACATGTAATAAATGTTTAGAACACAGACATATGCCGCCTAAGGTAAAATTTGAGTGGATCATACCATCGAAACCATGGTCTCGAATCAATATAGATTTTGCTGGACCATTCCAAAATATTATTTTCTTAATTGTCATAGATGCTTATTCTCGATGGCCGGAAGTATTTATAGTGAACAATATGACATCAGCTACAGTAATTAAGCATCTCAAGATGTTATTTGCGACTCATGGACTTTGTGAAACACTCGTGTCTGACAACGGAACACCGTTCGTATCTAGGGAGACGAAAGAGTTTCTTGAGGCGAATAAGATTCGGCATATTACAACAGCACCATACCATCCTTCTACTAATGGCCTCGCTGAAAGAATGGTTCAGACTGTTAAAGATAAAGTACCCAAAATAGACACTGTTTCGTGGGAAGTTAAAATCCCTTACATTCTGTTAGGACTACGTGTCACACCATGTTCGACCGTTAATAAAAGTCCAGCAGAGCTACTGATGAAAAGGCGTTTAAGGACCCTATTGGATACGATCCACCCAGATAATCAGGAACGTATTCGGAGAGAACAGCAGATTATACGAAACGCTCAAACAAAGTGTAGATAATCTGATGTCGGGCAAGGCGTCATGTATAGAAATTTTGCTAGGGGACCTCGTTGGTTCTTCGGATAAATGGACTGAAATGTTAGGAATACCGGCTAATACTGAACTTGGCTTTTCTGGAGGTAAAATGAGGAATAAATGATATACCCATAATAGGAACCCTTATTATAAGTTAAAGGATTCTAATAACATTGATTTAATTAATTACCATTGTATCTGTTTATCTAAATTAAAAAATATTTTGTTACCGATTACTTGATTTCCTATTACTCTGTTAAATATTGTTAACAACATATTCTTAGTGATATGTTTGTTCCATTTTGATTTTGTTTGTTTATATTAACTTGGGGGAAAAGGTAAGTTGTGTATGAATATAGTTATAAATTGTACTATATATGTAATGCAGATGGTGATCTTATTTTCGAATAAGATTTAATACATGTGGGTAGAAGAATAATATACACTTTTACTTGTCATACGTTGTTTGCTACATAGCTCAATAAATGAATAATAATATTTAGTGTTTTTAGTGTTTGAAGAACAACAAGGCGGCGGGAGATGACGGAATTACAACAGAGCTTCTGAGAGCGGGCGGCATGCCGGTACTTAAAGTCCTCCAGAAGCTCTTCAATTCTGTCATCGTCCAGGGCAAAACGCCGAAGGCATGGAGCAGAAGCGAGGTGATTTTGTTCTTCAAAAAGGGCGATAAAACCCTACTGAAGAACTAGAGCCCCATCTCGCTTCTGAGCCATGTCTACAAGCTGTTTTCGAGGGTCATTACGAATCGTCTTGCTCGCAGGTTTGACGACTTCCAACCTCCCGAACAAGCCGGTTTCCGAAAAGGCTTTAGCACCATAGACCACATTCATACGCTGCGGCAGGTTATACAGAAGACCGAAGAGTATAATCGGCCACTTTGCTTGGCGTTTGTGGACTATGAGAAGGCCTTTGATTCGATCGAGACTTGGGCGGTGTTGCAGTCTCTCCAGAGGAGCCAAGTGGACTACAGGTATATCGAAGTGTTAAGGTGCCTGTACCAAAACGCCACTATGTCGGTCCGAGTACAGAGCCAAAGCTCTAATCCTATCCAACTACAGCGAGGAGTGAGACAGAGAGACGTTATTTCTCCGAAACTGTTCACTGCTGCGTTGGAGGATATTTTTAAGCTTCTGGACTGGAATGAACTTGGTATCAACATCAACGGCGAGTACCTGACGCATCTTCGGTTTGCCGATGATGTGGTCCTAATGGCTGAGACCTTGGAAGACCTGAGCACCATGCTCGAAGATCTCAGTAACGCATCCCAACGAGTGGGTCTTAAGATGAACATGGACAAGACGAAAATTATGTCCAACGCCCATTTTACACCCGCTCCAGTAAATGTTGGGAACGTTACACTCGAAGTTGTTGACCACTATGTTTACCTAGGACATACAATTACAGTTAGGTAAGTCCAACTTCGAGAAAGAGATCTCTCGTCGAATCCAACTCGGGTGGGCAGCGTTCGGGAAGCTACGATACATTTTCGCGTCCAAAATACCTCAGTGCCTTAAGACGAAAGTCTTTAACCAGTGTGTGTTGCCAGTGATGACTTATGGCAGTGAAACGTGGTCGTTCACTATGGGTCTTGTGGGAAGGCTCAAGGTCGCTCAGCGGGCAATGGAGAGAGCTATGCTTGGTGTTTCCCTACGCGATCGAATCAGAAATGAGGAGATCCGTAGGAGAACAAAAACCGCCGACATAGCTCAAAGAATTGCGAAGCTGAAATGGCAGTGGGCAGGACACATAGCAAGGAGAACTGATGGCCGTTGGGGCGGAAAGGTTCTCGAATGGCGACCGCGTGCCGGACGACGCTCAGTGGGTAGGCCCGCTACGAGGTGGACCGACGATCTGGTTAAGGTCGCGGGAAAACGCTGGATGTGGGCAGCACAGGACCGATCGTTGTGGATATCCTTGGGGGAGGCCTATGTCCAGCAGTGGGCGTCGTACGGCTGATATGAATATGAAAGTTTTTTAATAGACATAACAGTTACATAATCATTTCGTGTTTATTTCAATGAAATGAAACGAAGAGATATTAAAATGAAACTAAGTATTTTCCAAAAATAAAACTAACAACTTTCTGCAGGATTGTTCTCTAACCATTTCTATCTGCACACCTAAACATATGAAACTTGAGCTAAACTTCTCTGCTGAAGGATACTCCAATGAGCTTTTAGAAGGGCCTTGTAAAGGTTCTGTACGCACACCCTGCGAAAAGGGAATTACTTTATGTGTCTGTGTTCGGGGACGATCCATATAATTTATACATTGTTAACACCTGTAGAAGGCTTACCACTTGACTTCAGTTTTGCTTAATATAAAATAAAAAGGATAACGCTTAATATAAAATAGTAAGCAATATGCTACTTTGCATTACCTTATTTGCATTATAACAATTATTAATTTTGCATAACAATAGTCTGCACATACTTCCCTGACAACTCAGCCCTGTTTGTGTGATACATCCATGTAATCAACACTCGGTCTCGAATAATAAGCATGGCTTACACAAAGCTGGAGCCATTGGCTTGGTAGTAAAATACTATATTTGGAACTGATATACATGTTACTATTCTGTTTGCAGCTTACATTCCAGAAAACTATTGCAAAAAGCATGCGCCTAATTTATTTGAATATGAGAATGAGGAACTACCAAAAATAGGAGACAAATTCGACTCTCACAACAGTTTCAGATTGTACATTGATGGAAAAGCAAAAGAATGGAAATATTATTTGAAATGTGCTGATTCCCATAGAAAAAATGGAAAAGATACCTACGTGTACAAATGTGTCTTTTCCAGGCCAAGGAGCACCGTTTCCAAGGCCAAAGGATTACGAAAAAGGTATGCTTATAGTAAAGGTGGCATTATGCTCGTAACTTTGGATATTAGGGAAGAGATAGACATATATTTCTGTGATGATACATAATTATGTAATAATCATAGACATCCATGACACATGTACATATGCTTGTATTCGTCACACAAACATCAGCCCCTTCCAGGTCTTAAACTCAGAACCGTCGTGCATCGCTACCATTGCACCAAACAGTTGTAAATGTTTATATATTATATGGATAAAAACCAAATCACATTAATTATTCCATATAAGAACTACATTCTGATTCATAGTGTCACTTAGTACTACACAGTAACGTATATTTTATGAGATTAGTAACTTGATTTTATGGGATCATATTCTTTTTTATTGATTTTAGTTCATTTTCTATAATGACTTGCTAAAAGGCAGAGGCTTTTTAAGATCTATCTTCCTTAATTTAATTCCATATTATGTTGTTTCAGAACTCGCAGAGTACCGCTACACGATTGCCCTTGCCGGGTTTTGTTAAAGCCAGTCCCATGTGGTGCAAAAGACCTGACCGTTATTTACGTTTGCAATCATCATGATCACCCTTTGACTGATGATTACTTCTACAAGCTTCAACATGGAAGGAGATTACACCCTAGTGTCAAAGAAGAGGTCTTGCTTAATAATAATACTTTAATATTACTTTTTTGTAGTTGCTTAAGTAGGCAAACAGACTGTATTAATTTTTACTATATTTTTAAACGAATCTATAAAATTGGCAAACTCCTGTTGCCACAGAGTTTTTAATGATAAGTAGGTACTTGTCTTAATTTTTTATATATTTTTAGATGTTTGATAGGTAACTTTGTCCCTTAGTTGCAAACAGAAAAAAGTCACTCAGTTATGACAATGATTAAATCGGACAGACCTTTTTTGACAGACCTAGATAAAATAATATTCTGCCTAATACTGAATTTCTTTAAAATGATTTATTAATACAAAAAATGTAGTTTAAAAAAACTAAAAATACCCGCTTTAATAGAAAATCGAACTAAAAATCAGAAAATAACTTATAATTTATATTTTATTCAACTGTTATAAAAAGTATACTAACTCAATATGTTTAAATAATTTTCAAAAATTCTAAAATTAAAATAAAGTTATGAAAAGAAAATTAATTTCATTGTAAAAAAACGTGGGGTACTTTTTATATCAAATTTCTATACTAACTTTATATTTACAAATAACTACTAATTATATATATAGGGAGACCCCCTCTCACCAAAACTTTTTACGGCAGTTCTAGAGGAGGTCTTTCGCCAATTAGATTGGGAAATATGTGGGCTGTCCATTAACGGTGAAAACCTGTCACATTTAAGATTCGCGGATGATTTGATAATCCTCTCGTCGACGAGTGAGGGCTTGCAGAGGATGTGAAATGAACTAGATAAAGAGAGCCAAAAGGTGGGATTAGTCATGAACACACAAAAAAACCAAAGCTATGACAAATGGGAGGAAAGAACCTATCAGGATCAATAACAATCTGATTGACTATGTGGATGAGTATTTATACCTAGGACAAATAATTTCCCCTTTAGATCTAACCACAAAAGAAATCGATAGACGTATTGGAAATGCTTGGAAACAATATTGGGGTCTGAAAGAAATTATGAAAAACAGTGAAACTAGGATAAATATCAAACGAAAATTATTTGATACCTGCATCCTTCCTGTCCTTACTTATGGTTGCCAAACCTGGGCACTCACAAAAACCCATAATAAGAAGCTCGAAATATGCCAGAACTCCATGGAAAGAAGTATGCTAGGAAAAAGGCTATCCGATAGAATCAGAATCGACAACATCAAGAAACAAACAAGAAGAAAAAATGTTATAAAAACAATAAAAAAGCTTAAGTGGAGGTGGGCAGGCCATACAATCAGAGGAAGTGAAAAATGGACATAACTAATAATTAATTGGTTTACAAGTGACTTAAAAAGAAAGCGGGGTAGAACTTTTCGACGATGGGTTGATGATGTTAAGGCCGTGGCTGGGGGTGTGTGGACAAGAGTGGCTAGAGATAGAGAGAAGTGGCGGGAGTTGGAGGAGGCCTTTGTCAATTAAGTGACATACAGACAGGGAGTGGATGCATCACCGCAATACTTATTAAAATAGAATGTTTAAAAATTGTAAAATGTCTGAATAAAGGCTATAATAATAACTAATTATATATTTACAACAATCAATATCGAGCACCCCACGCTTTTTTACATCGATGATAACTTCTTCTCATTAAGTTTTAGGGAAATCTACCCAGAATAAAACTATCTTCATTTTTCACGTAAATCAAGCTCGTAGCCTTCGTTTCTGTTAATTGTATGTAGCAACGAATCGGTTAAGATATTTTTCTTTCTATACAAGTGTTTGGTGTTATCCATTGTCTGTGGAATAATCTAAACTAAATATACCTTTTTAGCTGATGGATCTATTATCATTAGATGTGGACAAGGACATTGTACGAAAATATTTTGAAATATTAACTGGGTATTCTATGAGTTACGGATATTTCGCTAATATGCTTACGTACATGAAGAAAAATAAAATTGAAAGACAGTTTTCACTTGAAAAACTGAAAGAAATGTCTAAGAAAATCGACAGTAAGTGGTCATTATTTTCTATATCTACCTACTTAAATTTAAGTAGTAAACCCACTTAAAGTTTATTTTACTCACACAAAATAAAATTGCTTCAATATTGTTTTTATGTGTACTGGTCACATTTTCAATTTTAACTTAACAATTTAATTTAGTTATAATACTAACGAAACGCTACAAAATTAAACATATTGGTTTGGTTAGAACCAGCAAGAGTACAAAATTGGACCCGGTTTAATGGGAGTGACTCACCACCTAAGCGTTTGGTTTCGCCTAAGATTTCAAGTTTCGTTTTAATTGAGAATGTGTGATCTTATGCCTGTACTCACCAAAGCTGCATGGTAAGCCGCAGCTTCAGAGAGTTGCAAAGCTCACAACATTTAAAGCCGCATAGTTTTTGCGGTATGTTGGGTTCACAGTTTTACAGGTTCGAAAAAATTCCACGTGTCCATGTATAGGTTAAGCCGCCGTGGTTAGTTGTGTATAGGCCTTTAAACTACAATATGAGAAGTACAGTTACTATACAAGTATATAATTTATTTTATTTATTATAATTGTTTATCAATAAGTGTAGGGTCTTTAGACTTTAAATACGAAATAATAAAAGCGGTCTGTATATAATAGATTTACTGGTACTTTTAAATATTATGATAGTCCGTTCGCGGGGTGTTCCGAAGCCGAAGTGAGGACCGCCCGCGCGGCTATCGGCAGATTCGGCTCCCGTCGGCGGTGACTGTCGGAGATAGCCGAGCGCGTCTCTCACGCGCCTCTCACGCGCCAACATGCTCCCCGGGTTGAAGTGGCAAACGAAGATGGTGACTTCAATTGAGTGGTAGAGGGCAGATGCAGTTGAAGGCCCGTCGGATTGTTCCACCTTTAGTCTTTAGCTCTGCTACTCGCGTGACGCCATCCACACCAGCATAAGTTTTCATGACTCGCCCCAAACGCCACAGCAGCGGTGGAGCGTTTCGTTCTTTAATTAAAACGAGTGACCCAATCTTCACCTCGCCTGTGGATTTGAACCATTTTGACTTGGTCTGCAGCAGAGAAATGTATTCGTTAGTAAAGCGCTTCCAGAAGTGTTGCGCGATGTACTGCGTCCTCTTCCATCGGTCCAAGCGGGTAATGTTGGTAGTGATCACCTGTGGGTGTGGTACAGTTAAAAGTGATCGTCCAATTAGGAAGTGCGAAGGAGTGAGAGCCGAAAAATCATTTATGTCCGAAGAAAGCGGAGTGAGAGGGCGTGAATTAAGAACGGCCTCTATTTGAGACAAACAAGTGGACATTTCCTCGTAGGTAAAGTGAGTGAGATGCAGTAGTCTCTTCAAATGATACTTACAAGATTTAACAGCCGCTTCGGCCAAAGAGTTAAAATGTGGAGAATAGGCAGGTACAAAACTAAATTCTATGCCCTCCTGCGCTATCTCAGATGCAACATTTGATGAACGCAAGAACTTTCGCAAATCGTTCGTCGCACCTACATTGTTCGTGCCATTATCGGACGTGATACTTCGAGGCTTACCTCGACGTGCCACGAACCGATTCAAGGCGGCCAGGTAAGACTCTTTGGTGAGGTCCGTAACGAGCTCCAGATGCACGGCTTTAACTGCCGAGCAAACAAAGATGCACAAATAAGATTTTATTAATTTACAACCCCGACCCTTCCGATCGGCTATAAGTATTGGCCCAGCATAATCAACATATGAATGCTGAAAAGGAAATTCGAGATACGTTCTCGAACTAGGTAACTGCCCCATTATAGGCTGCACGTTTTGAGCTTTATGTCTGAAACAAACTTGACAGTTATGAACGATGACTTTAGACAAATTCCTGCCATTAAGAGGCCAATAATTTTGCCGAAGGCTAGCCAAAAGTAACTGAGGACCGGCGTGTAGTAACTTTAAATGTTGCATTTGAAATAAAAGTTTAGTTAAGCTATGATTGCTACAAATTAAAATGGGATGTTTTGTGTTAAAATCGTAAGGGGAATTGTCAAGCCTTCCGCCCACGCGAATGAGATCATTTTGATCTAAAAAGGGTGACAGAGAAATCAGCCTATTTTTGCGAGGCAATTTCTTATTATTTTTAAGAATATCATATTCTTCTGGGAACATTTGAAGTTGACCACAACGTAGTATATAATTATGGGAATCTTGAAGTTCCTTTAAAGACAGATGGCCACACAATTTATTAGTTTTAGTTTTAATGTTAAATAAATATATCTTCTAAGAAATCTACCACTCTTTGTAATTTAGAAAAACTAGAATACTTCTCTATGAGATTTTGCACTACGTAAGTAAGCGAAATGTATTTACTGCTGCTACTAGAATTACAGCTATTAGCGCTAGCATTTTTACTAAAAAGCGCCACTACTTCAGACTCATCTCGTTTCACGTTAGGCATTTTAGGCCAATTGTTTTCATTCTTCAATAAAAATGAAGGTCCTGACCACCACAATGAATTATGGCCAATAACATGAGCTTTAAGTCCACGTGAAACAAGATCAGCTGGGTTTTCCTTCGACGGTACATAGCTCCAGGTATGACCACAGGTACTCTCTTGTATTTCATGTACTCTGTTGCGCACAAAGGATTTCAACTGAGCGGTTGGCTGATTAAGCCAACTTAAAACGATAGTTGAGTCACACCAGAATCTACATGAATCTATGCGCAAAGTAAGGGACTCTAAAACCTTAGTACACAATCTTGCTCCTAACAAAGCTCCACAAAGCTCAAGCCGCGGCGTCGTTGTTGGCTTGATAGGAGCGACACGGTTTTTGGAAGCTAGCAACTGCACGCGTACCGTTCCCGAATCATCGCAAGAGCGAATATAGAGACAAGCCCCATACGCTCTCTCAGAAGCGTCTGTAAAAACATGAATTTTATGAGTTATAGAATGGTCACAAAGCACCCAGCGAGGAATTAATAAAGAGTTTAAGTATAGTAATGTAGTCTCAAAAGCAGACCAAATATCAATAATTTATTTTGACACAGGTTGATCCCAGTCATACTTATCGATCCATAAGCGCTGCATTAATAATTTTGCCTCAATAACGCACGGACCAACGAGACCAAGAGGATCGAATATTTGACTAATCACAGATAAGATATGACGCTTAGTAATTATTTTGGATGATTTTAAATTGATTGTGTAAGTAAGATGGTCTGTATTACTGATCCAATTTAAACCTAAAGTTTTAGAAGGAGTTTTAACATGACAGTGGTCCGAAAAATTTAAAGTTTGATTTTCACTGCAATTTGTGTCACTTATTTAAGCTAGTATTTCTGGGTTATTAGATCGCCATTTACGCAAATTAAATTTGGCTTTGGCTAAAATGACCTTTACTGAGTTTGCTATTTCTATTGTGTCTGAAACGGTACTTCCGCCCCCCAAATAGTCGTCTACGTAGAAATCACGTGATATAGCTGACTTCACGCGTTCATCTTCAGAATCGTCTGCTAAACTACTTAGACACTTTGTAGCTAGATACGGAGCTGAATTCGTACCATACGTAACGGTATTCAGTGTATAAGTACAAAGAGGGTCATTAGGATTAAAGCGGAAAATAATTTTTTGAAGTGGTCTTTGTATGGTGTTGAGTTCGACGGCTCGGTACATCTTTTCAATGTCGCCTGATACGACGTACTTATGCTGTCGAAAACGAATTAAAATTGATAAAAGATCATCCTGAACAACCGGTCCGGTCATTTGTATATCATTTAACGACATTCCTGAACTAGTGGGGGCCGATGCATCGAACACTACCCTTAATTTAGTGGTCGAGCTCGATTCTCGAATTACTCCATGGTGAGGAATAAAATAGCCTGTTTGTTCTAAGGGCTCACCGTCTTTCGACATGTGACCTAGTCGTTCATACTCTTGCATGAACTCTAAATATCTTGATTTTAAAAGAGGTTCTCGTTGGAACCGTCGTTCTAAAGATAGAAAACGTTTTTTTGCTGTATTATAAGATTGGCCTAGAACACATGGGTCCTTTTTAAGAGGCATTGTAACTACAAAACGACCTTCGTCGTTGCGAAATGTATTTTTTGCAAAATGTTGTTCACAAGCCTTTTCTTCCTTTGATAAAGAATGATGAGCTGGAACGTTATCAAGCTCCCAAAATTGAGTAAGGTTAGGAAATGAATGGGAAAAGTTGCAAAATTGCGAAGAGGTAAGATTAAATTGTTGTGAAATGCTACCGGAAACTAGCCAGCCGAGCTTAGTTTCACACAATCTAGGACGATTCTTACCTAATTCTATGAATTTGGAACCTAGGACATTCCAAAATACTTCGGCTCCTACAAGGATATCGATGACCGACGGAATATTGAAATTCGGATCAGCGAGTTTAAGCCCTGCAGGAATAGGTATATGACTAATATTGATGAACGAAGACGGTAGGACCTTAGTTATCTCAGGCAAAATATGACACTGAATATCCGTTGCGTACGCACAGCATAAAGACTCGATTGTGAGATTGCAAGACTGTGTACTAGTGGATACGTGATTGTTGATAACTGTGACCTTGGTGCTTGTACCGTGTCGCGACAAACCCAGCTTATCACACAAGCTCGAAGTTATAAAGTTTGCCGTACTACCGCTGTCCAACAGCAGCCGAGCAGTATACTTCTCGCCCGTCGCGCTCACCGCCTGCACCATCGCTGTGGACAGCAAGACATTCGAAGAAGTAGCAAGCTGCACAGAAGTAGCCGATAGTGCTACGTCATTGGAGGTAGAAGGCAGTGGATTAACTAAAGATATGGGTTCGGTAGATTCTAAATGCAATAGAGTATTGTGTTTACGCTCACAATACTTACAATGTGTTAATTTACAATACTTAACACCGTGGCCTAAGCGTAGACAGTTTAAACAAACTTTAAGATCTTTTGCCTTTTTTATACGATTTTCAATCGTTAATTTACGAAAAGTTTCACATGTATATAGCGAATGATTCTGGGAGCAAAGCGGACAAATTAAATTATAAGTTTTATTTGAAAATTTATTACTCTTTGTATGTCTATTGAGTTTTGTATTATTATCATTATTAGAACTGTGACTATTATTTAAAGCGACTATAGTATCACATGAATTGTGATTTAATTCTATTAATTCCAATAAGTCCGCCTTCCGACCAATAAATATACAAAATTGTGATAAAGTGGGATCTTCCACTAAATTATTGCGATACTCCTCCCAATGACGACAAGTGTTAGGATCTAATTTTTTAACCATGATAAAAATGAGAAGAGTATCCCAATACCCAGTAGGCTGGTTCAAAGTTGTGAGTGCCCTTACGTTTTTGTTTATTGTATCGACAAGATTACGAAGTAGAATACTAGATTCTTTATTTAATGGCTGAATATCAAAAAGTGATTGAATGTGATTATTAATTAAAAGACGGTTGTTATTAAATCGCTCACACAATAAATCCCATGCAATTTTATAATTATCCCCTTTAAAATCGATATTTTTAATTATTAACGCTGCGGTTCCTCTAAGTGAAGCTCTTAAATAATGAAATTTATTAATGTCATCGATATTACTATTGTCGTGAATTAACGAAATGAAGGTATCTCGAAATTCTAGCCAGCACTGATAACTCCCATCGAAATGCGGTAAATCTATTTTCGGCAAACGAACAAAATTGCTTTTATTTTGTGCAACTGAGTAGTAATTGCCAGCACTCGATACAGAACCTGCAACCTTAGTGGCATCCAATAAGCTGCGCGCAAGTGCGGCGAGTGCGAAGTACTGGGACTCGAACTCCTCTCGTTCAGCGAATGCTGCTTCTGGTTGCTCAGCTATCATCTCGATATCGGTCTGTAATGCGTCATAATCGGGATATAAATTTTGAAATTTATTAAAGCGCTCCTCTAAATCTAATTGTTGTTATTGAGACAGGGGTGAATTCCCTTTTATTAAGTTGAGGTGGTTGTTAAAAATTGTAAGCTTCGATTTCATTGAACTGCGTTTTTTACATAAAGTTTTAAAGTCAGCCATTATAAAATGAATATAAGTTTCAATTTGAAATGACAATGACTGCGAATGAATAACAAAAGGAAATAATGCGGCAAAGGAATGCGCACAAAAAAAGGGTCAACAGCTGTGTGCGACAGCAAACTGGTTATCTAATAGATCCGCGCTTGTTTCGATTCACAAGTACGTTGCTCAGCTCAATAGCAAAGTGCATGCACACGTGGCCGGTATTTGAATGTAAGATATACTGCGCCTTGTGCAGTAAGCTAAGCAGAAATGTATAAATGGATCAAATAAATGCAGTAATATAAAATAACTAATGATGAAGTGAAAATGAAAACACGTGGCGACAATGATTTTCTAATTCGGCAAAAATAAAGAAAAATGGGAATAGAAAGCGACTAATTGGAACGAACTCACTGTTAATCTGTATATACTCCCAGAAAATAAGGTGACTTCAGCTTCTTCTACGATGATTGCAGATAGTGGTGAAGTTTCCACGTTGGCACGGTCGAAGTCCACTGGCAATGCAAATGCGCTACTTGGACACTTTTTATAAAAATCCTTCTTGAATTTTATTATTCCACGGCTCGATGGACCATTATGTAGGGTCTTTAGACTTTAAATACGAAATAATAAAAGCGGACTGTATATAATAGATTTACTGGTACTTTTAAATATTATGATAGTCCGTTCGCGGGGTGTTCCGAAGCCGAAGTGAGGACCGCCCGCGCGGCTATCGGCAGATTCGGTGACTGTCGGAGATAGCCGAGCGCGTCTCTCACGCGCCAACAATAAGTATATTATATTATTTTAGTTATGTGTTGGCTCCACCGAAGATCAGCGTTGCGAATGAATGTTTGTAACACATGCTGAGTGGAGACCTTTTCGGTAGATGAATTATTGTAATATTTTTTGTATGTACTAGCGGCCCGTTTCGGCTTCGCACGGGTGGACAATATTCTTTAATTTTTTTCTATTATTAAATATTTTCCGGTAGCGCCACCTAGCGTCCGGTAGACGAACTAATTGCGGTTAACGCGTTGCTATGGTAACGTTAATTGACACAATGGAAAAAGAGCGGGAAAAGGAGAGGACAGACAAACAACAAATTTGTGATCTTAGATTATAGATTGTAACATTAAAAAAGCGTTCCAATTTTTTTATATAGTTGATACATATGTATTGTGACATTGTTGTGGTTATGATTATGTTACTATTATTTATATGTTAATCTTTAGAAATAAAAGAAGAACTCGGATTTACAAGTCAACATGGGCACGAAGACAACCCCGATGATGACCTTAGCGAAATACAGCCGTTATCAAAAGGTAATTATAAATATATTTTTTATAATCTTAGTACTATCGGAAATACGTTCATTATTGTATTATATTAACTATTAGCGAAGGATATAGGTTAATTAATAATATATATTTGTTTTTAAGTTTATGTTCTTGTTTAAATAATGATAATATATGTATTTATATAAACAATCCCTGTCAGTGTTTGACCATGATTGCTTTCATTTTACTGTGTTTTGGCTTAGGAGATAGGATAGGTTTCAACATATCAACGCATGGCCGGCTCAGCTAGTATAAAGCATTCCTATCTTTATAGATATAAATATATTTGCGTCTAAACAGCGCTATTTATTGTCCAATAAAACGATGATAGTATATTAATGCTTATAACTATCAAGACGCACAATTTTTAAAATCATATTTATATTGCAGACGTACCCTCAAAAATAGCAGAGGTATTCAATGTATTGAACTCAGTAAATGATCATTTTTACACAAAGAGGTCTATTTTTAAAAGAAATCACTGTAAGTATATTTTATAGCACTAAAATACTAAATAACATGTCACTAATGCTGTGCCTAAATCATATAAAATGTTTCACAGACCGATTAAACGAGAAGCCGAATCCGTCAAAAGGCCAACCCGAAGAAAAGACCAACAAGCCTAGAAAAAGAAAAATGGAAGTTAAGTATATCAATGTCATTTACTATTTTTCGTACAGTGAGCGGTTTAATATATGATTAAATAAATTAAGTTGTAATAACATAAATGCTGGCGATGGTGATATTTTAATAGGCTAAAAATCTGTTAGCAGTAACAGCCTATACATCCATAGGTTGAGATGTCAACTTTAACACTAGCGGACCGCGTTCAATCCTCGCAGACGTGGAACTTCTCGTAACAGAAGCGTTTAGTTTACCGCGAGTTAAATCTGAGTTTTGTTGATGGAATCTAAGTTGGCCAAATATCAAACAATATTTAAGAAAAGTGACACCTTCGATCATAGACATTTAATTAAACTATCAAATCTTAATAAAATATAAGATTATACAAAAAGAAAGATTATACATTATGAAATATTGTTTTTTACGGAATAAACATATTTTTTTCACCGAGGAACAATAAAGGTTTTCCCAAAAATATCTACCTACTCTTGGTTTAAGTATATTACAGAAATGATAAACTTTAACTTACTATACTTATATAATTTGAGGTTTATATATATAATGATAATATTTCTTTAATTGTTCTTGTTACTAAAGATATTAAAGTTACCTGAAAAACAGAATGCAATGCACAAAAAAGTATAGAATTTGGTTATAGAGACAAATAGAAAGACTAAACATTATGATTCATCAAAAAAATATGCTGAATCTCTTCGTACGTAATTCGAATGTTTTCTTGTATTAAGCTTTACACTGTTAGGATTATTTTTCGGTAACAACCTTCGAAGGACGACCACTCTTTCTTTACGCCAAAGTAAGCCAACGGTAGATGGTTTTGAAGGGGGCCTTCACACATAAATGCCATTTGAAGTTAATAAAACGAATGGTCCAGTGTTAGGCCACATAAGAAATGAGAGAAATTCGAAAAATGTAACTTTATATTTTTTAATAATTATAATCGGCCGAAACATACGTTAAACTTTTTTAAGTGGCCTGGTATATCCAAAGCTTTATTTTATATCTTAAGAGGTACACTTAAAAAATATTTGGGAAAATACGGAAAAATCTCTTGGGTTTAATTCGACTCTCATATTTATTTGTAAGAAACAGTGAATGAGACTAGCCCTCATTTTTTAAAATAAAATATCATTACCATAAGCAATAGAAAGCAAAACAACTTATTGCAGGCTTTTATGGGTAGCTAAGGGAACCTCAAAATAAGAGAGTGTCAGGTAATATTCTAATTTTCTAATACCAACGAAAAGTTCGAAAGCAATATACGTATCCTGTAGGAAAATTCGTTAACATTGCGTAGGTACCTCATGGATCGACCAATCGATTACTATTATAACAACGTTAAATACATTTTAATTACAGCTGACATTGACGTTTCCTCCGAAAACGTAAACAATAAAAGTAGACTAGAAACACGTCTGCAGCAACTTAAATATGATGAGGAAACATTACAAAATATAAAACATTTACAAGATTCTGTCAGGACTCCCTGCGTTGATCAGCCAAACGCCGCTGATACAAGCAACAGGTACAGATGCTTCCCACTCCTTTTTGTAAAATACATTATGTTAGTTTACGCCAACTTTAATCGCAAGTACCATAGCGCTCAAATTTCAGTCGATCGCACACCCAAGTAAAATTTGTAGTTTTTATTTCCTTCGATTGTAAATCCAAATGAAATCAGTTATAATGGGAGTTTCAAATGACCTGCGCACATGACTTTGAATTAATGGGTGTCCTTCACTTGTTGATCGAACTGACCCTACATAGAACAGATAAATATCACTTAGTAATATTTTATTACCTAGTAATGTTAACTGTTATTACTGTAACATAATTACTATTTTTATGTAAGCAAAGAAAAGTAGTTTTTTTTTTATAAAACTTATTAAGTTCTATTTTGTTTTATTTTCAGAAGTCCTTCAGCTTATAAAAGAACGCATCAAAAAAGTCCCAATAAAAACGTTAATGCTTACGTTAATCCAGACCAATCACATACTGATGAACCTCTTGTGGAAACGATTACGGCATCTTCAGGGAACGTTGAAACCGCACAGAGTAATAATGAAGTTTTCTATGATAATGAAGTAACGCTTGAAGAGAATGGCATTAATTACATTGTTTGTGAAGAAGGAGTTGATTTACATAATCTTAAAACTGATGGTAATATCAGCTATTGTATTAAATATGAAGAGAATGAAGAGACCAGTGAACCAACAAATGAATCATACATTCTTTTAGACGGTCTCGAAAATATGCCGTTACAAGTTCAAGCTACAGAATTTGCTACTGTTCGTATTACGGCAGAAGACCTACAAGGCACAAAAAATGAAGATAATTTAACTGTAGATGAACAGCTAGTTTCAAATACAGAAGGAGAAAGAAATATTGAACCTAAGGTAGAAAATGTTATAGAAGTTATTGAACAACCGTTAGTGAACGGGTCCTTAGATTTAGGAAAGGGCGATGTTTACGAAGTTATAGAAACTGATAGTAAAAAAATTTTACCTAATCGCGATTTGGTTCGTAGTGCTATATTAAATAAAGAAAAACAAAGAAAAACTAAATATAAAAAATATGGAAGTAAATTAAAAATGCAAATAGCTAGAAAACAGTGCGACAGAAAGCCCACTTTAGATAGCAAAGATTTATACAAATATAAAAAAAGAAAGAATAGGAGAAGTAGGACCGGCCATGATTATGGCAATATGTATTCATCTGAAGATGACATCAAATTTGAAAAGTAAGTCCAATCATACTTTTTTAAAATTTAGTAAACGAAATGCAGTTTGTATGTAGTAGTAAATGCAGCACAGATTAAAAAATCAACACGCTTTCTCCAATTCTCCTTATACAAAATGTAATATTTTACAATTGATATTGACATTTCATTGTTAGATCTTACATTAGTATAGGCAATTATTTTTGTTTTGATAAGATGATTCAATGCTGATTGCACATATTAAGAAAAATACATGTCGCTGTGACCTTGACCTAATTTCATAATTAGTTTTGCAGAAAATAAATATTAATAATAATAATAAATATGAAAATAAATATAAATAAAGATTTCCAGGTAATTAATTTTTAATAAGAATATTCCATCTCCAAAATTACAAGTTATTTTAATAGCTAGTTTTATTCATATGATAGAGACGAAATAAGAGGTACTATGCTTAATCTGTTTCGTAGTGTTGCATATTAGAATCGCTCGATTCGAACATGATATCATCCTTTTAGATTCCAAACATGGGTTTACCTTTCATGTCAATGTATATTTTGTACTGATTTTTACTGGCAAGTAATTGCTAATCTATTTTATCGATATTTATTTACAGTGAACAGCTTTTTGGTCAACTCTCACTATACGGAGTTGATTTAAACCAAGTAAAAGATGATGATCATTATATTATAGTAGTAGGTGACTTAAAAGATGAAGATAAGCTTATGAATGATAAACATTTCATTATTGATGATGGTAAATATAGTAGAAGAAGTGGAGTGACAGAACTTTTCAATGACTGTGTCACAACAGACGATGAATCACATCAGGATGACGTCGAGGAATCTATACACCAGCTAATTAAATATAAAAAATCACTCAAAACTGATGTCAAGGAGCTGCTTGCTACTAAAAGTAAACTTATGCAAGAAATAGAGAAAGCTAAAACTGTTGAAAATGAATTCGGGTTATGATTTTCTGCAGAGAATATAAGAACAGGTGGGATACTGAAATGATGTTAATAGATGCGGGGAATTCTACAGAATATGCGGAAATATCAAATATGAAAAAGTAAGCTCAGTGTGAAAAGACAGTTGTAATTGTAATGCATTCTTACGAAAAACCGAGGGACTAAAATAAATTATTGTAAATAACACAATTTTAATATTTCTTTTAGTATTAAATACCCTGACATCTGTATGTTAAATACTAAATTATAATTTGATAGCGTTGATCAATTGTTGTTTTGCAGCTAGCTGTTCAACAATATGGAAGCACTCTCCTCCCAAACAATTTACCAAAGGGGTTTGAAGGTTTTGGCCCTAACATCAGCCGTCATTTTGTTTTCTTTTTTCAAAATGGCGGTGCACAATAAATGTTATATATTTGGATATACTTATACAACACTATACTATACTTATACACTTATACAAGCATAAAATGTTATATAACATAACATCATAAAGCGTCACGTTTCTAAGTTATTCAAAGACAAAAATAACAGTCATTATAACAATTTATTTATTTATTTTGTAGTTATTTCATGTTGTTTAAGTTTTTAATTTTAATCTGAATCAGGCAAAGAAAGAAAACAAATATTTTAATACAAATAATTGATTATGTTCATTAATAACTTTTTAATACAATTCAGTATGGCAATCAGATATAACTGTTTAATTATAATGATTTGTTATATAACAATTATATAACAAATCATTATAATTCATCAAATCATGATCATGATTATAAAAGTATAGGTAATGAAAAATCAAATCATTACCTATACTTTTATTTTGGTGAATAACTCCGAAACGTGACGCTTTAGGATATCATGTTACATAACATTTTTTGTTTGTATCAGTGTCCTCCATCTTAACTTTCGTTGTGCACCGCAATTTTGAAAATAAATCAAAATGGCGGCCGACGTTAGGGCCACTCTCCATACAAAAATCTTCAAACCCCTTTGCAACTAACCAGATTATCTATGAATTTAGATAGGTACTAAATAAAAAATAAATAAACTAACTATATATAGCTTATAACGAAACAAGAAAGAAGAAAACTTCAAAAGATATTCTGCTAACCTCAAATTTCATTTCAATCAACACCTACAATTTATAATATATGTATGGTAGCAAGAAACCATACATCTTTTTTGGTTCTTCGAGCCGGATCAAAAAAGATGTATGGTTTCTTGCTATGCGGACTGGCATAACAGTCCGGCCTGAGTTCATTAGATGAGGCCACTTATTCCTGGATTCCTGGATTGGATTCTTGCGATGTACACACAGTTGTCCTCAAATGATAATAATTTATTTAGTACAAATCTGGCTATTGAATGAGAAATGTTTCAAAGAACATGTTCACATTTATTATAAGAGTATGATTTCTTTTACTCCAATATAGTAACTAAGCCTCCGGGTAATTACTTCATATTGCCCGGTTTTTTTTTCATTATTGATATTGGAATTGTTAAAAGCCCTACGCTAAACTTAATATTCTGCAAATCGCAGAGCTGTGTCTGTTCAAATGGTTCATAAGATAATAATTGCAATCGTTCATAGTTTGTTGAATTATAAAATGTAATGAGGAAATATATTGCTGGCACTATTAGATAAGGTTCCTTGTAAAATCTCGTTATACAAAAGTGAAAAGTAAATATTTTCTTCCATATTATTCCTTAAATATTAGCAACTTTGTCTTAAAAGGGATTTTCTGTTGAAGTCAAGTCAGTCTCTATAGAATAGGTACATAAGCAGAACATAAGTATTATTTGTTTATTGCTAAATAGTTAACAGTAATGCTCCACGTGTTTTTTTTTAAATTTTCTCAAGTTTGTAGAAAAAATAAGCAATTAAAAATGCGAATGAGCGGTGTCGACTTCACTTTCACCTTCTTTGCTTTGTTGGTACAAAAATGTCCGAAATAAAGACTACCATTAAATTATTTTTTGTCCATTATCATCAGCCTATTTATGTACCTACCCAATACTGGGGCAAAGGCCTATAGAAAAAATAGGCCCACCTACCACGCGGACCAGTACCTACTTACGAAGTGTCGTGTGCTAACGACTATAGATGCACCCTGCAAGTATCTTTACCAAAATTAAAAATAATAGACCAAAATGTGCAAGAAGTCCTTACTCTTTTTTTAAAATTTTCTTGGATCACCTAAACTGAACTCGTTGCATGTGTAAAGGAATGTTCCCTAGGTAGATAAGTGGGAGTACCTGTCTGCAGAGATGTATCAGAAATAAATAGGCAATATAAAAATGTTTTGTCCTGTTAGCCCGGTCAAATTAGTTGAAAAAAATAGTAGGTTTGCAATAATTCGCATAAAACTGAAAATTGGTAGATTAGGAACATCATTACAAATAAAATGTCAAAAGTCCCCACCGATCTTATGTACGCTATAAAAGTTATGCAAGGTCATATTATGTAGAAATTATCGATTTTTCATTATAATGGAAAACGATGAGATTTATTGCAAAAATCGGTCAGACCGAAATTGTAGTTCGTGCGATTGTCTACAGAAATTGTCCTTACATTTTTTCCCTAGTATCACCGTACCACCATTTCAGAGAAATCGCAATTCTAAAATCTGAAAAACTCGTATTTTGCATTATTATTACGCACACATTTTCAAGCCATCTGAGTAGTGCACTTGCGAGCTTTTTTTAACGTGGTTTGCCTGGTAGGCATATTCCACGATCTATTGTGATTAAATTAATATTATTAATTATTATACTTATTTAATAATAAACGTTCCTAATGATTAGAATCGATGAAAGCGGAATTAATTATTAGTAGTTTTAAAAAAGTATTAGTCTGACTGATAATCACCTTATAATTCTACGTCAATAGTTGTCTTCTTCTACAAATTAAAAAAAAATCATAGTTCAGTCTATTTACTTATTAAGAGTAGCGCTTGGGGATGTCTAATGAAATGCTATTTAATTTTATAATTTTACTCACTATAAAATAAAATTGTAGGTACACTTAAAAAATCAAATGAATTTATTATTAGACAATATTTTACTAATATCAGGGAAATTGATAAAATCTTTGATTTTATTATATGTATAGTTTTTCGGCTATTATTCTGGAATACATTTCGTTAGTTGGTTCGAAATTAATGCAATTTCCTTGACGCTCCTTATGCGCTATCGGCAGCTAAAAATTTTCCATTCGCGGTATCTATAATTCGACGATTTCTAAGTTCACTAAATTCGTTTTACTGTAAATTGTTCTTAAATTGCAGTCCATCCTCTCTTATAAGAAATGTTTTAAGTGGAGTGGATTGACCAGGGTTGCCACCTTTAGGGGAAAAAAAATCGGGACAATCGGGCATCCATGAAAGACGTTCGGAGTTTGGTCTTATCAAAATATGACCCATGTGAGACAGTCTAAGGAAAATGAAACTTTATTTTGTGTTTTTATTTGTATTTATTTTATATAATTAATTTTTCCATACGTATTTCTTGTTGTTACGAGCCTATATCATTCCTACATAATTTTTGTATTTATTTATGAAGTCTGAACAAGACATGTGTATGTTCAAAGAAATTAGTACTTCTGCTTTTATCAAATCTACCGAGCAACGATTTCTGGCATCAGACCATTTCATGGTCATTACATTAGAGAAAATACGCGCTCTTAAAAGATTGTCTTAAAAGATTAAATGAAATAGAGTACGTAAACTTCAGAGATACTTACATAATGTTTTCAAAAGCACGTATAGTTTCAACTCAACGAATGTAATTCTTTCACTCAACTCAACGAAGAAAAATACTCGTCGCAAAGCACAACTAATATGTATGTGTGTGTGGCACATATTTGTGCTGCGCCACAGATTACTAAATAGCCTGCGCGCGCGGGAGGAGGCGAAGACGAACGCGGTACATGCGGCGCGCGTTAGATGGCGCGGTGGCGCGTGATTGGGTTGGGTACCCGTGAATGAATTGATTGAGCCTATCGCATATTGGGTGCGTACAGCCGAAGCAATCGCTTACTAAATGCTATAGTCTGAGTATATGTTTCACGGTATACTAAACTATAGCATTAAGTCAGCGCTTGGAAGCTATATTCTAGTATACGTCTAAGAGTGCACTAGACTATTGCACTTAGCAAGCGATTGTTTCGGCTGTACGCACCCATTGTCAAAAATCGGGACAAAATCGAAAGGCCGTCGGGACGCGGGACAATGTCTTCGAAATCGGGACTGTCCCGGCAAAATCGGGACGGGTGGCAACCCTGGGATTGACTGTTATGTAATGCAGGTACCATTCAATAAGTAAAATATCGAAACGCAATTTAACTTGAAAAACATCAACCAGTAATGCGTCAAAAGAAAAATTGCGCTTCCTATACGTTTTAGTTTGTGAAATAGAGAAGATATATATGTAAACACTAGTACAATAAGGGCAAGAACATTTAAATACAAAAAGGGGATTCCCCGCACAAAGACTATGGTTCTTTTAGTGATGTGGTAATGTATCTAGTGATGTGCTAAGTCGATAATTTCTGACGTGGACATATTATTAGAATGCATGTCGTGAATATGGATAAAATCTCATACAACATTATTATTTTTCTCGTATCTCGTACAGATTCTGTAAATCTAGTACGTCTAGTAAGTCAATCTGACTCTGACTGACAGACAAAGCACAAACTAAACCGTTAAAACGAAACAAGAAATTTGAATGGATTGTGTTTATAAAGTGGTTAAATGCATATTTTGCATGTGTTTCATGATTGTAATGTCACTAAATATTAGGTATGTGTTTTCTTTTTTAAATCACGCAAAAAATAAGTAAAATAAATTCACATATGTAATTAATTATAAATAAAAGATACATATATTTCATAGATTCTGGAAATACTATCCCTACATGCTTACCCCTACGTTATTAATAATTAAAAAAATTGATAAGATGAATTAAACACACACAAATTCCCTGGTAAGACGTATACGGAAACTTATTTAATCCGAGTTATTATTAGTCAAGTCCAGACTTTACGCGTATGAAGTCGTAGAAAAGGCATTTAAATATTTTTTCAATAGTCATGGTCGTTTACATACTTATTTATGTGTTCTATACATTATTTACTACCCATAGTACAAGTTCAGCTCAGTTTAGGACTAAATAAATAATTGTGTGTCCGGAAAAAACAAAAAGCTAAATGCAAACAATCCGTTTCATAAGTCGGCTGATGAAATGTAATGTTTGCTGGGTAGGTAATGTTAGCGAAGTAGTGTAGAATAGAAACTCAGCGCAGAACCTAAAGGGTATAAGTTGTTAACAATAGTTACATTTTAAAGTCTCAAAAAAACACAATACACACCTACACACAATAATCAATTCCAGATGATAGGTATTCGTCATTTTCTTCCGTAGACTACATACTACTAAATATCCGTGGCCGTCAAAGCTGCGTACTTTATCTGTGCCAGTGGGTCGACACTGCCTTGAAACGAATCCTCGGGAAATTAGTTTATTTAAAATACTCTCTTATTGTTTTGTAGTTAAGGTCTCTATTTCATTGAAGAGGTTTCGTCAAGACCTGAAACATGATTAATACCAACCTAAAATAACGAACATTTTAACATTTTAATGATGGCGGTACTGGAAAAAATGGCCGATATCTCATTATCTGACGTTTGGTTTTGAGATAACTTATTCAAAAATTCAAACTGATGAATATTCGCTATTTCACTTTATGTGTGATTTAGAGACCATTGCACCTATTTTATTTTGTGCTTTTCCTGTTACATTGTCTTGTGTTGTGCAGAGATTGTTGTGTAAATATTATTTTCTCCGTCTCTGTTAATATCATACCGGTAATCTCGCTTTTCTTGCGTATAAATTGGTGAGAAACTGAAGGTAACATGGAAGTTAAGCGTTACAGAAAGTGTACGATTTGTGGTATGCAACAGTTACCCAAGTCGGGCATACTTTTTGCAAGTTTTCCTCTCGACCCTGATCGGTAAGTCTAAACTGGGTAGTAACTATCTATCTTAACTTTCTTAAATTACTGTTGTTCAGTCATATTTGACGACTGTTTGGTGCAACGGTAGCGATCCTGCCTTTCGCACGGACGGTCCTGGGTTCGAATCCCGGAAGGGGCAAATGTTTGTATGATGAATACTAGCATTTGTACCTGAGTCATGGATGTTTGTATATATTTCTATGAATATTACTTATTTATGTATGATATATGTATGTCTATCCGTTACCCCAGTATCCAAAACACAAGCCTTAAAAGTGCTTACTTTGGGCTAGGTTAATTAGTGTAAATGTTGGAAATATTTATTTATTTATTATTTATTATATCATATATATTTTTAGTAACAAGTTACCCATTCAACCCACATGATTGACAAATTATTGATTTGAAAGCAAGCTTTATATTTGTCTAATATTATTGTCATTCTAACTTTCATGTAAATAAAGAACAATTATTTTCATCTAAGTCATATTCTTTATAGAAAGAACGTAATAGAAATTGACGAACTTTTTTTCAGATGCCGATTGTGGGTTAAGGCATCAGGCATTGAAGACTTTGCTTATGTGCCAATTGAGAAATTACACCAAAATAAGTTTATTTGTGGTACTCACTTTGCCAGTGAATGCTTCAACGAAAAAGGAAATCGGTTGCTTAACTCTGCTGTGCCAACTGAAAAACTTACTAGACCATATTTATCTGATGACATTTTAACCGAGTTTCCTTTGCATGTGAAAACATATTATGAAAAGAAGTCAGGTTAGTAACAATTGAAAAATTCAGTATATATATATATATCACATTTTTTTTTTACATGTATACATATACAGTATATGACATAGAATAATCACAGAAATCTGATCATTATAAATCACAATGGTGCTAAAGAAGTTCCACTCCAAAAACTAAATAATCATTTTTTAAGATTATCCCCATTGTCTTCACATTTTTTATAAAAAATGTAGGTAATGTGAATGTAATAACTGTTATTAGAGTTATTAATAATAAGTTATTGTTATCCATATTTAGTAGGTGTGCTAGCATAAAAGTATCTATAAAAATTATTCTAAATTTAATTTTTCAGGTGAACTAATTGGTAGTTCCAAGTTGGCAGTTAAAACTATCACTGCAGAAAATGAAGAAAAGGATAAAACATTACAAGGTATATATAAATAATTATTTCAAATCTGTATGTCCTTCTATAAGTTAAGAACGGGTTCATTGATTGCAATTAATGAAATTGGGTATATTGTAAGAACATGTGATTGTGCAAATGATAGCCCATATATCGACGGCGAAGTACCAATAACTCCTAATTGCTAAATTCAAAATAATACACAAGCTAAATAAAATGTTTAATTTCTTGACAAGTTAAAAATTGTTTGTTAAATTTGTTTATTTATTTTTTAACTTGAAGCGCTTGCAACTGAAACTATGCTTAGGAAATTTCATTAAAACATGCAAATAACGAATTTTAATTCAAAATGACAAAAAAGTGAATTTCTCGATGAATTTCAGTAAGGAGGTACTGGCACTTCGCCGTCGATATCATATTGCTAAAAATCTTTTAGTCCTAACTAATATTATAAACCCAAAGTGAGTTTTTTACACTTTCACGCCTTAACTACTTAATTCATAATCATTAAATTTTGCATACACTTTGCCAGGGGTACATATGGTACCTTTTATCCAGATAAAAAAGTACTGTTCAAGAGATAGAAATAAAACTTTTAATTGGTAGTCTATATTAACATGAGCCAAATCAAGTAATAAATATCCACCAACAGCCACCAAATATAATGGGGAAATCAATACTGGTAGCCTAATTAATGTTTAATGCAGACCACCTGGAAAGCGAAAGTTATGTTATTTGATTTTGGTCTAAAAGCCCTTTGTTCAGTTTTTTTCTACAGTTTTTTTTTATAAATAATGTTTTTATCTTTATTATAACATACCAAAAAGTATCTCGGTTGAGTATTTTAGGTAACAATAACAATCATGTCACTGTATTATAAATTATATAGTTATGTTGGTGCATTTAATGAATAATACATTTATAAACTTTCAGGGGAATCAGTCCGGTCAACTGATCACAATCCATGCAGTGTTATTGAAGTAATACCAATGCCATCAACTTCTAAAGCTCTCTCACATCTGACATATAAAATAAAAGAAGGTAAAAGAAACTATGTAATTCAATTAGCTCCAACATTTAATACATAATGGCTATTTGGGATGCTGTTGTTAGCACTGGGAAAACTGTGTTATAAAAACAGTATATACTCTGTGGAATGATCTGACTATTTAGCTAGGTACAGCAAAGAATTTGTAATCCCCTGTTTTTGCGTCGAGGGGGTTAAAATAGCTAATACTCAATTGAAAATGCTATAAACCCCTGTTTTTGGTTCAAGGGGGTAAAAATAGCAATTAATCAAAATGCTATACTGCTGGCGACCCCTGCAATAGTCACGAGTCAAACCCTGAGACAAATGACATGTTACAGCATAAAATAGTGTACCTATGCATAATGGTTATTGATAATTATAGCATATATGCAGTTGACTTTAACAGAAAACACCACAGAAATAATATTTCTTTAATCATAATGTATGTTGAAGGAATTTATTGGATGGAACAGTAATTTATATTATTATGATGAGATCTAAAATAAATATCTATATTAAGCTTAGATTTAATTTTGCAGAGAAAAGATCTAGGCCAGATGCTGATGAAGTATTTGTTCAGAGCTATAAGAGATTTAAAAAAACAAATAATGCAATTGGTAAGTAAATTGAAATTTAAGTAACCTTGTGACAAAGAAAGTACTTTAGAATGCAATTGTAACACTTATCTGTGCTATTTTGCCATTTGGGCTCACTTTTTCTATTGAAATTTTGTCAACACTTGGTGCTTGCATTCCTGAATAACATTTTTTCTTTGTATTTTAGATTCACATAGCACTTCAACATTTTCTCAAATAATTGGTTTTAATGATCTGAGATTGTTATATATTAATTCTTTTGTATATTTATTGTCTTTATTTTTATTTTTTTTTCAAATATATTGTTTGCTTCTTTTACTACTATTTGTAAATAATGTGAGCACCAAGAACTGGCAAATACGATAGACGAAGCAATACTGGTAGCCCATATTATACTTAAGACCATCCTGATAGTGAAAGAGCACTTCGATTCAGTCTGAAGTACTACCTTTTTTTTAGTGTGATTCATGAGATATATATGTAGGTATATATATACCTGAGATCTTGTAGACTAGCGAGATAGCCACTTTAAATTATTATACTACTTATTAAGTAGAATTACATTATAAATGGATTATATTTTTTCAGATTTAAGGCCTTTAACAAAGAGGGAAGAAAAATTAGTAAAACGACTAGAGGAGTCTAAAGTCACTTTAAGGAGGATGGCAAATTTAAAGTTAGATTTTGACAAGTTAGACTCCAAAGTCCTCAAATCAATTGTAGAAAATGCAGTGAAAAACTTAAAAAAAGCACCTCGTGGCAATCGTTGGGATCTAAGAAACAAAATCTATGCTCTCTCGATTTTCAAGCGCTCTCCTAAGGCATACCGCTACATGCAACAAATGTTACCATTGCCTAGCACGAGAACACTTCAAAGGATGTTAAAAGAAATTCCTATGGAACCAGGTATTCATGCCACGGTAATAGATGTTTTAAGGAAGAAAGCTCAAGAAATGGATGATAAAGATCAGTATTGTGTCTTATTATTTGATGAGATTGCCTTGAAAAAACGGTTGATATATAATGAATCACTGGATAAAGTTGAAGGATTTGTTGATCTTGGCTCTGAAGAAAGTATGGGCAGAAAAAATAAAATTGCTGGACATGCTTTAGTTTTTATGATCCAAGGTTTAAAACAAAAATTCAAACAGCCAGTGGCTCATTATTTTGTTGAAGGTACTATAGAAAGTGAAAAATTAGTAGTACTGATAAAAAACATTGTGAGAAGTATATATGAAGCTGGATTTATTGTTGTTTCAACCGTTTGTGACCAAGGACCTACTAACATAGGTGCCCTGAATTTATTAAAAAAGTTTGATGGTCTGTCTATAGAAGCAAACTACTTTTTTGTTGAGGAGAAAAAAGTTTTTATAATGTTTGATATTCCTCATCTTTTTAAATCAGTCCGAAATAATTTTTTTCAAGCTGGTGTTTGGAATATAAAGGGAAAAAGGCCAAATGAAAATATTTAAAAGAAGCGGAGGAGAGAAATAGGAACTTTTTAAACTTTAAGAAAATCAATCAAACAGTTGTTAACCCAACATATAAAACTAAAATGCGTGTTAAATTTGCAGCTCACGCATTAAGCAACACGATGGCTGCAGTCTTGAAGATGATGGCGTGGAACAATTCTCATTCAGAAGAAATCATGGAAACAGCTTTTGTTATTGAAGAAATGGACAAACTTTTCGACTGCACTAATGGACCAGCGTCACCAAAAGATGTAAAAAAAGGAATCCGAGAAAATGTATCAAAAAAGACTAAACATGAGGAATCTTGGAATTATTATTTAAAGTATATTCCCACAATAAAATTTTTGAAGTCAGATTCCCAATTACGTTTAAAAAATGTACGTTGCATTAAGGGTATGGAAATATCTTTGAAATCATTAAAAAGTATTTGGAATCTTTTGAATGAAAAACCAAATTTTAAATATTTGAATTTACGCCAACTTAACCAAGATTCCTTAGAAAATCTATTCGGGAACATTAGACAGCACAGCGCAACAAACAGAAATCCAACATGTACTCATTTTAATGCAGCTTTAAAATCTAGTATAATATCTGGTTTAACAGACCCACACATCCGTGGCTCGAATTGTGAAACTGATTATAATAAGTTGCTCATAAGTCATCAAGAATTAAATAAAAATGCGAAGTGTGCATCTGAACAGAAAGCTATACAACAGAAACAGAATTCCAACATTGACACTGATGTTTGTTACCCTGTGCTGTCTTTGCCTGACGAATCGGAAATTGAATATATTGAAAGTTCTTTTTGTAACTTTGAACAACAACCAATTGTATATGTTAGTGGATATTTAGCTGCAAGAGTTCTTGATAAATTTAACTGAGAAGATTGTAAGCTTTCTTTAAAAGAAGAAAATCCAAATCTAGATGATCCATTATATAAATTTATTTCTCTTAAAGAATGGTGGCAAGATAAGATATCATTAACTTATCCCAAGAAAGAATTGTGTGTTGTAGTTAATGAAGCAAAGCAAATGTACGAAACTAAAATTTTGCCTGAGTTACACCAACAGCATATTGCTCAATATTGTACCTTGCAACTAAGCATCTGCTGCAATATGAAGTGGTTTAAATGCAATATTCATTCGAAATTAGTAAATGAGTATTTATTTAACTTTTTAAGTAAATTGTTCATTAGAAAATCATGTAAAGTTATCAATGATGACTTTGTTAAATCTGAGAGCGATACTACAGATAAAATTAAAAAAGCACAACAACAAAATAAAGAAAAGTAATTATATTATACATAGTATTATTTTTTGTACACAATATGGCAGACGGAAGATCGATCATAGATTTTAGAATAATTATATTATGTACAATATCCTTATTCGTATCTTTCTGTCTTCCATGTTGTTACCTTACCTCTTATCTGAAATTATTTTCTAAAGCCGGTCCACGAAATGGAGGTTATCGATATGGAGCTACAACACTATTTTCGATAATTAGTCGATAAATCTGCCATCACTAAGGTGCCAAATAGTCAAGTTGGCCAAACTGGCTCAGAGGCTGGCAAGTTAGTGTTATGATATTGGTATTAGTTCCGGTACAGTTCGAGTGAGCTCAGCCTGAAGTACTGGAGTGCCGTCTCTTAAAACGTAGTGATTACATACTCTTTGATCTGTGCCTTCTAAGACGTGTTGTTGAAAAAGTAAACAAACAAAAGTGTCGTCTTCCTTTTTCCCAAATTAAACATGTGAACATCATGGAATTGTTTGATTTCCGGGGATGATTGTTCGAAAAGCCATAAATCTACAGTCGTGAATTATGATTATTGTTCTACAGACTTTAGTTTTCTTTAGGGAATCGCTTATCGCCGCCTTAGACCGTATTTTTCGGCCGTATTTCAAGTATCTTTCACTGACGTTAAGTAGGAGCAATAATGATTCCGACGACGAAGAGTCTGAAGATCATGTATATGCGGAGTTTGATGATGAAAAAGGAGTCGTGTTCTGTCCGCCGGTATACGCTCAAAGATATGCAGCGGTCAGTGACTGTCTTATGGATGAACGATGGTGTGGGCAGTTAGAAAAGGTACTTAACTAATTTAAAAAATCACAATATTAACAAGTTATACTAATGAGCAACGTTTTACTTTAACTTCACATCACTGCTCTTAACTACCGGTATTTTTTGATATCTGATATAATTAACCTCAAAAAAAAAAATCCAACCTAACTTAATCACAAAAAGGTCTTATTATAGATCTATCAGAAGTACTGCACTATACACTACTTCAACAAATCATTACATGCACACTTATTATTTTATGGGTGGTCCAAAACTATGTAGATTTAGTAAATATTTGATAAATCTATTTGCCCCTTCCTACAAATTAAAATTAGCATTTGGTATATATGCAAGACTACTTAAAGACCTGTTACTGAACATTACATATCAGTATAAAGAAAACTTCTTCTCTTCACTAACCATCTGTTTCGCATGGCAAATGCACTGTGAGGCCACTTGGTCTGTGTGGATTTACTTATGGTTATTACTATTGCTTTAGTTAGTAGGAAAATTGTATTTAAATAAATACAATGACTGCAGAGATTTTCCCTTATTTTTATTTGATGTATTGAAATTCCTTTTCTAATAAATCAACTCCTGGTGATAAGATGATTTGATAAATGTATTTGTATCTACATAATCATCACCTTTTGTTTTGCAGGTTGTTGATTTTGGTTATCATGATATGAGCTTTATAAAATACTTAAAAGATGTTCCTGGAATCAAGCATATATTAGGAGTAGATATTGAGAGTACACCTCTACGATGTTCATCTGATCTACTTTGGTGTGATGAATATGTGCCTAAAAGAGAAACACCACTTAATGTTTCTGTAAGTCAATATATATACATATGTATAAATTTTTCTTGTTTAGTTTTAAAACTCAATATCAAACCCCTGAGGTTTAGCAATCTTTTAGCTAATGAATAGCAGTATTGTAAAAATGCTTCCACACATTACAGAGTTTACAATGAACACTGTGACAAAGTTATATATCGACGGCGAAGTGCCAATACCTAACTGAGATTCGTTGAGAAATTCACTTTTTTGTCATTTCAAATTAAAATTCGTTATTTGCATGTTTTAATGAAATTTCCTAAGCATATTTTTAGTTGCAAGCACTTCAAGTTAAAAAAAAAATAAACAAATTTTTAACTTGTCAAAAAAATTATATGTTTTATTCAGCTTGTGTATTATTTTCAAATTTAGCAGTTAGGAGTTATTAACACTTCACCGTCGATATGTAATTTACTATGTGATTGACAAACACATCAGTGATAGAAAGTGGTTGCAACACAATTGCACACTTTTCACACCAGGAGTATCACTAACGGTGGTAGGCCTAGACTTCTTAACCATTTATATTGTTAGTTATTAAAGTGGACTTTGGTTACATAGCAAAATTTCTGCTAGAAGCTTAATCACTGCTATATGTTTAGTTTGCTTACTTTATGTATCAATTGCACCTTATCAATTAAGATGTCTATGTTGAACAGAAGTCAGTTGAGCTGCCAATATAGAATATGGAACTACCTTTAGCATAAGTATTTATTGAACCCCATGACTTAATATAAATGTTTGATATAAATAGCATCTGAATATTAAAAATGGTTAAATACTAGGATTGATATTAACAAATTGTGATTGTAGCTTGATGGCACTGTTGTTAATGCATTCAACTTTTTACTACAATTTAATATAAGGGCCGCTCTATTAGATAGGTTGCTGAAATTGATCCTAATTAAAGCTGTTTCTGTAGTCATTAACACTCACCAATCTGTATTGAGAGCTGAAGGACTGTGCTCAGCAGTGGGGTCATTAAAAGTCTGACTGTGATGATAATTTATTATTGTTTTTATTCAACAGCTGTTTCAAGGTAATGCAGCAGACCCAGATTATAGACTAATTGGCTGTGATGCTGTGATTGCCATAGAGATGATAGAACATATGTACCCACATGATCTGGAGAGACTAGTTCACACTATCTTTGGCTTTATTAAACCCTGGATAACTATAATTACCACTCCTAATGGTGATTTCAACCCTTTATTCAAAGCTTTAGAGAAAAATGGATTAAGACGACTAGATCATTTTTTTGAATGGTCAAGAGAACAATTCCATGATTGGTGAGTATGATATTGAAAAAAACTTAAAAATAAGATCAGCAAGGCAAGGCATAGGTGGGCCTAGCGAGAGTTTTTGTGTAACCTAAATTATGCTCTAAGTATCTTAAAATATTAAAATGTAAAGAAATTTATTTATTACTTTAAAAAGTGGATATGCAAATCTCGTACTAGGCATCAATGTCCATGCGGTATCACGCCACGCTGGCCATTAGTCCGTACACATTTTCTTCGTAATTTATGCGCTGCTGCACCATTCAACGGATTGTGATAAAACTTAGCCAATTTATTGCTTGCACTTCTGCAGAGGTTACAGGCATAGTATATTTCTCAAAGCATTTTTAATTATTCTTGATATTAGATAGTTGTTTCATTATTCTAATTGCAACATACATACACATTACTGTAGAGAAAACGTTTTGGGGCTTACCTGCTGTGTAAGGAAATACTAAATATTGCAATTTCTACTACAGGTGCAGCAACATTGTTGTTCGGTACCCACAATACACAGTCTCATGTAAAGGAGTGGGGCCTGGCCCAACAGGAACTTTACTCTATGGCTGCTGCAGCCAACTGGCCCTTTTTGTCTCCAAGGACTACCATAAACAACAAGACCTTGATCTTAACAGTCTAGCTTTGGTTACAGGTAATTCATTAATCCATTGGGTCCACAGTTAAAGAATCGCTTTAATTACTTGTTGGGGAAAACATTCGAGATGTGATATATTTCTGCTATATACGACAGATTTATTTTGCCGACATATACATCCACGATAATTCTATATTATAGGAACACACTTGAATTATAGTTGCTTGCTTGCTGAAATTATTTTACTAACTTATTCTGACTTTGTATCATTATCATAAGAGTCAATAAGTTCTATCATATCTTTGTTTGATTTAAATTTCTAATACTGTCTAGAAATGTTTGGGTCGATTTTAGATAAAGTAATGGAACTTTATGTGAACAAAAGATGAAGAGTATTTTTTATTATTTTCAGAAGCACCGTCACATAATATAGTACCCACATTAGATGTTCCTGATAATGAAAGTAATATATTATATTCTTCAAATAAGTAAGTGCCCCATTTTTATCAGTCTTTTATTTATGTTGAAAGCAGTAGGTACTATTTTCTTCAGTCTCTAAAAATTTTAGTTTTAAGGTCGCCGTAAGCCCTCAGTTGAGATGTCAGCTTTATGCCATCTGGCCAAGTTAACCTGTTAACTAGCAGCATTCATTCATATATGGATTATTTTTTTATAACCATTGCCCTGCTTAAGTAAGACTACTTTTTAGGAAATCAGTGCTATATCTAGAGATTAGTTCACAAAAACCTGCTTACTTTCAGCATTGATTCATACACGGAATTAATTTTTTCCAACAAGCAATCCTGTGTTACCATTGTCCTGTCCCCTACCTTCTCATTCGAATCCCTGGAGTACCGCGACAAGACATCCCAGTGCAATCTTGATACGGAAATTGGCAAGAACTTCCTCATGTTTAATGAAGAAGACACTTGCGAAGTAGTAGTGCCACGACGCCGGAAGACCAATAATCGTGTTTATATCATTGAAGATGTTAACTGCAGGTCCGGCTTTAGTATTTTGTTACTTCATTTCGCGACATTCTATGTGTTTATGGTTTTAATAGTCTGATGAGTGATATCAACTCTCGCTGATAGAAATAATATTACAATATGGCGCTGGCTAAATGGACAAATCGTGCAAGCCACAAATAAAAAAAAGTATAAAAAACATGGCGTCCAAGCTTAATATTTTAATATTGTTTCTTATTAGGAACTAGTGACCCGCCCCGGCTTCGCACGGATGCAATGCTCTACTATATTATGCATGTATTATACATATAAAACTTCCTCTTGGTTTACTCTATCTATTAAAAAAACCGCATCGAAATCCGTTGCTTAGTTTTAAAGATTTAAGCATACATAGGGATATAGGGACAGAGAAAGCGACCTTGTTTTATACTATGCAGTGAAGTATTGCTATTTTCCTCGCTGGAGAGCTCCGATATAATAAACGCGTCCGATCGCTGCTAAATTCAAAGTGCTACAGGGAAAACCGCGGCCTCAGACGCGCTATTTATAGGCACGCTCTTGCCGCACCGGGCGGCCGTCCGGTACCGCCGCAAACGCTATCTATCGCTATCCCGCAATTTTTAAATCTGTAATATCTTCGAAAATATTCACTTAAATCATACGGTGTAAAGGGCCATATAGATCTATATTAAATGAACAATGTATTCAAGGTATTTAATTGGTTAAGGATTAATGCTGTATTGGTTAAAATCGCTTCGAAAATTAGCCATTATTTGTCGTAAAAAGTAAATGTCAAAAAAAAAGTTATTGTGGGTTATCCATAAGAGATAGACATATACCATCACGGACTTTTCTGTAGACCTTTTCAATGTGTACAATACTTAGTACATTATTTTGATAAAACTCGTAGGGTTCAGCCTGCGTTTGCAATGTAAGCGGAAAAAATGTAATTATTTACGACATCACATTAGAAACCTCAAAAACAACAGTACTTCTCCACTATTTAATGGATGTTATTATACATATAAACCTTCCTCTTGAATCACTCTATCTATTAAAAAAAACCGCATCAAAATCCGTTGCGTAGTTTCAAAGATTTAAGCATACAAAGGGACATAGGGACAGAGAAAGCGACTTTGTTTTATACTATGTAGTGATAACAAACGTTTTCAAAATGAAGATACTCATTCGCACTTAAATAAAAGTTTACCAATTTTGCAAATAACTTATCACAACATTAATATGATATCGAGTAGTTTCTAATATCGACGCTGGAAAGGCAAATTGTATTAACGACCACTGTATGAATTGTTCAGTAGAACGATTTAAAGTTTCAAATTTTGAAAAAAAAAAATAACTAATTAACTAATTGAGTGTTCTCTTTGAAAATAAGAATAGTTATTTCGAATAACGTTAACTATGAAATGTAAATGTTAAAAATAATGTAGGTGTCCTCCTGTCCAATATTTTGGAGATAATACAATGCAGTACATAATCTTGGTTAAGTAAAATTGACTTAAGTCACTATAACATTATCACTGTGGTCCGGTAAAGTATGTTTTAATGATCAAATAGCTGCATTAAATGAACTAGAAAAATGTGTTGTATGCTTTTTAGCATACTTTAACATCCAAGTAAAATATTTTATCGGGTCAGGCCAAGTGAAACGAAAAAAACCAGATTGTCTGATCTTTCATTGTACTAAAGTTACTCTTAGGCTCTAGGTATTATCTCCCAATGTAAATGACATGAGAAAGTTTTAGGAAAAAATAAACTACACATAAATATGTTTTTATAATGTCTTAATCACAAAATCATGAACATAACTTTATACCATTACAAAAACTAAAGTACACAATTCTGAGATCAAACAGTCTTATTAAAATGGAATGGCAATATTTTATAGGTTCTCAAACTTAAATAAGTCCGATGTTACAAGTACTATACTACTCTTATATGACATTAAAAATAATTGTCACAAAGTGCGCTGTCTCCATAACATAAAAATTAATTTAAAAAAATCTCATTAATATTACTTAAATTGTTAAAATCTTCTACATCAGTGTCTGGTAAAATTTCTCTAGCATTGCAAGTTTGCAAACTTAGATATCTTCGTGATATCTGCGCGGGATTGCAAAAGTATTACAAAGTTTAACCAAATGTTTTTGTTTAGAAAAAGGAAGACGGTTTTTGTACAAATCATCTCTCTGGGCGCTTATTCTTACATAATACTTAAATTTTTTCAGTAACTGCTGTGTCACTCATGCTGAATTTAACCCATCTTAGATCAAAATATAAGCTAAACATTTTTTTATGTAATAATACTTATTTTACTTATCTTACCAACTAAATTGATTTTAAAATACTTTTCTGACATAGAATATAGAACGTTGTATGGTTTTGGATTTATCCTGGCCAGATGAAATATCGTTGCCCTTTGTGAAGGAGCATAAATAATCGAATGTTCTACACTTCTTTCTAAAATTGCATGGACACTATCAACTGGCATAGGAGTGTGCCCTGGTATTAGAAAATTCATTTGCATGGTTTCTATAAATTCGCAGGATTGTAACGCTGTACGAACAGCCGCAAAAACTATTTTATTGCGATTTTGGCCGCAACAAGAATCACTATAAAAAAGTAAATCCCTCACTGTTTGACGCTGGTCCACAGTTTCTATATAATTGTTCAGAATCATCGCGATCTCGTTTACCTCTCCTTTGAGCATCAGCCTCTCCCCATGAGTAGCAATAAACCTCCCTCGTTTGACTTTTGTACACTGTAAAATTGTGCATCGAATATTTTCGAAAATAATAAAATAGCATACTCTCACCGTTTGGCGCGTTGAGTACTTTCTGTAAACCAAAAGATTCAATCAAGGAAGAGACTCAATTGAAGATGACCCACGTTCTGGACGGCCAATTGAGGCCACCACACCCGAAATCATCGAGAAAGTAGAAAAAATTGATTTGGAAGATTCCCGTCTGAAGAAGAACCAGCTAGCAGCAATGGTTGGAGTATCCGATACAACCATTTTGAACACTTTACATCATCATCTTGGGATGACAAAGGTCAGCGCACGGTGGGTTCCGAAAATCCTTCAAATACGACAACGTGTCGAATGTTCTCGTCAGTTGTTGGAGCTCTGTGGCGGTAACAGGGGAGAAGTTATGGCCCGAACTGTTACTATGGATGAAACCTGGGTTCACTACGAACCCGAGTCGACGCAAAAGACGATGCAGTGGCATAAAAAAGGCACCCAGCCGCCCAAGAAGTACCGAGTCTCACAATCGGCTGGAAAGATCATGGCGACTATATTTTGGGATACATAAGGTATTTTACTGATCGACTATAAAGAACGCAGTGTTAATATAACGGGACAATACAACGCTTCGTTAAAGGAGGCCATTAAAGAAAAAGAAGAGGAAAATTGACCAAAGGCGTGCTCCTTTTGCATGACAATGCACCTGTGCACACGAGTCATCTGGCCCAGGATGTTTATTATTTATTTCCAAAAATGAAAAAAGAGTTGCGTGGTAAACAATATTGACGACGATGAAGAGGTGAAGTCGGCAATTTCGGCTTTTTTTTGACGCTAGGACAAATTGTTTTTTTTTATGGTATTAACAAATTATTTGAACGATCTGAGAAATGTATTAGGGTTAAGGGGGAATACATTGAAAAAGAAAATTAATTTGGTATTTAATTTCAACCTTCTTCCCACCCATTTCGCGAAGTTTTTGACCTCCCCTCGTACGCATAAAGTTTGTGGCTCCTGATCTTGGTGGTACTTGAAACGATTTTTAGAAGTTTAGGACAAGTTTTTCTTCTACAGTGAACCCATCAGGATTATTTTTAAAAGAAATGCATTTGAGATACTTATCTTTTTTCGAAACATGAAATGAAATGTTAAAATTCTGTGTAAAAATATTTCTAAACACATTTTCTCCTATACAAACCTTGTCTTTTGAGCTGAAATCTGTTTTTTATAATTGGTTATAAGATTGCTCAAATTCCTGTGGATTAGAGACGCGTCGAGTCTTTGTGACAGTAATGAGAGGGAACTACTGGTAATTTTTAATGTAATTTATAGCATTTTTTGAGCTTGTGCTCTACATTTATTAGGTGGTGTTGTGCATTAATTAGGGTACCTCCCTTTTCGACAGCGCGTGGGTGACTGAAGCGCCAACACAACGCTCGGCACTTAGCTAACAGCCGCAGCTTACCGTAAACATCGGTCTTGAAGTGCCCTCTAACCACCATAGTTTCATATTTATCATTTTTTTCGGTAGGTTTAACACACTAATGCAATAAATTTTGCATTAAGTAAAGTATCTTATGTGCTATAATCACATTAGAATAGTTTCAGGTAAAATTGTATGATCGACCAATAGATTATTAAGGGCTGTCGACAAAATTGGCTTAACGTCAAAATGATTGTAATTAGCAGAAAAGTAAAAGGTTTTAAACGACAATTAATTATATTTTATATACAAGAAAATTGACTTATTTTTAAATTTGAAAATTATGGCCAACCACTAAAATGTTTTATTGCGTGAATATTTCAAAAAATGGAATAGTAAAGTGTTTTAAAATTTTTCTTATTTTAAGCATAGGCAGGCATAAATGATTTATAAGTATTTTTCTACTTTCATGTACGCTTTATGAAACAAAGTCAAAAAGTGAATGGATTAAAGACAATAAAATATAGGTAAATGACGAAAATCACCGGTGTATTAACGACCATGAAAGTGCTCAGATTAAATCGATTCCAAGACCATTCGAAAGAGAAAAATCAGGCGATTCCAACGATGTATATAACTCATATTCGACCAAATTGGCTGTTAATACAATTTGCCTTTCCAGCGTCGATATTGGTTATTAAAAAACAAATTTTAGAACTTTCGTCAGAATATCTATATAGATTCGAAGATGCAGCAGGACTTTCGAACTGCCCAGGAGATAATTTAAATAAATCGCTGCTAATTTTTATTATTATTATTGCAGTGGTGAACGTTTACCAGCATTAGTTCTACAGTTTTTTTAAGCAATTAGTTTATGTGTTCTAGACCTGCGTATTCGTTGGGATCTACGTGGTATATTCAAGGAAACGTTATTGATCCGCAATTAACAGACATATGTTTCGCAGCGCGGTTTCGATGATGACAAAACTTGACTTGTCATCATCATCATCAGCCTATTATTTAGCGGGCCAAAACCCACAACGTGGGCTTAGTGCGTTAAAGTGGGTGCAGCTGGAGCTAATGACTTAACGTACTTTCTAAGTAAATCTTGTAGGCTAAAATGTTTTAATGAAAAATACCTTATTAACTGCAGGTTTTCAAATATATATTCTAAACTTATCAATATAACTAAATTAAACGTCTAATTTATTTAAAAATATTTACTTATTTGTAATGAACTTGTAATTTTGCTAATGTGATATAGTTTTCACGCCGTTATTCATCAGAATTCAACCTTTGTTAAAATCTATGCAATTGTGCTAATGTAAGTCTTGTGATAGTACTTAATAAATAAATAAACATACTAAAATAGAATCTTGATCAAAATCAATTCAATCGTATCAAAGATTTAACCAAAAAATTAAATAATCAAATTTTATTACTGATATTAGTTCTAACATTCCAAAGCATTCCAAATAAGTACTATTAAAAAAAATGGGGAAGCTACTACTACCATAATAATCCGTTAATCCTACGTAAATCGACACAAATGTCACGACTTGCTAAAATTGTAGCTTGTTTAATTATGTATTAACGAACGGACGGTATATTTTAGGCTGGAATATTTCATTTCCAAAATACCGAGGGGCTATTGCGTGAATAAAAACGATGTTAAAAATCCTATTGTATTAGAAACATTGACAAACCACGTTTACATTGCAATTATTAAAAATTCCACATTATTACACCAAAATGTATTGATATGTACACATTTAATAGAGTCATTTACTTAAATGTAACTATTTTAATGTGTATTATTCTCTTGAATCTAGATTAAACTGCACAACGTTACAAGTGAAAAAGTTCTCGAAAAGAACTCAGCATCTCATGGCTAAAAACAGAATAGATTCTTTGGTCCACACTAAAGAGGTTGTGGATGAAATTAGGCATTTGACGAAAATGCTGAACTTCAACAATGAGCCTCGGGAGCAAGTGGAAGGTGACTTCATTTGGCGTAACATAAATTGGGGTGAAAACGCACCATATTGGAATCAGTATTACCAACTTGTTAGGGAATATACTTATCCGTTTGAGGTAAGATCGTTTGGTAACCGATTTAAACGTTGAAAATATACAGAAAAAAATTGCCAAGCACACCATAACATTTGATAAAAACTATTTTTTCAGACAAAGTCGGAAGAATGTCGTATTCTCGATTTGATATCCGACGAGATTAACAGATTTGTGGACATGCAGAATGATGAGGACTTTTCCGTAGACACGGAGAAGGTCGAAATTCCTCTGGATCACTTAATGAAAGTCGTCCAACATATTACAGACGATTATGAGAGAGTCAAGTAAGTATCTCTAAGGCTAGCGTATGTTGACTTCTCACATCGGAATGTTGGTTTATAAGGTGCTGAACTAACGCACAGCAACATAGTCCTTACGTTGTTCGAATAAGTATGTTTTTACAAACCAGTTTACAGTTTAAAAAAAAGAAAACTTTTTCTAGGGATCTTTTGGAATGGAATGGTTATGAAGTAGCCGGAGACGTGGTCATATATTCTCGTCTGGCGGTCGACACAGCGTCAATCCACTCGAACGATGATGAGTGGCGTGACAACGACACCTTCTCAGATGTAAACAGATGGTTTTTAGGACATCCTAAAGATTAGAATTGATATTTTTTATTACGTTTTTAAATAAGGCCGATAACAGTGCATACTGCATTTATGTTGTAATCTCAGATGTTCACAGATATAATAGTATTATGATACATTCATTAGTTCTTCATATCAAGGAAAATGGTGTCATGTCAATTCCAATAAGTGTAAACCATACTGAGAACAGTTCAGATAAATATAAAGACTATTTGTTCAGTGAGATAAAATCTTTATATTCGATATAAGCGAAACGATTCGTATGTCAAGCGTTATCAACTTATATTTATAGTTTTAGCAAATTGTAAGGCTAATAAGTTCATTCTTTTAATTATCACTTCAACAAGTCTGTTTATGAAAGAAAGTTTTCTCACTTTTTTTGGTAATCAAACTTCATGATCAATCTCGTAGAATTACCTAAGTAACTAATTACTTAAGAAGTTTAATTTACATTCTGCATGCATGGCCACTTGGAAGAGATTAAATAAGCTAATGTAAAATAAAGTATAGTCGTATGCAAGCCATAAATGTGTTTATTACTAAGTCGTGTTATAATATTTTTTTGTTATTAAAGTTAATAGTTTTGATTCGGTTGTTATTTCTATCTTTATAACTTTATTTTCCATTTTTACAGTGGGATACTGATGTTCGTTCCACGTCACTTTCAAATGGAAGCACAGTAGGGCCTGACAGTCACGGTTATATATTTTTATTATTATTCTGACTACTCGTAGGTCACGTCTTTACGTATAGATAATGGGCATAGCTGGGCACCGTTTATCAAATAGTCAACTTCGTTAATCCGTTACTAAAAAAATTAACTTCGTTAAACGTTAAAACGTTACATTTCGGAAGATTTAACGCAAGTTAACGTAAATCCATTAACACGTGATAAAAATTGCATTTTTTATATCGTATACTTCACTAAAATCAACCAAAACACTCGTCACGCGTCGGCGCCGCTCTGCACTTGTCGTTGTTTGTCGGCCCGCCCGGACGTACTGGTCAGAATGCGTTTTTCGTGACACGGCGCGGTGCCTGCGGTATCTTTTTGGTAAATAGTAGGTACTGGATTAACGATTAACGGACTAAGTATAATTTAACAGAACTTAACGAATCTGTTAACATTTTTTAAAGTTAAATTAAAAGTTAATCCGTCAATAGAAATGTTAACTTCGTTAATTAACGGATTAACGAGTTAATGCCCAGCTATGATAATGGGTAAATGCATATAAGAAAGAGAAAATTGTACGTTTTCCTCAGCTTGCTAAGGACGTGGCCGTCTGCAGAATGTTAAAGTGCTAGCATAACTTGTCCGTATGTAGAGCCACGAGCAGAAAGACGTATACAGCGTTGAACTATGTGAGACTAACTTGGCCGAAAGCAAAAAGATAACAGTATAGAAGTAAATAATTGATGTAATGTGACATTGTTCTACGGTGACGTTGCTCGTGACTGTGTAGTCGTTCGACTTAGTGTCACATGCGGTAATTTGTGGTACAGATGTTGTGCATAGCGTAATATAGTCCTTAAGGAAAATTAAAACCTCGTAAAAAGAGTATAGTATAACTGAATAGGTTAAAACGTATTAAAGTAATCTTAAAATTATGCGTTATCCTTCTTTATGTTTATGTAGTAGTGTAGTTTCCCAACATTTGTCTTCGCTATTTAATCTTTCTTTGGACCCTAATTTTGAAACGCTGGACCCTGGCTTGCATACGAAATTCGAGTGCTGCCCTTTATTCCATGCATTGCGAATAAGAAACAGCTCACGCGCCCCGCATGAACCGATCTAGCGATACAAAAATAACTTTGTTATGATGTTGCTTCGTTAAGGGTCTTTTTACTCCGGTATTTCCCTAGATCCACTAAAATGCATTGTAAAGATCCAATGACCTCTTTGCCCTTTTTCTTCCTGCAAAGTGGATATTATGAACTACGTGTGTTTGAAAATTGGTGCGACATGCAATCTTCCAATTTCCCAGGCTACGCTAGCCCATTAGTTCAGAAGGCACGTTTAGCCAAAGCCAATCTATATCATCGCTAATGTACTACAAAAATTGACCTATTTGTAATAAAAGGATTTAGCTTACCACGAGGTGTTAACGGAAGTATTAACAATGCTATTCTCGCATTTTTAATTTTAAAATAAAAAAAAAAGAAATGAAATTAAGCATTGTAATTAATAGTAGATTATTAACCAAGGGGATAAAGCAGTCTTCTGTCGCGGGTGACGATTTAAATCGCGAGCGTAACGAAGGACTCTAGGTTTACTCCCGAGCGTAGCGAGGGTGTTAAAAACTTAAATCACGAGCGAAGCGAGGGATTTAAGGCGAGTCCTGAGTGTAACGAGGGATTTAAGTTCACCCAAGACTAAGACAGCTTTATCACCTAGGTAAATACTCTACTTTTCGTACCATTTGCGAAAAAAATAACACAATAATAATAATATGAGATAAGCATTTATTAAAAGTAACGACAGTTAAAAGTAAAAGTAAACATTCGAAACATTGGTCACATTATTGATAGAGAGAGTTTTACACAAAAGAGAGAGATTAATAATTAATTTAATTTACATCAAGCTCATACGGCCTCGTCGGTTTTCGTAATTTTATTTAATAATCATAACTACATAATAAATGCGTATTCCTTTTTCAAAAAGATGTGTAATGCTTTATATACAAACTCAATGGTGTAAACACAGATGTAGTTCAGTATAAATTTCGGTAAGTATTCCGAATTTAAATCACATTCTCCCCCTAGAGGATGAATGAAATTCATTACAATTTTCTTTCCCTGTTTTTAACAGATTAAAAATGACTATTGTTATGTTCGCTTTTTGTGGCATAGAATGTCACTTTTTTGAGCAAGTGGTACGAAAAAAACATTACGATCGAAATTTGAAATTAGGTAGTGATGGTTGAGACAGTGAAGTGTTGATAAAAGTTGCTATATGATGCGTATAGATATATAACGTGCATATATATACTGAAAACATATGCACATATAAGCACAACTAAGAGCAACCTCTCGCGTCTTCCCGAAGTAATACATCCATGTGCTAGACACTGAACCCAAAGTTCGTAAAGATCGGATTTGGAAATACGTAAACGGCGCTTAAATCTGACTCATCCAACCGGATTAGGATACGTGATGGTAGACGAGTTCGTTTCGTGAAATCAGAAGCTAATTAGAAGACCTTGAGGAACACGCAGGCATCTGTAGTATGATTACAATATGTGACTACTAGGTGTAGATAATTTTATAGTACGTACGATCCAGTAGATCTGCTTTCTGTAGCATATTTGTCACTTTGAATAGGTACGTACTATCGAAGCCTCTGGCGCCTTATCAGTCCTAAGTCGAAAGTCGCTAGCACACTGCCTATCGCTTAAGGCCACGCCCCGTTCCATTCATTCAACAATGGCGCGCGTGCGCAAACAAGCAAGTGAGAGCAGATTGACAGTTGACAGTACAAGGGCGATTTTAAAACTAGTTGTTTATGATTGACCGTAGTATAAATCGTAGTAAAATACGAAGCCAATTAGGGGTCGTGTGGGCGTGTCCGATGCGATCAGTTCAAACGAATATTTCTACAAAGTTGTAAGGCACGAGAGAACTCGATAGTACATTAAGTATTCATGGATAATCTTATGAGTGATCAAATTATAAAATAGACGACATTTCGTAATATAGTCAACTGTGATACAGTCTTTGACTAATGTAGTTATTAACATTATTTTGTTCTTTTATCATCCATTTTTTGACATAAATTTAATTAAAAAAACTGAAAGTATAATTTTTTACTCAATGTTTGTCAATTTGTTTGACCATAATCATTTAATCAAAGTCACATGTTTATTCTGTATAGATAAAAAAATGAGTTATTACGAACTTATTAAGTGTAAGTTTTCGATTTAAAAATGAAAAATGCGAAAACTTTATAAGACAATAATAACAACTCTTGTGACTAAAGAATAGGCGCTGGTTCTCATTTGCTTCGATGCATTTGAATGATTGGGCTATCAAAGCATAATATGTATATAAACGTGCCTTATCAACCCTGCTATTGGTGAATAACGTAGATAACTGTTTTACAATGTGACTATAATTGCTCACCCATGATATAGTTATGACATAGATCAACCAAAAAAGGGTATCGTGAGAAGGTGGCTGTATTATGACATCATTTCATGAATTAGTAGACAATTTGACTGCGACTATCCACCCTTCCTCATTGTAGTGCCATCAATTGATGTTTTAATTAACAACTTACATCAGGGCGTAGTCTGTACCGAGCACTGGACCAAAAAGTACGCAAGTTAAGGTCCATGATCGCAAATAATGAAGATATCAGCGCCGAACTGGATAGAGTCGTCTGTCGCCTCATGAAGTTAACTCTTCGAACGGCCAGGCGACGTCAGCACTCGTTGTCCAACCGATGGATGCAGTACAAGCTGCTTGATTTACTCACACTCACTGAAAAGGCTATAGAAAAAAAGAGACAACTTTTCGCAGAGATTAACCCACTGAAAGCTATTTGCTACGGTTAGTAGAATTACCTAATTTCCCTGTTTGTAATAAACTTGAATTTTTATGAAGAAGTACCGTTATAATTTACTATTTGAAATGCCGCTGGAAGGTCGCTTGGTGTAGCGGTAGCGATCCTCTTGCTTCCAAGAAGGTTCGAACCCCGGTAAGGTATCTATATGTTTGTGTGATGAACATAGGCATTTGTTCCAGAGTGGTCGCTTATATAGGTACTAATGAATTCTATTTGATACTTGGTACTATAGCTCAAGCTCGGTTTAGTATGAACTAAATAATTGTGAGTTGTTAGAAATTATTATTATTAATTAAAATAAAGACCACTTAATTTCCGTGTATTTTTTCTGAATAAGATAAAACTCCTTTGTAATGTATAATAATATCACTGGAAATCGGTAACTGATAATGAAACAAAAAACAATGTATATTTATTAAATACTAATTAACAAACCTACCTACCCATGGAAATTCATCCCATCGGTTCTTTTCGATATAAGTCGGTATCGGTTCTTAATTTCTATAAATCTCCTCGTTTCATCTATCACGAAAGGAAACGCCAAGCGTCCTTCACTCCATTGCCCGCTGGATGACCTTAAGTTCCTTATGTGAGGTAATTCGAGATCTCTGTCTCGAAGTTAGACTTATCGTCTGTCGTAGGTATTATACGTAGTGGTCAACACTTTCAAGTGTAATGTTTCCAATATTGATCGAAGCGGGCGCAACATTCGACAGGATTTTTGACTTGTCAATGTTTATCTTAAGACCCGCATTTTGGGAAACACTATTCAGATCTTTTAGAATTGTATTCAGATTTTCCATGGTCTCTCTAAATACATTAACGGCAAACGTAAAGTCTTATAAGTACCTACTCGTCATTAATATTGATGTCATATCCATTACAGTGCAAAAGCTCAAAATTATCCCCCAGCGCTGTAGTGAACAGTTTCGGAGATGCAACGTCTTTGCATCAAATCAAAATCAACTTCGCTGCAAATGGATGGAATTTGAGCTCTGGTTCTATAGTCCTATAGTCAGACGGGTGTAGGTTTTTGCATATCCATGTACCTGTAGTCTACTTGGCACCTTGCCTGCAGCACCTCTTATATGCTGTTTATGAAAAGTGTCTTGTCACCCTTTTTCAAAAACCAAATCACTTTTGTTTCATGCGTCATCGCTATGCGTTATGCTATCGACTATGACGGAATTCTTAAAGCTTCTGTAGGACTTACAGTATTAGCTTAGCGCTGGCTCTAAAAAGCATTGTAGTGCTTTCGTCATCACCCTAGTTGTTCTTCAATTGCTTTAAGGCCATACCTAATTTCGTAGCGACTGATGTCCGAGATATTTTCGGTAAAGTGTCGTGCGTTTGAGAACTCATGAGAGTTCAATGAGATGAATGCCTGAGTCTGTTTCCTGACAAATTAATTTTAGGGGTCTTCAAATCAAGATCACTCTTGACTTGAAGACCTTGCCTAGAAGACACCTATTCACATAGGTGTCTTCTAGGCAAGCGCGTTACATCCTAGATCGCATCATCACTTACCATGAGACGAGATAGCGGTCTAGCGCTTACCTATTCACGATAAAAAAATGATGCTGCCTTCGTTAGATTTAATTTGATTTGATTTGATTTAGTCTTGTCAATTAGCTCTATCCAATAGGCAGATCTCTTGCGAAGACTTTGGGGCCCATGTTGCGCAATCAATTCTCAATTTCGGTAACTTACCATACTTCAGGTAATATTGTAAGTCACCGGAATAGAAGAGTATTGAGCCCACTGACTGTCTGTCTTTAGATAATCCCATGATATCCCAGCATTACTTATTAACAGTTTCTTCCAGCTCTGTTAGTAAGTATCACGCCAATTCGCAATGTGCGCAAGCCGTAGGTTTGGGGGTTTTACACACACACACACCCACTTGTTTCATTTAGTGAATTAAATTTTACTTTTTTAGATAGTTATCGTGACAACGTTCTAAAATTATTTTCATTACTACCTATCTGTAAACTTGGTTATTAAAAAATAATTCTCCGAATAATTTTGGAACAATTTGGCAAGAATATCTACCTTAGTGGATCACAGCGAGTGGAAGCAACCTCTTAAAAATAAATCTAAAGGAAACTCAAAATATTTTGCATTTAACCACTGTCTATAATTGAAACCTCAGGCTCTCTTCTTACGAAGCAACACAGCCTCGCTGAGAAGAACGACTATATGTATGATTATATTCTAAACATTATTACATCATATCATTTAATGTTAAATAACTATGCTGTTTTCAGATAACATTGAACCGAAGCCAGAGGTTGACCTTGAAAAGATAAAATGTGACGAGACAGCGTAAGTGGCCTCGTAGGTTATTTTACCCCTTGCGACCCATTTCTCACGCAAAAGCTTCAGTTCTATTTTATTGGATCAGCTTCAATGACGCAATGTCTGTTACGCCATAACTTCCCGAACAACCGATTTTAATAATTTTTGTGTGGAATCGAATCAAAACATTTAGGACCAGATTGTGACGGAAATTCACAAAAATAAAAAAGTTATGAACAAAAAACATTGGCTCTATGGGATTTCCCATTGAAACATAGCGCGCCTATTTGAAAGTTTTCTTCCTTATGGAATTTTAAAATTTTCATATCATTATATACATTTTTTTAGTTATTACGCTCCGCTCCAATATATGGTGCTAGCGAAGCTTTATGCTTAGCGACTGCATACATATACCCTTATACCATAACAAGCACAATAAACATGTAGAAATTACTAATACAAGTTCGTTGCAAACTTGCGTGTTCGGACATGCGTAAGTTTTCAGATATGCAAACTCCACTATCGCGTTTCAGTTTGAAATACAAACCTTATTTCCTTAGTGTTATGGTCCATTATAGAAATACTAACTCTTATGCGATAGTAACGTTCGCACCATAGCTGTTTTGTCTATAGCAGCCGACATCTACTATAGCATACTTTAAGTATCATCTTTATAATTTCCGTCTTTATACAGACATTGTAATAATTTTTCGATTTTATTTCAGCAATGAAATTGTAGACAAGTACCAATATTTAGTTCGGTCATCTGGTAAGTGATTAGTTGTTATATGATGGAATTGAAGGCTTATTCATTAAATCTAACGTATTTTCTCTATTTTATCTTGTATAGTAGAAAAAACTAACACATCAGAAGAAAGTCGAGATCGGTTCTATGATGTATTGGAGGATGACTTTAACGATTTCTTAAATGAAAATGCTTCTATGGAATTGAGTACGTAATTTGAATTTGAGTATTTTTTTTAATAGTACAAATTGGAAACTCCCACAAACAAAAGTGAGAGTGAATGTGAGGTGTCTAAAGTCGTTGTGTTGCTCTTCTTATAAGCTACCGCAGTGTACGCTTAATTTAACATAGGAAATATAAATTATAGTTAACAATCAATCATTGAGAAACTAATAAAGCTTATTTTGCTTACCATAACTAATTATGAAGGTAAGAATAACACTGTTTTTATACAACCTTTGAAAAGTGCTTGCCACGCGGCGTTTCCTGAATTCCGTTTTGTATTTGGTAAGAATATATTGAAAGATGTCACAATTCACTTTTAGAGATATGTATTAAAAGTCTTGATACAAGAACTTATGTGCTTGAACAGGGAATATTTTCTTTAACGTGTTAGTCTGTAGGGGGTTACATTAAAGATTATTCAAGATTTGTTGACAATCAATCTGGCCATTTGCAACTTAGTTAAAAAAATGTTGATTCAGAAATTGCCTTTAGATAAATATTTCTGACGCTTGTCAAAAGAGCGGAGTTCTTTTGCCTTTTTGCAGTGAAATTCTTTATGGAATATGAAACATATCTGAACCCGTTCAATACTACTACAATAAATGTCATAAAAAAGTGACCACGTGATTCTACCATACTCAAGACCAGATCTAACCTCGACATATTATAATTTTGTAATTTAAAGACATACATAATAAAGTAAGTAATATGTTTATCTTTCTTTAAGCTTTTGAAGATATTATACGCTCACCATCATTAGTTGATATCGAACCGGTTAACTCTATGTATCCTCGTAAACAATTTTTCAACCCAAACGAAACTCCGCTCTCAAGAACCAAAGCGTGGATCGACGAAGACGTGAATGTAATAGTATATTCTCAAAATAGTGCCCATGCCATTAGTTCTGGTGATACTGACCATAGTGCTTCTAATGTAGCTCGATATAAAAATCAGAAGATTAGTAAGAAACGAAAAAGATCGTCAGATGGAAATACGAATCTCGACGTCAAACATCGTAAAACACAAAGTAAGACCACCCACGGTAAACGTAAGAAAAGTAAAAAAAATGATGATAACTCTCAAAATAGGGGCAAAACGAATACAATAACAGTAAAGAAAAAGTCAAATTACAATATAATAATCAAAACTAGTAGTAAGAAATTATCTGCTGTGGATTTCGGTAATTACTTTCTGAAAGCTAAGAAAAGTCTAAAACACCATACTCATCATTCGTGCTCGCGGCCAGTAAGTACCAAACATTTATATTTAAAATGGCAAATTTATAAATATTCTGCTACTACTTAATATAAATTATTTCAGATATCGCAAACTTTAATGGAGTTTTGTCAGCCAGAAAGTGAGAGAAATGAATATAACCTTTCTATACAAGAAAGTATAGAAGCTCAAAACAACGTCCGTTGCATTGCTGCAACAAAAGAAAGTCTTCTCATAGATATTGTCATGGAAGATAAAGAAGAAACTATAGCGTTCAGACGAACAATAGGAACCGGTGCCGATGACGATCCTATAATGACTGAATATGAACAAGATAATATGCATGGAAGTATGACCAATATTATAGAACTTGACAGTTTTTGTAACAAGGTTGACAGTGGATTTGAAAATGTTCGCTCGCAAACTTTATTTCTTTATGGTATGTAGTGAAATTCAATTCAAGCGATTTTTGTGTATGAGAATTACATACTAGTAACGAATAATTTTTTAAATTAAATTTTACAGATATTAATGAACCTAGTACTTCCAAAGGGGTGAGACATGTTAGTATGGATGTACAATGCGGGCCTGAGGCAAACCAAAAATATGCGATGTTATCAACAACTACATCGTTAGCAAAAATGCCTACAATTTTTAATAATGGATTGAAAATTGAAGAATCCGTATCAGATGTACGGCGAAATATAAAAAATTGTGATTTTGGTACTTGTACTAATGAAAATTATAACCCCTTCAATACATTACGTCCTAGAGAAAGGTTTACTGGAATTAAGATTAAAGATTCGGAAACAAAAATTACAGATAAAGTGGATAGTGGAACAATGACACAAGAAGGTGATCAAGAAATGCCATCTATTCCAAATAGTAGTGTTCTTTCTTCTACAGAAACAACAATGCTTAAACCCATATTTAGTGGCCTAAAAGTGGAAGATTCTGGGTCGGAGTTATGTGACAGCTTATCTAGTTCCCAACGAAGCCCTCTTCATTTTATGAAGTACCCGAAAGATACAAACAAAGATAACGTTGTAGAACACAAATTTTCTCGTAAATATACTCGACCAAAATTAAGCAATGGTGGTGTGTATGTGCATAGTTATAAAGAGCGACAGTTAAACGAGGATGTAATATATCAAGGAGAATGGCAAAAGTATACCCCTGTTAGACCGAAAAATAAAATTTACAATGGTGTTATTAAAAAAACGCCAGAAATCCGAATAAAAGGGAGTTTTAAAGAAAATGAAAGTGTTAGCAAAACTGTAAAATCTAAGATGGTAAAGCATCCACCTCCTAAGAACAGTAATCTAAATAACGTGAAACAAGTTAAACATATAAATCAAGAGAAAAAAACACCCACTTTAAATAATGCATCTAAAGTAGCAAATTGCAATAGAAATGCAAAGGTAAAATAATTTTATATAACAAAATTGTATATTCTTAACTGCAATTTAGCTTTGGTTTTCGCATTACACTTGTAAGAATTTATGTCAACGAAACGTACTGTATTTTTATCGGTGGGTATATATATATATATATATATATAATGCATAGATTATTAATATTCATCGAAATATATATTAGTACCTAGGTAAAATGTTTGTATACAATCATCTTTCCCTTCTGAGACTCAAACCTAGGACCGTTTGGATACGAAGGTAAGGACACTACTGCTTGGCCAAATAGTGCACCATTAAAATTCAAAGAATAGTTTGATTTTTTTAATAATAAAGTATTCTATTTTGTTGCAGACGACTCCCAAGTTTATCGCTAAGTATGTTTTATTACTTCAGTTCTGCATGACTACTGCGTCGGGTTTTTAGTAATATTTTTTACTTTTTACAGAGCCGTTTTACCAAAAAAGTCAACTCATTTAATGAAAAGGCCTTCAGTTATATCAACTGCGCTGAAAAAAGACAGTGAAGGTGTTAAGAAACTGCGAAAAAAAAGTTATATACCACTTTACCTAAAACGAAAGTTATCTAAATACAATCAAGACATACTTTGTTCCGAAAGTGCGACAGAAAAATCGTTTATCGAAAGCAACAAAATTAGGGTAAATATTGATGAAGAAATTAAGGAGACTTTACTTAAATTTAAACCTGAACCACAAGAAAATATAAGCTTTGCCGTATTTCAAAATGAAATTCAAAGTAATAAACATAACATCAGTTGCACTTCCGATTGTAAAAGTCCCGTTAATACAGAAAATGCTACCGACAAAGGAGATGATGATTCTAATAAGAGATCTCCTAGTTCACAGTCTTTGAATAGCTCTGCTGGTTCATCTCCTAATAGTGTAGCTACGGTAAGAGTGCGACCAACTTTGAAGTTATGTGATAGAAGACATTCCAGTTCACCTAATGGAAGCAATTTAGCTAACAATCAAACACGGAATGCTTTTGCAAGAACTAATGAAATTTCCAGAAAACATAAGAGTGCTAAAAGATTTCAAGACAAAGTATCCGATAACAAAGAAAATATAGCAGAAACTTCGAGAAACAGTAAAGGTTCAGTAAATAAAAACATTACTTTCTCAAAGAATAGAAATATTTTCCGAGCTCAAATAGCAACGGATAATCCACAATCCACTAGTAAGAATGTTACTAAACGTAAATCCACAAATAAGTCTAATATTAAAATACCATCAATTCCAAGTTCTACTGGAACTGGGGCTAAACAATCGACTAGTGGAACATCTTCCAAGCCGTCTGTCACAAAACAACGATCTATTAAATCCCGGGCGTCTCTTTCGCCGGAAAATAAAAGCATTAAGGATTCAATCACCTCTGATATAGCAGCCATACCGATGTCCCAAGAGCCTGATATAGAAAAAAATAATGTCATTATTAATATTGTTGATAATAATCTGTTGACAGAATGGTTGAATAGTACGCAAAGTTCTGTTGTTGAAACCAATACAAGTAGTATATTATCTGCTATGAGGCAGCTAGTAGAAGAAAGATTAGATTTTATTGAAAAAATGTCGGATATTAGTGCAGAAATCGATTCGAGAACTATTGCCATAAGTGAAAAATGTGATAGTTTACCTGTTAGTGATACAACTAGTTTCCATGATGCCACATCACTTAACAGTAGTTATGGGACAGTAATGGGATTTGACGATTTTGACTATTCTCAAATAATGGATTTTGATAACAGTTTTTTCGGTTCAGTGGTGTATAATGAATTTGATCCTGTTTTGGGAACTGATTCGACTATAGGCAATGCTGATATCAAACCTGATGTTACGGAGTTGGATGTGTTATCATTTAACTCAATTACGACTGCTTCCAAGATGTCAGAATATTTTCTAGCACAGAGTTCTCTGAATAATGTTCCGGATGCACCTAATGTACACATTTCGACGAATAATTCAGTTCGTGGCATATTTGAGAGAAAACCTCCACTTTCAATACAAGTATGTAGAGCATAACTGAATGTTTCGCTGAGTACCTAATCGAGTCTATATAACTAAAGAATACTTCTTTGTAGAGTCCAGCAGGACCTTTGGCAGTGCAAGCGTTTAGTGGTTTATCTATGAATTCTGCACCTTTGACGGGAGACCAGCCAGATCATGTAAATCTTGTAGACTCAGAGACAGGCAGTGTGGCACATCAATATGCAAGACAAGCTGTTAGTAAATAAAATGTGTATGTGATTGGCCTAGTTATGGGTGACTAAAGCAGTATGTCATCATAAATCATGTATTAATAATTGCTTTGTTTAAGTTGGATATATTCGGTTACGTTAGCTTGGAATAGTGATCAAATCTTAAGCGCTTTATGGAATCGTCTGGCCAACTATTTGCCATTGCACCTACGTGCAATGCCCTTTTCTATACTTTTATTAGATATTTGTACAATTACGATACATTTAACAGTTTATTTACAGAATTCTGAAGAGGTTTTCATATCAGGTAGATCATCAGATAGTTTTGAATCTTGCCTGATAGATGAAGACGCAGTGGTGCCGAATTGGCTGTTTCACATTATTAGTCAACAGCAATCGGTAACAATTTCATTATCAATATTTAACTTGATATTTAATTGGATATTAAAACTAATTTTATAATTAAATAAAATCTTTTATATATGTATACTTAACATTTTAACGAAAAGCTCATTGGACCTTTGTAGATTATATTTATGTTAGTTTTTTGCTGAGGATCATATATCTTTTTAGCTTAATGGCACAATGTTGTGAAGGTGATAATAACAGATTGTGGGTACAAATACTGTGCTTATTTACCGGGCTTCGGTTGTCTTATTGATTAGGACTTGTCCGCCTCCTCATATATCGTAAAATATCAGTTATTATCCCCTCGCCATCCGGGCGATTACTCTTCTAATTGATCTACCAAGACCTTGACAGAGTACGTAATTTTATACAAATATTTATTATGCTGACACCAGCGCCATCTCTTCATGATATAATAGAAGTACAGAGGCGTCAGTCAGAAACCTGAAATTTTAGAATGGAAATTTGTAATTAATTAATGTTTAAAAAAGTTGCACTCTTCTATTTTTAGTAATTATTTTTAGAGTAGTCTACTGTAAAAGAACCAATAATAAACTGGCTGGCTTCTAATAGTGTGGTTTAATAGGTTCAAGAGGAAGATGAAGACGAAGAGGAAGAGTCTGAAGATTTTGCTGAGCAGTCACCTCTCGCTGAGCCGATATACGATATAAATGGGAATGCAGCCGAGCCAGGCATGGGAGCCGGGGCCGGCGCAGGCGATGGGCGTGGCATCCACAGCGACCATTCACAAGATAGCTCAGGGCGTGGTACCTCCCTAAGTTCCAGTGCGTCGTCTTCTGGTCCTCATAGTGAAGTGAGTGCAACAGTAGTTTAAATGTACATTCACCCCAGTCTAATAGACGTTTGCACGCTTAATGCCAGTTATTCAGAATTTAAACGACAAATGCTAGTTATGCAATAAGTTAGAAACGCAGAAAAGTTAAATACACAAAAAATCTGAAATGTAGAATTCTAGAAACTCAAGTTAAAAACGAACAATACCAGATACGAAATGGGGAAGGAATAGATCACATTCATAAAACTTGCTATACCGAATTATCCGCTTATCACTTCTATTTGTATAGTAAGCATTTTATTTTTTCGAAAGTCTTAAATCTAACCTTAAGGGTTTGGACTTGGATACATTTCATAGATACGTAGGTTTCCTGTGAGATACGAATAATATAGGGAACTTAAGTGGCATTTAGAATTTAGTTCCAAGCAGTTGACTCTGCAGTAATATTCATAATGTTTTCTTCATTTGTATGTTCTGTTGCTACAGGCAATACTTATTGATCCAACGGCGTTTACAACGCAGTTTGATCTAATTCGAGAGCCTGGAAGCTCATCAGTCCTGGTGCCGCTACTGCCCATACGAATGGAAACGGCAGATACGTCGCACGTTACAGTTGAAAGTAATTATTTCTTAATGAGATATTTTAGTCATAGTCATACTGATTTTTTTTTTAAATTAGTATCAGTTATTTAATTTCAGATTTTGTATTGGGTAGATAGATTACAACCATGACTTAGAACATTTGCTTTTACTTTTCACACAAGCATAAGCCTCTACCAGGAATCTTAACACAGGACCATTGGTACATTAGGGTGCATAGCTATCGTCCTACCAAGGATTGATTGTTATCGGTATTCTTATTGTCTACTAAAATAATTAGTGAAAATAAGAGACGTGAAATTTTGAAATCACAATATATAATGCTAGATGAATTTTTATCTGGCAAAACATTGCATCATATGATATTGATATTTTCCCACCGTCAATAATATATTAAGTTTAAATAGAAAACTACAATTTGTTCAAATTTAGATTTTCAATAGCGTCTACAACAGGAGCTTATAATTGTTCACCTAATTTTTCTTTATCGAAAGATCATTTCGTCAAATGATTGTGTTTTAAGTATATCTCAAGATCCTTAATGTTTATAACTACGTTCTAACCTAACCGTACTAAGTTGAATTTATGTTAGACCTAATCCATTTTAAGCTATGGGAAATGTTGAAAAACAAAATTACATTATTCGATGAAACGAGCTTTTCCGTGCCTCTACTACACCATCTTGAATAAAAAAAAAAAACACGGGCCACGTGCGTGTTCTTTATTGCCAGATATGGTATAATTCATTGCAATAGATTGAAGCCAGTCAATTTACAATAAGAATACGATCATCAAGCCAAAATGTCGAACCAACTTGAAACAGCACTGTTCAGATTGTTCGCATTTTGTAATAGACTGAATGACATGCTGGGTATAGATTTAAATATAACCTCAGTGTGTGCATTAAAACATTTAACAACCCTTTAAGCAGCATCTTGAAATATAGGTACATGATCGTAATATTAATTTCCATAATTTGAGTGTCAACATAGTGCATTGCTTTCGCTATTTTTTTATTGTTTTTTATTTTATTTTATTCGCCATTAACGTTATGAGTAATTACAGTTATTTGAAATCCTTACTAATATTATAAATCGGAAAGTGAGTTTGTTTGTTTGTTTGTTCCGCTTTCACGCCGTAACTACTGAACCGATTGCTTTGAAATTTTGCAGACATAAAGATAAAAGTCCGGATTAAATAATAGGGTACTTTTTATCCTGGAAAAAATTGATATTCCCGAGGAAAAACAAAAATATTGTTTGCTTGATGGATGGATTGTAGATGGCGCTGTGTGTCGTTTAAAAAAAGGTTAAATATTGCAAACGAATATAAACATGTAAATTTTGAAGCTAAATGATACGATAATGAATCCCCGAAAATGAGGAATTCCCGAGGGATGACGTACAATTTGTTTTATCGTCTAAACTGTTTTTTTTACATCTACATGTTTCAAACGAATATGAACAGGTAAATTTTGAAGCTAAATGATTCACTAAATGACTCATTCCTCGGAATCCGATTATTCCAACAGACCTCCCATTTCAATTTAAAAGTCTACAATTTCCTTTGCAAGGGTTTCATTTGCAATGACCATTAATAAAGCACAAGGCCATACTCTAAGGGTTGCTGGAGTACTCTTGGAAAAACATTGTTTTTCGCATGGTTAGCTCTATGTAGCGTGTTCCCGGGTTTCCAGTGCCCAAAATATGCATGTTTTTGCTCCACAAGGGAAAACATATAATATAGAGTGCCATTCAGTTTTGGTTTAACAACTAATTGTATCCAGCGTTACATCGCGCTTCTTAGATTTTTCCATGGGAATGAGAAGTTTTCTTATAGTTGTGCTTTATAACGCAATATAACCGAATTCCACGCGGGCGAAGCCGCGGGCGGAAAGCTAGTTAGTTATAACTATAACTCAATTACCTAATATGATAGCATAGTGCATGTGGTACTTTTAATAAATAATGTTGTACTTAGAATTATAGTATCTAATTAATGTATATTGTATTTATGTTACAGTGTACTCATAAATAAATAAAAAAAAAATATTTTTGTTCCAGGCACAAGAACTTCCAGGAGTCCCGCGATTTTGAATTCTAGTGGGGATCCTCAAATAGTTCCCGCTCAGGTTACGAGTGACGTAGACGCCGATATCAGCTCAACCGACACGGATTTACCGGATTCTTCTGACAACTGACAAACGAAACAATTGGGCGTTGAATTGAAAGAAAAATTGGATTCACGAACAGCTGATGTCATTCGTGTCATCGAAGCTGGGACTGTGAGTGAAAAATTTTAAAATACCATGTTTTTGAAACACAATGATTGGGATTCCAAATTATAGTAACACTGTTTAGCGAGGGGTCTTTGTAAATAATTTACAAACCGAATAAATTATTGTATTTATATCTTTTTTTATTTTGTGGGTAGTAATAGTACCTAAACGATTTCCTTTAATTTAGAAATTAAAGTTGTCATTATCTGAAGCATGTTTTTTTTTTAAATAAAGAGATGAAAAAAACGAAATGGGGTTTAAGAATGAAGACGCTTTGTCGAGGAAATGTCTTTTTTGCATTTATTCATATTGTACAATCTTATAATATGATTCATTCTGCAAAATTTTACAGGCGAGCAAGAATTCATATATAAAACAGTAGCTCTTTCGTATTGTACATAACCATTTTTACCAGTATAGTGAAAACATGCGTATAGTTTTTAGTTTTAGGATAATAAATTACTTAAATACTAATTTTAAAGTTTGGTTCTTTATTAATACAATATCAATAGGATTGCACTATCCTGTAAAGTTATTGGAACATACCAAAAACATACTATGGTGCTCTCTCGATGCCGATGAACTTTCTATGCTAAATATACAATAATAATAACTTTTAAATATAAATATGATTGTCGTGAAGCGGTTACACAGATACAAGGCAGGCATGACAATATTGGGTTCAGACTTTCTTATCTCACTTCAGTATTATAATTTTAAACTCGCCAACTATCGGATTGGCGAACTCAACTAGCGACTCTCGAAACAAGATATCTAACTTAACAAACGTCCACAGCACACGGCTAAACAGTAGCCCCGCCGAGTGATTTGTCAGTGACGTTTCGAAAATTAGGAAGTGAGCTAAGAGAGTGATTATTTTATTATAATTATTTAACAATTTCGATCCCTTATCAATTACTACTGTCGTCTCGGTGAAAGTGTTCGTATGATACAAACATAGAATGACAACCAAGATCCTAGTTTTACAGTACTGTTTGCGGTGACGTGTGTATTGAATGATAAAAAACGTATAAGAATAATTGAGAGGCCACTTATCTGTATTATTAAAAGGTAACGGTTACGTCAATCTCATTATTACTTTAAGGCAGTGAAACACCCAACTTAAATTCAAGGACAGTTGGGGACGAGATTACCTAGCTAACATTAAGATAACTAGTATAGTAACATATCACTAGACATTTTCACAGACGACCTCTACACAACGGTCGCGTAATATTTTACAATATTTACACGTCTTATACACGTATGTTAGTGAAACATGTATGACGAGGGAGTCACAAACACTAAAGCGGGACGCACTCTGTAACTCTATACCACTCAGTCATTGAAAGTCCATCGGCTTATTGTATCATCCTAACACCCCAATTACAAATGACAGAACGAAAATACTCATACATCTATACAATAACAATATAAATATTTTTTCATGAGTCAATATCTATAAATAATAAATCTACAATAGAAGAAATCTAACACTCTTGAGTTCTGAGGGCAACAATTCATATTTCTGGGACATGCAATTTTCGGCAGACACTTGAAAACAATATGATTTTTAAATATACATCTAGATAGCATCTTCAGTGAACTATTAATAAAATCAATTGTTCTAACGATTGGAGAACTTTTTAACATAATCAATTTTAAAGTCGAATGCAAGACACGAGTCTGAACCGTGGACAGTCCTGCACATAATTCTATAGTCCCTTGCAGCGTAGACAATTTGTACTAGTAACTATAACAAAGGTAAAATATAAAAGCTATACAACCAGCTCCCTCCCTTCTTAACGAGCAACAACAATCAAAATATGAGAATAATAATATCCAATTCGACTAAATGATTCTAATATTCATCCGCGCCTCTAGGAATAACTAGCCTTCAGACTTGTGTTCTATATTACGTATGTTTTCCCTTATAATACAATTCAATTTACTTCACTATTGATGTAGTATTAGAAAAACGTTACAAACGAAGTTTATAAAAAGTTTAAATTTGAATTTTTTACTGATTTAGTAACTATTCATGAATAAAGTCTTAGACAATAGTTTCCCAAAAGCACGGAGTTTAAAAAAAATGAACAGCTTTCCTAGGCAATCACACAGTTTCTAATAATAATATTCTCATTTTTCCTCTTGTTATCACAGAAAATCATGTATTTACAATTTTGTCGTACTAAAGTGTCATACATACGTAACCTACTTGCCTCGCAACAAATGTATTCATGGTGTTGAACAATTTGTCTTCTGCGTCACTGTGGTACTATATTACAACTTTAATTATAATAAAATCCATATATATACTTATGGCACGAATGAATGATTCAAATAATTTCTGATTTGATTTTCAAGAGTGACGATAAATATTTTTTTTATTTTAACACTTATGTTAGTACAACAGTGACGTCGAAAGCAACAACTAACAGGTGACTAAGAATGATGATGGCGTAACATATACGTAGATTTCAATTTTAGATATCTACGGGAGTAGGACGATTGTTATCAGATTTTATGTCCGCACATTGTTTCAGAATTGGTTTGCCACTTTAACGTCTATAAAATAACAAACAAAACTATATGTGGCAACACTTTTCATAAGAGTAACTATAATTTAATTAAAATATTAAAGTCGTAAACCGATTCTGTATATAAGTGTACGTAAGATCTTCTGATTTGTTACCTGGTTAGCTTTTTAGTTATACCTAATGCATAGACTCCGTTATCGTGGTTTCTCGAATAAAATACAAAAAGCGTAGGCGAGCTATAATAGACAATTTAATACGTGTGAGGCGTCCGATTAAGTTAAATGCGACACGAGTTACTCTGGGGAGCGGGCAATTGACAATGGTGATGGTATCGAATTATTAGTTTTTATTACGAATTGGTGTTACTAGTAGGCGTTACAAAGTTGTTACACACTGTTGATAAAGTAAATTTAAGATAAAAAAGTTTTTTAGCGCGAGCGTCGCCTAAAATCTTTTATACGAATAGTAAAATTATCTGAATAGTATCGTTAAAAAATCGAATGAAAAACGAAAACAATGTTAATATTAAACGATATTTAGTAGTGTTGTATGAAGTTTTGATACTAAAACATAAAATTTTGATTTAGATGTTTCATCTGATCGTAGATTGAACTCGTGTAAAAAGCAATCGAATGAGAATGGTCGTGTACATGTTAAGAATCTCAACTACAAGTATGTGTTACCTTGCCGCCCCCTGAGTTGACACTACACAATTTAACCTTTTTTATTATTCGAGATTCCATGATAACGGCACAAACATCTTTATCGACATAACATTTTCTAAAAGCTTTTGCTCTCCAACAATGCAGTACCGAAAGCTTTCTAGCGGAACAATGATGATAGATTTGTTGCCAAATAACGCCAATGAACGGATAGTATTAAAGTCGATGTAAGGTGAAATTATTGCAATCGTATTTCTCTATACAATTTTTTCTTTTGTATCTCTTATGTTTTTGTTTCCTTAATTTTATATAAGATAGCTATTTTTTTGGCTTTTCATAGTATGACTTACATCGATCTCAATTTGTAATGTGTTTAAATACAATATTGCTGTCATTCGACGTATTTTAATCGTACACACGCAGTACCTAAACCAGGCGGCAAAATCTTTTTAAACAATATCAGTACACGATGTAACAATTTAAGTAATCATTTAAGTCTGAGATATATTTTCAAAGTTACATACAAGTCATATTTATTTAGTTTTAATCGTATTTAAATAACGTAGGTATAAAGCACTTGGGGGAAGGACAGCAAATTCAATAAAAAATGTTTAATTATTTATTTAGTATATTAACTAAGTAAAAATTATTCGCTATGTAAATATTTTATACAATACTAGTATTAATTTGTTCGACGATGAATCGCTAGTGTTCCTCCAACGTCTAACTGGAGCGCGGAGCGGAAAGGCCCGCACTGCTCGTCCCGGGCGGACTCACATCGGAGATACATTTCACCAAGGGACTACCGGCCTCACAAATGTAAAATTCCTACGGCGAACGGGTCGTCGCACCGTTCCGCGCTCCGATCACCTTAACCGTAATATAAATCAAGGAGTAAAATTTTAGCGAATTAAAAATTAAATTTTCCAAAACTTTGTAAACACTAGAATTTGGATATAGCTCGCGGAGGCCCGTCGCACTCGGGGCGACGGGGCGGGTGTCCCGCTCCGGGAGGGACGTCCAAACTGGTGAGCAACAAGAATCGTCTATGTACACACGTCGGCGAGTATAAAAAGTGCGTGCGAGGCGGCGGCAGGGCGGGCGTCAGAAAGTGTGCGCGGGCGCGCGGGGGCCGGCTCGGGGCGCGCGCACGTCCCGCTGGGAGCGCGCGCGACGGCGCCGCTAGCACCAGTCGTCCTCGTCGGAGTCCGAGTGGCGTGCACGCGGCTTGTACCCGTTAGGCAGCCGAGTGGCCCCCGGGGGCCCGGAACCCGCGCCCGCGGGCGACGGCAGCGCTCGCGCCCCGCCACCACGACCTAGCGCCAGCGCTGCCTCGTAGCTCAGAGGCGCTTCGTACGCTCGCCCACCCCCGCCGCGCTCCAAATCGTAGCCTCGCCCGCGTCTACACATATCGCTCGAGTTAAACTTATTTAACATCATAGAGATGTTAAAAGTAACTGCATCGTTCATAATCAAACATGTGTTTTGTAAAAATACTTAGAAATGTCGCGCTTCCAATGGTGATTTCGAGTAAATCATCATTTGACTTATAAAAATCTTGCTCCTTTAAGATTTTGTTATAAGTGAAAATGTTTTTAAGGTAATATTCGATATTTTGGTGAAGAGCAAAAAAAAAAGCTAGAAATCTGATTAAATTTGTAAATAAAGTAAAATCTTATTATACGATAAAATGCTGCATTATATTATTAGCTATTGCTTACCTACTTGAGATCCGTTCTACGTAAAATCTTCAGAAAAAAAGTAACATGTAAGAAAATAACTTTAGCTTGACTATGAAAAGGAGAAGGCTAATAATTTAATATACATCTATTTTCCCTTACTAATAACTCGTACTCACCTCTCTCTAGATCTATAATCTCGGTGTATCAGTCTTTCAACTTCTCGGCCATACTCATACTCATCATGAAGAGGTTCTACGGGTTCTCTCACCGTATGCCTCAGTGATAACTGTAATAGACAGAATAAAAATTGGTAATATTTTTCGACTAATTGACATAGGTTATGCGTCAACTCATGCTCTCCTTTCTCTTTTTTTTCCCCTGTCTAGCCTATTCATAGCATTGTACTAGACATAATCAATAAGACAATGTTCGTTGACTTCTTCCTTTTTTGTCCATTACTCAAAAGTAATTAAAATAAACTGGTAGTATCAATATCGGAAAAATTTGATACGAAGAAGCAATATATTCAAAGTTATAATTACCTAAAGCTTTCTTCATACTATTGCGAATATAACGAAATATATCAATAGGTAAACTAAGTAATCGAATATTTTCTTTGGCGGGTTTTCGCACCTTTGCTACAAGTCAGTCAATATTGCTACGGATCTGATCAAAATGTTTTTTGTTAAATGTAGAAGTGTAGAGCTTACGTGTGATGGGCTATGGCTGATTCTCGTAAACGGCGGCTGCGACTTGACTTGTAGCGTGGACGGTTTCGTGGGCGTCGGCGGTAACTGCCGACCCCGGCCGCGGCGCGCGCCTTCCCGTTCCCACGATCGCTCGCGCCACTCCCGCCATTCGCGTTCCCGTTCTCGGTCTCGCTCACTATCACCACCTATCGGCGCCCAAACTGCTCTTTGAATCACATGGAAGTTCAATCCTCTACACACGACGACGAACACATAGAACATCAAATGATCAAAGGTGAAGCAAAATAACGGGGTCGTGATGAAATTATACAAAATTAACGTTGAACAGATGTGCAAACAATTTTCTTATAGATAACGACGCGTTCACTTTATACATCTCACAATCATCAGCTTACACGCTTCCAATACCATCGAACATCTAACAATCACGATTCCAGCAAAGGGTCGTAAGTTACCCTTTAGGTAGTTTTACGGTATTTAGGTAGTAATGCGCAATCTTAGACCCTTTGCTTTACAATATTAATAATTTTAAATCGATCAAATCTTTTACTTTTTTTTTACATAATTTGGTTACCTCCTTATACTACTGTGTGCCTATAACCTTAGGGTTTAAAAGTTATGTTTGCATGTGGATGTTTCTATGACAGTATTATAATAATGAAATTCATTAGAACTTGAAGAGTAAGGACTGAGTGCGTTACCCGATATATTTTATGTCCGTTTCTGAAAGTTACGCTAATGCAATATTTATAACGCAATGATTCGGTTATTCGACGTTCAGTGCCTACTCTTCTATGGTTTTCACACCATTTCATATAAAAGCCGTGGGTAACCCAACGTGTGTGGCGAGTGGATCTCACCGTAGGTGTGGTGTGGCGGGCTGGGCGACCGCGAGGGCTGGCTCAGGCTGGTCGTAGGGTGCGGCGCCCTCCACTCCTTCCCTGCTGTCAGGAATACCTTCATGTACCTTCCACCACGCTAAAGCCTAAGCCCGTCGCGCTACCGTTCTTTTTTCTACCCACAAAGGTGACTCTAAAAGTTTTGGGGTGTCTTGTTAAACGTGGTTACAGTATGATACACGCGGAAGAAAGGCGAACAGGAGTTTTCAAATTGAATCTAGTTTTGTGTGTCCAGTGACGAATATTTTGTATTGAATAGTACTGTAACCCAAACAAGTTCATACATAATTTTTAGCCAAAATGTTTCGAATACATTTGTTTTAAGTTATTATGTAACTACAGCCGTCTACTGCGGAAAATATAAAATTAAAATATAAATCATTAAGCTTTTGCATGCTGCATGATATAAGTGAGATTATTTAAGTGCATGCGATTCAGGCACCTCTGTTCTGTGAGGAGCCCATTAATGAAGCAATCAATGTGTGCAAATAAGAGCAAAACTGTATCCAAATGGGCACCAAATTTTAGCATGCAGCAGGCAAATTAATTTCACTTTTCTTATATATCGTTTTATATTGATATTCACAATTTGGCCAATATTTCCTCGTTCAACAGATTTTATATTTCTTATTATCTCCCAAATGCAAAAACCTTTTTTACTTATATCTAAAATGTAGAATGGTGTGGCCTGATAGTATAAGTATTTGTGGATTTTCTAACAATTTTTAATATGAGCAACATTGTTAATAAAATGAGCAGTTGTAAATATTGGCTAAGTAGCTACTATATCAGGTTACAAAACTAGCTTTGTGGAAATGTTCGATATAGCTAGAAATTACAATCTATATATCTAATTTTTGAGCTCAGTTATGTGTAGTATAACGTCTCAGCTCTCGAAATATCTTAAAACTACAACTACTAAGACATGAATATCTACAACTACTGGTAAGCTAGACTTCCCATCTTCTCACAAAACTTTCAGAGTACCTTCATGAGAAGAAAAATGTTTGCAAAACTGTTTAGATTCGATTGATTTGAAGCTAAACAAAACGGGTAGGTATGTTGACGGTAAATGTTACAGTATGAATACTACAGGAATAAAATAAATATAATATTTATTTAGAGGCATAGCTCGTAAGGAAGCTTAACAAAATCAAACGTGATATTACTTTTAAGGTTCAGGAACACGATGATGTTATTGATTCTGCAGTAGCGTTAAGCCAGTGAATGGTAAATCCGGTTTGTGAAAATAAGTTATGGGCTAAATGTATTAATGTTTTATTCTAGATATTTACATAGATGGACAAATGATTTGCATAAAACTTATCATCAGATTTACATTTCACTATTGACTTACATTTTTCTTTAATTAAAATAATACATATCATAATATGTGTAGCACTTTTAGCTCGGTTTTGGAATAAAATGAGCGCCTACCATGCGGATGATAGTGGTGAGGAGCCCGATGCGTTCGCCCATGCCTTTGATGTTCGTGTTTGACTATCTCGACGACATTGCTGACGGTGTCGGAAAAACCGATATCATGATGGTAGCCTCCGTAGTGACCTCGTCTTCTTGGACTTGGTGTCCGTCTGTAAATCAAAAAACCATTAAGTGTTAGTAAAAAACTAATACGTTATTTAATTGAGGGTTCATGCAGCATTCAATAACACTAATTTTTTAGGGAAGGTTATAAAAGTTCCGTAGAGCAAGACAATTGAGGTTAGTACATACAACTATAAGGTAGGATTTGGTTCATAGTAACGCGTGCATGGCAAACATACCATTTTTCACTACGATTACTTTGAGATCAATTTCTTCTTCGATGACACTACAAAACAAAATAAAGAGGAAATAACAAAATCAAAACCAAAATAATAAAATGTGTACTATAACATACTGTATACTAATTAATGTTTACCTTAAACTAGAAGATCGTCCCTGGTGACCATTTTGGTACGTGTGAGGTGCTTGTAAACGCGCTTCATCAAGGGACTCCATTGATGCATGCTGTGACCCTTGAAGTTCCAATACCTAGGAAATTATAAGGTTAGTAATTGATCATGAAATTATTTTATTGGTAAATTTTAGAGTCCCATTTTATCACCTCCACATGAAATATATAAAATAATATTTGTCAAAAAAGCGTATAACAATTTAATATGTATATATTTTAGTGGCATTTCTTGACAAATACTTTATTAAGCCTCATCTGTAGGTGGCAAAAAAGCCCCTATGTCAAAATTGTGGTTTAGAAAAAAATCTGTCCCATATTTACAAAATCAGTTTTAGGGCAATAATACATGCACACCGTGCTATATTTGCGAACCAGTCATGCAACAGATTGTGCTTGTGCAATATTCAAATTGGTACAATTATTATACTTACCTTCAGCTATCTATGCAACAAACGATGTATCATGCTTTAGTAGGCATGCAAGATCTAGGTATGTAAGGTTGGTAATAATTTGTTTTCGTGTCATGTTAGATATTATGACCAAGGGAATGTTTGGTATGTAAATGTATTGTACCGATTGTGAATGTGCTATGTCTAAGTATATAATGTAACAAATATCTTTAGAAAACCACCAAATAACTTATTTTCGAAGGCATTCACTAAATCTATGATTCGAGATATTAATACGAACACTAAATAATTGTTTCTACTATAAAATTTTACATTTATGTAGGTATTTTATGTAACTGAAAACTTTACCTAAACATCAATAATGATCTGTAAACTTTAAAATATTTACCATTAAATTACAACGCCAATTAAAGTATACTAAGGAAGCCTAAGGCCCTAAAATACTTCTTTCATTTTAATTCAACCTAGAAAAATCTCTTAATTTAATACGAAATCTATTTGAACAACGGATACAATTGTAAACCTATGAGTTGTCATGGTCAACACTTAAACAAAGCTCTGAACATAAAATACAACATCGACTCTATTCTATGACGAAAGTAAATGCATCGATGTTACATTTTCTAAAATTACACCCATTAAATTAGCTAATACATAAAACAACATTTTAACCCACAACATCACGTTAATAATTTTTGTTAGTAAGTTATGCCAATAGTCGGAATAATGATATAAATTGTATGTTAACAGAATTTTGGTTTGTTTTCTAGTGATATTGGTGGGAACATCGACTGCACTTGACAATAGCTATCGTTAGCGTCTCACTGAGGGTAGTACGACATTTAGGATCGATTTCGTTTTCATCCTATTACGATCGGTATTCACCTTTTTGTTGTTCCTGAAACAAAGAAATTCAATGTTAGCATTTAATGATTAAAATTATGAGATGTTTTAGACTAAACCAAATCAAAACCAAACAAAATAAAAATAAGAAAGGTTCAACAAAAATGAAGCAAATTGATGGCACAGTGGTTAGCGCGTTCGATTTAAGATTACGAAGGTTAAATAATTTTCACAAAGACGGGTATCCAGTAACCCGTAGCCATAAAATTACTATCGTAAGCTTTTCTGTGCTTCAGAAGACACGTTGAGCGATTGGTCAAGGCTTTAATCTTAATTAATCTGTATAAGGCCCACGTTATGGTATAGTTTTCATTATATTTTCATTTATATACCAACAATAGAGACAATAATAGGCTGATGAAAAATTTAAATTTCAGAAACAAATATTTCAAATACAAGATTTTTAAGTGACTTGTTACAATAACTACTTAGAGATTATTAATACCTAAATATTTTTAGTGGTTTCTGAATTTTAAAAGAACGAAAACACAAAGAAAACGGAGCTACAAATAAATAAACAATAAATATACTACATTACAAACATGACTTGTTATTCTATATTTACTTACTTGAGCGATTTTCTTGTGTTGCGTCTTGCGAGGTTGGCTAGTGTATGAGGATCATCGGCATGAGCTTCTGTAGCTGCGATAGCAGGCCCTTCATGACTGAGAGAGCCCGCGCGGGAGCCTCCAGGGCCCAACCCAGCCGCCACGTCCAGTAGGCAGTTAAAGAACGACGCCTTCTGCACCATGCGTTCGGTCACCCACCCAAACATTTGCGCACGCTCATGTCACACAACGCCCAACCCTTAGACTCAACTAACGGCTAAAGCTTACATGAGTTTGCGCAATCCCATACATCATGTCCATGCTGGAGTTCTTTACCGTGTTAACAGTGTGTATTTGTCATGTGTGAGAATTCCAACAAATGGACACAATAGAAAGCAAATGTTTCTGTGTTGTGAAGATGAATGCAGTTTGGAATATCTGAGAAGATAATACTTGTCACATATTAGTCGTCGCATGTAAGTGGAATTATGTTCAGTATAGTACGTCGTTTTATTTTAGATTACATTTTGGTATAACCTTCAAGTCAGAATAATAAAGAGCTGTAAATTACAAAGCATCTTTTTCCAAATTTTAAAATTAAACAGTGCTACAAAATCATGTGCAAATTGAAGCCAGAGGCAGAATATTTTTCAGCGAATCAGTAGTGCGTTCACTTTTGTGATTCAAATTTTTATTTTCACCAGCATGCTCAGAATTTAGGGTCGTAATAGTTTCCTTATCAAATATTATTAGACTATAATACAAAAATTACAGGAAGAGGCAAAAAGTATGTAGCGGGAAAGCAGAGTATGTATTATATTATATTATATTTAAGGCTTCTAAAATGGTTTCTCGATTGAGCCAAAATGTACCTAATTTAAACGAATAAATCACACCCAGAAAAGCCAAAATATAAATGAAGTCGGCTTTTAATATATATTAGAAAAACAATCTCAAGGAAAACCATGCATAATCCTATGAAAAGTATGAAAATGGTACCTAAAATGTTAAAATCAATGCAGAGTGTAAAGGTATCGTTAAAAGACAGCGAGCGTTAAATGGAAAATTTAGACGACACAAACTGGGAAGATAAACTACAAAAAGGACAAACTTCTAACACTACTAGACAAATCCAATGAAATCCTCAATGCAGACACACTCGTCTAAGTACTAAATATTTTGCAACTATAGGACAGGTCACTATGTTGTGGTTTACGAAGCCCTGACGGTCACTTGATCGACAAAAATGTGCTAGACGCGCACAATTTTGCCAAAGCTAAAAATACATCAAGTGCGTCAACACTAATCTAGTCTTTTCAATAAATATATTTTCTATGCTACGTTAATGGAAATTGTGATCAATTTAAGAAAACTTCTTTAATTGACCATAATATTGTCATCATGTTTAGATTATCGCGATATAGTAGTATATTTTAATTATCAAAATTATTTAAACACGATGCGAGAGTTATGTTAGAAAACAAAAAATAATTATCTAGAACAGTGCAAGAAAAAAGTAGTCAAAGTTCGATCCGTAAAATATATTAATACTACCGGCTGAATGGCCGTAGGGCTATTCTCGTTGAATGCCTGAAAAGTAAACCACCAATGTAGTCGACTCGTCAGAGTCGATTCGATCTAAAGTGACTCTGTATTGTTGTTCTCTTAGCCGAATGTTTAAACATCGATGAGCCAATCCGTAATTTTGACGACAGTATTCATCAAATTGAATTTGAAACGTTTAAGGATCGTCAATGAACACAACAATACATCCACAGACAACACAACCAACTCTATTAACTAACTATGATGTTTCAAATTGTAATCTAATGTGGGGGTAAATTATAAGGGGCCATCAACAAACACTACTGTTAAACATGTAGTATTACCTACCCACATAATATGTAGTTACATTTGGCTCAAGTTTTACAGTATAGGTTGTACTTAGATACACATTAGACAAAAGCCACATTGATTACTCTGGCTTCATTAATAATAAAACTACAAGGAACAAGTTGTCAAGATTTTACATTGAACTTAAAACAAAGTATAAAGTGCATTGGAAATAAAAAGCGCACTTACCGGAACACCTTGTGGTTCAGTTTGGCCAAACCTAGTGGATCTCCAACTCTCTAATATAAGTAGTCCTGCGTAGATCTTTCCCACGGTCAGTTTCCCAGCATTAAGTACATCGTTTCGAGGCACCAACAAATCTAACATTTTCTTTGCTTGGAGTGGCCATATGTGAGTTATTGTTTCTCTTAGTTCTTCATCTGCTTGGTCCATTTCTTCGGCTGTGTTTTTTGAATAATCATATTTTAATATCAGATTTTTTTGTAATTAATTATGACACATACGCATATTATATTTTGATTTATTTCTTACCTGATCTCATCTTGATGTTCAGGTTTTCCCGAATTAAGGCAAATAGTGTTGTTGTAAAATTAACTTTTCCCTCTTCATCTAGCGGCATATTCATTCTAATTAGCTTCTTATACGCTAGTCTATTTGGACACTTATTACCAAACCCCAATGGTGGATCCATATTTTTCAACATATCATACATTTCAGAATAAAGGATCTTTCCACTGAAATTGAAATGTGCATGTTATCAGCAATACTTACAGGTATTAAGTAGTATATTAGTTGATAAGTAAGTTATTGACAAAACTCACGTAGCGTTTGGATCGTATTCGGCCCATATCCTAACAAATTCATCAAGATGATGCGCGCCAAGAATGGACGAATCTCTTGTCAGATAGTCGAAGTTATCCATAATGACGGCAACGAACAAGTTCAACATCTAGAAAAGAATGTAAAATATAAACAGGATAGTTTCTACTTATTTGAACAATTTTTACTTGTGATAATTTTTATCCCAGATATAGTTGAAATATAACTTAGAAGTGTCCCTCAAAGTATGAACTATTATTTATTGTTAAATTATTGGTTTAAGCAAAATGCGATAAATTTTATAATCGAAATATTAAGTTATGCTATTTCAGTGATACGATTGAGGTATTTCATAATAAAAATTGTAATTGATCGCCAGCAGTCAGTACAAATAAGTAGGTGGCATCGAATAGAAACACCGTTACTTACAAGAAACGAACAGAAGAATATGAATGACACGAAGTATGCATAGGCGAGTGTGCTACCACATATTTCATTGGCAGACTTGCCGGGCTGCTCCGGAGTCTTGGCGCACTTGGCCGGTTTGAGACACGCCAGCATGATGTTTGGCCAAGACTCGCCAGTCGCGCACCTAGAACGTATAGTGGCTCACAGCAAATGGTATTGGATTATCAAATAATGTTAATTAGTTATAGTTTACTTTATCAAGATTTCAAACAGTCATATCTAACATTAGTATTATTCTGACATCAGGTAGTGTTATCTACGTGATAGAAACCATTGTGATTGTTTTACATGCATTCATTCTAATCATTAGGTATATTGAAAGCATCTTGCGGAGCTATAATTTTGTTGACATAAACTATGTCTGCGCATTGTCAATAGGGATGACACGTGATTCCACTAAAATATTAGTTTTTTTAAGAAATGGGTGTAGAAATAAATATATTGCTCACCTGAACAGCAGCATTAGTGCTTGGATGAAGCTTTGAAAATTGTTGTGTCTGTTCAAATCTGACTCTGGTGATAACTCTATATTGCCAAACACCTGTGTCCAAGCAGATACAACAAAAATCAGCATTGTGTGCAATTAATGTGTATCAAAAAGTCCTATGCTCCATACCCCAACCAATGCTCATTACAAACTAAAAGACTCTACCTAGATGACGTGTCTATTTCTAATACTAAGATTACAATATGAAAGCAAAAGTTAGATACAAAGAGATGCATTTTCAATTCAATGTTAGGTACAAGGTTAATAAAAAATAATTTACGGCTAAGGATCTGCTAGAGCTACTTCATAATTTTATAATGATGGTTTCATCGGGAATGTATTGTGATCTGTGTAGTTGGTACATGTAACACTGATAGTAGAGACAGATTTTCGGCAGTGACCGCGAAATGAATCGAGTTACAAGATGCAAAATCCGACCAAGTTTCATGTGCCATGCGCTAAATATTGTAACTGTGAGCGTTCCGCTCCTCGTTGGTGGGTACGCCGATGTGACGTGTTACAAATATGGTCGGTACTACTACGCGTGAAATACTCTCACCGAAATAGAAGCAAGAGTGCCCCCACGAAAGATCGGAAGTTGTTGTGCCTGTTGATGGCACTGTCTGGATCGTATTGGATGTTTCCGAAAACCTGCCATTAGAAACGTGTCAGTGTCCATACCTTTTAACCTCCATCCTGCTCTGTTGAAAGCCTCGCAACTCATGTTATGTAGGCAGAACTAATAATGAAGGGTCTGTAACTTATATGATTTGGTAATGGTATTATTTGATAAAATGGAAATTCATCAACACTGAGTCGAAGAAGCGTCTACAAAGGCAAGTGTTTAATGTAAGGTCGGATAACGAGCAATAGGAGAAAACTATAAACTATTCGAACCTAACCTTATAAAGCCCCAGAGCTAAAGTAAAACATCTATCACTAGTTTAATGTAATATTATGTATAATATAGCTATCATATGTGGGTAGGTACATGAATTGATTTTGCTCTCTAATATCTACTTATGTAAGATTTTAGTTGCTTTTATTTTTTTTCCCCCAAAAATAATTGAGATTAATTTGTTTTCTTTAACGTTGTATGTTTGGTTCTAGACTAAATGTACTCGTATAAGCACCCATTACTGTAAATAAGAGAACTGAATTCACAGACCTGCATTCCAATGATGGCATAGATGAAGAATAACATGGCGATGAGAAGGCACACGTAGGGTAAGGCTTTGAAACTCTGCACGAAGGTCCATAGTAGTATCCGAATGGTGTAACCCTGTCTGAGCAGCTTGATCAGTCGCGCGGCCCGGAACAGGCGCAGGAAACCGACGTTAAACGTGTTTTCCTATAATCATATTATTAAATTCGTCACTAAGTGGATAAACCATTAGTTACCAAAAAGTCAATACAAACACAACGTTATTAATTACCCAAGAAATAGCTGTTAATTTAAAATTTTACTTAATGTTCTTGTATGACTAATATAATATAGTTACAAACAACTACTAAAAATCTAGCAGCATGTATTATATCACACAATAAACATATTGATGAGCATAATAATAATGTCTTTAAGCTTCGTATTTTTACAAGACAAAAAATACGTCTACAATATGAAAATGTTTAACTAATGAAAATTTAAATAATAACTAATAATTATTAACACAAATATGAGACTTAACGGAACATTTAATCTTATCTACAAAAAACATATCTATTGATAATCATGAAATCTTGAATACTGAACATCACATGAAGGCTAACAATATTTAAGTTAAAAAGATCATTTAATATATCACCAAAATTTTTTTGTTACAATATCTAAGCAACCCCAAAAAATAATGTCCCTAACATACCAATTATCCTATTATTACTACAAAATGTCTATAATATATCCTAATTCTAATATTGTCTAGCACTACCTACTTATCGGACATTGTTTTCGGATATTTACATTACTTCTAAAACCAATCACAGTATAGTTACAAAACTCTAAATGTCCTAGCAATCATATCTTATACCGTTACCTGCTGACAGGATATGTCAGCACAGTTTTCAGCGAGGTCGGTCTGCAATCAGGATTATATCTTTTATGGTCATGTAAAAATGAAAATGAAAACGCCAGCAAAGTCGTCTCTTAAAAAGACAAGTGGATGTTGGAAGCTAAATGCGATAAATGAGATACTCACGCCAAATTCCATAATGAGGGCGTCAATAATACTTCCAATGACCGTTATGAAATCAAATGTATTCCACGGGTCTTTGAAAAAGTTCTGTAAATAAAATTCATATTAATTATACAGATATAAACAATGGAATCTAAAAATTCTAGTTTAAGTATTTTGTTTTTAGAAAACAATATTGCATCGCAGGTTGTATGTATACAAATGTACACTTTCTATTTATATCTCTAAGATGCTAGACAGAGGATTATTTTTTGTTTTGGGATAGGACAGGATATTTCTCTCGAATTTATATCTATTTAATGATCAAAATATATTTTGCATATGGATCTAAAAATGTAATTCTATAAAACTATTAAAACCCATTTCTTATTCAAAGTAAGCGTTTTAAACTTCCTATACGAGTTCTAGCGTTAAATAAATATTCAAGTCAGTATTGAATATTATTAGCTAATAATCTAAGTTAAAATTTATAAAAAATGAATGTGTATCGACGGTACTGTATGCAAACATTATACTTATATAACTAATGTATAATTTAAACAGCTTTATGAGCTTTTAAAGCTAACAAAATATGATGTTTGCATTATTGTACAAGTTATGAAAGGCAAATATACCAGATGATAAGTGGAACATAATCTTTATTCTGTATGATTCGATTAATGTATTATAAAACATTCTTACCGTACATCCGAAGGCAATCAGCTTCAAAACGGTCTCGAGAAGGAAGAAGAACGTAAAGACGAGGTTCATGAATGTTAACGTGTCCATGAGTACTGGTGGACCCTCGTGAAACTACCACAAAATCAATACCATTTTTTTTAACCTTAACGCAAAACATTTTAAAATTATTTAAAAACTAAATGCCAGATCTTACATTTTATTTTGAAAACGTGAACGAACACAAACACGTAACTTCAATCAAGTTCATCCTTAAAATCCAGCATTTAGTTTTGGTTAGTCTAAAAAATTAAAATCCTAAAACATTATCTAATTTTGTATACGAAACAAACTCTTATATAAGTACTATTATGTAACGATGAGTGTGGCGGCCTGTGTGTGTGTCTTGTACCTTGTCGTCGTATTGAGCCCAAATAAGATTGTAGTGATCATGTATTGATAGTTCAGTGGCATATTGTGCACGTGCTGCATGCAATTCAGACTTACAAACATGCACAGGGGTCACGACAATCATCCTGTTCGTTTTGATTACACAAGTAGCTTCACTTACCTTTTTACGGTGTCCAAAGTCACTGTATCCATTATTCGCCGCTCGTTGGTGAAGCAATGGTTTTAGCTTACCTATATCTTCGAATCAGTGCGTTTGAGAAATTTATCAGATAAGTATTCACCATAGGCGTGTAAGTGCTACATGCAGGAAAGAAAAGCCATGCGTTACAGTTATTTGCAAAGAAATTAACATTATCATAAACAGTATGAGAGAGAAATCAGTTTCGGATACTCGGGAAGGGATTATATTTACTCGACTGGATATATTCCCATACAGTCATGTAAATAGACAAAATAATCATGTTAATAACAGAAAGAGTACATTTGTACCTATCATCAAATCCGTTCTCATTTGTAGTGTCAATCCAAACTGTGTTTGTGTACTTACTTTGACACCGTAAGCGATGATTTTCAACACCGTTTCCACAGAAAACATTCCAGTAAACCCCATATTCGAATACTTGAGGACATCCGCGTAGACGTCATTTTGATTATAGTACTGCCATTTTGAGATGACGTGCCGGGAGTATTGGATAAGCCCATGGCAATGAAAATACATACTCGTTATTTTATACATAGGTATTGGAAAATAAGAAGTATTGTTGTGATGTAAAGAATGGATATTGTATAGAAATGATGTGGGTACGTATATTAGTTCAGTGCTTTATATCGAATACGTTTCAGTCAATAAGTTTGAATGGATAAATTAAGAGCAGGATATATGATGGACTTGGTTAGGACACGTGCTAAAATCGTATAGAAGGGAAAAATAAAATACACAGGGTTAAGTGAAATGAAGAATTATGTTGCCAATGTTTAAGAACGTCCATTAAACTTCCAAGATACAGAAAAAGTTGTCTACCATAGTAAGTCGTATGATTAAGGGTAAGATTATAGTCTTAGTATGTTATTTAAAATTTTCATTGTTCATAAAGAATAAGGCCTCCAAATTTTCAGTTTCCAATAAAAATACGAAGCAGCTATTAGCCACCAATAGACACGCCTGGCAGTAGGCCATTCCACCAAGCATGCAGAATGTTCACATAAAGACAATTAGGAGTATAGGTCTTAAATAAGGTCATGCAACACGAACAACATATACTTATGGCCCATGCTACAACAACCTGTTCCCGGAAATGGTGTGCATTCTCAAGCACAAATAACCGATTAAAATTTTGGTGTTTCTTGTGCCGTAAACGTGTAGGAAGGACAGGTATACCGTGCAGTAAACACTGATACACAATCACATGTAATGAATAAACAACAAGCAAGGAGTTACAAAGGATACTCAACAAAACTCAGGATAAAAATAAATATTCTGGCGGTATACTTGACGGGATTGGCTCAGATTTAGACACGGCGCGTTTCTAATATGTTAGCTGACGTAGAATATTGTTGCCGTGTAGTGAATGTTTACAATTGTATGAGTATCTGTGTGTATTGTTTGTGTGATACATTTTGAATCTGTAGGCAGTACTAATTAAACGCCAATTATGTAGCACTTGTAGCGTCAGAGTATGTCTTGCTAATTAAGTGTCATAGCAGGATTACAGTAAATTTATTTCATAGAATATTATGATAGTTGAATTTTATAGTAAATACCTACTCTATTAGGGCTAAAAGTGCTAACACATATAACACACATCAACCACAAATAAATATAGGTAAAATTATTCATACAAGACTTTTTTATTTTCAAGGTGGAGATATATTGCTTTGGGTATTTCATACATACATACTTAACTCTCTAGTGAGGTTCAGTGCTTCAGTGATGTCGTGGATTCGTCCATTATACTAGATCTCCACTTTTGTGACTGTGACTTCTCAGCTACTATCTTAATTAGTGATCATTTCTACTTTCACATATATGGTGCTACATTTATTTGTAGGAATGTTTTTTTTTGTAATGATCACTTAAAAATGCGTGTTTTCTTCAGTCTGTCTTAAGTTACGGTCTTAAGCAACTTAAATCTAACACATAGTGTTGAAATACCTACCTTCATCATGAGCAACAAGGTGTTGAGAACGATGAGAGTCATGATGAAATACTCGAAGGGCGTAGATACTACTATTCTCCACACTTTATACTTAAAACTCGCCCTTTTGCTTGGCATATACCTCTCGAGAGGTCGCGCTTCTATCGTGAAGTCTATACATGATTTCTGGAAACAAAGATTTGTGTCTCAATTTGAGTAATAAATCCTTAAGCACTACGATTCCCTTTGGGTATACTTACCTGATTCTTATCAATTTCACCGTCTTGCAATTCAGCTTCACCCTGCTCTTGAAATGTGATAATTATAAGAGCTACGAATATGTTAACAAAGAAGAACGGAAACACTACAAAGTAAACGATATAAAATATGGACATTTCTATTCGAAAATTTTGTATGGGTCCCCTGTCTTCGTACGTAGCGGCCATTGAATTTTGTAACACTCTGAAATCGAAAATTCTATGATAAGAATCTTATTTCATTTGAATTTAAAGTGGTAAGTAAATTTATTACAAACAAAGTTTTGGTGCGAATGATGACTAATTGTAGGAAGCATACATCGTAATTAAAAAGGCACTACTAAATTGTTTTTTATTAAACCATGGACTTAAAACAAGACCAATCAGTAAAGAGAACAATATTTAAAAAAAAGAATCTTCTTTATTATCTATATTTTCAATATTTAAAAAGCTGAATGGTTGCCTTAGCTACACTGCGTACGTAAACTGTTTTTGTGGCCTTTAATCGTTCTTTACTAGTACAAAAAAATCACTCTCCGATTCTTGAGAAAATAAAGTTTTTTGAAAAAAAGGTACTTACTGCGGCCACCCTTCACCCGTTTGCACCGCGAACAACGTGAGCATCGCCGAAGCAACGTTGTCATAATGAAAATGTTGCGTCATCCACTGTCGCGGACATATTCGGGGTAGTAGGCTGTTTGGCTCGTACTCGAAATATGACCCTCTGTAAACAGTAATTTTATAAAAAATTGCTAACAAAGGCAAAAATATAAAATAACTTTAAAGGAGTAAGGAGGAGGAGAATCTTAAACAGTTCTTTCGATCTAAGAAGATATAAAGGTTTGATTTGTGAAAGAAATTAGAAATTTAGTTTTGAACCTAGGGGTATAATTTGAGAAAGTCCTTTTGAATGCAATAGCTATAAAATGACTGAAGATGTAACAATCTTAAACATAGTGAAGATCTTTTATAGAACAATAAAGATAAAAAGCAAACGCAATACTCACTGGCAGTCTTCAAATGTATTCTTACTGATATCGTTGCAGTGAAAAAATTTACCATTAAAAAGTTGAACTGCAATTACAGCGAATATGAATTGAAATAATATGTACACAATGAGAATGTTGATGACATTTTTCAAAGAGTTTACAACACAGTCAAACACTGCTTTTAACTTTGGAACACGTTTTATAGTTTTCAATGGTCTGAGCACTCTTAACACTCTTAACGATTTTATTGTGGACAGATTCTGCCCTGCCCCTTTCTTCACACCTCTGAAACAATAAGAAAATAATCAGTGTCATCAAATATTTAGTTATTATTTGAATGAATTTCAACGACATTTCAATATAATACGAATAAGTTTATAATTGATGAATGGTTTTTCGGAAATCATATCATATCATGTAAACTATTTCCAAACTGTTAGGAGTGATTAAATATCTTCGTAGGGTACCTACAATCACATTGTCAAAACTCTCCTTAATAGTTTAAGAGAAATTGACTTCCAACTCAAATATAAAAACATACCCGATTTCAAAACCGAAGCTGACAAGGGCACAAATGACGACTGTGGCGTCCATTATGTTCCACAAGTCGCGCAAGTATGCGCCAGGGTGAAACAATATGCCCAAGTCCACGATTTTTAGCAGCATTTCCACGGTGAACACGCCCGTAAACGCGTAATCAAACCAGTTTAGCACTTTATTCCTGAAGGAACACAAATAATAGAGAAATTATTAAAACATGTTCTACAGGTGAAATCGGTCTACAATTTCACCTCAGTCAAATTTAAAAATTGGATTCAACTCTGAGATGAAATAAAACTTGATAAATAGTTTCAATGAAGCGACTCTGTTACATGGTTTAAAGACAGTATTTTTTTTAACTATTACTAGGGATGTATTGATTAGCTACAGTAAATGGGAAAGAAATACTAAATTGAAATTATTAATTTCAAGCAAGTTCGTATTAAGGGCTAAATTTTACCTTTCACTCTCTTCATATACTGGATCTTCTGCTGCTAACGCTGCAGAACTCAGACATATAACTATCATAATAAAAAAATCAAAATATCTTAAATTTACAACCCAGTGTGCGCCTCGCCTAATTCTGTAAAGAAATAAAAGATTGCGTTATTATCATCTAGTATATGTTTAAAACAAGATCAGTTATTATTTTTTACTTACGGATTAGTAGGTGACAAAATAAACATGGACGAATATGGCAGCATTGGTTTTGGTCCATCTGGTATCTCCTCGTCATCTTCTTTTTTGGCCTCTTCTTTCTTTTTATTCTGAAAAGTTATGACATCTATTTATATAATGTTTTAAGCAATATTTAGTTGATTAGAAAAAAAGAACTTGTCCCAACTACAAGAGGTTTAACTAATAACATAACAATTTAATGTTTTAATTAATCAAATAACGTTTATATATCTTATAACAAGGTTCGTTAGGTAGCGGGGATCAGTTTCTTTTTTATTTCAGATTACAAAAATTTGTAGAAGAAGATGATGTCTAAGGTCATAAGCATTTAACCTTTACTAATTAACTGAAGTATTTAAAATAACCTCCTTATATTAGTATACTATAGCAATACTATATTGTTACGATCTATTGAGTTCCTTCAAATGGGTTAACTAAACTATTAGCATTAGTAGTACCACAATCAAAATAATAAAATCTAGATTGTTTCCCTGAAACTGTTGCTAGCTCATTAGTAAAATCGTTAATTACACCAACAGTACTAACTACTTAGCGTAATGTCAAGACATGCAAATTTGGAAAAATAATGTTACGTATGTTGTATTTGATATAAATAGCTTCCAATCACAAAAGAAGCCAAATAAATCAAAGAAATATGAATGATTGTTCTCCTAGCGACGTTGTAATTGATAAAGTCAGCAATAAATTATAAAATTTAGATTTTCTATTCATCACATTTAGCCATCTATAAAATTTAATACGTTGAAAATGTAATTATAAAATAACACCTATTAGATACATTTTGCCCACAAAAGCGACATTGAGCATAAATTCGACCGATTTAAAAATATTGTTGATTTATAAGACTTGATTGACTTAAAGCAACCAGGTTAGCGAAATTTAAGAGGACATACAATGTTCACAAATGGAATGAAATCACGTGCAGATGCATGCAATGAATGGGGATCAAATGATAAAGGTAACGACGACACAAATTTTGCAATGTTTATACATATCAACAATATTTTAATTAGCCGATATGAATGCATATAACGAAGCAGAGCTTAGCACCACCGTCGTTAAGATTTTACCTTCCTACTGGCCGGAGACGAAGGACTTAAGTCTACTCCAGGTGGAGTACCATCCACCGCATGTAACGCACCCATCTCTTTCTCCAATTCCTAATCAGCCGAAACAGAGGTTGTCGTATGAAATAGAAATTTCGAGCCATCTAAAGAACACTTCCAATCTTCCATACAACAACCGCTTGATAGTAAATGCTCGTGGAAGAGTGGTTAAACATGCTATGATATTGAAATTGTGATTCTATCAACTAAAGTTCAAAGCATCAGAGAATGAATTTAACATTCTAGTATACAGCGTGACGAACAAATTGAAGCATACTTACTTGGAGCTGCTTTTCTTTGTCTTCTTCCACTTGTTCCTCTTCAGCCGCTGTCAACTCCTGAAAAAACAGAAATGCCACATTTACACGAGAAGCGGCGTCGGAATAACAAGTGAGCGCCAACACACAACACCGTCTTGCATATTCGTCACTTTGTACAAACCACATTAAGATTTCGCTTTGAATCATACACAGTTTATAATATCATTTTTTACTTGTATTTCTTCTGTATAATTTTTGATATGATTCAAAGAAAAAATAATCATCGTCATACAGTAGTAGTAGGATACCTGAGCGTTAGCCAAATTGTCGACAGCGATGGCAAGGAACACGTTTAGCAGGGTGTAGTTGCCAAACAACACTAGGATGACAAAGTATAATGAGTATATCATCCCTCTTTGTATGCCTCCTTGAGACTGGATGCCGTCATACATCACTTCGTTCCAGTCTTCACCTGTTAGGATCTGATAAGAAGGGTATAAATTAAAGATTTATTATTTATCTTCTTTTTTGTTAATTTCGGTGTTGTATAATAGAACTCTTCTGGCTGCTCAAATTACATATTTCCACAGTTATTTTAAGAAATATTCTCGATATTTTTTGGTATGTCTTCTATATTAATTTATGTGTGGTATCGAAAATAAATTAATCGTTTTATAGGCATGGTACAACGACAATGATTATATACCAACCTGGAAGACAGTCAGCAACGCGATGGGAAAGGTATTAAAGTTTGTAGGCGGCGTGCCATCCTCAAAGTTAAATTGACCTCCGAATAGCTGCATGCCGAGCAGCGCAAAAATGAGGATGAACAAGAATAGGAGGAACAGCAGTGAAATGATAGATCTCATAGAATTGAGGAGAGATATCACTAGATTTCTTAGTGAAGACCAGTACTTAGTGACCTGAAATGCATAAAGAAATAGGGTTAATATTTGAATCAACATTAAGGATAATGTATCAATGGAGAAACCAAAGTAAAACATTCTGTTACATATATCTGTTACAACGACAGGATTATTAACTCAACTACCATCCTTGGTTTTACAAATAACTCAATAATAAGTTATGGCACGTTATGTGTTCAGAAAAAAACAAAAAAACTGACTAAAGAGATATGAGATCGTGGGCATTGGCTTTAGTGCACGTATATTTTGTTTCCGAGTTGCCATAATCAAAAAGTTGCTCGTCATAATTGACGACCGTTTGGTGCAACGGTAGAGATCCTGAATATCGCACCGAAGGCCTTGGGTTCGAGTCCCGGAAGGGGCAGATGTTGGTGTGATGAATACTAGCATTTGTATCTGAGTCATGGGTATATAAACTTATATCTATAAATATTACATATCTATGTGCGTCTATTCGTTACCCTAGTACCCATAACACAAACCTTACACTGCTTACTGTGGGTTAGGCTAATTGGTATGAATGAAGGAGATATTATATTATTATTATATAATTTATATATTTCTCATAAAATGTTAGTAAAATAATGTTTAATTCAGTATGTTTTTATGAGTAATGTCCTCGACGACAATATTCTATATATGGCGATCATATAGCATTCAGCCATCACCTTTGGTTCTGGCTAATATAACCAATAAGTTGTTTCAAGCGAAGTAGTAAAAAAAAATATTTTATACAAACCTTGAATATTCTTAGCAGTCTTAACGCTCTAAGGACAGAGAGGCCGAAAGACCCACCCTTGACTTCGGACCATACGACCTCAAATATGGATCCCGAAATAACCACACAATCGAATCGATTGAACGAGGATTCGAAATATATTCGTGGGCCTAGAGCATACATCTTTACCCACATCTCCATCATAAAGAGACCAAGGAACACAAATTCGGCACAGTCTGAAACAAATAGTAATGTTATTTTAAAGTTTTATTTTATAGTAAAAAAAAAAAAGATAAAATCTATGAGAACTTACATAAAAATGAGGTTAGCCACTTAGGTTGTTTATAATGCTCGACAGCGACACATATTGTGTTGAAGAACACCAAAACAATGACGAACCAGTAGAACCACTGAGTCTTCACCGTATGTCGGATCCAAAACCGGAACCGCTTTTCTGCACGCCAGAAATCCGCGCACTTCCCAGCGGATCGTGACTTGCTTTTCAGAAAACCTGTTGTAAACATACGAGGGTCGGTTATGGCAGTTCTAATAAAACATTCAACTTTTAACCACCGCCACTAAAACAATTTGAAATTGTTAAGCATACATTTATTGTTTCTAGGGGATTTGGGTAGATTTAGCTGATTGTTCTAGCTTACGCACATGTAGCTTACTGGATGTTAGCGCTTAAATATACTGTGTTAATACTTTGATGTAGATATAAGCTGGATATCGGCTATGTTTCAGTAATTGGACGGTTTCGTCCAAGCAGTGTCGAAATTCAATCGCATTTGCAACCCGACTTTACTACCATTTCAATCTGTAACAACTGTCCTTTGGGACTAATTCGTTATCCTAGAAACATTTTTTAAGTCACGTTTCAAGTTAACTTTGATAGTTAATAAAGCTTTAGCTGGTTAGGTAGGTAGGGAAAGAGGTAGACTTAAAGAAGAAAGTTAAGGAATTGAGAAGAAAGTACAGTGACGCCCGAACGTTCAATTTATTACGAAATAATATACTAACGAAATTTTCATCCAATATTATTAAATTTTACACAAAATAAATGATACCTATTGTATCGAAACAGTTTCGTTTGAATATTAATATACTTGTAAACGTACGGACGTTATTTAGCGTCAGATTAGGAAGGAAATACTATGGTCTAATCTAGGACTAGACTATTTGTCTACATAGAAGTTGAAAAGGAATATTCTACCAGCATCACGCTTGATCCCATACCTTGCTTTTTCTTTGGAACTGTAAACAACCAACACACAAGTAGAGTACGTATTCGTATGGAAATGGATGAGATTGAGTGTTAAAATTCACAAAGGAAACACCACACTTATCATGCAACATTCAATAATATTTTAGTGGTTTCTCATTTTAAAACATATAAATAATGAATACATCAAATTAGATTGTTCTATGATATATTTATATGATCGATACTTTTAAACGATTTATGAAACAGAAAAGTAGATAATTATAACAGAAAAATACGTTGATCTTAATATAGCACGTAAAACTTTTAAATTAAGACTTTAATCATGCTTCTAATAACATGCTATTATATAAGAAAAAAATTAAATATATCATATACACGAACTAAACAGATTATAGACGTGTAATAGAATTGTTGAATGAAAATACAAAAAAGACATTTATGTTATGCAGGTTGCATATACTGACCGTCATCTCCGCAGTCTTCGTCTTGCTCCTCTTCTTCAGTATCGGTGCTTTTACTTTTCCCTAAGTTTTTTAACTTTTTCTTTGCTGCCGCTCTTCTTCGAGCTACCAAAATAAAATTTTACAACAGGGTTAATATTAATTTTAATGTATAAACCTAAGTCAAGTCTTACAAACAAGTAAATATCTGCAATGCAAGAATAATGATAACCTTCTATTATGTGCATTTTTTCTTCTTCAGTCGTCCTTTCTTCTGCTAATATTACTTCCTCTGCAAAATAATGATTTGGTTAAGTCCTTAATTAGTTATATATCATGTAAATTGTATAGAAATTGACTGGCTTATTACTTACCGGCTTTGCAAATCCACTCAACGTAACCGTTGAGTTCTCTCTCGAGTTGCTGTTGTCTTCTTAACTTAAGAAATTCTTGTCTATTTTCTACTTTCTCTCTTTCTTTAGCGAATTCACTGTGAATATGATGTCGAATAGTGAAACAAAAACTAGCCAATACTGAGCATATTTTATAGACATATTATTCGGTTTGGAAAAATATATTAGTGAATTAGCATAGTACATTATTAATTATTAAACATACATCATAAATATAACAAATAATAAAACAATATACAATATTAAAGCAAAACCAAGGAAAGAATATTTAATATAAACTACCTATAACTTTGCTAGTCAATATAAATAGTGAGATTGCTTTGTTAGTTGAGCGAGTTACTGAGCCAACAGAAGTAATTATCTGATACAATATTGGCATCATATCATTTCACAGTCAGACCTGCTTCGGTGATCCAGTTGAGATATGCTGTGAAATCCTGGTTGAACATCTGTCTAGCTCGTTCCTTTTGGAACTGTTCTCTTCGTTCAACACGTCCTCTTTCATTAGAGAATTCTCTGAATGTTACCGAAGTTTAACAATTTAACATTATTCATTAAAAAGGTCTAGACATGAAGATTAACCTTATGCTGGAGGATTTTATTAACTTTCTTATTAAAAATATCGAAGTAATTTTACAAAAAAGGAAAAATTAAAATAAAAAAATTAACGATAATATTATAAATAAAATTTATCAAAAGAAAGATAGAAGTGTAAGAAATCCAATTTATACCGAAAATTATAAGAATAATGTAACAAGAAGTGACTTACCCGCTAAGGACACCGAGAACTAAGTTGAGCATAAAGAATGAACCCAATACTATGAGAGGCACAAAGTAAACCCAGTTGAACGCACTACCTAACGCGTCGTTCGTCTGTAACAAGTCATTAACTTTGTTGAATATAGATTCATATTTTGTGCAATGCAGCTTTACTTTGATAATTCTTGGAAGTACATAATAAAGAAGATATACTTACGGAACCTAATAAAAATAACGGAACGGCACTACTAGATTCTGCGATTAATTTTATTAGATTTTTTTTTTGTAATAACGTGTTCTATATTGAATATAAAATTTGAAAAAGTAGATTCGACTCACCCAATAGAGGATGGCAGTCCAGCCCTCCATGGTGATACACTGGAAGACGGTGAGCATGGCGAAGCCGATGTTGTCGAAGGACGTGATGCCCTTATTCGGCCCTTCCCACTTTTCGAGGCACGTGCTTTTTTCATAGTCGCACACGTTGGCCCCATACGGCGCTAGCGTCACGTTGTCGGCGTTACATGGCGTTGCACTCTCGCCGTCGTTTAATATTTCATCTGCAGATGGAATAATGTTATTTTTTCTTAAAGATACTTAATATTTTAATACTCAGGCTAAATAGTTTTCTAACATCAACTAGTCATCATCTTGTTTTTTTTTATGTTATAAAAATACAGGACCTTTCCCACATAAATTATGCTTCAGAGTTCTAAATTTCTTTAATTTAAACAGGTAATCGAATTGGTGTGTTTATTAACACAACTTAGAAGAATGCATCTAAAGTTTACCGACGCTGTTAATTCTCGCGTGCAAGTTTCAGCAAAGTTTTGTGATGACAATTAGTTGCTGAGGGAATAAAAATACGCTATTTTATGTGTTAACACTATTATATGATTTATCAATCTGGTCAATTTGAAAATTGATTTAGATCAAGTTTGTTTGGTGTTAACGCTTTACGCGTCCGAGATTCGAGAAAGTGAATTTGATCAAGAGGTAGACATGGTCATTACATTACAAGACGCTATTTTGGCAATCTTTTACAATTTTACTAAATACAGTAGGTACAACTAAAACAGTGACCTTAAAGGCACAGAGAGTTGTTATTGATTTAAGGTATTTCTTCTATAAAACTGACTCACTTATATCTTCTAACTTATAACAAGTCTTATGTAACGCCCCCGAGTAGAACTCGAGGCCAATGATGGCGAAGATGACGATCGCGAAAAGCACCAAGAGGCCAATCTGCAGCAACGGCGCCATCGCTTTGATAATGGACTTCAAAACGACTTGCAGACCTATATTGGAAAATTATCATTAATACCTTAACTTAAAGTTTTAGAGGATAATTGAAGTTTAGATTTGAAAGTAAAGCAATAAGAGTGGAGTTTTAGGATAAGGTGCTTGCAATTAATTTCAACATGATAATCAAAGAAACGAAGGGAGTTTACTTGGGGCAAGCAAACGCTTGGTGTAATTTTTGACAAAGTGAAATTGATATCAGCTGTAAACACAAATTAATAGTTATCGTATTTTTAAAAAGTCATAAATTTGACTTAGTTTTTAAAGTTTGGTAATAGATGATTTTGTTTATTGAACCATACCTGTTTATTTATATAATCAGAGTAATAAGAACTGCTTGCTTGAAAAATGCTTAGATAAGTATACCCAATACATCGAGCACGATCTATTTAGAGAAATAGATATATAAGTAGTATGTACTTTTGCACTAGTTACAAGGTCTAAGTAGGAAAAAATAAACTATGATAAAGATGTTAGAATGAATAAGAAATCAAAATTTTCGTGCATAATGAGGAGATAGCTGTTGCGTAACTTTACGTTTTCAAGAATCAGACAAGAAGGCGTTTTAGATAAAATTGTTGTAGAGAAAATAAGAGATAATTCATCTAATGTTTGCCTCTAAATTTGGTAAATATAGAAGTAAAAGCGATTCTGAAAGGGAATTTTTAGAGTAAGTTTACACAACAGCCAGTTCTAGTGGAGCTACTTGTAGCTAAAAATTTTCTAAAACTCACTAGGAACGCCCGATACTAATTTAAGGGGCCTCAGCACCCTAATGGCACGCAAGGTCCTGAAGTCGACGTCGGGCGCGACCGGCAGCTGCGTGATGATACTGCCAAACACATATCACTCGGTACTATAGCTTGAACTAGCAACTAGCTTAGGAATAAAACCTCTACGTAGGCCAGTGCTCGTCCCTTTTATTTTTTAAACAGCCATAAGACTAGATGCCATGATAAAATGGTGAAAGTATCTAGTGACAGCACAGGCCTAATAAGTGTTTAATTAAATATTTTAAAATGAATCCTCTAGCTTAGTTCTACAGTCTAAATATCGTGTATCTAATTAGTCTCTTTATTATAAACTAATCACACGTTATGTATTACTCATTTTAATCTAAATACACCATATTTATTCACACCTAGTATCATTTCTTTAGCTAAAGTCTTACAATAAACTTTTATTTTGAAATACCTACGCAATACACAATTACTTATAGCAAATCGTTACTATTATGCAACACGCTGTATTCAAATAACATTTAAACATTTTCCATTAATAAAGTCACACATTTTCTATGCGAAACGTCTCATACGTGTGCCGAGAAATCGACGCTACATTTTTACTAATAAAATTGAAAAACTCTATTTTTAAAAAACTAGCGACATATTTTATCTACATTCGAAAAAGATTTGAAATTCGAAAACATCTAGCGAGAACGTTCTATACAAATAAGGTAGGTATTATGTGAACGGTTCGCCAATTACTGTGAATTACTTGGTATCCGCGAGACGAGCTTGAGCGGGCGTAGCACTCTGAACGAGCGCAGCATCCGTAGGTCAACGTCCACGTTGTATTCGGCGAAAATCGTCATCGACCTAGTTTTCGTTATCGAATATTCAATAAAGTAAACACACTACATTAACTGCCTAATTTTTGCCGAATTTTGCGATTGTCGTTTGTCAAAATCAATTTGCAGCCTGATTGTGATAGATGAATGAATCGTATGATTGAAGACACTTTCAAATACGGCATACCTTTTATATAGAAATCAATTTATTTATAAATCAATATATCTTATATATTAAAGAGGTATACTATATTTTTTAAAGACTTGTTCTTTTCCAGAGTTTATGATGTGAAGGATATTTTCATTGGCGCTTAAACTTTAAGAATTAATGGAAGCTTTGTAGGAAAAATTTTACTGAAGCTTACAATACGAATTTCTAGTAAAATTTATCAGTGTTGTATATAATACTAATGAGGCCAAAGAGATATAATAAAGTACTTACCCAGTAACTACAACGAAAAAATCCATGATGTTCCAAACGTTTCTAAGATACGACCCCCTGTGTAAAACAAAACCTAATGCTAAGATTTTTAACGAGGCTTCTACACAAAATATTCCTAAAAAGTACGCCTCGGTTTCTTCCTGTAACAAGATAGAAATAACGATGTTAATTATGGTGGAAATATAATGAAATTCAAATCAAACGTCGCTTTCGAGATAACAGCATCCAACAATAACATTTTAGAAAGTTTAATGGCTTCGTTTGATTTTGTTTGTAATAATTTTTTAGTTATTGAAGACCGTTTTATCTTTACACAAGAGAAACATTTTTACTTTTATTAATGGATCAGCCTTTGATCAAGGTAATTGTTAATTAGAGTTGTTGTAGTTGAAGTGGTTATTGAGTTACAATCAAAATAATGATTTTTTGTTTTTTTTTTATTTAAGAATATTAACAGTGCAATAAATACATTATTGATATTCTGGTTTAGTTCTAATGGTGAGCTAAACGATTGTGTTACGAGTGAGTCAACGTCCGTCTGTATTATATCGGCAAAGATAGTATCTAACTTTCACTCCACTTGGGTTAAAGCTGACATCTCACTATAAGCCTTATAAGTTAATAAAGGAATCTGGAAGTTATCTTTCTAAAGCAAACTTACATTAACATTTAGAGAGGTTTAGTACTAACATTTAGTAACAAATGACAATAGACTTGAATGAATGAAGTTAATCGAAAAAAGAGTTTACATGCGATAGTTTATTTTAGTTATTTAAAATAATAACTTCTTTACTAAGAAGTTGAAATTTGTTACTTTTTAGATCTATTATTTTATATAAAAGAAACTTAAATAAAAAATCAAACTGTATAAAGTACCAGATTCTGTGCTAAGACGGTCTTGTCGCCGTTGGGCAAATGCTCCTCCAGCGCCAGCACCACGCAGTTGGCGATGATGGTAAGCAGCACCGCGTACTCGAAGGGTGGCCACTCGATGATGAACTTTGTATACCTGGAAATAAAGCACAATTCATAATAAATATATTTGTAATTTTCGTTAAGGAAAAGAAAAAAGATTTTAACCCCTTACCAGACTAAAGTAACACAATAAAAATACCTCTGTAGACAAAAAACAATCTTTATTTCTAACTCGGTTTCCGGCACGATTATATTATTAATATTTTAATCACAATAGGTACCTACTTTTTGTTTACAATTGTTTGTAAGAAACAAAGAAGTAGAATACCACAATAAACTGTATGTAATTATAGAATTTCTAAACACAAATTGCCTGGAGTTTCTGCAGAAATACTATAAGTCTTAGTATACCTATATGATGTGTTAGTATAGTAGAAAAATAAGAATTAAAAATCTGCTCATATGGCATAGGAACGGCTTAGATAAGTTTTTTGTTGACCTTTTTCATTAACGGTGCAGTAGCAATGTTCAACACGCCTCTATCACGAGGATAATACGTTTAAAGAGGAGAAATGAATACAGCGATTACGATCAAAATGAATTATTTTGCATATTGCTTTTTAGATGACGTTACAATGGAATTACTTTACACTTCTCCACTTAAGTAAGCGCAGAAGCTTAAATACAAAATGAAAGGTTACAGAAAAGTGTTTTCCACTGCCCTGATAAAAGAGAAAAAAAACTATTCATCATTAATAAATTATTTAATAAATACAAGTTAATTTTGCTATATCTAATTTTTCATTGTGGTATTAATGTTATGGAATGTAATAATCTATCTAAACAATTAGAAAAGGCGTATTAAAAATACTCCACACAATTGGAATAGGCTACTGGGATATTTACATGCCTTGAATATTTTTTTGATTTTTTATTGTCTTTTGTCTGTACGTGCTTCACACTGAACTGTACCTGTAGATAGATTATTAAATTTCAGAACATTAATACTACAATGAAAAATTAGATATATATTCACAGTTTAGTAGCTTGACGTCCACCTTAAAATCTATGTTTCATCTCTGTTGTATGGGAAGAACCAGAGCTTATCTCTCCGTAGTTTTGGAGGAGGTCATTTAAAATGGACACTGCAGCATAGATTAGCTTTATCTCGTTATACCCTCTTGCACATCAATAACATAAGCTGGGAGTATCTCCCCGAGGTGAAGGATAAAACTTTCTGTGATAAACCGAACACCACGTGGGTGTTACAAAAGGCACAAGGAATTTTGCAAGTTTGCAGCTAAACCGATTTTTAATAATAATTTAATTTCATTAATAATTTTAAAATTAATGAAAATATAGCTAAATAATAAATCCTCATGGGACTGGATTATGAAATTAATACACCATGCTATAATATAATAGCATATAAAGTGTTGTTTTCGGCGGTACTTAAGATAAAGTCATGTAGTTTATATATTGTCAAAATAAGAAATAGAGTAGGGAAAGGGATATAAATATCACTTAGTTCGATACAATAGACGTTTACTGACATCTCGATATAGTACACGCTTTACTAGCGTCAGTGGCGGATTTATCAGGAAGCAAAAGAAGCAATTGCTTTGAAAAATTTGAAAAAAAAATTAAAACTAATTTGAAAATATAAAAATAATTAAAAATATTAAAAATTTTTGAAATAAAATAAAAGTGACATTGACATTTTCAATTCTTCGATGGGCCAGGAAAAAGTCAGTGATTTAAGCCTCCTGTTTATCGAAAAAGACAAGCTTCGAGAACTTGACTTTGATGATATTATTAATCAATTTGCGACTGAAAAAAGTAGAAAGAAGTTGTAATGGAGATGGTTCAAATAATATATTGATTTTGCTAAATTAATCTGTTTTTTGTTTTTAAAAAAGAAGGGGGGGGGGGGGGTTATATTAAAACGAGGGCCTCAAAAATCAGTTTTTGCTTGGGGCCCCGTCTGAGGTAAATCCGGCATTGACTAGCGTTCGCATAGTATTGGCGAACAGTACTGGTGTTCGCGTTAGTGACAAACATTATTCTTGTTACTTTCTATAGTCAACTTGCCTCGCTTCCGATATATTTTTGTTATTTTGATTTCATTAACGATGTGTCGAACCTCGAAAAAGTTGAAAAATTTAACAGTTTTTAGAAAAAAAAATTGTGAAGCAATCTTTACAATCAACATTTTCCAAATAACACTGAATAAACAATTTGAATTCATCTGGTAAACGGTGCAATAGAAAAGAGATCCTTAATCCAGTTCTGAAGTCGTTATTTTGAAAGGAAAATTTATAACTAGCGTAGATATTACGATTTACTGAAACTGGCACGATTCCACGTTTGTAGAGTGGGAACAACGCGTCGAACGCTACGTTTTTGTTCACATCTCTACCGTATACATTTGTGATAAGTATATGCTTCTTATTACGGAGTGACATAAGATACTTTACCAATTGTACGAAGTACAACATTCCGGTTAATATTCCGACTTGTGCCGACCTATATACATAATTCAAGCGATTAAGTACCGATTTTTTTTTGTGCCTGAACATGATATATTTGTATTGTGGTTTTCAAAATGAGAGGTGAAAAGAAGTCTTAGAATTAAAATTTAATCTAAAGAGTAGTTGAATTGGTTTGAATAGGTATGAATAAGACCAAATTAAACCTTGCTGTTGCATTACCTTGCTTGCATTTTCGCAAAAGAAGGACTAACTTTATCAAAACAAAATATAGAAAGTATATCTGTGCATCGGTCAGAACTACATGCATTGATTTAGATTTTTTGACGTGATAACGTCTTATAAATTGGTTGCGGCTGGGAGTCACTTATGAAAAAGTGTAACGCTCGGTAACGTTACGATGAGTCACCGAACGAGAGAGAGGCCCGCCGAATGCCTTGCGTCTCTCTCCCACTCAACTATGATCGGTCTGCCGCGCGCATTGTGCAATTTAATTATATTCATATCAATAAATATTCTACCGAGAAAAAGACGTTGTCACGTAAAATCTTCGCCCGTAAAACCGACTTTACAGGCAAAAAAAAAAAAAAAAAAAAAAAAAAAAAAAAAAAAAAAAAAAAAAAAAAAAAAAAAACCGACTTTTTTTTTAGTATAAATGTTGTTGAACCTGCATGTTTTCTTCTATCATAAACACTACTACTGGCCAGTGCATATTCTTTTAGTTTACATTAAGCATAAAAACCGTCACTCTGTAACCAAGTTTATGTAAATAAACACGATCAGCTACTAAAAATGTATACTGTGCAATTTATATTAAAATACTAGTGGACCCGACAGACGTTGTCCTGCCTGTTATTTTTGCAGTATAGATAAATAACCTAGATACCGTCTGCAGCGCCATCTGCCGGGCTGATTTGTGAATCTAAACCATTCTCAAATCCCCTTGAACACACACAAACAATCATTCAAATCGGTCCAGCCGTTTAGGAGGAGTTCAGTGACATACACACTCACAGAAGAATTATATATATAAAGATAATAAATATTGCAATGACTAAGAATGTAATAGTTTAAACTTAGTTTTATAAATATTCTGGAAATTATAATTAGGTATATCTTCGAGATTGAAAAAGACTTACAATATTTTAATTACCCATGTTAATGTGTATAAAAATGGATACAGCTTGATATGCAACTGGATACTTTTAACTCTAACACACGAAGTTCACATTATTAAATTGGGTAGTTACTGACTTGAACTCAGTCAAGTTTGACCAGTCATCAAATATTTTGAGACTTGGCTAGAAATTTCCTGATTTTGCCTCGTGGATTGGTGAGGTTTTTCAAAATAAAAAAATGGGATATATTAACCATATTTATGCATGAAAAATTTAATACCGCAGATTGATGGGATCACTTTACAAATTACAAATCCATCAGACACCAATAAAAAGTTGAATTGGAGGTTAAGAAATAACATGAGGGAATGTAGTGTTCTTTTATATAACACTAACAAGAATGGATTAGATTTAAATATTGAGAAATGTTTACACATAAAGTTTACACGCAAACGAAACTCCATCGCTTCTTCTTATGAAATAGCGGGTACTACTGTGAAGGAAGTTGATACAGTTGGGGACTTAGGAGTCTTACTTGATAAGAAGCTTACATTTGTACCGCATATGGAACAAGTGATAACCAAAGCTTCGAGAATGCTTGGTTTTACTATAAGAACACTAAAGAGTTTCGGGACGTAAAGACTAAAATACTGCTTTACAACAGCCTTGTGAGAAGTATCTTGGAGTATGGTAGCGTTGTTTGGAGACCACATTATGCAATTCATTCACTAAGAATTGAACGGGTACAAAAACGACTTCTTCGACACCTATATTACTGTACAGGTCTTTCTAATAAGCGGATAAGTTATGACACCCAACTTACACACTTTAATATTGTTAAACTCTCTAAACGAAGAAGGATATCGGATTTATGTTTCCTTTTTAAGTTGCTACGGAATGAAATTGATTGTCCGGACTTGTTGGAACGAAATAGCATCAGGGTACCTTATAGACTCCCACGGAAACCCGTCAAGCTTCTCTCCCCTCCGTTTCGACGTAGTGTGTTGGGATCATACTCTCCTATCTGTCGTATGGGCAAACTTTATAATCAGTATTGTGACTGCACTGATATTAATTTTGTCTCCCTCATATCTTTTAAGGCCAATTTGTCCAATGCCATAGAAAGTGAGTGTCAGGTTTAGTCTGTGCGTTTTATTGGTAACTATGTAAAGTACACAAGTGTATTTGTATTTAAGAATCTTCTTATTACTATTATTGTATAATAAACTTGGGACCGGTTTCGAAAGGTTCGGTTAGTAATTTACTCATATTGTAAATTACTAAAAACCTGTAAATTCTTTTTCACTTTTGCATTAAACCAGAAGCCAGTGCTTCATCATAGATTGTGAAACAGGCTCCTAGTGTCATAGTCTACATATTTTTTGGTGTCTATTTATAGAATAATATTGTCTTACTGTCTTGCATGAGGTGTTTATCTATAATTGACTGTGTACTAAGATAAATAGCAACATATGAACCAAAGCATTTTAGCATAATATTTTGTGCATAATTTGTTGATAAACCAATAAATAAATAAATAAATAAAAAATAAATATAACACTAGCGGCTCGTCCCGTCTTCGCAAGAGTGGACAAAATTCATAAATATAGCCTATGTTACTCAGCGTGAATGTAGCTTTCTAATGGTGAAAGAATTTTTGAAATCGGCTTAGTAGTTTTTGAGTTTATTCATTGCAAACATACAAAAATACAAATCTTTCCTCTTTATAATATTAGTGTAGATGAATAACTTCTTCATAAAAATATCGCGTTAATAATGATAACTTGCCGTAATTACGTTCTATCCTACAACTCTGATCTGAACCCAGACATACGAAGCTTTATGCAAATAACTATCTTGAAATTCCATTTCACGAAATGCACACTGCGGCTGGGTCACAGACATTCTGATATTATCATCATTTTGATGTCTGTGTAAGTTTCATCTGTATCCATTTATAAATATTCAATTAGTGCCTTAATTTCTACTGCAACGTTGCCACTTTGCTATTATGTTAATTGTATTTTAATTCGCTGTTTGCTAAGCCGGAGTGCTCGTATTCGTTGTTTTCGTTTTGAGAATTATAAACTTTGTTATTTGACTGTGCTTTTTAATCGAAAGTAAATATGAATAGTAAAGTAGATACTACTTCTACTTTATCATTTCCGATTTAACTAAAATAGTGATGTAACATTTTCTGTAGTATAATTGAGAGCATACTAGAAGTGACGTCATGAATATCGCATTGAGGATTCTGTGTGAATATGCAGGGACAAATTTAACTCTACTAACGAGTCGAGTAGCTGGTGAAATAGAGGGGAAGTAAAGAGGAATCTCTATCTTAATTTAGTTTAAGCGTATTTAGTACTCTACGGTGAAAATAATCCGTTGATTTATGTTAATCATGAGTAAAGAAATTAAATTAAATGACATGAAAATAACTTTATTCAAATGCACTTTAAATAAGTTGTTTCGAATCGTCCAACATTTTGACCTACCACCCATTCAGGACGTCTTTTAACTGACAAGAAGAATGGGCGCAAGAAACTCGTCAGCTTTAACAGAAGTAACGACATTTACAATATAACACGTCGTCACCATACATAATCCACAAAAAAAAAAACAAAATTATTATGTTACTGACAATACTAATAGTGTTATGATATCATTATTTCGTTGATTACATCAAAGTCAACAAGTATCTGTACTTACTTAAAGTAAGTATCCCTATAACAAATATCTGTACTTACTTAAAGTATGTACAATATCCATAGAAGTACGGTAAAAAAGCTAATTTTTCTTCTTAGCTTTCATATTCTATCAATGCTGTTTACATTCGTATATTTGGTAGTGTATTTAGAACTCAATCGTGTAACGATTACGTTGACATAGGTACGTTATTATGAGCAACGAAATGTACCTGTATACAACAAAAAACCGAAAAAGAGACCGTAAACCGCAAAAAACAGACAGTTTTAGAAAAGCAAATAAATAATTTAATGTAACAAGGCTACATGGTGTAAACAGCACATATGTACTCGTGACTGTATACATGCAGTGCAGTGGTTATTTTTCCTTTGTTTTTCAACAGATTTTAGTTTTTATTGTTTAGTAGCTATTGTCGCATTTGAGTGTTATCAATAGGAATATTTTAGAAACTTGTCCATTCCTTCGCATAAAGTAAATTGCGGTTGAATATCTACTTCTAAGCGACCACTATACATATACTCGAAGAATACTGAACTGTATTGAATGTTTAGTCTACAGTATATTAACTTTAAAAACTGTCAAATATCGCTATCTTTTTTACACATAGATTTTAATTATGGTTGAGAAAAATAGACAGATTGTGGGTGTGCTGTTTTCTGTACTTCATGAATATTATAAACAGTAACCTAGCGACCGAACTTGGCTCGTTATAACAACGGTTGCCTTGCAACCGAACCAAAGTAGGCATATAGTAAAAAGAAAAAATATTTGCGTAACATTGCGCCATTACAACAATTTAAAAATCTAAAAATTCCTCGTTTCTCAGTGACCAAAAAAGAATAAAATAACCCGGCGGGACCAAGCAAGGGGCCACTCAAAACGTGGGGGCCATATGTGCTCGATGGTGGGGGCGCATGTTACAGGTAAATATTTGGTAATGACTGTATATTATTCGATAAAAGAAGAGAAGGTACCGTGCATATAACAACGAAAAATTATTGTAAAGCCTAAAATATACAATAAGTTTTTTTAATTTGTATGTAAAAAGGCAAAGCGACAATCCTACACGTAGACAAACTATTTTTTTGATAATTCATTGCTTTAATCACAATACTTTACCAGAGTTTCCACTATGCAGTTATCCCTAAAAATACTATTTTTCAATCGAGTGTAGTTTTTTAGGATTTATGATAATTTTCCGGGGTTATATTTGTGGTATTCTATGTACCATATTCGGTATTGTACAGGCATTACGGAACACCCTGTAGTATATGAAATATAAGCAAACAGATTAATAAAAGAGCTTTTTGAGTCTACCATTTAAAGCATCGCTGATGATAATTTCGCCGTCGCGTGCATCACAGCTATTTAGCCACCAGTTAAGACACAAACGCATTATTAGAATTATGATAAAATCGGTGTGAGTGTATAAAAACTTGACATATCAAAGTTATTGTAATGTGATCACATTGAACTGTCATTATTTTCGATCGGTTTTTGTCTTTTTTATCACAATGCTTGATCATATTTTAGTCTGAAATGAAGTTGATTAAGTTTACCATATTAAATTAAAATCTTTTTGTTGCCATTATTAATGGTAAGTTGATGTAAAATTATTGTTTAGTTTAGTCATTAAAAGAAAATATTTTTGAAGTAAAACTTCTTTAGGCGCGACTTGAGGGTAACTCAGTTTTTTTTTTGACGGAAGTAACGCTCTATAGTCGATAGTTCGTTTATATAATTTCTGCTATTTAAAATCTTAACTTTAATCACTTAGTAATCTTTACAGATTACACGCACACATTTTTTATAAGTTTCATTTAAGTTGTGCTTCACCTAAAATAAAAATCTATATTCAAAACCATCTGTCTCTCAATCGCACACACTGCATATCTATATATACTTATTAATATTTCAACAACTAAAGCTACTTGCATATGTTTTTTTTTCTTTTGCTCACATATCTCATCTTTGCGTTATACATTATATCCTGAATAATAAACAATAGAGTGAGTTTACAGTTAGTGACGTTTATATATTACTAGCGGCTCGTCCCGGCTTCGCACGGGTGGACAAAATTCTTTTCATTTTTTCTAGCATTCAATATAGCCTATTTAATAGGCGAAAGAATTTTTAAAATCGGTTCAGTAGATCCCGAGATTACCCCTTACAATTTAACAAATATACAAACACACAAACTTTACTTCTTTATAATATTAGTATAGATTTAGCTTTAACACCTCTCAAATTCTGCATACACATTGTCAGGGGTTAAGAAAAGAACATATGGTGCTTCTTTTTCCACGTGTGTAGAAGCGGGTAAATTAATTTCATGATGCCATTGTAAATAACGTATCAAGTTGCACATTTTGCCTGCAGTAGTCGAAAACATATTCTTTCAATGGGTAAACTTGAATTATCTAGATATATTTTATGATAGCACACTATATTATAGTATAAAAATCACTTGTCTACACTAATATTATAAAGAGGAATGATTTGTGTTTTTGTATGTTTGCAATGAATAAACTCAAAAACTACTACGTCGATTTCAAAAATTCTTTCACCATTGGAAAGCTACATTCACGCTGAGTAACATAGGCTACATTTAATGCTAGAAAAAATTTCAAGAAATTTGTCAACTCGTGCGAAGCCGCGAGTCGGATTTATAAAAATAATATCTCAGAATTCTATAATATCGTTTGGGTATCTATTTTTGGGTTTATTATTTGTCTCATGTATCCATGTGGTTTTATTTTAGAATTATTATTGCTCTTGCTAGTTATATATAACTTAAATGCAAAGTAACTTACCTCCGAATAGGATTTTCGTTGGCAAATATAAAGAGCGAGCTGGGCCCCGGAGCAGCGGGCTGGTGCGCGCCGCCCATGGTATCAGCTGGCGCCGCGCGAGCCTGCGCACCCGCCGCCTCCTGCGCTGCCGCCAACCTGGAATGCATAAGCGAAAGATTTGAATGCAAACTCCTTACTATATTTTAATGTCATCATCGAAAGACGTCTATGGTTAACCACAATCTCCGTGATTGATGAGCGGGTTAAAGATCGCAGTTAAATCGCAGTTTTTCTCCCTTTATATATGTGTTACTGAATTTCTTGAATTAAGGAAACTTTTCTAGCGCCTCTTAAACTAATTAGGAAAAATATAGTTTTTCAAATTTAAATAAAACCACATTGCCATATTAGTTGCGTATTTAATTATGACTTTTATATTTAATCCTGACTTTTTGACTTCAGACTTCAACTTCGACTTACAGGAGTGATCAATGTTATTGGTATCAATACCATTAAAATAAGAACAAAACAATTGAATGCGCAGCTAATACGCTAAAAGTGGTTTTATATAATTTTATGAAAGGCTCGGAAGGGTAAAAACTAAATATAATTTACCAAATTTATAAAATTAATATAGTTATTAAAGGACAATAACTCCAAGCATTTCTATCTTATAAATAAATCATCAATTCTGTAATAGATTTTGCTATAACCCCCTAAAAACCCAATAAGGATTTTTGGGTACTTACAACTGCAGATGTAGCTGCAACCACCGATTTAACATGATTTGCGAAGAATGGAGTGTACCTATGGATTTCTAGTATGTCGAAGAACGACGTAGATTTTCGTTACCCATCTAATAAGCGACTTTTGCAAAAGTTGCTTAACTTCACTTATTTAAAGTTGAAGGTGTTAACCAATGCGCTATCGTGCTCTTAAGATATGTTCATATATAGTCAACTTGTTTTATTCACAATAAATTGGGCAATGACGACACAACTTGTCAGCCAATAGTAATTCCCTAGTCGTAGATGGTGGATTTTATTCGCTTAATAACACAATTATCTCTTTTTTGAGATTTGGATGAGAGGGAAAGACTAAGAGGCTTAATCCTCCTACATCTCTCTTAATACATCGATCTCAATTTAAACTTGGTGTTTAACTTATTAAGTGACCATTGATTATAACTAGGATTCTCTTTCGGTGGCCGAGGTATCAAACTAGTTGTCTGTATATCGTTTTATAAATACGCTCAAACAAAACAAAAATATTGCCAAAACATTTAACTATTAGTTATGAATTGTTCATCTTGTTTCGTGTAGTACTCACATTTCGGCATCACTTCCGTAACTGTATTGTTTACGAACAATAATAAACAGTTCAAATTGTTTTTATAAAAACACGTTTGTTCCAATACGGGCTCGTAGCGTGCCATTACAATATAAAACAAACCTGCATGTTACCAGGAAACATAGCTGCTTATAACATCATCGCAATTACCACGTAATGTTTATACTAAACTACTAAATTAAGTAAATGTTTAAAATTTTAGCACTGGCATTAATTATGCAATTGATGTTCTTATACATCTATACATATAAAGAAAATTGGAATGTCTGTTTGTAATATCGAAATAACCGTTTTTTACTACATGCATATGAATATATATGCGGTACATACACCAAAATAACATTTTTTACAATTGTTGTCTGTCTGTCTGTTTGTTGCGGCTAATCTGCGAAATAACTGGACCGATTTTGACAGGACTTTAATTGGCAGATAGCTGATGTCATAAGGAGTAACTTTGGCTACTGAGCCACGGCAACTTGTGGCTGGGTCAGCTAGTATGAAATAAATATATAATATACTACGAGATATTTATTATAGAATTTCATATTTATTCCCCATAATTCCTGTTGCCTTCATTCCCAATATAGTTTCTTCAGTAAGAATGTCTTATGTATCTTCAAATATTTTATGTTCTAAAGTGATAGTCATAATTTGATAATCCTAACTTGAAATTGTAATATATTTTCATACTTTAATTATAGTGCCTATGGTCTTTCGTACTTATGTTAACGTTCCTAAACTAGGAATAATGAAATTAGGGGAATGAATTATTAGGACAATCGTAACTAAGGACTAAAATGGTTCGAAAAATAGAAATTAATATGGCGAATTTATGAATATACAATAGAGAATGCGTCAGTAACAGATAGGCTTATGTTAGCTTGGTAATTAGGATTTTTTTGTTATTTTCCACTATACAACATAAATATCTTAGCAACAACTATAGAACCGCTCTCTGTTACTCGGTATAGGCTGAGGGTATAGGTTATGAAAATAACCTAAATAATCATAATAAATCATAATAAATAATTTGGAATCTCAATTCTATTTAGGCACTACTTACACTAAGCAAATTCCAGTTTTGAATAATTAAGTAAGTAACCTTTGAAATACACTGTATTTGCATTTTAACTACCAATAAAATACATAAAATTTTGCAAAAAAAGAATCATTTAGGTGCTTAATTAAAGTAAAAATACATGTTCTTATTTATAAATAATGTTCGTAAAACTTTTTAGAAAACATCCAAATTTGGTAAAACAAACCAGGATTCAGAAAACTTTGTTGTCCTTCTTATAGTCTACAGAAAGCGTACGTTGATTACTTTCAACGTCATTAGTTGCTTTTAACGGCATCCGAAAATGTGAAAGGGTTGTGCTATACTACACATACGGCTATACATATACTCAAAATGTATAAAATATCATTTCAAAATGACATAGAAAAATACCCGGCGGGGTCAACCCCGCCGGGTTATTTTATTCTTCTTTGGTCACTGAAAAACGTGGGATTTTTAGATTTTTAAATCTAGTATTTTTATTTTATTCTTTTTAATTATTAACTCAACGAAGCAACCATGTGCTACGCAACAATCGGATAAGCCCCATATAAAAGTAAAAGTTGCCGAAAGTTGACCTGAAAGTGCACCTAGAAAGTTGAAAGTTGTTTAAGCGTGCATTGTCATCGGGTTCTGAGCTACCCTGAAAGTTTCAACTCGCTAGGTGTTCGGGAAGTGCCTCAAAATTGAAATACAAGATTCCAACCGGACAGACAAGACGACAGACAAGCAAACAGACAAGAAAGCGACCTAAGAAAAACGTGGGAACTACCTAACAATGGCACTTTAATCAAAATAACATTTTATCATTTAAGTAACAATACTCGCTTTTTGATTACCGCGTATTCCAGGTACGAGTAGTTAACAATCTCTAATTGATTCCTATTAGCAGTAGTAGTTTATATTTCGTCATATACACATGAAAAGAGAAAGTTGCTGTAATTTCAAAAAAATCCAGTCATATCTAGAAATTTTTTGAGCAACATAAAAATACTAATATGAAAAAGTGCTGTTTTCAACTTATAGAAAGTATAAACAATTTTATTATTTTTTACAGATATTAAATCCTCTATAGCAGATGAGTATATTTTGTTGTAAGAGCATATAAACAGGTATATGAAGATCTTCGTTACCCCTACCTTTTTTTTACCTAATGAAGTTAACGGTCTATGTATGTTTATATGGATGTTCGATCGTAGCTCAAAAACTACTGGGCTCAATTTGACAAATGAGGTATCGTTAGAAGCTCCTTGATTACCTTTGATTGGCTACGAGACATCATAGTAAACTCAATATAACGCCGTCTAGGTGATATGAAAACCACTATCAAAAATAATTTAATCGAAATATGGTATGTTGGTATGAGGTCGTGTTCAATTTGGAGATATATATACATATATATTTTACTAGCTGACACAGCAACGCGTTGCTGTGTTATAAATTAAAATAAAACCTATCCTATCTTTTAAGTTAGATCAAATAACAGATAGTTACGAAGTTTGACCAAAATCGGTTAAGTAGTTTAGGAGTCCATCGCGGACAAACAACGTGACACGTAATTTATATATATTAAGATAAATATATCAAAAGTGAATGCAACCTCCGGCTTCACCTCAATCCGAAACGATGTTATTTCAGGTGATTTGTCGTTGCCTAACTGGCTTGTTTTTTTTTCGGATTGTTTTTGGCATAGCCAGATTTAAGGTTCTTTCCGTAGTCGAGTTTCTTTAAGTTTAAGGCTTTCAAATTTATATAACAGTTTATAGTTATTATAATTTATTTTGTTTTATGCATTTTTTCAATGCTATCTTATAAGATATATTATTTCAATAGTATTTAGTAAATATCGACTCGGCTCACAAGTGAATTCTCAGGCGGAAATAGAACCCGCATTTTTACATTTGTAAAAATGTTTCTTTTGAATACGAAAGGATGTTCCTCTCATTGATGAGACAAGCGTTGTCTCATCAATGAGAGGCTTAGAGCGTTAAACCAGAAAGGTAGAAAATTTTGACGGGTAGCAAGACTTGGTAGCTCAATTGGGAGAGCATTGGACCTAACTTCCAAAGGTTGCGGGTTAGTTAGGTTAGTTAGTTGCCTGAGAAATTCACTTGTGAGCCGAGTCGATTTTTTCTAGTATTTTTCTATAAAAATAATATGTTAAGCAATTAAGTGATTAACTGGAAGTACATAACGCATTAAATTGTTATTAATTATGCTATAATAGTTCTTACGAATTTCATCTACTTCCTTTATGTTAAAAAAAGTTAACAAAATTCGCCAAAAAAAGGCAAGTAAGTCTCAGTATCCTTTTCGTTACGGTATCTCACCGCGATTGCCTAAAAATCGTGGTTACGAATCCCATTTGACGAAACATTTTTCTATACATACTTCAGTGTTAGGTCCATAGGTTCCCTATGTAATTAGTTTCATACTTGCTATGACAATAAAGTTCTATCACTCTATGGTACAAGGTTGATGAAAGTTATTCCCCTGAGTAATTCTACCATAAAAAGTCACCTCAATTAGCAGTATTATTATACATATTGAATCATTGCCGTTGAAGGTTTAATGTGTATATACGTACACAAAGTGACCTTATATATGACACAACAAATTGAATAGATGTAAAATGTAGGGCGTTCTATCGTACGCCGCCACGTGACGAGTCGACGAGCTACAAATGGTTGCATTAGGTTAATTAAAGCTTTCTACAGCAGAGCTGTAAGAATTGCGAGTGTCAAAGTGAACCACGGAGTGGTTATGAAGGGAGTATGAGCTTTATTTTTTTATTTATGTCGTTATATCTCTTAAATGTAATTATTTAATCTAGCGATTTTATATGTCAGAGTGCCCCTGATAGTTTAATTTAATTTCATTGGGATATTTTCAGATCACAAACTTGGTTGCCGATAAGAGTTTATTAGGTTAACAAACAATTAGAGTTCAATTGTTTATAAATAAAATTACCTTCAATTTAAATATGATTTTAATCTTCTACATTTAATGTGTAGCGTTGTGGTATACTTAGTTAACATGACAAAGATATGGGAATAATGAAATACAAAATAATACAAGATCACTGGGCCAAGCAGTAAACAAAATATTAAGTCACAAAAATTTCAGCACATATCGGATGAAAAGTTTAAATTGCGTACGAGAAAACGACAATATGTCAGCACAAAGAAAGCTATTGTTATAATTTTATATGACGTTTGGCTAGTACTCATATTAAGCATACTATAACTAGGAGCCTAACAAACTGTGAATAAGACTTATAATATAGACTATTATAAACCACTATGAAGATTTCTCTACGCCTACCGATAGTTATGTCTCGCAGGTCACTTCAAATTCTTTTTGGATCCGTGATATGCTAAGATACATTCAATTAAAACTTACAGTGGAATATTTTCATATAACTGTACAATGAACGTACATATTTTTCGCAACATTCTAAACATACAACTAGCATTCTATAACAGGCAGTCTATAGCTACTCGTATAAAGTCTTACCTGATTATTTATGACATAACATCTATTGAGAATTCCAATTGACTAGAGACACGGTCACATTAGCTACGTTGGGTACTACAAGTCTGCGGTGCTCATGTGTGGTTTTGATAAGCTTTCTCTCTAGGGATGGGCCTACCCGAAAAGGATACGACCGAATCCTTTGCCGCTTTACTATCCTTATGATTTCGATGCGAATACGTCTTTTGGGAAATACCATGCTCGGTGCTAATTTGACATTACTCATTTCCGTTATTAAATGTTTTAATTGAAATAGGAAATGTTGGGATTTGAACCCAAAATTGTATGATTGATATTGGTTTGAAAATAGGCAACTTATTGACCTATCCTCACTCATGCGTAAAGTCTGAAAGAGTTACTGTTGGGTAAATATAAAGTTGAATATCTACAGTTCAAAGTCAAAAAGAACATATAATCAATAAATTGTCTAGTTATATTACACTCGAGAGCAATGAATCCGGGTCACTTAAAGAATGTTAAAAATCTCGGAAACTAAAAATGATAAGTTAATGCAATAAATTGTATTTAATAGACAATGTAATACTCCTTAAATGAAAGTAAAAAAAATATGAGTCACCATACATTTTATTAACACAAAATTACATAAAGAAAAAAACTGCTGATCTCTCCTTAAAACAAAAATAGGAAACATGAAATGTTTGAACTTTATTACGATTTTCTTGAATTTTAATACTTCGTATTGCCTCCTCGTGCTTCCATTACTGCGTTTACGCGGTTTGGCATGCTGTACACCAAGTTCCTTATACGATTTTGGGGAATATTCTCCCATTCCTCTGTGAGAGCAATTTTGAGCTCACGAAGCGTGATTGGGGGAGGGTTTCGTTGTTTTACGCATCTGCCTAGCTCGTCCCAAGCATGCTCGATCGAGTTGATATCCGGGCTGCGCGCTGGCCACTCCATACGAGTAATGTTCATATCTTGAAGGTAGTCATTTACAATCCTACCCGTATGAGGTCGGGCATTGTCATGCATAAATATAGCATCCTCACCTAAATTGACCATAAATGGACCAACGTGATCATTGAGGATTTCTTCCACATATCTTACGCTAGTTAAAGAGCCGTTTTCTATGATCACCAGCTCTGTGCGACTTTCAGAAGAAATTCCGGCCCACACAAGTACAGACCCACCACCGTAGGCTACTTTTTCTTCGATGCATGCTTGCTTGAATCTTTCCCTTGGTCTTCGATACACTCTGTGTCTTCCATCGTGCTTGTAGAGCATAAATTTTGATTCGTCGGAGAACATAACTTTTGACCAATCTTCAATACTCCAATTTACGTGGCTCTGGGCATATCTTAGTCTTAAAATAAGATGCCCACGCTCCAGTTTAGGGCCGTTTGCAGGTCTAAGGGGTTTTAAGTTAGATTCAGCAAGCCGACGTCTTACTTTCCATGCACTTGGGTTACTTCCTCCGAGGCGTCGAAACTGATTGGTGAGTTCAGTTCCTGTGAGAAAGCGATTTCGATGCATGGTGTTCACCAAGTGTCGGTCTTCTCGTGCTGTGGTACACCTGGTTCTGCCCGTTCCTGGTCTGCGTAGGTTAGAACCAGTTTCTTCGTAACGTCGGAGAACTCTTTGTACTGTTGACAGCGACACACCGACAGTCCTGGCTGTATCGCGCTGACTCCGGCCGGTTTCCAGCATTGTAAGTATTCTGGTGCATTCTTCAGGCGTAAGCGACATAATTTCAGCTTGAATAATGAATATAGAGTACTATCAACATGGTTTATGTACCCACATAAATGACAGATTACAAACAAAAGCAAAACCAAATGCTGTAATTTCGTAGTTCCATCTTCGAAAGTGGCCCTTTCTCAAATTTGTTTTTTTTATGATATAACTTTACAATAACTAAGAAGTTTTAATACCTTCATTTAAGGAGTATTACATTGTCTATTAAATACAATTTATTGCATTAACCTAGCATTTTTAGTTTCCGAGATTTTTAGGATTCTTTAAGTGACCCGGATTCATTGCTCTCGAGTGTATTAACAGTAAATTACTACCTCATTATATTTATTGGTATTATTTTTAGCTTCGCTTTGCTTTGGTATATTTTTTTTGATAATACATACTTATTTTTTTTGATAGACATACATAATTTAGCCAGCATGTTATATAAAAGGTATATTTTGATATAACATGCTAGCTAGTAAAAATATCTAACCTAACCTAACCTGCATTGTATATTTGACTTTATGCCAAAATACATTAGGTATAAAAATACAAATAATACCTATTTATTACCTTTACTTTTCTTACTATACTACATTAGGTTCATTTTCTCGTTAAAGGTTATTAAACCATGGTATCAATAAGTACCTACGTCATTTCTATTTTTAAGTTTACGTGTTAAAGCAGTAAGAAATTGGACGTTACGTTTCATGTATTCTATTTCTCGATAATATTGTAACATGTTGAAAGGGTGAATGTCAAAAAAGTTAGCGACGCCAACTGTGGTGAGTGAATCGAACGATGTAAATGACCCTCCACATTTAGATCTAGGTCAATAGAGTAGTTATGGCAAGAATAGACGCCTATTTGGGGAATGTGCTTATAAAAAAAACAATTAATGGATTCCTGTTACTAGTCGACCGTTGTCCAGACGACCATTGGCTATCGGCACCGTTCCTGCCTTTTGCGCCGGGCCTGGGTTCGAGTCCCAAAAAGGACAGATGTTTGTGTTATAAATGCGAACATTTGTACCTGAGCCATGTGTATTTATATATTTCTATTTATTTATTTATTGGACAACCAACAAGAACATCACTTATAACAGTTATATACATCATATTTATAAGACATTTCAAAGTGACGCCTTTATTAAAGGCTGCCTCGGCATGCACAAAAATGTTTAGCAAGCTTACATATAATTCAAATAACAGATCATAAAGCAAATTGAAAATGCTTTGAACAAAGTGTAGGTACTGAACCAATCCATGGCAGCTGCACAGCCCTACGATGCACTCATCTTGGGATCGAGCTACACTCACTAGTGCAACTGTCATGGTCCCACAGCGCAGCTACTCACAACTTAAGTGATACAGCCTTAGAAAAAAATCCGGGTAATAATCTATAAATATTAAATAAGTATATAACATATATGTATGTCTATCTTTTAGCCTGGTATCCATTAAACAAGCCTTATAGTGCTTACTTTGGGGTGGGCCATTGTTTAAAGAGTAAGAAATATTATTATAATTATATATTGTCTTGAGAAGGCATTTAAATAAAATATCTTTAGAAATACCACGATGTTTCATTTGGTGATCAACTGGTTGTGTTGTAAAGGGTTATCATTACATTTAAAGGGTTCGTAAAAAGCGACTAATGGTACTGGAGATAATGGTTTATCTACCATATACAACGATATGGGCAACAGCACCGAACAATTGTCTTTTACTGAGATTTTCAACCCGCCTACCAAACGTGCAAAATCTGCAAAAAAACGTGCTTGCGTTCAGCGGTGGACGTCTTATGGAATATTATATTTGTTCTTTTTTTTATTGAATGTGTCGAAACGAGAGAGATAGGCGCGGGAGTAATAGAAGTAACAATTCTCTTATTATATAAAAAAATAAAGATTACTAACAATGAGACAAATATATTATGTATAATCCAGCTAGCTCTTCTTGGTGATACTTATATTTATGTTACGAGTGGGTCTACGATCGCAGTATATCGGTGGGGTTTGAACTCAGACCGCTAGGTCTAAACTGACATCTCAATTCATAGGCTTCGACTGTCACTTATATTAATTTTATTATTATTTCTAAGCGATTCAACTTTCTTTCTAATAGACTTACGGTTTGTTTTGCTTTTGCCACTACGAACTGTTTCCGAAACCTTATGTAATTATTTGATACAATATGTAAAATAGAATGGTCTATATAATCGGGGAAATTCATACACAACTTATAAAATCGCAGTTGCTGTCACTGGATGAAAATGGAATGGTACTAGCAAGTCAATCATTACCATGCACTTTATGAGAAAAAAAAGTTAACTTTTCGGTAAGTTATCCGATTACTACGTTAGTAAGAATTTACATTCTTCAATACTATTCTATAATACAATGCAATTACTGCAGAAACGGGCCAAGTACGGACTAAAAACGAGATTGCCATTAAACACACAGTTTTTTTTCTTTATTTTTTTTTGCAATACATGCTTAGATAACGACCAAATTAAACAAAATAACGAGCTATTAAGATAATGTTAATAAAAAATATTAGTAATAAAAAATATTTTATACAGAAAAATATCTATACCAATCAGCAATTTCAAAGTTATATAACTTGGCCATAAACATAAGACTATTTGTTTCAATTTTTTAATCACTTTCTTCCTAATTATTTGGAATCTCGACCATCTCCGTGTATTTGACGCTGACAATGCCAGCGATGTGTAAAGGAACTTGGGGTGGGGTTGCGGTGTAAGGCAAGGTTCGCGAAGGGCGAAGGGGGGAGTTATCGGCCTCGTTGAAGGACGCCGAGCATCTTGCCGTCACCGTTTCATTAGTATACTAGAATGACCACAGTGTATACAGTCTGTTTTTATTATTATGGTTGGTATTAAAAGGAGTAAATTCATCGGTCGTGATGTAAACTTTGAACAAAGTGGATCGAGTTCAAACTTTACCGATGTGCTACAGACGTGTACTCATTCGTAATTTAAGCACTTATCTGATCACAAGATGTATTCGTAATGTATTCGATGCCTTTAACAAAATCTGGGGAAATCTATAATCTAAGATCACAGTGGTTTTGTGTTTGTCTGTCCGCTCTTTTTCCCGCTCTTTTTCCATTGTATCAATAACGTTACCATAGCAACGCGTAAACCGCAAGTAGTTCGTCTACCGGACGCTAGATGGCGCTAATGAAAAATATTTGATAATAGAAAAAATTTAAAGAATTTTGTCCACCTGTGCTAAGCCGGGACGTGCCGCACGTATATACTCTAAGAACACAAACTTGTTGTTTGTGTGTTTGTCTGTCCGCTCTTTTTCCATTGTATGCGCGTTACCATAGCAACGCGTTACCGGGTCAGCTAATTGTTACAAAGAACATTGCAAATTATGAAATGACCCACCTAGGATACCTTAAAAAGGGAATAAAAAATTCTTATTGTTTTTTTAATGTGGAAAGTATTGTAAATTCTCATATAAAGGTTTACTCGTTCAGTTAACTTGGTGAGTTTGTAGCGTTATATGAGTTGACTCTTTACCGCACGTTAAATGTCTTCCGGAAGCAATATACCTGTAGGTTTTACACCAAATCTCGTGTTTTTCTAAGGCTTTTAAGTTACTCGTGTTTCTACGCTTTTTATTTGAACTTAACAATGTAAAGCCATAGTTTCAAAATTAACAAACCTTTAAAAATATTTGTAAGTAGGTAAATCGCACTTCCGATATTTAGTAATAATATTATTTGCTTTAGTATAGCCCGTTGTACTCAGAAAAAACCAGCAACAAACTCAGTAAGGTAAAAATTTTCGCCATTTTTTGTTTGTTATCGAGTTTTGCCAATAGATTTTTGCGAAATATGTCTTCAGGTTTTCAATATAAACGTTACAAAGCATCCGTTTTAGTCTGTTTAAGCAGACAAATATATGAACGACATTTTCATCACTGCAAACTGAATTCTGTATCTCAATTTGACAATCGGATCTTCTACTAATAATTAGTCTCTCAGAAGAAGGGACTTTAATTACAGTCTGACCAAACTTCTAAAAAATACTTGTTTCAGAAAACTAAACAAAATCGTTGAAGTTGTGAGTGTTATTGCAAATACATGACTAGCTCATTAACCAACGACGTCCTGAACTTAGATTCTACTTTAGAATGCATTAGAATTCTACTCTTAGTTATTTCAAGTTTGAGCATTTCTGTACTCTGTAGTGTAGTTTTTAAGATTATATTTTCTAAAAAAACAGTGAAGAAAAGCAAATAACCCGGTGCATTTAAAAGAAATATCATTGATTTTCATTACATTTATTTAAAAGCATTACTTTATAAAAGTTATGGAACATGCACAGTGTTTCCCTTATTTCCTTTTGCTCTGCAGGCCTAGATAAATAAAACCAATAAAACAAATAACATTTCGTAAAAGGTTTGTGAGAAAAATAAAATTCATTTAAAGGAGCAAATTGATATATAGGTAAGTTAAATTATCATATACATAGCTGTTGGTTATCTACACTAATATTATAAAGAGGAAAGATTTGTATTTTTGTATGTTTGCAATGAATAAACTCAAAAACTACTGAGCCGATTTCAAAAATTCTTTAACCATTGGAAAGCTACAGTTACACTGAGTAACATAGGCTATATTTAATGTAAGAATTTCTTTTTAATAATTTTGTCCACCCGTGCAAAGCCGGGACGGGTCGCTATTCATATCATAAAATAATATTATATATGTAATTCTAAAACGTATAAAGTATTACTTAAATATTTTAATTATTCATAAGTAGGTTTATTAGGTATCATCTTAAATGAAAACTATATATTAATAATATTCATGGAATGCGTTTTTCTAACAACATAACATACACGACACAACTATATTATGCTATCATAATCCTAACTTGTTAACTTAATTGTAAATGTAATGTAAGTACTTACGTAGACATAATACACGGATATTCATTTGTCACTTCAATCACAGTTTAAATTATATTATTTTACACAAATTTATGAATTATAACAAATACCTCTACTGTGAGACAAACAACAAACTGGCAATTTAACAATATGAAAATACCCACAATTTCTTTTACAAAATCTGTGAAGTAAAGTTTATTGAAATAACGATGATGCAATATTTTGTATTCTGTACTATAAATAGTGACAGAAGCAGAAGACGGAAGCTATATATAACCAATTTATATAAGCTATATATAAGCCTGGAGTGTAATGCTTAAATAATAGTTTTTTGCAGATTACATTATTTACAATGGAATTATTGGAAGTCAAAGTTCCCATAACTTCTAGTTCTTAGTAACGGGTAACCGTATACAGAGGAGAAACCACAAGAAACTATAGGGAACTGAACTCGAAAAGCGCACAAGATTGCTATTACCCATCTTCGCTATTGCAGCAACTTACCGCACTAGTATGTTAATGTAAATTTAAAAAAAGTGTTTTAATGCTAGTGAATATATAAGTTATTTATTTTGTTATTTTCTTTGATTATATAATGGCAATGTATAATGTGTGTACAACGTGAGGAAACGTATCTATCTATCATATCTATCTATCTTTATATAAATATACTAGCTGCCTAGGCCAAGCGTTGCTGTGTCATGAATCAAAATAAATTATATAATGTCCTAAGTCGGAACAAATCTAGCGAAATGAAAAAAAACCGGCCAAGTGCGAGTCGGACTCGCGCGCGAAGGGTTCCGTACCATTGACTAGGTAAGTAACAGTAGGTACACAAAATTTATAATATTTATTATTTAAGTCAAAATACAACTGAGTGTTTTGTGAATATTTCAAGTGCCTACCTGTTGCCATTATCGAGCAAAAATGGGCAAAAAAAATCGCGTTTTTTGTATGGGAGCCCCTATATATTTATTTTATGTACTTTTTAGTATTTATTGTTATAGCGGCAACAGAAATTTAAAAAATCATCTGTCTAGTTATTACGGTTCCTGATATACAGCGAAGTCTTAGTAATAGGGTCCCAATTTACCCTTTGGGTACGGAACCCCAAAAATCAATCATCATTATCGGTTTAGTAGTTTTGGATTTCATTACAATCAAACACTGTAACAGGGAATTTTTATATATGTAAATTCATAAAATACAATTAAATAAAAATGAATCTACATATTGTTTTGATCATAAATTAACAATTTAATACTTATTAGTCAGATATTATATAACGTTATCACGAAAATTATAAAAATAACGTTGCTTGTAACGTTAGTTACATAATAATAAGCTGTACATTTAGCTTATATATACTTATTAAATACTGAGCTTAATTCTTTAAAAGAAGAATGCTACTCTGAGGTCACATATGTTTTTAAATATAAAACTGCCATATATCACTTAATCTTCACTGTCCTAAAAATGACCTATCACGTCACTGACAAATTACAACAGTGGCTACGCCATAGGATATCTTCCGATGTCTATTAACATAACGGCTTCCGCGACCTCGAAGCCTACATCAGTAACAAAAAATCCCTGGGAACGTTCCAAGGCGGCTGGTTTTCTGGGCACCGGCAGACAAGACGGCGCCGCTTGGCCCGCCAAATAGGCGCCGGACGACGCACTGCGTTGCATTGACAATGTCTTAAGAAGTAGGCTAAGTCACAATCTGTTATGTCGGAGGATGTTACGGAGACGTATGAGAAATTATAAGCTTTTAGTTACGTACATTAAATGATGGCACGATTTGATAATGTATCTACAGTGTGTGAATGTATAACTAATAAATTAACCATGTCTCTAATTATTCGATTGATTTTGGAAGCACCAGTACCTAGCTTAATATTTGAGATGTACACGTGAAGCACTATGTGATCTATGAAGCACGTGCATCGAGTTTAAACTTCACCGATATACTTTAACGTCTAGATTGGCCTATAAAAGGAAGAATTATGATAAACGAGTTTCGAGTATTTCTACTATTTTTAGTGTGCTGTGCTAATTTCCTAAGCATAACATAATACAATGTCAATATATCTAAACTGTAAACTAATTGATCAACTATAACAAAGTTAAATTATGATAAAATTGCATTCATAGATTGAAGTTATATTACATTTTTTTGTATTTTATTATAGTTTTAATTTTTACTATTTTTTTTGCAGTTTTAAAATACGCATGCGGTTTCGGTTCGTGGTGTCTTGTTTGTGGCTGAAAGTTTTCATCGGGCTTTCTCAGGGAACAATGAAGTTTTATCCTGTTTACACTGTTACCGACTTCATCGCGGATTTTTTTTTATGATATTCAATTATACTTCCAAAAAAACGGCAGTAGTTAGAGAAACGATGAAATGCGCGTATGTTAATTTTTTATCAAAAGACTTAATTTCATGCTTATGACTTCAAAACTGGTGGAATTTTCATACAATGTTTCAACCTACGAGTATCTTTACCCACTTTAGTATACAATTTACTAAAATGGTAAAGCACATGTCCACTTAATTCTTATTAAATAAAATAAAATTATTATATTCTAAATACCACTTCTATATTATTATTAATTATTAAATAGATGCACCGACCCCTAGGGTCGTATCATCGAATTTTATGTTTCTTATTTTGAATTCACCAAACAAATATATTTCCCTTATTTCACACAGTGGTAGTATTTCCAGGAAAAGCTTAATTAATGTTCATTTATCATCAAAACTCTCAGTTCTTAGTTTCACGCTACTAACCTTAAAAATGGGGAAAGTATCATGCAAAGTTTTAAGCTTCTTTTTACTCCCATAATTTTTAATTTCCTCCCACTTAAACCAACTCAAATAACTCCCATTAATTTTCGATAAGGCATTAGCCTATGCACATTTTATGTTTCATTGAATTGAATTTCATGTTTCTCATTTTTTTTGAGTCACTAGCTTGAGCGGTTTCACGTTGTATGTCAGTTAGTCACTTAAGACAAAGCGTTTTATATACAGATACTTTATCAGAAACAATCATCATACTAAATATACTAGTAAATGAAAAGATTGCAATGGAGACTATTTACTTTTTCCAACTGCTGCCTTGAAGGAACACAATTTAGTAAAAAAAACTATTATCTTATTAATGGGATAAAGAAAACCGTGCGTTAATCACGTCACTAGAACAGGAAAAAATGCATAATCTTGAAATAAGAACCAAAAAGTTTTAAGGTAGGATTATAATAATGCGAATCGTGTGCATTAGTAGATCTTACAGGACGCGGAAAATAGTAAATACAAAAAAGTAACAAAATATATTCAAAGAGTCGTCTTTATTGTGTCGAGTGTAGGTGTAACATAATTAATTGCAATTTTCGCATCACATTGTGGAGTAAAAAGAACAGTATTTAAGTGCTTACACAATTCTTTTCTGTGAACCAGTAAAAGTTAATGACGCATTGCGAACCGCGACACTTCGTGGGCGGGGATTCTGGGAACTGTAGCGAGTCATGTGCAACTACCGATACAACTCAGAACATAATAAGTTGTTGACGTCAAAGAAATGACAACCTTTTTTTATGATAAAGATTTTATTAAAACAAATGGTTAAACTTAAGACTTTACTTACTAATTTGAGTAAATTATTGAAAAGTATAATTTTATTGGAGAAATTAAAATAATTGTTTATATGATAGTGTATATACGATACTGTCTTCGTAACAATATAAATCATATGGCAAAGTTACAAAATTGTGTGTTTCGTTGATCGTCATCGAGACACGTATAAAAAAGAAAACTGTTTATTCAAAATTTACATTGTCAAAGCACCAATCTGCGAAATCTAACCAAATTGGTCTGGATTCCTTATTGATAGCACATCCTCATGTTACTTATCGCTATACAGAAATTATTAGTAAAAGTGTGTTGTACCTACAATGGAAGCCAGCAATTGAAATTTCAATAAAATTTGTATTTTAAAAAGTTTACTTGCTTGACCGTTCAGCGTGATCGAATAACAAAAGAGATAAAATAATATTAGAATTATTTTATTGGTAGGAATTAAGACATGCAATCTTAAATGCTAAGGTCAGGTAGTGATTTCACGTAGCCATTTCCACGGCATCTCTTTCTGAGAAACGCAGCTAATGCTTATGAATAAAAATTGGTATGATTAATAAAGTTCAAAACAAAAAGGAACATGTCAATTTAAATATAAAATTGTTTGTTAAAATCAAACAGATACTACTTCTCTGAAGACTCTAAAACTATGAGTTTCATCGGAAAATAGTTACATAGTATGATTCAGTTTTGTCGTTTAACAGCAATTTCGCGATAAAGCGTTCGTCAGCTTTTATTCCCGGTAAAATTGTTTTATGCGACGCGCGGCACCCGCAAAAGGTTGTTAATGAACTTGTTGTATAATGCACAGTGTTAGATGTATTGGAAAAGGTTATGGAGCTTCATGGCCGAATTCATCTCGAAAACAAGCAAGCAAAAAATTAAAAAGCATTGATTTCGATTTTGCAGGAAAAATGTACATTCGACAACATTAGAAAACACCAAGATTTGAAAACCATTTGGAGATAATTTAGGAAAAGACTGCCTCTTAAGAATCAGACATTTACGTTTTTTTGAGTTATTTAAAGTTTAATTTTATTTAAAGTATTTATATACTGCGCATATTGCAAAGTAAGTACGAACTAACGTATGCTGTGATGATGAGCGACAAACAGTCAAATCTAACAGCAAACAAAAAAAAATATCAAGCCCAAAATGATCAAGAAATTCAACATTTCATATTATTAAAACTGTTTTATAATTAAAAGTATTCTGTTTTTTTATTATAATTAAAATATCTTAAATAAAAAGAAGTTAGGTAATTTAAACTAATATAGAATATCGTTCGTAAATGCTAATTACTTATGACCCAATATTTTTTAAATCATTTAAGCCATTGGTTCCGACTACATCTACAGTCCTTTGCTCCCATCAATACTTACTGTATTTACCAGCTATCTGTTTAAGATACGATCTCCATACATTTTAAAGGAGACGTTATTTGTTCACTAAAAGTTACGAGAGACGGTGGGACACCCCTCAGCTGCGACACTGGGTGAAACTTCACATCGGAATATATTTTTTTTATTTTTATCTTTATGTGTACTAACATTAACTTTTAAGTATTTTTGTTGTTACTAACACGATGGAACTTAGTTTTCTGAAATAAATTGTTTGAATTTTGAATTATTTAACACTGAGGATGCGACTCCCAAAAAGGAGTCGAGTTCACAAGATACTAGGACAGTGGATATCTTATGACTCCCGATAAAAAAGATTTAATTTTATTTCGAGTTTAAGATTAAGTAATCTCTAGATTTAATAATAGTACATTGAATAAATTATATAATAATTATGGTTATATGAAAAGTTTTATGGGAAAAGACGAGATATTGTTACATCGAAATAGTATACAGTTTTGGTATTTGTACACACGTCAAAAACCTGCGACCTGAATGGTTGTCATATTTGTAAAAAATACTTTAGTTACTAAGATACGATTAAAAAAAAAACTTATTTTTTTAGTGATAAATAAATAAATAAAGCGATAGTAAAGATAGCACATTTTAATCACACACATGCATCAGTTTTCTTTTAAAAAGTTGAAATGCGAATAGCAATGCGACCTTATTTCTAACCTATAAAATTTATATTTTCGGTAGTATTAAAAACTTTTCGGTAAGTTGCACTAAAACGGTTGCCCTCTCTGACCTCCAGGACGATCGTGGTTGTTTTTAGTGCGGCGCCGATCCGTCGCCGACTCATCCCGCCGAAGGACCAAAGGATGAGATTCTGGCGTTACTCCAATCGCGCATAACAAACACGGTTTGTATGGTAGACATGAGTTTATGCCGTTTAATAACCGATACTCCGGCCGTGAATGTCAATAATTTTACAACTACCAAAAGCTAGTCTTTTCTGTATATAATTAAGTTTTTTTTTTTATTTATTAAACAGGAACAAACAATCATAGACCTTTACACGCTAATGGTTCATATTGGATAGCCAGTGGATTGGCGGGGTTACGTAGTCTTTGAGAATGTTACTTAACCAATGGTAGGCTGAACAGGTTAACCATTGCATCAACGGGTTCCTCAGCTCATAAATAATTTATTATTTATATTTATTATAAACGTATGTTTGTTACTCAATCACGCAAAAACGGTCTAATGGATTTGTATAAAATTAAGAATACAGATAGATTATGAAATGGATAACAAATAAAATTATGATTGTTGCAAATTGAAAATTCCCTAAAAAAGAGCGATGAAGACTTTTTGTGACAAAGCAAACCACACGCTGGTCAAACCTAATTCGAAAGCCTTAAAGTTGACGTTATTTTGCGAATATGGCATTATATACAGTGTCGTAATGTTAGGGATAGTCATAGAAACATGAAAGTCCCCTATTGACCCTCCTCCTTTGGTTATCACAATTGATAGTCTTTATCAAATTGGTTTTTAGTCATACTTTTGATTTTTTTTTAGCTAATGCATATTAAAATTAATTAATTTATTTAATGGCGGTCAAGGTATCGTGCTCCTTTCATCTTCCTCTCATATTTGTTGTCGACATTCATTTTCTCATACTGCAATACAGTCCACTAATTTTTAATCGGCCACACAACCAGGGTGCCTTGTATAAAATCAATTCTTAATAAGTAAACTCTAAAAAGGTCTCATTTCAATTAAAAGGCGCGATAGTATAAAAAATATATCCATCACAGTATTTGTTTACAAACAATTTGCCACTCTTTCAGTCAACACCAAGAGTATGTTTACAAACAAAAATGAATAATTTCGATATAGAATAACTCGGACGTATCAATACCTATCATGATAATGCCGATTAACATCAATTCAGAGGTAATATAAAATTATTATTGGCCAAACCTTTGTAGTAAAATGGTAAATTGGTCTTTATTAGCCAACAAAAGGTCATCAAAAAACTGGTTGGTTGCCTGTAAAGTCGGTATACGGGCGAAAGTTTTACGTGACAACGACTTTGAGTGGTAAAATAATTTTAATGTGAATATTCATTCGTATAGTAGGAAGAAGGATGAAATAATAGTAACAATTTAAAACATTTATTTATACAAAGAATTATATTTAAAACATTAATTTATAGGCACGCGTCCCTTCCACTTTTTATGTCTGTCTCTCTCTCTTAGGCGGGCTAACCATGCCCGAGTGGAAGGGACGCGTGCCTCTCACTCGCTCTCATTGTAAGCGCATAACGTGAGCGGAGCGTAACGCAGTTTCTTGAAGTGTCACCCGGCAAACCAATTTATAAGACGTTGTCACGTCAAAAGTTCTGTGGTTGTCGTACATATTTGTTTAAAGAGATAATAGCAAAATATAATATAACTAGCTGACCCAGCCACGCGTTGCTGTGTTATAAATTAAAATAAAACCTATCCTATCTTTTAAGTTGGATCAAATAACAGATAGTTACGAAGTTTGATCAAAATCGGTTAAGTAGTTTAGGAGTCCATCGCGGACAAACATTGTGACACGAGATTTATATATATTAAGATAAGATATTGGTCGTTTGAAGTCAGAAATTTTTTCGGTTAATTTATTAAACATGTCAAACGCTTACTTCCTTCTCCCTTAAACTCAAACTTTAAGTTGGAATGTTTTGAAGATAACAACCACGTATCCGAGCCCACAAGCGGAGTTGTTTTTTACAGGATCTTATAAAAATATGGCATTGTATATGCAATAAAATAAATAAATACATAACTTTGTTTTGTTATTTGTGTATTATATACGTTTATTCGTTCTCAGAATAGAAGTTCTGCTTAGTTTGATTCTAAATGATTGTACAAGTACGAATTGTCTAAAATTTTTTTGTTACATTTACTATCAGTTTTTTATTTTTTTCTCACTCATGTGGAGGAGCCAGTCATTGCTACTTCAATATAGTAGATTGAGGTGGGTTATATTTCGTTGTCGGAAGGTTGCATTAAAATGCTATAGATTTAAATATTTTTATCATCTCCTTGAAAAAAAAATAGAAAGCTCAACATTGTAATTATTATAAGTTTGATTATGTATTATTGGGAGACGATTATCGTGATTTTTTAAGTAAAAGTAATTTTAAATAAAATACACACTATATATAAGTAAGTATATGGAAAGAATAAGAAGTAAGTTATAATTGACTGTGTGCACACACATAAATGTGGTGATCAACAGAGTAGAGTAGCACCAAGCATAAATGGGTGGTTGAAATCGACCAATAATTCTGGAGGTAACCACCGTACATTATACGTAGACCATAAAATAGGCTGCGACGTCTTCCGTATTCAGGTTTTTTACTGCATCTCCAACCTGATATTGATATTTTGAGATTATTCCAAAATCCACCCATTAAAGGGGAATGATTCCGTCCAGCAGTGGCAGTCTTTCGAATGAGATGACGATGGTGAAGTTGTATTAAGCGATCATGCAGGTAAAGCCTCTTATTTGTTAATTTCTTCTGTTGCATTTTTTTCGACTTTCAATAGCTTATGTAAAATACCGATAGTTCAAAAGCTTATTTTCTTACATAGTTTCGTTAGGCTTTTTTTCGCGAGTCGTAAATGCATTTTGTAAGAAACAAACCCGCAATTTCCAAGAAAGAACCGAAGATAACGTTGAATTTCCTTACTGAAAAATCGAAATTTTCTATCCGTGCAGAATCAAATTGGTAGAGAAGAGGTTTTCATATATTTATAACCAAGTAATATTTAAATATAACTCAAAAAATATAAACTATTATTGTTAATCATAAAAGTTTTAGTAGCCACAATAAAAGTGCATGAAAATAAATCACATATTGAAATTTTTTTTGAAAATGTTTTTTATATAAATAAGATGATAAATTATAATCCACTTTATTTACCTAAAATATTTATTGCAAACAAATCAATTGTGAATTTTTAAGATATCTTAAATCAATATGATTTTCTATAAAAATAGTAATGATGTTGTAATTCTGTTACAATCAGTTAAGTTCGCCAAGTTCTACGAGCTATGGACTACAAGCTACGAGAAAATGTCTGCGAAGTTATAAGTCACTGTTCTTAAGACATATATGTGCACTTAAAAAAGGATTTTACTGCTTATAGTAAAATTCTATCTACTAAAAACATGCTAGTCGATTATATAAAATGCAGTAATTATAAAACAAGAATAAAATATACACATCTTTAGTAGTTAAAACACAATGAGAAAGACAAATAGAAGTAATCTACAAGTTTCTTGTAAACAATTGTATTATTGTGAAGGTTTTTATTAGAAGAATAAGAAACATATTTCATTGCCCAATTTAAAGAATAAAAATTAATTGAAATATAACAGAAAACTACACATAAGTTAAAAATTAAATAGTAAAAAAGTTTTACGTTAAAATTGAATGGTTCCAGTTAAGCTGTTTAGCCCCACAGGCTTTGGGTTCAATCCCGGGGGCGTACATTTGTGCTCGATTTGGTTGGTAGTTGATAGAGTCTGGTTGGTAGAAGGTTCTAGTTGGTAGAAGAATCTAATTGGAGAAGATAGATGGCGCAGAGATAAATGGCAGGTGATCCTTAAATAACCAACGGTTGGTCCCATCTGCTTCTGCAGTCTTTAGCACTCCCAAATCCGCATTAAGGCCGCTAGTTACGACTCATTTTGCCCACGATGTTTTTAGTTTTATGGTGTATTATTAGAAAATGTCTATACACCAACAAAAGGAAACCTGACAGTCTGATTATGATTATAACGGCAGTATTGTCTCTAAATACCTGGCTAGCTACCATCTTACTAAAGTCTGATGATATATCAACAATGTTGAAAAGAGATTCTATCTTTAATTTTATCATTAATTAACAGGAAGGTAAGGTGACGTTTAATGAGTTTCCTCCTCGTAAAAAAAAAGTAAAGCGCATTCAACTAGTGACTTGTCGGAATGCCGTCCTCAAATTATGGCACACATTACATCACTCCTCTGAACGACCGGTCGTTTCATAAACCTCACCATTGCATTTTCAACTTTAACGAATCACATTTAAAGCTACGTTCGCTAGAGAACAATTGAGGTCACTGCAGTTCTGTGGTATGTCATCTTCTTTGAATTTTATATCATGAAACTTGACATGAATTGATGTTAATAAATATTCTTCTTCTATCTAATAAAGAAACTTTTACCGTTGTAGAGGAATTTAGAATTTTGTACTTGGAAATATTTTATAACGATAAATATCACGCAGAAGTGGATACCAATAAATAAAATTGAGGTTTATGTGTGTTTTTGAAATATATTTTTAGAAAATAAAAATAAATTTAAGGTGATGTTTTGTTCAAAGTACATATACTTGTTTAAAAGATAATCATGTTGATTTAGTTGTAATGAGTGATATAATGAAAGTGCTATTATTGTCGTGATAAAACTACCCTGAGTACCTGGATTCTATCCTCGGCCAGATCAATGTAGTCAACTATCTTCTGTAAGTTTCGAGTCTGGGAGCTTTGTTGGTGTAGTTGTGTCTGATTGACGTATTTCTGGTACACTAGTGTATTCATTATTTTTTTATTGTGTATAACAAACTTATTGTTTTTCATTGACAATGCTCGATGTTGTAAAAGGTTTTGCTTCTCTTAAAGCTGACGAGTTTCTTTCAGCTAATTTTCTTGTCAGTTGAAAGACGTCTTGAATGGGCAGTAGGCAAAAATATTGGGTTGTTCAAAAGAATTTCTTTGAAATAAATTTGAATACAGAATTTTTTGTTTTTATGCTTAAATTTAAACCAAAAATGCAATTCAAGGGATGTCTTACTGACCGATGTTAGTTACAATTTTGATAAAAAGTAAATTTAGATTAAATATGTTACAGGAATCAGAAGAAAATACTTGCAAAACCTTCAATATAAACGACATTTAAGAAACTTCGCGATATTTTCTCATCCAAATTACCGCAGTGTTTTAAGACTAAAATCTTAGACCAGCGTGTGTTACCCATGATGACGTACAGAACGGATGCGATGATTCCTATGGGATACAAAGGAACAGGCTCAAGGTCACCCAAAGGGCGACGGAACGTGTTATGCTCGAAGTTTCCCTACGTGGTTCGTATCAGAAGCGAGGAGATCTGTAGGAGAATCAAAGTTACCAACAGCAGAATTGCCAAACTTAAGCGGCAGTGGGTGGGTCACATAGCTCGTAGAACTAATGGTGGTTGGGGCAGAAAATTTCTCGAGTGGAGACCATGAACCGGAAAAAACGCAGTGTAGGCAGCTCTGCCAACTCTGTGGACTGACGATCTGGTGGAGGTTGCGGGAAATTCCTGAATGCGGGCAGCGCAGGACCGGTAGTTGTGGATATCCTTTATCCAGCAGTGGACGACATTTGACTGATACGACGAAACGTACAAAACTCTAAGGAACTGGCTGTTTAGTTTTGTTTCATCAGTTTTAAAACCGTCTCGAATGTTAACGTAACTGTTATTCATATAAGATAAATTATTATAATAGAAAAAAAACTAGAAAAAATCGACTCGCGTCACAAGTGAATTTGCAGGCGGGAATCGAACCTGCAACCTTTGGAAATCCGGTCCAATGCTCTTCCAATTGAGCTACCGAGCCTTGTGAACACTCGTTGAAATTTTCTAGTACCTTTCTTATTTTACGCTGTAGGCCAGCGTTGTTTCATCAATGAGAGGAACATCCTCTCGTATTCCAAAGAAATTTTTTTACAAATGTTTGAGCAATCGAATAAGATGAAACAGCCATTTAGTTTTATACTTTTTATATGAAGTGAGAATTCACTTGTGACCCGAGCCGATTTTTTCAAATTTTTTCTATTATAAGATAGCATTGAAAAATGCATGAAATATATAAAAAATATAAAATTCATATGTTTGCATACAGATAAATTTGACTGTCTTATTTTCTGTGGGATGTGTGAATGCTTTAATTTGAATAAGACAGTCCGATAAGTTCAGATTAGACAGACAGGTTTACAATAAAACCTACTCTCGTGTAACTTACTATAATTTCCTATTAAATTCTAGCCAGTTCAATAAAAATATCTTGCAAATAAAAGAAAAAAAATATCTTTTTAAGTTTGTTGCAAGCACTAACTGTATAAATAATATTACTTATTTTACTCAAGTAAAACTCTTAAAATTTGTCGAAAAATTGCAACAGAAAGAAAAGAAAATCATGAATTAGTGTGAGATAGTAGATAAATTAACTAAATGATTTAATTTCGGACAACTCCTACTATTTTTTGCGTTCCAAACTAAGCAGTTATTATAGCAGGTAGGGTATCCCAAAAATAGGGTAAAGTGGAGTCCAGAGACAGAGCATCATAGAGTGTACCCGAATTCCATTATTCGTAGTTTTCGAGTTGTGATTTTTTATATGCTTTTGACCAACCTTGATTTACAAGTCAAAATCTGTCAAAGAGATATCAATTAAAAAGATAAGTACTTCTTTTTAATTCTGTGAATAACAAACATTGCATAAGCAAAAAAAAATAAGGATTAGTGGAACAAAAACAATTATTTGGACACCATTGTGCCATGAAAAACCTAAAGAATTTAAAAATGAAATAAAATGTAGTTAAAAGCCGAAAGAAATTTGAAACGAAAGCGATGATAAAGTCCATACCAAATAGCCTAAAGGCTTTTAGTTTCACAAGCCATCAATTAATCAATAGCGGTGATTAATGAAACATCACACTTATTTGACAATACCCGGCGGCGCGACTTGACTCCCAATTTTATCATTCTACGCAACTCGGTGCTAAGGGGCCGTAACAGTTTTGAAATTGTGACTTAGACCTAAACCTTTTTACAAAACATGAGGTTCATCTTTCTGCTGGTGCGCCATGGTATCCAAATATGTTGTTATATAAAGTATTGGATCTGTGCGAAGTGGGTGGAAGGGGTAAAGAAAACGATCGCTGCGCTTGTCACGGCACAAATGTGAAACAAATTGGGCAAGGGAAACAAACAAACTTGTAAATGTTGTTTTGAAATTTTTGAAAATGGGGTATTATTGTTGTTGCATCGTAGACTGCAAAAATAACAGCAGAAATAGTCAGTGCAAATTTTGTTTTATCTAAATGTGTAGTCATGTTTTTAGGTTAGGAGAGTACTTACGTTTGTAACTACATAAGTACATAGGATATATTATATATCTATACGACCGTCAAGACCGTGAGAAAGCCCTCTCAGTCATTCAGTAAGTCACTAGTAAAGCGCACTGTATTATACACGCGTCTTCCTAATAAAATATAATTTAACTTTGCAGTTGGTTTTCATTTCGACTCAAATAATATTAGTGACTCCGCTGAACGTTTAAACTTGTTTTATAGGGTGTTGAGGTCACCGATGTTAGACGAATGATGGTAGCTCTTATTAAATAACTATTGCCATTAGTTCTTAGTTCTTTTACATTCCTCACATGTTCTGCTAACACCAATTTATTTCCTTTTAGCATAGTTTGGGGCTGGAAACTTATTGTGTGTTTTACACTTTCACAACCAGTTTTTATAATAACGTCCATTTCTCCATAAACAATTTTTTTTCAAATTTCTTTCAACATACCATTTATTGTCTTTTAAAGTATATTTTATTCACTCTAATCTATAAAAATAAACAAGCTATTATTATTTATTTTTTGACATATGCCCCTTAAAGTTGCGTTTGCAGATGGCGCTACTGTCATGCACGTTCCGAATAGCTGACCTGGGAATTTATATTTATATATATGTAAATCAGAAAAAAAATCAAGTTATATCAAGAGAATCACGTTATATCAAAAGAATAAGAAAAAATAATAATCACCTACGCATTTCGTAGTTTTTGAGGAATATGCATGAGGTAGGTTCGGGTAGCCGTAGTGATGCTCTGGACTTAGGTTGACCCTATTTTTAGGTCACACGCTGTTTAATCAATCCAGTATGCTTATAAGGTCCTTATGCTTACAACTGTTGTAAGGCAATAGTTATTAAAGTTTGATTCAGTTGGAATCTTGGCCATACTTTGAAGCCACAAACAAAATCCAGTCTTTCATTATCTCAGTCAACAAAGACGTTGCTGAACGTAGCCTATTTAAAAAAAACGGGGGTTCTTCTAAAATGCCCACGTTTGGCTGGCGGGTTTGGATATTGCAGTAAAAAATCATAATTTGAAAAGAGCTGCTGCCCATAACGTGGTCCATTAGAGGTTTTTAATGTTTACCTCTAGTATCATTAGTCACCTTTTCCGCTATCCTTAAATGTGAGGGGGTTGGTGCTTTCTTACTCTGGCGGATACCAAACAGCAACCAGTTATGTACAACGAATTGGCTTTATTTACTTGCACATTATTTATGCTATGAGACCTTGTATCTTTTCAATAAACAATTTAAAAATGCCTTTGAAAAATATAGTTGCTAATTTTTTTTCAGAAAATTTTCATACAACTCAGCAACTCCATAATCGAATATATCCAATATTATTAAAAGTAAGCTACGCAGTCTAAAAATATACCACTAGAATCTATAAGGTTTCGTCGATACAAGGAGTTGCTTTGGTTTTAGTTCCCATCGGGACAGACGATGATCGGAGATACACTTAAAAGTGAAGGACTGAAATAAATGGTGATTATAATGTTATTGACAGGATAGCTAGTATTTTATCTACTGCGCCAACGGTCCTCCTTTCGAAACTTGGTATCCTACCGGGATTTGTACGTGGGGAACATATATCTAGGTAAAAATATATTTTGTTGTGATATCGTGTTTATGTATTTTATCCATAATTTAGTATCCACACTACAAGCTCCTTTTAGTTTGAGACAGAATAATATTAAATTTATTTATAACTAGCTGACCCGGTCTCGCGTTGCTATGGTAACGCGTATACAATGGAAATAGAGCGGGGAAAAGAGCGGACAGACAAACAACAAATTCGTGTTCTTAGATTATAGATCCTAGTCTTTATTTATTCATTGCTATATCCTAGAATCCCAAATTCCCTAAACTTGTTTACGACATAAAACAATTACTTAGAGGGTGTATGGCGGTCTTAGCGTTATCGTGTCAGCAAATGTTGACTGCTTCACTGGTTTTGAATTCAAATGTAAGTAGTGTTAGCTAAATGTAGTTAAACTTTGTCAATTCAATAATGGAACTACATATTTTAATGATATAATTACTATATATGGAAAAACTATACTTCTTCTGATTACTGGTTACAACTAATTAAATACAAAAGACGTTAAAATGATTACCAGGACTATAAGCTTAGGTATCTAGTGACTAAGTTACACTACGTCTTCCATGGGAGTTGTTACTCGAAAATATTATTTTCTGTCACTGTTGTCAATTCTTCGAGCTGCCGATGCCACGTTATTTTTAGAATAGTAGGATTTCTTGATTTATTCTTCAAAGAAACTATTTTCGTACAATAAATCATCCTTCAAATTTCCAACTTGGCTAGATAGAACGTGAGTAGCTAACAGAGTCGCTCAGTTAGGCGTTAGTAACTGGGTTTCTATGGTTAAATAAGTTTATCTCTCTATTTATAGATGAGAGTAAATGTGGGGCTTCGAACCTTTTCATAGTAGGCTTACCTCATTAATATTAAATTAAAAAAATAGTTGAGTTCAATATAAATGTCTCTTCAAAAGATTTCAAAATCCATTTTTTCGTGAAGTTGATCTCTTGTTTCCAGAAAAACGTATCAATACATTTTAATGTTGAAAATAGAAAATGGCTAATTTTGTGCTTTAAGAAATATCATATGTAGATGAAAAATTTGATGCTACTATTATTCATTTTATATCACTGTACTTAAAATTCAGGTTTGAAACCAATTATATAACTTATATGATTTGTTTTATTATTGGTTAAATTTTCACTTGCAATAAATACTATATAAACGTAAATTTTAACGTAGTTCTATCTGTTAACTGGCTATTAGCAGGAGTTGATCTTAGAAACTTTTGCATATATTTTATACAGTTTTTAATAATAGTGTACACACACACATACACCGAAGTTTAATTTGTAAGAATGTAAATAGATAAATTTTACATAGATTTTACTACAGAAAAATACAGAATAAAAGCCATATTATTTGAAAAAATCCTACGTCATTTAGAAGTTTTCAAGGTAAAGCTTTGTAGCTGTATTTTTTTTTATATTTCAACATTACTAAGACTTGTCATACCTTAATATTATTATAAATGGTACTCAAACATACAATTAACGTTACGCTTATTCAATACAAAGTAGAAATATAAACTTTCCACCGTTTTAGCCACTCGACTATAGTGGTCCTCAAAAAACTTAATCTTGTTACTAAGGAGGTGATAATCAAATGTATATACCCTTATTTACGGAGTATTAGCGTTTCGTTCTTAGATATCATTTTACAATCAATTATCATCCCGAAAGAAAATGGTTTCGCCGATAAAAGGCAACCTTATGCTCGTTTCTGAATGGACGAGTGGCGTAGAGTTATGGCTCGGTGGCACGATATACGTGGCAAATGCGTTCCTGCTTTACAATATAGGATCAAATTATGTTTTTACGTAATATTTGTTTTCATTATAACACCAACATTTTTATAGTAGTAGTGTTGAGTGGTCAACTGTTTTGTACTAAATGACTAGCATTACTTTATAGCTGTTTACAGTGTTAACGTCACATAACCTTTACACAAACTTTATAGGCTAAATACTTCAAAACAAGGTAATCTGAAAAGTTGTAGAAAATATTTTAGTTAAGATAGCAGTTTTAAGATTTCCATAGCAGAAGACGATTAAATTTATTTATTATTATATTAAACATTTCGAAAATGTTTTCGACATTTTTTTAGGCTTATGTCCTTTTAAGTATGTTAAATCATAACAATCAATTTCCTTATTTTTAAGTATTTGGACTTGAAAGTTTGGTTAAAATGTCGTGCGCGTTAAAGCTCTTAAGTACCGGTACTTACGCACCTATCCAATAATTCACATTGGGCTATAGCCTATTTTCCCTACGGTGTTGTCATCTACTGGAAAGGATTGTGCCTCTGTGCCAAAGGGTCTTACTAGTCTGATGAAGTACTGGCAAAAAGAGCTAGTATGACCACACCTTACCAATCTTCAAGGTGTATTTTTCAGGCCTCGGTTCATGGATTGTTGTACGTGTTGTATAGCATAGAAGGAACACGACAGTTCGATTAATACTAAGATTACATTTTCTTGAACGTAGGTAATAAGGAAAAGTGTTTTAGAAAAAGAGATCATTCGGACTCTATACATTTTTGGGCGTCTTCCTGAAATTGTTTGCCATAAAAAATGATAAGTACGTATAAAACTACCCATTTGAACGTTGTAGGATTGCTCTGAGTCAATTTATAAAAGTTTGATGATTCGTATATGTTTATTATTATATGTATATATATGTATATTGATTATTGATTATTGATTGAAAGTGATAGGAATCAAAATAATGATAGATATTATCGTATTGTGATTTTATATTATGTTAAAGTCCTGTAATTTTATCTAAGAATCCATTTACAATATTCGTAGGCGATGGATGATGGATGGCTATCTAGTCCCACTGGACTGTACCTGTTAGGTACATCCTTACCTATTTGCAGTACCAAAAACAGACACAGATGACTCTGATGATGAAGGTAAAAGATAAACAATAAAATGCGGTTAAATCAATACGAGCATTTACAATGAATGCGTTGAGCGAAAACAACAATAATGGAATGAAATAGATTTGGAAAACTCAGAACATTTTTCATATATCAACTATAGTTTGACCGCAACCGCTGTACCGCGCCTTAGGTATCCGCGGGGAGGTGGGGGGTGGGAAGGCTAGTTACCGCCGTGAGCGATGACGGCAGAATGATAAAATTCGTCCCCTCCGTCCTGCCGCTCGCAAATCTAAGGCGCGTTATAGCGGTTGCGGTCAGACTATAATACAATAATATAAAAATAAAATAAAAAAGCCTTTATTTGATCCTGCTACATTGCTTCTTAATTTACTATTTATTTAACTATAGCACTATGTTTGATTATTAACAAGGTCCCTAGGTTGGGTAAAGGCCTCCTCCAACGATGTCCACTTCTCTCTATCCTGTGCTATTTGCCACCACTTTGGGCCAGCGACTTTTTTTATTCGTCCTCCCAGCGTGTTGAGGGCCTTCCTCTCTTTCTTTTTCATTGAGGTCCTCTCCATATGGTGATGCTGTAGGTCCATCTTTTGTCTCTAAGCCAGGCTATGTGACCAGCCCATTTCCACTTTAACTTTTGTGCGTAGTTTAAGGCATTAGTGGCTTTTGTTATTTCTCTTATCTTCTATACCAGATGGGAACCAAACTCCAAGTACTTTGAGTTTAATTCTTAAAGTCGAAGATAGGCGGTTACATTATGGTATAAAATATTTAAACAACATCAACGTGTAATCAAGTGCAAGAAATCGAATTGTGCCGCCCCAGAGTCTTAAATTGTCACTGTATAAAAAAGTAACGCTAATAATATGAAAAATGTATGTCTATTGATTTCCTTAACTTGATATCATAAATAAATATAGAAATAAGGACAAAGAGACTAATAAAAGTCAAGAAATATAACGTACAGAATGTCATATGTAAACATAAAGCAAGAGAAAACGATATTACGGTAAACAGGAAATCAATTATAATACGGGATACAATTAACATCACCTAAAACAGGAATCACGGTTTAATTGGCAGTGCTACATAAATTAGCAGTGTGTGACGGGGTTTGTGACAATTATTTTTGGATGGAAATTGCTCCATATCCGCCACCCGGCGATCGCTGAGGAATCGTTTTTGTTCATCAACCTCTGTAGAGATTGAGAGGGTTCCCGAGTTAGGAAGCTGATTAGCTTAATATTTTTTTTCAGTTAAGCTATGATAAAAAGTCATCATCATCTGAAGACTGCGTTCCTCCAGTAGAACAAGGGCACGTTTGCACTTTTTGAGGAGGGCAATTTTAAGGTTTTGTATTTGCATTAAATATTCAATTATTTTTCAAAATTTCTACAAAAGTGATCTATTATCACGTGAAGCAGAAATATTGCACCCTTTCTAAGAAAACAAAACTGACGGAGGAGTGTAAAATTTAGCACAATTAAGGTTTATATGGAGAAGGAGTGCAGAAAGCTAATATTTTTACGCACACTAGCTCATGTACATATATATACATATACCTATGTAATATTTGGTTATGTTTTAACATTAAAAAGATTGTGGTCATACTAGAGCGGCCCGTTCCGGCTTTGCACGGGTGGACAAAATTCTTTATTTTTTTACTATTATTAAATATTATTCCGTTAGCGCCATCTAGCGTCCGGTAGACGAACTACTTGCGGTTAACGCGTTGCTATGGTAACGTTATTGATACAATGGAAAGAGAGCGGGAAAAAGAGCGGACAGACAAACACACAAACCACTATGATCTTAGATTATAGATTAAGAAGAGTTTAAATAGTCTTACTAAATGTTAAACAATGGAAGTAAGAAGTACTAAGAACGATAGGAATATGCACTCGGTAAAAAAGGGTCAAACATAAATCCCCATTAATGTAATTACAAAAGCACGAATTTAAAACTTAAGGGAAAGCGAGCCTAATAAGACCGTAAGAAGGAGGTAAATGGTTCCCTTTCTATTTATGCCATTAGAGATAATATTCATTTAATAAATTAAATATATATCAGCCGTTTTAAAAATGGAGTAGAGTCAAAGTATTTGACCTGGTTTAGTTCAGTCATGAAATAAAAATATACCTATACCTACTAATATACCTACCTATTAAAATTAATAAATAAATATAAGATAATATTATATACGTTGTACTAAACCCAAGTAAAGTACCACAATACCCAGACCCGAGACAATATAGAAATGTTCGCTTTCTACATAGACATGGCCAGGGATTGAACTGGAGACCTCGAAGCGATGATACCATGAAAACAGGTAAGCGAACAACTGGACCATGGAGACTGCAAAATTATTTATTTACAAATTGCGTCACATGCGACACTGTGAATAAACAAAATATCCAAGTCCTAATAATCACATACATCTCGAAAGGTACCCTCTTCCGCAAAGTAGAAAAAGTACTTAGAACTTTAGACATTCAAATTTGTTTTCCTTATTTAAGTATTTATATGTTATAATTTCTATCTCAATATGTTTTTCTAGTAAAATATCATATCCTGACATTCGTTGTGAAATTGAAAGAAAACAAGTGTGTGATAGTGCGCACGATAAGTTGTTGCTGTCATTCTATCACTAAATTATACTGTTCATATTTTTTTCATACCGCGCCTTATATGAAAATCAATTCTTAAGAAGTTAACTCCAAAAAAATTATGGCAATTCCCATAGCTTCTCAAACGTCATGATATTAGAGTAAGATGCATTTACCCTATGGCTCTTATTGTACTCGGACGGTTTTTCGTATCAATGTACATTTTGGAGATCTGAGTGTAAATTGTCAGATATGCAAGCTTTTCTATCGCGTTTAAGTTATTATAAAATAACTTATTTTCATAGTAAGAAGTCCATCTTATAATTATTATGTGTTAGTAATAGTAAAGTTAGTCCTTTAAAAATTTTACACTCGGGCCTCAGTTGTATTAGAACTTATGAGTTCCATGTGTCAAATATAATTATTATATAATTGTTATTTCGTGTCATTACCTATATTTATCTTTGACAGGACGGTATTCACTTCATGTTGTCTTAAACGTGAAGCAATATTACCGGCCGTAGTGGAAATGAATATTTAAAGTCACAGTATGATGGGCTTATTTAAAAGGAACCTTCAATAAGAAGCCAGTAAAAAAGGAGAATATAAAAAATAAGCATACTTACTTTATCATTTGCTATGGCTAGCTCTGAAGTTGAATATTTTGATATAGTTACAATTGGAGTGTATAAAAAGTTAATATTTATTCCAGTCTTTATTTCTTGGATTTGTTTAAATGTTATATATAACTACGAGGCGTGTTTTTTAAGTAAGTACCGTTTTGAAATTAGAAAAAGATGCGCTAAGATATCTCAATAATTTTATTTTTACATGGAAGCCTGTACCTTTATCTATGTTACTTCATAATTTTCGTCAATATTTAGGCACTTATCATAACGTTGTACCAGTTTTTGAATGCCCTTCTCATAGAAGTCTGCCGCCGAAGGAGTATTGCTTGTGGAATTTCTGCCTCGTAATGAGACAATCAATGCAGCAGCTTATTGTAAGACATAAGTTCAATCGAGAACAAAAGACGTAGCAAGTTAAGCAAGGGCATCGTTTTGCTGCATCATAATGCCCGTCTGCATGTGGCTAATCAGACCAAAGATCTCATCTCATCTTTTCGATGGGAAACTCTAGATCATCCTCCGTACAGTCCTGATTTGGCGCCCAGTGACTACCATCTGTTCCTGCACTTGAAGAAACATCTTGGAGGTCAGCGTCTTCAAGACGATGACGAAGTCAAAACATTTGTGATGCAGTTTTTAAAAAGTCAGGCGGCAAACTTCTATGAGGAGGGCATTCAAAAACCCGTGCAACGTTATGACAAGTGCCTCAATATTGACGGCAATTATGTAGTAAAGAAGATTAAGGTACAGGCTTTCATGTAAAAATAAAATTATTGAGATATCTTAGCACGTCTTTTTTTAATTTCAAAACGGTACTTACTTAAAAAAACATGCCTCGTATATATCTTTGATTATTATATATAGTCCTTGATTATACAAAAGAACCTTAATAACGTTCGAACACAAAAATGAAAAGAATTGCGACTAATTTACTGTTTAGTTAGTTATACTTTTGTTATCGTTATCTTTGATTATGTAAATATAACCGAACAGAAATAATATGAACATACATATTCTTCTATATATTTTTTATTACAATAACTATATTTCAAATTTAAATTTAAACTTTTCTCGAATCAACGACCTTTTGTTTTTTTTATTCCTGACGTTTCGACACGTTTACAGGAGCCATGGCGAAAAAGTAAAGAAGTCAAAACGTCAGAATTAAATTAAAAATAACAAGAATAGAAGTGGTTTTATATAAATGTACAATATTTATCTTAGTGTTAAAAAGTAAACTTATATAGAAGAGACTGCTATTAAACAATAAGACAAACTGTTGTGTGATTTTCTCTGTATTTTGTCTTTTATCTTTGTAATATGTTTCTTTTAGTGTACAATAAAGTGAATTATTATTATTATCATAACATAATCGACTTACAGGGCTCCACAAACATTGTTTGGTTGGAGTTTTTGCTAGGAATTACTTCAGTGATTAATTTTGATCTATTTAATAATCAATTTTCTATTAAATAAAAGTTGTATGCACGTCAAGTTATGCACTCTAAAATACAAATTAACTAAATTACAATGGCATAAGGACGGTCGGTTCTTTAAAGTGCATGGCTTGATGCACTATGAAATAAGTTCTTATTTTTATTTAACAGAGCTCAACCACTCAAACTGATGGCTTTGTTTTTGGTTTTTATTTATATTACTTGGAGTGCCAAATGATATTGTGCAAAATAAAAGTCCTTTGCCAGGGGAACGGTTTTAGATGGAAGCGCTGCCAAAACCGTAATACTTAAAGATACATATGTAAAAAGTTTAGATTTAACTTTGATAAATAGATGAAACCTTCTGGGGCGGAAATATGACCTAAGAAATATTGAAAGATCATTATCGCAACCTTGAAATGGAGACACCGATATAAGTTCGGGTGGCGGGCAGCGGCGTCTCGGTTTATGGCCGTATATTAGTGACGAGTGTGGTATTTATGCATAGACAGTTAATTCTGTAGAAAAACGCTAATATTAGCCACCTTAGCAGTCTACAAAATTATTTTTCAATCCACATTTGTTCCTTTTTTTCTCCTTGTGTTATTCTGCCGTTCTTATGAAAAGTGCAATAAGTAGTTTACTACTTTCGAAATAATTGCGATTAAAGATTTAATTTTTGTTTTTTTGTGTATCATCGTGACTATAATAGCTATTAACTTGAAACTTTTACTATACGACTATAAAATTAAGTGGAATTTTATGTAGTATATTATATTTGTACATACATATGAACGTAAATTGTACGTAAGTCAATTTGCCCAAAAACTCGACTTATCGTAAGGACGGCAGTATTATGAAAGCGGCGACAATATGACAATATATAATTTCATCAATAAAAACACAATTTTTAATGAACTATGAAATGGAGTTAGATGAAAGAATTTGCAGTCAGTCTCCACAAAAGGACAGCGTCGTTGTGACGGTGTCGGTAGCGGGTCTGTGACGGTCATTTTTGGAGGGAAATTGCTCCATATCCGCCGCCAGGGCGATCGTTTGCGATTCGTTTCTGTCTATCAATCGCTTGTTCACGATACGCACGTGCAGTTTCATTAAACAACAGGTTACTAAAAGCGTCAATCTTTTTAAACACCTTTGTACGCAAATGTATGACTGACAGAAAAGACTGGGTATTTTTTCATGTGTATTTCTGTAGGTGAGAGTACATTTATGTGGGTTTCTTTGTTCTTTGAAATCCTCGCAACGGCTGGATGAATTTGGTCAATGATGTATCTTTTGGCATGTCTTGTTTTAAGAGGCCAAAAGGGCTATCGTAAATCTTAATTTGTGGAAGAACAGGGGGTCGATAAAAATGATTCACACATCTTAAAAAAGTTGTTTAAGCGCGCATTGTCATCGGGTTCTGAGCTACTCTGAAAGTTTCAACTCGCTAGATGGTCGGGAAGTGCCTCAAAATTGAGACACAAGATTCCAACCGGAAAAAACCGGAAAGCGACCTAAGAAAAACGTGGAAAAATTAAACCTTATTAACATCCCAATTAAAATATAATGTATGTGTTATAATCGCCAAGTGTTTTAACGTGATTTTCTGAAACAATTATAGACTTCAAATAAAAGGAAGTGTGAACTAAACAAAATCATTAATAAACTCCACTGCTTTAAAAATACTCATATTAATTTAAATAAAAAACATGGTTTAAATTTTGTTATATTTAGCAAATAAGCCACTTATAATGACTAAAATAAAAATTGGTCGCTTACAAGCATACAGCTGTTACAATTCAACTGAGTAATAAGAACTGCTTGGTTATTCTCTTAATTATTAGTCTGGAATCCGGCATTGCGGCAGCGCTGTAATACGTTTTGGTTTTGTAATACATCGCTGCCGTAGCTCCGGATTCCGAGCTGATAATTAAGAGAATAGCCGGGCTAAGACTAGAACCACTCTTGGTACTACAGCATATAACCTGACCCTATTTCTTAACCCTTGAGATGACCTATCTAAAGTACCAGTAACTAAAGTAAAACTTAGTTTAAGTCAATTTGATAGTGTTAGTGAAGAGAGATATTTTCATAAAAAAGATGTTTGACGAATCGATACGATCAGTTTGTGTAACACCAGCGAACTTGCCTATGCACCAATTAAATCTTGGTAGGATTACTAACATCTACATAACATAAATGCCCAACACTATGTCCATTAGGACGAGCTTGATATGCTTATGTTCTGTTGTTTTAGTTACACTGCTTAATTTGAACTAATAAAAATAATTGGAACTAAATGATCGACTTATTTTCTTGTTCACTCATTTTTTTAATTCTAAGGTTTATGCCCTTACTAAGCCTTGAGTTCTAATCAACTAAAATATGCTTATTAAGATCTAAGTAAGTCATGAATTTGGTAAATAATTCAAAAACACATAGTTTTTATAAATACAAAAAAAATAGTGGTATTATTAAACTAAATTATAAAGAAAGTAGTGGACATATAATTAGAAAAAATTCATATGAATTCCGGAAGTTTAAAATCTACTGGCAATATACATTAAAATATATAGATTTTATAAACAATAATGCAAGAATATAACCACTATATTATAAATGTCAGAAAGTATAAAAAAATAAAATTTAACTAACGTTAAATCACAAAAACAGTTATAGGTACTCTTATGCAGGTCTATTCTCTGTTACTGGCCTCTAGAACGCCTTATTATAAACACTTAAGAAAAGCATTCAAGATTCCTTCTATTATAGAAAAGCACGATCAAGGAAAACATCGCCCAAAGAATATATGTTAGTCTCAGATTATAAAACAAAAGGCAGATAGACCGCACGGAACAATAATGTGAAGCCACGCTTGTAGACATGTGTGCGTGACAGCACTATAGAAACACGTAGCCTCGGTGTGCGTTACGGTTGCCAGGATAATAACAAAATTACTTAGTTACAGTTACAGAGTTGGTTTTGATTTTTTTTTAACTAACCGACGACCGTTTTCGGTGAAGTAAACATTTTCTTCTTTGAAATGCGTTGAACAGACAACACAAAATTTTGATGGTAGCCAACCGGTATGAATAGAAATATTTTGTGGATTTATAGCAGCCATTAGTAAAGTCGTGATGAGTCTTTATTGTTTTTGGCTATATATATATATATTTACTTTATGTTGGCGAATCGACGGATGTACATACCTAATTATTATAAGAGACAAAACATTCAGTAGTTTTAGTAATGAAGTCACATAGAAACGGACACACATACATACAAACACACCAACAAACAAGCGAGACAAACAAAACACTATTATCGAAATAAATATTTGTATAAATCGATAATCCTGTTTCCAATACATATTTCCCAACTTAAGGGCAAATGTTTAAAAATAAACTAGCAACACCGGCAGATTTTTGTTAAGGTTTTGTGTTCCAAGAGTTCACTAAAAATAATCACGTAAAATAATATCTAAATAGACAAATAAATCAATATTTACATATGAAAAGATACTCCATCTTCTTTCTTTTGTTTTTGGGATCAATTTTTGCAATGTTTGAAAACACAAGACGGCATTATTCTCAAAAATATGAATATTATCTGTGACGTACTAACGATGCGACGCTTCGTGACGTACTGACTCGAGATTGTATTCGCTTTTGAATTTGTATTTGCTTTGTTGGCTTCACTTTCGGTGTTCCGCACGGTCTATCTGCCTTTTGTTTTATAATCTGAGATGTTAGTAGTTCATGTTGCTAAACAAGACCCCTTTAATTTTAAAAGATTACAAGAACTGGTCACTAAAGATTAGCGGAAGCCAAATTGTTTGGGAGGGTTACTCGAAAGCTACATTTTCGAACCAAGTAACACCGAAAAAAAACTATGATATTTCCGAAAAAATATATTTACTAGACGGTACAAGAATAAAAAAAGTGTTATTCACAGATGAAACACAGGTACAAAAAACATGGTAAATTCATACGGAAAGTTAGACGTCCAATAAACCATGTTTCGATTATTAATACACAAGGAGCATATCTAACCAGGTGGAAATATTACAGTAGAATTGGACCCTTTCAAAAGATTGAAGGTACAATAGATCAATGTCAGTACAAAATATCGAATAGGAGACAATGATTCCCCACTCTGACGACCATTTGCCCGTAACCTGGATCTTTTAGCATGATAATAACCTTTGACATGACCAACAGTATTAAATTTCTTCTTAAGATACAGCGTATTATTGCCTCAGACAGAAATGCAAATAGTCCGCATTCAAACTTTATAAAAATCTGTAGTATGTAGTTAGAACGAAAGTCCAAATGCAACTCCAGTCCAATACGAAGCGCTTGTCGAAGCATGGCACATATTCACACTTGAACATTGTCTGAAATTATTTGAATCGATGTCTCGTCGTTGCAGAGCTATCGAAGGCTACGTAAGTTAATGTTAAATATAACTAAATTGAATAGTCTGTGAACGGTATTAGTAATAAATATAATACTGATTACATATACTAAGAAATAACATAAATTTTCACTGCATTTTTCTGTTGTATTTAATGAGTTGTTACCTAAAAAGTGGTGTAATAAATTAACAGTTGTGTAGTAGGATCTTTTTTGTTTTTGTAATAAATTTATAAGCCATTGAACATAACATGCTCAATGTTGTTTCATTTCCAAATAAAATGAGTTACAACAAAGTATTTAGCATAATGTTAAGATCCGTTGGAAGTGTTTCTAATTATATATGTCCACAAATGTACATATAAGTACAATAAAAAACTTTGATACTTGTAACAATATAAATCTCAGCAAAAAGCTATTATCTTTAATAAGTTATTTTAAGAACAACTGCATTACTTACTACATCATTTCTTTAGCGTTTATATTACAATTTATTAGGACATAGAATGAAGGCTAATATTTACACAACTTGATAAAATATTGCGACAATATTACAAAACGAATTCAAGATGAACACGATTTAATATGAAGAAATATTATCGTCTGGTATCATACGTTTATGGTAGATATTTAAGTTAATATTTAATTTTTATGTATTAAATAAGTAGATATGGTTCGATTTCACTTTAATTAAATTACTTACATTAAGTATTGTCCTGATTATAAAGTCAAATATTAAAAATGTTTATTTCTCTTTCTAGTTTGTATTAGAGTGCAGAAAATATAAACAAAAATATTGTAATATCTCCTTAGGCGTTCGTTACCGTGCAATATGTTGGCGTCAGGTTTCTAAAGTGGATTATAGCATTAGCTACTGGCGCATTATGTCAAAGGCTTTATTAATATATGGTCATCCAGGTGGCGTGGTTATAGTCTATAGTAGGGTAAAACGGTTTTACTAAGCAAGATAAGACCAAAATTGTAAAAGCGGTTCTATAAAAGTATTAAGGGACTACAAATAAAAACAATTCTGTGTGTCCTGTGAAAAGTGATACAAGTCGACTTGTATCGAATTTGATATTATTCCTTCATCACAAAAATACCCTCTATTTTTCTGTCTAATTAACATTTTGATACCTCTTTTACCTGCCGATATCGTATGGTAAATTTAAGGCAGATTAACCTGTTTTGAAAAATAGTTTTGTGGAAATAAATACATGTTGACATGTATCGTCCACAATAATCAAGTCATACATTTAAAAATTATGTATAAAGATGTATCTCAAGTAATTTCTACCTTCTAATATAGTGGCATCTGATACTTGTTTAGTTAAGTTACCTGACAACAAAACAATATCACCTTTCACCACAGCTTCACATAAAGTGTAATATGATACAACTTTTTAAGAATCATTATACACGATAACTCATTTGGTGTGTTTTGATACAATAAATAGTTTTAAATATCTTATATTCTATAGAATGATTTAAGTAGGAACTTAATAGTTTATAAAAAATACAAAAGTAATACAAACTGTGTTACTATTTTTGTATAATGATTATGCAAACAAATTTTATGATGTTTTAAACACAAAACTACTCTACTGTAAAGTTAAAAATTCTGAGATGTATCAGTTTTCACAGGACGCACAGAGTTATTTAGAGCCATTAGCACCAGAAATTGTCGCGGAGTGCGAATGCGATGAACTTCATAGCAATGCATAATAACTATGTGTCGACAACATGCTTTTACGATAATTGTTTATGGGAGTGAAAGAAATAAAGTAAATTATTCTATGAGTATTTAATCAAAATCTACAATAAATAAAATACGGATTGTATGGCATTAGATATTCACGAACTCCGCGACGGCATTAGAATCTGTTGTTTTAAGTCGTTACATCTAGTGTCCAAGAGTGACTGGATCGTCATGACAAGGGTAAGTAGTAGTGAGAATTTAAGCGTTTGAAAGTGGCATCGAGCTTGCCAATCCAAAAATACGTGTTATGGATCTAAGGAAACAAGTTTGTACTATTGAAGTCGTTTTAGAGGCTTTAGAATGCGCAGAATTCAGGTCTTGCGGTGGTATTACTAGAATGAATTAAACGTTTTCATATCTTTAATTTTAAAATAAATATATTTATAAATATTCGTTGTAGAAGTTCTCTTTGTTTCATTGTATCAGTATATCGTGCTATTGTTTTTATATATTGAATGTCGTTTATAGTCAATTAAACTCATATAATGTCGAATATATGCGTTTTAAATAATTCGTAATCTCGTGGGTTACATTTTGAGAAGTTTTTTGTTCCCTTTCTCCGACCGCGTGTGTTGCTCGTGACGTTTATTACTTGCCTTACATGTGTTAAAAAAATAAAAAGCATGTGTGCAATTCAAACGTGGTAGAAGTGAAACCTTCAAAAATAATACGTACACGTATACAAAATACCACGGTTGTTGTGATGCCTTCTCTCAAGCTTTGTACTGCGCATGCGCACAGAAACACGTATTAACACACCTACATAATGCTTCCACACAAACACGTATTAACACACGTACAGCATGCATATCTCATTTTCTCCTACGTTTAATCTTATGAATTTATGTGTCTGTCTCTTTTTACTGTCGCTTTTTAGTTTCATCGACTTTTAAATCACAACGATGCTAAAGAAGTTTTCATTCCAAAAATTAGTTGCTAACACTGAAAATATTATGATTGCTGTTGGATTTGTTCAACGGTTGCAAGTGGAGATCGAAGTATCCGCGTCGCGTACAACAATTATTGTTTCAATATAAATATGGAAAGGATACAATGTTTTCTGTCATCAATGTATACGTAGGTATATATTTGTTATATATTTGTCATAATATAATTAGGTATATTATAAAGGGATATTTTTGTCACAAAAAATATCCCTTTATAATAATATCTATTTGCAACAAATGTTATTGTTTAATAAAAATGGTTTCTAAGTTTGAACCATTAAACAGATCACTGGTTTCTATCGTTTAAATATAATCTCAAAAAAATAAGTTGCAGATTAAAATAATATATTTGTTTCCAAAGTAGTATTTAACCGTCCTACGACATTTAAATAATAAAAAAATATAATTAAACTTTGAGAGGATTATTTGCTCATTTAATTTTGTTTTTAATATTCTGACGTTTCGTTCCTGTTATAACGGTTTCTGTAAAGGAGTCGAAACGTCAAGGTTAAAATGAGCGATGTCCGCGGAAGTGTAAGAATTAAATTTGTCCCCTACTAACTAACCCTTTCCTCCAATATAACTCATTTTTTAAGTGACGTTTTGGTATTACTACTATGATAATGGTGAAAAAACAAAACATGCTGCATATTTGCTTGCATGGTACACTAAGCAGAGAGTTAAATCCTTGATAATTAAAGTAAAGCGGTATTACGGTAAGGTTAGATTAGGTTAATATTATGACCAAAATAAGGCGTGAGCTGAGCGAGCGAAGCAAGCGTGTCGCGGGAGAGACCGGTGAATAAGCCATCAATCTTGATGAATGCTTGCTGAACAATTTTAAAGGGAATGAAATCAGGTCAAACAAATTAAGGTGAAATTAAACTGATGACTGCTGATTAAAATTATTCTTCAATGACCGATTTTAATTTTCACATATTAAAATTTATTGTGAGGTTAGCGTTCTGATGTTGTTGTGTGGTGATTTAATTCTGGTATTTGATCAATTACTTTATAATAATTATAGAAGGCCACGCGTTGCAGTCCATCAAAAATCAAATCTATCCTATATCCTAAGTAGGAACAAATATATGAAAATGAAAGAAAAAACGTCAAAATCGGTTAATTAGTTTCGGAGTTCATCGCTATCAAACACTGTGACAGGGAATTTTATATATACTAGCTGACCCGGTAACGCGTTGCTATGGTAACGCGTATACAATGAAAAAAGAGCGGGGAAAAGAGTGGACAGACAAACACGCAAACAACAAATTTGTGTTCTTAGATTATAGATTTATTTATTCATTTACTTAACTACCCAGATAGTTTTAACAATTTTTGAGTAAATATTTCAAATTAGTATGTTGAATCTATTTTGGTGATATAACCATCAAATCTTATTATGTAGGGATGTAGGTTATTGAACGTGCATTTATCTGGTGACCGACACCATAACCATACTCTTTCTAAAATTGCACCAAGCTAAAATCTAAGAGTCTTCATTACTACAACGTTCAATTCTCAAGTTAAACAAAGTTTACAAACTGTCTAAACATATATAAAACATCATTATCTAGCCAAAATATACGAATCGATAATAGATTATCAGTTAACCTGTTTTTAAAAACTGACACAAACTGTATCGGCTGCATTTCACCGTCCACCGTCGGTTGGGTAGTGGGTCAGTAATTAAATGTGGATACGGAGCGATAACGCAGACGTGTTAATGCCCCGTTAAACAATGAAACTGTTCCTGCTTATTGGATTGCCTTTTACGATTTTAGAAAACGGGTTGTGTATACCAAGGTCCTAATAATTAAACTACAATTATGAACCTACAGAAAACTAAGTCCCAGCTGATTCAAATTATTAACCTACTTCCAAAGAAATATTGCAATTTAGAAGGTTATTTTAGAAATTATGTCTTTAAATATAACGTAGAAAATCATACAATCTAAAATGGTGTAAGTGAAAAAAAAAAACAATGGGTTGCACTCCGGGAGTGCCGGCAGAAGTGAAAACATGAACATTATTAACGTAGTGCATTTTGGATATTTTGGAATGGTTAGGGATTCATTTGGCACGAATTTCTTTAATTATCTGTATTATTATATTATGATTTATATTATGATTTATGTTGTTATGTTATATTATGTAACCAATATTCATTTATTGAGCTATCGTACAGAAATATGACAACAAACACACAGGCACACTCGAGCAAACACCCTGCGCCTCTTAAACGAAACAGCAGGAGCAGGCATACATTTTCACCGCGCGGTGAAAGAGAGGGGAATTTTACTTCCTCTCCGGCCGGCGGTCTACTCTCGTTTCGCCTTACGAATTTTCGATAAGGTTACGTGTCCTGACGCGAGTTTAACAATTTTTTACCCATCCCAAACAGTGCACAACGCCGCTAAAGAAGTTTTCACTTCAAAGACTTTAAACTTATTGGATTATACGGTTTGCTTGATGACATTATTTGACAATGTTGCAATAAAAATACAGAGAATCTTATTGGACCTTGACACACGCTGTAAAAATAATTATTATATGTTGTTATTTTGCATTTAACTGCTTGATTATTATACCGAAAGAGAGGAGACGTTATATTTTGGGTCTGTACTTGGAGCAGTTTCACAAAATATTATGATTTTAGAAACTAAAACAATTGCTGATTAAATTTATTCACAAAAAAGTAAGTATTATTTGTGTTATTATTATTATTATCTGACGTAAAACCATTGTTGTATGTTTAGTTTGCATTTAAATTGATATGTGATGCATAATTGAAATCTGTAGATATTAAGCTTTTTTAGTTTTACGGGGTATTTTGTTGTTACATCTCGAGGGCCGTATCTTAGAAAAATCCGAAACATTTCCATTTTTTATTAAAAAAAAAAACTATTCAGATGTAAAAAGAAAGCCAAAGCCTTTAGAAGGCCAAAACCATGAATATTTATTTTGTACTGAAAATAAGACGTTTTCTCGTGAACGACATTATTGCTTTAGAATAATAACACCTCTTTTAAGATAACTGCACATTTCAATTAATAAACACACATGGATTATTTACTCTACACACAGTTTATTTCTACGTGCGTTTTTGTACATTGGGTTTTATTGTACGTTGGGTGTCATACAAATTACTTTTTGATATAAAAAAGTCGAAGTTTATAATTTGATGAGTTGTCGGATGTAAATTATACATAAGCCGTCTCTTCGTGAACAATTGTTTTAAACGCAGAATATCAAATTCTAAATGAATATTCGATTGAAAATTCAGGGAATATTGACGTTAACATCTAAAAGAAAAAATAAGTATTTTTTATAGAAAAATGTCTCCATTAAAAGGTGTTTTATTTCACCTAAAGATGGGTGAGAGAATGAAGTATTAGCCGCCGATTTCTTTTGTTACTAATTCACCTAACACTAAGTGTGGTGGCCAAATTTCAATAACAAACCGCCCAACTGCGTGGCGGACTTCGCACATTTAGGTTTCCGTACAAAATATAGATCAAAAGGGAACTTCAAAAAAGACATGATTTGCCAATATCTTGCTATTTATTTCAAAAATATACGTAATAATATTCATGATCACCAAATGCCAAGTTCATAGGTCAATGGGAAGTAAAAAATTCTTCGAAACATAACTTTGTAAACAAGCTGACTGTGGTGGCTTCTTATTTCATTTTTTTCCAATATATTTTGAAACAAAAAATAAAGTATTTATCTACTCATTGAGCACCAAACAACGATACCGTATTCGACGGGGTAGGCCAAAATTTGTTTTCCGTGCCCTCTTTAGCTGTATGAAAAAGAATTAAAAACATTTAATAATATTTTTTTTGACAATCTGTATGGCTTTGGAATCAACAAGATACTAATATTGTGAAAAAAAAGTTGTTGCTTCAACCGGTGTGACGAAATAATGGACACGTGAGTGACAACAATAGGGATCCGCTTGAACTTTGGGGGTCGAAACCCTAAGAAACGCACAGTTTTATCTCAAAAAAAAAAACATATTTCTGGAAATAATTTTCAATTCATTTTAAATTAGGTTTTCTTCAGGTTTTCTTTTAAAAAAGAACAACATTTAACTGTCATTTCAATGCAGGCTACTAGATCTTGGAAAGTACTTAGTCTTACTCACGACAAAGTTAATTATGAACAGTGGGTCAAAGCGAAAATACGAATAGAGTGTCAATGGATACGTGTTAACCACTTGGCGTTGAAGTGTTCGTAAGGTTGCTTAATCCCCAGCTTTGCTTCGAAATGTAAGCATGTCATATAATAGGAAACTGAATGTACAGTTTTACGAGTATAAGAAGAAGAGAAGTGAAAGTATACCCAGGCTTTTTAGGGACACAAAGTATAATAAATATTGTGCTTTTTAGTGGCTTTTTAGGGGCACAAAGTATAATAAATAATCTTTTAAATATTGTGCTTTTTAGTGGCTTTTTAGGGGCACAAAGTATAATAAATAATCTTTTAAATATTGAGCTTTTAGGGGCTTTTAGGGGCTTTTTAGGGGCACAAAGTATAATAAATAGTTTATTAAATATTGGGCTTTTCAGGGGCACAAAGTATAATAAATAGTTTTTTTAAAATATTGAGCGGTTGATATCAACAAGATATTTTGTGTATAAACATGTCATTAAAAGACAAATGAGAGTATATTCGAAACGATATTGGTTGCTTTGTAAAAAATGCGTTAACGTCATTTATAGTGAGCAGCATAGCAAGGAGGTCGCTTTTACATGCTTCTTGATTCGTTAAAGTTAAGTTGTCTTTTGTAAATTATATATGTATATTGTAGTGTCCGTCAGTGCAGAATAGCAACGAACAATCACACTTAAAAGTATCGTGCGATCTCCAACCTGGCATGGATCTAGCGTGGATGGCAAATCCCCCCCATTTAAGGGGGCTTCCGCTTAGTAGACGTCATTCGGCTGAGATGATGAACTTCTTCTAATGTGAGCTGCAGCGGTACACAAGAAAATTGACATAATGCTATGTGAGCACGATAAATTTTTAAGAATTTTTCCCATTTAAAAATATAACCGAGGATAGATATTAATAATAATAATAATATAATAATATTTTCTTACATTCACACCAAAGTAAGCACTATAAGGCTTGTGCTATGGATACTAGGATAACGGATAGACATACATATATCATACATAAATAAATAATATTAATAGAAATATATATAAATGATACCCATGACTCAGGTACAAATGCTCGCATTCATCACAAGATTTACTGGAGGGAGACTCTGTACCAGGGTCGCCTGCTTAGGTACCTCCGTCTTACCTATTTCTGCCGCAAAGCAGCAGTGCTTGCATTGCTGTGTTCCGGTTTGAAGGGTAAGATATGGCAGTGAAATTACTGGGTACAGTGACTTTACATCTTGTGTCACAAGTTGGCAACGTACACTGTGGTTCTTGTGGGGGTTGCAGTTTTGCTGCGAATCTCACAAGAGCCACATGTATTATAGGTGACTGTCACCACTTACCATCAGGTGGGCAGTTTGCTTGTTTGCCAACATTCTGCAATAAAAAAAAAAAAAAAAAAAACATCTTAGTACAGTCAATCTGTCGAAAAAAAGGTCGTTTCAGTGAAAAAATTACCCAATGGCTGATTCTTGTTTTTTCTGTTGCCAAATGACGTCACTAAGCTACCTTGGCGATGGGCATGTTCAACTCGTAGCGGTTTATTGAAAAACTCAAAAAACGTCCAAAATATTTTTGATATGCATTTTTCTCGATTTCTATGCATTTTACAAACTTTTTGTTTAGACAAAAATTGTAGAGGGCGTTGAGTACTACAATTTATGTGATTGATGCAATGTCGTACAACAAAAAGTGCGCATTGTAGGTGGCGCTAAAGTGTCCAAAGAAGTGTTTTTTCACATTTTCACCCTAAAAATATCATTTTAATGGAAAAGTTTAAATGGAAAAGTTGTTTCTTACGTAATTTTTAACAACTTTTGTCTAAACAATTTTTTTGTATTACTTACCGTTTTCAAGTTACACTGCTGCTCAGCGCTACGTATACAACACAGTGCCACTAACGGTAATTTTTTCGGTCCTTTGGGCACTTTTTAAATTTTAAAGTTTTAACAATAATGAGCTGTTTAATTTATTTGCTATTACGATTACAATTGTTTATAACAACATTTTGTTTTAAATTCACGTTCTTAGAGTTGAACTTTATTATTAAACTTTTAAGCGATTATCATGTATTAATTCAACTTGCACATTTGAAATAAAAATTTTTTTCCAAATCTTGCAAGAAAGCATTAACAGCAGGGAATAGGTTAATAACAATTTAAAATATTCATCTCCTATGTACGACAAAATAATCATTATTCTATCAACTACTTTTGTTCCTGCAATTAATTCATGCAAAACAAAAAATCCAAAGCTCTAATTGTCGATATTTCAAGTTAATAACAAATCACAATTATTACAATCATAAAAAAATAAAAAATAGTAAAAAGTACATTGAAATATGCACTGCAAATGTATACTTGTACGACGCAAAACCGCATTATTGGATTTTTCATACCTGCGCCACCTATAACTTGAAAACGGTAAGTAATACAAAAAAATTGTTTAGACAAAAGTTGTTGAAAATTACGTAAGGAACAACTTTACCATTTAAACTTTTCCATTAAAATGATATTTTTAGGGTGAAAATGTGAAAAACACTTTTTTGGACACTTTAGCGCCACCTACAATGCGCACTTTTTGTTGTACGACATTGCATTAATGACATAAATTGTAGTACTCAACGCCCTTTACAATTTTTGTCTAAACAAAAAGTTTGTAAAATGCATAGAAATCGAGAAAAATGCATTTCAAAAATATTTTGAACGTTTTTTTAGTTTTTCAAAAAACATGCCCATCGCCAAGGTAGCTTAGTGACGTCATTTGGCAACAAAAAAAACAAGAATCAGCCATTGGGTAATTTTTTCATCACTCAACCTACAGATTGACTGTACTATCTGCCCCTTCCGGAATTCGAACCCAGGACCGTCGGTGCGAAAGGCAGGATCGCCACCGTTGCACAAAATGGTCGTCTATTTTTATATTTTTTATTTATATAATATTTATGTAAATTATATTATTTATCTTTCAACTTCAAATACTGAGTAAGGTTTAAAAACAAAAATTGAAAAGGTTGACTTTCCAATTTGTTATAATAATATATTTTGGACGACACACGAAAATTATTTAGTCCTAAACAATGCCGTTAGTACCATACTAAATAACGTATAGAATATATGAATAAGTATTAAAACTACCAGGACTCAGCAACAAATGATTGTGTTCATCAAACAAATCTATGGGATTTAAAACTAGCTTTGCACTAAGCGGTCGTCATCTTTGAACGTGAGGATTAAATAATAAAAGTTTCAAAAACAAAAAGGAAAATACTTTTATCTTTATTAAACTGGACTGGAAAAAGGATTTAACCAGCCACCATCCAGTTCCGTTTTGTCGAATCTAATGAGCCCAAACTATTCTAGTAAGCATTCCAATTTCGGGCCCCATCATAAGTCCAGTTCGATAGTACCATATAACTGTATTGTCATCTAAGCTACATATGTATGCCAAGTTTCGTTATGATACAAGAAATAAATTGGTCGACATTCATTTCTTAGATTTTATTACAGTTCTTAACTCGATGAAATAAAAGCGGGTAAAAAATACAAACGCATTTTTTGAATGAAGTTTTCTTCCAATGAGTGGTCTCTATTCTAAAATATATCCTACCCAGCGTCTTCATCACATAATTATTATATTTTTGTAATTACTACAAGAAAGCCTACAAAAAGTGTTTATCAGTATAGTTTTAAAGTTAGTTATATTTATAAATGTTGTTATACACAGGTATACCATTACATTATTATATAACTTTGTTTGTTAAAAGTAGTCTTTCATACACGATAATTTACTTAGTCACTTTCCAAATGGGCATAATAGTAGATTTATTTCTATGAATAAGTTAATGTTAACTAGAGCAGTTCAGATGCTTTTAACTTTTCTCTTTAAGTTACTATAAAAAAAAACAAATGGTTTTAAAAGGTAGGACAGCTAATGTTTTGAAATAGGTATGTCATTCAAGTATTTAAAGTCACGGCACCTGCAACGTATTCCATTTAAAAGCATTTTCGTAATATCAGGTTTGAGACAACCTGCGGGTGAAAATCCATTTGCCGGTACTAAAATCTTGGAAGCCTATTCTAAAAATCGGAACGTAAATGAAACGATTATGTGTTCAACATCCATTGCTGTAAAGGCTTCTTATACTTTTGAAGACTTGAATGAGGACGCAGCAATGTAAGTAAACTTTAGGTTCGTTTCATGTTCCATTTCATTCTCAATGTAGGCGTACTGTGCCGAGCTCTCGGCGCCACGTGCTCGCCCGGGCGGCTGTGTTAAAATAAATATCAGTACCGTATTTTGGGCTGCTTTCAGTCAGGCACGGAGGCACCGAACCGCCACGTGCGAACGGGCCGGCATTAACCAAAAATTCCGAGAGTATCCGAAGGAATCCGACCGAAGCCGATCGATAGCCGCAGCCGCAGAGTGAGGCTTGCGTGACGTCACGCGTCCGTCTCGTCATCTTTGACTCTAAAGAAATTGTCACTACATTTTTGTATAGAACACTATCGGAGACTCCGACGATCGACTTTCATACTTATCGTTTTATTGGAGTTGATTTCCAGTCATAGAATATTTTGTTAAAATTACTTTAGCATCTACATAACTGACTTACTAATTTAGTACGATCAGATGATTAATTTCACGCATGTCGCTATACAAACAATAATATACACTTACAAATGAATTAGTACCGTAGGTTTGTAAAGTTTGTACGTGGGTATGAATATAACGTTTTCTATTTATCTAGTTCCTTATAAACATTTTAATGGTTATCGTTTACGATACACCTGTTTAGTAATAGGTACTATTAAATTTTCCTCACGGCGTTGTCAACCAAAGGCAAGGTCTTTGTTTTGGCAGCACGGACATTGATAGATATACGGATTTTAACGCAAATTCATTAATATCTACTAACAATGTATAATATATTAAAAAAAATAATGGCTAAATTACTGAGAGATCGCGTTTCAGAGAAGAATGGTGCACTTGTTTTTGGCCCTTAAAAACAATAGATCACAATATCATCATCTAAGCGTCCTTCGTTACGCGATATTGGCGAAATATTAAACGTACAACTTTGGAGGTGGAGGTTGATCTCCTCGTCCATTTCCTTTTGCGTTTTGCGAAAATCATTCCAATTTTATACACTTTAGACTAGACCGTAGACCTATGTGCTTTCCTTAAGATACCTCTAACTAAATTCCGAGTTATTTAAATAGAGTAAATGGGGAAATTAATGCATTTATGACCTACATAAACACATGCACTCTATCAATAAAGGAACATAGCTCCTGAAAAGAATTAGAAACGTCAAGATAAATAAAACGATAAATAATATTCTGTTTACGAAAGTAGTTCTAAACTACGAGAAAGTCTGAAAATGTAACAAACAGAAAACACATAATTTTTTTTTCTCCTCCATAAAAAATATGAAATTACAAATTATAACATCAATATTGCAATTTTAGTCACAAACTAAATAAAATGATATCGAGCACCATTCATGAAAACATGTAAGTATTTTAAGAGGATTTTATTCTAACCCTGTCACAACCATCACACTGTGTGTTTGGATGGGGCATTCAATCTGGCAATAAATTTCAGAATTTCGTTACTGTCGCCGAAGCAGTAACTGTTTGAGCCTCCACAAAAATACATAAAGCTCTACACTTAGTGTTCAGTTCTCAATGACTATGTTATACTTTGTAACTTTATACTACTAAAAAGCTCAAGTCACATTACTCTGTAGCATATGCTTTCAACCAAGAAGAGTTATATATTTTATAACACAATGGGTTGGATAGGCAGATATATAATTCTATTGTCGAACCATTTGACATCGGTTTATTCCATCCTTATATTCTACCGTCAAATTGCTCACGTGGAGATTGTTATCGAATCAGTTAACACTTTAGTATATGATTGAGGAAGTTAAGCCACTTGCGGCAAGGCTTATCATTGGAAGGATAACCAAATATCATTTAGAGGCCCTCAGTATTTCGACAGATGTAACTTTGAATAATGTAGAAATGCAGGTTCTGCAAAAAGTGTAAACATGGCGCGTAAATATGTAACGTTATTAAAGAAAATTAGCAACGCGCCCACAGAATTTTTCGCCCACGGAGTTAAATACAAGTTCCAATACAGAATAGTTGGATCGCGGCCTCTGAGCACGGATACCTAGTTCGGCATAAGAACTTCACTTTTTGCGAATGTATACTGTTCCTATACGGCACGGCTACAATCAGTATTAGGTACTTATGATGAGTTATAACCGTTTCCGCCTTTAATACAACCTTTAAAATTGCATATTAGTTACTAAGATAGCTCAATGTTACTTTGAACTTACAACTGCTCGAAAAATCTTCATATTAAGATTAGCTATCTAATATTTATATTAAATCTACCACCTCTTCTCCAATCGTAGTATGCAATAAATAGTTTAAATATTCTGATCAGTAAATTTTATCTCTTTCCTCATAAAAAATTAGATCAGTCAGTGTTGACGATAACAGGGATGTAATTCGCTACCCTAGAGCCGTGGTGGTAACCAATATAGATACAGCGTCATCAGTTATAAATAGATGGGCTAATCAAACGCATCGCTGTACGTGACGTGGTTCGCAGCAACGCTTAAATCTACTTTGATCTTACAAATATTAAATAATGCTTTTAGAAGTTTTGTTTTTGTATGATGTGATATATTTTTAATGGTTCATTTTCAACTCTTTAAAAAGTTTGTTTTATTTCGCTATTCATGATGAAAATCATCATGTTTTTAAATTGTATTGTAATAGTTTATATTTTCCAAAAATATCGTGATAAGCAAACAAACAGATGTCATCATCACCATATTAATTTCACCACTTTTCGGTGTAGAGAAATGAAATGAAAATAACTTTATTCAAATGCACTTAAAATAATTTGTTTTGGATCGTCCAGCATTTTTACCTACCCTCCTCTAGGACGACATTTAACCAACAAGAAGAACGGGCACAAGAAACTCGTCAGTGTTAACAGAAGTAACGACATTTACAATCTATAATTTAAGATCACAAATTTGTTGTTTGTCTGTCCGCCCTTTTTCCCGCTCTTTTTACCATAGCAACGCGTTAACGCGTAGGTCGTCTACCGGACGCTAAATAGCGGACGGGCCGCTAGTATTATACAAATATAATATATAAAGAACCATTGCAAAAACTACTTAACCTCCATAATTAAATTCATAAAAAATCACAATTCGTTTTACATGAAGAGCCTTTTAAAGATGGCAGACCATGGAGACTCGAAATATGGCGCTGTTCAATTGTGTTTAATTCCTGGAACTCGTCAACAATAACGTTTTGAAAGTTCACTTCAGTGGCTTGATCATACAACGCGAAAATTATTATACAAAATATGGCTTTTCTGACTAAACTATTGGACTATTAATTGCTAGAAGTGTATATAAATATTTGAACCATGTAACAATATCTACATAATTATTATGTAAATGTAAATATTATGTAAAGATGAATTAAATATGAAATAGCAAAAATAGCTAAATTCAGTGCAATAATATAAATTAATAATAATACAATTTTCAATTTAATAATTTATTATTAAAAACTTTTGTCTTCTAAATGGAAGGTTAGCGTCTCTACTACTGTGCTGTGCTCAACAGGGTCTAAAATTTAATCTTTTATAATGCAATATATATAATCCTACCAACTTTGAAACATTTTGAAATGCAAATAAATCAAAATTTAAATTAAAAAAGGATATATTTGATTTGTGCTTTAGTTTTTATTTTTGAATAAACCAAATATTATTTGAATGTTGTGACCTGGTTATGTAAATAAGGATTCCAGGAACTTGCTTTGTAAATATTTCAGATAACAAGATAAATATCTCAGATTTATTGAATATATTTGCAAGTATGCAAGTCATTTTACTGCACACAAAATCACACGGATTTTATGCGGTAAAATAGCGGGCATTAGCTATTTGTAACATAATCCTGATAATTCGGAATACTAGAAAATTTTTCGTAAATAAATCCGTTGAACTTATCTTTTGTGAAAGATATATATTACTTTTACTTCTCACATTTAATCAAATCAATTTAATCAAATTGCCTTTTTACATTTAATGAAAAGGTCGTCGCCAAACTAAGAAGCGGCCGTAGACGGTCGTAGTCAGTCGTAGTCAGTCGGAGCTGGCCGTAGCAGATGCCGCCTGCCTCAACTGATGCGTTAAGGTATTCCCTTTGAACCGAGTTTAAACTTGGCTGACGTACTATAGATGTGTTTCCACTAGTCACACAGTGTTTATTTTCGTGTCAAAGGGAGTATCAATAATGTGTTACATTATATGAAAAAGTGAAGAGAGGTCGAAAGATCTACGAATATTACGAAGAAATATGATTTAAAATGAAATACCTGTAGGTATTTGATCTTAAATTATATAAAGGTCTCGATCAATCTCACATATTAGTTTTTATCGTCAATATACTCTTTAGAAATCGCGAGAAAGTTTATAAGGAAATAATTCTGACATATAGAATATTGCTACGCGTTCCGTAGCTCTAATAAGCTACGGCAATATAGCGTAGTAGTTACTACAATGCATCAGCTCAGCGTAGCTACGACAATATAGCGTAGTATAATGATCGTTTTATCATCGTAGTATAACTCAAGGTAGTGTTATTCAAAATTTGTATCACGAGAAATTGCCGTGAAACACAAACATCTGGTTAAACCACTATAAATACTATGCTTTCAGCTAATGCAAAATGGCTCCAGCTCATAACACATTATGGTGATATTTATAGGCGGAGTTGTTGTCTAATTCTATTATCGACATTGACAATTATTTCATCTTCATATTCTAGAGACGAATTGGTTGCAAGGCGCACGAGGAGCTTATTGCCGTAACGGTAATCTCGTTGAGTCTGTGATTTCAGGGACATGTGTTATCTTTATATATATAATTCTTCTGTGAGTGTGTATGTCACTGAACTCCTCCTAAACGGCTGGACCGATTTGAATGAATTTTTTTGTGTGTGTTCAAGGGGATCTGAGAATGGTTTAGATTCACAAATCAGTCCGGCAGATGGCACTGCAGTCGGCACAGCAACGCGTGGCCGGGACAGCTAGTAGTTTATAAATGTGCATACGTTACTTTAGACTTAAGCAAATGGAAATAAGGCCTGAATTCAAAATATTAACTTAAACGTGATGGTGACGTTTACATATTTGAAAACTTGCACTCAGGCCTCAGAGGTTACGCTAGTTTCGCAATGGTCCTTGGAGAAAATGATCAAATAGCATTAGGAGTTCTTTGTCCTTCATAAGGCACGGTATATCGGTTATCGTTTATATCTGCGAATTGGTATTTATTAGGTAGTATTTGTAAAGTAATTGATCATTATTGTAACAAAACTATCGCTTTTGACAAAGAAATTGTTCCATCTACATGAACTTAACAGTAAAAATTCTTAAACAGTCAAAGCGACAATGTTTAAGAGTCGCGTAGCACACAAATTTGCTCTTATTTTTTACAGAGCAATAGATAATATAGATATACAGATCAAAGGGACATTTATTGATTTATATGAGGACAATCAACACGATATTAAGTTAACACATACATTTAATACACATAACAGTTTCAAGACTTAGGTCAAAATGCTGCGTGAACCGAAGCTGGGCGGGCATTCTGTGCCGATACTCATGTTGATAAACAAATGACGGTATAGTAAATCAATGTGAAATGAACATCAATATAGATACCTTATCGCGTTACCGACACTTGATATATGTAATATATTCCCTAAAATATTGATAACGCAGTATATTAATCACATATTAATATCAGAAAATGAGAGAATCCGGTCACTGAAAACTACCTCTTTTCCACAAAAACAACCTTACTTTAAACAACGTGTATCATGTTTTAAGTTGCTAAATAATATTTTATTTTTAAGAATTTAATAAACGTGGAAAGTACTTTATAATAATATATTTTCTGTTTTTTACTATTCATATATTATTTTTCTGATTTTCACAAGGGGGACTGTTATAAGCAAGTAACTCAACTAACTTATTAATTTATGAATCAATCAATGTCAGTATTAAATTATTTGGTTATTTTCATTGGATATATAATGGTGTGATCATAAGTAACTTTGATTTTATATTTTGTTTTATTAGAAAGGCGAATTGTGTAATATCATGTGACTTCATCTGATGATTGAAATGAAATTTTGGCTATGAATGTATTTTATGTTTAATTAATTGCTTAAAGCAATAATTAAGTTAAAGTTATCATACATTATATTATGACAATACTTTGTGTGTTTTTGTTTGTTACCATATTGTCTCGCTTTCCTAACATTGCAAAACTAAACTTGCCGTTACGTACTCTCGCAAAAACAATACGATAGCGTGTTTCTACGCGCTACAGCACCATCTAGTATATAATAATAATAATATTGCCTATATCACACCAATTAGCCAGTCCAAAGTCCAAACCACTGTAAGGCACAAGCCTTACAAGCCAACACAAGTTATGGATGCTAGGGTAATGGATAAACATGGAAATATATATAAAACCCATGACTCAGATACAAATGCTCACCTTCCGAGATTTGAACCCAGAACCGTGGCTGCGAAAGTCAAAATTGCTACCGTTGCGCAAAACGGTCGTAGAATGATGATAATTTATATTCTATTGGCACTTACATTGTAGCTCGAGTTCGGGTCAAGAGATAATTATATTTGATATTATGTAAGCACAACCTTACCGTTGTATGAATAACTTAAATATATATATATATATATATATATATTAACACAGTTTACACTGATATTACAATCCAAAGCACACTAGATATCGCCTTTCCCCTGTTTTTCAACCCACTTATCTTGACTAATATAGTATGATTACATTTATAAAAGTCGCTTCCGTTTACCTTATTTTGTAAAATTTATTAGGTCGTAAAATATTTTTTTAAATTTTATAACCTGTTTGGTTTGAAATGTAGTTTTCCTTCTGAAATAGTTCGATGTATAAGATAAGAAAAACGAAACTTGACTTCTAAACCATTCTATAAAAGAGTGATTTTATTTCACCAGAAACGTTTAAGATTTTATGTTAAAATTAAATTAAATGTGTAATAAATTTTATGTTTATGTTATCGCACGTTGAAATTGATAATCGTATGTGACTTAAGTCTTTATTGACTCACAAATTGCGTAAAGCTGATTACGTATTTTTCAATCACACTGCCAATATTATTCGAAGTAATGAATTTTACCCATTTCTTGCAAGGACTTAAAAAGTGCAGTCTGCTTGGTGTGTCGCAGTACAGATATATTGACAATATATTAACCTCAGAACAATAACTAATGTTCTGAGATATTGACACTCTCGAACTGACTGACATACATTTGACGTTGCTTGTCTAAGACATATGGTGGACAAGTTATTGCAGTCGAGTAATCGAGAAATGCGAAATTTCCGATGTCGTATAATGACTAGTAGAACGTACGAAAAATTCAACGCTTGATATGGAATCAAGTCGATATGGAATTATGAACGATGCATAATTATAAACTCTGAACTTGCTATTGGTAATATTAAATTATTCAATATCAATCATGACGGTTTCAAAAAGCAGGATTTTCGGGTTAAGACGTTTACAACTTTTTCTGTAAATGTTTGTCCGAACGAATGAAGCAATACTATTATTCATTGTTCTTAAAAAATACATGTTTATATTACGATAACGTCAGTTTAATTTGACAATTGTGTTTTTTAAGCTGATTTATCTTTCGAGATAGCTTAGATAGATCCAAAAACAAATATTTTATATACAATTACTAATTATATTTTCTAGAACATCAAGAAATTAAAGTAGCTTAATTGAAGTATTTTTATTTACCGTAAATCTAAGGGTAAAAGGATTCAACCGACACAATGGGCGATATTAACACACACATATCTGGGGGCACGGCAGTGCCCCCGCCAAGTCAAGCAAAAAAGCGGCACGGACGTACCATCCTTTTCTCGAAGCAATTCAGGCCATTTTCGACCCCCTGTAATTTCGTTGTGGATAAAACTAGAAGACTGAATTTTCAGTAACCATGCAGGCATTGTAAAGACACGGTATATTTCAAATTTCATTCAATTTGAACTAGTAGTTTAAGAATTATAACGGGTCAAATTTCTTAATTTTGTCACTCACTGACTCACCGATCATCAAAATTCTAAGACAGTTCTAGCAGACCTAGAAGCTTCAAATTTGGAATATAAATAGTGTTTGGTGTATGAATCAAGGAAAAACTAAAAAAAATACAAAAAGCAATGAGATCCCGTCAAAAACAATACTTGACTGACTCACCGATCATCAAAATTCTAAGACACTTCTAGCAGACCTAGAAGCTTCAAATTTGGAATATAAATAGTGTTTGGTGTATGAATCAAGGAAAAACCAAAAAAAATACAAAAAGCAATGAGATCCCATCAAAAACAATACTTGTCAAAAAAAACAAGTCTCGCAACTCAGTTGTTCTACGGTAAAAAGTTGTGAGATCTATATAATACCAAGTCGGTTATTAATTTATTCAGTCCCTACTTAAGCGAATTTCTGTCTTAATACGTCCAGTCCCTAAGACCACGATCGTGGTCCATAACAATTGAAAATCAATTGTGTCTGGAATCTCCGTACTCGAAGCATTAAGTTGTTACGTAATAATTAACAGCATCTTATAGTGACGCATATCAATATTAAAAATCTTTATTGTTTTATATAAATATATTGACTCGGCCATCGCACTAAATAATTTAATTTTCACGTGTTTTCATGCGATGACCGAGTCAATATATTTATATAAAACAATAAAGATTTATAATATTGATATGCGTCACTATAAGATGCTATTAATTATTACGTAACAACTTAATGCTTCGAGTACGGAGATTCCAGACACAATTAATTTTCAATTGTTATGGACCACGATCGTGGTCTTAGGGACTGGACGTATTAAGACAGAAATTCGCTTAAGTAGGGACTGAATAAATTAATAACCGACTTGGTATTATATAGATCTCACAACTTTTTACCGTAGAACAACTGAGTTGCGAGACTTGGTTTTTTTGACAAGTATTGTTTTTGATGGGATATATCTATCGACAAAGACTAAGAAATTTTTGTATTACCTGATGTTTCTTTCCATATTATTTAAATTTAAATCAATTAATAATATTTATTTTATTTCATTGACAAAAAAGGAATTTCACCTGAAAATTTTTTTTGATTAAGAAATGGGTTTTTGTGTTTTTTTTTTACTTAAATTTTAATCTTTATTATCTTCTGTATAACTTCCAGCATAGTTGTTAAACCAAATAATCTTTCACTTTTTAATATATTTTTTTACTTCAGAAACAAAACTTGTAGTAATTAATGTTTTCGAACTAGTAATATGTGTAGAACTTTAATTGCACGTCACGAACGGTGTCTCTTAAAAAAATACATTTTTCATTTTTTTGTAATGGATAAATATTAATAAATAGAGAATTCTCGACTCTGAAAAGAGTCCGAGTGTAGTCCAGTGAGTTAGTTTTGCCATATTTTTACAAATACCTAAATAAATTGTAAGACGGTATTTTGTTTTATTTAGCTTTTTAAAAGCAATGCGAAGTTGCAAAAGTGGGGGTGCCCAGCACGAATTTTTATGCCATGTAAATAAGACAGCGTAATGAGTGTAATCTAACTGTGCACATAGTTCGTGTCGTGATTTGACCAAACGGGGGCCATTAGTGTATTTACACTTAGTTTAGTGTGCGTTATGGTTTACTTCTGTGTCCTGCCAAAATGCCTCAGCAGCCAGGATTATAGTCCGTTTTTTTTAGCATTAGAAAGAACGAAATTTGGGTACTTTATTGTGCACATATAATGTAACAAACAAAACTTAACGCCGTGAAAAGTTTACACTAAAAATACCTTAAGAAGCAGAAGTTTCAAACTTGTGGAACGAAACGTTGGTCAGTTTGACACGACAAAATTAAAAGTACATGCCGATGATGAATACGTACCATATTAGGTGATTTTTAAAATGGTCGCTTGAAATGGCCGCCATTTGCAACAATAGCGGCAAATGTCAACGTCACTGGAATCACGAAAGCGATTGCGAGTATTTTGTCTATTTTCACTATTTTCTTTGGTTTATTGTTAAGTTTCTATTGTATTTGTTGAAGTTTTTTGTAAAAAGTTTTTATTTAATCTGTTCAACAATGGACGAGCCTGAAGCCGGTCTAAGTGGACTCCAGCACAAGGTTGGCCACCACTGCTTCTTTGTTTACATAATTTCTAATGGCAATGGTATTCATAAATTCATAAAAGTAGATGTCTATATAGTGACGAGAGAGCTCGTGTCAAATCCTATTACACATATAAACTTTTGTTTAGTTCACGTTGCAATCTCGGCCTAAGGGCGCAAGTGGTGTTTATTGTACTTTGTGAGTTCTCTGCTGGATTCGTGATACTCTATCCTGTAACTGTTGGTAATATCAAAGTCTTGGTTGAGTTTTGTAAGGTTAAAATGGGAGATAAAAGATTCATTTATTTTTTCTCTTAAACTTGTATGATATGACAACAATCACGTTTTTTTTTCAACGGTAATAGGTCTTTTAGGAGCTTATGTGAGCTTAGTTTCAACTAATACTGAAATAAAACAATTAAACTATAGATATTCGAATAGCCCTAATGAGGTACTACGTCTGGACTGCTTTACCCTATTTTTGGGACTGGGCTTTACCCTATTCTGTATAACCAGAAAACTGAGATATCAGTATTCTGTTTAGTCATCGTTTTACAATGTTTATATCAGTAGTCAAATTAAGCCTACAAAAGCTTCTATCACCATTAAATAATGTATACCAACGCGGGGATAATATTCTTCTAGGATATGCTGTATAATTAATATCATAAGAATCTATGCAGTCATTTGTATTAGAAACAACAAACAGATATCCATACATTCTAACATTACTAATGTACAATTTTTAGTGTCGAAATTGATGTTTCGAGTCAAATATTTGGAATCGTTTTGAATGCACGTCATATAATCACTATAGAGTCTTTCATTTATACTTTCATCTTTAAACACAAATCCTGATAGTGACTCGGTATTAGTTAGACAGCAAAACGATTTTTTTATTGTGAAATTAAATTAATAACGAGTCCTTATTTGATTCTATTTTATTTTAATAAATATTATCTTACATTAATTCTGTTTTAAGTTATTTCATTTTGCTTTCTTGTTATCAAATCATAAATAACAAATAAATATTATTATTATTAATTAATTAATTAATAAGTTAATATCGATTATAGTTGTTGTTGTTTTTATGAACGTAAAGTTGACTAATTACCACCCAATCGGCATGTTGGGGAACAGTAACGGAGACGGAACAAAAAGGAGTTTTTAAAATTAAAAAATTGCTATGCACACGCAATCGCATGACGGAAGGTTTCGTTACAAAGTTTGTGGTTTACTTTTTTGACGGATTGTGCGTTCAATTCGAGTTTTGATAACATAAGAAAGGTAGTACCGATTATAATTTCTTGTCACATTTCCTGAAGCTTTTTAATTAAAACATTTTTTTACATTCACACTAAACTTAACTCAAATAAGCACTGCGAGATCGCTGAAATGTATACTATACTAAAGAATAGTTATACTTATTTTAATACAAAGATAAGTCATTATATACACCCATAACTCATTTACTTGTATTTATCCTAATTACTTATGCCTACTGGGACATGAACGCAGGACCCTTTGTATTCGCAAGTCCCTACCAGTCGGCCCAATTAGTTATATTATGATTTCTAATAAAATATATTCTGAGAAGTATTATTTAGTCTTTCTACTTAGATTAACTTTAAAGTCATTGCTAAAATAATTATTTAAAATTAATGAAAGTGTAAATTAGATGACAAGACAAATAACTTTGTTCATAAAGACGTGAGTTCGAAACACACCTGATGCAATTGTTTTAAGTTTTTGTATTTTAAAATATCACTATAAAAAGTGATCGCAATTTCGATAATAAAATGAAACAGTCAAAGCATTATAATCATTTCTTCAATCTTTTAAAGTAAAATCTATTTTTTTAATATAAATGACATGAAGAAAAAATCAAAGCTGGTTCCATTGCAGCTTCAATGAATGTATGTGAAAATTGACACGGAATCACGGCGATATAATTTAATCTTGCCGTCCATGGTCACATTGTACACTATTTAGCTTCTCGTTCATTTCATTGTTGCTCACGTCAGATTGGGCTTGTTCTACCTTTACAAAATGCATGAACTATTGGCGCAGTATACATATACTCTATTACGTAGACACTCCTTTATTTAATTATTTATTTGTTATTTAAATAATGATTTTTCGATTTATATTAGGTGCACAAACTTTCACTAAGATCGGTGAAACACTGAGCATTAACTATATACCATAACTTTATGTTACTTAACCGCTATGAAATTAATTATGTGACTAGACGCATTTCGCACCTTTTGAAAGAAAAACCTAACTCAAAAAAAGGAATTTCGACGAAATAATGAAACAAAAGTTTGAAAAATTTTTGATGAAAAGTAAATAAAAAAAATTTTCCTATTCTATTTTAGGGGACTACTGTTTTAAGTGGGTTAAAATATATTTGCTTATCATAAATCCAACATAGACATAATGAAGTCGATTTTCAGAATTTTCATTCAGAATTTTCAGATTTTTCAGAATAATATATATATTATTTATTAATTTAATCATTTAACTGTTAGTTTATTATGTCTACAGTAATTTCTATTACATACAATTCAACTTGTCTCAGGCATCAGGCAGAACTAGAAACGTCATTCTCTCGCAACCTTGACAGTCCCGTTGATTTTCCAAGTGTTTTTAGCCAAATAAAAGCGCTTTATTTCATGTTGTAGGTAATTACATACTTACCAAATCGAATGTAAAGTATTTTTTCTTTATAGAATTAACATTTTTAAATATTACTTAACTTTCGTATAAAAACTGGAAAACACTGGTTTTGCGTCATTTTTACTCTATGGATGCATTTAATAAAAGACAAAAATCAAATTTAATTTAATCTTTATAATCAACGTCGAGTGGCTACTTGATTAATACTGTACGATATCGGTATGAGGGTTTATTTATATTAAGTGACTAATTGTCGTTCCCAACTTTGTCCGCGACAAATTCTACTTTCTAGTATAATATTTTATAGAATAAATATAATACTACAGCTACAAAATAATGCCCATAAGTTATTAACACAATTGTACACAGCAAAATAGCGTGTCGCAAAGATCACTCATTAATTACACAGAACAATTATTGGGTAGCGCGCCCCGCCTCGGTCTTACTCTTTTAGCAAATTGAAACGTAACTACATTGGTTACACGCTTACTCAAGCTTTTTTGTTGATATCAATATAATCGTATGCTCTTTACTTTGTAAATTTTTCTATGACACCAATAGAAAACCTTACAAAGTTAAATTAACATATTGATATGTATTAATGTGTATATCCAATATATAAGTCAGCTGTTATGCTCCTACAATTTTGATAGCAGGAAATAAAGTAAATGGATCTGTAACGGTTATAGTGACTCTCATTAGTTCAGATAAAAAGATACATTGGCAAAAATTTTATTGTAAAAAATATTTACATTGCTGTAGAGTTCAGAAATAGTCTGCGCGAGTTGACTCACTTGAACCAGGTTTTGTAATTAATCCAATTTGTTAATTTATCAGACACGTGTCCATAAAGGTATATGAATAACGGTAGGCTTTGAAAATGCCATGAATTTCATATAAAGTTACATAATATATTTCACTTGTTTAACCGGCTAACGATTGGCTCAACCGCAACCATCTTAAAGAGTCCAGCACAACAGAAGTTATTCTTTTGCTGTATTATGTTATTTTAGTTGTACTAATAGAATAGAACAGAATAAATCTGATTCTTTATATGTTCGAATTTAATTAAACTATTTAAAAATCTATAATCAATGCAGTTGTGTTATTTATGATATAAGGTTACAATACAAGGAAGTCGAGTCAAACATTAAACTCGAATTTTGTTAAAAAATTGAGTCAATTTCGCCACTCTAATTCATTAAAGACGAAACTATACTACGGTGTGTCGCGCTCGACTTGACTTTAAACAGTTGTGGCAGCCTATATTGTATTGAATATGCAGATGGTAATAACTAAAAATTTATATGATCTTCAGAATCCTCTCACCTACGCTGGTTCATAAGTTGATCACTTGTTTTATGCAATTAGAGTTCAAATGTATTATCGCAACTAATTGTTTTTATGTGTAACAGACATTTTTATCACTTCTATAGTTACATGACGTTACCCACCACCATTGGCTAAATGTGGCCTTCAAAACACAGTGGAGCTAGGTATAATAAATTTTTGGTCATACATCTGTTGACAGGCCTTTACGAAAGTTCACTTCTGATCTTAGACCAAATGCTTTAATCGCAGCTTCTTGTTAAATTGTATAATTATTAATAACTAGCTGACCAGGTAACGCGTTACTATGGTAACGCATTGCTATGGTAACGTTAATTGATACAATGCAAAAAGAGCGGACAGACAAACACACAAAAAAAAAATTTATGTTATTAGATTATAGATTAATTATATAAACTAGCGGCCCTTCCCGGCTTCGCACGGGTGGACAAAATTCTTTAAATTTTTTCTATTATTAAATATTTTTTCCGTTAGCGCCATCTAGCGTCCGGTAGACCAACTAATTGCGGTTAACGCGTTGCTATAGTATCGTTATTGATACAATGAAAAAGAGCGGGGAAAAGACCGGACAGACAAACACACAAACCACTGTGATCTTAGATTATAGATTAATTATATAAATTAACGAAATCAAATCGCTACCAGCAAAGGGCGAAATTGATTTGCATTTATACATACATACTTCGTTAAAAATGGATTTCATATTAACAGTACATATTGCAATAACGAAACTACGAAACCGTACCACTATCGACGGCAACGTCGACGAAGTTTAATTGAAAATAGAATTTATGCAAATAGCATCGGCCGCCGACTCACATTTTCTACCCTAATCCCGGATATCGGCCAATAATATTGGCCTACGTTGGGCACTGATTATATTTGTCTATTTAATCTTAAAAATTTAAGGTGATAGAATCGGCAGATTTTATATCAAATCGGAAGCTTAAGTCGTTTACCAATCTTACTAATATGTGAATAACTTACTTGTAAACCATGTTTTCGACACTTTTTACAAAGTGGCTTTCATTGAATCGCCTACAGATTCATACTAGATCTTATTTTACATATTTGCCTCCTTTTGACTTTAAGATGTGAAAAGATGACGGCTGGTTGGTGCAATGAATAAGCCGATAGTCCATTATATCCCGAATCTTGGCTGTCAATATTATTTATTAGAATAAATAGAACAAACATGGTTAGTTTGAAGCTTAATATTTTGAATAAGATGTTTTGAATTTATAATATTATTATTACTTTCTATAAACACACAAATTTAATCTTAACAAACACGTGTTTAAGCATGAAAATCAGTAAATTTACATTTCCACACCTACCGATGTGTGTTAGTATGGAGGGTTAAAACGTCCTGTTAATATCATAGAGCAGCACGCCAATGCAAGTAATAGGTGTGAATATTTTAGTCAATCATGCTCTCATGCTATTGGAAAGTGGGTCGTCTGTGCTAATCAAATTGCTTCTCTCAGTAAACGCGTTACCACCAGACTTATTGACTGCACCCTTCTCACCTCTACTAATAGGATATATGCGATGCAATCGCATTGTAGTTTTTAAACTAAATAACTAATTTTAATATATTTCGTTCTGTTATCACAACATAGAATGCTAAAAATGAAATTTAATTTTAGCATTCTTCAAAATTTACAAGTATACTTGAAATACAAAAAATGCTTAAAAAAATTGTCAGGGTCAGAATTAGTAGCCCCTGGCAAATCTTACAGCCGCCGTAACAACTAAGCCTTCAAGGCTTTTTGAAATCTCTGTAACTTAAATCTATTTACTTCCTTTGGTTTTTCGGAAACCGTCAAAATGGATAAAATGTAAAAAAAAACATATGCATAGTGTACATTAAATGAAAATGAAAATTATGAGAGATGACTTTAATTTTTATATACTAAAAAAAGTACCGGGGATGTCTTAGATTGTGCTTGTATGACTATCAGTTAGACAGCTCAATAATGACATTTAAAATAGGATTTCACTAAAATGGTCCACTTGATTTTCGGCAACTCACGACCAAAAGGTATGGTCTTATCTAAAAAATAAACAATTTAGTTTTCGTCAAGAGTGTTTTAACATTTTCTATTAATCTCGTTACTTAAAATTCTATAAGTTGTATTTGTTGATATTGCGAATACTTAAAAAAGTGTTCAAGTGGGATACTGTGATGCAGTTAATTAGCTGTATAATTCACAGCTTTGCACTATAAATAAGTTCTGTGAAACAAAATTCAGTTTTCTTTTATTCAAACACTGCATATGGTATAAAAAGTGTTCCATAATTTAGTTAACCACAAAAGGTTAAAATCGAAACAGTCCTCAACCAGTTTTTACTAGAAACATTTTTTAAAGTTATAACTTTGTTATATGGCTTCAATTCAGTGATATTTTTATTTATTTAATAAAACATCGATACATGAAGTAAGCATTATAAACAGAATATAGAGTTTCCTTATCCTCAAAGGAGCTTTCAAATCACTGCGTATACAAAAACCTGAGTGTCGGGTAACAATATCACGTAATAATCACTTGGGCGTTCCAACCGCGTCGAACCAATGAACTGGAGTCAGTTCGATCTATAGCATGTTTTATAATAGATATAGCGAAGTGATGTATACTGACCTAATTTTATCTACGGAACTTGGCGACTGATATCGTTGGATGTTAATACCGAAGATAGATTTTTGTTTTAAAGATCGGTACAAATATATTTATACAATATCCATGACATTATATATTGCTAGTATAATATGTTATATCTCAAGAAGATCGGGAAATTTAACTGTATTGCGTGATCTCATTGGGGAGGCAGCCGAAGATGCAGAGTAATGGCGAACGAAGAGAAGTACAGTCGCACCATGCTTTTCTTAAAGCAACTCAAGGCACTTTCGACCTCACTGTTACGTCGCTGTAGATAATGCTAGACGCATGAATTTTCAGTGGCCAAGAGGAATTACTATAACTAAATACACACTCAAATTACATTATATTTACACAACACTGTACGAACTATTGCCAGTCAAAGTTTCACGTTGACAGTTCTTAGTTACTTTACAGTTTTCAGAACACAAAAACTTGAAATTTTTAAATTAACATTAACAGTATTGTTTATTACATTTCCAATCTACTAGTCCAAAGAAAGCACCGTTAGACTTGTGTTGTGGATACTAGGGTAACGGATAGACATACATATTTAATATTCCCAAAAATAAAAACACTGACTCCAGAACAAATGCTCGTATTTATCACATAAACATCTACCCCTTAAGGGACTCGAAACGAGGGTCATCGATACGAAAGGCAGGATCACTAACGGTGCACCAAACGGTCGTCTAATTTTGTTAGTGTTTAACTTCAAAGAGGAAAATTATAACTAAGACAACTCGAAATTTTAGTGCAGTTTTTTATTTCAGTTTCATTTATTTCGTGTGATTCGTGTGTGTGTTAAAACTATAATATCTGTACTATATAAAAGAAAGACTTTGTGGGATTTTTACCATACCAACAATGCGTGGCCGGGTTATACCAGCAATTAACGTTACCATAGCAACGCGTGGCCGGGTCAGCTATTTATTAATAATGATACTACTCAGTGTAGTTTTGAAGACTTTTTTATAAAGGTTCTAACTTACAAGTATCAATGTGAAGTAACGTATATTTTAATAATCAAATAATCTACTTGTAATTTATATAAATCCATAGTATGTCACAGTAGCTATTACCATTTGTTTGTATCTAAATATACTGAGAAGTGTTAATTCTTCTTCTACATAACTGCCTTACATACATCTGTAATATAATAAGTATTTCTTAGAATAAATAAGAAACTATTAAACTATACATCTGAAGTATAGTATATATCATTCAAATCCTTACTAATATTATAAATGGGAAAGTGAGTTTGTTTGTTTGTTTGTTTGTTCCACTTTCACGCCGTAACTACTGAACCGATTGCTTTGAAATTTTGCAGACGTAAAGATAAAAGTCCGGATTAAATAATAGGGTACTTTTTATCCTGGAAAAATTGATATTCCCGAGGAAAAACAAAAATATTGTTTGCTTGATGGATGGATTGTAGATGGCGCTGTGTGTCGTTTAAAACAACGTAAAATATTGCAAACGAATATAAACATGTAAATTTAGAAGCTAAATGATACAATAATGAATCCCCGAAAATGAGGAATTCCCGAGGGATGACGTACAATTTGTTTTATCGTCTAAACTGTTTTTTTTACATCTACTTATCCTGAAATCACTAAAGTCAACGAATTACTAATTGGTATAAGTATTAGTTACGTTATTTAGTTCTTGAGGTATGCGATAGATGGCGCTGGGTGTTTTTTAAAACATGGTAACGATGTGTTTTTTAAAATACATAAGAAGTGGAATGATAGCTTGGAAAAACATTGTTTTTCGCATGGTCAGCTCTATGTAGCGTGTTCCCGGGTTTCCAGGGCCCAAAATCTGCATGTTTTTGCTCCACAAGGGAAAACATATAATATAGTGTACCATTCAGTTTTGGTTTAACAACTAATTGTATCCAGCGTTACATCGCGCTTCTTAGATTTTTCCGTGGGAATGAGAAGTTTTCTTATAGTTGTGCTTTATACCGCAAAATAACCGAATTCCACGCGGGCGAAGCCGCGGGCGGAAAGCTAGTATATATATATATATTTGAATTCTCTGTCACAGTGTTTGACCGCGATGAACTCCAAAACTACTCAACCGGTTTTATTTTATTTTGCTGGATTTGCCCCGACTTAGGACAGGATAGGTTTCATTTTAATTTATAATAAACCGGAAACGCGTGACCGAGTGCTCTAGTATATTATAAGAAGACTTAATCGTCTTCTTAAAGTATATTTATGATTTACAACCGAATGTCTTTTAAGTTTTAGACGAAACCGATGAGACATAAGTCTAATTAAAATATTATTATTATTTTTCATATTATTCTTCTGAGTTTTCTCTATTAACATTGAATGGCATTTCAAATTATTTTTATCTTATGTGATCTGAATAAGACATTCGATATAGTTCGACTCCATTGTTCTAGAAGTGTTCTAGGTACGCATCATCTAGACTGTTTTTATTTTCTTTAGCTACAAAACTTGAGTTTTGTAATTCTGTTAGTGTCTTACTTAAAACGGATGGAAAAACTAAAAAAATCTGAAATTACAGTCCCGATTTTATTCAACTTTATTATTTATAGTTCGTTTCATTGCGAATTCTTTAACGAATATTTAACAAACTTCATAACTTAGTAATCGTATATGAAAGGTTTTATACAATAAAAAATATGTCTCTACAAGTTAAGGCGGTGTTTAGTAAGACACGAGTCTTAATAAAGACATTGTTCTACCACTTAATAAATTATCATTAATTGCATAAACTATTTCAAATACTGCTTACGAACATATAAACACATGAACAGCTAACACGTATAACTTATACAATATGTAAAACGCTTATATCCCTAACAATAGATATTATTGTAGTGCCGTGTGATGGGCCAGTCATTATTTAAGAAATGAAGGTACTAGACACCTTTATGTCGAATTATCACTATAAATGTTGTTATATTATTTAAGTAAAAAATATTTTTGACGTGACAACGTCTTATAAATTGGTTAGCCGGGTGACACTTCAAGAAACTGCGTTACGCTCCGCTCACGTTATGCGCTTACAATGAGAGCGAGTGAGAGGCACGCGTCCCTTCCACTCGGGCATGGTTAGCCCGCCTAAGAGCGAGAGAGACAGACATAAAAAGTGGAAGGGACGCGTGCCTATAAATTAATGTTTTAAATATAATTCTTTGTATAAATAAATGTTTTAAATTGTTACTATTATTTCATCCTTCTTCCTACTATACGAATGAATATTCACATTAAAATTATTTTACCACTCAAAGTCGTTGTCACGTAAAACTTTCGCCCGTATACCGACTTTACAGGCAACCAACCAGTTTTTTTTGACAAAAAGCGATACTTAAAATATCTGGTTAAGATTTACATGAGTTTTCACAAAATTTCGTGGCGGAGGCTTTGCGTTGCGAGACTTACATTTTTATACACTCTTTGTTTAGATGGGATTTTTATTTGCAAATTATTTCTGTATTGCTATAAAAACATTGTTGTTAATAAATATGTCATCACAAACTACAACAATTTTCTGAAAATGTAACCAGTGTTTTTAAATTTTAAAATTAACATGATGTACTGCAACTAACTTATCAAAAACAAATACACAAAAGTAGATTTTCTGCTTTTGTTTTTCGAATTCTTATATTAATATGGACTCTGACAACTGTACCTTGCCAAATATTACTAAATAGTTAACTGCTATTGATTAGATGCTAGCAGGTGTGCGGTAACCTAATTCCATTACTCAATGAACATTTACCAACCGTGGTATTGACTTAGGATGATTCAAAGCCCACATTACTGTGCTAGTTATGTTTCAGTACAGAAATTATTTAATATTTCTTAAATATTTATTAATCGTGGCAATATTACAAAGAAAATTTAATGTCATAAGTTCGTACCAAATCAGGAAAAAAAATTAGCTAATGTACTATTGACGTCGTGGTAAATGCCATTCCATACCCAGAATTTAAGTAAAAGTATAGGACCAAGTAGGTGCCCTGCAAATATTTGACACGGGGATTCATATCCCCGCTGGCGCCATCTATTTGCTTCAAATGCATAGAGCATTTTTCTGAGTCGGATCAAAGTAATGTCTACTTGATGCATGCTTTCTATATTTACCTACCCGTGGGCTTTTTTATTTGGGGAACTCCCAGCATTATTGCCAAGTAACCAGGTATATGAAATAATTGTGAGATTATTACTAGTTTCCAGAAGTAAAAGATACAATAACGATATATAAAATTACAAAACTTTGTACTGTAACTGCAGTCTCAATAGTCAGTTTTTAGTCAATATGTTCTTAACATGCGTTTTTAAGCTTCAAAACAGAATAAAACTCCTATCCAATCACTATTTGTATTGAGAAGCAGAAATAAGTGCAGGGCAACATGGTCTGTCATAAAATCGGAACAGAATGAGAACAATAATAAAACCTACATTAATAAAATAAGAGACGACACTGGTATTGACATAACTAATCCTACAAACATCGCCTTGACTATGAACAGCTATCTTACTAATTATTCCAGCAAAAACACATTTAAAACAAATGAACTACGTATTTTAAGCCCGAGATTAAGTAATACCATATACCTCAATCCAATAAACGAAAATGACATCAAAAAAGTAATAATAGCATTAAAAAATACCCAGGCAGAGGGAGTTGACTCTATTTGCACTAAAGTACTAAAATCTTGTGCAGATAAATTGTCAAATGTACTCACTTTTCTTATAAATCTCTCGTTAGAGACAGGAAAATTTCCAGAAAAATTAAAGATTTCAAAAATAATACCATTACATAAAAAAGGCAGTAAACATGATTTATCAAGCTATAGACCCATCGCAATAATTTCGGTATTTTCAAAAATTTTTGAAAAGATCATGCATGGTCTCCTTTCATCTTTTTTGAAGTCATTTAAAATAATATGCAACAATCAATATGGTTTCCAAGAAGGAAAATCTACAACGCTTGCAACTTATCATTTAATCGAAGAAATATTACGAAATGTAAACGTGAGAAACTACACAACAGTGTTATTTATTGATCTAGCAAAGGCATTTGATCTTGTTTCACATGATCAATTATTTATAAAGTTAGAGCACAATGGTATAAGAGGTCCAGCTCTCTCCTGGATAAAATCGTACATTCAAAACCGTGAACAATTTGTGGAAATTATGCAACTTGATAAAGATCACATTCAAAGAGCCTACAAATCAAATTGTAAAACAAACCACTCTGGAGTGCCCCAGGGAAGTGTTCTTGGTCCGCTTCTATTTTTACTTTTCATTAATGACTTGCCTAATGTAACGAAGCATAAAATGATCCTTTTTGCGGATGATTTATCAATAATAGTAACTTCAGATAAAAACTCTTCAGTAGAAACACATAAAATAGAAATTATTAAAACATTGGTATCGGTGACAAATTGGCTGCATAATAACAATTTACAAATAAATCTCAATAAGACAAAGTTAGTTAATTTTAATAATTTTAAGGACATAGCAATTGATATTAAATTCAATGATATAGATTTAAGGCATGAAAATAATGTAACATTTTTAGGATTAATAATAGAGCCGCGCTTGAATTGGAGAGGTCAAATAGAAAAGCTTTGTAATAAATTAAACGGATTCTCGTTTGCTCTTTTTAAACTATCAAAAATAGCGAATAAAGCTACAGCAATTACAGCATATTATGCCTATGTCGAATCACTGCTAAGGTACGGTGTCTTACTCTGGGGAAATGGCGTTGATGTAGTTGGGCTATTTCGAGCACAAAAAAGGTGCGTACGAGCAATACTCAATATAGCACCGGACGTGTCATGTAGACCGTACTTCAAAGAACTTAGCATATTGACTTTACCTTGCTTGTATATCTTGGAAATGGGTATTTTTGTAAAACAAAATTTCAATACGTTTACAAAAAAGAAGGATATAACAAAGAGAAGCGTTAGGCACCCAAATAAAATAGTTCTAAATACCATACCTAAAACTAATCGTTATCAATCCAACGCACCAATCATGGCAATTAAAATATACAATAAAATACCGGAACATATTAAATTGTTGTCTTATAATAAATTTAAAAAAGCACTTCGAAAATGGCTTATTGACAATACTTTTTACAGCGTAAATGAATTTTTTGAACACCGCAATAAACCAGAGCGTGCATAGAATAAGTCTATATGATGTCCTTGTCTGTGTTATATTTTTTGATTATTTTTGTTATGTTGTAAACCAACTAATTTGCATGCCATCCTGATGGTTAAATAGGCTTAAGAATCAATCACATATTAAAATTAGACCTGAATGTAACCCTTTTTATTGCAAATAAATGATTTGAATTTGAATTTGAATTATGTAATTCATTAAAACTAGACTCCTACTACAGAGATCAGAGCCTGCAGCTATTGCTTTATGCGCAGGCGCACAATTCAGATTTAGAAAATTTTAAAATTGAGCTAATTCATTCGATACGAATGATAACAAACATTTACAAAGTGATGTTTGACTGTTATTGCTTATTTTGCTATTGGTATCATATGTTACTCTACCAACAATTATCTGCTAAATTGACAATATTTTATTATTTAAAATACCAATTAATACGCCACATGTTATCCAGTAGAGTAAAATAGTACAAACCCTTCACACAAAAGGCGATTAATGATACTTGAGGTGAATTACCGTACACATCCCGTAAAAAGTGGGAAGCATATTTTTTTTAACTAAGGTTTTTTACTGTAATATCCAATCCGATTGCTTAGCCTGGAGATAATACCGCATTACGAAGCCAACCAGAAAAATCTTCCAAAAGAGGATCTAGTCACCAATAATGTCTTTCCCTTGTCAATGTTTTAAGTCTTTATATAGATATTTTAATAAATCCAAATTATATATCAAAAGAACGTAAAATATAAAATTCAATCAGATCTGCAGGCCTCGACTCTTGAGATTTCAGAAGGACGAATCATTACAGGATTGTTTGTTCCTCATATACTAATGTAAACACGTTAAACTTTCACACGTCTGTATTTAGTCCATGATACAATTAAATCGTTTACATGATATGTTGTGTTATTAGTCCAACTGTAGGTAAACTGACTTCAAGAAACGAAATATCCTGAACTGTGTGTTCATAACAACAATCTGAACTGGCAGATCGAGCGATAATTCAATAGCATCTTCCGATGAATGCTTTACCAGCCGTGTAATTGGCTTCGCTCGGTGGTCGACTGTATAATGGTACCTACACACTACACGTTACCAACAAATTGAATATATAAAAGTGTATTGTTTTAAGAGATTTAACATTTTAATTATTGCTGCGATAGAACTTAAATTTATTTGTGTAGGGTAAGAACTCCTTGTATCAGTAGTTCGGATATTAATCCGATTGAACGAACATAATTTTTATTGCTTTGTACTTATGGCCTCAAAGCACTAGTTTTTTTATAATTGATTTTAGACTTATTGACTATTAAATACGTGGTTTAATATACTTTTAAGTAGAGTGATGTGTCATCATTATCACTGTTAAAATTGAGATAATCTACATCACCATCAGAAAGAAAGAACATTGCAACTGAGTTACAGTATTTTGATGCCATTTGAATAATATAAAAAAGTTGTTTTGTATTAATTTTCAGATTATTAAGCCTGAAGCTGACGTGCTAATTTAACGATAGTTTCTTTATCTTAACAATTCCTAGGTGATGAGTTTAGAAGTCACAATAGTTTTTAAATTATGTATTCAATAATAACAATCATAACTATCATATTTGTGTACCATAAAAATGATTTCTGTTTCATTATTTAAATATAAGTTCTGTCAATAATATAGGTATTCAGTGTTTTTATTCTAAAATTACCTACACTTGCGCTTAGAAGCGATAGATGTTCCATCAGTCGGTTGCCAGCACAGTTCAACAAACAAACGAAGTAGGTCGCCGGGTGAGGCTTGCATTTATTACGATCCTATGATGCAAATTGGGTGCTGAAGACGTTATAATTCAGATGGCCATTAATGTGACTTAAATGAAGGGTCGGTTTCCCTACATAATTGACTGCCTTTAATCTTACGGTACAAATTTTGAGCAAATTTTACTGTCAAAAAAATTCACTTGTGTCTGAAAACTTTCTCATCAGTTATGTTTTCGTAAATAAAACTCAATTTTTTTAGTAATTTGAAACTTTCATGTGTTAAGATTTTATTTTTTGAGACAAGTCCTAGGTATATGTAACTTATAGTAAAAATTCTTTAGTTATAAAGTAGTTACAGTCTAAAAAGTTTATTCTTGTTGGAAAAGATTTCTATTTTTTTATTTTCTTTTTGGATAAGATAAATTTATTATAAAATTTGATAATATACTAGCGGCCCGTCCCGGCTTCGTACGGGTGGACACAATTCTTTAATATTTTTCTATTATTAAATATTTTTCCGTTAGCGCCATCTAGCGTCCGGTAGACGAACAACTTTCGGTTAACGCGTTGCTATGGTAACGTTATTGATACAATGGAAAAAGAGCGAGAAAAAGAGCGGACGGACAAACAACAAATTTGTGATCTTAGATTATAAATTGCTGTGTCGACAGTATGAGTCTCATTTTCAAGACAACGTGAATAGAGCCTTGGCAAAAATTTATTCACTTAAAGAGTATTATGTTCTTACAACATATAGTTACTAGTACCAAGAACATTAAAAGATGGGATTGGTGTCTGCCTAACAAACACTTGTAAAATATCAACGGGTCTCTCAAGGTCTGGGACGCTAAATTGGAAAAGTACCCACCCGTATACCGAGAGGATGTTGGTTTAAGTCTCGCCTGACATCCGACCCTAGTTTATTTTTTTAGAAATAATTTCTTTAGAAATGAAATACTATTTTGAACTAAGGATACTTATAAATTAAAAAATCTAAAAATCCCACGTTTTTCAATGTCCTAAAAAGAATAAAATAACCCTGCGGGGCAAAGCGAGGGGCCACTCAAAACGTGGGGGCGCATATTACTAAGAGGAGATTTTAAAGAGATGAATGACATGCATTGATGCCGATTATTGTAAAGATGCGCCCCCACGTTTTGAGTGGCCCCTCGCTTTGCCCCGCAGGGTTATTTTATTCTTTTTAGGACATTGAAAAACGTGGGATTTTTAGATTTTTTAAATCTAGTATAATTATTTTATTCTTTTTAATTATTAACTCAACGAAGTAACCATGTGTTACGCAACAATCGGATAAGCCCCATACAAAAGTGAAAGTTGCCGAAAGTGGACCTGAAAGTGCATCTGGAAAGTTGAAAGTTGCTTTAGAGTGCATTGTCATCGGGTTCTGAACTATCCTGAAAGTTTCAGCTTTCTAGCTTATCGGAAAGTGCCTCAAATTTAAGTTGCAAGATTTTGCCCGGACAGACAAACAAATAAGAAAAGTGAGATAAGAAAAACGTGGTAAAAATACTAGGCGATGCAGTCGCTAAGCATAAAGCTTCGCTTGCACCATATATTGGAGCAGTGCGTAATCCAAAAAAAAAACATTATAATGTTAAGTAAATTTTAAAATTCCATAAGAAAGAAAACTTTCAAATAGGCGCGCTTTTTTTCAACGGGAAATCCAATAGAGCCAATGTTTTTATTCATAACTTTTTTTATTTCTGTGAATCTGCCGTTACAATCTGGTCCTAAATGTGTTGATGCGATTCCACACAAAAATTATTAAAATCGGTTAAGAACTCGGGAAGTTATGGCGTAACAGATATTGCGTCATTGAAGCTGATCCATGGAAGCTACGCTCGCTTCAATAAGTACAGGTATCTTATAACTTCAGAGTACATGTTGCTGTTTTTATACAAAAGTAGTCGAACCGATATGAGTGCTTTGTTATTATAAAGGCATCGAAAACATTATTCCAAGTATCTTAAATATCCAGATAAATATATCCACGTAAGAATCTATGGAATCGCCAAAATACCTCATTCTTAAACACTACGCATGTGCAAATAAAATAAAATAATTCTTGGAAATTATGGTAACTTGACTAACAAACGCCAACTTTAACGGATATAATGGTCAATGAAAAATGTTAAAAGTATACTTACTACGTACGACCAGTCTAAATTAGCGCAAGTAAAGTTGAATTTACTAAGAAGATGGAGATCTTTACAAGAGTACGACGTGTATTAAATGCAGTTCAAGAATTTGAGATGGCTTTAAATTATTGAATTTGACTTTCGAAACTTATAATACAATTCCCATATTATTACAATTTTTTAATAATAATTTTGTTTCAGAACATTTGGCACATTACTCGAATTGTTAGGTAAATATGTTTTGCTTTATGATTTTGTTTAAAAAAACAATTTTAAAATGTTGCTAGATATATAAGTGTATATATTTTCTATCACGATGTTTCTCTATGAACAATTACTTCTTCTGCGTGTAGGTAATTATCTAAGACTATTTAACTTTTTGATTGGGTATCTACTTTATGTTTAATAACAATATTATCTTACATGGACAAATATGCAAAGAAATAAGGGAATTAAACTTTACAGTAAGTATTTAATTAATAGAAAATTGATAATTTTATTGATGGTTTATTTACTAACTTTCCGCACGCATTTCCGTCTCGGGTACATTGCTATTATACATTTTTTCATAAGAAGATATAGATATTTTATAGTAATTTAGCTATTAGTTTTATAATCTTGTCCTAGTTTATTATTTAGATAAAAATAACGTCGTTACCGTGGTTATAGAAGATTTGATCTGTTGATATTTTAAATAGAGATAATTTTACACCAGCGTCGTTGATCTGTAAAGTTGTTCTTGTCACTAAGTTAACAATTATCCGAAGACTGCCAAAGACATCAAGATGCTTAACTGGTTGATCTCAAGGATTGCTCGTCTCCAGTATTAATTATGATTGCGAACCGGCTCTACTTTTAAACATTATTTTTACGTTCCTATGTGCTACGAAAGGCGTGGTAAAACCTCTGGCCTTGGCTATTTAGTACCCACTATTCCGCTTTGGACTAGCGTGGTGCCTTATTTCCCATTCGTTGACTCCCAGCAGGGATTGGGATGGGGTATGTACATTAACAAGCTAATGATGCATAGGAGTATAGCAACTCCCATTCGTAAATCATTCATTCGAGAAATTTACAGAATCCTATAGTAAGAATCAATATAGTACCGTAGATATTTATAAATTAACTTATAATTATCTAAGTAAATTTACGTCTACATGTAGCGAACTAAAATCAGCTTGTCAAAAGGAGTTAAATTCATAAAGAGGAGGGCTAAAAATAAAACTAGAACAACTAAATACTATGAAAACAGACTGTATTATAAAATATGTATCAACATTAAAGGCACTGTAAAATGTGAGCATTACAGTTCAGTTTTCTTTAATTTTTACATTGACGTGTTATTTAACACAAAGATGTTTGGTCAAAGGCGCTGATAAGGAAAGTATCGCGCTTAGTAAGTTGGCACTTAAATTTGAGTAAAAATACGCCGTGAATAAACTTTCGTGGTACACTTTTAATTATTTGAATAGGCTGTTGTTGGATATATAAATATTACATTTTCGTATTTGTTGAGAATTTTGAAGTAAAGTGTATATGATACTGTATTTATATTTACACTAGCGGCCCGTCCCGGCTTCGTACGGGTGGACTAAATTCTTTAATTTTTTTCTATTATTAAATATTTTTCCGTTAGCGTCATCTAGCGTCCGGTAGACGAACTACTTGCGGTTAACGCGTTGCAATGGTAACGCATATACAATGGAAAAAGAGCGTTTATATTTATATATTTTTTATGTATGATAAAGTATATTTGTTTTGTATTGTAGCAGCCTTCAAAATCAGGCTACCGGTATTAGCCGTAGAAACGGCAAAGTGTTAATAAGTATCATTTTGTGTGGTGTTGGTAGTTTTAAAATAAGGCAGCGAAATACCTTGAATATTTATAGCCTATATCACACTAAGCTTTTGATACACGATTACAAACTACATTAAAGGAAAATTTATAACCTGTAATTTACCGTAATTTATATATATTAAGATGAATGCTCATATTCATCATCCATACATCTATATATGTACACACCTAGTGTATATATATATATATATATATATATATACACTAGATTTACTAAAATAAAACACAAATAAAAATAAAACAACAAACAAACATAGATACAGATCCAAAAAAATTAAAAAGTTAAAATAAAGTTTAATAGTAAACTAGACAATATTTCAGCATTCAGAAAAGCAAACCTCCACAGACGTGTCCATTTCAACTAGTCAAGTAAATCACTATAATTAAAAACGTTTAGTGTGAATAAAATATGTATATGTCAAATATATGTGCCTTGGTATATATGTTTGTGCGCGTCGTGTATGTGCGTGCATGAGTAATTGGAAATATGTTAATGTATTAGTGTTATTAACTTCAACCCTCCAACAAAAGCCAACCCTTAGAAGGAATTAATAAAATAATAAATCTGGATTCGCAATACCTTCAGTTTGATTGGAAAAAAACTAATATAACCAACAGAAGTCCCAACAGTTTTTACATTGTTTAAAGATTATACGTGATACAAAATTGACCATAAAGTACTCTTGAATATAATATTAAACTTTACTGTTACGTTAATTGTTCTGTTTACTGTTTGTTTGTCATTTGTTTATTTTTATGATTTATTGTTCATTTATATACCTAACAGATATAAACTAGACTGAGAACAAATGTATAGCATGTTATATATAGATGAACAGTTAAAGGTCATCCCAAATAACGCTTCGAAAATAGATGTAATCAAAACATTGATAAGCAGAATAAAATGCAATATATACAGCATCTAAATCGTTAATCGCTGAATATTAACAAATTAAGGTACTGAATTAAGCGTAATAGTCCAATATAAAAATTTGATACTCATAATTTTATTGAAATTCATAATTACAATGCAGCTATAGTTTATATTTGCAGACTGCACTATCGTAACTGAAGACTTTTACAATATTACTGTGACAAATGTAATAAAATTATTGCAAACACAAAACACAGAAGAAAGGTGCAACGTGGGAAAATCATTAAAGGAATTATACTCTTTATTGGTTTACACCTGTGATGGAAACTCTCTGTAACAATAACATTAATAGATAGATATTTCATGTCAAACTGAATATCACACAGCAATGTCTGACTACAAAGACGCCGCCGAACGATTTGGGTGTTAAATCCCCCTTGACATTTATTGGTAACATCCGGTGTTTGATCCAATTTATCATTATTGATTCTAAGGATCATTGTTCAGTGATACCAATGCGAACCAAAGGAGTATTTATGTCAGGCATATTTTGTTTTTTTTTTTAAGATATACAACCTTATGTATTAACGTGGATTGGAGATTGAATAAACAAAATTTGGTCTTAAACTGGTGCTGCCACTTTGTTTGTGAAAAGAAAGACAGAGACAACATTATTTTTACACTACGTCTACCAAGTTTAATATATTTTCTAAGTAAGGGAAAATAAGCAAATTTTCTTTATTTATTTTTTTATTTAGAATGGGTTCGCTTTTGATTCCAATCAAGCCCGGGGGCCAAGACAGGATCCATGATGGAACGAGCTAACCCAGAAGGTGCCTATTCACCCTGGCTTTGAAAATGGACGGCTTATAAGTTCTAGGAAATACAGACGCAGGGGGGGAGCTCCACTCCTTTGCTGTGCGCATTATGGAGGATGTTGCGAAGCGCTTGGTGCGACAGGCAGGAATGGGTATGGACAAGTTAAAGAATTGGTTTCAAATATTGAAACAATATAATTACATTACAAATGTCATACGCTCTCGATTAAATTGATTAAGATATAACAGTTTGTAAAGAAATCATATAAACAGCTTTCATTTTCTACAGCAACCAGTTTACAAACGATCTGTCTCAGTCATTTTTATAAGTTGATTTGATTGGGAATAGAACATTGCGTTCCAGAAATGGCACCGACTATAGTTTATCACAATATGATAGTAGTAATGACTATGAACTACTCATATATCACATGCTTAATGAACCATTTCCTTACTTATTAATGTTATTAGTTTCGCATATTTAGACATAATAGTATTTGATTAACAGCAATAATCAAAAGATACCAACATTTATGTATTTATAACAGTTACATCTAAGACGTCACCAAAATTTAAAATAGTTTTTAGGAAAAGTATATTTTTGATGTCTCTTTAAATGGTACAGTCAAGATTAAAAATATATACGAGTATATACTTTTGATAGTAAGTCACTCTTATTTTAAAGAGAACAAGGTACACGACATAATTTAAGTTATATACATAATTTTAAACGTGACTCTATAATAATAATTTTCTTTGAAAAACACAAACGGGGTGTAAACTAAAGCCAAGCATTATTAAGTATTTCTGTGTCGAACAAAAGTGACTAGAAAGGACTGGAGGCTCATAGGGACTGAAAAAGAGCTCCAATTATACTGATAGATATATAGAGCCAGCCAGACACTCTACTTGAGATATCATATTGAGGGCGGAAAAGTGTCGAATCCGCAACTAAGTATATCGCTAGTGTTTTCACTATGATGATGAGTCGAGAGCCACTAGAAAACTCAGGGTTACTTGGGTATAGTAACATGTATAAAGAAAAATGAAGTAGCAATCTTTGCTTTTTGCAGCTTGTTTTAATTCGCCACACAACAGTGTAAAAATAAAATTATTATCTGTTTTTACAATTAGTTTTTATTTTTCCGTGTTTTGCGTTAATTGCAGTTTTTTTGTAAATTATAATAGAAGAACGGTTTTAAATTATTTTCAGTTAACCAGCTTTTAACACCATCTGTGTATTTTAAGGATGTAATTAAATTCAAGAACCGTTTTCATCACTGACTCTACTTGGGGAATTTGACATTTTTGTTATAAAAGTCACAAGTTTTATTATTAAACGTGCTTTCAGTTATCATTTATTAGAGCTTTCTACGATAATTGACTTGATTTAAAATTTTATTAACATTATGTCAAAGTTCATGGTCATGGCGGTAATCTATAAGCTGTGACTTTGTCTTGTGTATAATTTTTAATTTAAAGAAAAATATTATAGATACTAAGTAAAATATGCTATCATAATTACGTAATAAAATGCCATCTTCCCTAGGGTTGGTAGCATAAATCATGATACCTTTACCATCTTTCTTATTTTGAAACGTAATGTTACAGGGACTAAAAACTGTCGCTTTTTACGTCGTGCAGACAGTTACGCACGGATTTAGTTGGTAATAATGTTAACATTATGTATAGCAATTACCTACTTGCAAATAGTAAATAACATCTTGGCGTTGTGTGCATCATTCATCGCCCAAGACTAACACTATGGTGGAAGAAAATAGCTGTGCCAGCAGATTATATTATAATTCACTGTAGGGCATACCTAGTTATAAATTGTCAATCAGTTCTTATTTTGAATATTGTAGTAATAAAAGCCAAGTCAAAAATATTTGAAAGAGTGAATGTGGATGCTCTTATTTGCTCAGAAAACCTGTATTCATAACGTAACTCTAAACAGTAAAGCATTCGTACTTGTCTGACCTAATTTCTAAAGGTTGCACGTTGTCCTAATTTGGCGGCCTGAAATCTTTATGAATAACTCAAAGTTAATCAATTTACCATAAAAATGTGCATAGTAACTTGAAAATCTGTACTTAGAAAATCCGTACTATTTTCGATTTCAGTTTCAAAGTAAATAACTGTCCAAAAAGGTTGATATATTTTTATAGTTTTAAAGTTCATAACTAATTACTATTTTCATTATTTATTTTTAGTAGTCCAAAATGCTCATCCTTTAAAAAAAGCCAAAAGATGTTAATTTGTGTATGTCATGTATGTAATGTCCTGTATAGATATGTAGGTAGGGTAGTTTCATTTCAAGTTTTCTTGTAGCCATAGTTAATATTTCAGCTAGATTCATTTTTGGACGCATTACCAAAGAAAACAAATATTAAGAAGAATGTCACAAATTCCAAAACTAAATATATTTAGTGTCAAGTTGACCTGCGAATTACAATCAAACTAAAGTTTTTTAAGTATATTTGAAACATTTATATTTTTAAGCCTCTTAGAGCTTACTATAAAAGTCCAACACCTAAAAAAAATTTATAATTATTATTTACTAATACCTACTGTATATAAGTGATAATTCGAAATTGACTGTGATTTTTTTGTCGAAGTAAATAAAAAACTCTTAAAGTGAAATTGGGTTTATGGGCCGAATCGATAACAACTTAAATAGTTTAATACTATTTATGATAACATTTTTTCTGATATGAATATGTTAACAAAAGATTATGTTGATTTTTAGTCACCTAGTAAAATGCTTAACAATTAGGTACTAACCACAATTTATTTGCCATTTTAGTAAAATATGACTGTTAATTTTAAAAGAGCTAAACTGCCTTTAACAAAATACTTTACTGACGTACTAATAACTTATAATGATAATAAATAGTTGCAAGATAGGTGAGTACGCTTATGCAAAGGTCATTGATCGACAATTATTTCAATAATTAAAAAAAACCTCAATGGAATAAGTCGACCGCAAATAAAATGTCTACACGTTGTTTAACCCAACCTTACAATTGTTCTTACGTATTGATTTCTTATAGTAAACAGCTCTACACATACTATGGGCGATCGTTGAGATCGGTAATTCTTCTTTTGTTACTATTATACGAAGTTCGTTAGCCGAAAATATGTCATGAATATGAGTATTAAATTATCATATCTGTTTATTCAATAGTAGAATGTGTAATGGCCACATACAATCTAGAGAAAGGTGGAACAATAAACATTCGTCTGTGTTTTATATGAAAGTTATTGGGTTAAGATAGTGAGTACATCTACGCGAGTTCTTGTGAAAATGGCACGCTACGAAGCCTTACAATGTAGCACTCACCACACGAAGGGGCATGGGCGCGGCGCTGTGCGCGGCTCTCTCCTTTAGCTAAATGAATCCACGACTACATACTCCGATACTCGCCATTTCCTTATTAAATCCACCGAACATTTAGCTAAAGACCCGAAAAGATAGCCGCCTCCGCCGCCGCCGATCGTTCTGTTGCTAGGTGGCGGATCAATCGCTAACCCTTGTAGGTTACATGAATGAAGTCTACACGAACACCGAGCGTTTTCATTTTTCTTCAACTCATTTAATATTTTGTTCACTTAAACAGATTATTAATGTAACATAACTTATTATGGAGGTTTTAATCAACCGCTAATGTCTAGTATTTGCAGTGGTTTTGGCACGTTAGAGGGGCGGAGGGTTAGTGGAGGGCCTGACGTGTCAGTGGCGTGTGTCAAGCGAGCCGCAGACAGCGGTGGCGGAAGGTCGGGGAAGCCGGGAGCACGGCTCCGGGCCCGGGCTCCGCTGACGTCAGCGACGGCTCGTCGCCGAGCGGCGCTGCTCAGCACCGGCCTGCCAATTATTATTTTATGTACACGAACGGCGCGAAACAAAAGGCGGCGACGGCGGGGCGCGGGCGGAGAGCGCTCGCCGCAGGAGCGACTCACGGCGCCATCTAACGGGCCGCGCGGCGACCACTCGCGACTACTTCTTTCAGTCTGCGGACGATCGAATCGGGAACCTCTGCGCTGACCGAGCCTCACTTGTGGAAGTCTCCGTAGCACTGTCACAGGTTATGAACGAGATTGAGGGAGCGACCGAAGGCTCGCTCGGCGCGATGCTGTTCGCGGGGTTTAAGAGCAGCGTACCGTGGTCAGAGCGTGGCTGCGTGTGGTGGTGGCGGTAGGGTAGGCCATGCTGTCAGGCGGCGCGGGAGAGGCGCGGGCCGGGCATGGCGGGCTCCTGCTCGACACTGCGGTGCGGGCGTCCGCGGCGCGCACTGCACGCCACTGAGCGGCGCACCGCCCGCGCGCCCGCTCGCCTCTGCGCGCGCACGCCCGCACCGCTCGCCCGCACCGCACCTCTCAGCCTTCTGCTTTCAGCCTGCACCGCGTGCACCGGCACCACACCGCCCACGCACCACAATACACACTATCTATCGATTGTGAACCTCACTCTGCACCTCCAAAGGTCGACTGTGCTAAACTGAATTAGGAAGTGCACGCAGCAGACTTAATCGCATACTTGCTTTCAAACAAATTGTTGTATTCAAATAGGGTCGGCCGCAAGACTTTTAGAGCAAATATCATTTCACGTGAAATAATTCCCCTGAAAAGCTCGTGAAAATAACAAAAGCATGTTTGATATTTTGTTGTGCCAAGTGAATAGTCTAATTTTGATTAATCTAACGGAATGAACTGTTTAGTGTTTTGATATTTATTGATATAAAATAACAGAGGTTGCGTGTATAGAGCAATTATTATCAAATGTAGTTAATAAGTTTCATTCCATTTTGTATTATAGCTTTTAACTATCTAAATATAATTTAATGTACCTACGATATCTTATAAAAATCTAAAAAATGTATGGTAACAATATTACTTTCATTAAATTTTGACTTTGATTGTAAAAATATTGGGTTTTTTAAATAATAATATCATTTTAAAACGACGATTAAAGATGAATTTCCGATATAAGCAATGTGGTTTCGATCATCAGAAATTTTCGCAGTGTTGTTAAATCCAAGATTTAATTGTTAATCCCAGAGGTAGAGTCAACGGTGACTTAAACTAGCTAAGAATTACAAAAGGTTTCCTTAACTGATTTTCAAATAAGAGTCTCGCACATTTATTAGATTTCAATATCAGTTGAAAATTCATAGTAAATATTATAGCTTTAAATGAACTACAAACTAAATGTGTGAATATAGTAAAGTAAAGAAATCATGTAAACAGCTTTTGATAGATGCACTTCTCAAGTTAAAATCTAGAAATAGATTAAGGTAACATCATATTTTTATCGTATATATATGTACATATCTTTTTATTATTTCATATATATGTATATTCACACACACACACATACACACACATATATATATATATATATATATATATATATATATATATATATATATATATATATGACGTTACCTTAATCTTTTTCTAGATTTTAACTTAAGTAGTGCATCCATCAAATGCTGTTTACATAATTTCTTTTTATTTATACATTTAATTTTTAGTTCATTTAAAGTTGCAATATTTACCATAAATATATGTGTGTGTGTGTGTAATTATATACACATCTCCTACCACCCTGGTACGTTTCTCCAACCGCCACTCCGCGACTCAAGCCGTTAGGAAAATTATGTATGGGTGTTGTGATACCATGGTTGTTCCTGATTTCCTTAACAGCTTCTTAATTCGAATATATATAACAACTATTCTCATTATATTTACAATATGTAATTTAGAGTAACGTTAAGTTTAATATTATATTCATACAGTAAAATTGACGATAGTAATAATTTGAAAACTTATAATTTAAAATGAAACTAGCGACCCGCCCCGGCTTCGCACGGATGCAATGCTCTACTATATTATGCATGTATTATACATATAAACCTTCCTCTTGAATTACTCTATCTATTAAAAAACACCGCATCAAAATCCGTTGCGTAGTTTTAAAGATTTAAGTATACATGGGGATATAGGGACAGAGAAAGCGACTTTGTTTTATACTATGTAGTGATACTCTTATATAATAGTTTACGATAAAAATCACATAACATAAAATCCACGTAACATATCATTATATAAACCAATATAATCTCATCAATTCGAATTCTAATTCATAAAGGTAATATAATATTCACTATAACATTCAATAAAGAAGGTATTCACGTGGTATAATATTCAAATCCCAAAACTGTCATTCCATATATAACCCATTCCTTAGACGATTGTTTAAAAGTAATGAACATTCGAAAACTCAACTTTGCGACATTAATTAAAACTTATAACATAAATTTCGGCTTATTTGCTTAACCTAGCCTACTTACATATAGTTTTCGTATTTCCGTGCTTGTTATAATGCACGTAAACATACAGCCCACGTATAAGCATGCAGCATAAATGCAACATGTGAGAAATCTTACACGATTGCAAGCAAGCATGCAGACAAGCATACAATTATATAAATAATATTACGCGACGTAGCCTTTTGGTTGAGAAGTTAGTTCAAATCATTATAAATCCATGATAGTCTGGTTCACAAGTCCCATTTTCCTCAGAACCTAAACCAGACCACCGAAAATTATGATTTTGGGCTCATTCGATTCGGAATGGCATCTAGAACATTCTATCAAAGTTGCAAGAGGGGCTGAAAAAAAATGCAAAAGTTATAAACAATAAAGTAAAATAAAAATTAATGGTTTGGTTTTTTTGAAAAAATTCAAAAACTATTTGAGACAATCGAAATTTGAAAAAAGATCCTAAAAGAGCAGGAAATTTCCAAAAAAAAAAGTTCTACCTCCCGGAACTGTACCGGCCACCCTTATAATTTTAATTTAGCGGCGAAAATAAGGGTAAAAACGCGTGGTTCGGCTGCCGCGCGCATCACCCCAATCTGACACATGAACCCAAGGTTCTGAGGAAAATGGGACTTGTGAACCAGACTATGACTTACGTACAAATGCTCGTATTCTTCACACAAGCATTTTTAACTTCCGGGGCAAGTAGTTGGCAAGCAGCATGCCAACAGGTACCAAGCATGATGATTCTTCGCAGACTTTGGTCGCTTTGCATCGCATTTTCACCAATTTAACTTTACCTAAGGGTTCATTTTTAGGATTTTTACATAGAGGGGGCCTCAAGATCCCCAATCCCCGAGTGAGCCAACTGCAACGTGTAAGCATGCTAGCATGCTTATACGTTGCATGTTGCATGCAGCATGCAAGCAATCAACTGATTATATTACATACGTCACTTTCATTAACAACCTATTAATTACCTCACTGCTGGGGCACAGCTTTTTCCATCGCCACGATATAATCATTATATCAAATAATAATAATTGATTTAGAGATATATAATGTTTATGCTAATCACAATAACATAAATACCATGATTTATGCCGTAGGTATGTTTTTATATGTAATCATAGCATAAGTTGTAAGAAGTAATAATTGTTATGTCTAAAGTTAATTGCGTATTATGAATATTAATGAAATGAAGTAGCCATAGGAAATTAAAATAAATAGCGCATACCCTTTAACTTCTCTCCTTTATATATTATGTTGTTTAATCTTACAGCTGAAAGATGTCTACTACTGAACGGAACTTTTATCAAAAAGCGAAGTTTTGCCATAATCGATCGCAGTAAAAGACCATAAATTAGAAGACGCTGCATTTTGTGGTCTACAGGAGGTGTATACCACCAGTATCAATAGTCGCCTTTACGACTCCCAAGTGTGGAGGGTTGGAGCTACTCTACTCGGTAGAGTCCGGTAGGACATCACATGGCTATTCTAACATTTATTTATTACTAGATGCAACTGGCATGCTTTGCAATGATCTTGTTTGCTGACTATACATATTAACTTCCCTGGAATGCAAACAACAACTTATCAAAGTTTCATCATAATCTGTTCAATGGTTTTGGAACGTAAACAAATAAATATACAAACATTAATTTTCTTTCTTTTTACGCATCGAAACCCCTACCAGGATTCGTAGGCCCTTTTGCCGCCTAGGGTAGCTACTGTTGCTCAAGCCGGTAGTAAATTCAAAATTCACCTTTAAAGTTTTTTGCAAGAGCAAAAAGTATGTCCCGACTAAGAGTAATCTTAATTCCGGCATTTGCACGCGCGAACTAAAACTTTCAATTGCCCTGTTTTATTTAATAGTAGTTGCAACAACCTCTCGTACAGTTACAGTTGCATGAAACGAGGGCGCGCTCGCTACAAACAGGTCAGTTATTTCAGCAACGAAATCACATGTCTGCTTAATAAAAGCTGGAAATAAAAATACTTAGCATTATCTTTCATAATGGAAACGGAAGATGAAATGATGACTTACTTCAAAAACAGCGTATTTGTTTCGATTTTTTTTTGCATTGAATTTATCACAAAGAAGGCCATAACGGTATCATAATATATTTAAAAACGACTCCCACAACTATCGAGCACATTGGCAATGAATCTACGGAATTTGAAAAAATAATGTCTGTGAGCGACGAGAAAGTCGGGATAAGGAAAAAAGTTACAAAAAAAACAACTTTGAATGATAACTATTTTATTCTTAGAACAACATAAGTATCCTCCACCTATCTCTGCAGGCAGTCTCCGAATAGGGTGATGCCAAACTGGTAAGGTTCAATCCAACAAAGACCCAGGCGTGTCTTTTCTCTCTCTTAAGTCCTCTCGACTTGACTCCTTCTTTCCGAGGTGTATCCGTGCCGTTCACAGACCATCTGGAGCTTCTCGGCATAGACACCAAATCTCAATTTTGGCTCTTTCGTTGTGAGTAAGGCTTCATTAGCTTAAAAAAATTGGCACTCTGGCGAAGATGACAAGGTTTTTGCGCCGAAACAGTTGCTCAATATTTACCAAGCGCAAGTTCAATCGTACATGAAGTGCTGTTCTCATCTTTGGGAAGGTTCCGCCCAATACCAGCTCCAGACGCTTGAATCCATTGAGAGGAGGGCCAAGAAGCTCATCGGCAATTAAGGTCTTTTTAATAGGAAGCTGAAAAGCCTTCAATATAGACGGAAGGTGGCTAGCCTATCCGTTTTTAATAGGATACATTTCGGAGAGTATTCAGCACAATAGTGCAGCCTTGTTCCGCGCTCCCCATTTTTATTGGACAAACAGACTTACAAATAGGCACCACCATTATATGGTTGTTATACCAAAGAGTCGCACTAAGTGTTTTGGTTTCAATTTTGTAATACGTACCGCTATAGAGTTGAACTCTTTACCTGAGCTTGTTTTTCCTGATAAATACAATTTTGGGTATCTTCTAGGCAAACGCGTCACATCCTAGATCGCATCATCCCTTACCATCAGGCAAAATAGTGGTCAAGCGCTTTACTATTTACAATTTAAAAAAAACAATGACGACGATGTGGCTACCACTTCTCGAGTTGACTACGGATTTGTCGTGTACTTTGAACATTATTATATCCTGCTTTTTAATTGACTAAAAAATTGAATATGTATACTTATGTGCCACGGCTATAATTTATTATAACTTCGATACGCGTGTAGAATTTTTTGCAATTTGTTCGTTATGGTGAGGATACTTATGTTAATCTAAGAATAAAATAATTATCATTCAACGATGTAGTTTTTTTGACACCTTTTTCCTTATCCCGACTTTCCCGTAGCTTAACGACAATTTTTATTTCAAATTATGTAGATTCATATCATTGGAAATGATATATTGATGCTCGATAGTCGTGTGAGGCACGAAATTTGTGGATTTTTTCAAAAACGTTAGGCTACAGGGTAAACCCATAACCCGTTAGTTTTTTTTTAAGGCTTAAATTAACTCAATTGACTACAGAGGTTTGTCTCAAATTTTCTTATATCATTATTTGTTTCCAAAATATCGACCGCCAAAATCAAAATTCTGAAAAAAATGTTGTTTTTTTACAATTTCGGCTATAACTTTTTTCGCTTTTGACTTTCTCGAATAATTCTTTTTGCATCTCATAGTTCTTGTAAATACGCGTCTTTTGAGCCTTTTTTGAATATCATGTCTTTACAACTCTCCGAGATATAAGGGAATCGCACTTTTTCGTGAAATCGAAGCCTATACTGAAGCCAACGAATAATATTTCCAATGTCAAAACACTGGCCGTCAACACTTTTATATTGTTATTTTTAAAAAGTGTAGGGGCCCCACAATCTATTGGCTTCCATACCGGTAAAAGTAAAAGCCACTCCGATGTCCAGATTTGAAACCCAATTGAGACAATGTAAGTAATAAACTTTTCTATGTTGGCTTGGGTCTGGGTGTTGTGGTGCTATCGTCGTTATACATTTCCAGAACAGAAGTGCTTTAGCAGCTTATCTTGGGTTCAGAACAATGTACGTGATGTTGTTTCATCTTTATTTATTTATCTACCGTATCTACAAATACGTCACTCAAAGTTTACTGTTCACTGTAGTGTGACGTCACTACAGATAAAAAATATTTATAATATAATAGTACCTATAACTTCTGATGTTTATTTATTGTCCTGTGACGTATGTGAAACCAGTGTGTGTCATGTTTTTTATAATGGTGTTTTGGCGGGTTCGCGATTCTAATGTATGTGCATATATTTGCTATTTGTTTAACGAGTACATCAGGAGCAACTTTATGAGGCTTAATAAACGCCACTATATAATTTACGATGATCTACAGATACTAGTTAAATATAACCTATTGCGATATTCAACGCTCGAATAATTCACTACAGTGTCATAGCTTTAGCAACAACTATAAATAAAAATAAATAGGTTTATTTTTTATCTTCGTTCAATTTTGAGTGTTAGACTTCAGCTACAATAAAATAAATTAAAGATGCAATAAAATGTTCTCGAAGTCAATTCGGTATTTATAGAATTTCTCAGGAGTCGCTTCTTGCCAAAGTTAGACCGCGATCAGAGAAGCCGTTCAAAAGTCTTGACAGAACCAGGAGGACAGAGTTTAAGCCTCCCTGATCGCAATACAAGCGTTTTACTTACAAAGAACGATTGAAGTGTATTTCTTTTAATATTTAAAGGATTCTTTAAATAAAAAAGCGATGAGCGATAACAGCCCGCGAATCGTCGTGAGTACGAGAATTTCATGCAGCGTATATGCATTCACAAAATACAAATATTTTTCACTTTAACATATATCGACGACTTACAATGACGTTAGACGTGTAATTATCCAAACAAAGTGTGGTTGGTACCTAAATACCTCATCCGTAACACTTTGCGCTTATTAAATGATTGGCCCACTGATAACTCGAATAGAGAAAGAAAAGTTGTATATGTGGGTTGAATAACCCAATGCTAATACTAGAAATATATTGTATTTTCAAAGTGGAAAGTATGAAGTTTACGACTTAAACTGGTAAGAAAAGCAATGGAGATTTGACCCCACTATCTTCTAATTGAGTTATTATTTACCCAAAAGCTATACTCTACATTTCTACAGCACAACGCGGCACGATGGTATCGCCATAGGCCAAAACCCCCTAAAACTCACTGTCGAATATTACCAATACAGGTAGCCCTAGGTGATGTCAAGGGTCCTACCTATCTAGGGGTATCAGGGCCATTTACCCCAATTATCACTTATTAATTAACCTCTGAAGTGAACGCATTGCATTGTTGCTGTTCACTGTTTATCGGTGATTTATCCAAGTGGTATTTGTTTTGGTGATTTCTAAAAAACTCTAATTGTTTTGTTGTTTGTGTATGATGGAATTTTAACAACAGGGTAAGTGTTTTGTAAATTATTAAGTTTTACTCATCTATATATTATAGTTTTTATTTTATGTGGGTGCTACGACGACCCTTTTTTGAAGTATATTTTTCGTTACTGCAACTTTATCGAGACCTACAAAATTTTGCATCCATTTGCAGCGGATCTGATTTAGTACAAAGTGTAGGTAGGGTTGTTCTACTTTTTTACCGAGAATGGTCTCTCCTTCGTCTTATTATGGCATCTCGTTGGATTATTGATATTTACGGTTTTTTAATTCGGTTCGAATAAACGTCTATATTTTTCTTATTTATAAATATTATGTAATTTTTCATTTTCTCCAACCAACATATTTTTTAGTTTGTTTTCCGTAGAATGCCGTGACAGAGTGGTAAACCGAAATGTGGTCCCCACAGAAAAAGGCCACTCTGTCACATATTTTTTTTTAATAACTAACATTATAAAAGAATTAATATTTGCCGCAAAGGAAACTTTAATTAGTCCTTATGATAACACAGATGCAATTTCTTTTAAATTCCACACAGAAACCACAATTATGGATAGTTCAAAAACAAAAAAAAAACAGAAAAACGTCGATTCACTGTCGGTAAAAAAGGAGAACGAACCAGGTACATATGTGTATTTTATGAGGAATATAATTTCTTTTGGCCCGATTTGCCCGCGCGCCCGTAAAGTGCCTGCTACGACGTCGAAGACGCTTAGTAGCATTTGCTACGAAATTGATATTTATTTTATATTTTTCATTTCAGGTACAATAATAAAATAGTCCTTTTCTTACAATAAAATAATTTCTTTGTAAAGAGACATTTTTTTGAGCTGCGGTGTTCGCAAAAACCGTTAGATCGTAAAAAATATTTTAAAGTATTTTTAACGTCTCTTAATGATGTTGAAAATGTAGATATAGAACCTTTAATATGTCGAATTGTTAATTTATGTAAAAGTCTTGACAGTTTCAGGGTTAAGTCAGCACGTACTAAAAGTAGACGTTTAAGTAATTATTCTTATTGGTTAGATGTAATTGAATATATAAAACTGACTAGAAGTGTTGAACAGTATCATTTACAGCAGGAATAACTGGGGCCGTAGGCGGGCGGCCAAAAAAAAAACTTTTCCGGTCTTATTTCGCGGTGAAGAAGTAGACGATTAACAGAATTGCCAGAAGTAGATCCCTCTGTTGTAAACGCACTGCTTTACTCTTTGGGTCAATCTAATAGTAGTAATTCAGATATGGCTATAAAAGCTGACAAAGTATGATCGCTCATTGTTGAAGCTAAGCTCACCAAGCACCAATATTTATTGATCAAAAATTTTGTATTTTAAGTGCTAAAAGGAAGGGTTACCCAGATAACATATCTGTCTCAAAATGTACTTGCGAAATAGAGTTACAAAATATATTAGATCATACTGTTTCTCGAATACTTGAGTCATGTAGTGAAGTTTTAGATAGTGCTTCAAACGATTCGAATACATTAGTTTTGACCGATAAATGGGGATTTGACGTAGCACGGGTCATAGCGAGTACAAACAAAGCTTTTTGGATTCAACATTACAAGATGACAGTAGCTTATTTGTGACCTCTTATGGTCCATTTCTATTAGCAATTAAAACAGTATCTTTATTAAAACAGAAAAACAGGGTTTTTCCACAAAACCTTCGCCTACGGCAATTCTACCAGATACGGTAGGCCTATTCGTTTTCAATTTTTGAAAGAAAGAAGAAGAAGAATAAGAGCATTTTTGAGAGAAACTTAACCGAATCTTACTGAGTTCAGACCCCTTTATAACTATAATCAGCTCGACGAACCTTGATCCCTATGACACTGACAGTTATTCCCTCGACACAACCTTGTAGTAGCGTCACCGTTACATTATAATCGAATTGGCGGAGTCTAAAAATGATATTTATTAATTTTAGGCAGATATATGCCATTAAAATAATATTCCGTCGGAATAATAATAATTATTAACATTTACAAGAAATTATCTCAATCAGACTTTACGTTGACGTCCTGCAAAAGTTACTTCGTTTGGAAGATATCGACTAGCGCGGAAAGTATCGATAAACAAATATCGAAAATGGAAACAAGTGTACAAAATACATTAACATAGTACCTACGCTCTTAGTGTCAGATTTATTATCATTTAAGTTGTCTGCGATAATAAAATAAAGGAGATTTAATTAATTTATTATATATACCTACTATATGACAAAACCAAATAAAACAAAAGCGGTTCAGCAATGATTTTTAATATATATTAATCGGAATCTGACAATGACATCACGGCTTGCGTCTCAGACTCGGAATCTGAACTGCAGCTGCTTTCTCCTACGTTTATTAAAAACGGCTGGTCTACTACGTTGTCGTATCGCACGTCTCGATCCCAATCATCTAAGCACAGTTTTTTGGTCTTCTCAACCACTTTCCTCCAATTGTCCGGAGTCACTAGACTACATGCCTCTTCTAGTAACGTCAGCATTTTATTAGCTGTGAATGGCGGAGTGGTGTTCAGCCTGGCTGCACAACCTGAAACAATAATGGTTTAGATTGAATATGATGCAAAGTCAAAGAGCGAGATCGGAGTAAGTACATTATAAGTACATAATTAGGTATGTTAAAAGTGTGTAATTTATATCAGAAATTACGTACATGGTTAAAAATTAAAATGCTATAGCTATTTAGTAAAATAAAATAGCTTTAAATAGTGCTAGCTCTCTAGTCACCAGTCACCTAAATAAAAACATGTTAAAATAAATACAAATCAACCCACCTTTGATCTGCGCCCATATCATCTCGATTGCATTATATTGGCAGTGGTAGGGCGGTAGCCGAATCACGGTGTGCCCTTTTGATTTTGCCATCTCATCCAAAACATACTTCTTCTTTGTTTGCAGTTTATGCAGGTTCATCAGTCTGACTAATTCCTTTTTCAGCATTTGACTATTAGCTGCCACACCATTGTGTTGCAGCCACTCTATGATTTCGCCTTTATTATTATTCGCGGTAGGTGCTTTATTAACTTGCACAGAGTGGTATGGGGCGTTGTCCATTAAAATATAGTGGGGCTCATTTAAATTGTCCAATAGTTTTGTGAACCATTTCTCGAAATTCTCAAAATTCATCTCTTCGTGATAATCTGATGTTTTCACGGATTTGAAGGCCCACAAGCAGTTAGGTACAAAACCTTTGGCTGTGCCAGCGTGGCAGATAATCAAACGCTGGCCCTTGCCTTCTGGAGCTTTGGTACAGGATTTCTCTGTGTCGTCTGTCCATGTTTTGGACACTGAGTGATTGGCGTTGAGCCACGTTTCGTCCAGATAAACCACCTTGTCCCAGTTCTCGATGTTTTTTATTTGTCTTAGAAAATCACACCTCATCAATCCAATGTCCTTCCGCTCCATTATTACTTTTCTTTTGTCACACTTCCCATAACGAAATCCACATTTTTTTATAACCACTCTGAGAGAAGTGAGCCCACCTTTAAATAAATCAGCCGATTTCAGCGACGCCAATAATTTTTTGCAAGTTGGCAGTTCACCTCGAAAATAGTAGCCGTAAATGTGGTTTCGTATTGCTGCCATGTCGAAATCATCGGGGTTAGTTACGGAATGTGCCCTATTATGTTTTTTCTTCTTTGGAGTTGATAGCTTGTTCTCCTCCATCGACGATTCACCGAACTTCTCCTTTGTAATTCGGGAAACGGTAGCTTTGCCAATTCCCAGAGCATCAGCAACACGGTCGCGTACGTTGTCAAGTGGCAACAAAGGTCCGCCATTTTGTTGTTCGCGAGCAAAATAATCACGCAAGCGTACAACAAACTCCCGCGTTTCACTGTTGAGTACAGTTTTTCTCAGTCTTTTCGGCATTTTGAAACACCAACAATAACAAAAACAGAAAACAACAATAACAAAAACAGAAAACAACAGTAGTAACAAACAAAGGACTCCGATGACACAAAAAACACGTGGCGCATACAAGGCGTTAGCACTCGTACTGGTGTAGCGAATAAGCGATCACGGCGTACCTAGTGACAGATCAGATAGTGTTACTATACTAAAAATTTAATTTACATGGATTTTCAAAACTAAAATTATAGAGTTCGACCATGTTAACTCTGCATCGGAATTTTGGCAACCCCGCATACAAATACACGGATATTCGTATATATAATAAGCATTAGAAATGTAGATTATATTTTTAAAAACATGTTTAATGATGTGGCTGAATGCAAGTCACGCCCTTGCCTATAAACGATATATCGACACGACCCGTCACTAACATGAACTGTCATAGGGATCAAGGTTCGTCGAGCTGATTATAGTCTTAAAAAGAAAAAGAGCCTTCTGTCTAAGGAATTTGCAGATTTATTAAAGTTTCAAGCGGCATGTTCATTTTTAACTCTTTATTTGGTAAGCTTTTAATATTGTTTACTTTGTTTGGTATTGTCAAGTTATCGCACAATTTTCTGTTTATTTATAAGTTATAATCGTTTTTTTTATACACTAAGGTTATACATTTAGCTTGAATTATTAATAATTTCTTAAAATTACAACAATTAATTGTATTTTAGTACGAAGTTGGCTGAAAAAAAAGCATACAATTTGAACATTTTTTTAAAGGTTTTCTGATGCTTGTATATGTTTCATTATAATTTGAATTATGAGAAAGAATGGTTAAATACAATTTTAGGAGGTTTTGACCGCTCTCCCTTGGACTCGAGACCACCGTGCGCTGGGTTTAAAATATTTCAATATTTGTCTTGTGGTCTTATTAAACAAACAGCGAACGTAAAGGGGGCAAAGCGAAGCGAAAATGGGAAGATCTTTAACTAGGTGCGACAAAATGAACACGTGGACAAAGCCATCTCAGTTGAAAACGGCACATAGAAAAAGAAAAGCATCTATTAAAATTGTAACGTGAAGCGGAGTGTTTTTGTCTGACATTGTTGTCGTCTTTTTTACACAAAATAAAACAACAAATACAACTATCTCACTCACACCTCATACTATATCAGTCCGTTTTCATTTCTGTGTGACTAATTTCAAGTGACACTATACATCACAAATAAAAATGCTTCAACATTAACGCTATCGCTTACATCTGTTTGAAACAAGCTTGTAGATTTTAACAGCTTACAAAAATAAAAAATACAGTAAATGTTTACTTTGATTCTATTTCGAAAGCGCAACTTGCACTGTCTTTCCATCAGCTGCTGCGAGAACATTGGGATGATTGGCGTAATCGGTGCGGACTGAAAGTGATCGACAACTGTCATTTTGCAAACACATTGCAAAGGTAAGCCTTTTGTAGACAGATTCATTCATTATGCTTCGATAGATCCTCTTATTTTTACGATATTTTGAGAATGCGGAATTGAGATGTATTTCTTTATTTTTATTAAACTTTATACGTAAGTTTTTTTACAGAAATAAATAATATCTTTAATTTTTACTATATTTATATTTAGTTTACCATGTTTGTTGTCAGCATATTACCAAATATAAAAAGGTTACAAAGGTAATTTGTTATAACTACATAGTTTTCGCAGAATACGTTAATGCCAGCACACTCTGACAATCATGCACAGCGTATTTAATAAATCTTCTTAAAATATAAAGAAAATTAATAATATGTTTAAATATAAAAACAAACGAGACACAAATATAAAAAAATACCAGTACTGCAACTGTTTATATGACAATTTTATGGAAAAGTGAATGTATTTCACACCCTGTTTATGTGTGAGGCTTAAGTCTTAAGTCTTATTTTAATATGTTTTAATATTATCATCATCAGTAACGAAATTTAAGACTGTAAAATCACACCAAGCTGAGAGATTTTTTCCTTTTTTGTCAGAAAGGAATTTATCAATATTCACAAATTGTTGGCCCCCTATGTCGTCACTGATATAATACACTGATTTAACACTTTCATCTGTGTATCAGATGAAAGTCTTCAATCAGGTATTATTGTGGTCTATTGTGGAATAGGCAACGTAAGATCCCATATGTTAGCCCAGTTGTGTGCTTCTGATGGCCTCTTGATGGGAGCTGTTTGAATCGAATACCAAAATTTGCCAAGGTAGACGTATTCTGTATTACCTTCTATTGCAATTCGCCCTAGAATAACGTGTTCCTTGGATATAATTTTGGTTTTGTTCAAGTTCATCCGAATGTCGAATCCTCTTCGAAACTCAGCCTGCTCCGGGGGATGGAATTCATCAAATCACCGCGCAAGGTGATTTTCTCTACATTCGGAGTTCTCCCGCAAAAGAGATCGTTACTAAAAATGTGTTGTCCTCGTCCTCACCAGGAACCATTATTATGACTATAAAATAGTTACATAACATTTGAATGTGGCAAAGAAAAAATCTTTAGTTGTTGGTTAAAAAGGAGTTTTATAATACTGTGTGTGTAGACTAGTGAAAGAGTCATTAATGTAGATCTACGTATCTGTAGGTTGAGGCTTTGCGAGTAATACAGAGCCATTATTATAGTTTTCCAGAGATATATATCACTTTATATGAATATGTAGGTATAATGTAGGTGTAGATTACGGTGTAGAGTTTAATTCAGTTTTATGACTTATTAAGTTTAAAGATATTATATAACAAAACTATAAGCCATAAACTCAAAATGAAGCCAAATTTATAGATATGAACTGCAATCATAATTTGCTGCTCTGAAAAACTATTGAAAGATTTAAGTTGACTCCGCTTTAAGGAAAAGTCTTCGCAAACAGCTCGTTACATCTCTCATTGAACAAACACTCAGCTCCGGGTCCAAAGTCATATTCTTTGCACGGACGCTCATTTCGTTTCACAGGATTACGTGGAACACTTTTAAACAAGGCTGAACGTACCTATGTACGTTTACTTTATAGTAATAGTCCATAATTAATCGACTAATATTATAAAATAGTAATAATTGTGAGTTTGTATTTTTGTAAGTTTCGTTGTAGGAGGTTGTCTTTGAAACTACTTACTTGATTTTAAAAATTGTTTTAGCATTACAGGATGAACTTACTTACTATTCCTGCTTGCCATGTAAACACATATTTATTAATTCTTTCAATTAAAACTGCTTTTCGTGCTAATCAATTTTATAACAAAAATCAACGAAAAAGTGGCCTAACGATGTGTTTTTACAAACACTGCCCTAATGGTTAGTTCATGACGAGCTATGCCTGTATTGTTATGGTTTTTTTAATGGGTTCGCACTTGATCCCAATCAAGTCCGGGGGCCAAGGCAGGAAGGTGCCTGTTCACCCTGGCTTTAAAAACGGACGGATTATAAGAACTCGAAAATAAATTGATAAAAGAAGAAAAAACTAAATAAGTGAGTAAAAAACTTGCATATGTGGATACTTCTATAACCACTCGCCACGCGGGCGAGTACTCTTCCATTATATGGATGATTATAATAATAATTATTTTTTCCATTCTTTTTTTGGTATGAAACTTTGTTTGGGAATCAAAGTTTATGTATGTCGTTACCCAAGATTAAATTAACAATTTTTTGTGCATATATCATGAAATAAAGTTTAAAAGTTCATTATTAGTAATCATTTTCCTCACTTATCTCACGACGCCCATTGCTGCGCTGCCCACGTCCACCGACTTCCTACGACCTTTACCAGAACATATATCCATATTGCTGGGGACTTGCCCACGTAACGTTATCCGGTTTGCGGTCGTCATTCAAGAACCGCCCCAACAGCCACAGATTATTCTCGCTATGTTTCCCGCCCACTGTCTGACACTGATTTCTCTCTAGCATATCATTATCACCAAATCTCAATTTTGGCTCTTTCATTGTGAGTAAGGCTTAATAAGCTTAAACAAATTTGGCATTCTGGCGAAGATGGCTATACGCCGAAACAGTTGCTCAATCTTCACCAAACATATACATCATATATCAACATAGCAACCAAAACAATAGAAAGCGCAAGTTCAATCGTATATACTATCGTATCGTATCGTATGTACTGTTCCAATCTTTGGGAAGGTTGCGCCTAATACCAACTCCAGACGTTTGAGTACATTGAGAAGTGGGCTAAGAAACTCATCGGCAATGACGAAAGGGATCCGTTTATTATAGGATACATTTTGGAGAGAGAGCACCAGAATCGCACAACTTTGTACCGCCGTCCCCATTTTTTCATCGGACAATCAGACTTAAAAACGGGTGCCACCATTATATGGTTGATATACCAAGTGTCGCACTAAGCGTTTTGGTTCCAATTTTGTAATCAGTATTGCTAAAACTTGGAACTCCTTGCCTGACTCTGTCTTTCCTGTTTTCCCTTTGTTTTCTTCTTCTTTCTAGCTTTACTCTTTACAGATTCGTCGTAGTCTTCACACCGGGGTTGTGGGCACGCTGCACAATTCTTCGCCAATCTTCTATGATCGATTCCTGGTGCATTGGTAAAGAGGACCGTTGATTGTAGCCTTATTTGATCAGTCCAGTGCATAGGTGGTCTACCGCATGATCTTATGCTGTCAACCTTTCCTTGCACCACAAGCCGTTCTACAGTCGAGTCTCCCCGGCGTGACACATGTCCGAAGAGAATAGCTGTTTGATGCTGAGTTCTTCAAGTATGGACTGGTTGGTTCTAAACTATTTCCAAGATATGCGAAGCATTCTTCTCCAGCACCATATTTCAAGAGCATAAATCTTCTTTTTCCCACATCTCTCAACTTCACATTTTGGTGGCCTTTGTGATAATGCTGTTTCCCCATATTCCCTTAAGTTGCTGACCTTGTGATAGTCATGTGCCGTTTTATTTCATCCACACATTCTACACCGTTCGAAATCAGACCCCCTAGGTAAACATATGATTGTACGACATCGCAATTCGCAATTCTGATCACTTCTGGCGAGTTGTTATTAGGACGGTCGACAATCATGATCGTTGTCTTACTGCGATTTATCTTAAGACTGAAATCACGGCTAACTTGCTCCATCTTACTCAATAGATCTTCCATCCCATTGATACTAGTTGCAAATAGGGTGGTGTCGTCTGCATAACGCAGGTTGGAAATGTTGAACCTCCAACAGCAATGCGTCTGACCAGTCTTCAAGTGTAATCCTCATAATGAGTTCCGTATAGATGTTAAAAAGAAGTTATGACACTATACAGCCCTGACGAACATCTGCACTGGGATGGAAATCACTCGACAATATGACATCTGTTCTGACTGAGGCTGTAGCGTCTTCATAGTCTCCTGAGAAGGTGAACAAGGTGTTTTAGTGTTCCCATACCCAGTAGCTTTTTCCAAAGCATAGGCCATTTCACCGAGTCGAATGCTTTTGAGAAATCAACATAGCAAATGTAGGTTGGCTTGTTGAATTTTCTGGCATTCTCGATAGTTTGGAGCGCAGTCAAAATTTCTTCTCGGGTACCTTTGACAAAACCAGCCTGCTCAGGAGCGATTTCTTTGTTCGGGCATGTTTTGAGCCTCTTGCTCAGTATATGTAGTAAGACTTTATGAACATACAATTTAGGGGTCTTCAAATCATGAGTGAATAGGTATCTTCTAGGCAAGTGCGTCACATCCTAGACCACATCATCGCTTACCCTCAGACCAAAAAAATCCCTAGAGTTAACTCGTTCACTTTAGCTTTTAGTATAATAAGAATTTGACATGTTTTTAATGTTTAGTAAAAAAGAGAAACTTTTTTAATTAAATAATATTTTATTATTTTTAAGTACCTTATAATATTGTTATGTCCTTACAGTGCTCATGTGTAGTTACTAAATTGTTGAATAAGATCTGTGATCTGTTTTGTTACCACATGAAACACAATAAATATTCTATTCTATTTTATTCCTCATTCCATTGACGTCTAGAAGACATTAAGCCTTTTTGTAAAACCCAACCACGTCTCGCTTCCGTACAGGATCACAGGCAACACATACTGGTCAAAGACTTCCGTTTTGAGACAATGGGGTATTTCTGCTCATTCGAACTGGATTCAAATGTTGATACTGCTTATTCTATAGTCCGTTTTTTTAGCATTAGAAATTATGTAAGCAAAGAAGCAGTGGTGGCTAACCTTGTGCTGGAGTCCATTTGGACCGGCTTCAGGCTCGACCATTGTTGAACAGATTAAATAACAAATAACAACAAAAATTTTTAACAAAAAACTTCAACCAAAACAATAGAAACTTAACAATAAACGAAAGAAATAAGTCAAAACAGATAAATGCACAGGTACTCGCAATCGCTTTCGTGATGCCAGTGACGTTGACATTTGCCGGTATTGTTGCAAATGGCGGCCATGTAAATAAATATAAATAAATAAATATTTCCTACATTCATACCAATTAACCTAGCCCAAAGTACGATATATACATACATAAATAAGTAATATTCACAGTAATATATATCAAGTACCAATGCTCGTATTTATCAAACAAATATCTGCCCCTTCCGGAATTCGAACCCAGGACCGTCGATGCGAAAGGCAAGATCGCTACATGTTAACAGACCACTTTAAAAATCACCTAATATGATACGTATTACAACATCGGCATGTACTTTTGTATTTTGTTGTGTCAAACTGACCAACGTTTCGTTCCACAAGTTTGCAACTTTTGCTTCTTAAGGTATTTTTTTAGTGTAAACTTTTCACGATGTTACGTTTTGTTTGTTACATTATATGTGTACAATAAAATACCCAAATTTTGTTCTTTCTAATGCTAAAAAAACGGACTATAGTTTGTCACCAAAGTGATTAATCTAATGGTTACTCTACGGTATACACACATTTGTTGTGTTACAAGAATCATTTGTGCACAAAAGCTTTTTGAAGAGCATAGTCTGGAGAACGCAGTGACCATAGCGTACTTTAAGACAACTATAATATAGTGGGGAAAATAAATGGATCTAATAAGTGGCCGCAACTTCCATAAAAATTGCTTGAAAGAGGTATCCAGCAAATTAATATAACAGTAACTTTAATTCGATCTGCCCTCTTTATACATATCGCCATTGCTTTCCCTATATTTGTCGTAATAATTTCTTTTCTAAATGATTACACAAAAAAATATGGATTATGAAAGTCGGTCTAAAATACGCCGAATAAATTCGCCTACTGTTAAAAACACGTTAAGAGAGGACAGAGTAGAGAATGATCCATCCACCACTCATCGCAGCCGTGTTTGTGCGATTAAAAAGTTCCCTGCCTAAGCCTTCATACATGGAACCATGAATTTCCTAAGTAATTGTTTATTGACATATAAACCCAAAAAATGCATGAATTAAAGATTTATTCCATAAGTGCTGACCCTCTATACTACCTCTTAAAATATTAGAAATTTTCAACACACTCAATTAAAGATTATATTTTTGTTTGTACTCAGTATATAAATATATTGTGTATTTACCTTTTTCCTGAATACGAAACATGTTTATTTTAATATTAAGTTTTGTGAATTCGGCTCCTGAAACGCTAAGACGAATTAAGAAAATAAAGGCTTATGGCTTTTGTAAATAGTATTTTCTATTAATACGAGGCTATTCGTAAACGGACACAAAAGTGTAGAAACTAAATGCAAAATAATGTGATCAACAAAGAAACGCAACAATAAACAACTGAGGGCCGAGTGAAAGTTACTATCGCATTTGAGTCAAGATTTTAAATTTAGAACATGTTTTTGTAGTATTAGAACGACTTTCGCCAACAAGCAGTAATTACGATTGGATACATAAATTAAAAAATCAAATAAAAGTAATTTTATCGGATAAACAAGCTGTTATCATAGCTCCAGTAAAGAAGTTGAAACAACAGGAACAAAATTTAAAAACGAACAAGGATTAATGTGTCTTTTATCCGCTGAAAAAGGGTTTCATTTAAATGTGCGATAGGTACAGAGGTAAGGTCCAATCTCCAGCATTTCTTCCAGAAACCTGCAGTAGCCTCAAAAGGCTGATAGCATTCTGGGATGAATTGTATTGGCTGGAGTATAAGGAGAGAACCCAACACACGCATAATGGCCCAATCATGAGGCTAAGTGCGGATATAGCCCCATCGAACTAACTCTTTGACTAACTAGGTACAAAGGTGATAAAAACAAACAAATTCAAAATGTCATTACTTTCTTTTTATAACTTGAAGCTGAAAAGGACAGAACAATGTTTTAAAAATGTTTAACTTCAATCGTATTTAGTGACTGCGTGTAGTAATATTTGTACATTTATAAACTTGCTTAAGCTTCTTCTAAAGGGGCTTCTCCCGCCACCAAAGAAAATTAGTTAATCAAAATTTAAAAATTATTGACAAAGTGATTGCGCAAGCAACTGTAAAAACAAATATTCCTGTATCTTTTTCCTCAGCAGGTCTACTAAATAAGTAAACCTTCTGACTCGGGAGCTAACATTTTTTTCGTAGTAGTACATAATCAAGCAAATGCAACAAGATCTTTCTACTAAATAAATTTATTATTAACAGTCAGTTAACTGTACATTTTATGCTAAATATAAGCATGCAAAGAAACGCATAAAGAACGCAACCAATTATATGAATTTTAGGTTTTTATTAATGTCTGCGGCAAATTAAGTAGGATTTAAAAACTAAATTTTATAATTAATTATATCAATGTTTAACTTGGAGAAAAAAACCCTAAATTTTGTTTCACCTACGAACGTTTATCTAAATTTAATAAAAAAAAAAGCGATCATCGATCTAAAATAATAATATAAGCAATAATATAGCTTTCTATGTAGTATAACATTTACTTCACCAGAACCATAAATAAACAGATTAACCACAAGTCAAAAATCATATAAAGTTAATTCGTTGATCTTGACCGGTTTGGCCGACTCAGTTGTTAAGGTGATTATTACTCGTACTTACATTTGTACTTGAGTCATGAGTCTTTGCTTTATTGCATGTATAATGTCTTGCAGCCCTGCAGTTCTAACTTTGGGTTAGGCTAATTGGTGTGCATGTAGGAATAAAAATGATTATTATCATGAACAAGACCTTTAATTTAATGCAAACTCAATACATGCGATAAACCAAATTCAATGTCGAGGCGTGTTACATCTGTAAAAGGAAACAAAACAGACAGCAATAAATTAATAAATACACGCTGCACGCTGCCTGCATCCATACACTAATCCTAGTGCTAATCCCGTACAATATATTCGAAATTTGGTTAATACAGAATCATTTGGACGCATTCCAAAGTGCATTTCGATGCCGCATCCACTTTTGTTTCTTCATATAACTAGTCCTATGCGAATATTGTACTCTACAACAAACTCTTTGTTCGTGTAGGCTGGCAGTAGCGCTGACTGGTTGTTATTTTTTCGTTTTTTCTGTCTTCCTATAAAGTATTTCGACGTTTTGTAAGTTTTGGTTGTTCAGAGCTCTCCTTTTTATAAAATCCGTTGAAGATAATTTATACAAAGTCGTTAATACTAGTTTATATAGGTTAGCTTCAACGGGCGAAAGCCAAGATGCCGAGAATTTTGTAACAGCTTATAATTAAAGACTAGAAAATCAGCATCAAAAAGAAAATTTTGCAAATTTTAAAATTAAAATATTTTTTGAAATTGAAACCTGTTATTTATATTAAATAGAAATAGCAGTTGTATAAATTTTAGTATGTGTATAAGTATTTATATTTCATACATAATAGCTTCAAATTAATCTATATTAAATTTTTCTTTTTTAAAATATTTTTATTTTAATTTTAAAATTTGCAAATTTTTCTTTTCGATGCTGATTTTCTGTTCTTTAATTGTGTTTTGTCTATCGCATGTATTCAATTTGTAACTTTTTTGGAGCTATTGTGTATGTAATATAGATACTTATATACATACGTAAATTTATACAACTGTTGTTTCGTCCCGATTTTTAAATTATAAACTTATGTTTTTTGACAATTACTATACAACCTTTTGTCATTGTAAAAGACCGTCTGTTATTAATAAACGGGTAAATATAGAACAACTAAACAATCAATGATATTTCTAATGTTATAAAGATAATTGTTATAGTTCTAATTTAAAATAAATATTTTAATTTAAATCATTGCTCGTAATTATTTTAGCTATGATTACGATAAGATTTATAATTTAAAGTTCAATATTATATTATGAAAATTTTATTATCCGCTGGTTTTCGTTTTTCATATGTTACCATTTCCCACAAACGCATTTAGGTAATCGTAAATTAGTTCTTTATTAAAAAAGTTTTGTTAGGCAATTTCGTATTAGCTTACAAGGTACGGTGTCCATTTAACAGTTTTACCCAAATCGTCTCTAAATTTCTATCAAAATTACATATAATAAACTCTATTTACACTTTTGCGTTCATTTATTAAGATAAATTAAATATTTACACAATAAACCAGAAAAAAAAATCATCCGTTATAAATGTCTCTCATATCTCAGCTATAAAAGAATTGAAACCAAAAATAAGGTCTATTCTTATATACCAGCTTCATCTTCTCTTATATTTAAAGTCCAAGATCTTATGGTGTGACTAAATTGTATTACATGTCGTGTTCATTTTGCAACATTTTGAGAAATAGACGTTAAACCCGATGGAATCTGGTTGTGTGTAAGAAAAAATCTCGTCTGCTTTATAGTTACTTTAGTTAGTATTTCTTTTAAGTTTCTTCGTCAAGTGGACTATTAAGCATGGAGTTTTTATTTCCAATTACAAAGTTCAAGTGTAGGCAGCGGGTTGCGGGGTGCGGGGCTGCGGCGCGGCGTCGACCCACTGACCGAGGGCGACGACCGATGCACCCCGCACCGGCAGCCATGCAGTTAGGGCTGCTGTGTGCTACCTTTTAGAAGCCATGAGTACCGGTGATAACACATTAAACCTGACATTTTGCATACCAGAATTACAAGAGCGTCGAAAACTATATAAGTGATAAAACTCCGCCAAGGAAAGGATTCTAATCTATAAGTAAAAGTCACAATACCTCTAACTAGTCGTACTAAATTTAACCAGAATTATCCCTTTACTAGTCTCCTGGAAGACGAAGGATAATAAGAGCGAACCACATACAGCCATTCGTCGTATATATTTAAGGAAACGAGTATTGCAATCTTATGTAACGGGGCCATTGGCAACCCTGTGCAATTGACCCGGGGACCTAGAAACGAGAGAAGCGACGCCTTACAACTGCGCCGGTACCCTGCGTTAACGTGTTTACAAAGAGTTTGAAAACCCCGAAAATATACATAGGCGCATGCATACAATGTTTTGAAAAAAATATGACTATAAAAATTATACATGAGCAGATGAAGTAAAATGGGTAAACTCTATCGCTCAGAGAAGCCTACCAGTTAGTAAAAAAATGGTTTTCGAGTGGTGACCACAGTGGAGGGTTTCTCTGTGCTCTCCACTTCATGGACCAATAATATGGAAAAGGGCTTACAGCTTCTCTTTATGGCGCTCTAAGAATGTGGCCCATTTTCAGCAGTTTTCTTTTAGTAATTAATGATGGTAAAGAAGTGAAACAAAAGTTTAACCACTTTATAGTATAAGTACTGTGGTACTACGGTGGTACTACGGTACTACGGTGGCTGTTATTGTACTCTCTGTTAAAGTAAGCTTAATAAGATTGAATAGCTATTTGTAAATGTTAATTATTTTTATTTAACCATTAGCTATCTCCCGCCGCTTTGCTCGCTTAGAATGAGATCGTTATTTTCTAATGTTTGCAAATTGTATGAAAAAATATCCCATATGTATATTATCCCCTTAGAAGATTTATTATATTATTTTTTAATATATTAGAACGCGTAATTAATCTAAGTAACAATTCAACTCGTAAAGTGTGATGCTTTAACTCAAACTTATAATTACAGAACTTCCATTTAAATTTTCACCATTTATTTGACCTCTTTAGGTAAAAATTTTCCAAACACTAAAATATGTGTTAATTTATTTCCTTATTAAAGGCTAGAATAAAGTTTCATGTTTCTGACTTTATGAAGGACATTCATACATCTCCTCAACATATATTTTCCTAAAATGTGTTGATGGTTACGGTACAAACGATTGTTTTACTATTTCAGTTTCAGTAAGTATACGTTTCATAAGTACCAATATATGTGCGAAGGTAGTAAAATATTACTATTAAAAACACAACGAAGTAAGATTTATTTTGATTGATAAATATTGATTCTAATATCCGATACAAAGGAGAGATAGTATTTAAATTTTACCGCATATAAATCATTACAACTGCTAGCACACTTATAAATAAAATAAAATAAAATATTTCTTACATTCACACCAATTAGCCTAGCCCAAAGTAAGCACTGAGACTTGTGTTATGGATACTAAGGTAACGGATAGACATATAAAATACATAGATATGTAATATTCATATAAATATATATAAACAGCCATGACTCAGGTAAAAATGCCCGTATTTATCATACAATCATCTGCCCCTTCCGGGATTCGAAATCCAGGAACGTCGGTGCGAAAGGCAGGATCGCTACCGTTGCACCAAACGGTGATCTATTTGACTACTACAGATATTCCGTAAGTTAAAATAAAATATACGGCTACTCGTTAATTAACGTATAAAATACAAGTTGTCTGCGTCATCTTTAACATTAGTTTTGACCCTCGTACCCTAAATACTTGAAGTCTAGCTTTCTTTTCGGGTGTCTCTCACCAAATAGATCTTAGCTTTAATAGCTGCCTTATTATTCAAACCAATTTCTTGTCAAACCAATTTCTTCTCCAAATCTTTCACGGTCGCATGCAGTTTGACTCTGGAACTCTTTTATCTTGGAATAAGCAACTGACAGGTACAAACAGCAACAACCTTAACTGCCCCTGTCACGTGACTACCAACTTTTTGAAAGAAAGTGAGAATAGATGTATGACGTCTTCATAAATGTCATTTTTATTGTAGATGTGTGTGTAACGTTACAAAGTTTTGAAATGAACCATAATAACTGAAACTAACTAATACTTTTTTCTAAGACCGTTATGAGTTTCGCATCAAAAAGGTGGGATTGTTTCAATTCAATAATAAGAATAATGTCAGAACAATCATTGTCAAATTTTTCCGGTCGCTAGATATCAATGCAGACATTGCGGCGTAGGCTAAATGAAGGTGGCCCACACCATCACATACGAGGGCTGCACTAAAAGTATCGGGAATGGAATATGTCCACTGTTCCTGTCATATTAAAATCTTTTTAATTGAAAACTCCTTAGTTTCAAAAATCAAATACCATTTATTTATTTAAAAAAAAATTCTCGGTCTTGTCACAAGGTCTTGTCAAACTTAGTCGTTGAGAAAATGGAATTGACTCGAGAAAAATTAAGAGCGATGATTTATTATGACTTTCGACGTGGTTTAACACAAAAACAGTATGTTGATCGGATGCTTTCTGCATTTGGTGATGAAGCCCCATCCAAAACCACAATTTATCGCTGGTTTGCTGAATTTTAACGTGGACGTGTCAAGCTCAGTGATGTTCCCCGTCAAGGTCGTCCAAAAACTGCAGTCACCCAAGAAAACCTTGATGCTGTGCGTAAGCTGATTGAGGAAGATCGACATGTGACATACCGCGAAATTCAGGCAGCTTTAGACATTGCCATGAGTCAAATACAAATAATCTTACATGAACAATTAGGTGTAAAAAAGTTGTTTTCCCGATGGATACCGCATTCGCTCTGTGAAGAGCAAAAAGCGGCTCGCGTTACTTGGTGCGTCAGGACACTCGAAAGATTCCACGAAGGATCCTCAAATGCTGTATACAACATCGTATCAGGTGACGAATCCTGGATATACGGGTACGAATCCGAAACAAAAAACCAGTCACGAGTTTAGGTGTTCGAAAATGAATAAAAGTCAATAAAAATTGTTCGTTCACGGAGTGTTCCAAAAAATGGTGATCACGTTTGTCTCCAAAACCGGCCATGTTGTGACTATTCCTCTTGAGGGACAAATAACGGTTAATGCAGATTGGTATGCTAGCATTTGTTTGCTACAGGTCTTTTCTGAACTCCGTAAAGAGAACTGCAACCGCCGCATTATCCTCCATCACGACAATGCGAGTTCTCACACCAAGCACAGAACAAAAGAGTTTTTGGAGCAAGAAAACATAGAATTATTAGACCATCTGCCGTACAGCCCCGACCTAAGCCCTAATGATTACTATACTTGCCCTAAAATAAGAAAAAATTGCATGGTCAGAGATTTTCATCACCTGAAGAAGCTGTGGACGCCTACCAAAAGGCCATTTTGGAGACTCCAACTTCCGAATGGAATAGTTGCTTCAATGATTAGTTCCATCGTATGGAAAAATGTGTCAAATTTCGCGGACAATACTTCGAAAAGCAATAAATACATTTTTAAATAGTAAAGTTGTGTCACTTCCTTGATTCCCAAAATTTTCAGTGCCGCCCTCGTACCAGCCCGAAAATTGTCGCTTACAAAACACCAGTTTTTTATTACTGTTGGTGCCAGTTATCTTCGTATGATAGCGATTTTTAAAAGGCAGAACGCACAAACGGTTGGTTCTTCATAATAATGTTTGAACATTGTTATGAAGTGGTAATAATATATTTTTACTGAACAGCGTATTGGTTTTTTAAATTACCAGGACTACGATATTATCCATCCAATCAAAATTATAATATTGAAGACAAAAGGCAATTCTATCTTCTTTGTGCTTTTGTGTAAGTAAGGTTTTTAAAGTTTATAATTATATATTGCTACAAAAAAAGTGTTGGTTTTTTATTTTACTTTTAGTCAGACTGGCGAACAAATTATTTACGCGCTTTGCGCTCTAACATTATAGCAAAAGAATAGGTATATTTGATAAAATATTATTTCATATTGCACTACAAAAAATGAAATTTTTACTTTCTTCACTTTTGTTGACCTGAAATTTAAAAGCAAGACACATTTGAACCTTAAAACCATTCTAATCTTTGCATTTCGAACACCGAGGTTTTTGAACAGAAAAAGGCACGCTGTCACAGATATAAAATTCGAGTAGAATTGAATAAATTACCGCATGTCTGAAAAATTATTACTTCATATTTTAAATAACAGAAATGATAAAGTTTTGGGAACGGAGGAAACCATATGCGTGGTGGAATAAGAGCTAAGGACAAACTACATGAGGTCGAGTTTGGCAATGATCCTACTAATTATAAATCAGAAAAGATTTTGAGTTAGAGTCCCGGTAAGGACAAATGTTTGTGTAATAAAAAATCACAATAATTATGCGCTATTTCGATTTGTTTATTTGTTAAGTTAGTAAATGATTTATTTGAGTAATATAATATTAATAATATTTTTTATAATGCAAGTGTAAGAAATCTTTATTATTATTTGCTTGCTGCATCTATACCTTTCTAAGTCTATGGATGCAGGATAAGTAAAATTAAATTTTATAATTATTTCATCCAAAAGCATGCGACGTTGCCGTTGCTCTTTGTTTTGGAAGAGCGGCAACAATTGAAAGCACGTCATCAGGCATGTCAATTCTCTGCGTCAAGCAGTGACAGTTCTCTGGCGCCAAGAGACACACACCACACACACAAAGATATTATGTCATAAAAACTTTAGTTTTTGTTATGAAGTTGTCATGAGAAAAATAATTTCATCTCTTTCTACCTTTCTGTCTGTTGGGTCTTGAAGGGGCAGTTAAGAGTGTTGCTGTTTGTACGTGACGATTATTGTATGGGTCTATCTTTGTTTTTAAGAATACCAACAATGCGTGACACTCTGTATTGATATTCTTGTTAACGCCCGAAATGCTCGTGTTATGAATGACTCTACTTAGTACATCGGCGCGAATCAAACTCGATTTGGTTCAAATCTAATAGTTCAAACGTTGGCTACGGCCGCTTTTTAATCAGTAGGTAATTTACTGTATCATGAATTATATAATTGTATGTCCTATATATTCCGTGTATTCACTGTGTCCATATACATATCATGTGAAAGTTTATATATTCTTGGCCTATGTTTTATGATGTTATTATTTTTGTTTATACTAGCGGCCTGTCCCGGCTTCGCACGGGTGGACAAAATTCTTTAAATTTTTTCTATTATTAAATATTTTACCGTTAGCGTCTTCTAGCGTCCGGTAAACGAACTACTTGCGGTTAACTCGTTGCTATGGTAACGTTCATTGATACAATGGAAAAAGAGCGGACAGACAAACACACAAACTTTGTATAAATATATTTAAAAAAAAATTGATCAATTCTTGACTTGAAGAACTCTAAATTGTATGTATCAAGAAACACAGACTCGGGCTAAGAGTTCTACTCTTTAGCGGTACGGATCACAAAATGGGAACCAAAACCCTAAATACGGCTCTTTGGTATATTAATCGTAGAATGGTGACGCCTATTTGTAAGTCTGATTGTCTGATGATAAAATGGAGATGGCGCGGCGAAATAAGACATTGCAATTCTAGTGCACACTGTTTATATGCTTTATTGATCCAACCGATTGTCTTCCCAAAATTTAATGCATACTTAGCGAACATATTTATGATAAATTTAAATATAATAACACTAGGAAAAATCGACTCGGTTCACAATTAGTCATATAAGCCGAATTTAACCCCCAACCTTTGGATGACGGGTCATTGGACCGAACTCTCCCAATTGAGCTACCGAGCCTTGTGAGCATCCAGGCACCCGTCTGAGACTAATTTGTGAGCCGAGTCGATAATTTCTAGTATTTTTTTATTAAAATTTAGCACATGAGATAGCACTGAAAATGCAAAATATAAAAATGATAACATATTTTTGTTATGTTCGACGACCGCTTGGTGCAATGATAGCAATCCTTCCATCTGTATTATAGGTTCCAGATTCAAAACCCAGTAGGGGCATATGTTTTTGTGATGAGCATAAATTAGCAGTTTTTCTCAAGTACTGTCATCTATATGTTACGGCTAAAGGTAGGTGTGAACATAAACTTAAGATTAGCCGGCTAAACTTAGGTTTATCTTCGAGAAGCAGCTTAAGTTCGATATCATGTTAGGTTTGGTTAGGTTTGGTTAGGTTAGATTAGATTAGTTATAGTTATGCCGGCTTTAGTTATGCCGGCTAAAGATAGAAGAATCTAACATTAACACCTCCTCGAAGATAAACCTAGGTTTAGCCGGCTAATCTTAAGTTTATGTTCACACCTACCTTTAGCCGTAACATATATACTGATAACGTTATTATTTACCAATATTACACGTTCTGCTCAGTTTGGAGCAAAATTATTATTTTGAGTCCTTTGGAACTTTTTTTATTTAAAGTTAACATATCTCGACGTTAAATTTCCATTCCAAACGATGAAGTTTTCGATCTATATCTTTGTCGCCATATCTATTTCATCTTTTATGTGCTTATACATAATTATCAATGGTCACTTTTAGCTTTTAAAGGTTAATATGTTATTGATGCATACTAAGCACGATAAGTGGGATTTAATCGAGTATAGATCAATAATAAGTCTTGTCAACAAGTTTTACAATCTTGTTGATATGCCGAGCACTATTAAACAGTTGAACTTGGTATCTCCAGGCTAAGATTAAACTTCCTTGACACCGAGAGAAATGGTGGTATTTTATGTATTTTATGTATGAATGTTAATTATTGTGAATAATAAAACTATTTCAGGTTTTTCTAAACATTATCGTCAACGACTACATCATTAAAAATTTATGATTTCTTTATTTTAAATACGTTCACTTTTGATCCCAATCAAGCCCGGGGGCCATGACAGGATTTACGATGAAGCGAGTTAACCAAGAAAGTGCCTATTCACTTTGGCTTTGAAGACGGACAGGTTATTAGTACTCAGGAATACAGATACAGGGCGGGAGTTTCACTCCTTTTCTATGCGCATTACAAAAGATGTTATTGTTGTTAGTTATTAAACCGCCAAATAATGCATGAATGTAGTAACTAGCACTAATCTATAATCTAAGAACATAAATTTGTGGTTTGTGTGTTTGTCTGTCCGCTTTTTTCCCCGCTCTTTTTCCATTGTATACGCATTACCATAGCAACGCGTTACCGGATCAGCTAGTTAATAATTAAAGAAAATAACAAAAACCGATAATAAATGACGAAACTTACTACTTAATTACAGGTTGTTACGTCAAGCGACCTCCAGTTATCCGATACTACAGTGAAAGTGCTGGAAATTATCGGAAAACACCTTTGTAGTTATTCTCGAAGATAAAGACATTGGAGAGCATTTACATCAATTAAACTAATTATAAGTATCTATAAAATTATCACTATTCATTAAAAATAACTAGTCTCAATTTTTTCTTATTTAACAACTATATTATAACGATCAGAGAGAAAGGCCAGAGAATAACAGCTACGTTTTTGTAAGACTTGTTATCCCACAGAAATGAAAATATTATATAAATGGACAGTTTGTATTAGGTTGCAGAATTTAGATTTTTTCGTTCTGGTTTTTTAGTAAAGTTTCAGTAGATCATCAACCGTATAAGTTTAACTATTTAGTTCTTATATTTCCGCACCTATCACACTTTACGGATAAACGACGCGTTTATTTTGTTTTTTATGACGTTTCGTCTCCTTTAGAGAAACTGTGATCACATAATGACTCACTATTTTCACTAGTTAAAAATCTGAAAACTTAGAAAACAAATCTAGAAAGAGTTTAGCTAGAAAAAAAAAGTGTATCATGCCACCTTTGATGTAAGAAAAAATAGAAGTAGATAGAAAAACGGCTGCTCTGGCAGTCCGTGAGTGATCCTGTCCCTGAGAGGGCAGATGTTTGTGTGATGAATAACCAGCTTTCGTCATGGGTATTTATATATTTTTTTCTATGATTATTACTAATTTATGTATTATATATGCTATGTGTAACGCTAAAATACATAACATAAGCCTTACAGTGCTTAATTTGGGCCAGCCTAATTAGTGTTAATGTAAGAAGCTCGTGCATTATTTAAAGCTTCGGAACTTCTCGATTTAGACCAAGTAATATTAACAAGGTTTTTTTGAAAAATGAAGGTTTTAATTAATCCTGCCGAACGATAACTGGGGCTTAGGTAAAGTGATAATGTTAGGAGTAAATAGAATGCAGCTTATATACCTGCTTTTAACAAACAACATTAAATAATTTAAAAAATAATATTTATTCCTAAAGCCTTTTAAATCTGATAATTCAAAATTGAGATAAAATACATTTTTTTTATAAGCTATTTAGTTGAAACTATCTCTATAATATAAAGCGCTTGAGTCGCATTTATTCTTTTCACGCTTTCAAAAGTAGTAATTACAGTGCGTATCTTCACTATAAAATTAAAAAAAAACACTTATAAATCTACTGCAAGTGCATCAACATTTTGAATACTTTATATAGTATTCAAAATGTTGATGCACAATAGTTTATTATTTAATTTTTGCGTGTTCATTATTGGAATTCAACTCATTTTATCTGTATTATATTCAAATAGGCAGAGATAATGAAAGATTAAATTAAAATATGAAAACAAAGACTTGTTTCGGTTTCAATTACTAAACGTCTTAAAATATATGCGCGGTTATTACCAGCCTTAGCTAATTTAACTAACGCCGTCTTCTTAACAGATAGATGGATTAAAATTAAATAATTAGTCTAAGAAATATTAATAGATTTGAGGCGACCAAGTCAGTTGAGCTGTCAGCTTTGAATGTATTGGCCGATTTCGAACCGTCCCGATGTAATACAAATATTTACCCACTCGTAACACAACCACGAAAGGTTATTATTATTATTGTTGTTAATATTATCCCTTAAAACGAATTAAAAGCTATGAAAATAAATACATACTAGCTGACCGGGTAACGCGTTGCTATGGTAACGCATATACAATGGAAAAAGAGCAGACAGACAAACACATAAACAACAAATTTGTGTTCTTAGAGTATATACTAGCTGACCCGGTAACACGTTGCTATGGTAACGTTAATTGATACAATGGAAAAAGAGCGGGAAAAAGAGCGGGAAAAAGAGCGGGAAAAAGAGCGGATAGACAAACACACAAACAACAATTTTGTGTTCTTAGATTAAAGATTAAATAACAGAACAATTGATTTAGTTTAGAATAGATAGGATTTTGCTTTATATTGAAAACAAGTAATTTGCTGGTTTCCATTGTTTAAAATCCACGTTGTTTACATCGGTGGAAGCCAACACTGTCAAAGGTTATCGTTTGCATTTACAGGAGTTACGGGAATCGGGTCACTGTTATAGTGGGGTTTTCCAACGAATACTGCGTTAATTTCCAGGAATCGGCGATAGCCAGGTCACTATGTATAAATAACTACACAACCATACAACTATCCCGTTTCACCTTGAAAATATGGCCGCGGTGACACACTAACCCCTGCTGAGCGAGTCTCTTGTTCAGAATAGCCTTCAATAGTCTCTTCACTGTGCGGTGATGAGAAATCAATATGTTTTATGAACTAGCAAGTGTGTTTGCAGAATAGATGATTGATCTGCTTACTCGATAACACACAACGGCTGAATGCAATTTAAAAATATACCATCGTAATAATGAACTGATGTTAAGATTTACATTATTTTTATTGGTCACATTTTGTTATACAAATAGTAACGAAGCAATTAAGACCAAATATTAGAGAGAAAAAGACATTTAGTCATTATAAAAAACGATTTCTATCTGCGTTTATTTTTTTATACATATTTTTTTACTATCTCCAGTAAGCCGATTATGCGCTTAGTTATATATTAATATGTAACTACAGTACACTTTCAAAATATCATAATATTACCATTCTATTTGTGTTATCTCCGGTACTAAAGATCTGGAATTAGTTACTAGGTCATAATTCCCAACACGAATATCAAAATTTAAATGTCTATTTTCGAGTCACCTAAATTGGAGATTTTATATTTGCTTTGATCTTATAGCGATAACCTATCAAATAGTTAAGGTTTATAATGTGACAGTCTTTTCTGACCCCCTGTCCAGTGATATTAGCATTTCTTCCCCTCAGCTGAAAGACATTACTTTTTAGATACAAACCTCCCCTAAAATTGAGATTTTCTGCCATAAACAAATGAATTGAATTAATTAAAATTTGTTAATTTCAGAATAGAGTCCCGAGGATAAGTAACAATTAATCTAACAAATTATGTTAGTATAGTCTCCAGCAAATAAGTTGCACATGATTTTGAAATCACGTGACATGCGCAGTAGTGAATAATGTACCTAAACTTGCTACTGCGCATGTCACGAGATTTCAAAATTATGTTCAACTTATTTGCCGGGGACAATACATAACAATTATAGTAGTTAATTTTGTGTCTTTGGCGGAATGAACGCAAATCCAGTGCTTCATAATAACATTGTACACGTCCATCTTTGCCTTGCCAGCGAAACCAATACCTGCTTACTTGATAGTTGGGTTGAAGATCATATAGCCATTTTTCGAAAAATGCTGCTGCTCATTTTATGATCTACGGGATGTGCATGATGTTTGCCTACAGTATCATTAGTTAAGTATGAAGTGTTGGTGCTATCCTATTCTTCCATATACCACAAAGGTGTGTTAAATAATGTGATGTTAGCATTAAAAATAAATTTTACTATGTGACAACGATATTTCTAGAATTGGTCACCGAGTCGTAGAAGTTGGCATGTAAAAGTTGGTTGGTTAGTTAAAGTATGGTGTATAAACAAACTATTCATTCTATAGGTAGTTTCTCATATACAGAGCTGTGTGAAGAGTGCATTTGCACCCTTCGCCGACAGTCGAGCACAAAGCGACAACTTGATGGCCCACAAACTGAGTGCACTATTGTTCCTCGCCTTTTTATTGTAGTTTATTTTTGTGATGCCTCAGCAGAAAGCCGTATTCAAGTTTTTATTTCATATTTAAAATTTTGTAAGCTGTATAATTTTCAAGAGGTTTTTATATTATACTTGACAAAATTATCTCTTAAGTTATTGGAATACTTCGGAATACTTTTCACTAAAAGTATATAAAACTATTAATATTACAACATTAACAATATTACATAAATTGAAGGTTTTTCAAAATAAATAAAGTTAATGCATCTATTATAGTACCCACCGATGTCTTTATTATCAATACCTTTTTTTATTTTTCAAGAGTTTCTATGACGGTTATCTTGTAAGTATTAGATCACAGCTTCCTATAATAATGGAATGAAAAGGTTTACAACGTGTATAACTATTGTACTCCTGATATTACAAGTAAAGGTTACACGGTTACCTGTTTCTTTATTATAGAATTCTTTATTATATAATTGTTTTTTTTTTATAAACAATTATACAGCCAGTTTCAACGTTTCGACGTTGTATACTTGATGGGCAACTAAGTGAAATATAAAACACATTGACGTTAAACTTTTTTATTGTTTAAAGGTAGTTAGACTTCCTTTCAAAAGACTTCCTGATTGGCCAGTAACTAAATGGAAACTTCTTATGGGTGAAAGACGTAAAACAGCCGCCACTGTTATTGAGTCCAAATGTACATGTTGTCCTATATGACTGACTGACTGATTGTGTTCGAATAAGGTAATTTGCAATGGAACTTGGCTAATTAAAAAAATCTCCTAAAACTCTTTATTCAAAACAAACTGTCGCTTTTTGCGGTCTTTTAATAATCCTCTAGCTCGGATATAGCAGGCTAAGACTAAAAGTAATGCAAGAATTCAGCAATGACTTTGTCATATAGTCACCGTTTGAATAACGGTAACAAATTTATTTATAAATTAATATAATTTAGTTTGTGCATTGATTCGTTTTCAATTAATAATTATTAAGACAAATAATTATTTTTTTTACATTTCATTATATGTTTAATGTTAGGATTTTTGCTTATGTATTCTTTATGTTTACATTTTGTTGGCATCGATAAAATGTTTTAAATTCCTCAAAACAGGTATTATTTATTTTAATTCTCTGCAATAACTTTTTTTTATTATTTAGAATGGGTTAAAATCAACCCAATCAACCCTGGGGGCCAAGACAGGATCCACGCTGGAACGAGCTAATGAAATAAATTTTCATCATATTCAGAGTTAAATTTTCAGAGAAAAATTGATATACATATAACACATGAATTACTCATTACCTGCAGGACAAATACAAACTGCAGCAGTTATGACACTCGCCAGCTGAGGATGGATGGATCAACTTTTGAGTGTTATTTGTAGAGCTTTTCGGTTCTTGCGTAGCCACCAACTGCTACTTTTATGTTTCGCTAGTCGAAAAAAGTGGATCAAATCCAAGCAACTTTGAGTAGAAAAATTCAATTCTCAGGCATCAGCCGTAAATGTAGCTCAATTGGAAGAACAGTCACCCGTATAGTTTTTTACACTTTTTTCAAAATTATTGTATTAATTTATCTTTCAAAATTTCCGTAATAATATACTTTACAACGGTAAATGTTTTAATTAATGCTTGTTTCTGTTCGCTTCGCTAAGCCCCGCAATGTGGCATCCTGCAGATGGTTCGCCGCATGTAACTGAACGTTTGCTTAAATCCGTAGTATTACACTTTAAGTAATTCACAAGTTATTCTTCACATTAATTGGTCGAGTTAGATTTCTTTATACTTTGCCTACTCTTTGTATTTTTGTGTTTTTAAGTTCAAATTCAGAAGCTCCAGGTTTTATGGCATTATCACTTTATCTGACCTTATGGTCAGATAAGATCAGAAACTGGCTGGTCCTATAACTGTAAATATATTTATATCTTAAAAACAGAAATGTTAAAATAGTATTTGTGTTTTTAAATAGAAAATATGTGTTGAATAAATATTCCTCAGGAGGGATTCTTAATTATTTTTTCTAGCCCAGTTTATAACTGTTTGTAAGCTGGATGGAAACCGGTTACTATAAAAGAGTGATCAGATGGACTTTAAGAAGTTTATTTCAAGCTCTTCACTGCTTCTGAAGTATGGGTTTTAAACTGCTACACCTCATTAAAACATTGTGCCTGCGTGGCTATTATAATGTTTCTGTTTGTGTTAATGGGTTAGGTATTTATAAACACAGAAAAAAACACATATGAAAAGCACCATTGTAGGTAATCGAACTCGTATTATGATATGGAATATTAATGTTAAATAAAATAGAATATATAGCAATGTTATTCACTTGAATTGGAGTCAACTGAACTAAACAACTAGCAAATAGCGCGTTGCTTAGTTGTTCCCCAATAGCGAGTTATGTTATAGCTGCGAAAGAAAAACAATATAGTATTGGTAGACCAGCGTTGTTGCGGGAATACAAAACATTGTAGTATTCGTAAAGCTGCACGTGGTGTATAAAATATTTATAGATGTATATTTGCATTAATAATTTGCAAGTAGATATTTATTACATACTAGCTAACCCGGCCACGCGTTGCTGGTATAACCCGGCAACGTGTTGCTGGTATGATAACAAACACACACATAAAATATTGTCATAATATAATGTAGATAATCTGTTAATTATCGTTTAGAACATATAACAAAAATACGTGCATGCGCGTTTCTGCGTGACAGAAATCAAGATAGTGAGTTTTCTGTTCCTCTTACATTATGTTGCCAACACATATCACTATCATCTTCACTTTCATTATTGTTTAATATAAATGTACAATTTGTCTGTTTTAACATGTTGTTCTGTCTGTCAAGTTGTTGGGGTCTTGTGATGTGTAAAAAAGTGTTATTGCTATAAGTCTGTTTTGTGTAACAAATACATAAAAATAAAATCTATCAGCCTATTAATTTTTACCCATCGCTAGACACAATCTTTCTCTGTGAAAACATAGGCAAAGGAGGCTGCGCGAGCCCAATGAATGGTGTGTGCTAACGAATGCAGATGCAACCGCGACCAACGACTTAGCGTGCACAGCGCAGAAGTGTAAGACTTCTGCGCCATTTGCACGTTGAAATAAAACTTTACTTGAAATTCCACCGGATTTATTTTTATTTTTATATTTAAAATAATATTTTCATAAATTAGGTGGTTAGATAAGTGCCCGATTAAAATATTGGGAGGAAGGAAGGCAGACTTGTGAGAACCATTACCTTCGTCAAAGTGAACACTCGTGTGAACACGGCTCCAGTAAAGGGGTCGAAATGTCAAGTTTAAATTTAAAAAATAAACGCGGTCTTAATCAGGTCAAAATAGTTTTATTTTACGACTTAGCTTTCTGAAGCACAAAGAAGCTTGACAGAATATTTATATTTTCAGTCACCCATCCAAAGAGAAGCTTTTGTAAAAATTGCTTAATCTTCGCATTCGTAACTTGCTGACCACAAAGTCATCTCGCTCCATAACACACCTTCATATCATCATAGGTTTTGTTACTCATATTAAATAATAACACACATTATGTAGTAGGCAATTTAATAGAGCGGAGGTTTCGCATAGGAAAGAGTATGACAGTAGTATGTCATAGAATTCAGGTAGATTGGCTTAGAAAACATTTGTATCTACATCTGGGATTCAGATACGCTACAAGCTACTTGTAACTAGACTGGATATAACTGAAAACCTATTTAATCATTTTCATCTTACGGTGTAATCTGCAAACATAATATATAGATGGCTAGATCACGATCAAAAGTAAAATGACCACTAAATGAAGCACATCAAAGAATACGTTAAAATTTACTGAAAAGATGCGTTCCATTTTGCGATGGTTCTCTAGCTGTCATAAAAAACTATCCTTGTTTAATATTAATATAATTTTAATTGTATTCTTTCTCATTTTAAAAACCTGGACAACATCTAATAGTTGTGAATTCATTAATTAAAGATCATCGTCGAATGTTAGGTGATAACCTGATCGGTAGGGCTAAAATGCTTTTCTATGTAATAACTGCAATAAATAAAGTGACAGTTGCTTCATGTTAGCGAGGTATAGTTGATGTCTTTAAAATAGAAAAACATTATATAGCAGCATTTGATTTTTTAGCATAACATTTGAAATATGCAAGCTTAATTTACGGGTATATGAGCTCTTGAACTCAAAGTATCGTGGCCAAAACTTTACAGTTCAGAACATTATTACGTTAGACATGGATTCAGTTGTTTTGACAGCATCAAAGAACGGTGGTGTAATATACCAATGATGCAGGCAATTATGCTTGGTTACGTAAATATGGACCTATTGTAAAGCTCAACTGACCTTACTCGCTGATATAGTATGAGAAACTAAACTTCTACGTTCCGCGGTGATAATTCTGACGATCATCCAACTAAATAATCGTAGATAACGGTAAAATATTGACAATGCTTAAATATGTTTAGGGCTACAGGACAGCTAATCGTGCATTCGTTTTCCTAACTCTACCCCTCTTTTAAGTGCTCGCTTGTTATCTTACTCGTTAGTATTTATTAAAAAGTATTTTCTTTCTCATCTTTTTTATATTTTTACTTACTTGTCATGTGATTATATCACTTACTTTGAGAAGTACTTCAATCACATCGAAGATAGAAGGTTTACTTATTCAATAATTAAAATTGTAAGGAGGTATTCACATTGGTTTTCATATATTTCCGTATTACTATTAGCAACTAAAATCATTCAAAACGTTGCCTTTTACGAAATGAATTATTTTCAAAGCTACATTCTAACTTGTACTTGAAACAAAATAAATGAAGAAGCTATATTACATTACATACCGAAGTTTCCACCTAATTACTTAGGCTGTATTAATATAGGGAAAGCGGCATAAAAATAGGTCATATATTGGCGAAAGAGTGGGACGGAAAATAGTGCAACAAATTGTGGTAGAGCGTCATCCCTTTCTTGCGCCGGAAATCAATAATGGCGGAGAGCCACGTGGAGGCAGGAAGCCCGCTCCATTTGCATCGGCCCGACAGAGAGGACGGTCGGTTTTGGCGAAATTGAAATTGTATTTGAATGTCTTGCCTAGCTGATTGTCCGCCGAGATTGAATTCCGTAAGATGACTCATTCCGATGACAAAGCTTGCGGTAAGAATTCCGATTCTATCAGAACTTATCCATAAACACACAATAGTGTTCTGATTTAATGGAAATAAAATACTAGTTTTATTTAAAGTGTGGTTTCTAATATTCTTAAAAACTTATTAATAAAAATGCTTTGTTTATCCGTAAAGTTTATTTATAACACTCCAATGGTTTACTTTTTGGATGGTCATTATGATCTCGATATTGCCTATTATGATTAAACACTTCATTAAATGTAAATTTTGTTATTGTTAATTAAAACTATACTTTATACAGCTATTAGTACTAGTACTAGCGACATCTGTAGAATGATGATGACAAAATGCGCAGGTTGCTTCAACTGAAATAAGGCGACATTTTGGTTTCTGTAGCCACAGAAACTTGTGAATGCATCATATAGAAAAACATTTCGTTTAAAATACTAGATGGCGTTGCAAGCACACAACGTCTATTAGTTCTAATATCCCCCGTTGGAACATACAGCGCCACTCTACGCCGTAGTCACAACTACGCGTAGTTTCGTAGCAAATCGTAGCAGTCGCTTGTAGCGCTGCACGGTACTCTGGAAATGTTTACGAATTCTGCCAGAGGGCGCTTTATTATAATGCTTGGCGTCCTACAACTTTTAATAGTTATAAATATTACTGGAGAAGAGATTTTATTTGTGGTCTTTTCTACGCTTTAGATATGTATACGGCCAGATTTAATATATTAATCGTACCATTTTGTCAGTAAATTGTAAATGTTATGGCATTATAGAAATAATTATAATTGCAGCTTTTAGTGGAGAAAATAATCACTGAAAGTTTTAAACTCATATATTCAGTGTGGATAAGATTATTTGCACTTGAAGAAGTTTTCAAGCTAATTTGATACTTGCAACCTCGTACGATATCGTTCGAACATTTTTTATCTTTCAAAACCTTCTAAAAGAACGGTTGAACGAACATTAGAAACAAATAATTTAACAAAATAATGATAAAAAAAATGTTTATTCAATGGGAGTATTTACAATGCCTATATTATACGTTTAGTCTCCACTTATGTCATGGTTTTGAGTACGGTTGATCGAGCATAAGAAACAACTTAGTCATTCGCTCTTCTTATATATGATTTTCTGTGTTATATTTTCCTAAGAAAAGATAAAGATTTTTATTCATCCAATGTAAGTATTTACAGTGCGAATATTCACCAATGCCATAACTTGTAGTACCTAAATAGAAATCATCGGAAATTTAGCAATGGTGTCAAAGGCAATGGCAACAAAGTCGCAACTCACATAATGTCCCCCAACTTGAGGCGCGTGTGTATGAGGGCGCATGATTTGTGGTCGGAGGCGGCAAGCGCGGCGCGGCGGCGACGCACCGGCCGCGGGGACGCCGGCGGGGACTCGGCCGCGCCGGCGCCGAATCGCCGCACACCCGGCGAGCTGCCGCGCCGGCGAACCGACGCATGCCGCCCTCCCACGCCGCCCAGCATCCTGGGAACAAAGAAAATGTGTACATTATTTTTCATATCTGAAGAAATATAAAGAAAAAATCAATTCGTGTCAGGTGTCAAGCGGAACTTGAACAGACAGCTTCCCGCTATCGGGCCGAGTGCTCTTTCAAATAATAACAACATAATATATGATAGAAATATAATTTTGTCAAGTATTTGATGCAACGGTAGCGATTATGCTTTTGGTACCTACGGTCCTGGGTCGAGTTCCGAAAAGGGCAGATGTTTGTGTGATGATTACTACCATTTGTAACTAAGTCATGAGTATTATATGTATTTCTATAAATATTACATCACAATAAAAAAATAACAATATGCAAGTTATTTATTTAACGTGATATAATGCACATTTTAACATCATTGTATCATAACATATTATAATAAGATTTTTTGAACTGTTTTAAAATTTTCACCTACTACCTTTAGAGGTCGTTTATTAAATGACAAGAAGAAAGGGACCTCAAACTCGACAACTGAATAAAAATCACGACATTTATATATTTACAGTGTTATACATCGTCACCACATATAAACCACAAAAACAATGTTATGGTTTCATTACATCGTTGATTACAACAAATAAAACAAGTATATATTTTAAATAAATATACAAAAATATTGCATGCGTGACATGCACAGGGTAAAAGACAGGTTTTAAAACGAAACATTAACATGTAACACCGTAAAGAAAGGTAATTATTTGTCAACTTTGCTTAACATACATTTATTTAAAAACTTTTACACTTAGCTATATTATACCTTTGGCTTGTTACGCGCTATGACAATGAGTAACGCACTGTGCTATATCACGCATCGCATCAACTTAGCTTATCTCTGGACTTTATATGATTTTATACACACAGTATGATATTTTTTTCTTCTATAACAACAATGACAAGCCAGAGTGAAATTCCGCATTCTCATCATACCATCGATGAGTTTTCAAAATAGTCCAGTATCCATAGTGTACATATTCTCACAGATATCGGTCAACTGGCCTTGCTATAAAGTATATTTGCTTGAGATTATGTCGCGTAATGTAAACATAATACTTTTTAGTGTTATAGATTTATGGCTTTTAATGCTGTAGCTGTAGCAGGATAGCATAACGTAGCATAATGAATAAAGCACTAAGACTCACCAATAGTATTGCTGCTAGAATCATAGCGTTGTGTATTTGTTTTAAATTCTTATATTCTAAATAGGTAAATATTGTGACGTATGCTTGTGAGACATGGACGCTGATAGGCGAAACCTGAAAGTAGCGCAAAGGGCAATGGAACGTGCAATGCTAGGCGTCTCTCTGTGGGATAAAATACGAAATGAAGACACTCACCAACGCACTTGAGTTACCGACATAGGTACCCTGGTTGCTCGACTAAAATGGCAATGGGCCGGACATGTATCCCGAAGAGACGACAACAGATGGTCGCGCAGGGCCTTTCTCTGGAGACCTCGTGCAAGATGCAGAAGTGCCGGCAGACCACCTTCCCGATGGTCGGACAACATCAAAAAGACGGCAGGGCAAGAGCATCTTGGAGAGCCATACAAGAGGCATATGTTTAGCAGTGGACTTAAATAAACTGAGAAGAATTATTGTTATTTTGAAAACCAACAACTACCTAGTCCGGCCATAAAGTCTGCTACAAATGAAAATGCATTTTTATGAAGTAATGAAATATAAATAAAACTAATACCCACCAAACCATCAATGACGCAGGATAATGACCACGTTGTACATTTCCGCCCACTTGAGCAGCTTCTTTAGAACTGTGAGGATACACTTTATCATTTTGCTATTGTAGTGCTCTTCAATCGTGAAATTTTTTTCATCGGTAAAGAGGATATTTCTATGGTAGGATATTTCACCTGCGTATCGTGACAGAAGGTATTTTGATCGATCTACTCTCTTTAATTGTAAAGATTGATTCAGGGCATATCCTGTTTATCGATGATAAGCACCGAGCTTCAGATCTTGTTTTATGATACGCGACAGAGTGCTAGCGGGAATCTTCATTTCTCGCGATAATATTTTTTGCTTCCTAATGGAGTTTCGACGAATTCTGGCTTTAACCGCGTTAACAGCCTTTGTAGGTATAACAGCACGCGGCGGCCCCGAACTTTTATGATTTTCGACAAAGGAAATGTTGTTGTGAGCTAAGCTAAGCTTTTGAAGTATCTGGAATATGACCGACGGCTTCATACCCACTTTGTACAAGGCGATCACTGCAATCCTATTTTCTTTAACACCCCATTGCATATTGTAATTTGGTAATGAACACGAAAAAATATGCAAACTGGTGCTAAATCGAAAGAAATTTATAAAATAATAAACGCGGTCCAAGAATTTCTTAAAATAATAAACGCGTTCCAAATTCAAAATAATTAAAAGCTTGAAAAAAGAAAAGGTTTTATGTAACAGTATTTATGAGCAGACTATTAAGTTTAAATATTTTGTTTTTTTATAGATCTTCTATAAAATGCTTGATCCTATAAAACAATGTTTTTCAACTTGATTTAAATATTTTTTCTACCAAATAGCATCAACGTTTGGTCCAAATCATGTCGATTGACAAATAATACTTTCTATAGAGCGATATTCCCATTTAAACGGAAACACGCTTTTAATCTTCGCAAAGAGTCGCAAGAGAGTTTATTTTATTCTTCTAATAAATATTGAACTGAAATTACTAAAATGAGATACATCTCTTTGTGTGAGTTACGTTATATATGAGCAATAAGGCCGCCATTTGTACTTTTTGTTTGATGTTCGTTTCTTCATGTTTTGTCTTGTATGGTGAATGTACAATAAAAATATAGGATTCTTTTCTACAATATTTGTTAACTTTGCTTTCAAGACTGCTTTTTAAAATAAGAAATAACAATATTTTACAATCATTAGTTTATAATTAAGCAGCAATTTTTATTACGTTCCAAGCTACTCGATAGTATCGATAAATAGAAGCTAGCTTCTAAGGTTTCTTTGTCCGATAAAAGAAGAGAATTATTTTGTAGCTGCGATCAGTAAATAATTAAAAAAAAATCTGATCAAGAAATATATGATTATTGTTTTTCAAATGACTTATTAAGGAAATTACATAGAAAAAAGTTGTTATGTTCAAAAAGCTACTCAATATTTGTGAAATGTTACGTTCGCAAGTTGAAATCCTTCTCAAAAAAAATGAATGTTTGTATAATGGAAATACTGTAGTGATACGTCATACAATTATTATTTCATACCTAGTATGTATATGGTACTAAAACTAGTACCATTTAATCATAACTTAATATTGTGTCAGTTATGTCGCTAATGATTATGGATATCCAGATCTGACTCATGTCTTTTAATTAATAGTTTTGCACATATGATAGTCCAGGCTGAGACATCTTACAGTAGCGTTGGTATCCGAGTTAGAATTGTGTATTTATTTATCTAAGATATTGAATACAAACAAATACATAAATATTTATTTCATAACCAGAATACAATTCATACAGAGTTTTTTAAGCTTTCTTTTAGACATAAAATATCTGTGTCATAAAACCCCGCAATTTTAAACTTTTTAACCTTTAATTATTTTACTTGGATTTTCAGGCAATGTTTTAGTATAAAGCAAAACTTAGTTTGCGACTATAGACAGTATTTTTAAATTATAAAACTAAAAACCAAATTAATGCTATAAGATAAGGATATAAATATCATGTTAATAACTTTTTCGTCATACATATATTCGTCATTCTTCTACATAATTGCAGTTCTATTTCTGTGATGGACCTTTGAAGTCGCACCGATTGCCTTACAAAGAGAGATGTAAAACCAAATTGTTTTGAAAGAAAAAGTAGTGCCCAAAATCAGTCATTTTTTACCACGTTTTTCTTATTTATTTTTGACGTCACCTATTTGAATACTTGGGTTCCCAAAATAAAGTGCGACAATTGCATAAATAAGTGTCCAACCATATATATGGATGATACGAAATAATAATAATATGGTAAACATACCAACGGAAGTAGATTACTAAAATGAAATTAATATTCATCCGATAATTATGTTGGTGGTGATCACCTATATCTTTTCTGGTAATACTCGCTTTTTTAGTATGGAAAAAAATCTAAAAATCAAGCATACAATCATATATATGAAAGATCTAATAAAAGCGTGTTAAAAAAAACTAAGTGTTCATTCTTATAAAGGAAAATCATACTACTTTACCTACCCCAAAATGTATCATAAAAGATGTACTTCCATTCATTTTAATAAAGCACTTTAAGGTACATATCTACGTAAGTTTAAAAACTTTAGTTTTTTAAGTCGACAAACAATCTGAAAGCACGAGGGCATGATAACAGGTAAAACCATAACATAAAAACTTGATTTTGTAACCATAATCGTACTACAGAGATGAAGATGAATAAAAACAAAAGATTATATTTTTTTAATACGGCAGCTTTTACATGAAGTGAAAGCAAAAAAAGTTAAATTGTCAAAGTAATTGTGATCCCTCAAAATTCGATATAGCTGCAGACACTCATCTTCGAAAAAAAATGTATGTATGTACATAGGTAAGGTACGCATATTAACATTTAAAAATATGTATTTTTTTATACAGAATACCAAGTATGACCCATTAACAGAACTGATGTAATATTTTTCATAGCGGCCTTATAATTTTAATGTCCTCGTCTTAACTTTGAATGATCTAATGAAAAAAATGAAAAAGGTTATACTTTTTATCAGAGACATATAAAAACGAAATGACTTTGTGAATAATTTATTAAGTAATGTAAATAAAAAATATTCAATTTCGAAACTAAACCATAAACAAACATATTTATTTATATTTCAAGTTATACTTTTTGGATTCACAACGCTTTATGAATTCAAAAACTATCTTTACTGTTAAAAGTAAAATTACAGGCACTCCAGTAGGTTTATAATTTTCCGCTACAAGCTTTAAAACATCGGAATATCGCAATGGTGAAGATTTACAGCTGTTTAATACTAACTCGAACAACTTCAGTCTCATATTTATTTGTTTTGGTAACTTTCAGTTTGTCGATTTATATATACCTATATGGTACGCAAACAGTATAGAACTTTTCTTATTAAGGAATTCCATGCTAGCGTGTCGCATACTGAGTGAGTGTGAAAGTCGGGACAGGTGAAGAAAGTTCGGTAGACAAGTTAATCAAGGTAATAAACTAGTGGCAGTGACGATTTATTACAAATTATTTTAGTGGTGTTAAACTTGTAAGCTTTCTGATGTGCTGGAGTTAAATTTACTGGTAAATATCATCACATTATTTTACTTCAACTGGTATTCTTTAAAATATTCAAGAAATGATTTTTGTGGCATGGCATGATAACTAAAAAAAACCGGCCAAGTGCGAGTCGGACTCACGCACCGAGGGTTCCGTAAAATATTTTTATTATATGATGAAACTAAAAATTTACGGTTTTCGCAATTTTTCCTTTATCTGTGCTAAAAGATGTTGCTTCGTACCAAATTTCAAGATTCTGCGTCCACGGGAAGTACCCTATAGGCTTTGATTCCCTTGCGAGTGTCGAAAATTTGCGGAATTTTGCGGCATAAACGGCTATATATTTTGATTGCGCTGGCTTAGAAGGTTGATTTTTTCACAGTCTCAAGGGACAGTAGACCTAAGTATTTGATATAAATTTTAGCTTGATACGTTTACGCGTTCCTGAGAAAAGGGACTTGAAAGACAGACAGATGGACGTACGGACGGACAGCAAAGTGATCCTATAAGGGTTCCGTTTTTTCCTTTCGAGGAATCTTGATTTAAACATGAAACATAACCTTAAGAATTGTTTCCCCGTCTATGTTTTTATCTTAAAGCACTAAAGGTATTTTATTACGTAGGCAATCAGCCATATATAGATACATATACCACCAAATCTCTTAAAATACCACAGCAATTTTTCTAAGCCGATAAGCGGAAAGAATGACGTGTGAAGTGAATACTGACTTACCGCTTTAACGCTTCGTATTTTTGTGCTTACTTAAGCCGAAAATCATGAAAAGTTATTGAGGTAAGCTGGCAATGATGAATCAAATTAATCCTTCAGGTTTGATTGATACGATTTATAATTTTTATATATTTTATGCATTTTCAATGCGATCTTATAAGATAAATTATTATAATTGATTGATACGGTCGGATTTCTAATACAATTTACAGTTATTAATCCTTTTTTGTTTTTATATTTTTCTTTATTTGCATTTTTTCAATGTTATCTTATAAGATAAATTATTTTAACAGAAAAATACTAGAAAAATTTGACCTGTGTCACAAGTGAATTCTCAGGCGGGAATCGAACCCGCAACCTTTGGAAGTCCGGTCTATTCAAAATCAAAATAACTTTATTTCATAGGCCCTTACGGGCACTTAAAATCGTCAATTTTACAAAATCAAGAAAATATTCTTCTATAATAAAGAAGCTCTCCCAATTGAGCTACCGAGCCTTATGAACACCCATCAAAATCTTCTAGGACCTTTTTAATTTTACGCTGTAGGCCAGCGATGTCTCATCAATGAGAAGAACATCCTCTAGTATTCGAAAGAAACGTTTTTACAAATGTTTGGGCAATCAATTAAAATGAAACAGCTATTCAGTTTCTTTTTTTTGCATTTCTATTAAAATAATTTAAAAAAATAGATAGCCCAATTGGCCTGAGAATTCACTTTTGAGCCAAGTCGATTTTTTATTATATAGTATAATAGCTGCTCCGGCCACGCGTTGCTGTGTTATAAATTAAAATCAAATCTATCATATCTTTTAAGTTAGATCAAATAACAGATACTTACGAAGTTTGATCAAAATTGGTTAAGTAGTTTAGGAGTCTATCGGGGACAAACAACGTGACACGTAATTTATATTTTTTTAGATAATAAATCTAGTATTTTTCTATTAAAGTAATTCATCCTTTATTTATTTTCAGATGGAATTCGCTACAATAAATATGATAGTTTTTTGTCTAATATACCCCCTAAAATGATTGTCACTACATAGTATAAAACAAAGTCGCTTTCTCTGTACCTATATCCCTATATATGCTTAAATCTATAAAACTACGCAACGGATTTTGATGCGGTTTTTTTTAATAGATAGAGTAATTCAAGAGGAAGGTTTATATGTATAATACATGCATAATATAGTAGAGCATTGCATCCGTGCGAGTCCGGGGCGGGTCGCTAGTTCAGTTATAAAATTGTAACAAAAACTCACCAAGAGAAGGTAACGACAAATATACAAAAATACAGCAAAACGATAAGGTAATTTATTTTATTTTATTACTTCAGGCGGTTTTTTCAAAGTAAGTACATAAATAAATAGAAATAAATATTAGATAACATTACACACATTGTTCTGAACCCGAGTTGAGTAGCTAAAGCAATTGTGTTATAAAATTCAGAAATCATTACGGTATCACAAAATCTAGACTCGAGTCAAAATAGAAAAGTTTTTTTTATCTTTATTTATTTAGAAGTTTTTGTCTTCTGACATGGCAGCTCCATCAAACTATATTTAAATTGTTACATATCTTATGCATCTACCAATAAGTTACTGCTGCCGCAGATTGGGGGTTACTCAGAATGTTCTGAACAATCCCCATATTAATTCTGAATGTACTTAAAAATAGTTTTCTTTGAGCTTGGTTCCGCTCACATTCCATAAAAAGATGATGCACGTCCTCGATTTGACCACAAATTCCACAATTAGGTGAATTTATTTTGTTCATCATGTATGCAAACTTCCTGCCTACTTAAACTACTATACAAAAGTTACTTTTCTCTCTACCCTGAAAACCGCTATGATGAGCCACTGGACCACAGAGGTAGTCAAACATGGTACATGAAATATAATAATTGATAACTCATTTCATTTTGTGGTCTATCTCTAATATTAGACTACTTTTGAAGTAATCCATGTAGGAGCCAGACATTATATTCTCACAAAAGTAAATACACTTTCTAATAAAGGCTATCCTTTTCGATCCCTTAAGGGGTGGTTGTAATAAGTGGCCGGTTATAGTCCCGATGGGATTCTTATATTTTCATTTGAGTTTATTTAGCAATCACTTTGTATCTTCTATAAGATCATTTAAACGTTGAAGTTTGGTTTAATCTTTATTACCCTGAATACGTAAAGCAGAATAAATAATTTATAGTGATGTTGAATAATTATGTTGTCCCCAAATTATTAGGACTTTAAGTACCTATTTCTAGAATTACAAATTAGATTTTAATGAAAGAAGTAGCTATGGTTCAACTTACCTATAAACATGTAACAGCACTACGTGTCATCGACGCCAAGCATTGATAAAAATATCGAAAGAAATTGGGAATACCTTTATTCATTTTTATAAAAACCATTTCAACCGGAAATACTTCGCATTTAATCTTGTCACGATTAAATATCCCTATATATAAAAATGCCCTGACACAATGTTTAACCCGGATGAACTCCGAAACTACTCAATTTTAATTTTTTTTTTTTTCATTTTGCTAGATTTGTTTTGAGTTAGGACAGGATAGGTTTCATTTCAATTTATAATAAAAAAAAAAAAAAATTAAATGTGAATATTCATTCGTATAGTAGGAAGAAGGATGAAATAATAGTAACAATTTAAAACATTTATTTATACAAAGAATTATATTTAAAACATTAATTTATAGGCACGCGTCCCTTCCACTTTTTATGTCTGTCTCTCTCGCTCTTAGGCGGGCTAACCATGCCCGAGTGGAAGGGACGCGTGCCTCTCACTCGCTCTCATTGTAAGCGCATAACGTGAGCGGAGCGTAACGCAGTTTCTTGAAGTGTCACCCGGCAAACCAATTTATAAGACGTTGTCACGTCAAAATTATAATAACTGAGCCATATAATCTTGAACTTTGGACTCCATTACAGTAGCCCTGTCCACAGGATGACTAAGGTATCATTATCCCATAATTTGTGAGTCTAAAACTATAATAGACTATAGGAAGCTATAACAATATTAATTACAGTTTAGGGACCTTCTAATAGTTCTGAAATAGTTACCTAACTGTTTTAGTTACGGCGATCACAGAAATTCTAATAGAACTTAGTTACAGAAATCTTTAAATGGAGCTTAGCCTGGCAGATCCTAACGCCTACAATTTAGAAGACTTTAAGTCACGAGTAAATAAGTGTCTTCTAGGCAAGCGCGTCACATCCTAGATCGCATTCCCACTTACCATCAAACGAGATAGTGGTCAAACGCTAACCTATTCTCGATAAAAAAATGGATAAACGTAGTTCTATAGATATGGCTGACATTTCTGTAATAGAAGCTTTTAGCCGTGCCTATTAGATTCACTGCGTCTCTGTCAGCCTATAGTTGAACGCCTCTAAAAGCTCGAACTTCAACTGTGGTATGTAATGAGCGTCATGGGCATTACTTCATGAGGTGGTCAATTGTTGTCATGACGAAGAAAGAAGTATCCATTTAGGTAAAGTCAGCCACTGAAGTGATCAAGACTTTAGTACTATATCACATAACCTTTTGCGTACATTTAGTATGGTGGGTATGTAATCTATAATCTAAGATCACAGTGGTTTGTGTTTGTCTGTCCGCTCTTTTTCCCGCTCTTTTTCCATTGTATAAATAACGTTACCATAGCAACGCGTTAACCGCAAGTAGTTAGTCTACCGGACGCTAGATGGCGCTAACAGAAAAATATTTAATAGTAGAAAAAAATTAAATAATTTTGTCGACCCGTGCGAAGCCGGGACGGGCCGCTTGTCGTTTCTAATATGGTCATTTAATGCTGACTATGAATATATGATTTTGTCTATCGTGTAAGGTATACAGTTTACATAGGTAAGCCTACATGTGACGAGTGTGGGTACTGTATCTGATTTTTATGGAAAAAATTCAAGCATGGTTTTAAGTATTATTCTTAGTTGTCCTGTTGTTTATACAGAATTGACTTATACATAGCCGGACTATATAATTCGATGCCACTAATTTTGAATAAAAAACTTTTCCGGATTCCAAAGGGATTTTCCAAATCATTAATTCTTCAATTACTTGTAATACAGTACTCAAAAAGTGTAAAGCTTCAGTAGCTACTCCAAACCAGTCTTTCAATAAATAAAACATAAACAATCGGAGAGAGCTCAACAGGTGAGGCTGTAATAAAGTTGAGCGAAATTGCGGCTTAGCCTCGGGCGCCCTCTGTCGGCAAAACTTATCCTTACCCGGAAATACTAAGCTAGCGATACGCATCAAAAGTTTGGTTCAGCAAAAGTAGCGAAATAAAAAACGTTGCACAAATTTATGTTATTGGTGAAAGTTAAACTCTATCCCGATGATTTTAAAGTTTATAGTCTAATTAAGTATTTTTACCTGTGATTTCATTCATGTGGATTGAGTTCTCCATTCTGGGGAACCTTTAATGGGGATAAAATTTGTACTTTAAATTAATTATGAATTTCATGCTCTGAAATTTGAAAATTTTCTAAAGAAGTTTAAATAAATTGATAATTTTATTTTCATTCTTTCAAAAGTTATCACTGAAAAAAAAATATAGAGATGTATAGCCCCTTTACTTAGGGAGTCATTTTCTTTTTACCCAGCCTCAAAAGCTAAGATTGTATATCAAATGGAATTTGAATAGGCGAATTCTGAATTGCGGATTATCTCAAAATCCAATTCGAGATATCTTCCACTAAAAATGATAGACTTTGTAACTGACACCATTTCAATTTAATGAAGCGGCTAATACACGGTCTTTTTGTTTTCAGTGCGCGTCTTCATAGTTAACTTTGAATGCAGTATATTAAGAACATTAATTTAATAACACCATTGCCAATGCCACGTTAAGTCGCACCTGAAATATAATCGATCGCAGTGTTTGTACATCTAGATTGTCAGATGTTTTTAATCAGTAGACTGATGGAATAGAGAGTTAGCTAGGTTAACCTAACCTTCTTCACTTTCCTAAATCGCAATTCGAAGTGCGTGGGAGAATAAAATAAATATTTTCGTAAATGTATGAAACTTAATATTTACTGAAGTGTTCCCTCAACACTAATCGTAACATAACCCATTTAAGCTATAATTTTTACTAATCACTTCACAGCAAATTCATAGCATTTTTTTAAATTCCCTTTTATGGCAGCTCTTTTTTATGTGTTTGCAGATTTCTTTTTATTACTATCTCTTTTTTATTAATATATTCGTAGCTTCACACTCTTTTATTAAGCAAAACACACTAACACTCATTGAACAGGGTAAGATTCAATATCGAAAAGCTAAATGGATCAAAGAATTTAGTGATAGTAGCGTACTAATTTCTCCATATTTTTTGAAATCAGACAGAGTTTCGAGATAGGACTGTAATTGCCACATCATTCCTTGGACTTTTTTGTGCATAGAAATTAAAAAAGTAATTAATATTAATTTTAACAAGTGTCAGAACTGGTCACAGGGATATTTTCTCTTCTGGGATTCTTACTCTCTATGTTCACTTTCATTGACTTCCACATTAGAACATAAAGAAAATTTGTCAGAACTGCTGTCAATAATGAAACAAAATTAATCATCCTGTCATTTTTGTCTAAGTAATCTACGCCACAATTCATTAACAAGCAACAATGAAAAAAGTAATGTTTACCTAATTCGCATTAGGTAAACATTGAGCCCGCCTATCTCCTGATACAAATTGAATTACTTCATAAATAAAAATCAAAAAAAGCCATAGGTTTCTAATATTGAATGTTATAAGATAAAAAATTACACACACACACACACAGATATATCTATATATATTCTTACACTTTCGCGCCTCTTACCTGTTTCAATAAAACCATTTTGACCGGGTCTACTGCGCATTTAATCAATTTACTAGGGCAATCAAAAATATTTTAATTTTAGTATTTAAGAATATGCCAATTTAAAATGTTGTTCGAACCGGCCGTCATAATATTGTATTAAATATTAATCGAATTTCTAGAAACTTTTGCCATAACGCTGATTTAGGATCACTTTTATAAAGAAGAACTGCTCTACTTTGGATAGTTGATTTGGTACTCGTATAAAGATAAAAATATAAAATGTTTTTATTCAATATAAGCAATGTAAATGCACTTTTACTTGTTTCTTCATCAGGAACATAAATATAAGTATATGATGATGTAAGGTATAAAAATATTTAAAATGTTACTTCTATAGTAACAACAAGGAATATCTCTTTATAATGTTACAAAGCGCTACTAATTCTGTTATTTAAGCAAACTATTTGTTCTAAAAACCCTTTCAGGCATTTGCAAAACAAACTGATAGTGCCTCGTCCACAATTCGCGCATCCACGCCATTGTATTCTGGGTAACCCAAGCTAGTCGCAGTCCTCTGTGGAGAGTGGTTCCCACTGATAGCTTTTGTTACGTGGGACGCCGAAATTGAAGTCAACGTTTTGTTCTGGATCCAAGGCGCTTTGCCCCAATCAGTTTGTGCTAGTGACAGATTAGTAATGAAACTCCAGAAACGGGCTTAACAGTAGTAACTCCGTAGTTTATTTTGACATACTAATTAAAAAGGAATATTTACAATTTTTAAGTGATGTGTAGCACATTCTTTATTGAAATGAAACACTGCCATCATTTAACTAATGACATAGCTTCTGCACTGGAGCTATAGGTAAAAAAAAACTAAGAACATTATATTTTAGTAATTACTAGCTGACCCGGCTAACGCGTTGCTATGGTAACGCGTATACAATGACAAAAGAGCGGGGAAAAGAGCGGACAGACAAACACACAAAAAACAAATTTGTGTTCTTAGAGTATATACTAGCTGACCTGGTAACGCGTTGCTATGGTAACGCGTTACTATGGTAACGTTAATTGATACAATGGAAAAGAGCGGGAAAAAGAGCGGACAGACAAACACACAAACAATAAATTTGTGTTCTAGAGTATTTAACTGCTTAGTGAAGTGATGGCGTTTGCGTCAAGTTCTTACGACCTGTCAAGTGTAATATACTCCTCCAGGCAGCAGGTATCTACAAAATTTATTGTGACTGTGGTGTCTCATATATCGAGCAAACAAAGAGAAGCATAGGGACACGCATTAAAGAAGATGTAGCCGACATAAAACATAGGCACGATGATAGGTCTGCAGTGTGTGAACATACTTTCGAGAGGCCAAACCACTACATTCGATTTGATAAACCTCAAATTCTCGCTCTAGAACATAGATTAGTTCCTAGGATGCTACGCGAGGTTATTGAAATCAGGAAACATCTTAATTTCAGTGGAGAAGAAGGTTAGCCGTTCCTCCTGCTTGGGTTCAATAATCAAAAAAATAATGTCTCCAAAGACACACTTTGCAAGACCTGTTATAATAGTAAGATAATAATAGTAAGATGAAGGTCGGTCCCCCTGCCCGAGTTTCTTTCGCGAGTTCTTCTCGGAAGGGCCTCTCAATTTTCGATTTGGTCGTAGACTCAGTAGTATACAATGTAATCGTAGAGAGAATTTAATAACTATATAAACTGAAAAAGAAAACAATTTATATAAAATTTTAACAATTAGGAACTTACGCTATTAAAATATTGTGAAGGAAACAGAAATTATATGCCGACCGTTAACTTAGTCATCCTGTAATCACGGCTCCTGTAAAGGAGTCGAAACATCAGGAGTAAATATAAAATAAACTATGCACAAAATCCGAAAAAAAGTTGTTTCATTCAAATGTGTAATGTGCGCGGAATAAAATAAAATTTAACTTGTTGACTTGCCAAAATTATTTTCTAGACAATAATAAAAAAGAAATAAAGTACAAAGTCCAAGTAATATAAATGATAATTAGTCTTAATTCCGAATCAACAAATGCTTAACTAAAAGCTATTTTACTAGATTTACCCCACGTTATCTTTTTGTTTTAATATATAATCTTGACGTTTCGATTCCGTGCTAACAGGACAATAAAATTGATCTTCCTTAGGATAAGGTAATGTCGCACAGTTCCTGAGAACGTGACTCGCCTCCTTGTCAACTTTACGTATTATTACAAAAACGCGTTTCGTGATCTCTTTTAAGTTGTTTTATTTCTACGAACATGTCAATCGATTGATCGAACTTATACGAAGAAAATTACAAATTGCTTGTACCTATATAGAAGACCTCTATTGATAAAATGAAACGAGTAACAATATTAATGCCTACGAATTCGGTAGTTTGTTAAAGCTTTATTGCTATTTTTATATGAAAGGACAGAGTTGTTGGAAAGATGTGTTACACTTTATACGCAAATTCTCCTTTACCCTTCAACAGGTATCCGAGGGTGAAAAATTATCCACGACATTTTCATATCTTACAACTTTCTATGCTATTTACTCCGGTTCACTGTATATTTTTTTGGAGTTGAAAAACTTAAAAAAATATACTATGGTTACAAGTACTAAAAGAGATTATGATTCGGTATAATAAAAAAGATAAAAGTGAAAAATATCCTACTACTATTATAAAGGCGAAAGTTTGTAAGTATGGATGTATGGATGTTTGTTACTCTTTCACGTAAAAACTACTGAATGGATTTGAATGAAACTTTACCACAATATAGCTTATACATCAGAATAACACATAGGCTACAATTTATAAACATATATAACACATAGGCTACAATTTATAAACATATTGTTCGAAATACTAATCCTGCGCAGACGAAGTCGCGGGCACCAGCTAGTATTCATTATTTTCATTAATATGTATCGTTTCAATTTTATCAAAATATATAATTTTATCATGCTAAATATGTTTTATTACGTAACTATAGTTGCTAAAATATTTTTTGTAAGTTATTAAAATTACAGCTACCAAGCGTTTCAGTTAAAATTATCTGTTGTAAATTTTATACTTGGAGTGTCCCAAGTGATCGCATTGTGTGACATAAAAATTACCTCCTGCGTTAATGGCAGTAGCTTTCTGTGGGTATTGAGAAAGTTTCCGGATCTTTTCTACACTTCTTGAACTATTTCTATAAGGTCTCCCGACGTAGAACTTTACGAAGTGATGAAATAACTGTTGAAGTTCAATACACGCATTGTTAGTACTCATAATTATTATGGAATAAAATACATTTTAGTTTCAATGTTATTTTGAGTAATTGTAATAATTATCGTTTTGATTCTATAACACAATCTTATCGTTGAGCTTCGATAATTCTCATTTTTGACAATAATTAATTTTTTAAAATTAATTTTATTATTATTTGCAACTCCGCAAAAGCAATTTGATAATTGTCGAAACGCAAACCACATACACACACGCACACACACACACACACGCACAGACGCATATGCTGAGGCAGGGTCCGAATTGGCCTCGCTGTATTTTATGTTATGATAGTGTTTAAATAAATGTACTTTTTGTGTTTAATATCATAGTTATTATTATTTTATTTGTAATTATTTTTTGTATCAATGTAATGTGCTATAATGTGTTATTTGCGAAGCCAATAAAGGTGTTTCTTTCTTTCTTTCTTTCTTACACACCTTACCCGTCTAGAAAACTATTATCTTGACTAACTTCTAGGCTAAGGATTTCAGCGGTTAAAACCCTGGTTGCGTTGTAACGAATACCTTTCACAGTGATCACACATTTAATTCTAAATACGCAAAACAAATTATAACATATTTTTAGTACCAAAGACGAGTAACAAAGTAACCAAGGAGCTAGCGGTTACGGCATGTAGTTCACTTTGCCAGAAGACGTGTTGGAATCACACGTTTTTCAAGAGTAAATTTTTTATCTCATATGCGTTGAAAATATTTACTATTTATATTGATACTTATAATGAGTTAAATTCAAACTCAAATGCTTCTTTGTAAGGTCCATTATTATATAAATTTTAATGCTAAGAAAGTATATAAGGTTACAAAAGCATAAACTTAAGATATTAATGTCTTTTTAAAATAGAAAACAGCCTCAGAAATTCGAACACAGAAAAAACAGAATATTAGATTTATTGTCAAAAAAGACCGTTATTCCTTTTCGAATTATACAAAGGTTTCTTAATAAACTTATTTAAAAGTTTCCCAGGAAAATACGGGATAAAAGAAAAATATAAATCTAACAGTCTACAATTTCGTGTTTACTTTTCTTTTTCCTGAAACGATCCTTATCAGAATTCCTTTCTTCCTTTAATGTTTTGATACGGTAGATAAATAACTTTCACTATTTCTAGTTACAATAATAATATTACCAATAAATATAAACGGGTAATTAAGAACAAAATCACAAAAGTCGTCTTACCTTTAAGTATCAACGCTGAAAATTCAAAAGGGTTTAAGTGTCATTTTTATGATTTTACAGGATAGCCATTACCAAATTGTTATAATAAAAAAATATAGAAAACTTTGTTGCATTGTAGTGTAAACATACATATTGGAAAGTAAAAGTTGGTTTACACAAAATGTATTAAAATTAATTATAAGCATAAACACAAAAAAAAACATGTAACATTAATGAATATTTGGAATGGATTGTCTAATCACTATCATACATTATAATATGGCAATACTTAGTGTGTTTGTTACCATTCCAGCAACGCGTGGCCGGGTTATACCAGCAACGTGTGGCCGGGTTAGCTAGTAACAATAAATAAAGTCTATATGGTTTATATACCATATAAGATTAATGTTTTTTATGGTTAATATTACCAATAAATCACCTGATCGTTATTTTATGTTTATTTTATTTGTTGTTAATTTTTGTTTTATAGTTTCATCATCAAAATCTGCAACTGCTAATTCATTTAGTTAAACATAAGCAAACAAAGTGTTTGAAAGCAAAAATTATACAAGGATAAAATGTTTAAGCCAAATTGTTGTATTTTTTTGTGTAAAGCGAAATTATTTTAATTTCATTTCTATTATGCTGATAGAACTAAGGATCTAATTGCCTTGTAATAGTTGAGTGAGAAAAGTAATACCACTAAAGTGGTATGCTTCTGTTTATACAACAGCTTATATCATATTTTCCTGGAGCAGTCCCTGTTTATTAAAAAAAAACCTAAGTGTTAAACGCATTCAGCGTGAAAAAATCGATCCGATTAACTTTAAGCATATTTCAAACGATGCAGAAAAAACGCTATTTGTATGTCAACATAAAGCATTCAAATTCAATATCGCTCCAAATATCGCTTCATCCCTTTTGCCGGTAAATCGTCGATACGTCTTTAATGCAAATAAGAAGACGACAAGACAATAAGGAAAACATCACGAACAGACCAACCGAAACCAAATAACTTTTTTTTTCTATATTCGGTTGGGTATTTGGATGGGTGACCAAAATTATATTATCTCAAACTCCTCCGGACGGTACGTCAAACTGTTTGTTCTGGATGCATCTGCAGACGTTAATCATGACAAGTAAATACCATTACCCGACCATTAAATTATATTTAGGCCAATAAAAAAACAAAAAAACACGAACAAGAAACCGAAATTTTATACCATAGTCTAGTCTTCCTTTTCGACGAGCGGGATACCGATCAAATAAGTCATGAGATATGATTCTGATGTAGCCATAATTTTGTCAAATTTATTTTAAAAAACAAAATGATTTGATATTTTTAATGTAGTTTATTGAATAAATAAAATTTTATTCGATTATAAAATTTTATAAACGTGTTGTCATCGCATATTGATTTATAACTCCTTCAGTATGATTAGTACAAAGATGTCAATGACCACAGTCGCTCCCTCGGGTCTTGTCGCTGGGATCAAAGTCCCATCAACCGCCGATCTATTCAATTAGTAACCGCTATCCTGCGTGAACTGATTACGACCCTTTCGGGACGTCATAAGATGTAACATTATTGATTTGTGTTTATAGATTGCTTTTTTATTCAAAGGCGTTTTTAAATTATTTAATGGGTCACTGGTCTCAAACCCCAGAATTTTTGTTAAATTCCTAAGGGTTTTTGTGTGTTATTGGTTGTGGTCCGAGAACTTAGTTAAAACTGTCCTGATAAGAATAATTCCAAGACATTGTGGATTATAATCGAAATTACTCCATTTTCGATTCTTCATATATCTTGTTTTATTATGTAAACTGAGTATCTTAACACTATTTAATCGTAAGAGTATTTTGAACGAGATATCAAATCGCGATGTATCGTTTTACACTAAAAAAGGTTAACGAGTTATTTAACGATGAAAACAAATATTAAAATAATTTATGATATTGCGTTATATGTTTAAAATTTTATACACGAAGAAGCCGATTTAAATAAATTTGTTGCTAAAATAAGTTGATGAAAGCTATATGGGTCTTTTTAACACGGTAAATATAAATAAATGCTTTTGATTAAATTCATTTAGACTTCTATGAGCCTTTGCAGCTTAGTGTTTACTACGTTTGCCCCGATTTGCGGGTTTGAATCACGTCATTTTGTCCACAATTTCATGATAAAAAGTTTCCATAACGTTTCATTCATTTTTTTTTATAAAACAACATCATATTATATATTGTTCTGAACCCAAGTTGAGTATTTGATAGAATCAGGCGTTACTTGGCGGAAGTCCATATCCATTAGTAGCTTAGTGCTCGGTATTTCACCGTCAAACAGCTCCTGATGATGCTCCGTGTGGGGGTGAAACACGTATAGAGTAGTTGGTGAAGGTGCCGGTGTCTGCGGATTCTGCATTTATTTGCAGGCGGGCGGGCGGTGCACACTGCTTGAGTTTTGCGGAAGTAAGTAACATATTTTTATTTTACTAATACAAATTGAGTAGTTAAAACATTTTTATTATAAAATTTAGAAATAATGACGGTGCCACAATCCAATCCGAGCCAATATAGAAAAGTTTGTTTTCTACATTGAAGTGGTCGGGGAACCATCACGTCTTATAGCGATTCAAGTTTAGCTGTTAATAAGAAATGCCACTATAGACCGCGTAAAGCGGTGTCTCACTATGACAATCGAACTTGAATCGCGCTAAAAGATGATGGTAGGCCCTCAGGACCTCGGAGTGGCATTACCATGATAACATGATAACCGATATACGAGCAACTCGACCACTTTGGCCGCCAATTTATGGATATTCAATGTCGCTTTACTTCAAGAAAATTATTATTTATTAACTCACCAAAATGATGATATTAATATTTTTACAAATTTTACCGCCTGGAATAGTAATGCAGTGTTTCTAATACTTGAAAAAAAAGTCTGTATTCAAGAGTAATTTAACCAAATTCTATTAATTTCTTATGATCATTTTTATTCGCCACCTTATTTTTAATTGTTGAAGCAATATTGCAAGAAAATATATATACTCCCTTAAGAATATTTACGTGAGTACATCATCAACCGCAGCGAGTCCCATCAGGCTCTAGGGACCTAAGCCTATCAGACTACCATCTATTCAATTAGAAACCGTTGTCTCAGTCGGTCTTTACTGGGCTTGTTATTTATGCCTTGTCTTAGTATTGTTTATGAAACAATGCACTGGTTTACGATGAAGAAACAATCGATATGTATTTTTTATGAATTTGGTCAGTGCCATACAAGACTAATTTATAAAAACTAGTTATAAGATAAAAAAAATAGATGATCATAAGGTATTAAATAACGTCGACTTTCTCTGTAATCGTGTAACTTAAAATTCGGTTTATTTTGTCTTATTCTCTGAGCCGCGAGTTCAATTCTTGGGTTAATCAATTTAGAAGATACACCTTACATTACCTTATTGTTTCCGATTTACATAACCCGTTAGCTACTTCAGCTAAAGTCATCGACATTATCCGATTGCCATTTGTCACCCATCATTGAGTTATATAATCTCAACAATTGTCACAGTTAGTCTTTGACGCCAAGATTCGAATATTGTTTTTATTTCGTCGGTTGAGATTATCCGTAAAATTTAATAGTAATATTGCGAATTTCGATCTACAAATAGGGGTGAAGTGCCGTTTATAGTTTGGTGTTAATTGTTGTATAGAAGCCACACACGTGAATAAGAGCTAAGTGTGATTTTTTCATAACAATATTGTGTTTTTGAAGCAACTATCACCGTTAACCATATTGTACTCGCAACGTGTGCGACACGGCGCTAGCAAGCGACTCTCGCCGTTTTGTGTGCTGCGTTCGGGTCATATCTGCGTACGATCTGCTTATCGAGTGACTCACCGCGGCCGCCTATGTAAGTTGGGCACAGATTAATAGTACAGAAGCGCAGTGCGTTCCGCGCGAGTTTGTTATTCTCTGAAAGAATTAGAGAAAAAATTACAAACATGTCTGAAACAATGAATTGGGGTTGCTGCCTCAATTGCAATGAATTCGATGATAATTATATAAAATGTATTAAATGTAAAATGGCATTTCATTTCTCTTGTATGTCAATTTCTGATGCTCCAAAAGAGAAAGATTGGAAATGTCCGAATTGTACTACTCAGGCACCGAGGACCACCAGAACTGATCGTACTCCGTTGCGGAATATTACTGTTAGCAGGGGAAGTAAAAGACCAGCTATTAATTCCCCTTCGCCACCAACGAACACAGATAATCGAGTCGATATAAAAACGACCATCCAAGAGGTGTTGCGGGCTGAATTGAACAACATGCTGAAACAGTTTAATGATAATTTGAAGTTTGCAATAAATCAGGAGCTCATGCCGATTAAAGAGGAAATTAGAGATATAAAGGAGTCGATGTCTTTTATTAATCTGAAATTTGAATATATTAGGATAAAACAAGAATATTCTAATAAGAAAATGAAAGACATAGAAATAGAAAATACAAATTTGAAAGAAACAGTCAGAAATCTTAATTCACGATTGGAATATCTTGAGCAACAAACAAGATCTTCAAATTTGGAGATTCAATGTGTGCCAGAAAAAAAACAAGAAAATCTTTATAACATCGTTACTCAACTAGGCAAAGCGGTAAACTATGAACTTAAAAACACAGACATTTTACACTGCACTCGCGTTGCCAAGATGAGTCCAACTGGTACACGTCCCCGATCCATTGTTATTAAATTTGCATCTCCAAGGATTCGTGACGAATTATTGGCATCTGTCATCAAATTTAACAAATCTCATCCCCAGGAACGACTATGCAGCAACCATTTGGGTCTTACGGGACCTAAAGTATCTATATATGTAGTCGAACATCTATCGCCATCAAACAAGGCACTCCATGCTGCTACAAGAATAAGAGCAAAAGAAAAAGGATATAAATTTGTGTGGATTAGAAATGGAAGAATTTTTGCAAGAAAAAGTGAAACGTCTGAATATATATTGATCAAGAGTAGGGACACCTTAAGTAAACTAACTTAATTTTTTTTTCTTTCTTTTTAACATATATTGTATAGCATGTTTAAGTAATATTATTGATTTCTTTTTTACATTCAATGATTTAAAAATATATTATCAAAATAGTAGAGGCTTAAGAACAAAAACTAATATATTTTACAAAAACATTTGTTGTAGTTCATATGATATTATAATAATTACAGAGACATGGTTAAATGAATCAGTTTTAAACAACGAATTATTCGATGACAGATACATTATATATCGAAGGGATAGAGTGAGTACTAGTAAGAAAGATGGTGGAGGCGTACTGGTTGCTGTCACAAAAAAATTAATATCTAAACGGGTCACTCAATGGGAAAATGATAATGAATCTGTTTGGATTATTATCAATACCGGAAAATCAGAGGCATCACGTAAAATAGCTTTGTGTGCAATCTATCTTCCACCACCAGTACACTTGTCTAATCTTGATCACTTTATTGATAGTTGTAGTTGTATTTTTGAGAACAGTCATAATACAGATTTTTTATTAGTGGGTGATTTTAACTTGGGCGTCATAGGTTGGAATGGAGATTCTCACTGTACCGGCAATTTACCATCTACATGCCAGACACTTCTCGACTTGGTAGACGTAAATAAATTATATCAAGTTAACGCCATTAAAAACAGCTCAGGCCGTGTGCTTGACTTGGTGCTTGCTTCAAAGATGCTTTCATGTCAAGTATGTCAAGCATCCACTCCCTTTAGTATTGTAGATAAATTACATCCACCATTAGATATCGACTTAACTTTTTCAAGGGAACGGAAACTGTCGTATAACACCTCGAATGCAAGACCAAACTTTTACAAAGCCGACTTTGGAAAAGTTTGTGAGCGCTTGGAAGAGCATGATTGGGAATCTCTTTTTAACGGGCTGGATGTCAATGAAATGGTTACACTATTTTATGACATATTACATAGAATTATTAAGGAATGTGTCCCAATGCATAAACCCAAGTCCAAACGCTATCCGCCTTGGTTTAACAGGCAGTTGATAAAGCTTTTAAATGAAAAAAACAATGTTAGGTGTCGTTATAAAATTTATAAAAACCCCATGGATGAATTACAATTAAAACTAATTAGTAACCGATGCCAAAAACTAGCCGATTCATTGTATAATAGTTATATAGAATGGATAGAGGAAAAGATAACAGAAAATCCCAAGTTACTATGGACTCATGTGAAGAACAAACGTGGCGGTACTAGTGTTTACCCCAGTAATATGACGGATGGACTGAGAGAATCAACAAATAGTGAAGAAATTTCAAATCTATTCGCTGACTTCTTTTCTTCGGTGTACACCCATGAACAAGGAAAGCCTATAAAATGTTCAAATAGCTTACTAACTACACTCTATAATAACAGTCAGTCTCTAGTTGTACCTCGATTTGATCATGAAACTATCAGTAAGAAACTTGATAGTATTGATGCAAGGAAAAGTGCAGGTCCTGATGGGATTCCACCAATATTCATTTCTGCCTGTGCTTCAGCGCTAGTGTCCCCACTGACCATTATATATAATGAATCATTGTCTTCAGGAATCTTTCCTAATGCCTGGAAGGATGCTAGAGTAGTGCCTATACACAAATCTGGTGATACTGATCGCATTTCTAATTATCGACCCATTGTAATTCTTTCTACCTTTGCGAAGATATTGGAGGCTTTGCTATGCCCTTATGTTCAACAGCATCTCAGACTTTATCTTAGCGAACACCAACATGGTTTCGTTAGTCTTCGATCTACAGCATCCAACCTCATGAACTTTACCGAAAGCTTAATTCAAGCCGTTGACTCCGGTAAACAGTATGACGTCATATATACCGACTTCACCAAAGCCTTTGATAAGGTTTCACACTCTTTATTACTTTACAAATTATCTGCGTACGGTATACATGGCCCATTACTGTCTTGGTTTGCTTCGTACTTAAGTGGCCGCTCCTTTCGTGTCGTTGTTAACGGATCACAGTCTCAAGAGCATCCTATCACCTCAGGCGTCCCCCAAGGCTCGCATTTGGGTCCAGTGCTATTTAATCTGTTTATAGACGACGCAGCCTCAGTTTTTTCGTCTTCACAAGTTTTTATGTATGCCGATGATTTGAAGTTTGCTCGAGTAATTGACTGTGAGCACGATGCGGAAGTTCTTCAGGCAGATCTAGATCGATTTATAAAGTGGTGTGACAATAATCAAATGCATCTTAATACCAAAAAATGCTTTCACATAAAATTCACGCGAAAACTTATACCAGTAAACTCGAATTATTACATAGGCAATGACTTGATTCAAGAAACTGATACAATTCGAGACCTTGGCGTCGTTTTTGACAAGAAAGTTACGTTTTCACCACATATAGATAGTGTAGTGAGTAAAGCATCTAGGGCATTGGGATTTGTCATAAGAAATGTTAGGGATTTTCGTCACTCGGCCACAAAGATCTTAGTTTACAATAGTCTAGTCAGAGGTATCCTGGAATATTGCAGTGTGATTTGGAGACCTCACTACTCAACACACTCCTTAAGACTTGAACGCGTACAAAAACGATTTCTTTGGCACCTTGCCTATGCCATAGGTAAAGCTAAGCGAATTCGTTCATATCAGTCTCGACTGCAATATTTTGGGATCAATTCACTGGCACTGCGCAGAGATCTCATAGATTTCCTTTACCTATATAAAATAATGAGAGGTAAATTGGACAGTGCTAGTTTATTAAGTCTTTTTAAGTTTCGTGCCCCTTCTAGAATGCCTCGCGGTCCCATAACACCCTTACGAAGAACAGTATTAGGTGTAAACTCTCCAGTGTGCAGGCTTGCGAAATGTTTAAACTCTTGCAGTGATCTAGTTGACATTCATATCGATTCATATGCCAAATTCTATAAAACTGTTTTAAATTATCTAAATTCCTGTTATTGATTATCTTAATTACTGATTTGTGTTATATTTAATTTCAATTATTTTTCTTTTTAAGTTTGCTGTATTTAAATTTTTAAGTTTGTCAAAATAAAATAAAATTTCATTTGTGCATGTTGAGTTAACCTATAAGTATCTGTAACATTTAGCCAATTTGTTAAGAATGTTTTTTTTTTTGTACCTAGTATTATTGTGTACAGGTGTTGGTTAGCCTAATAAATAAATAAATAAAAAACAACTCCTGATTTAGCTAAATGTTCCAAATGAAAAATAATTTCAATATTAATATGATAAATTCAGAAATATAGAAATTTTGTAATTACAAGTCCTTGGTTTTTTGAATTTAATATTTCACGCAACTTTAACCACATACTAAAAATATTTTATTGTTGTCTGATCTTATGAGTATTCAGAATGTAAAATCATAACATGAGTATTAAGTAATAAGGACATCCTTAGATCAAAGTGATCGTCAAATAGCTGAGATGTCAGTACTACGGACCAGTGCCGGATTAAGGTCGCCTGGGGCCTCTAGGCACTTTATGTTTGGGGGCCCCCTTATACAATGTGTCCCGTCACCAGTGTCGGAGCCTTTAATGGTGTTAAATAGAGCATTTTTTATCGACAAATTGCCCCTCAAATTTTGTGGAATACTCATTTCTTGAGTGAATAAATACAAAATCAGAAAATATTTTTAAATAAAAATTTAATATTTACATTTTTTTTTTATTTTTACATTTTGGGGCCCCTTCTACACCGGGGCCCCTAGGCACGTGCCTAGTGTGCCTAGGGGGAAATCCGCCACTGCTACGGACGTAAACCCACTCGTAACACATAAATGCTTGTGTTTGCATACCTCAAGGAGTTAACGGAAATGTTAATAATCTGTTTAACGTATTATTACTATTCTTATTAAAAAAATAATAATACTAGATTTAAAAATCTAAAAATCCCACGTTTTTCAGTAACCAAAAAAGAATAAAATAACCCGGCGGGGCCAAGCGAGGGGCGCAACAAAAGTGGGGGCGCATATTACTTATGGAGATGTAATGAGATGTACGTTATGCATAGATGTTGAGAGTATTTGTAAAGATGCGCCCCCACGTTTTCAGTGGCCCCTCGTTTGGCCCCGCCGGATTATTTTATTATTTTTTGGTTACTGAAAAACGTGGGATTTTTAGATTTTTAAATCTAGTATTATTATTTTATTCTTTTTAATTTTCTTGCGTTATTATTATAGTATTCTTCTTAATTTATTAATTAATCGCAGCAAACCATGAGTCGCTATGACTTTTTTCATATGAAAGTGAAATTTCGCAAAATTTGGCCTGAAAGTGGCCGTAGAAAGTTAAAAGTTGTTTTAGGATGCATTGTCATCAGGTTCTGACTTGCTCCAAAAATTTCAGCTTGCTAGGTGGCCGGGAAGTGCCTCAAAATTGAGTTGCAAGAATCCAACTGCACAGACAGACAGACACACAAACAAACAAGAAAGCGACCTGAGAAAAACGTGGGAACTTATAATAGCATATTTCTGGGAATAATGATATCCTAAGGTCACACTGACCTTCAAATAAGGTCATCTTTAGTTAAAATTTAATACTAATTTGCTTATATAAATGTCATAAATATATGTATAATCAATCATTGAAATAAATTCCTACACATTTTTAGAATGCAAAGCAAATTCTATTTTATCAATGTCATTAAACAAAGTTTGAACACGTTTTTTCCAGAGAGCTCTGAACACGATTTATGTAAAGCCCTCTGGAAAGTTTTTGACTCCTCCAGTCGAGTTTTTCTTTTTATCTTTGTCAAAGTGACTCAAAGCAGCATGTATTCGTGCCACTACCATGAGTTTTTGTTTCTCGATACTGGTAAAGTTAAACTCAAAAGTAACAAATTAGCACTTTCGCAGAGTTACTAGTGAAATAGCAAATGTAAACTGTTCTACTCACAGGATATATTAACATTTCTATTTAAGATAAGCAATTACAATTTATACTGCTAAAGAGAAGCATTACAAACAAGTTTGTTTATTCAGAAGCACAGTACAAAATGAAAATATCAATGACGACTTCCACGAGGCAAGTTTTGAATATCCTTTATATAAAGTATAAAGAAAACATCTCTCTCAGGGAGGATTTAAATCTACATCTTGCTGGCAAAACGAACCATTTTTTATTTCAACACTTTTCTTCATATTGAGAGCTGTCGCATTTTTAACACAAATACAAAAATATAAAAAATAAATTATCAAATGTTTATATTTATTTTCTACTCTGGAAAGCATACTTGGCTCGCATTTTTATAATCGTAATTTACACCGTTTGAACTAAGTAGATACGAAAATGTATAATATGATAAATTATACCTATAATTAAACTTAGTTTTGTGGGGTTATTATCGTCACGGTATGTTGTTTTTCAATGTCAAATCTAATAAATAACTTCAGCCATATTTCTTTAAATAAAATTGAAGTCAAATGTTCATTAAGTTATAGAAAAATACTTTAATTAAATTACTTTTAGTATGAATTTTAAGAAAACTATGATTTTAGAAGTTATATATACCTTAGAAATGAACTCTACTCTACTAACTCTATATGCAATAACTCATAGTAGAGGTAGTTAATATTGTAACTTTGTCACGTTTTCAACTAGGGCGTGATCAGTTTCGATGTTAATTGAAAGGATTTTTACAACACTTTTAAAATTGACGATATTAATTAAGCAAAAATGTTCCAAAATTATATTGTTATTCGTTAAAAGCACATAGTACAACAACTCCTATATTATTTAAATTTACATGGATAGCAAACCAACGTAATTTGACGAACTTTATTACTAGGTTTGAATTGGGTTCCATTACATATATAGGTTTTCAATAAATATGATATATAAAATACGTGTGTAAAAAACAACTATGCCTCCGAGCCCTTAGGTGGGATTTAAACCCATTTATTTTACTTTCGTAACCCGGGCGAGTGCTCTGACGCGGTAAACGTGTCGAATTTTACAAACGTATTTCAACTTCTACTATGAGCTAGTATCGTTCCACCAATGTTGAACGCTAACTGCCTTCAACATCGAAAGTAATATTTTTACAAATATTAAACAATCGAATAAGATGGAACCAGCTATAATGATGTGTTTTTCTTTAATTTTATACACGTTTTGTACACACGTATTTTACATATCTTATAAAAATATTACACTGTGAATACAAAAATTAAATAAAAACACATTTCAACAAATATTTAAATTCTTTTCTCCTGATATGTATTATTTTTTTCTTACTCAAAAACAATATTTTATTTACTGGTTGCACCTTCACATTTCTACCTAGAGAAACCACCGTCATAATCTTTTACAGTAGCAATAAAATTGTTCTATAGCACACCGGCATACCTTAGCCTTATCAATTATTCCCGTCGCGATGAATCGATCGCATAGCAAGAGGAAAGGATAAATGTATTTTTTTTTGTTCCAACTTTACTTCGTTAAGTGAATGTTCGTAGGATGAAAATAATGATTTTTAAAAGAGAAGAAAGTATGACTCAATATACAATTACGATAGGGAGAGAAAAAGTGGACCAAGTGGAAGAATTTGTGTACCTTGAATCAATGTTTACAGGGGATGGAAGATATAAAGTGATATTGAAAGAATCTTGGGTTTGGCAGAAGAAACACGAATTGATCATTAACTAGCGACCCGCACGGCTTCGCACGGATGCAATGCTCTACTATATTATGCATGTAATATACATATAAACCTTCCTCTTGAATTACTCTATCTATTAAAAAAACCGCATCAAAAACCTTTGCGTAGTTTTAAAGATTTAAGCATACATAGAGATATAGGGACAGAGAAAGCGACTTTGTTTTATACGTGTGTGTGAACTTAGCAGATCATTGTCCAGCAGATCAAAATTAAATGAGAGTTCTTTTCGCATGCGGCTGAGTTCTATAGTTCCTGATACTTTTTAGAAATAGTTCTGGCGTTTTTACCTCGAAAAATGTCACTTAAAAAAATGATCTGCTAACTTCCCGTAGCAGATCATTTTGCAGCAAATCGAAAACAAATGCGATTTATTTACGCATGCAGCTGAGTTCTATAGTTCCTGATACTTTTTAGAAATAGTTCTGGCGTTTTTACGGAGAAAAATGTCAATTTACGAAATGATCTGCTAACTTCCCATTTTTCGTAGCAGATCAATTTGCAGTAGATCAAAAAATAAATGTGAGTTCTTTTCGCATGCAGCTGAGTTCTATAGATCCTGATACTTTTTAGAAATAGTTCTGGCGTTTTTACCTCGAAAAATGTCACTTAAAAAAATGATCTGCTAACTTCCCGTAGCAGATCATTTTGCAGCAAATCGAAAACAAATGCGATTTATTTACAAATGCAGCTGAGTTCTATAGTTCCTGATACTTTTTAGAAATAGTTCTGGCGTTTTTACCGAGAAAAATGACAATTTACGAAATGATCTGCCAACTTCCCATTTCCCGTAGCAGGTCAATTTGCAGCAGATCAGAAAACAAATGTGAGTTCTTTTCGCATGCAGCTGAGTTCTAAAGATCCTGATACTTTTTAGAAATAGTTCTGGCGTTTTTACCTCGAAAAATGTCACTTAAAAAAATGATCTGCTAACTTCCCGTAGCAGATCATTTTGCAGCAAATCGAAAACAAATGCGATTTATTTACGCATGCAGCTGAGTTCTATAGTTCCTGATACTTTTTAGAAATAGTTCTGGCGTTTTTACCGAGAAAAATGACAATTTACGAAATGATCTGCTAACTTCCCATTTCTCGTAGCACATCAATTTGCAGTAGATCAAAAAATAAATGTGAGTTCTTTTTTTGCATGCAGCTGAGTTCTATAGATCCTGATACTTTTTAGAAATAGTTCTGGCGTTTTTACCTCGAAAAATGTCACTTAAAAAAATGATCTGCTAACTTCCCGTAGCAGATCATTTTGCAGCAAATCGAAAACAAATGCGATTTATTTACGCATGCAGCTGAGTTCTATAGTTCCTGATACTTTTTAGAAATAGTTCTGGCGTTTTTATCTCGAAAAATGTCACTTAAAAAAATGATCTGCTAACTTCCCGTAGCAGATCATTTTGCAGCAAATCGAAAACAAATGCGATTTATTTACAAATGCAGCTGAGTTCTATAGTTCCTGATACTTTTTAGAAATAGTTCTGGCGTTTTTACCGAGAAAAATGACAATTTACGAAATGATCTGCCAACTTCCCATTTCCCGTAGCAGGTCAATTTGCAGCAGATCAGAAAACAAATGTGAGTTCTTTTCGCATGCAGCTGAGTTCTAAAGATCCTGATACTTTTTAGAAATAGTACTGGCGTTTTTACCTCGAAAAATGTCACTTAAAAAAATGATCTGCTAACTTCCCGTAGCAGATCATTTTGCAGCAAATCGAAAACAAATGCGATTTATTTACGCATGCAGCTGAGTTCTATAGTTCCTGATACTTTTTAGAAATAGTTCTGGCGTTTTTACCGAGAAAAATGACAATTTACGAAATGATCTGCTAACTTCCCATTTCTCGTAGCAGATCAATTTGCAGTAGATCTAAAAATAAATGTGAGTTCTTTTTTTGCATGCAGCTGAGTTCTATAGATCCTGATTGGTTTTAGAAATAGTTCTGGCGTTTTTACCTAGAAAAATGTCACTTAAAAAAATGATCTGCTAACTTCCCGTAGCAGATCATTTTGCATTAAATCGAAAACAAATGCGATTTATTTACGCATGCAGCTGAGTTCTATAGTTCCTGATACTTTTTAGAAAAAGTTCTGGCGTTTTTACCTAGAAAAATGACAATTTACGAAATGATCTGCTAACTTCCCATTTCCCGTAGCAGGTCAATTTGCAGCAGATCAGAAAACAAATGTGAGTTCTTTTCGCATGCAGTTGAGTTCTAAAGATCCTGATACTTTTTAGAAATAGTTCTGGCGTTTTTACCTCGAAATATGTCACTTAAAAAAATGATCTGCTAACTTCCCGTAGCAGATCATTTTGCAGCAGATCGAAAACAAATGCGATTTATTTACGCATGCAGCTGAGTTCTATAGTTCCTGATACTTTTTAGAAATAGTTCTGGCGTTTTTACCGAGAAAAATGACAATTTACGAAATGATCTGCCAACTTCCCATTTCCCGTAGCAGGTCAATTTGCAGTAGATCAAAAAATAAATGTGAAATCTTTTCGCATGCAGCTGAGTTCTATAGATCCTGATACTTTTTAGAAATAGTTCTGGCGTTTTTACCTCGAAAAATGTCACTTAAAAAAATGATCTGCTAACTTCCCGTAGCAGATCATTTTGCAGCAAATCGAAAACAAATGCGATTTATTTACAAATGCAGCTGAGTTCTATAGTTCCTGATACTTTTTAGAAATAGTTCTGGCGTTTTTACCGAGAAAAATGACAATTTACGAAATGATCTGCCAACTTCCCATTTCCCGTAGCAGGTCAATTTGCAGCAGATCAGAAAACAAATGTGAGTTCTTTTCGCATGCAGCTGAGTTCTAAAGATCCTGATACTTTTTAGAAATAGTTCTGGCGTTTTTACCTCGAAAAATGTCACTTAAAAAAATGATCTGCTAACTTCCCGTAGCAGATCATTTTGCAGCAAATCGAAAACAAATGCGATTTATTTACGCATGCAGCTGAGTTCTATAGTTCCTGATACTTTTTAGAAATAGTTCTGGCGTTTTTACCGAGAAAAATGACAATTTACGAAATGATCTTCTAACTTCCCATTTCTCGTAGCAGATCAATTTGCAGTAGATCTAAAAATAAATGTGAGTTCTTTTTTTTCATGCAGCTGAGTTCTATAGATCCTGATACTTTTTAGAAATAGTTCTGGCGTTTTTACCTAGAAAAATGTCACTTAAAAAAATGATCTGCTAACTTCCCGTAGCAGATCATTTTGCAGCAAATCGAAAACAAATGCGATATATTTACAAATGCAGCTGAGTTCTATAGTTCCTGATACTTTTTAGAAATAGTTCTGGCGTTTTTACCGAGAAAAATGACAATTTACGAAATGATCTGCCAACTTCCCATTTCCCGTAGCAGGTCAATTTGCAGCAGATCAGAAAATAAATGTGAGTTCTTTTTGCATGCAGCTGAGTTCTAAAGATTCTGATACTTTTTAGAAATAGTTCTGGCGTTTTTACCTCGAAAATGTCACTTAAAAAAATGATCTGCTAACTTCCCGTAGCAGATCATTTTGCAGCAAATCGAAAAAAAATGCGATTTATTTACGCATGCAGCTGAGTTCTATAGTTCCTGATACTTTTAAGAAATAGTTCTGGCGTTTTTACCGAGAAAAATGACAATTTACGAAATGATCTGCTAACTTCCCATTTCTCGTAGCAGATCAATTTGCAGTAGATCTAAAAATAAATGTGAGTTCTTTTTTTGCATGCAGCTGAGTTCTATAGATCCTGATACTTTTTAGAAATAGTTCTGGCGTTTTTACCTAGAAAAATGTCACTTAAAAAAATGATCTGCTAACTTCCCGTAGCAGATCATTTTGCAGCAAATCGAAAACAAATGCGATTTATTTACGCATGCAGCTGAGTTCTATAGTTCCTGATACTTTTTAGAAATAGTTCTGGCGTTTTTATCTCGAAAAATGTCACTTAAAAAATGATCTGCTAACTTCCCGTAGCAGATCATTTTGCAGCAAATCGAAAACAAATGCGATTTATTTACAAATGCAGCTGAGTTCTATAGTTCCTGATACTTTTTAGAAATAGTTCTGGCGTTTTTACCGAGAAAAATGACAATTTACGAAATGATCTGCCAACTTCCCATTTCCCGTAGCAGGTCAATTTGCAGCAGATCAGAAAACAAATGTGAGTTCTTTTCGCATGCAGCTGAGTTCTAAAGATCCTGATACTTTTTAGAAATAGTTCTGGCGTTTTTACCTCGAAAAATGTCACTTAAAAAAATGATCTGCTAACTTCCCGTAGCAGATCATTTTGCAGCAAATCGAAAACAAATGCGATTTATTTACGCATGCAGCTGAGTTCTATAGTTCCTGATACTTTTAAGAAATAGTTCTGGCGTTTTTACCGAGAAAAATGACAATTTACGAAATGATCTGCTAACTTCCCATTTCTCGTAGCAGATCAATTTGCAGTAGATCTAAAAATAAATGTGAGTTCTTTTTTTGCATGCAGCTGAGTTCTATAGATCCTGATACTTTTTAGAAATAGTTCTGGCGTTTTTACCTCGAAAAATGTCACTTAAAAAAATGATCTGCTAACTTCCCGTAGCAGATCATTTTGCAGCAAATCGAAAACAAATGCGATTTATTTACGCATGCAGCTGAGTTCTATAGTTCCTGATACTTTTAAGAAATAGTTCTGGCGTTTTTACCGAGAAAAATGACAATTTACGAAATGATCTGCTAACTTCCCATTTCTCGTAGCAGGTCAATTTGCAGCAGATCACAAAACAAATGTGAGTTCTTTTCGCATGCAGCTGAGTTCTATAGATCCTGATACTTTTTAGAAATAGTTCTGGCGTTTTAACCTCGAAAAATGTCACTTAAAAAAATGATCTGCTAACTTCCCGTAGCAGATCATTTTGCAGCAGATCGAAAACAAATGCGATTTATTTTCGCATGCAGCTGAGTTCTAAAGATCCTGATACTTTTTAGAAATAGTTCTGGCGTTTTTACCTCGAAAAATGTCACTTAAAAAAATGATCTGCTAACTTCCCGTAGCAGATCATTTTGCAGCAGATCGAAAACAAATGCGATTTGTTTACGCATACAGCTGAGTTCTATAGTTCCTGATACTTTTTAGAAATAGTTCTGGCGTTTTTACCTCGAAAAATGTCACTTAAAAAAATGATCTGCTAACTTCCCGTAGCAGATCAATTTGCAGCAGATCAGAAAACAAATGTGAGTTCTTTTCGCATGCAGCTGAGTTCTATAGATCCTGATACTTTTTAGAAATAGTTCTGGCGTTTTTACCGAGAAAAATGACAATTTACGAAATGATCTGCTAACTTCCCATTTCCCGTAGCAGGTCAATTTGCAGCAGATCGAAAACAAATGCGATTTATTTACGCATGCAGCTGAGTTCTATAGTTCCTGATACTTTTTAGAAATAGTTCTGGCGTTTTTACCTCGAAAAATGTCAATTAAAAAAATGATCTGCTAACTTCCCGTAGCAGATCATTTTACAGCAGATCGAAAACAAATGCGATTTATTTACGCATGCTGCTGAGTTCTATAGTTCCTGATACTTTTTAGAAATAGTTCTGGCGTTTTAACCTCGAAAAAAGTCAATTAAAAAAATGATCTGCTAACTTCCCGTAGTAGATCATTTTGCAGCAGATCGAAAACAAATGCGATTTATTTACGCATGCAGCTGAGTTCTATAGTTCCTGATACTTTTTAGAAATAGTTCTGGCGTTTTTTCCTAGAAAAATGTCAATTTACGAAATGATCTGCTAACTTCCCATTTCCCGTAGCAGGTCAATTTGCAGCAGATCAGAAAACAAATGTGAGTTCTTTTCGCATGCTTCTGAGTTCTAAAGATCCTGATACTTTTTAGAAATAGTTCTGGCGTTTTTACCTAGAAAAATGGCAATTTTCGAAATCATTTGCTAACTTCCCATTTCCCGTAGCAGGTCAATTTGCAGCAGATCAGAAAACAAATGTAAGTTCTTTTCGCATGCAGCTGAGTTCTAAAGATCCTGATACTTTTTAGAAATAGTTCTGGCGTTTTTACCTCGAAAAATGTCCATTAAAAAAAATGATCTGCTAACTTCCCGTAGCAGATCATTTTGCAGCAGATGGAAAACAAATGCGATTTATTTTCGCATGCAGCTGAGTTCTATAGATCCTGATGCTTTTTAGAAATAGTTCTGGCGTTTTTACCTAGAAAAATGACAATTTACGAAATGACCGAGTTCTCGATTGCATTTCTACTACGGATCGGTGAAAAACGATAGAGTTATAGCGTTCGAGGATCGCTTGAGCCGATAAAAATGATATTTTTCGAGTTTTGAAACGTTTTCATACGATCTGCTGGTTCTTGAACTCGTTTAGACTCAAGTCGAGTCCTAGATTGCAGTTCTACCACGAATCGGTGAAAAATGAAAGAGTAACCTTCGATGATAGTTCAAACAGACGAAAATTATAATTTTCGAGTTTTTAAACGCTCTAACATGATCTGCCGGTACTTGAACGTAAGTTCTGAACTCGAATCCAGTTCTAGATTTCAGTTCTGCTACGGATCAGTGAAAAACAAAAGAGTTTTAGCCTTCGACGATTGCTTGAGCTGAAGAAAATTTTATTTTTCGACTTTTTTAACGTTTTAACATGATCTTATGGCACTCGAACGTGAGTTCTGGACTCCAATCGAGTTATACATTGCAATTTTCATAAGAATATGTTAAAAGCGAAATAGTTCTAGCCCTGAGACTTGTTTAGCCTGTTTTCGATCTGCTGCAAAATGATCTGCTACGGGAAGTTAGCAGATCATTTTTTTAATTGACATTTTTCGAGGTAAAAACGCCAGAACTATTTCTAAAAGGTATCAGGATCTATAGAACTCAGCTGCATGCAAAAAGAACTCACATTTGTTTTCTGATCTGCTGCAAATTGACCTGCTACGGGAAATGGGAAGTTAGCAAATGATTTCGAAAATTGCCATTTTTCTAGGTAAAAACGCTTGCATACGAAGGTGGCTAATAATCCGACACAGGGGGGAAGCTCCGCTGGCTGACCCGGGTAGCCTGGGTAACGGCAGCCGAGCAAGGGTATACCGTAACCCCGTACATGGTGCGGGGCCGGGGGCTGTCATCTTTCGAGATGGGGGCTGCGAGGAAGAAAACCTCTTTAAAAAATCACTGAGGGGGGCTGCAAAGCCCATTCCGCTTTCGCGGTTGGCGAGGGCTCCGGGTCGGCGTCCCAGACTTATTCTGGATAGCGGCGACGCGGTTCGGGCTCGACCGGCGTCCGGAAAGTCCGGGTAGCGGCGGTGCGAGCGTGGGCGACGGGTCCGTTTGCTCATGGTGGTCATGAGCAGCGGACAGGTGGAAATCTCACCAACCGTCGGCCAACCCGTTACCCCTCGTTAAGAGGGGCCGGGGGGGGCATGCCCTTAAGTGGGTGACCCTGCGAGGAGAAAACCTCAATAAAAAACCCCAACCCCAAGTCTGTTGTCGCGGATGGCGAGGGGGTGAATGGCTGGAGGGGGTCCAGTCGTTACACGACAACGGAACAGAGGACCGGCAGCCCCTCTGTTTCGAGAACCCTATGCTTGCCCGGGTATGGTGCCTCTGCTCGGGTGGACCTTGTTTTGCAGCCTTACTCGTGGGAACAATCATGAAATCCGTTAAAAATAATAAAACAATTAAAGATGGAAAAGACGGGCCCGGCTCAGGCGGAAGCGAGCGTACCCTCACGGGCGGAGAGCCTAGCTCAGGCGGAAATGAGCGATCAGACGTAACTAACGTCACTGCGTCGAAAAAAGGTGGTTTCTTCAAGAAACTGGAGGCGATGGGCTCAGATATGGATGCCTGTTCAGAGACTCCAGCGGGAAGTAGGAGCCAGAGCGCGGCCCGTAAAAGACCGAGCTCTGGAGGACGACTGAGCTCCAGCTCTGGGAGCGACGCCATAAAGACGGCCGCGAGGAAGAAGAAGGCGAAAGGCAGAAGTGCAAAAGCGGGAAGGCCGATGTCAGGCGGAAATAGCACAAACTTCTCACTTAATCTGAGAAGTGGGTCTGACACCAGTCTTGAGGAACGGCTGGTGCTGCAGATGGAGGCAGAAGGAGGTACCCCGTCCTCAGCAAGAGTACTGAGGAGCTTCACGAAGAAGGCGGGCTCCAAAAGGAACTGCTCGGCCCCATCGTCGGAAGGGGATATAACGGATTGCTCCGAAATGGCCTCAGGGGAAGTGGCAGAGGAGGTCAAAGAGCAGAGGGAGGTGGTGAAGACCGTCTTCTCAAACACCTCCGTAACATTGGGCGAAGCGGACAAGAGGCGCATTCGGCAGGTGGTCCGAAAATTGGGCGGTGCGGCCAACACCCTTAAGGCCAAATCAAAGAAGGGGAAGAAAGTTCCCGAAATGGACTCAGAGGCGCGGAAGTACAAGGAGGCCCTTGAGCAGCTGCGAGCAGAAGTAGCGACGCTCAAGGAAGAGAACAAAAACCTCAGGAGACAGTACGACGAGGTCGCTAAGCGCGCAGCGGAATCAAGGAGGTCCCCGGCACCAGCACCGGCAGTAAGGGTGGAACCAGGCCAACCTCTCACCGTGGAGGCCATGGCGGAACTGTTCGAGTCGTTCCGCCGCGACACCATGGCCGCGGTGAGAACCATGGTGGATGCCCGCGTGGAGGGACTGGAGAAGGACGGACGCCTCCTCCAGCAGAAGAACCATCGGCCACCACTGGCAGCCGGGAAGAAACAGCCCACTCCTCGCACTATGGCAGGAAGGGAGGCGCGAGGCGGAGAGGAGCGCCCCCAATCTGCAATACAAGCGGCGGCCCCAGAGCCACAGAGTGCGGAGATACAGGGGAACGGCTCATGGGCGACGGTAGCGGCCAAACCTAAAAAACCGGCGGGGACAGCCCAAAAGGCAACGGCGGCAAAGCCCAAGCCGAAGCCGGCTCAGGCCAAACAAGCGGGGCCGAAGCTGGCGGCCCCAAAAACATCAGCGGTGGTGTTAGCCATCTCCAAAGAGGCGGCTGAGAAGGGGGCAACATATGCTGAGGCCATAATAAAAGCCAAAAGGGAAGTCGGACTGGGTGAGCTCGGCATATCAGACATAAAAGTAAAAGTCACTCAGTCCGGGACTCGTCTAATCGAGGTTGGGGGGGAGAACAACGGGCAGAAAGCCGATGGACTTGCCAGGAAATTGACGGAGGTGCTTGGGGAAATGGCAACAATCTCCAGGCCCATCAAGACGGTGGATATTAGAGTCACCGGTCTCGATGACTCTACGGGGCCCAGAGAGTTGCAGGCCGCGCTCGCCAATAAAGGAGACTGCCCACCTGAACAGATTAGGGTGGGCGAAGTAAGAGTGGGCCCCGGCGGCCTGGGCACCGCATTGGTGCAATGCCCGGTAGAGGCGGCAAAGAAGCTGGCCCAAGAGGGCAAAGTACGAGTAGGGTGGACGGTAGCTTCCATCAGGGTGCTGGAGCCGCGCACCCTGAGGTGCTACCGATGCCTGCAGCCAGGGCACACCGGGGCGCTTTGTCCCGCCACCGTTGACAGGAGCGCTCTCTGCTACAGGTGCGGCAGAGAAGGGCACAAGGCGGCGTCTTGCAATGCGGATCCGTGCTGCGCTCTTTGCAAGACGCTGAAGCGCCCACACGGGCACATCATGGGGGGCAAATCCTGCAAGCCCCCCGCGGTTAAGGGAAAGCCCCTCCCAAGGGCTTTTGGAGCGCAGCGCGCGCAGGCCTCGGCGGCCATGGAGGTTGTTGATACGGTCCAATAATGCCTCTAAGACCGTACAACATCCTCCAGGCGAATGTAAACCACTCCACAGGTTCGCAAGACCTGCTAATGCAGAACCTGGCGGAGTGGTCGGTGGACCTCGCCATCGTGTCGGAGCCCTACTGTGCCCCTCCGCGGGACAACTGGGCTTCGGCATCAGACGACACGGTGGCGATCGTGGTCCCTACGACGGCAGTCGGCGCCCCCCCCCCTCACACTAATCGAGAGGGGAGAGGGGTATGTGGCCGTCGGTTGGGCAGGGATTGCGGTGGTGGGCGGGTACTTCTCGCCCAATCGACCCCTCCGGGAGTTTACGGAGTGGGTCGATAGGATGGGGCGCGCCGTCGGGAGACTGGCCCCCAGAAAAGTCCTCCTGGGGGGGGATGTCAACGCCAAGCACCAGGCGTGGGGGTCCCTCTCGGACGACCCGAAGGGGGTCGTCCTGGCGAACTGGGTGGCAGCGATGGGGCTGGCGGTGCTTAACACCGGCACCGCCTTCACCTGCGTCAGGGGAAGCGGCGGCTCGAGGGTCGACGTCACCCTGGCAGCCCCATCTCTGGCACCCAAAATCTCGGCGTGGCGCGTCCTCTCAGGGGAGGAGTCCCTATCGGACCACCCCTACATCAGATTCGAGGCCGATCTGAGGGGTGGATCTGGCGGGCGCCCGGGGGGGGGAACGCAGTTGTGTTTCCCCAGGTGGGCCCTCGCCAGACTGAATAGGGATCTGGCGGAGGAGGCGGCAGTGTTGGAGTCCTGGAAGATCCAGGACGAGGACTGGGGACGGCACCGTTCGGCGGAGGAGAGGGCGGGGCGAGTCAAGACGGCCTTCACGGCGGTCTGCAGCGCCTCCATGCCCAGGGTAACTGGTCGACCCGGTAGGACCGCCGTCTACTGGTGGTCAGACGAAATAGGGTCGATCAGAACCGAATGCATTCGAGCGCGGAGGGCGCTGCAGAGGTGTCGCCGGCGGCGGACAAGAGTGGACGGCGAGGAGGGGACTCTCGAGGCCGCCTACAGGGAGGCGAAAAGGCGGCTCAACCTGGCCATCCGGCAGGCGAAGGATGCGGCCTGGGGAGAGTTCCTGTCAAGCCTTGACAGGGACCCGTGGGGCCGCCCTTACCGTATGGTCAGGGGAAGGATGAAGGGCCAAGCTCCGGCGACAGACTCGATGGAGCCGGAGCTGCTGGAGAGAGTGATCTCGGGTCTCTTCCCTGCCGTGCCGCCGGTCCTCCCGCCAAGAATGGTGCTCCCCCCAGTCCCCCCCGACCAGGCGACGGGGTACGAGCCGGTCACCGCCGCCGAGATGGCCTCCGTCGTTAACCGCCTCAAGGGCCACAAGAAGGCGCCGGGCCCGGACGGAGTCCCAGGCAAAGTCGTCCCCATCGCCGCGGACCACCTAGGGGAATTCCTCCAGGACACATATAGTCTGTGCCTGGAGAGAGGTGTGTTCCCCAAAGTCTGGAAAAGGGGACGACTATGCCTTTTGAAGAAGGAGGGGCGCCCGGCGGACTCGCCGTCCGCTTATAGGCCAGTGGTGCTGCTCGATGAGGCCGGCAAGGGACTGGAGAGGGTCATTGCCGGTCGGGTGACGCAGCACCTGGAGGAGGTGGGCCCGAACCTGTCTGATAGACAGTTCGGGTTCAGGAGGGGCCGCTCAACAGTGGATGCGGTCCTCGCTCTGCGGGAGGAAATCGAGAGGGCGGAGAGGCTGGGGCAGGGGGTTTTCGCGGTGTCCCTGGACATCCGGAACGCTTTTAACTCCCTGCCCTACGCCGTAATACGGGAGGCCCTCCGGTTTCACCAACTCCCCCCGTACCTCCGGCTCATTATAGAGCACTACCTAAAGGACAGGGTAGTGCTCTACGCCGATTCGCGGGGAGCCATGGTGGAGCGGGAAATGGTCTGCGGCGTTCCACAGGGGGCGGTTCTGGGTCCGCTCCTGTGGATTATGGCCTACGACTGGCTCCTCAGAGGGCGGCTCCTCCCCCGTGCAACGATGGTGTGTTATGCCGACGACACACTCATCGTTGCCAGGGGGAAAACATACGAGGAGGCCAGACGCCGGGCCAGAGAGACCGCAGAGGCCACAATCGGGCGTATCCGGGCCATGGGTCTAAATGTCTCGGTCGATAAGACCGAGGTCATATATTTCCATGGCCCGAGGAGGGCACCCCCAGTGCGGGCAAGGGAGGTGGTGCTAGACGGGGTGAGGCTGCCGGTGCAGCCCCACATTAAGTACCTGGGGCTAGTGCTGGATGCTCGCTGGAAGTTCAGCGAGCACTTCCGCCAACTGGCCCCCAGACTACTAAAAGCCTCCCAGGCACTGGCGAGACTCCTGCCAAATGTCGGCGGCCCAGGGTCCAACTGCCGCCGACTCTATGCAGGAGTCATAAAGAGTATGGCCCTCTACGGTGCGCCCGTGTGGGCGGACGCCGCCGCGGAAGAGGGACTGGCCAATCTAAGGCGGTCCCAAAGAACGGTCGCGACCCGTATCGGAAGGTGTTACCGGACGGTGTCGCGAGCGGCGGCGTGTGCCATTGCAGGTACACCTCCATGGGACCTGGAGGCTCGTGTCCTACGGGAGGTGTACTTGCAAAGGAGGGAGGCGGGGGTGCGAGGAGATAGGCTCGCACCCGAGGAGGTCCGGCGGTTCCGGCTGGATGCCGAGGAGAGAATGATGGGGGAATGGGAGGTGTCCCTCATCAACCCACCATATGGTGTACGCACTCTCGAGGCATTGGGTCCAATGCTCCGAGAGTGGCGAGCCAGGCGCCATGGGTCGGTGACCTTCAGGCTGGCGCAGGTGTTTACCGGGCATGGTTGCTTCGGTAAGTACCTGTGCCGGATTCGGAGGGAGCCGACCCCGTCGTGCCATCACTGCGGCGCTGCGGAGGACACTGCCCAGCACACCCTCGAGGTGTGTGCGGCGTGGTCTCCTCAGCGCGGCAGTCTTGTCGCGGCGATAGGGAGCGACCTCTCGCTCGCCGCCGTGGCGCGAGCCATGACGACGGGCGAGAGGTCCTGGGAGGCGGTGGCCTCCTTCTGCGAGGACGTACTCTTGCAGAAGGAGGCCGCCGAGAGGCGGAGGGAGGAGGACCTCAACTCCTCCCTAATAAGGCGCAGGCGTCGGGGGGGCAGGTGGCGGCGTTACGCCACCCGCATCCCTATCTAGGGTGGGACCGTTCCCCCTTCCCTAGTCGACGCCATGGTGGAAGGGGCACCCAAGGAGGGTGTCCACCCCCCACGCGAAAACGCGCGAATGGGGGGAGAGGGTCTCTTCCCACCCTTCCCCGCTGGGAAGAGTTGGGTCAAGAGGCCAGTAGCGCGGGCGCTCGCGGGGGTCGCGAGCGGAGCGCTTGAGGAGGACCCTCGGGAACAGCATCCCCCGAGGGTAGGACCCTCACTCGGAAACTACGGGTGATAACGGAGTTTTCTCCTTTATCGCCCGGCGTGGCCGAGGGGGGGTCCGATGGGATGGCGACCGCGGAAGCCTTCCGGGAACTTTTGTTTCCGGGGGACTTCCGCGGACGCACATCCCGATGAGGTGGGGGGGGGGAAGGCCGTTAGCACACCTCGGCTGCCTCCGGCCTGCACGGGGCGGGGCAACCGCGCCGCCTGCGGTGGCGCCCGGGAACCTGTCCTTGAGACTTGTTCTTGGGTGATCATCGCGGGCGCGGAAGTCTCGTCCCGTGTGGGTCGGGGTCGGTCGGGGGGTGTGGTTTATTCCTTCCCTCACCGAAAGGGGGCCAGCGGCTGTCAGGACGGGAGACCGGCAGTCGCATTGCACTTGGCCCTCAGGCGTGCGGGGTGTTCAGGGCGTCACGGTTCACCCCGTTGCTCCGTCCCTCACGGAGCATAGGAGAGGTCCGCCCACGAGCGCGGACCCACACTGGAGCGGGTTGCGGTCGATTCCGGCCAAGGGCCCCGCGACCCGCTCCAATGTGTATTGGGACGCCGCAGTTTTTAGTGGGTAGGCCTCCAAGCCTTTACCGGGCACTAGGCCGGGTAGAGGCATGGAGGAGAGCCCCACATATCCACCGTGTTCTCCCGACACGGTGTGAATGCGTAAGGCATTTTCTGCGAAAACAAAAAAAAAAAAAAAAAAAAGGTAAAAACGCCAGAACTATTTCTAAAAAGTATCAGGATCTTAAGAACTCAGAAGCATGCGAAAAGAACTCACATTTGTTTTCTGATCTGCTGCAAATTGACCTGCTACGGGAAATGGGAAGTTAGCAGATCATTTCGTAAATTGTCATTTTTCGAGGTAAAAACGCCAGAACTATTTCTAAAAAGTATCAGGATCTATAGAACTCAGCTGCATGCGAAAAGAACTCACATTTGTTTTCTGATCTGCTGCAAATTGATCTGCTACGGGAAGTTAGCAGATCATTTTTTTAAGTGACATTTTTCGAGGTAAAAACGCCAGAACTATTTCTAAAAAGTATCAGGATCTATAGAACTCAGCTGCATGCGAAAAGAACTCACATTTGTTTTGTGATCTGCTGCAAATTGACCTGCTACGGGAAATGGGAAGTTAGCAGATCATTTCGTAAATTGTCATTTTTCTAGGTAAAAACGCCAGAACTATTTCTAAAAAGTATCAGGAACTATAGAACTCAGCTGCATGCGTAAATAAATCGCATTTGTTTTCGATCTAATGCAAAATGATCTGCTACGGGAAGTTAGCAGATCATTTTTTTAAGTGACATTTTTCGAGGTAAAAACGCCAGAACTATTACTAAAAAGTATCAGGATCTATAGAACTCAGCTGCATGCGAAAAGAACTCACATTTGTTTTGTGATCTGCTGCAAATTGACCTGCTACGGGAAATGGGAAGTTAGCAGATCATTTCGTAAATTGTCATTTTTCTAGGTAAAAACGCCAGAACTATTTCTAAAAAGTATCAGGAACTATAGAACTCAGCTGCATGCGTAAATAAATCGCATTTGTTTTCGATTTAATGCAAAATGATCTGCTACGGGAAGTTAGCAGATCATTTTTTTAAGTGACATTTTTCGAGGTAAAAACGCCAGAACTATTTCTAAAAAGTATCAGGATCTATAGAACTCAGCTGCATGCGAAAAGAACTCACATTTATTTTTTGATCTACTGCAAATTGATCTGCTACGAGAAATGGGAAGTTAGCAGATCATTTCGTAAATTGTCATTTTTCTCGGTAAAAACGCCAGAACTATTTCTAAAAAGTATCAGGAACTATAGAACTCAGCTGTATGCGTAAATAAATCGCATTTGTTTTCGATTTGCTGCAAAATGATCTGCTACGGGAAGTTAGCAGATCATTTTTTTAAGTGACATTTTTCGAGGTAAAAACGCCAGAACTATTTCTAAAAAGTATCAGGATCTTTAGAACTCAGCTGCATGCGAAAAGAACTCACATTTGTTTTCTGATCTGCTGCAAATTGACCTGCTACGGGAAATGGGAAGTTGGCAGATCATTACGTAAATTGACATTTTTCTCGGTAAAAACGCCAGAACTATTTCTAAAAAGTATCAGGAACTATAGAACTCAGCTGCATGCGTAAATAAATCGCATTTGTTTTCGATTTGCTGCAAAATGATCTGCTACGGGAAGTTAGCAGATCATTTTTTTAAGTGACATTTTTCGAGGTAAAAACGCCAGAACTATTTCTAAAAAGTATCAGGATCTTTAGAACTCAGCTGCATGCGAAAAGAACTCACATTTGTTTTCTGATCTGCTGCAAATTGACCTGCTACGGGAAATGGGAAGTTGGCAGATCATTTCGTAAATTGTCATTTTTCTCGGTAAAAACGCCAGAACTATTTCTAAAAAGTATCAGGAACTATAGAACTCAGCTGCATTTGTAAATAAATCGCATTTGTTTTCGATTTGCTGCAAAATGATCTGCTACGGGAAGTTAGCAGATCATTTTTTTAAGTGACATTTTTCGAGGTAAAAACGCCAGAACTATTTCTAAAAAGTATCAGGAACTATAGAACTCAGCTGCATGCGAAAAGAACTCTCATTTAATTTTGATCTGCTGGACAATGATCTGCTACGGGAAATGGGAAGTTGGCAGATCATTTCGTAAATTGTCATTTTTCTCGGTAAAAACGCCAGAACTATTTCTAAAAAGTATCAGGAACTATAGAACTCAGCTGCATTTGTAAATAAATCGCATTTGTTTTCGATTTGCTGCAAAATGATCTGCTACGGGAAGTTAGCAGATCATTTTTTTAAGTGACATTTTTCGAGATAAAAACGCCAGAACTATTTCTAAAAAGTATCAGGAACTATAGAACTCAGCTGCATGCGAAAAGAACTCTCATTTAATTTTGATCTGCTGGACAATGATCTGCTAAGTTCACACACACGTTTTATACTATGTAGTGATGCAGTGGAAATGAGATCTTTAAGAAGCATAGCTGGAGTGAATTTGATGGATAAAATACCTTTAACCGACGAGCTTGTATGAAATGGCTGATAAGATTTCAAGTAGCTAGAGATGTTTGTCAGGATAAGTAAGTAAGTAAGTGGAAATCTGTGATCTCTGCCTGCTAATGCGGGACAGAGGCGTGATGGTATGTATGTATGTTTATGTATGTAATTTTAATATCATTGACAAACGAAACACTTTTTTCTTTTATTATAGTGTGTTGTACTCAATGATGATCGATAGAAAACCATAATTAATAGTAAATGCCGATTTATTTGATGAATAAGAGCATTTGAACTTAAGTTATGGGTCTTTACAAAAGATTTTAGTAAACCATACTTATAATCCTATAAGCTAAGAGATTATAGGATAGGTAAAATCAATATATAACGGAGTAACTATTTAATATTTGTAAACTCTATTTTTTGTTTTTAGTAAAATATCCCACTAAAACCTTTTAAAGTAAAATAGAAGACCATTTAAAATTGATGAAACTTTTTGTTTTCCGGTAAAAAACAATATAATTCAAAGATTTAAATTATAAAATCAGCTGTTCAAAAATGAGACTGAAGTCTAAAGCAAGTAAGTCAGAGCTTAAACCGCTCCAGATTTTGAGCATTTTTCTATAGAATAAACTAGAGACTATTCTTAAAAAGAAAGAAAGTAACTTTTTTCAAAAAGAAACTTGACTAAGTTTCTTAAAAATAGCTATTACTTTGAAGCTCGGGACTCAATTTGACTTCGAAAAACTTGAACTCAAGTCTTAAAATTAGAACTCGAAGGACTCCGAAGAACTCAAAGGTCTTCAAAAAATAATCACAGAAAGAATCTTTCGTATTGTAAATTTTCTACAACAAATTTATTAGTTCAGCTTGTTAGCCACGAGTTTTGTAGAAATTCGTAGCGTCTGCTACGGTTTCCGCTATCTCATAAGCTCATCGTTTCACTTGTTAATTTTAATGATGCTACATATAAATAAACGAATAGTTGAACTGAATTAAGTGTAACATAGTCTGTTACAAATAAACGTTTTTACATAGCATTATTTACTGAGTTATCACCCAGCCCTATCCATTAGTAAACTTCTTTCATATTCCACTTGGGATTAAACAAATAACGATGGACATTCACTTCTATTGCGAGAGGATTTTCGTAAACACCCACCGGTCCTCACAACCGAAACGTTGATTTCCCCACCCACATTAAGCTGTAGGATGGTGTAAAGACAACCTGCTAAGTCAAGTATAAAAAGAAGTGACGTCGTGACATAACAAATATTTGCGTATGAAGAATCTAATAGCTTATTGTCTCATGCATATGAAGCATATACGAGTACATAATAGTGAACTCGGCAGACATTGTACTGCTCGACCTGACCTGATATATATGTATATATTATTCTGATATATATGTATATTCGTCAAAAGAATTAAAAACTGTAAACCAATCGCAGCGCCACCTACCGGATTCAAGTAGTATTTTCATAAAGGACAGAAATAAATGTATGTTCATTTGTTATCAAAAGCCTCAATACTTATTTTCGTGCATCTCATTTCATGCACGCAACAGGAGGAATTTCATTTAATATTTCGACCTCTTTAAATGTATTTTGATGTGACAACGTGACGTGTCTTATAATTCGATGGAGCCGGCTGCAGCACGAAAAAACATGACTCATGCGGCGTTACCTCGCTCTGAGGCGTTCCATTTAAGGCTTGAAGTGCAGGCGAGAGCGCGAAACGAGCGACAAAGAGGCACAATCGGCCTCCGCGGTCGGCAGCGTTCGACATCTGTCTCTCTCCTACTTGAGTGAGCGATGCCTCCGCGTGGACAGCTGCTATACAATAATACATTTACATGTTTTCGTCAAGTATGAAGTGCAGTGATAAGTGAATGTGGTGTTAATTGTTTATAGCAACGATAATTGCGGCGATAAAGGTAATGATTCTTTCGATATTAAATATATGTTCAGTGATATATTGTAGAATATTCGTGCTTTCATCTTTAAAATAAATAGCATCGGTCCGCTAGTGCAGCGATTGTAGGTTATGCTATAATTGACAAAATGTTATACTTTTGTCAATTATAGCTATAAGTTAACAGAACTATTTTTCGATGAGTAAAAATCAATGGCTTTACATAATTGTATTTATGCGTACAAATAAATGTTACTTGATCAATTCAATAGTGATTTTCATTTACCTCCTTCTTTATATCCATACAAAATATCTATCAAACAAATAAAATTAAAATTTTCTTTTGAAAAATGCAACCATTCCATCAGTATTTTCTTATGACGTTGTCACGTTCAACTATCGTCAGTGAACCGACTTAACAGACAACCGATTTTTTTTTCTGAACAAAATGCCTATGCCTATTTCATACTAGAAACTCGTGTTTCGATTTCATTCTTATTGATTTATTAATGATAGGCATATTTAAAATACTGACTCTGATACTAAGTCACGCGCCATCTCAAGGTATAAATTGATGCATGTCTCGAGGTCAAGGGCTTTCAAAGTGGCGCGAATTATCTATGAGGCAGATATGCATAATTCATTTTAGTAAATTTTTTTTTTTGCAAATTTTCAGCCTTAGATTTAGATCAAGGTTATCATCAGTTGGCTTGGGGCATCGTAAAGTTACCATGGGTATAACATATCGATTGCAAACAGAAAGTGTGAAGCCCTTGCACGTTTGTCAGATTCATTGGTCTTCTTTTAACACAATCTGAATAACTTTTTATTTGTGGCGACCTAAATTATTACAGTTATTTTACTACCTTACCTTGTCGACATTGTAGATATGTATCAACTTGTTCAAATAGTTAATTTACTGACACTAATCAGAGATAACTCTTAATCACTAATTGATATAACACTGACGCCCAATTTGTTAAATCCACTTAACATATCAGTAAATTTTAATGACGATTTAAGCGGCCATATTTTGATATTAGCAGAAGTTCCAATAACACCAGAAAAAAAGATTTTTAGGTTTTTAATTTTTAGTTTTCTGATTATCAGTGAAATAAGGCTACTTACCGTGGGAATTGTTTTGTACTTCGATATCAGTGACATTGTTTTGATGTTTAACATGCTCATATTGGATCTATTTAGTACTATTGCACCGGTAAGTAAAGTTAAAAGATCTGTGTGTGATCTGAAGAGTTGTCTGTTGATAATTGGTACTTCAAAATTATAAAAAAAAAAACTTGTGATCGTATATGCCAAAGAACTGAAGCCCTACCATCACGTCTTATAGCGATTCAAGTTAAGCTGTTTTTCAACAGCCGAGAGAGCAGAGACGCCCCTATAGACGACGCATTGCGGTGTCTCACTTTGACAATCCAACTTGCATCGCGCCAAGAGATCATGGTAGGCCCTCTGATAAAATAGTTATTTCGTAGTTTGTGAAAATATTATAATTTCGCCATCACATAATACAAGCAAGTATATTTTAAGCAATATGTTGATAAAAACAAATGTTCTCCCATGTGTCGTCCTGTAAATAACATTATTAAGCCGGCCGAAGAGAACACTATTCCTATGCACCTTTGTAATGCAAACGCTCTTAATAAAAACTTTCTGGGTAGCGTGCCTAGAATTCCATCGGAAGTACTAAAGATGGATAAGTTACGTTCGAGCTATAATAACCCGTGAATATGCAGCTCTTCAATTCCTTTGTATTATCTCACCTACATTATTGTAATATTATTTATGTTCCATGATTATATAAGAAATAAAAATACTTACATGCATTGTTGTTTAGGAAAAAAAAATCTTTAACTAATGTGTGATAGGTTGTGGCAGAATATCAGTGACAGCCAAAATTACCCTTTCATTCAACGGTTTGTCTCATATTTGACCTCTTTAATTTACCCTTAACTCTTTTTTAAAATCCTTTTTTTTATAAACACATCCTCTAAATTTCCTCTTGGTTCAGCGGTTTAAGCGTCGGCTGCCAATCAAGCCGGACAAAGCTTTTAATACTATATCCCACTTATTTTCCCATTTAAATGTATGACCAATTTTATATTGTTGATTTAGAAAATTTAATATATTTCTTAATTTCTATTTTTATTAGACATCACATACATTATTCTGAAGTTAAGTAGCTAAAGCACTTGTGTTATGGAATTCAGTAATGACTACAGTAGCACAACACCCAGACCCGAGCCAATATAAAAAGTTCGATTTCTACATAGACCCGACCGGGGATCAAACCTGGGACCTCGGAGTGGTATTATATTAAAACCGTTATGATAGCCACTCCGCCACGGAGGTTTATGATCTACTCTAAAATAAAACATAAGTTTATTATTGAATACTTGATTCTATGCATAAAAATATTGTCAAAACTATAATATATGTTAGGTTTCTTGCATGTTTTTTTTTATTGTATAAATCGTTAAATCAAGTCATTGTATTAGAAAAATTTTTGTTACAAAAAATATTTTCTTAGGTCAGTGCATTAATCGAAATTTAAAAAAAATTAAAAACTTAAGATACAGATATTATCGATTTTAACTAATGCCGTCCGTTTATTACATATTTGAAGAACATTTCAAAACAAAAAAGGTTTTTTTTAAATTACATGCAAGAAACCGATTGTTACGATTTAGCATTTGGAGAGTTAAGCATTTTAATATTGTCCAACATATTACTATAAACTACATATATAGATACTACAGAGACTAAAATGAGATTCAGCAAGCTATACCCAGGTTGCGTAAATATATTCCTCATATTTACAAGATATAGATAATTAATTAGCTTGCGTTCCTTATTATTTTTATCCCTTTATATTATGAAAAAAATCAGAAGTATAAAAAAGGGTTGTATAAAATTAAAATTGCCCCAGATGGGACTCGATCCAGTGCTTTCTGGCCAGACTGATAGAAAATCCACAAAAAGGCACTTTAAAAAGAAAAAGAAAATGTATAATCGTGATGTTATTCTACACAGAGCGGGTGAGAGTTTCGGTCGTCTAGAGGTTCAGTGCATTATTTTTTTCTCAAAATTAGTTGTTTTGGACCTTCCTAAAGTGACTCCACTTCTATAAAAATGACCGACCCTTACTCGAATATAAAAGAATTCAATTGCCACTTACCTTCCAACATTCGGACATTTGCATTCGTCACTGCCGCTTTTCATGCTAATACGCTTATTATCATACTTTTGCTATATTTATTTGAATATGTGATGATTTACACGATCTTCAATAAACATAAGTATTAAGTTTAGTTAGTACCTAACTAATATCGTTTAATTGGCAATCTTTGATTTGTGTAGGTACAATATCTTTAACGAATGGCATATTTCATACTGATGATGTATACAAAAAAAAAGGAAATTGATAATAATAAGTATTTGATACTTCTCCTTTACAATAGCTTTCTCTATTTTTTCCTAAACAAAGGTTCTTTTTATCCCGATGCCTTTTGCAAAAAGAAGGTAAGCTCCAACTTCTTAATATTCGAAGTCGGCATTAGAGTCAAATGCCTTTTCACTGTTTTTTTACGTTCATTACATGCTCATTAAAATTTGACGGGTCAATAAGCCGCTTTTGAGGTCACGCAGCAATCAGATGGATGTCAGAAAAATCTTCATAAGAACTTCAGCTTTTTAGGTAAATATTACATGACTTATGATGATGATGATGACTTAGGATAAAAATGCGCTGGAAACGTTAGACAGTATTTGTTTACTTTCAAAAATTATGCTTCTTAAAATCACGGACAAAAAGGATGTTTTTTTGTTAATACTCACAGTGTGTGCTAAATTTAACCCAAATATGTTAAGCTGATTCGTTGTGATTGAATGCAAAGATACATCTCGACTTTTGCATGTATAAATGTAAGTGAGTTTATTTAGTGATTTAACGACAAATGCAATCGTGAAAAGATCCAATCCTGGTACCAAAGATACAATTTTAATCCTTAATTTGATTTTATTTGCTTTTTATGGCGTATTAGCATAATTTAAATAAGGATCCGTTATTTGTGCAGTATAAAATATGAATGGCGAAACTCTCTCTACATTAAACTTAGAAGAAAACAAAAGTATGCGACCTACAACTTAGAATAAAGTATTATCCCTTAATGGTACAAAAATATCTGGAACAAAGCTTGCTTTATTATTAATGAGGGATAATGATCCTTAAGAAGTGTAACGAAGCATTCACAGAGATTTGATAAAGTAATTGGTTCTGTAGAGCTTGAGAGTCATTTGATATACCACAAGGAGTAAAATTTTGCTAATTTATTAAATTAAAATGACCTTAATTAATAAAAGACTACTTCAATCTGTCTATGCACAAGTCTCGAACGATATACATATATTAAGTTCGTATACCACTAAACACTTAATTCACACTTTTTTTTATTAAAGTATTTCTTAACGTTTAATAGCATTATATTAATAATATATTTTCATATCATATAAATCATAATCATACCCAAAATTTTATATATATCCCTATAGACACATTAAAAGGGTCTAGGTTCATTTAATAAACAAACATTGATCAATCGTTTCATTTAATTAATCCAAATCCACGTTTGTGTTTAATTTTAATAAGGCAGTAAAATATTTAAAAAATGCTTTGACCCCTAGATACTTTTGATGTTTGTATCTTTTAATAACTTTTTTTATTTATATTTTTATTGAAATTTAAAAAACCTGTTACACAATTATACGAGTGTGAGAATGTTAATAGCTCATTCAATACGTTAAGTAAAGTCTGTTATATGCAGTTAATAGCTGAATTACTTTTTAACCAATTAATGTGAAGCCATCAAATTATGTTCAGTTCTGCTTTTGCACACAGGTATCTGTAGGTTCGGGTAAAAGATTGGAACGTGTAATGGCCTCGTGGCTGGGTATAAAAATAAAGCCAGCCGGACGCTCATTAACCCAGCTGACCCTTGTTTGCTGAACGGCTAATACGTCGGGATATCGCAACTCAATGTCAGCTATTTGGTAGTGGATGAAACTGTGAGCAAAGCTTACGTGCACAAAGGAAGTTAAATAGATAAAATTGATTGATATAAAAGCAGAGCACTGATATTTGACTATAGATAATTCGTTTAGTTATTCAGTAAAATGTTTAATTCCTATGTATACTAACACTACGACAAATGAATAGCGATTATTTCCTTTAGGTTAGTTATAAATCAGTATGTAATATGGATATGTAAAAACAATATTTTTATTGGGATTGAGAGGACTTACCATTAGGTGAGGTATAGTTTATTTAACTTTGGATGATGTTGTATTGTTGTTATACATTTGCAAGAACTGAGCTACTGTCATGTAAGATTTATGATCAATGGGCACTTAATAAAATTTATTACAATTTTGTCTATATTTAATGTTTAATCGTTTAAAACTTTTCAGGTTTATAAATTTGTAAATTTTGAAAATTGTAATAATATCAAATATTTCACTCTGTACATTAATTTACTAAAGAACAGTCTTAAATACTATCCACATATTATTCAGTATCAGTATTCAGTTCAGTTATTTATTCCATTAAACAATTTAATTAAATGAATAATAATATAATGCACATATACACAATCGGAGGAGCTGCGGTAGACCATTTAAAAAGCATTAAAACTTAAATGTATAGCTTGAACGGTAAAGGCATACATCAATATGCCACTTTATATTTCGAACTATTAAGAAAATATTAGAGCTGTTTAGTAAAGTCTGAATGTACCTTTAGTAGTCAAACAATACGCTTTCACCCGCTTTTAGCTCTAAATGTTTAGTGCTATTGCTGCGCTTTGTTTTTACGTCGATTGTTAAGTGAGTGCATCAAGCAAAACGTCTTGTAAAGCATTCATTGCTAACAGCAAAGCAAAAGCCGCAAAGAAAACTTCACCATGATTTAATTAATTTTATTTATCACGTTGTAACTTAAGCATACCGATTATGTTTAGTTTTGTAGTCTTATGTCTTAAGGAATAGATATACATGCATACTCTGAAGCTGTACAGCTGTAGACTTATATTTAGTGAACTCATAACGTAACTTAAAAACACATAATATTGTACAGAAATTAATTATTGCTAGTTAAAGTATGGAAAATGGCATTTAGGAACTGTTAATAACACAACAACTTATATAAAATGTTCATCTCTTCATCCGATTTTGAACTTAAAATCCAACGCATAGAGTCAATATCAAATGAGAAAATTCGACAATATGAGGTACTCGTAGGTTGACGTGCTGTTGTCCGCACCTCTTTATCGTCATATTTCGGCCAAGTTATCTTTGACTGATAGCGAGCTGATTGAGTCAGTCTCTTTTTACTAAGCGTTAAATACCCACACGGTAAATTAAAGTTTTCTTGAATGGTGGAACGCGTACATTTAAAAGTGTATTTAAAATTATACCTAAATACACAGTTACATGGTTGATCATACGCTATAGTGAGAAAGACGAAGATAATATTAGAATATTAATAAACTTGAAGTAAAAGCTCCATTATTATCAAACGGGATCACATCAGCATCCATAACATGAAATAACTAATTTCCTCATAGAGACAGACAAATTAATTGGATTTCGATAATCATTGGGGAGTAAATATATCCCGTTAATACAAACTAGCAAACAAAGTAATGATTGCTTGAAAATCATACGGTAGTGATCCTGTTTCTCGATGGTCTTGGGTTAAAGTACCAGAAGAGGCAGATGTTTGTGTAATGTATACGAACATTTGTACCCGAGTCATGGGTATATATATACAAGGTTATTTTATAAACACCATCCAAATTTTTTCTAGGCATTACATATCATTCAAACACTTCATTTATGAAATAAAATTGGTAGGTAAAATTTCCGCAAAAAAAAATTTTGTCCGAGCGAATTATTACAACAGTTGGTTACTGGCAAAATAGGTACTTACAGTTGAACGACCGACCGCCCGAAGCGCCTCACCGAGCTGCGCGCGCAAGTTGTAACTACATCGGCGCAATGAAATCAGTCAGCCGCGGGCTTTCCGCGATGTACAATGTTGCGTTCACGCATTTACGTCGCATAATTATCTACCTAACGAAATGTGTTCACACTTGCAATTGAAATCGAGGGCGAAATTGAACGACGGGTTTATGTGAAGAAGGCCCAAAGCCTCGAGAACTTAATATAAATATAATCCGTGCATTTAACGAAGTGACAAAGTGAAAAAACAAGTAATACAATAAAAGACAATGTTCATAAACGTGCAAGACTGTTTAGAGAGAAATTACCTACACTTTAAGGTAAAGTGATTGTTTTCAAACTTCATGTAAGTGTATTTTTTTGGATTTTTAATTAATTATTTTGTTGGAGTAAAGCAAAATGTGTGCAGGGCGGCTAAGACTTGTGAAATTTTTCACAAAAATATAGAACTATTAATTATACATTTCTTTATCCTATCGTGTAAAATAGACAAAAATAACTTAGGTAGGTAGGTACTAAGGTTTTGGCACTGCATTTGTTTTTGCGATTTTCGAATTGCCTTTGCGATCCCTGTGTTTTTTTAGATTCTGTGGTTAATAAACACCCTTTGCTTTACTCCAACCAATTATTCTACATAAGTTGATTAAATTTAAAAAAATGCGACGTAAGTGCCTATGGTGTGGTTTACTTTTATGTTCATTTTTTATTTATTAAAAGTGTTATCGATTAATATTGTTATAATCAAAGAACAAATCAACTTATCTCTTCTTCAATTTGACGTTCCTATTTTTTTTCGTTTAAATTTGCAACTTATGAAAATTGTAATGTATCAATGAAATACGGGAGGGCGGGGCGGGGGTCGTGTAATCATCTGCTACAACACCGTGCGTAGCGTGACTGTGACAGCAATCGGTAGTTTTCCTCGGATAACTTTGTGTAGGCTTAACTTAATATTTTAGTACTGAGTGATATTAAAAGAAAAAAATCTTGTTTCGTTATTTTCTTCAAAGAATATAATATATAAATTTGGATGGTGTTTATAAAATGACCTTGTATATATATATATATATATATATATATATATATATATATATATATATATATATATATATATATATATATATATATATATATATATTTATTCTTTTCTATGAATAATCATAAATTTAAATAACACAGTTTTTCTGCTATTATACTGTTTTCATCTTTCTCTTTTCTGTTCTCTGTTATTTGACAGAATCCACGATGGAACGAGCTAACCCAGAAGGTGCCTATTCACCCTGGCTTAAAAACAGACGGGTTTATAAATACTAGGAAATACAGACGCAAAGACGGATTTCCAATCCTTTAAAATTACTATGACGATATTCAGCATATTTATATTATCGCATTAAATAAACAAACACAACAAAGAAAAGTTTCCCAACATTTTCATGCATTTCATGATCAATCTCTATCATTATTTTTATTTGCCTTTAAATTTATTTCAAAATATTAATATTTCAATGAATATCGAACTCTATTCGCTTTCAATGGAGAGTCTGATGAGAAATTATTTGGGTAAATTAATCTGCTGGCGTTTTTGTATATTGATTTGTAATAAGTATCTCTTTGTAATGGGTAATTTATTGTTTACATCGTAGTAATAGTGGAATAGTTATTGTATATTGTATTTAAGTTCCCAACCTACTATGATGTTTATAACTAAAGACTTTTTTTATAACATATAATTTCTTCAGATATAAAAATCCAGTAGTTAAATGCTTAGCTTTTATATATATATATTTCCTTTATCGTTCAGTGATCTTTAGAATTGTTAGTTTTTAATATGTTATAGGCGATTGCACCATTCACGTACCCATTACTAAATTAAACTATAAAAAATATAGTGAGCATCAAAAATTATAGCTATACAGTTTAAGTGCTGTTATAGACTAGGACATAACGTATTTGATGGCGTGTTGTTTCGTCGTTTAACGTCGAATGATAGTAATTAAGACACCCCCGTAATTTATACGATATTTATTAAATTGTTTATCTTTAATATGATAGATATTTTCCTAATAACGATAAAATTTCTCACTAATAATATTTTTGTATTATTAAGTTAACAAAAATAACAATTGAATAAAATAAAAATTAAAATCGTATTTTGTTAAGGGTTGTATTTTTTGTTTTTTTTTTAATCGAATAAAAATTACATGAAAAAGTCTAAGACTTTAATATTGCGGGACAATGATCCACTTTATGAAATACGTGGAAACATTAAAAGAATACGGAAATTATATCAAGCGGTTGTTGTTGACATTTTTAATTATATTTAAGACACATGATGTCTTTAGAAAACATAATCTATTTAGCTAATGAAAGTGAAATTTATAAAGGAAAATTAGTAACGTATAAAATAAATAAAGATAATTAATAGATAGATAATAGATTGAAATAACTTTTCATTGGAAACCTTTTTAGTAGTCATGAATTTCAGAATATGATACTTACATTCTTTCTATGTTCTATCTCACTCCAACATTTCCTGTAACTAAGCTTTTGCACAAAGACCCCGTCCTAGATTCACATCTTGCAAACATAGTAAGCTTTTATCTGCTGGTATGTCGAAGCAGTTGTGATACGCTGGTAGAAATGCTCAGTATAGACAATAATGGCCTTTACGTTAACTATGTATTGTATTCAAATACAATAAGGTATTAAATGGAGTCACGTCTGTCACTTATGTAGCAAGAATTATATCAAGCACACAAATTAAAATTTATTTAATACAATCTGTGGCACCCGAAGTGTTTATCACTGTTTGTTGAAAAAAAATACATTTTTAATAAATCACCAAAAAGTCTTCACATAGATTTTTTAAATATTAATTTATTTACTATCAAGGCGTTTCAATAATGGGAGAAATAAAATATGCAACCATGGACATATAAGAACGATAGTTTATCACTTCAAACATGGACAGAAATTTTAAGTTTTTGATGAGATATTTCCAAAAGTATGTAAAGTATACATTCGCAAAACAAATGTATGAATATTTTGTATACGACACGCATTATGAAGTAGTACGTGGTAGAATGCAGACTATGCACAGAACAGTTGAGATTTCTCTGTTGTAAACTTAAGTCCCGTTGAAAATATTTCCTGGGAGAGCTGGCGACAAAGTTTGCGGCCGCGAGGCAAATGCATCATTCATTCACTCAGATAAGCGTTTGTATTGTCTACATTTACAGTTATTCCAAATGTGGAAAAACCGACTTATGAGATATGAATTTATTGAATTTCTATTTACATGAAAGAAAATGTGACGCTGAACAAGCTGAAAATTTAGTTCATCATAGATCTACAAAACGATTAATATCGGGGACTATGAAAGAAGTATTGAAATTAAGAATTGTCAGACAAAAGTCAAGGTTATTTTTAATGACACTTCATATAACCCTTACTTAACCAGCTTAATTACTAATCGCCCTTTATATATTTTGTTCTGTATTAAGTCTATATCCTCAATAGGTGAACAGTGAGCGGCTGACTATTTAGTTAGCCTATTCGTACTGTACGTGGTTGGCGGCGTTTTGCTTGCCGACTCAATGTGTGAGCGGCTTATACGCACCGTAATTACAGGCGCATATTGATCCAGTGTAGTACGCTCGCTACGCTGATAAAGTCTCTATTAAGAAGAATAGCCGCTCAGAGTCAATCCGCCTAGTGGACTGAGGTATAAATTTCTTTATATAGTATTTATGGTATTAATTTGGTTTTATATTTTTCAAAGATGATGTACTAATAAGTTCTTATGCAGTATGAAATCTTCACAGAATAACTAGAATGAGAACTTTTTGATACTCTATTGTGAATGTTATGAGGTATATCTAAGTAACATTGACCACAACTTTTTAAACTAATGCAAATAATTTGATTATTTACTAGAGATTGACAGACCTAAGGAGCAGCAATATATTCGATATCTGTGTTTTTTATTATGTACAAAAAAGTCAAATATCTTGACCCACGTAATGGTGTAGTTATGGCTGAATCTTATTATGTTTTCATCCGTAAACAAGGCCCATTTCCCAGCAGTGCAGATGTTAATAGAATAAATATGCTAAAAGTAAAAAGTTATATAACCGGTTCTATCCCCTCTTATTACAGAAGCCGTAAAAATAAAAAACAAATTTTAAATAAATAAAAAACTAGATATCTTTTACCTAGTGCTCATGACTTGAAACTAAAGCATAAAATTATTGTATAATATACCTTTAGTATCTTGGTATAATTATCACAGTAGAATGTTTAGTTTTATATACTTTGTTGATTGCCTAATATAATCTTTGTTAGCAAGATGTCAAGGGCTAAGGTAACTACGACCCAACTCGTTCATTTGGTTGAATTTATGAAGGTCAACCAAGATGCAGAATCAGGACATGGTACTGGCCTTCAAGGAAAAATCGCAGAGCAGCAGTGGAAGACACTTTCAGAAACACTAAATGCCCTTGGAGGTCCAGTAAAAAAAGGAAAAATAATAGTTAATAAAAAACATTTCATTTAAAACTGTCATATTTGTTTCATTTCATAAATATAAGAAATGCATGAAATTTTGTTTACAAACATTCTGTTTGTAATTTATTGCTTAATAATTAGGGGAGATCATAAATTGGTAGAAAGTACTTACGTTTTAACATGTAATTTTTCGATAATAAATAAAGAATCGTTTTTTAACACGGTAATAATTGTTTTGGCTAGTTTAAAATACCTTTCATAAATCTCACACAACCAACGAATTCATAATAAACGTTCAAAAATTACGTTTCATATTTTAGTCTTGTTTTTGTCAATTAATTATATTTAGAGCTATTGTCATAGCGTTTATTGATTTGAATCTTTTAACAAAATAAAAAACGTAAAACCACAAATTACATTAACAAAATAAGCCTAAAAAACATTATTATTGTAGTTACTACATAATACATCAAATTTTCTAAACATCATTTCTGAATGCAGTTGTGACTTCGCAATGTACCAAAGACAATTTGTCTTGAAACATACAGAATAAAGGCGTCTCGATTCCTTATCGCGACATGGTATAAACAAGACACATATCGATGTGGTTTGCGCGCGGTACGATATAAGTGTGGAATCTAATGTGCCGTACAGAATTAGGGCCCTGTTAAGGTCAGGTAATAGGAACTTCAAATTGGATTTTACTACTTATTATTTTTATTATATAAACACCTAATTTCTGAAATCTTATATCTCTATGGATCTAATTATTTTTGAATCCAGTGAAAGTTATGACCAAAAAAACAATTGAAACAAAAAGCGCGCGCTTTTTGCAAGTTTTCATTCTCAACACATTGCATTAAGTATTAAAATTCATTATTTATTTCCTGCATGACATGTCATAAGATTTAAAATACGCATATATATAAATCACATCTCCGAGGCCTTAGGTAGTATTTTAAATCTTATAGATGCCATTTTGAATGCATGAAATGAAATAAATACATGACATGTCCAGTCAATAATAAGTGAGTTTCACAGTGCAATTTTACATTACATAAAGTTCGTACAAAGCACGTTGCACTAAAATTGTTTTTTAACACTCAATTTCATTAAAATTTATTGACTCTTCAAATACTCCTACTATTATTACCTTTCTCTGAAGAGAACAATGTAAATGACAAAATGATAAGGTATTTTATACCTAATTATAATTTTAAATTGAACTATGTTTCATTTTTTTTTATTATTTCTCAATATTTAATTTTATTATATAAACATTAATATATTTTATTTCGGAGTTGAATTACAGCTCATTTTCAATACTTTCCTTTTTAATTTTATGTATTACAGTTTTGGTTTAGTTTTGCGTGATTGTGCGTGTATGTTTTAAAATAACAGCTTTGTTCCTAAAGATTTGTGAGACTGATATCAGTCGTGTTGCTCTTTTAATAAAAAATGCCTTACCATAACACTGGACAAACCTTTAATTCAATTTTTATTATTGCTACAAAAACTAAAATGAGATTACATTAGCATTATCTTCTAAAATACCTTTAAGCAACCAAATGGTGATTATTATTAATAACACTTTTAAATAAAATTACGCACACATAAATGAAAAGTACAGAAGTCAACAAACGTGATCCGGGTAACCCAAATTTAACAATACACCGAGTTCCCCGCAAAGAGGGTTCGCTAGCGATGTTCTCTCTTCAAATTGCAGTGTTACCAGATGTTCCCGAGCTTCTAGGGGTGTTTCTGGTATCTGGTATATCACCCAAAATTAACTGTTCAAGCCTCATATTACCTTATCCTTTGTACTGACGGCAGTAAACTGTCCGAAAGTAGCGTTTTTCCCCAATTATGGCGAAATAATAACTCTTAATTAGGTTTCGCTTTATTAACTTTCGAATGAAAAAAAAATTTTTTCCTTCTTTTGATTAATATTTCTATTTTTTATTTATTCGTTTCATTTTGGTATTTTTTTTTTAAATAAAGATAAGGAAATGATTGAATGATTGTGAGTCTTGACCCTGGGTTCTAGATGTCAAAATAACGTAAAAAAATGTTTAATTGTGTTGTTATTCATCGATTTAACAATAAATTTGTTTACTTTGCAACAAAAATAAAATATGAAAAATTTATGTTTTTACTATCTATAGTTTACTTTATATATTTTAGTTATGTACTACCAAAAAATATATCAAAATATTTATTAATAAGATTGCTACTTTATTATAGTTTTTAGTTTGACTCTATTTACTTTTGAATCTAAAATGAAATAATTAAGGGAATAGTAGGGCTTCTTTATTTTTCGTCACAATTGTCATTTACTTACGTAGTAATATACTATGAGATACATTTCTAGATTTCATCTCAAAACTCCTTCCTTTCTACAAATTAACATTAATCCGTGGTCCAAAAGAACAAATAATTATTCCAGCCCAATTTCACGAAACTAACCATGGCAACACTACCAAAACTCACCTCTTCGGCCTCAACATAGTTATAAATCGGTAGGTCTAATGGAAACCGTTGCATTTACAAAGCCGCATTCATTCGAATTGACGTTCCACGACGTGGGGTCACCTTTACAGGGAGTGGCGGTTAGCGCCCGCAAATTGCGTTTCGGGTCGAACCGACCCATTCGCTGTTTTGCGATATATGTGGCTAAATAGTTTTGATTGGACACTTGATCCCTTTTCGTGTTCAATACAGTGGAGCACCTGTAGAGAAGACTTTATTTGTATTGACTTAGGCTAGTACTGTGTATATTGAGGATGGGAATTGCTGTTTCGACTTTCGATTCTATTCTATTTGTATTCTCTGCTAGGGAATTTCTAAAAATAACTTAATAAAGATGAAACTCGAATACAAACAAGAAGTTTGATTTACCTAATACACATAAATATATAACCTGGGCTTGCCTTTTACAGTTGTTTTTTACTTTTTTGATGTAATGTCAAACGTCATCCGTCACGTCAGTATCGGCTCCGTGAACTAAGCTGTTTTAAAAATATTTGGACGATAAGTTTTTGTGTAGTTTGGTGATAAAGCCGTCGTTTTTGTCCCGGGCATTCGGTGAAAACGTTGGCAGGGAAAAGACGCAAATAATAATGCTGAAAATGCAATAGTGGGGGTTTTGAGAGGACGGAATTGACAGGCGGGTTCAGACGCGACGGAATTGACAGGCGGGTTCAGACGCGGTTGCTAGAGCCGCCATCGGTTGTTTTAATAAAGCGGTGTCATTTGACCCAAACCTTCGATGAAGGGGTTGGCAACCAAAATACAAGTAATAATGCTGTGAGTGTAGTAATAAAAATATTAAAAAGACGGGATTGACAGGCGGGCTCAGACGCGGTTGCTAAGGCCGCCATCGGTTGCCCTAGCGACGACATGCGTCGCTAGGTCTCTTCGTCCAATTGCAAGACTATCCTGTGACGCACCTATTAACGACGCATGCGTCTTGTACATAACAAGCAGCTGTCATATTTTGACTTTGGCCTTTTTATGTTTTTAGTGTACATTTTAAGTTATTTTATTGTATTTTTAAATTTGTTTTAAGTTATTCTTTTTTGTGAATATATTTAAATGTTGTGAATGCAGTCCGTGACCCAATATTGTGTTGGCACGTCGAACGCGACCCATACATGTACACAGTGCAACAAGTCTTTCAAATCTTTAAAAGGCCTCAACATACACACTACAGAAACATACAGGAAATGTATTAGCCAAAATAGTTCACCTTTAGACATCCATCCCATTACTACGAGTGCGCCTACTTATGTAGCCAACGATCCATCTCCTTTCCACACATATCTTAGCCATTTAAAAAATAGTATTCCTATAGTGAAAAGAATTCCTCGAGGAGCTCGAATAACCGTTGCTACACATTTGTCTCAATTAATCCAGAAATGTTACATAAGCAATTGTACTCAAGACTGGCAGAACCTATTTTTATTTTCATACAGCACACTATATACATCAAAAACTGTTGAACCGAATTTATCCTTGACACAAAAGATTAAGAATAACTGTGCTGTAAGCTCCTCGCCTTCTCCCGCACCTCTAATCAAACATGATGCCCCTCGTAATCGCAACAAACTCATCGAAAACAAAATCTGTGACGGAGATCTCAAAGGTGCCGCTCGCCTTTTGTTTTCCAACGACGTGCTATCACCAGATACCCCTGACACCCTTCAGGCCTTACGGACAAAACATCCTCCAGCTCCAGTTAACCCATTTTTTCTCGACCCACCAACAGCAGGGCAAGCATGCCTTCAAATTCAAAACAAAGATGTTATGGTTGCCATTTTATCTTTTAAACCAGGTTCGGCTGCAGGTTTGGATGGAATCTCACCCCAACATTAGAAAGACTTAACATCGCATTCTGTGGGTGATGCAGGCGAGCAACTTGTTAATTCAATCACCAAATTAATCAACTTTATGTATTCCGGTAATGTAAATCCAGAAATTGTCCCCATTCTTTTCGGCGCGAACCTAATTGCCCTCACCAAAAAGGACGGAGGGGTGAGACCAATTGCTGTTGGATCTACACTACGACGTCTGGCCTCCAAAATTGCTGTTCGATATATTTTACCAAAATTAAATTCGGAATTTGAACCCGTACAGTTAGGCTTCGGTGTAAAAGGAGGGCGTGAGGCAGCCGTCCATGCCCTACGCTCTTTCCTAACTTACGGACAGCCTGACGTGTTGCTCAAAATTGATGTCAAAAACGCTTTCAATTCGGTAAGTAGGGATACCCTGCTGACGGAAATAAAACAACATATACCGGAAATATACAATTATCTACTTCTCAGTTACGCTGACCCAACTAAATTGTTATATCGTTCTAATGAACTGTCCTCGGAAGTAGGTTGTCAACAGGGTGATCACCTTGGGCCTGCAATTTTAGTTTGGCTATAAACCCGATAATCAAAAATTTAAATTCTAAATTCAACGTTTGGTATTTGGACGATGGAACCCTAGGAGGTGATGTGGATACTGTGTTTTCGGACTTTTTTTTAATCAAAAATAAATTTGAAGCCATTGGTTTGGAGCTTAATTTCAGCAAATGCGAACTTTTATAAATAATTGCGATTTAAATTTAAATGACGTACAACAAAAATTTAATATTTTAGCTCCAAATATTAAATTAGTTAATAGTAATTCCCTTTACCTTTTAGGTTCTCCAATTTTTGATGAATCTATTTCTGAATATTTTAATAAATCAATTGCTAAATTTCAAAATTCTGCTGACCGTCTCCTTGAAATTAGTCCACATTATGCACTTTGCATCTTAAAATTCTGTCTTTTCGTCCCAAAATCTACTTATGTGCTCCGTTGCTGCTCCTTTTGGAATCACCCAGATCTTTTGACACAAGTAGACGACTTAATCAAAATTAGCCTAGAATCGATTCTTAATATGCAGCTGAACGAGCAATCTTGGACCCAAGCATCCCTACCCATCCGTTATGGTGGTTTAGGGATTCGCAAAATTTCCAGTGTCGCTTTACCAGCCTTCCTATCTTCTGTGCATAGTTCAGCAAATCTCATAAGTAAAAATTTAAGGGCATCCCCTTCAAACTTTGAGATTGCTGGCTTGGAAGAAGCTAGAAACGCTTTCTTAATTGCATGCCCAGGTCAAAATTTTCCAGTTTCTCCAAATTCACAAAGGAGCTGGGACGACATAAAGTGCAAATTGACTTTTGACAATCTCTTGACCTGTAGTACAGGTTCGGCGCGTGCTAGGCTTTTGGCCGTGGGTGCGCATGAGGCCAGTTACTGGCTTCACGCGTACCCTTCGTCAAATACAGGAACATTTCTTGAGCCTGACACGCTCCGAATCGCAACCTGTCTACGCCTTGGGGTTCCGGTCTGCGCTCCTCATAAATCTCCCTGTGGAGATGCCAAAAAAGTGCAGGCCGCTTCTCGAGACATGCCGCACTTAATGATATCATACGCCGGGCCCTTGCCACCGTCAACGTGCCTAGTCTACTTGAGCCGACTGGTATCGCAAGAGACGATGGGAAGAGACCGGACGGTATGAGTTTGATTCCATGGAAGATGGGCCGGGTGTTGGTATGGGATGCAACTTGTTCAGACACGCTGGCCCCTTCCCATCTACATGGAACCAACAACAGAGCTGGTGCGGCTGGTGAAGCGGCTGAAAAAGCTAAAGCTTGTAAATACAGGGGTCTAGGCTCCGAATATGATTTTGTCCCATTCGGTGTCGAGACCCTTGGTCCGTGGGGTCCTAGCGCTATAAGACTTTTTAAAGAAATAGCAAAAAGGTTAGTCGTCATCACAGGCGACCGAAGAGCTGGCAGCTACCTCGGACAAAGAATTAGCCTATCTATTCAAAGGGGGAACGCTGCCAGTATCTTCGGAACCTTGCCTAAAGGGACTCCTTTTTATAATATATTTTAGTTGTTATATTATATATATATTTTTTTTTTGTTGTAAGAATATGTAACGAGTATAACATGCTAGGAACAAAAATGTAGATATATTTCACGACTCTTTACCCCGCTCAATATAAGATACTGGTAGAAATCAGAAATAATAATTATTAACTTTATGCACTGTCCAAATTAAAATATAACTATATTAATAAAAATACAACAATATCAAACTAAAAACTTATCGTGAAAAATTAACCCTAAAATATTTATATACACATTCACAAAAATAATATGTCATCCACTTTATGCATAGGTTCTCCTTTTGCTGTTCCATTTTTTGTTAAGCTTTTAGTTTGAGTTTCTTTTTTTAGTTAATTGATAGTATTGAAATTAATTTATGACTGTCCCTACTTTTATAAATGCTGGACACGCTTGCAATTGGAGCACACATGTGATAAAAACTATTGTTGTGTGTTTACAATATATATTAAATATGTATGCTGTTGGTGTATCATAAATAAATAGAACAAAAAAATAAAATACATAACAATTTTTGAGATTTTCACAGATGGGTAATTCGAAACTTTACTAAAACATCATTACGAACGTTTGAAGGATATTTTTTTATATTTTTTTTAGGAAACACAACAATACAAATAACATTTTTTCCAGCTAGCCAACATCGAACCTCAAGATGACAAATACGCGACTCAATGCAGTCTGAACAATCCCCTGCATTACTAACGACGCGCTTTCATACCACCTGTTGCAACTTATTACGGGAAGGCATATCAACAATATATAAAAAGTTGTAACTACATCGGATGGACAACAATCCCTGGGCACAGATCACCTAGCGCGGTGGTAAAATTTCCATTTCACCTTTAATCTACTACGTAAATACTCTATCTGTTCAAACTATTGTATTTTAACTTCATTTTAAGGTCCTAACAATTTTCATGCATATAATTAAAATTAGTTTGGTAGTAATATTTTGCAACATTAAAATATATGCGTATATATTTGACACTGCTGTTGCATGCCGAAGATAAAAAGATTTTATTATTTTTAACATCTTATAGAAAATTATCACGCTTATAACTATTAACACTTATATACTATATCGATTGTTGCCATTTTTAATGACATTTGATAAATTAAATAATAATAAACGATTGAAAAAGTATCAAAAAAATATAGCGTCATTCTTTACGTCATTTTGTTACAATTCAAATAAAAATATTTGATTTCTGGTTTTCTTTTTATAGTTAATTTTTTATTTATATAAAAAACAATTAAATACGGTGAGTATCAATTAAGCACTTAATAATGTGAAGAAGTTTAGAAGATTGTTTTAACTTTTTAAAGATAAAGTCTTTGTACAGCCACCTTGGTTGCCATTTGCATGTACATAAGTGCAACCGAACCATTGGTAAAGAATGAGATCCAAATTTTGACATACTGCAAATCAAAGCATTTGCTTAAGCTATTGATTAATGACGACTATGTTTAAATAATAAACAAGCTGTAAGCCTCTAAGATTTCCGGACTGACCCAGAAGGAGGATATATCTTTCGTGCGTATGTATGTGGGTATATTCTACTATAATATTGTGACTTTCTGTAGCCTAAACAGTTTACCAAGTTTGAAAAGTGAGGTGGCATTAGATTCGTATAGGATAGTATCCGGAGTGTTATAAATAATATTATGACATCAGCACAAACCAATGTAGATGACGTAGCCCATTAAACTGTCAATAACTGAGGATTCGTTCTGAAAATATTTTTAGTTCTTTTTTAGTCAAAGTAGATTTTGGTATATTAAATTTAAGAGTTATTATAGCAGTTTAAAAACTATTTCTTATGGTGTTCTTTCTTGTGCTTTTTGTATAGTTAATGGAATTTTTCTTTTGCTTTTTACCTAATTGTTAATTATTAATTGTTAATTATTAATTGTTAATTGTGAATTATTAATTGTTAATTATTAATTGGTAATTATTGAAAGGACCAAGAGCGGGTGACATCGTTAATTTTTAATAAATAAAAACCATGGAAAAATATTGTTCTTCATATGAGGTCAAATTTAATTGTGCTTTAATTTTGCAAGAAACTTCCAGATTCCAATATGTTATATTATTACATACTAGCGGCCCGTCCCGGCTTCGCACGGGTGGACAAAATGCTTTAATTTTTTACTAGCATTATATATAGCCTATGTTACTCAGCGTGAATGTAGCTTTCCAATGGTGAAAAAACTTTTGAAATCGGCTTATTAGTTTTTGAGTTTATTTATTGCAAACATACAAAAATACAAATCTTTCCTCTTTATAATATTAGTGTAGATTGAAGATTGATGAAATAAATATAAAAAATCGATAATTAATGAGGCTAAAAGCCTCATAAGTTTCAGTTCTATTTATATTTTTAAAATGTAAATTTTTAATGGTATTTTATTAGTAAGGAGCTGATCCATGCTATTTGAAATAAATGAATTATATTTATTACTACTTTTTTAATGATAGCTATACCCTGCTCATGGTTCTTAATACAAATTAATATTTGATATTTCTCACCTGGCTTAATATTAATTATTAATAAGATGAAGTAAGTTTTCTTCCCCCATTATATTAAATTTAACGTTACATATTACCCTGTCATCACTTTTGTTATCAGTGCTTCATAATATTGTAACAGTAATATAACCACCAAATTGTTTTATAAGAGGTTCTAGCGCGGAGCGAATTTCACGGGCTGTGATTCTTTCAAAATTAATTCTATGTAAGCGGCTAATGAAAATCGCAAAACTGATTTACGCCCTTTTATGTGTTAAAGTATATTACAATTAAGAAGGATATATATTTTGTTATAAAACATTAGAGGGATTATCTTTTTTATTTTATACTAACCCGGCCACGCGTTTCTGTGTTATAAATTGAAATTAAACATCTTTATGTCCTAATTTGGAACAAATCCAGCAAAATGAAAAAAATCATCAAAAATTAATCGGTTGAGTTGTTTCAGAGTTCATCGCGGTCAAACACTATGACACGATATTTTTATAAGTAATATGTATACGTTCAGTCCTATGGTAGTTATCAATCAAAGAATACATAGCGCGTATCATGGTTTCGAAAAATAACCACTGTGACTGGTATAGTGTTACAACGTAACACTTTGTAGCGACTATTTATAAATGAATTGACTGTACATTAAATCAAGGAAAGATGGCGCCACAGACTATTGAAACAACCAACAGTTGTGTCACTGTTTATCATAGGATTTGGCCAATTGACAAACTTATTTTACTTTCTATTCCTTTAAACGTTTTTGCTAAATTCAAAGTGGTAACCACGTACTTCAGTATTAAACCTGTACACAGAACGGGGTCTGGCCGTTATGGTCGCCACCTCTTTGATATTGATGACTTCTGTCCTTGCCATGGGGATATTAATAAGCTGCTGATGATGATATCCTGTTGTGTGAAACTCGTACTTGAGCTAGGCTTGAAAAAACATATTACAGGTCATCAAGTTCCACTTATTCTGACAACTATACTCAAAAAACATGGTAATTAGTGATTTAAAAAAGTTTCCCGTATAAGTTATTTACAAAAACTAAATGTAAGCCTAAGTCTATGCCTTAGCAGTGACGACATTACAAATCTCGTCCTAAGTAACGTCAGCCGTTACGAGCCCACTGGTGGATATAGAGTATTTAAGAATATTCTAAGGAGCGTTTGTTAGTGATTTGCCATAAGCTTCCCACTACCTTAACCAGTATTAGGTAAGTCTATTTAGTGGAACACCACCGCACGCTGCGTCGTCCATTTCCCCCAATTGTCATCAGTTTCGCGAGCGATAATATTATACTTTAAATAATTCCATTGAACCGCAAGCCCAAAGTCTGTGTAAGTGACAGTCCAATTAGCCCCACCTCACCTCAGTGAAGCCTAGCAATAAAGAACAAACTTCCATTATTGATAAAATCAAAAGACCTAAAAACAACACGGTATAAAACTGCCAATTTTTCGATAATATTTTAAAAGACAAAGCGATAAATTCCTCGAAAGCTTTTTAACTGTCCATAATGAATCAGAAAGCAAATTTTATAATACTTTGAGTATCCAACAGACAAATAACAATGACAATAAACAAAACACTCTCAGACAACTGAATAACTTCCTTTGTTTTGTATTTAATTAATTAATCTTTGCGTGAAATTGGAAACAATTTGTAAGCCCCGAGGTAGCGAGCTCGTTAATTTCTGTAATAGTAGTATAGTATCAAATTAACTGTAAAATGTATTACTATGTACAACTTCAGTAAGTACTAACGATTTATTGAGTGAGAATTTGCTAAATACACTCGAGAGCAATGAATCTGGGTCACTTAAAGAATCCTAAAAATCTCGGAAACTAAAAATGTCCTAAAAAGAATAAAATAACCCTGCGGGGCAAAGCGAGGGGCCACTCAAAACGTGGGGGCGCATATTACTAAGAGGAGATTTTAAAGAGATGAATGACATGCATTGATGCCGATTATTGTAAAGATGCGCCCCCACGTTTTGAGTGGCCCCTCGCTTTGCCCCGCAGGGTTATTTTATTCTTTTTAGGACATTGAAAAACGTGGGATTTTTAGATTTTTTAAATCTAGTATAATTATTTTATTCTTTTTAATTATTAACTCAACGAAGTAACCATGTGTTACGCAACAATCGGATAAGCCCCATACAAAAGTGAATGTTGCCGAAAGTGGACCTGAAAGTGCATCTGGAAAGTTGAAAGTTGCTTTAGAGTGCATTGTCATCGGGTTCTGAACTATCCTGAAAGTTTCAGCTTTCTAGCTTATCGGAAAGTGCCTCAAATTTAAGTTGCAAGATTTTGCCCGGACAGACAAACAAATAAGAAAAGTGAGATAAGAAAAACGTGGTAAAAAAAATGCTAGGTTAATGCAATGAATTGTATTTAATAGACAATGTAATACTCCTTAAATGAAGGTATTAAAACTTCTTAGTTATTGTAAAGTTATATCATAAAAAAATCAAATTTGAAAAAGGGCCACTTTCGAAGATGGAACTACGAAATTACAGCATTTGGTTTTGCTTTTGTTTGTAATCTGTCATTTATGTGGGTACATAAACCATGTTGATGGTGCTCTATATTCATTATTCAAGCTGAAATTATGTCGCTTACGCCTGAAGAATGCACCAGAATACTTACAATGCTGGAAACCGGCCGGAGTCAGCGCGATACAGCCAGGACTGTCGGTGTGTCGCTGTCAACAGTACAAAGAGTTCTCCGACGTTACGAAGAAACTGGTTCTAACCTACGCAGACCAGGAACGGGCAGAACCAGGTGTACCACAGCACGAGAAGACCGATACTTGGTGAACACCATGCTTCGAAATCGCTTTCTCACAGGAACTGAACTCACCAATCAGTTTCGACGCCTCGGAGGAAGTAACCCAAGTGCATGGACAGTAAGACGTCGGCTTGCTGAATCTAACTTAAAACCCCTTAGACCTGCAAACGGCCCTAAACTGGAGCGTGGGCATCGTATTTCAAGACTAAGATATGCCCAGAGCCACGTAAATTGGAGTATTGAAGATTGGTCAAAAGTTATGTTCTCCGACGAATCAAAATTTATGCTCTACAAGCACGATGGAAGACACAGAGTGTATCGAAGACCAGGGGAAAGATTCAAGCAAGCATGCATCGAAGAAAAAGAAGCTTCGGTGGTGGGTCTGTACTTGTGTGGGCCGGAATTTCTTCTGAAAGTCGCACAGAGCTGGTGATCATAGAAAACGGCTCTTTAACTAGCGTAAGATATGTGGAAGAAATCCTCAATGATCACGTTGGTCCATTTATGGTCAATTTAGGTGAGGATGCTATATTTATGCATGACAATGCCCGACCTCATACAGGTAGGATTGTGAATGACTACCTTCAAGAGATGAACATTACTCGTATGGAGTGGCCAGCGCGCAGCCCGGATATCAACCCGATCGAGCATGCTTGGGACGAGCTAGGCAGATGCGTAAAACAACGAAACCCTCCCCCAATCACGCTTCGTGAGCTCAAAATTGCTCTCACAGAGGAATGGGAGAATATTCCCCAAAATCGTATAAGGAACTCGGTGTACAGCATGCCAAACCGCGTAAACGCAGTAATGGAAGCACGAGGAGGCAATACGAAGTATTAAAATTCAAGAAAATCGTAATAAAGTTCAAACATTTCATGTTTCCTATTTTTGTTTTAAGGAGAGATCAGCAGTTTATTTCTTTATGTAATTTTATGTTAATAAAGTGTATGGTGACTCATATTTTTTTTACTTTCATTTAAGGAGTATTACATTGTCTATTAAATACAATTTATTGCATTAACCTATCATTTTTAGTTTCCGAGATTTTTAACATTCTTTAAGGATTCATTGCTCTCGAGTGTATAATAATTTCTCAGAATATACATAAATATTAATAGTTGTGTGTTAATTAACAGTTTATAATTTTATTGTAAATATAACACATTCTATCGATAAAATCACCTCTAATGAGACTCAAACGAGTTTTTTCTATATTATATCATTTAACGCAATAACCTCAAGACTATCAAAGCTCCTTTTAATATTGGTAAAATTAAGTATGGACAATCTACCCCAAAATATAAAATTTTCGAATTACATATTGAACTCTACGAGTATGTATCCGTATAGAATTTAAATTGAAATTCAAATAAGAAAATATTCATTCTAAAAACATTGACGTGTTGTTGTTTGTAAAGTAGTTTATATTGTGTTTATTAACTCCCGACTCAAAAAGAGGGGAGTTATAAGTTTGACCGCTTTGTGTGTGAGTATGTGTCCGTCTATCTGTCTGTGGCACCATCACTCTTAAACATTTGAACCGATTCGGATGCAGTTTATTTTATTTGAAAGCAGTTTGTCCAGCGGTGGCTCTATGACTTGCTTTTCTAAAAATCAGTTTAGCCGTTTTATGATCATTATCTTTTTGTTAACTGTGGTCGGGGTCTTAGATACCTACGTAATGGATATGAATTAACAAATTTTTCTTACTTATACTCGACAAGAAACTATGAATGGTTATTGTGGACAATAACTTTTCTTTTTAACGTAGGAGTTAAAAAAATATATTACTAATCATTTTTAATATTATAGTATCTTTGTTTAATTAAAAGTTACTTGCTAGACTAAAATTCTGAGAACAAATTTTGATTCCTGACTTAGAACGTTCGGTTAGAAAGTGGTCCGAAGAAAGGCAGAACATTTAAACATATTAAATATGATAAATAAAACACCACAATGAAATAATATTCAGTAAAAATTCTGAAGATACAAGAATCGACAAACTTTTTTTATGTAACCACCTGTTTTTATTAATTTAAGAAAAGAAATAAAATACAAAATTAAGTACATATGGATTATTATCAGTTCTATGTATTAAATTTACTGATCAAATTAACACTTAGACTGGGGACTTTTCGTAGCTACTACGCACGTAGCATGTAGCAGATGTCTTGTCTGTAACAATAAATTTCGTAGACCAAATTACGTTCTAGGCGTATTGTCCGCAACTAAAACCTTCAGGCATTATTCTAATCTCCCTATATTAATTGCTTTTACCTTTTTAATGGTAAATTATTAAAGAATAATGTATTTCCTAAAATACATTTTATTCTAACTTACTATGCAATACAAAGTATTAAAAATATATTAGTTTATTTTCATATAACCCTTAAAAATAATAAACGGAATCAGATTTGTTTTTTACTTTTAAATTTCGACTAGAATGTATTATAAATAAAAATATTATGCCCATTATTTTATTATTTCAGGTGTAACCTGGCTTATCAACAGAAAATATAAAGATTTTGTAACAAACAACCAGCATTATAAATACCTACATCTTTGTGTCAACACAGGTAAATGAATAACTATGTTTAATTAATTTCCATAATTATACTGGGTATTAGTGATATTGCGTACCGGTCAGTCCCGACTGATTCGACCCTTGTGAGGGTAGCACAATGAATAATAAACAGATGAAATTAATACGAACCGGAATGTTGTCCGCTCACATGTGGATAATATCGGATTACAGGTTAGTGGTAGTTAACGAGAAATTCGAATTGGTAGGCTTATTTATTTTCCTCTTCTAGAAATATTAAAACCATAGATATATGTATTTAATTTATTTTTTTGCATTCACAATGCAATACTTCTATAAGATATAAAATACGTGTGTAAAAAACAACTACGCCTCTGAACCGTCAGGTAGAATTCCTACCTGAGGGAATCCTAGCATAGATATACTTATGTGGTTGGTTGCTGCCTATAAGATTGAAAGTAATTTTACGAGCACATACTTTTACTCGTACTTACTTACACATAAATGCATCAACACATAAATGTAATAACACGTTAAATGCCCACTGGCATACAACACATTAATGTATTAACACGTTACTTGCAAGCCAAACAATTTAACTCATATCGGCTTAAATGATGTCTACGCGTATTCTATTTAGACAAACGTTACTTAGACAGCTTTATATGTCACGTACGCGACCATTCTAAGCCGCCGCACAGTGGATCGTTCCTATCCATACAGTCGGATATATTATTGGTGGCCAAGATTACTTTAGTTAAAGAAGTGTACATAGAGTATCGATCGGTCGATTTTATCTCAGTTGTGGGGTCTCTCTATTATCCAACTTCTTGCCAAATATCAGCTTGAGAGCTATAACTTTTTGCTTGTTCGGTTTGTTTGTTTTTCTTTTTTTTATTATACAATTCACTGTGCGTTGTATGATGGGGATGGAGTACTGAGACCTGAATTAATGTTTGAAAATGTGCAAAAGATACTTTTGCGTTTTCAAATATTTTTGGTGACATATCTACCTATAGGTAACTTAATACTAAAAAGATCTGATTTAAAAATAAAAACACAAACGCGATAGTACGTGTGCACGATTAAAATCTTACACTTAAACTTTGGTGTGGGCAACATAAATGGCACTGTAAAGAAGACAGAAAAATTCGAATATAAACACACCAATGAATCTATAATCTAAAATCACAGTGGTTTGTGCGTTTGTCTTTTCGCTCTTTTTCCATTGTATACGCGTTACCATAGCGCTTAAGAATAACATTAAGGCTAAGAACGGTAAGCTATATATGAAGTTGTAGAACCGAAACGAAGCGATGCGAAGCCCGAACGAGCCACTAGTTTTAAATTAAAATAAATTATAAGGACTAGCCTCAAGTTTTTTTCAATTTATCCTGAACTTTTTCTGATAAGAAAATGTAATGAAGAAACTTGACATTATAATATGCCTTGGGTTGATGTGTTATTGACAGTACCTACTTGGTATACATATTTTACCATTTCACATAAGTAAGCTCTTTTTCTGGTTCACACATATTATATTTACACTGTTCCCTTAGGATTTTTTATCCGACTTCAAAAGAAGGAAAATCCAACGTTTACACAGGCTGAATATATGTAAATATTTGGAAAAAATGTAAAAGAAACTACTTGGCACATACTAAAAATTGTTAAAAATTATAAAATTGTTAAATTTTCTTGAATATAACACTTTTTTACAGATTTTGCCTATAATTTATTTTATATTTAATCCTGATGTTTCGACTCCTTTACAGGAGCCGTGGTCACGGGATGACTAAGGTAATGGTCGTCATTATATATTTATTACCTTCACAATATTTTAATCAGACACGTTCCTAATTGTTAAAATTTTATATAAATCAAATTGTTTTATTTTTACATTTTATTTAGTTAGTTAGAGCGGAAGTGTAAGAATTAAATTTGTTAAATATTCCTAATTACGCGAAATAAATAAATATTATTTTTAAGTAAGCAAATTATTTTTTTACTTTTTTACTTTAAAGCATCATGCTGAATCAAGGCGATATATTTTGCATATCATAATTTTGTAATCATAATGTATATTTTCATGAAGTTAAAAAAATAAAGTTACTCGCTCTTTTAAAAAATGAATATAATATTAATCCTTATGCTTGGAGAAATTATGGTTATATTAATTAAAGTTCCTATGATATTTACTAAGGAATATGGTCGTTATTGGAATGAAATTACATCAGCATTGAGTTATTAATCAATCAGTAAGCATTTACTAAATATGTTAAAAATTATATTATGTCAATTTTATATAACATTATATAAAACACATATAATTAATTTTATATAAAACAAAATCATCTTAGGTTAATTATATCTTAGCAACTTATATTGTAACGCTTAACTGTTGAGCTCGTCGATTCGTAAAAAATCGCGGCAATGTCAGGGCAGTTGAATCTCATCAAAGTTGCAGCCGCTCATTCGTAGTAGCTGCAGTCTTGTGAATGGAATGCCCCACTTATACAGAATGGAGTAATCGCGTGTGAGGAGAGCAAGGAACTATCTATGTATTTTGTGAGAACACATACCCATACTTACTAGTAATTGTCGAAGTGATCGGAAAACTTTCTAACAAAACTCTTTACAACAGATTGCATCATCACAATAGCGAAGGGAAGAGAATCATTTCAACCCATCAAAGCATGTACAAATTCCTTTATCGTTTTGGCAATTCGAGTTTAAATATAAAAAATGTGTATCTTACAAAAGTTTAATAGTTTTGAATAGGTGAACTCCGTCATAATTAATCATCTTTAATTTTTTTTTTATTAAAAATAAGTTGAAATATATTGTGTACTTGTTATATGGTATCTGGTCTTTCATCTTATCACTTCCTAAATGAATTTATGTATTTTTATTATTTCTTTTAATAAAAAGAAAACAAATTTACAATAACTTATTAATACTCTTGATAATCCTTCATGTTTCGTCAAACACTTTGAACTTCTCTCACTATGGTTTCCTTCATTTACAAAACACATTAACCCCTACAACGTTTACCAAGGATTTGACTTCAGAAGATGCTCTGCCAATAGCGTATCTCGTCTATGTCAACACTATCTACCTTAGATAAACAGAGAATTGTTATTGGCCTATCGCTTATCGGGCTCGAGAAAGCTTTCTAGTTTGTCATATCTACAGCTCTGGTGTCAATAACAGATGCAAAATAGTGATCTCATGCTTTTTGTAATATTATTAAAGAAAATAATGATAACTAAAATGTTAAATAAAAGTAAAACGTAACAAAAATTTCTCTGTTATCAGTTTACTGATACGTCACTCAAAAGTGATAACGTAAATATAAGTATAATTTAGCTGTTTCTAAATTGCATCGTACATATCTGTCTAAAAATAATTAAACCAAACCCGAGTTCACACAAAATTTTACATGCTACATGAAACAAATATCAGCCATCTATCGTCTAAAGCCATAACAAAGATAAATGTACGAGTTTTCAAATAATATAACTATATTATAAGAAAAACCTGACCATAGATTAATGTGAAATAAAATACAATCTTATAGTGAAACACCTTAGTTACATATTTGTTAGAAAAATAAGTCCGTCTAGCCATGTTCAAATAAATACATATATTTATATACGTACTTTATATATTAGAATAATCTTATAATATACACTATTCAGGTTTGTGATAGAAAAGATAATATTATAATAGCCGGATAGTTTCAGGGGCAGGACGATAAATAGTGTGCCTTCATACGTTTTTTGAACAGAGAAATCGTGCAAAAAAGTCTCTGATGTCTACTAGTAGCCATTCCACAGACAAAAGCATGGTTGGAAAAGGAATACGAAGGCAAGTCATAGTAGGTGGAAGGGAATTTGCTTTTGGGCTTGAGTTAGAAAGTAAGGAAGGTAAAGAACAGTAGAACGAATGAAAACTCACGTAGGTAAGACGGGTAAGAAGGATTATAAATGATATTCCAAAGGAGACAAAGGATTCTAACATATCAGCGTAGAGTATTGGTAGGCATTTAACTCCTTGGAAAAAGGACAAACGTGATCGTACCTGCCAAGACCGCAGATGATTTTGATGACAAGGTTTTATAAATACACAAGTTTATCCAATGAACTTTAATGGCATAAAAGTAGCAAGCATCGGCACAATCAAGGAGAGATAGAATGACTGACTGATCGAGTGTAATTTAAAGAGTAAAAATATAATTTTTTCAAAGATATTTAAGAAAGTGGAACGTAAATACTTTTACTTCTAACAACAGCGTCGTTTCTGTGAATTAGCGAGTCTAATTGAATCAAATATTCCAAGCGAATCAGTGAGTCCAAATGAATCAATAGTAATGTCTCGATTATAACAGTATCACTATTAGGGATAACAATCACAACACAGGAGTAACAACGGGCAACTTTACAAATGTACCTACTACCTATGCTGATGACCTGAAATTTACCTGAATTCAACTGGAGACCTTGAGCTTTACCTGATTTTAACTGATACGGCCTAGATCATCACTCAAGCGGACTTGGCTTCATCGTATTCAAAGTGTCGGTAAATCTGCGAATCGTCTGCACAAAGGTGATTGTGACACTTTTCAAACCCATCCTATTGATTCAATACTCGATTTGAATCCTAAAACACAAACAGGCTGCGAAGAACAAACCTAACAAACCTAAATTAACCTTAATTAATCCAGCCATTTGGATGATACGAGCTAAACAGAATATTACAAACGTTCTGCATTATGTATTCTGTTTAGTTCGTATCATCCAAACCTATAAACGTCATAGATATGATTTTGACATTTTGCAGTCACATAAAACAAAGCTTATATTATAGTAAAAATTTAGCGATCACTTCGAAGTAAAACGTAAGTTAGCACAGCGATATCTGGAGGCCTAAATGCAAACAAAATTATTGCGTAAGAGTAGTAGATCTAATGAAAGTAGTACTTACTCGCGTGTAACTAAATACTAAGGACTTAAAATCTGCCAATTGAAACAGTTTTCGTCGTTACTTCATTATGTTATGATATACATTTTAAAGCTTAATTCTGTACCTATAATTATTCTCTATAAAATTACGCAGTTAACTATTTTGGGAAGATAACTTTGATTAAAGTTATTTTAAAGATAAATCAAATCTAGCTGAGGCTAAGTTAGTAAATTAAAGTTTCTATTTCAATGTAAAATTTATCTAACATAGCTCGTTAAATAATTTGCCTCACATATAGAGTGATATGTGTTACTTAAGCTTTCAACCAAAGAGGTCATAAGGTAGGGAATCGGCACATTAATTAATATTGCAGGAATAAAATGCCTATTTCATTCATGATGTCGTCAAGACCCACATGAGATACGTTTAAATGTACGACAGGTGTAAATTGAAAAATGGGTTTCATTGCATAACCCTGTTTGTGGAGCCAACGAATGTGTCTGTTTGGCTGTTCTAAATTAAAACAAATGTCGTGACAAAACGCGTTTCTTCCTATTTAACTCGGTCTAAAGACGTTAGAAATGCAGGGTCATTGACACATGTTTTGACATTACTTTGCAGTCTGCGAAATTTTGAATCTACTTTTAATTTCCATCAATACAAACGATAATTTACGTTTGCGCAGAATTAAGACATTTCTCCTTTTTTGCAATTGAAAAAGTCACGTCTGGTATTAAATTCTTGTAGATTTCATAATTAAGCGGATAATGTTTCTCATTGATAACATATTATTAGAATGATGATACACACACATACACACACGCTTTTGTTAATAAATTTGTAGCTTAAAAAGAAATAACTTTCTTTAAATGCATTTAAAATAAGTTCTTTTGAATCTTCCAACATTTTCATTCCATTAAGAGAAGAAAGAGCAAGCAAGAACCTCGTCAGCTTTAACAGGAGTTATGACATTCACACTATTATTAATCAACAAAAACAAGCACAAAAAGAGCAGTGTTATGTTTCCATTTCATCATAGATTACAAACAATTCAACAAATATATTTTAAACTGATTATACTCAAAAATTGCTATGACGTACAGAGGATAAAACAGACAAGTTTAAAAAGGCATTATAAAGATGTAACATCTTAAACAAAGGTAATTTAAGTACTTTAAACCCATCCTGCTCACAAGCATGATGAACAAACGGTCATAACTTCGCTCAGCCATATTTTAGAGAACGTGACGACGTTTAGAGAACCTCACACGTGGCCACCTAAGATATTTTTCAAGAGTATAAATGAAAATGAAAATGAAAATAACTTTATTCAAATGCACTTAACAATAAGTAGTTTTGAATCGTCCAACATTTTTACCTACCACCCATTCAGGACGTCTTTTAACTGACAAGAAGAATGGGCGCAAGAAACTCGTCAGCTTTAACAGAAGTAACGACATTTACAATATAATACGTCGTCACCATACACAATCCACAAAAAAAAAACAAAATTATTTTGTTATAACAATACTAATAGTGTTATGATATCATTATTTCGTTGATTACAACAAAGTCAACAAGTATCTGTACTTACTTAAAGTATTCCTGAACAATGCAATAACATACAGGGAATAAACGACAAATTTAAGAAAGCAACAACAACAAGATTTATGTTTAGTATTAGTCAATAATATTGGAGGATAAAGCAGACCCATTTCCCAAGGCAGCACCCGTTCACGAGCATGACGCATGATACAGCCATCGCTTCGCTCAACCATATCTTAGTGAACGTAACGACCTGCACCACATGCCACCACCCAAGAAATGTATTAAGAGAGCATGTCAGACTCTAACTACCAGTAATAAATTAGTTTTAAAAATTAACAAATGCTAATGTTATATGACACAACCTGTAATAAATAGTGTCACGTTGAAATGACACATATTACTTCCATGCATCGCGATCTATTAAATAGTCGTTGATCTTGTAATAACCTTTGGACATGAGCTTATTTTTTACATACGTTTTAAATTTATGATAAGGCAAATCTACTATACTTTGTGGAACTTTATTAAACAGTGCTATACCTTTCCCCAAGAAAGAAAGTCCGAGTAAGGTATTACAAGCTGATTAAGACATCAGTTTTTATTTTGTAGGGATTTTACTCTGTATACGAAAGACGCTCTAAACGGATACCTAATTTTTATCTCTATTGTCCATTTGTGACGTCAATCCAAGTAGAGCTATATTATCAAAGGAGATTATCACATGAAATGCGTTGGCGTCATATTAGCCACTGAAAGCATCGCTGATGATAAAAAATCTATTGTGTAATAAACCAGTCGTTCAGATGGTGATTTATTATTTTTTAAAACAAGGTAAGTATTAAATAAAAGCAACATTGGTCCCTAAGCGGAATCTAATAACTACAGGGTTACTTTTTATCGTAGGTAGAATGAGTTAGATATGTAATCAACAGCGATTTAGTATTCAATTGTCAACATACCTGTGACACGATGGTAACAAAATCACAAATTTAATAAAATATATTCCTATGTTGTGGCATTAACATAGATGTACTGCCAAACGCTAATGATTATCGCCCATATGAATATCTTAAGTCTTGGCTAGTCAATACATCTTCCCCAGAGACACCCTGTCAAACGTGCCTTGACTATATGATGGTCTAACTAAACTTAACGCTACATTCTCTATTATCCGCCATGACTGTATCGTTTTAAGTCTTAACCTGAATTCACTATTACTTATTACTAAAAAAGCCTTAGTTCGTATTGTTTACAATAATTGAGATAATACCATTTAAAATAACAAGATGTTATTTAAATTCATACTTAGATATAATTATCCTATCCAAGAACCAATTAATAAGCCTTCTTTTTACCGATAAATGTACTCCAAATTTATAATAATTCCAAATAAGAATAGATGTATTAAGAGCGGAAGTTTGCACAAAAAGCTTAAAACAGATCGTGGAAAGAAGTATTACGAATAACTCATAAAAGTTACTGCAAACTAAAAGACAGGGTTAATTATCACTGCGCTAATGAAGCCAAGTATCTTACTCAGAATAGTAAACAAGATATAAGTTTAAAATAAACTTTTTTAAATTCTAGCTTTTATTATTACTTGTTAATAAAATAAAATGAAAAGTTAAAAACCAAAACTCGATAAGGTTGTGTTGTTTTATTGCGGAGTTCACCTACCAGCTTTAGCATCAGATCAGGCCATGTCATCATAATATTGCATTGTCACGCGATAAATATATGCACACAAAATTTCAGTTCAATCGAAAACCGTCAAATTTAACTTGCAAGATTTCATTACAGACACTGAGACAGGTGAAAGTAAATAAAAACTTGGTAAAAGCTTCTAACTCCTGTCTATATTAGACTATTGAGACCGACACTATTGAGTGTGGTCATCCGGTGAGATCATGACAGTACCTTTGGAAGGAGGAAAAAATCCAGAAAATAAATTATTAAACGCTATTCTTTAACCTATTCTACTTTTATAATTATTAGATACTATAATCTTAATATATATAAATTACGTGTCATGTTGTTTGTCCGCGATGGACTCCTAAACTACTTAACCGATTTTAATCAAATTTGTAAACCGTATGCAGTTTGATCCACCTTGAGAGATAGGATAGATATCATTTTAATTTATAACGCGTGGCTGGGTCAGCTAGTTATTATATATATTAAATACAATTACTTTGAGATACTTTTCTTACAGGATGGTTAGCCCTGGTTCATCATGAATATCGGTATCTACATATTAAACACTTGTTGAACCAATATTATAAACAACATTGTGGGTTAAAGTTTCATTATTCGATTTCGCAGCGGCGGGGTTCGAACAATAACAGCTCCCTAACCGATTGGCAGCACTTAAGACTGGTTAGTAGTTTTATCGTCCAATTAACAAGATTGGGCTTCTGGAACTCTTCGGGAGAAGACATGATCTATTAAACAATTAGAAAGGTTCAAGGGAGCAAAACAATATTATGGGCTGACATTTAATTGAACGCCATATAGTAAACGACACTTCTAGAGTTGAGATAAATTGATAATATTTCTAATTGATAAAAGGCTACCTAGGAAAAAGGGTTAGAATCGAAAAACTGATGTATATTGAAAGTAGTATTACCTGGTAGTATGGTAGGCACTATATGTGAATGCTACGGTTGAAATAAAGAACACCACGGATAGCAAAGACAAATTTATTCAAGCGAGGACATTTTATTTAAGGAAGCAACACTTTTAGATACTTAAAATTACTTTAATTTATTCAGGGTGGGTACTATCGCAGAACTTATATGAAGACTTTTCATATAATGTTTATTGTTCAGAAATAACATAACGGCACCACTAGTTTTACTGGTGTCAGATCGAATAAATAGAATAAAATAATAATACACATCATGACACACCATTGCGATTAAAGATAAATAATGGCTTATTATTGATAACAAAGCACGTTCCCGGTCTTTCCCGCTCACACTTTGACGTTACTTGTTTATGATATGTTCATTCGATTATAAATATCGTATCATACTAGGTCTGCAATACATGCTGCTGTTTGCAAATACTGAGCGAAGCAATTAGATTTTTGAAGAGTGATTATTCCTCGATGGTATGTCCAATTTCAAAACTTTTTTTGCACATTAGTCACGACCACGATGTGAGTTTTGGCGCCAAATTTCATCAATGTAGTATCAGCGGTTTGGCTGTGATCAGCTTTTGAATTTTTCTTTCGGTGATTATTCCTCCATGGTACAGTCTATATTTTTTTTACATAGTCATGCCAAAATTCGTTCGAATCGGTTGAACCGTTAAGTAGCAGGAGGGAGACAAGCGAAATTTGTGAGTTGCCTTAAAGAGAGATTCGCTCAATTAAGCCAATAGCCCTTTATCGTCATAATATTATGTCATCTAAAAAGTTTCTCTAATAAACTGGTCATAGCAATCCCTACAAGCTGATACAACGCCATTAAATATAAAATGTTCGTTGCTGAAACCCAGTCCTACAATATAAAATACCATTAGAAAACTTGAGTCGATAAAGTGAAAGCTCCATTCTTTGTCGTCGAAGATAAGTTTATTTTCTGGAACGATGGGACACAGTAGAATTTATAACGCAGTTTGCTTTTTCATAAAGTATACAAAAACTTTTCGTTGCAAATAAATGTTGTTTGATATTACATAGATATCACATACGATAGTTTAAAAGACACACAGAAGTTAGAAGCTGGATTAATTTTTTTTACCAAACCGATACAATTTTGAAAATCTTACGAACTATCCAAAAAAGCTGTTGTGTATTAAGATACGCACCAGATTTCTTCGTAAAATACCTACTAGACAAATTTTTTGTGACAATCATAAATATCAAAATAAGCGAGATTTCATAAGACATGTTTCGAATGATTGTGTAATAAGTAATTATTACTATCTTATTCAGCAATATCTACTTCAAATAGCTTGGTAATATCGTCGTGCGTGTCGATTCTGTAACCAACAATCTTACTGTCGAGCTTCGATAATTTGTAACATGCTTCATATTTATCAAATATCCTATTCGCCGTTGCAGAATAAAATGTCATGATGACTTTAATGTAGTACTAGACTACAAAGTAGCCACTAATGGATATTTCATTAATGCCAAACATTCGACTCGATTGGAACTTTACAGATTGGAAATGTTACAGACTCGACAAGCTGGCAAGCCAGTTATAATTATAATAAAATTGATTGATAGAATTAAGATGTCTCGACTGTCTTTAAGTTAGAAAACCCTACATACTCGTTCGAAATTCAAATTTTTGAAATGCATATATCGAAGTTTCAAACACCAATTTATTTTTAACATAATGTTAGTATCAACTTATTTTAGAAGTTTTTAATGTCTCAGAAAAACAGTTAGCTGAATATCGAAACCATTTTTTTATAAATGATTTTTTCACGATAATATTCTTTTGTAGGAGTTCTTAAGATCGAAGTAACCTTTTCCTTATTGTATTATAAAATCAAATTTATGAAAGGTGACCTATAAAGTAGTTTAAATTTTAAACTAGATACTACTCGTTATCCATGTACTGTGACTGCAATGTACGCACTGTTTACACGCGTCAGTCAAACGTCACATAACGGAACTTCGCCAATATAAATGTAAATCAAGCATCGAATGCGTCGACCAATATCCGAGAATAAATATATTCATTGCTGGAAGCTACCTGCGATTACATTGTTAAAGCTGTTTACTATGGACTTAGTACTATGAAAAATTGTTATCTCATACATCAACATGTCGTAAGGTAAGCTTTTCATATATGTTACTGTAAGCAAAACGGATATAGTATATCATACATTCAGTCCTATTGTCATATTTTTAATCAGAGACACTCGTTCGTGTTTATATAAAATAAACTTCTATCACTGTCATCATTTTCCTACTGAAGAAGAGTTGATGCTATTCTTCTTCTGCCGGACACCACATGGCACTCTTCTTCGTTATCAATCACTTACTTTATTATTTGAGCAATGTACAAAATAATTCTATATTATTTTTTACTTCACTAAGGGCCTATGCTTGGTGTTTCCCTACGCGATCGAATCAGAAATAAGGAGGTCCGTAGGAGAACAAAAACAGCCGACATAGATCAAAGAATTGCGAAACTGAAGTGGCAATGGGCAGGACACATAGCAAGGAGAACTGATGGCCGTTGGGGCGGAAAGGTTCTCGAATGGCGACCGCGTGCCGGACGACGCTCAGTGGGTAGGCCCGCTACGAGGTGGACCGACGATCTGGTCAAGGTCGCGGGAAAACGCTGGATGCGGGCAGCACAGGACCGATCGTTGTGGAGATCCTTGGGGGAGGCCTATGTCCAGCAGTGGGCGTCGTACGGCTGATATGATGATGATGATGATGATACGAGGCGTATTTTTTTAAGTATGTACCGCTTTCAAATTAAAAAAGGACGTGCTAAGATATCTCAATAATTTAAAAGCGGTTAAAAAGTCAGGAGACTTCTTTGAGGAGGGCATTCAAAAACTGGTACAATGTTATGACAAGTGCCTTAATATTGACGAAAATTATGTAGAAAAGTAGATTAAGGTACAGGCTTTCATGTAAAAATTATTGAGATATCTTGTCACGTCTTTTTTTTTTATTACAAAACGGTACTTACTTAAAAAACACGCCTCGTACAAGTTCAGATTCTCTCAGTCCTTCGTTTCTTTTAACGTGTTTACGCGTGCCTCATCGTGTAGGCCTATAACCCATGACTATGTACGAACTGACAATATTTTACATGAGCTACTTCAGAGTTGTTCTAAAGAATATGCAGGAATGACGCGTGCACGCGCATTTTGTTTGTTAAAGCGAACAATGTATCGCACGTGTGAGCTATTATACCAAAACAAATCGTAGAAGCTAAATACTAAGCATAACTGAGAGGGCCTCGAAGTCTTGACTGGATGACAGTGGATAGTCAGTCAGCTTTATTATTTTCGAAAGTGAATACACCTTTTTCTGTTGAGTTTTTATACCTTTGTCGCAGAAAAATACGAACGTTAGGTCTACAACGATAAAAGATACCTAACCTGGATCATTGGAATAATTAATCTTCTTTACTGTTGTGGACATATATTTTTTGTTGAGTTTGTAGTATTTCTTGTCAAATCCCTTTCGTTGGATTCAAACCCTGTACTGCTTTGATAATTCTTGTATCCTATCCTTAAGAGGGAACTCTTTTTAATTAACTTTTTGTGTTAACTGAATCTTTTTAGTCCAGGGTACGAATACTGACTATAAAATAGTTTATAGTAGAATATATGCTGAAATTGGAGAATATTAAAAGTCTATCCAAACATTTCTGGACAGTACCGAAAATGTAATTTAATTAAGGGTGTCACAAAACTTTTGATATGGCTAAGTATAAATAAATAACCGTGGAAATTTTGACCTTTCTATTGAACAATTAATGTGTTTTTAGTATGATATAAAGTTTCCATATTGGGCTCAGGTGGGCTATCATCCATTCTCCCTGTGCGATTCATCCATTGGGAAGTTCTTTACTCTATAGGAGACAAAATTTTATGGATGATGGTAATAATGTTTTAAATACTCCTGAAGGACCTTTCGTTTCCCATTTATAGATTGACTGATTATATGATGATTCATATGATGACAGTTAGTATATCACTTAGATATAATGTAACATTCGTTTAAGTTGAGGCCAAAATACAAACCAGAGAGTTTTACCAGATTACGCATATACGTTGAGTCAATGTTCTCATAATACATACCACTAGTAAAATAAGTAACAGGTGGTAGTTGCCGATAGTTGTCTCAGTAATTTCGTTTACCTCAACTCATTTTTAAAAATGTACATTTCCATAAGTATAATACGTCTTTACCTCTTCATAATAATATTAAATCTTTCAATAATACCAACAAGCCAAGCCCAAAATACGGGCTTCAAGGCTTGTGCTATGGATTCAAGGGTAACAGATACAAATGTATCCGTATCGTTACCATATTGTATATAAGATACATAAAAAAAATAAATAAAGATAGCCCCATGACCCAGGTATAAATGCTGGTATTCATCTCACAAACATCTGCCCTTTACGGGACTCAAATCCAAGATCCTAATCTTACTTCCTTATCCTTTGCAAATCCCTGAAAATTGCTATCAGAGCGCCTCAACTCGCAAATGAGTCTTAGTTTTATCCCATTTGTTGGGAAAAGGAAAATTGCTTCATTGCTTTCAAGCCGCGTGCGATAAATACATCTTTGACAGGGCCGACCCTTATTTATATATAGCAATGTACTATATTTACCTTTTACTTCCTCAAAGGTATATGCATCCCATGTGGTTCGTTTTCTTATTTTCATGTTACGTGTATGTATAGTTTATTCCTATTGCTAAGTAATAGAATGACTTAAATATCTCTTGATTTAACTAGAACATTATTTTTTGAAAATTTGAAAATTCAACACCATTGAATAAATACAAGGTTGCTACCGATGTATTTACTGTACATATATATCACTGAGCTCCTCCTAAACTGTAAGATTGATTGTGATTTAACTTTTTGTGTGTGTTTGGGTGGCTCTCTAATTGGTTTAAATTCACAGTTGGACCCGAATTATTTGGCCGTAAGTCGAATCAGATTAATAAGAGATCTTTAGTTCTTGATAGTATTACTAACTAGTTTGTAGTAAGATATTTTTATTTTGTTGGGAATCGAGATGCGATGATACGATCTAGGATATGACGATCTTGCCTAGAAGACACCTATTCACTTGTGCCTTGAATACCCCTTTATTGTATTTCTTTTTGTTTTATTTTAGAATTTTTTAATCTTGCGATGCGATATAGTAATTTAATTTTCTTTAGCCTAGAAAATCGGATTATTATAAAAATTAATAAAAAACATCAGCCACATTTGTCCAACCATTCCCAAGTTATAATGTTGCCATGGACAGTTTTTAATTTTTATTAGTATTTTAGATGTTTGTAATAAATGAGGTTTTTATAACTTTTAAAAGTATATTTCAAATAAATAACTTAGGATTACTATTTTTTATAGAAACATATGTCAATAGAAATGATGTATGAAGATCTAGACTCTTCACTTTAGCAGATTACGGAACAATAATGACACAACGATGGCGAACCTCGTGGAGCTATTAATCCTGCCCCACTGTAGTTTACATAGTTGACACGTCCTTTGGAACGTATGCCTCGTATGTTGGCATGTGTCCCGGTCTGTTGGCATATCCAACCAATCCGTTTAAAATTTCTTAGCATATCCAGTATATCCAATCCAATCACATGGATCAACTCATTTGACCAATCACCGACTCCGAGTCCAGATTTAATAAACAGTTTCAAATGTTAGCTGGAAATACCTCGTGTTTAATACAAATGAATTGGACTAGTCCGGATATATTAAGAAGCTATAGGTATACTAACTGTGTATATATATATATCTTTTATATATCTTTTTCAGAAGAATACAGAGTAACTTCTATATATTTGTTTCAGATTCAACATTTTATCATAAATAATAATTACATTTTACAGTTGCATTTTGATAACAACACAATATCTGTTTTTTAGTGGTTGTTACATAATGAAGGTCCATAGGGAAAGAAAAACAGTATATGAGGACTTTCCATAGAATTGATAATAAATAATTTTATTTTATTTTTTTATTTATTTAACATAATTAAACGGGGTAAACCCAATTACATAATTATGAATAGCATTGTTACATTATTCATCTATTTTTTTTAATAGGATCTAGGGTTGTCAACAAAGACGTCAAACTCTGGATAAGCCACAAGGAGCGCGTTTAGTGCCCGATGCATGCGAAACAGCGGTGATTGCTCGCGATATAATAGTCATAAGTGGGAAGCATCTTTGTACACTGAGATGACTTCGTAGGTTTCATCTTGCCTGCCATTCGGAGGATGTCGGTTGATGTCTAATTTGTGCCTAGGCATCGCCCGCCGGAGAAGGGGCCCGTAGCGGACTGCCTGTCCAGCCAGTGGTGCTTCCAACAAACGGACCCACAAGGCTGCAGGACAGTATGAAGGAACAACGACGAGTTTTAGTGGGTACCTTCGATCACCCACTGGGCTTCGTCGTTGTCGTTTTCGGGTGGGTGACCGTAGCAGCGGAGTATGCATAAGGCGCATTCCTCGACGAAAAGAAAAAAAAAGAGGCTTCATCTTGCCTACCCGTTTTGTGAAAGCACTTCAAGAGGTAAAAAACTACAGCAGGTTTAAACGTATCCCATAACTATAGATATTTTTTGTACGAGATCAGACCTGGGAAATCTAACCAATGGCTTTACGTGGCTTTTGAAATACGACGGAGATAATATTTTTGGTCGCCCATCCGACGAGCAGCCATTGCTGTTTCTTAACCTGCGCATGCACAATCATAGGCCGACCGCTTTATCCGTTACATCACTGAAATCCTTTATATACCCAGAATTTTATATAGTAGCTGTTTATCATTTAGGCACCAATTCGCTTTCCCTGACTTCTACTCACTTTGGGAAATGAAAATAAATGAGGTACGAGCATAGTGATGGTGTCACGTGCAGTATCGCGTGTCATACCCGGGTGTTGGCAGTTCCTTTACAGGACGCTTTGTTGTCGCACCCGAGCACCGGAAAATAATTGAATTTTACTTATTGCTTTCCGACACGACGCTGGCTTTTCAGCGGCCCGTAGTTTGTTATTGTTTTCTCTGTGATTTTTAATTAATTCTCTTTATTTTGTAAATACAATCAACATATGAGTTCGATGCAGTGAAATCGCAGCTTTCTATTCTGTAAGAGCATATGGTTAAGTTGGCTGTAAGCTTAGCAGTGTAATAGAGTATATAATATCCAGTCGAGCTTTTTTCTAGTGTGGCTACTGTTTTAGACTAGGCTATTTCAGAGGTCAAGTACTCTCATACCAACGATAAATGTAACAGCAGTTGCTATATTGCCTTTTTGGTGCGATTTAGCTACGATTTCCTTCCAAATGATGTTTTTCTAAGAGTTATCTGACCTAAAATAAAACTTTAAATTTCTTTTCCGAAGAAAGAAGACAGCGCCGTAGATTCAAATTACAAATAACGGCATTTTATCGTGAATATACTACTAGACTAATTCAAACGAAGACTGGCAAATGCTGGTCGGATGACAGCGTCCCTCGAAAAAAATTAACTTTTTTTAAAAGTGGAATAAAAATTATAAAGGGTTTGTGCACTTATTAATTCTTGGACCGGTTAGATTTTCTCGTTAAAAACTCAGTGTCTTTGAGACGTACTTTAAAATATATGGGTCACTTAAAATATATTGGATAAATTATATTATACTAGCGGCCCGTCCCGGCTTCGCACGGGTGGACAAAATTCTTTAAATTTTTTCTATTTTTAAATATTTATATTAATTTATACGCCATCTAGCGTCCGGTAGACGAATTACTTGCGGTTAACGAGTTGCTATGGTAACGCATATACAATGGAAAAAGAGCGGACAGACAAACACACATACCACTGTGATCTTAGATTATAGATTTCAGACCAATAAAAATGTTGTATGCGGTTAATAAAATTTAATGATCTAAAAATGCAAACAGTACCCTTGTCAACATGAACAAGTTAAGCTCATTAACCGTAAAAGTATAGAAAGGTTAATTGAATGACATATTTGTTTGTATAATTTCTGAAGGTTTATTGCTCATTGTGTATTTCTTGTTTCTTTTAAAATAGTATTAACATACAATTTAGATATACAACAGAGGCTTTAGTGTGAGTTTGCGCCTCGATACTCGATATCGTTTGCGTAAAATATTACTATGGATTTTTGTATGGATTTTAGCGGTAACCATCAGGAACTACGAATCTTCATAGAAATTTTTAAGGCGTTATCGAGTATCGAATGCGTAAACTCGCACTTAGGCATCTGATGTACTATCGAGGTCTCTCGTGCCTTACCACTTTGTAGAAATATTCGTTTGAACTGATCGCATCGGACACGCCCACACGACCCATACCTATCCCTAATTGGCTTCGTATTTTACTACGATTTATACTACGGCCAATCATAAAAAAACTAGTTTTAAAATTGCCCTCGATGTCAGTACTGTCAACTGTCAATCTGCTTTACGCGTTCGTGGCTTGGATGAATGGAGCGGGGCGTGGCCTGAAGCGACAAGCATCGCGCAGTGTGCAAGCGACTTTCGACTTAGGACTGATAAGGCGCCAGAGGCTTCGATAGTACATTGGTGGAATGGGGATTGTCAAGTTTCATTAATACGTATGATTTTCATGACTACATTTCAAACATCAAGTAAGCACATCATTTTTACTTTACTTTATTTTTACGTTTGATTTACTTTTATTGTCTAAGGATCTCGATGGTTAGCAATAGTTGGCTCATTCGTCCTGTGCTTGTTAAAGCTAAGCAATTTTCGCAAAGACTAGGCATCGGAAGGATATCTAAAATTTCAGTCTCGAGATACTTAGTGCTACAAGAAATAATTCTCGCTATACACTTTGCACTAAGCCCGCGAGATGGGTAATAAATGACCGATTCTATATAACCTTTGTTTCTATCTTTAGAGAAAACCTTTGCCTTAAAATTGGGCACGTCAATACTTAGATGACGACTATTTCTAATATTGATATTGTGATAATTAAACAAACTCGCACCATGATAGTCAAAACATTTGCATTTTCATTACAAAACATACGGTTCTATACGTATGGTTGTATGTAAACGTGCTCTGGTCATTAGGCCAACTCATAATCTGGAAAGGGCACAATTTGTCGTCCTTTATACTCTAACTTGTGGTAATTATAACAACAGTCATTACTGAGGACTATAGGCATCGTTTCCTTAATTAACACCTTTAATAAAAGCTCTTAATTGGTTGCTGTTTATTAGATTCCCACTTAATTATGTATAATGATTGTTACGTAATTAACTTGTTGAATATTTTAAAACTTGGAGTTTATTACAAAGACTCATATTTGTAATTGTGTAATGCTCGTTTTTAGTCTCGAATTTAAGTTCTTGACAGTATTTCTGTATAAATAATTATCAAGTAGTTTAAATACAGTTATCGTGGGTATATCAAGTTAATAGCAGCTTTAGAAGAAAGTTTTTTAATAGTGATATGCTATTTTTAATAAAATTACCTCACTCGTTAAATGTACTAAATTCAGTGTAACTATGCCAGCCATCCATTAACAATGTTCTAATGTCTTTTATAGATTAGCCTTTTTTCCATACAACTTGTATTTTACTTATTATCATCAATCCAACTCTATTTAGTAACGAATACATCTTACGACGTAATGCTTATCAATCTAAAACAAAAGTAAGTTAAAAAACTCTTTTAGAATGAACAAAAACTATGCTATAGTATGTTACACGTACTTATTCAGGCCATAATATAACAGTGAGTAATTTCTACGCAACGTTACAAGGATTTATTTTAGAACTCGACCTGTTGCGTGTTGCTTTTCACGTGATTCCTTCAAGTAAATAGTATCGCAGAAAAATGGCATCAGCACCATTGAAATAGGGTTCATTTTGCATGAAATATAGAGTGTATAAAAAGCCTAACTTAGATGAAACATTGAGGGTAAACTCAATTTCGTGATGCGTCAAACGATATTACCCAATAGAAGGGAGGAAAAAGCTCTGCCTTTTAAAAGACCCTTCATATTCATGACGTAGATTATGATGGAAATGCCCCAGAATCTTGTTTATTTTCTTTTAAATATAAGTAGCTGTAACCATTCTAATCCCTTTCACCAAAAATCAATGAGGGCTGCCTCTTTTGTTTTAATTAAGATTTCCGAACCTTTTTAAATTTAGACTTGCATTCATATAAGTGCTCGAGGCATATAAAGAAATGATATGTAGAAATCTTTTCCTTGATTCTTACACGGATCACGATCAGCAATTAAAAATACAAATACTTATGTTTTTTTTAAATTAATTTATTTTAATGAGCTATCAAATAACTTTTACGGTTTTAAAACTAAACGAAACCAAAACAAAGACTTTTCGACGAGCTTTAAAAATAATTACAGTTTTAAATTAAAAGTTATATTTAAAATTTTCGACTTCTTCTTGAAATGATCACTTCTTGGATAGACAGTTTTTATTGTTCATATAACAACTAAATTGGGGAAAGATTTTATTGTAAGTGAAGCTGAAATGACCGGCAAAAAATTTGAAGACTTAAGTAAAGTTTTGGGGTAAACATTTCGTGTCCAATTACTGTCTTTTTTAATATGAATTTTCATATTTTTAAAATCACATAAAACTGAAACATAAATATTGGAAACAGGAGTACTATTAAATTATTGTGTAATCAAACGTTGAACAAACTCGTGGGGTATTAGATTTACATCACATATTAATTCCCTTGGGTGGCTTCAAGACATCCTTCCGTTCAAAACTAAAATTAAATTATTGAGTAATCCTTTCTAATTCCCCTGCTCAACTATACCCATGTTTGTTATTTTGATGTAGAAAATAACAAACATGGGACCTAAACCGCTGGAACTGCCTAACGATTCGTTCTCTATCCTGGCTTTACTGTTCTGGAACTAATTCCTTCCAGCCATATAAAATTGTCATTTACCCATTTTCTTCAAGTTCAAACTTAAAGAATATTTTCGCACGCAAATAATATAATATAAGCATATTCCGTATGTCTATGTCTGTTATCTATACCAATATTATAAAGAAGTAAAGTTTGTGTGTTTGTATATTTGTTAAATTGTAAGGGGTAATCTCGGGATCTACTGAACCGATTTTAAAAATTCTTTCACCATTAGAAAGGCACATTATTACTGAGTGTCATAGGCTATATTGAATGCTAGAAAAAGATTTAAAGAATTTTGTCCACCCGTGCGATGCCGGGACGGCCGCTAGTATATTATATGTACGTATTTATTCCGTTTTGTATGAATGTTGTTTATGTTTTTGTATGCATTTAGTCTATGCATTACAGTGTTTAATGAATTAATTTAAATGTTTTATTTTCCATCATTATCACCTTCCTATCTCTGCACTTTATGTCACAAGCTCAATTTTGTGATCCTAATAATAGGGGTTAAAGTATGAAATTGCCGTTTTATTGCAATAGGTTCTTTGAATTGACATAGAATCTTCATGGTTTGAGGTTTTCGAATGAAACTTTTTTTAAATGGTTTCTATGATGTTCTTTTTTTAAAAAATGTAAAACATTTGAATATCGACTTTCAATTGTTTTTGTTATTCAATTTAGACAAGAAAGATGGATACTGCGAAAATTCGAGTTATTTTTGAATACGAGTTCCGACGCGGAACTAACGCGGCAGAAACAGCCCGCAATATCAATGCTGCGTTTGGAGAGGGGTCTACTAATGAACGCACCGTGCGATTTTGGTTTAAACGCTTTCGTGATGGAAATTTCGACTTAAAGAACGAGCCACGAGGAAGACCGCCCACACAGGTAAATAACGATGAATTAAGAGAGATAGTGGAAGCCGATCCTAGTCAAAGTACCCAGGAATTAGCGGCATGGTTTAACGTTACCTTACCCACAATATTGACTCACTTGCGTCAAATCAATAAAATAAAAAAATACGAAAAATGGGTGCCTCATGATTTGACTGATCTGCAGAAAGAAACGCGTGTTGAAACTTGTGTTGCCTTGTTGAACCGGTACAGAAATGAAGGAATATTGGATCGAATTGTAACATGTGATGAAAAGTGGATTCTTTATGATAACCGGAAAAGAAAAATGCAATGGCTGACCCCAGGTCAAATGCCACAACAGTGTCCTAAAGCAAAACTTACCAATAAAAAGGTAATGGTAACTGTTTGGTGGTCTCAGCATGGTGTTATTCACTATAGTTTTCTCCGATCTGGTCAAGCAATAACGGCAGATGTCTATTGTGCCGAACTCCGAACCATGTTGACAAAACTAGCAGTAAAACAGCCCCGACTCATGAATCGATCTTCACCATTATTGCTCCACGACAACGCGAGACCTCACACAGCACGAGAAACCATTTTGACCCTTCAGGAACTGCAGTTAGAAACCATTCGTCATCCTCCGTATTCACCAGACCTTGCTCCAACGGACTACCATTTTTTTCGTGATTTGGACAATTATCTACGTGACAAGAAGTTTTCTTCCCAGGAGGCAGTACAAAATGCTTTCACACAGTTTGTGCAGTCTAGATCGTCGGAATTCTATCGCAAAGGCATTAATGACCTTCCCATTAGATGGCAGCAATGTATAGATAATAATGGCAACTATTTTGATTAAATAAATTTGTTAAAAATTTAAAAAATAAACAATATAGATTTTCAGTACAAATCGGCAATTTCATACTTTAACCCCTAATATATATCTTTGGTATATCTTTGGTAGGCTGGAAGAGATCTCTCTTAGATTTAAATGAGCACATAATTTTTATTCATATTTCTGAATCCTGTATTTCAGGCAATATGAGCTCATAATTACAAAAGCTTGGCTTTCCGTAAAAATAATTCTAGTAAAGACTCACTATATATAATATTTGGCTTTCTTTTGATAAAATGATGAAACAAAAGATTATCAGTAAATGTTATAGATAAAATATGAATTAAAAAGAAATCAAGGTTGTTATACAACTGGGTTCTTTTAGGAGTATTGTAAAGGAATATGTCATTAAACAAAAAAACAATTTATTTTAAATCACTGCTGCGGACATTATTATTATTCAAGAAGCGTGAACAAGCAAGATAGTGAAATAATACAATAATGGAATAAATTAATTTAATACTTCAACAAACAATGGTTTTCAGTACGTAAAGATAACATTCTAAGATCCAAATAGAATACAACAAATCGTTTTGAGCGACAGCATCACCAAATAAATGGTAGATTCCAAGACACGACACCCTTCCTAAATTTGTATTTAAATTAAAGAAGGAGGCGAGCCATCAACATCAAAAGTTAATGAAGATTTATTTGGATCATCCCGAGAAAAAGTGGCGAAATTGTCTAATTCTTTTAAAAGTCAAAGTACTCATCTTGTGAGCAATATAGACGCATAAAAAGTTTTTTCTATAGGAAATATTTCTCAAAAAGGAAAATCTTTTTAAACTTGAATCATAAAGCATAATCAGTTTGGTTTTAGTTAAATTGTCGTTAAGTTGCGAAACTTTTTTTAACAAATTGTCGTTTTTTTATAGGATCTGGTTTCCCTATTTCCTAAAATATCTATATAATAGTATACCTATCACCACGATGGTCGCGGTCGTCAAATTTCCACAGGCATAATCTTTACGCCGAAACATACTAAATTGTAAAAGTAGTCATTTGTAGAAGTGGCCTTAGTATGAAGTAGAAGTAATAATAGGTAGAAGTAACTACTTGCACCTACAGGGGGTTACACTTAGAAGTGGTAATTTCTCATCCAATCCTGTACCAAAAGCAAAAAAGGAAGTGTAGTCTATTAACGGAGCACGGAGAAGACGATCATGTCACTCTTTTCTTCATCTTTTCATCACTTACACAGCTTATAAATACAATACAAAAATTACTTTATTAAAAACACCACATTGAGGTAATAACAAAACAATAGGAAACTTAAAATAGTGTTACAATGGACGGTCTTATCGCTCAAAGCGATCTCGACCAGACAACCTTTGGATATACATATAAGCACTGGAAGGAAGCGTAATGGAAGGTTTCGCAAGCTAACAACGGGCGGTTAAACCTCTGTACGTAAGCTCTTTCCATGTGCGAGTAAAAGCACTAGACCTGCTCATCTTTGACGTCCCTGATAATCCGATCACACGGGCCAATGTCCCTCTGATTCCTCCCACACAATTCAGACACATGCAGTGTGCATGTGGTAAGTAACTAAAATGTGGTATCTGCACACCATACTCGTAAGTCTCGACCTAAAATAACCAATCTGCTAATTCGCGCTTTTAGTGCAGTGGTTAAGTGGCTAGGCGCTTATCTACTTGAGGAAACCGCGTATTATAGCCAAAGTCTGAGCCTTTCGGGGCGCCTTATAGCACCCCGTGGTCTCTTTCCATCTGAAATGGAATGAGCGCCGTCCATCTGGAAAACCACTACCGTAGCTCGCTATTCTCTGCTTGATGTCCATCTAAGGATTTCGCCACCACAATTAATATGACTTGCTATGGCGGTCATCTGCAACCCACAGCAATCACGCACCAGAAAATATATTCCACGCAATATAAAAAGAGTTAGCCTTTAACATTATTATCATTGCCTTCATATCGTTAATTCCAACTAAGTTTTAACTAAGATTTCTATGCAAGTTCTCACTTAATAGTGTTAAATGTACTTTATGTTATATTGTTCTGAGTTCCTTTACTTAAAAAAAATACCGTATTGAACGTTGCGTGTTTTCCAAATACTAAAAGCTTTGATTCATTCACAGATTTAAGAAACGAAAAATTTGTTTCTTTTCTTAAATATAATTCTTAACATTTTTACCTTATTGTATAATACCTACCTGATTGATGCCTTTTTTCTATAGTAATAAATCAAAACGCTAGGCTTCTTGCCAAAATTTTAATTTTTACCATAGTACCCTACAGAAGAAATCGAATAAGCATTTTCAATGCTAAGAAACAATGTTACTGATACCACTTTAATTTTTAGGCTACTTCAAAATACGGACAAAATATTTAGAAATAGAAACGACAGTCATTATCAGAGTAAGCCATTAAGGGTCTTCCGGTCTCCGTCAGTCGATGACCTCGCATTGTAATATTTGTAAATGGTAACCCTCTGATGATAAGATGGCTTTTATAGATAGCTGAAACCCAAGGTACCTCGTACTTTGTCGAGTCTTTAGTTAACATTTTTGTCGCGTTTCTTGAAGATATGTATTATTTATATGTAATACGAATTAACTATCAAATGAAACGTCTCAGAACTTTAATACATAGATATGTATGATTTTCAAATGTAGAACAATAACGCACTATTACGAATTTCCAAGTGCCGATGAAATCAATTAATTTTTGTTACGCGGACTACTACGAACTAACTCTCAAGTCTATCCTGTGATTTGCATATTACAGGGACTGCTTTTATAAATGACAGACTTTGGGAGTTAGAGATTAATCCGATGGTTCTATCAGAAGGTAGTTAAAAAAAATAATCTTCCTTATGAGAATATAAGAAAACCTAAAAAACTTTTTCTTCAACGAACAGAAGCAAGTTCTTTTTTCCTTAGAATTATTTTACCACTACAAGTTGTATATTAAATCTTTTTAGTCTTATTTTAAAAATTAAAACTTGTTGGCAAATTGTCCACCTTTCGAATTCCAATTCCATTCGTGCAACGAGGATTCAAACCATTTGTCGATATTTTGGTAACAATTGTCTTGCTATATTATACGTGAAAATAGGTCAACAAAATCAGAAAATTAGGATCCTGGTCCAGAAGGGATAAATTCACCACCCTTAAGGCGAAATATTTTGACACGGACAAATTATTTGAGAGGTAAGGTATAGGGGCCGCCGCCCAGTCATCCCGCACTCGTCGCGCAGTTCATTTCTCTTGACGACAGCGCTACGATACTGTATAAAATATTTTACTGTTTTAACTTGCATTCAATTTCAAATATGATTTATGTGAGATTATAAGAGCTCCAAAGCATAAGAGCTAGTCTCTTAAAAATTTTAAGAAACAGAAAAAGACAAAGTTTCGACATTTCCATTTTTAAATAAAATTTGATTTCTTCACCGGCCTTATAGTCCGTAAAAAAATATTGTGAGGAAAAAACCTTTACGCAAAAACTGTTGCTCTACCTACCGCTTCGTTGTATCTCCTTTACATTAAATCTCTCTCTCTCTCTCTCTCATCAAACAAATTCTTTACGATCTTTAGGCATCTTCATATTCCCAGACATCCTCCGCCTCTACCTTAAAGTATCTCCGTTATAGATTTTTACGGATATTTTTTTATCATTTTCCACTATAGCGTTTCAGATTGCCATACAGTTGTAGTTTATAAAAATAGCTATGATTTATATCTAAAGGAATTATAACAAAAAATAAACTTAAGCGAGACCCACATCTTTACGCAATAGGGTTCGAGTACCTACTCTTCGAATTTGGTCTGTCACGATCCCAACTTCTGAGAAAAGTTGATTTTTTTTCTATATCAATTCTTTAGATTTTAAAAATCCAACAGTGAAATAACAATAGATATAAGAGGTATGCTTTTGTTGTTTTTCCAATGGGGCACGAAGCGCCCTCTTGTTGATTTATGAAGGAATCTTGGTATTTCAGCGTGGGAATAGAAGGCAATAGACGCTCTCTTAAAAACAATCTACACAGCCATAAATATTGCGTTTGGAACGAAAAACTGATATCGCTGAATTGGTAAATTCTGTAACATTACTCTTTACAATGTTTAATTAAATCTTCTTAAAACTTTAAAGCTATCCCTAATATTTTCCATTTATATATTATTTATTTATACGAATATGACAGACGTCTGTCCTGTCCAATGTTAGCCTGCTTGCTAACTATTAAAAAAAATCAGTTCGTCATAAATGACAAAGATCCTGCGTACAAATTGCAGTGCCATATTCCGGATCCTATCGTGAATATGATCCTATGTATATTCAAATACACATTTGCTGAAAAAAACATCAAAATCATTAACATGACTGAAGACCTAATATTTAAAAATATTTAGACTTGAAAGTTTGTATGAAATATCGTTCGCGTTATGACTCTTGATGCCTTCAACTTCGTTAACCTATTAGTATATTCACTAGTTGGGCATAGGCTTTCCTTATGGATGAAAACACCATAAAACAATGAATCATAAAATAACGCGCGTTCTCAGAGCGAACTGGTACTAATGACTATACATGCGGGTAGGAACCACATGTTATTGTGCTTCTAAAGCACACATGAGGCCGACGTTTTTAAATTTTTGTACATCCATCCACGCAATCATAGATTGGACGTTTTAACCGATTCGTTGCTGATGGCACGTCTGTCGTGCCATCACTTTCTTTTGTGTGTGGCGATAGCCACTGAACTCGTGTCATTTTTAAATCGATGATAACTCCTTCAAATTAAGTGTTAGGGAAATCAACCCAGAATAAAACTATCTTCATTTTTCACATAAATCAAGCTCGTAGCCATCGTTTCTGGTAATTGTATGTAGCAACGAATCTGTTAACCGCTGAGCTATCAAACTATTATTTAATTCAATACAAAGTTAAGCAAGAACTTATGTGTTAAATTGAGCTATCAGCTTAGTTAAAAACGTGTGTAAAAACTTAAATTCTACGCTCGATTCAAAATATAATAATTAAGAAACATAAAAACAAGAATTTATTTCCTGTCTTTTCACATAAATAGTAAAAAAGTATTCTAACGATAGCAAATAAAACCACTATCTACCAATTTAATGCTTAAAACATGTCGGAGGCAGCTATAGGTAGCAAGGTGTAATATAATTCGGTTTGTGTTGAACTCATTGTCATGACGACCGCTGACCGGAATCAAATCGTTTTACGTTTATTGCTTCAGGTGTCAAAACTACTATAAGGCAAGACAACTTTGACTCACAACGCCTTAAACGTCTTCACAAATCATTCGACTAAATTATACCTTTGATTCCCATTTACACTATTTATACTCGATTTTTTTAGTATGCTTTTGTTTTAATAAATATTTTATTGGGAAAATGTGTAAGTTTTTTATGAATATGAATTACGTATGCATAAAAACTCAAACGCTTTATTATGTAGTAATTCCGGAAACGGATCGGATTCCATAGCCGTAGTAAGTAGTACATCGCAAAGGTCTTTAGAGAACTCAGTTCGCTTGGTTCAAAGCTGCTGACAAACCGAAGTCTCAACCCCTGCGCTACAGCCGCTAATCGGGTAAATATTAGTTTTGTCAAAATGACAATTATTAAAGATAATTGCTTACTCATATAGACATTTTAGGGGTCAGACAACCGATCCGATTCATAGGATAACATCTAGGCAATGTATATAAAAAGCCTTCAAGAAAACTAAAGTTATATTCTTTCTTTCGGGGCTTTGGCATGCCCAGTAGCGCTCTCTGGAGAGATAACGAACTTTAACTCGTGGTCTTGTACACGCTCCAGACACCACACACTTCTACACTGAATAGTGTTCTTGACTACACCAGATACTATAGTGTAATTTATAGATAATACAAAATAGCGATTCTTTCATGAAATAATATTTAATTCATGTGATGATGAATGTAATAATTGTACATTCCTAACACACATGAGTAATCTACGATTGTGCGTTATTACAGGTTTAACTCAATATTTATTAAATTTATGCGACATGAGAAGAGCATTTTACCATATTATACTGTTTTCATCGATTCATAAGAATAAGAGGAGTTCTCATCAATTAGTTTTTTAATCTGGTTTACATTCATTTGAACAATATACATATGGCACAGCTTGCTAAGAAGCTTATTGAAAATATTACACTTATTTATTAATTAGAAACAATTTTACGGTAAAACTAAAATATAACATGGTTTAAATTTAGAAGGTTCCTTTATTTGTGAATTTATAATAAAATAAATTTTTAACGAGGACTTATTAGTAGTTAAATAAAAGAAACTAAATAGTTCAGAACCAGGATATGATCTAGGATTGGAATACTTTTCAAGATAAATCAGGCGAGGGTTACGTAACTTTATTACTCAATTCCCGTGGCTACCTTTGGCTCCATCATTTAATTAGACCCATATCATAATAATATTGCATTGTCATTCGATTACTAACATCCTAACGTTTCGACTGACGTGTCCATATCAGAATAAAACACTTTTTTACGGATTTTTGCGCATGTTTTATTTTATATTTAATATTAAATATAAAATAAAACATGCGCAAAAATCCGTAAAAAAGTGTTTTATTCTAATGTGTAATGTGCGCGGAAGTGTAAGAACTAAATGTGTCCATATCACTTTTTAATCATACAAGTACTACTTTTATTGATGTAAAGAGATAGTATAAAATTATCATAACAATACTCTAGACTATGCATTCGACGATTTGTTTAGAATATTATCTTTTAAACTCTCAAGTAGGTACGAAATTGCCTTATTCGTAAAGATGCTTAATTTATTTTTGAAAACTAAGTAAGCGTTTGTTCCCGAGTTAAGCTCAAAAACAAATCTACAATCTAAGATCACAGTGGTTTGTGTGTTTGTCTGTCCGCCCTTTTTCCGCTTTTTTTCCATTGTATCAATAACGTTACCATAGCAACGCGTTAACCGCAAGTAGTTCGTCTACCGGACGCTAGATGGCGCTAACGGAAGAATATTTAATAAAAGACTTTAAAGAATTTTGTCCACCCGTGCGAAGCCGGGACGGGCCGTTAGTACTTATACAAAAACATAATGCCTACCTTGATTCATACCTATTAAATGAAATAACATTTTTAAAGCGTGTTACTCACTTAATCATCTACGTACTTAGATGATAAAATTATCATTATCATTACCTGAAAAGAGAAATATTCAATTTCTTTGTTAACTTTCCTTTTCACAGGTTTTTATTTTTGGCATTATCATTATATCAATGCATTTAATTTTATTAACTTTTTATCCTTGGTAACTTGTAGTTAAAAATAGCAAATTTAAATAACTACCGAAAAACACGAATGGCGAAAAATAATTTCGTTCTTTAGCCATTCTCGTTATAAAAGTTGGAGCGTAATACTTTGTTTGGACAGGATAAGACTGTCTACAAAGTAAAAAAAGCGGAGCTAGAGTAATCATTCAGAAGATTTAGGTAAAAAGGTTACTTTCAGTATAATTCGCAGTAAGAAGAAGCTCTAGTATATTTTAAAATTAAGAAATCAGTTTCGACAGTAAATGTCAAATGACAGTTACAAGCGGTTATATCTTTATTAAGACTCCACAGGGCGAAGGCACTGTAGCGCCACTTTAGTAATAAGGACTTCATTCAAAGAAAAAAAATTAAAAATCATACGCCAACACGTCACGCGAGTCACTGATTGTTAAGCATAAATTTACGTGAAGCTCTGATCAAATTTCATTACAACTAAGGGTTAATTTGAGAATAGGCGGTCTTTGATTTAATCACTCAGTGATAATTAGATATAGCATATTTTTAAATGCTGTAACTAACCCATTAAAAGTAGTTCTCTGAAAACAAAAGAAGATTATACTTATTGTTATAAGCTAATTGTCTACCAGAAAAAAGGTTTTATATCAAAAAGAGCTTTTAAAGCATTAATAATTGGATGACAAACGCCCACAAATTTAACCAAACACATTAAAAAAACTCTTTAGAATTATACAAGACAGAGTAAATGCAATAAAAATATTATCCCATTAAAACTATCTTATTATTTGTGCGGGACTGGAGCCTGAAATAGGTTTTAGCAAAATCTCTAATACAAGTCACCAGAACTAATAAAACATTTTTTATCATTGACTAGCTGACCCGGCCACGCGTTGCTATGGTAATGTTTATTGATTATAAAAACTGTTATTCTTAGGCTTATGGTAACTATGGTAACTATATATGGTAACAAAACCACACACACAAAGTATTATCATAATATAATTAGGATTATCTATTTTAATTTTATTTGTGTGCATGAGTTTGATATTTACTAAGAAAATTGCGTCCGCGTCTAATAATGTATTAGCAATAAATTGGATAGCAAAACAAAAATAGCAAAACTTAACTGGAGGCAGCTCGATATTACCAAAATTTTGTATACGCTAATCAGCTGTGTGATCCGGCGTACCGCTTATGAAATATGATCAAATGTCACGAAACACGGCACATATGGCACTAGGTATGGTCAGCAGGAATAATAATAAATAATTTAAAAGTCATTAATTTTGATTACAGATTTCTTTGTAAAAAAAATGGTACAAGCACAAATGTTTTAAAAATACTAGGTAATCTGGGACGCGACCCGTTACAGTTTACTGGCTAAATTGGTCTTAAAATCTTATCCGCTTATTTAGTTATCAAACACTTATTATATATAATTATTTCATTTGAAATTTATTCAACTCCACATGTTATTTAGACTTTCATGATGTAGAAAACCATATAAGAAATATAACCACAATATCTATTAAAAGAGTACACTCCCCACAATAAGCTGTTTCGTGGAAACATTATTAGTGTACGGAATTATAACAGATAACATATTTGAATAAATGTAAGCAAACATAAAATAATTGATTTCTTGAACAAATTCATATACGCATATGCAATCAAAGAATATTGTACTGTACCAGGCAACTCAGAAAGTTTCAGATGCCCTGGCAGACTATAATTATTACAAAAAAGGATTATTCATTCAACCATTGTTCGAATATTCGATTTTCTCTTCACAATTTTTGCACAATCTCACCAAAGCTTTTAGCAGGCCCGTATGAAAAGTTGCTGTTACATGATAAATAAATTTAAAGCAAGCTCGTTTTAGCGTATTTACTACGTTGTGACTAGTTGGCTTTATCAATACGATTCAAAAACAAAGAGTCAGTTAACTCTCTAACAGTTGGCTCTTACAAAACGATGCCTTCCAAAGTTAACCGATTCGTTGCTAATGACACGCCTGTCGTGTCATCACTTTTCTTTGCGTGTGGCGTTAGCCACTGAAACCGTGTCATTTTTAAATCTATAATAACTCCATCAAATCAAGTTTTAGAGAAATCAACCCAGAATAAAACTTTCTTCATTTTTTACGTAAATCAAGCTCGTAGCCTTCGTTTCCGTAATTGTGTGTAGCAACGAATCGGTTAAGCAATTCAAAATCATAGGGATTTTTTTTATTCACTTAGAAAACGGAGTATTTGATGTCATTGTCATTACAAAATCTAGGTCATACTAGTGCTGACTACTACTACGTACACTAATGTATTATGCACTAACGTTTGTTTACAAAATCTAGCGAAAATTTACGCTGTAATTTGATTGTTCGAAAGAAACATGCGTAGATTTATACGAGTGGCGTATGAAATAAAGAGATAGCGAGCCTGCGTGGTTTTGGCTCTTGCGACGGAATACGACTGCTTAAAAAACAACAATCGAAGGGAGTTGGAAGTATTTCAGAGCGAATTAAAGATTTCATCTAAAAAGCGACATTAGCGAGTTATTGCACTTTTATGACCGTGCTTTACCTATGCGATTGGAAAATTATGGTAGAATTTGAGAGTTAATTCCTGTCGGCAAGTATATTGGATGACTGAATAAATAAGCAAATTTTTTCGGTAAAGTCTTACTAAACTTTTATATTGACTAACCAATACCCACATCACGTGATATTATAAGTAATTAGGAAGACATGAAACTGAATATAAACATTATTCAAAAACAATTAAAACAGACGATAGTAAGCTCAATAGAAACTATATCAAAATTGCACTAAGCCTTCCTTCGGGACACTATCCATCGGCAAAGTTTGCATTCTTAATGAAAAAGACTAATTCAACTAATTTCATTACTTGTGATACAGATACAGACAAAATAGAAGATGTACAACATATGCTAATGGACTGTGTCAAGAACAGGGCCGAGAGGGAGCCACTGTTTGAGGAGTTTCATCTAAATAGACGAAATGTAGGTTTGGTGCAAAACATCTTGGCAGAACCGAAATCTGACGTAGCTAAAAAATTATTCGCTCTAGTGAAACTGACCGAACAGTGATTCCTTTTCGTCTATGTAATACTTTTGTGTCCAAATTCTAAGACATTTGACATGTAATTGAGAAGATATGATGGGGCTGACGTGTCCATGTGGCATGTAAAAGCCCCGAATTAATAAAGATAAAAAAAAAAACAATTTAAACAAGTTCTTTGAAAACATCCATTATTTTGAACCTACCGCTTATTCAAGATGTATTTTAACTGATAAGAAGATATGGCGCGAGTAACTTGTTATCTTTAACAGAAAAAACGACCTTTGCAGTATTATATATCGTGACCATACACAAAACAATATTATGCTAATTGCAATAAAAGAAGCGTTGACTTTGTAAACAACGATAAAGTTAACAATAGAAGTACGTACAAAATACTTCACAAAATGGAGTCGCAAATCCACCGATTGGTATTTAAAAATCCTTAATTTTTCCTTACTTTAAATTCCAAGTTACTTCTAATGATTTCACAACTTTGTTCAATTAGATTACAGTTTTGTATAAACTGAACACTCATTACCACGGGGCCGAAAGAAAGTTTTTAACTGGCAGTCTCACCAAACTAACTTAATCCCTGATAAAAAAAACGTCAAAAGCCTTTTTAAAGTGGTAATTTGATTGAAAAGTTCTATCATAATCCAATTAGCGATTTTGTTTGGCTAAAGGTTACTTTCTTATTAGAAACCGAACGAATTTATTTTCATAATAAAAAAAAACGGCAATATTATACGTTAAAGAGAAAATATTTTATTAAGAGATTTTGATCTCTTTGTTTAATACAGATATTGTCTTTAATATCAAGAAAAAAGTATAACCTTTTAGCTCCACTTGATAAAATATTTTGAGGCAGTAATAATTACATAATACATGTATTTCACCATTTCATCTCAATCGATGAAAAATATTTATTAAGGTTAGTAGTAAAGTAATCTTAGTGAGTCAGTAGGTTAGTGCTCAGTTAGCATATTTTGTTAAATAACAGTAAACTATATATAAGAGGCTAACAGGGAATAATCTCGATATTGTAGGTAGTTATTATTTAGTTTTATACCTAAAACGTAAAGAGACGTCAGCTTAAGAAATATATATTTTTTAATTTATTGACATATAAAATGCATAAGTTATAGTTATAGTTGGAAATATTAAACGCGTCTGTCAAGGTCTTGGTAGCTTTATTTGAAGAGCACTCGCCCAGACAGCGAGGGATGTAGATTTGAATCCCGCCTTACACATGAGACGAATTAAATATATTCATGTAATATTTCTTTATATAAATACCTAACCGTCAAATGCTTTTTTATCGATATCGATAGATACTTGTAAAAGTATTACACTCGATGTTGTAGATAGTTATACCTATAACATCAAGAGATCGCGCTAGCGTCAAAATATTTGTATGTTCGACAAGTCTGTTAAGATTTCGGTAGCTTAATTGGAAGAGATGAAAATTTATTTAGAAGTTATTTTATTTTGTTATTTGTTTGCGCTTTTAAATATAATAAAGATATAGAAGAACCTAGATCATTAATGGCAATACTACCTAGCTCATCGCCGCAAAGTTGCCTGTCTGTGAGTCTTCTGCAGACTGTACTTTGGAGAGTGTGCTCAAGAGCTGCATTTGCTCATACCGCCATCTCCATCGGACAACCCGACGCACTGCAGGCTACCACCTTTTCTTGGTTGCTATTCCTACCTGTCTCACCAAACTCTTTTCAACATCCTTCATAATGCGCACAGCAATGGAGTGAAATTATAACCCGTCCATATTCAAATCCAGGGTGAATAGACACCTTCTGGGTTAGCTCGTTCCATAATGGATTCTGTCTTGGCCCCCGGGTTGGATTGGAATCAAGAGCTAACCCATTCTAAATAAAAAAAAATGTAAATAACATATAAATATAAAAGAATATATAAGTAAATGCTCTTTAAGAATTTATGATTTTTTGAATTCGTAAGTAATTTTTTTAATATAAGAACCCTTATTTGACAACTTTAGAAGAGTAAAAGAAGTTTCTTTATATTAAAAAAAGCCTAGACTTGGCTAGACTCTAATCTTAGCGAAAGAATATTTTACGGCGTAGATCTCACCGAGTCATCGTATTACTGATGGCATTTAGTAAGCGCATTGTTAATAATATGTAGAAGAAAAAATATTTTATCTCATTTGTGTTTCAGACGGTACAATAAAAACACACGTGTAAAAAATATCTTATCTGTTTTCCCTGAAAACCTTCGGGGACTGAAACGTCTGCCAACTTAAAGAAGACTTAAAACCCAAGAGAAAAAGGTTTACCTACGTTGTAATATGATGATATAAACAAGAAAAACACGTTCATATTAAATATGTTTGTATAGTGCTTAACATATGTAGAAGTTCACAAATCCGTATAAGAATTCTTATAAAAAATCAACCGGTGATTTTTGCTAATACATACATAGAAGTTTGTTTTTTTATTTTATCTTGGAATGCTTATCCAAGTATTCTGAATGTACATACGAATAACGTGAAAACTTTAGTTTAATATTTTTGTATCGAACATAAAAAAACTAATTAAACACTGGAGTTAAAATATCTCTTTATATTAATATAAAGACATTCTTCCGTCCTGCAAAGTTTTCATTGGAGTGATATTTTGTAATTATATTGTTAAAATTCTGTCCAAAGTTTTGATCTAAAAGAGGGATATGAAAAAAGGATTAAGGTTATATGAACTAACATCTAAAGCATGTACAAAGTGGGATTACGTGGTATTTAGGTTGTATTAATTTATTGAAATTTTATTATACATATTTAATAATAAAAGAAACAGCATATTAATTTGATGAAAATATGGTTTCTGCGAAGTTACACGAAAAGAAGTCGATGTAAATTTACGACGAGGAATATATATATATATATATATGTTTCATATATATGAAACATATGAATAAACGTATAATAAATATTTATATAATGAGAGATAAAAACTGCATGAAAAACTATTATTTGATTGACATTGTCAATCATAAATAACTTTTTCGAAGATTTTCGGAGACGGCAAGTTTTAATATCGTGCTTTTCGCCGCTGCCGCGCTGTTGTGAATGTAAACTAAAAAAGACCGCTTCTAAACCTCAAGACGTAAAACGACAAGATTAAATTTTAGTATGAACACTACAAAAAAATATAGCTGTTTGCTAAAATATGAGTTGCAAGCCATCCACAACCTTTAAGTACTATTCAACGATATCCTGCGAGTTTTCAATTTAACTGATTATAACAGAGTCATTATAAGATAAAATCATACCATTATCCAAATCTACCGTCCATCCATTATTTCTTATATGTCAGTAAACCAGTGCACCAATATTTTGTCATACAGATATTTCACGTTAGTAACTTCTAGTTGCGGTATTGTATTTTTACTGAGAAGTTTACGAAGTATTTATTTAATCTCTGCTAATAATATTTGTTAGTGTGTTTTAATTTAGTAAACTATTAATAGACGCACCGATACGCACTCCAACGTCAGATTAAACCAAGTCCAAAGGAACGCGTTCGACCATTATCTGGAATAAGTCACGTGAAACATTAACGCGCGGCTGTAGAACACCGTTAGGGCGGCCCTCTACCCCGTGTAGTACCATTACGGCGATGTGACCAACAATCCATCACCACGAGTATCGCACGAACTGCGCTGCTCACGAATTACGATAGCCTAAAATAAACTACCTTCAAACTTCAAATTGAACTTTTACTTTATTATAAAATTATGCAGATTTATATTTAGTAATATTTTTCACGCAAGCAAATAAGCTTTGCTATTGTTAAAGTACTTGAACTTAATTTCTCTCATTAACAAGGCTGGAGGTAAAATTTGTAATTGGAACCAATAAGGATATATCTAATATAAACAACAACTAACTTTACCTTTTTTTCATATGTGTTTTTGAACTTCTATAAATATAAATAGAATTTTGAAATTTATTCAAGAAGATCGTGTTGATCATAATTCGTATATTTTTAAAGAATATTAAACAAGACATCAATCAAAAAAATCCCGTTAACACCACGTAGTAAGCTAAAATGCTTGTGTTATAAATGAGTGCACATCCATCGTACATCGGCGAGGTTCAAATTCCCTTTGTTTGGCTTAAAGCTCACATCTCAACCGATGGCTACGGTACCTTCCGCGTGTTACTAGTAATTAGTTTCTGATTGATTTTCCAATTATTTCAATTAAGAAAACATTTTTTGCCAGGTAAACAAAATTCAAATGCTTCATTTGCAAGCAGGATCCCACTTCAAGGTCATCGTATATGCTCTTATGAGTATCTGCCTTATGAATTTTTGTTGAATCTCAGAATACGCGTTTTCCGCACTGTCATACTATTCTCATAAATTATCGGCCTGGAATCAGGTGCTTCGGCAACGCGGTAATATATTTAGATCTTTGATAAAGCGCTGCCGTATTCGAGGCTGATAATTAAATAATAAAATAAAATAATAATATTTCTCACATTCACACCATTAGCCTAGCTTAATCCAAAGTAAGCACTATAAGGCTTGTGTTATAGATACTAGTATTAGAGACCGTGAAATAATACAAAAATTAACTTCTTGACAACGTTTATTTTACATCGTTTTCATGTTTTATAAGAATAGTTACTAGTCCTAACCCTTTTCAAGCTCTACACTTACTCAGAGTAATAAAATAATCAGCCAATGCTACTTACTTCAGCAGTTTGGTATTCCATTAGCTTTTCGAAGATTGTAACCGTTAAGTAAATGGCCAGACAACCGTACAATACCGCGTTGCCCGAGTGAATGCCGCCAGCGACCAAAAAGGTATGAAAAGTCAGACTATTAATTGACAGCCACAGACTAGCCACTTTAATAGTTACTACTAACGTCAATAATCGATTGAACAATCGATTATTAAACCAACGATAACTACGAAACTTAGTAGTAGTTACTTTAATATATAATTAATGTGCTAAAATAAATCATTTAAATATTAATTCCTTACAGCTCGGCCATCCTGCTGAAGCAAGTCCCTTTGCTTTTAAATTATAAAACCTAAACATTATTAATTAATGGTACCTAGGATGACCAAGAGATCAATTCTAAATGACGTCCCAATGTCTAAGGTTGGTTTAGTAAACTATAAATAAATAACTTATTTCCAAATTTTCTATTATAATCAATCACATTATTATTTTTTGAATGAACAGTTAAATTCTGGATTTTATTTTAATTAATGAAAAAATTTAATGATAAATCAAATATGTAGTTATCAAATAACTACACACTCAAAGAATTTCACTAAACGAAATGATTCTATAAGATATAAAATAAAAATATGAAATGATTCTACTTACGTCATAGAACATTATCATGCAATCTCAATGGAGATAGATAACAAATTATAAAAATAAACAAGTGTTACTTATTTTGTTACAATAACTTTGACAGTAAAAATAAACAGATTAATAGCATAGGGTAAAGTAACGGTCGTACTAGCTATAAAGAACCAAAGACTTCATGAGTACTTTCGTCGCTATCTGATTGTGAACTACCGTAATTATTATCAAAACTAAGCCATGGTTTTAGTTTATCTACCGTTATCACGTTTTCATAATGACGTTTACCCTTTTTTGTGTAAGAGTTGTATCTACAACTAAATACCGGTCATTTGGCAGGACTTTCCTAATTCTGTAGGGTCCCTGGAATTTTACTACCAATTTCTTAGACCTAGCGTCACTTGGCGTTTTTCGTTTAACGCTTACTAAGTCTCCTACTGAAAAAGCTACGTCTTTTCGTAGGGGTTAGTTAATTAGACGTTTCGCATAGAAATTAGTTTTATCTTTAGCTTGTTCAATACGGATTCGATCCCCCGCTTCATGTCTAATATTATCAAGCTCCCCAGTTTACTGTTTCATCAATAACTTCATTGAGAATATTCTCGGAACTACTTTTAATCCTACAACTAATGTTGTTTCTACAACCTGTGGTTTCGTGTTTCGTTGTATTTAACCCGATCTGTATGTCTGGTATATGCTCATCCCAGCCTTTGTCATCTTAACCATGACTCTTAGTAGACAAAGCGTCCATTTGAATCTTCCTACATGGCTATTGGCCCGCGGAGTGGATACTGCGTTAAAAATGTGTTTGACACCTTAAGGTTTCAAGAACGAACGGAAATCATTACTTGTGAATGAAATGCCTTGATCAGTGATGAGCCTAACCAGTGTACCAAAATAACTCAGGTGTTCCTTGAGAACTCTTATTGACGTGGCCGATTTAGTATTTTTAAAGGCCGTAATATTAATGAGTTTGGTAAATCCACAAATTATAACGAGAAGATATACGTTGCCCCGCTTACTACGTATGGAGGGGCCTAGATGATCAGCGTGGATCGTGTGAAAAGGAATCTCGACTTTTGGGATAGGATAGACGAATTACAATTCGCCTGGCTGTTCGCACTCAAAACACGCCCGCATATACATCTTTACAAAACGTCTCATTTTAGGAAACCAGGAGGACTGTTGGATCCTACCCAAAGTGGTTTACCTCTGCTACTTGCCATCGGGCTACCTTCGGCACAACCTATCGTAAACCATCATCCCCACTAAGACCAGTTATACGATATACCTTACCGTTATTTATAATTTTTTTTTTACAATTTCGACAACCTTCTCTGACTCTGATCAGCATAATATTCGCTTAATACGGGATAATACATCGCCACTGGATTGCACGGTCGCAATCCAATCTTCAATCTCAGTGGTAAGTACGTCTAGAATACGATTGTCTATATTTGCTTTACTTACTGGATTTCGACTTAAGAGCATCAACATGGGTCATGCCGGTTCCGGGCCGATACTCTATGTCGCAATCAAACTCAGTAAATTGTATCCACCAACGGGCGATACGAGGAATTAAATCACGTTTCGTTAAGGTAGTCCGTAACGCGTTACAATCAGTTAATATTTTAAATGGTATACCTATTAAATACGCGCGAAATCTATCGAAAGAATCTACCGCAGCAAGAGTTTCTAGTTCGAACGAATGTAACCGTTGTTCATCGGATGTAGTCTTACGGCCAAAATACGAGACCGCTTTGTACAGACCCTCATCGCCTTTTTGCAATAAGATTACTGCTACCCATATTTACACGCGTCTGTATGAAGTTGCGATTCGCGTTTAGGGTCATAAAGGACTGAAATCGGCCTGGTAACAAGAGCATCTTTTAATGATTTGAATGCTTGCTCTTGATCTTCCAGCCATTTCCACGTGCCATCTTTCTTTAAAAGGTCCGTCAATAGTTTGCAGATAACAGTAAAATCACGAACAAACCTTCTGAAAAAAAATCGGCCAGGCCGATAAATTGCCTTACTTCGTGCTGATTCCGTGGGGTTGGGAACATAGATACTGCCTCAGTTTTTCGGGCGCCGGGCCTATTACCACTAGAATCAAAGTGAGACCCCCATTTTGTAGAAGAATTAGGTCTTCTTCGAGCCTACTAAGACCTTCTTCAAACGTACGAGATGGAATCAATATGTCATTCATATATATAAGCGCATAATTTATTTTTGATTATGCTAATATTTGATTCATAGTTTTTTGAAATACGGAAGGTGCGTTCACTAAACCGAATGGCATTCGAGGAAACTCATACACTCCATCCGGCGTAATGAACGCAGTCTTCTCTTGAGACACGGAAAAGATAGCGATTTCGTAATATCCTGATGCTAAATGTAAACAAGTAAACAATATGTTACCGGCGTGCCTATCCGGCTGGTCTTTAACCCGGGGTGGAGGATAATGATCTTTCTTTGTCCGTCTGTTCAAGGCGCGGTAACTTTTTAACGAGCGCAATAGGGCTCGTATGGTGAGGAAGATTCTCGAATAATACCAGCAACTAACATTTCACTAACTATATCGTTAGAAACATTGCGCTCGGCAATGGACATTCTATATGGTCTGTATACAACTGGCTCACTATTCTCTACCTCTATCACCATCTCCCCCGCGTTCGTTAAACCTAGATCTTTAAGTCCTGATTAATAGCAACAGTTATATTTTAACACTAGCGACCGTAATAAGGCCCGTTCTGCACTAGTAATGTTGTGCCCGAAAACTAAAGTGTCTTCTGAGTAAGCGTTATCTAAAGTCACAGCATATACTTTACAGTTACCAGTCACCTGATTGGCTCGCATAACTAACGTATCTTTAGCAAAAATTAAATCTTGATCGCACGCGTTCTAAACGATAACAACACCTAATCCAGACTTAAATGAATATTCCCTGGGAAAAGGTAATATTCTTGGTTATTACATCCTCTCAAAGGACCACTAACATACACACCACCTTCATATCCATCATGTGAGTCGACTTTTATTAAACTTATTTCACGCGAAGTCAATGTCACTGTCTCCCAGACACGTAAAATTAATTTATTAGGATTGTGCTTTTGAAAATCAGTTGTTCAAGTGTTTTAATGATCAAGATATTAGGTAACTCAGTAAACGTATGTATGTCCCAACAAATCAGGATATTTTAAAACATGATCTTCAACTATTTCAACAACAACAAGTATTTCAACGTTTTCCCGTTTTCCCTGTACGGATATCTTAGCCCTAGACCTACCTTACGGTTTCACATGATAACCTCCAATAGCTCTCATTAAAGGTAAATCTATGGTATCTATTAACGGATTCAATTTTTTTTTGTTTCATATACTCTTATTAGCGTGCATTGGCTACCTAAATCAATATGATACAATATTTGTATATCATTGACTAAAATGTCAAAAATATATTTAGAATTAAACTCCCCTGATGACCCTAGTTCAAAAACTTGTTTTTTTCATCCTGCTTGTTTACAATGTCATTGCTACGCCCTCATCTACAATACTTACTCATGTGGCCTACTTTTTTACAGTTGTTGCATTTAGATGATGGTTTGGCACATTGATAACTCTTATGATCACTACACTTGTAACATATAAATTTCTTGGTTGAAACGTTCGAAGAACTGAGGGCAGGATTGTACCCCTGATTCTTTTATCCTGTCTTTGCCTATCCCCGCATCCCTAAGAATACCTATTTTAACCGTTTTTAAATGCATTAGCAATTGTTCGGGTTCACAAAATTGAGCAGCCTGCGCGCCAACGCGAACAGCACTATCCTCTATTCCATTTAAAATACAATCGCCCGCTTTTCTACCTTTAATACTACATCGATTCAATAAATTCATCTTAGCATAAAAATACTGTTCGAGCGACTCCCCATAGCGTGCCTTTTTTGCCAGCGTAACCGTCAACAACTCTGCATAACCATCGCGACAAGGAAAGGACTCTACTAATTTTCTCTTCCACTCAGACCAAGAGTAGAGGACTGTGCTGAGCCCCTGGTACCAGGATTTTGCTACGCCAGTTAGCTTTGGAAGAGTAAAGTAAATAATTTATTTTTCACTCCAACCATAATGTCAGCACACTCCTCCACTTTTGTCAGCCACATTAACACAGTTTGACCCTGAGACATTGGGTCAAATTCTAATAGAACGTTATTCAAGGGCAACTTTGGGGAAGTATGACCCTTCATACTCTTTTAGATGTCTAAAAAGTTATCTAAAATATTATTTGGTATATCTATGTTATTATTTCTTTCAAGCTCTTGTCTAATCGTACTAACGTCAGGGTAACGAGAATTCATTTTTTTTTTCATTTATTATCTGAATAACGATCATTACTTGAACTGCTACTAGGATGGCGTTTCTTGTTACGTTGGCGTCCATACGGACTGCTACGAAATTTATTCTGTGAGCATTCCTCAGAACTGCTACGTGAATGACTTATGCTTTGATCCTCTACGTAATCTACGATACGTTCGTCCTTTTACATCATCAACTCGACTACATTGCGATATACACTCAATAGATATAGATCAACTCTAGAGCATTGCCATCGAGACTCCCCGCCATTAAGACGTTGCCTCGATGACTCCCTGCTCGGTACGCATGAGAAAGTTTCACCAAAACATAACTAAAAACCGTTTTGAATTTCATACCAAAACGTAACCTTACCGCAAAACATAAAAACGTTTTTCTCATAACCAACGCAATACAACCAAAATTGAAAACCGCGCTGCCATGATCGGTTAAATGCGCAAAAATAGTTATAAACGCAATAATAAAACAAATAATTTTGTAATTTTATCAGAAATGTTATCAAAAAATTCGAAATAAAAATTATTGTAAATAGGACTATTTTTAAATGCGCCAAAAAAAAAGCTTTAATTTTCTCGTCTATTCACATTACATTAAAAATTAATAGTTCATACATTTTAATTTTAACAAACTAGTCCTTAACCTAGTAAAAGCACGAAGAGATAACGTCATAACCATAATTACGTAATACTAAAACAAAAACTTGCGTTACGTTAGCTAACAGCGATTTAGTTTTCATTCGTTTTGAAGTAGCCAAATCCTCGTCAACCGCGGTAGTGATAACCAAAACTGAAAACGGCTTTTAATAACGTTATGGAAACTTCAAAACCTTTACGTAACGGTTTTCAAAAAACGCCCATACTGCTTGGGTCTCTCAACTGACGCCCTCATAAAAGCGATGGCCTCCCGCTTAACGGGATTACGGGGCTAGATTTATCATTATATAAGTATATTAATCTATTGTATAAGTGCTTGCGGCTTTGCCTACCTTTCAGGCTCCCTTCCGCTCCCTCACTTATCAAGCCAGTCGACCGCAGCCGAGAACGTCCACGGGTACTGCACCTAGCAGTGGCGTTCTCCGTCTCCGTGTTGGTATGCACACCTTCGCCATCATGATCGATAGTTTATATTTCTTTAGCACCATACTCCATATCTAGAACTCGCAACCGTAAGGGTAACCATGAGATCAAATTCTATTTCGATAAATTCTGTATATTTGTCTCAAACATTTGACATTAAAACTATACGGGTGAATGAAAAGGAGAAAAAACGCAAAATAATTTGATTTCATAGAGCATAACATTATTATATTTCTAACTAAAATGGCTAATATCTCAAAAAGTAAGCATCGTAGCGTAAAAATAATGAAATTTTGACCCCCTTAGAAACCCTAGAGGTACACTAAAGATATATAATATAGGTCCAAAAACGGTCAAGTCTGAGTTGGACCCTCACATCACATATATTACAAAAATATAAATCTTACACTTTTTTTTTTTACTTTAACATTATCTTAGTAAATGCGTAACAAAACTGATACAGGGGTAAAAAAAAAACTTTGATACGTTCTGTTAAACTGAAGTATAAAACATGAAAACCAATGGCGACCACGATACCTATTGCTAGATTTAAAGTAAAAAGGAACGAACATTTGCTTGGTCTGTAAAATCACGTGGGCAGGATAAGCAAGTGATTCGGAAGAATACCTGCCTATCCCACTTCTGAATTATTAGAGACCGTGAAATAATACAAAAATTAACTTCTTGACAACGTTTATTTTACATCGTTTTCATGTTTTATAAGAATAGTTACTAGTCCTAACCCTTTTCAAGCTCTACACTTACTCAGAGTAATAAAATAATCAGCCAATGCTACTTACTTCAGCAGTTTGGTATTCCATTAGCTTTTCGAAGATTGTAACCGTTAAGTAAATGGCCAGACAACCGTACAATACCGCGTTGCCCGAGTGAATGCCGCCAGCGACCAAAAAGGTATGAAAAGTCAGACTATTAATTGACAGCCACAGACTAGCCACTTTAATAGTTACTACTAACGTCAATAATCGATTGAACAATCGATTATTAAACCAACGATAACTACGAAACTTAGTAGTAGTTACTTTAATATATAATTAATGTGCTAAAATAAATCATTTAAATATTAATTCCTTACACTAGGGTAACGGCTACTAATACATATATGATACATGGATGTATAGATGTAAAGATGATCTATGTATCATATTCATCACACAAACATCTGCCCCTTCCGGGACTCGAACCTAGGACCGTCGGTGCACAAAGGCAGGATCGCTACCGTTGCACCAAACCGCATGATTACACGTCGAGTTTAGCTAACACTAGAAGTAAATTTGCAATTTCATGTTCAATTGACAAAACTGGACGCAGATAAACAATATTATGTCATGCCACACGAACTTACTTTTGAGAAAATGACGAATAAAGATGTCATACCACTTCATAAGTCTCATAATATTTTTATTATGACGACAGATTTAAATGTCGATCGTATTAAGGAGCTTCATCGCGTGTTCACAAATGATGTTATGATTTCCCATTTGTCATAAAATTATTTTTTCAATACTTATTTGTTTTTAAGAAACTTGAAACGCTTTTGCATAATATTAAATACTTGAAGTGTTATGAGAATACATCAATAACCATAGATTTGACTTTTTGTGGGTTAAAGCATTATTGCGCGTGAGCGTCCAAATATACTAGCTGACTTGATCGATCTGTCCAAAGTCTCAAGGTCTCAAGTTCACATAATTATTTCATAGACTACTGTTCTGTCCAATTTACCCGAATTTAGAGTTATACTTTTCCCAAACCCAAAAAAAAATTGCCTACTGCCTCTTAGAGTTAAAATAAACAAATGCAATAGATATAGTAAAACAATATAATGCAAAGAGAAAAATCTCTTAAAGTGGCGAGTAAGCAGAATAAAAAAACTAATTCGCACTGTTTACTGTCGCGTCAATAATTTAGGTTGATGAGTGTTCTGGAACAATCCCTAATCAAGTGATTATGAAGCCTATAAAATCTGTTTGCCAGCCATCTTGTTTATCGTTTTGTATTAGTGATAATGGCAGCTATAAAAATATGACGCAAGTCGGATGTCAATATATTACAGTTCGATTTATAGATACATTAAATGTACTATTTCAGTGTTACATTACAATAAGAGATCAGGGTACTAAGAATCAACAACCATTTAAAGAATACAAATATTGAGTTTTAAAAGTACAGTTGACAGCATATCGAGCTATACACTTTTATATATGTAACTTCTCAATGCCATTGAGATAGGACATCAATATCATAAACTAGGTCTGCAATGCATGCTTCTGTTTGCAAATACTGAGCGAAACACTACCTTACCTTCGTTTGTGAGTTTTAGCACCAAATTTCATCAATGTAGTCTTAGCGGTTTGGCTGTGATTAGCTTTTGAATTTTTCTTTCGGTGATTATTCCTCCATGGTATGTCCGATTTCAAAACTTTTTTTTGCACATTAGTCACAACCACCATGTGAGTTTTGGCGCCAAATTTCATCAATGTAGTATCAGCGGTTTGGCTGTGATCAGCTTTTGAATTTTTCTTTCGGTGATTATTCCTCCATGGTCAATTTTTTTACATAGCCTATGTCCGTCAGGGTATAATCATGTATGTTCATGCCAAAATTCGTTCGAATCGGTTGAACCGTTAAGTAGCAGGAGGGAGAGAAGAGAAATTTTTGAGTTGCCTAAAAGAGAGCTTCGCTCAATTAAAACGTATTGAGAATTAAAAACCCAATTCAAAATTCGAGTAGAATTCAACATTCAAGCCGGACTTTATCCAGCTCTCAGTATACTCTTTGCGTCTCTTATTAAAAGACACGTTCGTCACGACTATTACGTGGGTATGGCTGGAGCCTCGTTAAAAAGTTCTTTTAAGGTTTACATCGGATTTGTAAAACCTTTTAGCTTGAAAAGTACACATTAAAAACCTTTAGTTGTTACCTCATTCCTCAATGATTAACCTACAATAATAAATAAAAAACTAGTTTATAGGTTTGTCTTATTTATTCTAGTGTGTAGACACCTTAACTGAAAAATAGGTGTCCGACTTTACAAGTTCATTAAGATAAGGAGGATTCTTTAAAGGGCCTATCCCTGCCATTCCCACTATAATAATAGGCCGAACAATCTAAGTTAGTATAGAGAGTAACATCGTTCTATAACAAACATTTCTGTAACAAATAATCATTATTATGATAGTAAGAATATACGGTAAGGGTATCTTACCGTAATTCGATGATCGTATACCTACGTCCTAATGGGTATTTCGGAATAATTGTCTTATAAAAAACTTTACTTTTAAAAGCTTCATACTCCCAAAGGTTAGAAAAATGATATCAATAGTTATTTGTTATGCAAAGTAAAGTTTTGGCCGCGAGTTACCTCTATTGACACCTGAGCAAGCGAAGGTTTCAAAGGTACGAAACACTAAAAACTTTGCTGCGAGGAAAATTTATAGGTGCAAGAAAAACATGTATTTTTTGTATTGGTTTTTATGAAATGTGAATTGACTAAGAATACAGATCACTTTGACAGTTATTTTTCGGGTGCGGTACGCAATCCAATCATATGTTATGACATCTCATCCACCATACAATTCTTATACTTAACAAATGGTATATTCTAAATATAAATAATTCTTGTTGTTTATATAATTTAAGAAACTAAAATCATTTAATCGAACCAAAACTGAGTGTAATAGTATTAATTTCAATAAGAATAAAATGTAACTTATAAAGACTATAATGACGATTTCAAACGTACCATGTATGTTCTTCTTGGAAAAGAAAGGTTCTAATTTGAAAACACTTTTCCACGCTAGCGGATAAAACGCAATTTTGCATGCAGAAAATTGAATGATAAACCAAACTTTTCCGAGCGTGTGAAGCGAAAAATATATTTTGGGGGAAAGTCCCCCAACTCCCGCTATAACGTCACAGACCGCGGTGAACAGTGAAAATGAGGTGTCACACGGGCATCACGCAGCAAAACTCAAGCTAGTATCAAACTTCTTATTAGATTGTTACGAAACGAAATGGAAAATGTATCGAGACTAGATGTTATTTTGACGCAACAAATAATAAGAATCAAATTTAGAATATATCAGAATGCTTGTCCAAAAGTTTCTTTTTATCGTTAGGTTTCCTGTGAAAGTCTAAGCCTACTATATTTGTTGTGAATTTGCATAAGATTACACAATGATTACTTACGTTCCTCCTTGATTTTGGGAATTGAATTCTAGATGCTAAAGTTTTTTTCATCATCGTATTCACGAAAAAACACCAGGCATCTCTTCCACTTTTAACGTTATGTTATATTGGATTTTTTGTTCTAGCTAGATTTTCTTTACATATAAAAATCTAGCAGTCATTTACATACACAACAATATATCATTTATATAGGAAACTGAGAAATTCTTGGTAAATAAAATTACTCTATTTATAGTTAAAAAAAGGTTACTTGTTCGTAAAAAATGGATTTCGTTTTATTTATTTATTATTTATATGTGTTTTTCTATCGTAATACAGTTTTACATACCAAAAAAAGTCACAATTGATGTGATCGACTGAGTACAACCTTGTTAGGATTTTGCTGTTATTTTATAAGTCATCTGATATCGTTCAATGGAATACATAAATAATCGAGGTTTTTGACTTGTTCTTGACTATTCATTTGTTTATTTTATTTATTTAGGATGGGTTTGCTCTTGATCCCAATCAAGCCCGGGGCCTAAGACAGAATCCACGACGGAACGAGCTAATCCAGAAGGTGCCTATTCACCCTGGCTTTGAAAATGGACGGGTTATAATTTCTCGGAAATACAGACACAGGGATAGAGTTCCACTCCTTTGCTGTGCGCATTATTTGATTATTGTTGAGGCTCTAATTTTTTGTCTTAGTAATTTGTCTCTTTGTCATAAAAGAACTTCAAAACCACATTTAATCCATTAATTTAAAGTGTTGATAATAATTATCACCAGTTTATATAATATTATTAACCTATTGAACATAGCGAGTCTAGCCTCGAATTTCAATTTTCAATCTTTCCAAAGTTATAAAATTACCCATTTGTGTTTGGAATTTTACGACACGTAATAACAGTCCTCCTTTATAATGTATGTTACACGTTTTTGCTATAATTAGTTTAAAGACCGGAACATAAAAATCATTTTAATTCGTTTTCGAAAGGAGAAAATGTTATTAACTCCTGAAATGTTCTTTATTATTCTATTTATATCAAGTGTCTTTTTATATTAGGCGTGAATTATACCTTTGTGTTATGCTATAAAAAGCCTCTCGTGACTTTTATCTCCTGATTTTTATCGGCGAGAAGTAAACAACCCGTAAATCTGGTAATAGCTATTGATCAAATGGGCCCACAAAGAGCACTTCTTATGTAAAGAAACACCAGATGGCTTTCACAAGGGTGATACAATGGTTTGTGATTTGGAATTATTGTGGTCCTGAAATTTAACCACACTTAAACTAATTAGCGACAAAAATGCGTGGTTAACAATATTTTTATTTGCATAAAAGTAGCCTTAATTTGTAACACATAATCAAAGGGAGAAAATTCAACCCTTGCCAAGCTTCCTGTGGCTTCCTTTATCACTACTTAAAAAGCCGTTGCATAGTTATTGACTTTAATGAACGTATTGTAAATGATGATAAGGAAATAAAACCATATTATCTTTATCGATATGAGAATGTTGATTCTGTAAACTTCCAATAACCAAAGCGCTTGTAAAAGACCTTATTTGAAAAAAAAACACGCTCTTGGCATGTCAAAAGTGTATTATAGTTTTCTAACGTTATAAAATTTTTGAGATTACAAGTACTAGAGGTAAAAAGGAACCGTTATTTTTCTTTATTGTCATTCTGTATATTTTTTCTTGCAAACATCATGAAGACAAAATTCATAGCTATCGTGTTCTTAAGTCTATGGTTTGTTTGAGTTGCAAAAATTAAGCTTCTGAGTCGACGCAACCAGTTAAAACAGAAATTTAAATAGCACATTAAAGGACTCCCAAATAAGCCAAAACCTATAGGGTAGTAGCCGTTGACGAGGTCTCATAGCATTAGAAAAGAAATGAACACAAAAACTAATAAATTTTAAGTTAGGTTTATTACATAGAAAATTGTTATTTCAATCGTAAACTTACATTTGAAGTATGAAGATTTGCCCGTGACATAAGTAGTACATTTACTATACATCTACTGAGCTTCTACTAAAAAAAATAATTTAATAGTTAATATAGTAAAAAATCGAGACAGGACATGAAGCTTTTTCTACGAATGTTACAAATAAACAAGCGGCCATGTTCAAAAAACATCAATAGTATTTTTTTCTTTTTTCAGTACCCATGAACGCATTAACAACAACAAACCCAAGCAAAATAAACGATCGCACGTCATTTGCATGCTTACCTACTTCACCTTACATACGGCAAATATTCGCAATCAATTTTACCTTAAAAAGAATGTATATTTCCAAGAACAGGATGATACAAAATTACTATAACGCTTATGTCAATTTAGTCGAAATTCATTAATCGTCATGCCTTCTGTGAAGATCTTAGATTACAGTAAACATTAAATCAGTAACGCAACCACATTTTCAATATTAGAGTAGATTTAATTAATTCTTTACTTGGGGATATAAAATTAGTTTACAGTAAAATAAAGCAATTAGTGAATAGTGAGCCGTGTAGTAGTAATAGCTCCGAAAATAAAGTTCTTGAGACAAGTAGTAATCTTTCAACTAGAAAAATGGCAAAGTCAAATTTTGATATTAAAACGGCCATCGCCTTGCTAGGAAAACTAGGCTGTCATCTAGCGCAAAGTTAAGATTAAAGTCCACATATTCTAATATTACGGATTTAGTTAAGGACATGCGCAAATTTTTGATTCCTAAGAAATCACCAGAAGCCCTTCAGGCCAAGCTGTTTCGAACCAGACAGGGGCACAGGTCCATAGAGTCGTTTGGGTCCGAGATTGAGGATCTTTTTGTCAATTTGACTATAACACAAGCAGACGGTGATGATAGCAAATACAAGTTTTTACGTTCTTTGAATGAAAAAACAGCGATAAAACGATTCGCTGATGGCTTATCAGACTCAAGACTTAGCACTATAATTGCTTCGAGGCAATTCTCATCTTTATCAGAGGCTATAAGAACAGCTGCCGATGAACAAGTCTTGTCGTCAGGACACGACCAGGTCGCTCATTTATCACAAGAGCGTCGTCCTTATCGTGCTCCGCATTTTCCCAACAATAGAGGAAAGTATTCCTCAGTTTTTAGTCGTGGTGGTTATAAGAACAACAACGATATAAATAGAAATATTTCGCAACGATTTGTGAATAATACAGGTCACAGAGGTAAACGCTCGACGCAGTATTTTGCGCGGTCAGCACGAGGCTCTTGGTCGAGTCCGGCCGCACCGCTGATTCACCAAGTACAACATGATGACAATGTAGGTCAAAACAATAATGAGAATCAGTTTTTTCGTGCCTAAACTAAATTATGGTATTTTTAGTTATAATAATACGAGCATAGTTAATTGCAATATAGGTAATAGAGTTATTGATTTATTAGTTGATAGTGGAGCTAGTTTGTGCGTACTAAAATACGAATGGATTCAAAATTATCCTGATTTATTGCAAAGTTTAAATAAAGAGGAAATTATTATTAAGGGAATTAGTGGAAATTTAGTTTCGGAAGGATATATTTATTTAGATTTAAATTTTAAAGGATTAGTTTGTAAAGAAAAGTTTTATATATTTAGGAATTTGACATGTTATGCTAATGGAATATTAGGTCAAAATTTTTTTCAGCGCTACCAAGCTATAATTAGCTATAGAAATAACTGCTTAACATTATGTTATAATAGTTGTAGTGTCGAAATACCTATAAATAATAATTACAGTAGTTTCGTACATACTATTCCGCCACGGTGTGAAATTATTAAATATATACCTACCAGCCAATACGATGACTGTGTAATGCTGGCGCAAGAAATTCACAAAGGCGTATTTGTTGCAGGTTTGATTTCCAAACCAATATATGGTCGAATACCTATACGTATTTTAAATACCAATAACACTGAAATAGAGATAGATTTTTCCAGCTTAGAATATCATAGTATAAATTATTTCGACCTATGTAGTTTTGATAAACAAAAAATAAGTGTTGATAGGGTAAAGTCATTATTTAATTTACTTAACTTGAGTTCATACTTAAATAAAGATGAGCAGTTAAGTATCGAGAAGATTTGTGCTAAATACACTGACGTTTTTCACTTGCCAGGAGATAAGCTCAGTACCACAAATTTATTACAGCACTCAATTAAGTTAAAAGATAATGCCAATCCAGTGTATGTTAAACCTTACAGAATCCCACATGCTTTGCAAAAAGAGGTACAAAAACAGATTCAGGAAATGGTCGATAACGACATTATAGAGGAGACTACGTCTGAGTGGTCTAGTCCTGTTTTACTTCTTCCTAAAAAATCAGATAAAAATGGTGAGAAAAAATGGAGATTAGTTGTCGATTACAGACAGCTAAATAACAGGATAGTCGACGACAAGTTTCCATTACCTAATATAGTAGAAATTTTAGATTCTCTGTCAGGTAGTGTATATTTTTCGAAACTTGACCTTTCGCAAAGCTACTACCAATTATCTCTAGATAAAAATTCGAGAAAATACACTGCTTTTAACCTTGATAAAATATATCAAATTTCATTAGATAACCAATCTCGTAAATTTACTGCTTTTACAACAGATAAAATGTACCAAATGAAGCGTTGCCCTATGGGACTTAAGACCAGCCCTAGTGTTTTCTCAAGGCTAATGACTATCGCTATGTCAGGTCTAAATTATAAACAATGTTTCATTTATTTGGACGATTGTATAGTGATAGGGAATTCCATTTTTGACCATAACAAAAATTTAGTCAGTGTCTTAGAACGATTTAGGAGTAGTAATCTGAAACTAAATCCGTTAAAGTGCGAATTTTTACGAACTGAAATTATGTATTTAGGGCACAAAATAACATCAAAAGGAGTCGAACCCGACCCTGAGAAAGTTATTGCTTTAACGAATTACCCGAGACCGAAAAGTACAGAAGACGTAAAAAGATTCGTTGCATTTGCAAATTATTATAGACGTTTTATTCATAAATTCGCAGATATAGCTTATCCTTTAAATTACTTATCGAAAAAGAATATCGAATTTAATTGGACATCTGAATGCGAAACCGCATTTTTAAAACTAAAAGAGGCCCTTATGAGTCCTCAAGTATTAGATTACCCGGATTTTTCAGAGGATAACACCTTCGTATTAAACACTGACGCATCTAAAATAGGTTTAGGCGCCGTGCTGTCTAATAGCAACGGCAAGGTTGTCGCATACGCCAGTCGTAATTTGAAACCAGCAGAAACGCGATATCCTGTGATTGAATTAGAGCTATTAGCGATTGTATGGGCCACAAAACATTTTAGGCCGTATCTTTATGGCAAAAGGTTTAAAATTATAACAGACCATAAGCCATTAATTTATCTCTTCGGAATGACTGATCCATCGAGTAGATTAACAAAATTTAGATTATACTTAGAAGAATACGATTTTGACATCGAATATATACCGGGACGGCAAAATGCAGCTGCAGACGCATTGAGCCGGCTACCGCTTAAAAGTGAAGATTTAAAAAATATGAGAGAACACGTTGTATCAGTCACGACGAGAGCCCAAAGTCGTAAACAATTATTAAATAGTGAGTACAACCCTACTGACTTGACAACTGAGTATTTCGCCAGTTCGAGGCCTGATCAACCGAAAACTGTGGAAATTCTCAAACGACCACGACATTGTATAGAATTAGTACTGAATAGAAATGTATACCGAAGGGACAAAGAGGAAATAATAAGTAATAGAGGTAACTATGTATATGTACCTTCTAAGTATTGCATATATCTAATATCCCGATCGTTATCTACCGTAGGAGTGTTAGCGAGGGAATTAGAAGTTTTTTGTAAGAAATTATGTATCGACGAGGTAGTTATTGTTAAAGATACAGAAAATGCAATATTTTTAAAGAAATTTTTGGAACGTAAATGCGATTATCCTCGTATCCTTGTAACAAAAAATGTTACAAAAGTGAGTGATTCGGATGAAATCAAAGTTATTCTTAATGATTTCCATTTATTACCAACCAGTGGCCATGCTGGTATTAATAGGATGTTGAACAATATTAGACAATATTACTTTTGGCCAAATATGAGCCATGACGTCCATGATTACGTAAAAAAATGCAAGGCCTGCAAATTCAGAAACATACGAATAAAAACACCCGGGAACCAATGGTTATAACAACGACTCCGAACACATCGTTCGAGCGTATTAGTTTAGATTTAGTGGGCCCCTTAGATGTAGATAATTTTAATTTTACTTATATATTAACTATTCAATGTAATTTAACTAAGTTTGTAGAAGCGTATCCCTTAGAAAAGAAAGACTCGGAATCAGTAAGTAGGTCGTTTGTAAATAATTTTATATTGCGTTATGGTGTGCCAAAGGAGATCATTACCGACCAGGGAACTGAGTTTATGAGTAACGTGTTTACAGAAGTATGTAGTTTATTGCAAGTAAAAAAGTTAAATTCTACTGCTTACCATCACGAAACGCTGGGAGCACTAGAAAATACGCATAAACATTTAGGCGCTTATCTTCGAATAATGTGTAGTAATAACAAAACAGACTGGAGTAGTTGGTTAAGTTATTGGTGTTTCTCTTTTAACACCACTGTTCATACCGAGACACAATACACTCCTCACGAGTTAGTTTTCGGAAAATTATGCAATTTACCAAGCAATTTAAGTACTTCTGTCGACCCTCTTTATAATTACGATAGTTATCCTAAGGAATTTAAATTTAGATTACAGAAAGCACAGGTAGATGCTAGGAATAATTTGTTATTAAGTAAGACTAACAGAAAACTAACATACGATAAGAAAATTAATACACTAACATACAAACCAGGTGACTTTTTACTTATTAAAAATCAAGTTGGCAATAAGTTAGATCCAATTTGGAATGGTCCTTTTGTAGTTATAGAGGATATGTCACCTAATGTAAAAATTGTTAAAAATAATAAACAATATATAATTCATAAGAATAATACCAAATTGTTTCAGAAGTGAATTTAAACCTAATTTATATTATTGTAAACTTAATAAATGTAAAAAGAAATGTAACTTAGTAGTGTAAGACGTATAATAAGTGTATTTTATTAAGTGTAACATACAGGTTCATCAACCATATACGTCACATTTTTTTTTCTTCTTCTCCGGGGGTAAAGGCAGACTTTCGGGGGAGGTGTAATATAGTCGTAATTTACACTTGTACCGTAACTTACCGTTACGCTCTGCAACATGACGTATGTCGCTGATGACCTACATTAGTTTAGTTAAATAAGATGTAATTAATTATAATCGCCCTCTTGTGTTGTAACATCTGACAATACAACATGTTACCACGAACAACTGGTTTCTCTTAACAAGTACCCAAGTCCCATCTACTTCACCACCTTTTGACTCTTCATATTTCCTAATATTTATTCATTTGTTTAATACTTGAAAAAGCACGAATTACCTTCGATGTGTAGGTAGTAGAAACTGTAATATGAAGTGATGATGCTGGCGTCAGCTTCAGAAGTACTTGAAAAAAATGGATGGGTATGTCAGAAATCGGTAGCTCAATTGGTACTTCCCCGGATAGCGTGGGGATATGGGGACGATGTCCGCCTGATATCGGTTACAAGTTGATTTTCTAGTTATAAACAAAAAATCTAGCATTTAAATTGTGAAATAAAAAAAATAGGTATTTTCAATATATGTATTTCTCCTGCTTAAGATCAGAAAAAAACCGATTTGTGCAATTTGGTGTCCAGCAAAGTAGAATATCGCCAATTCTTCACACTTAAGATTGTCGTAAATGTGGAGGAACGACACTGGAGGTGATCTCATACACCTTTCGTAGACCACAAAGCGGGAAGCACCATTTTTTGAAAGCCCTTTTATAAACACTCTCCCCAAATTTTAAGTTCTACTGACATTTACTTTTTTAGACCGTCCGTTGTTTGTCTGTCAGTCAGTTACTCAGAATTAAAGTTTTTTATACATTTTTATCACAGAGCCTTTCGCATTGCAGCTGTTACCTAGTTTTGTTTTTTATACTAAATTGTTTTTTTCACTCGATACTGAATCAAAACAAAATTGAGGATTTTATACGTATGGCATTTCCTTCTTCGGCCTTGTTTGATTGCATTTCCATCTTTGGTTGAAATAACTGTCAGTTTAATAAAAAAAAAATTTCTTCTCTATTTAAACAAAAAATATTTTCACTATGGATAGTACTTTCTGCTAAATTACAATTGAGTAATTTTCCACCGAGCGAACTTTGGGTATAATTTGAAAAGTAATTGACGGGTTCACGCAAAGAGTATGTATATGACTAGGGTTTGCGAATAGTCCAACGTTCATATTTGTTCTCCTAAGGAAAGCTACTAAAAAAGAAGGCGGTTTCTCAAAAAGACAGAAATGATACCAATTGCTTCTCTTTATGTATAACGAAAAAGTTTTATTTTATAGTTAACTAACAATTATTATTATCGATGGGGGTTTAATGAAATCCGCATAATATCCTGTTATTCTATATTACTAGCAATAGTAACCTCTTAATAAAAATACAAATTTGTGAATGAAACATTGTGCATAATGGCTTTGATAAGCTTTGCCAAGCAAAAGTCACCCTACTATTTAAAATAGTAATAATATTATGTTTCATATGAATTCAAGTACTCCTTTTTATCTGTTTACCAATCTTTTCGTCGGATTCTACGGTGCTGTGTTTACTTCCTATAAGTTCTATAAACCCTTCTCTGTATTTGTTCAGAATTCGGATCGATGGAGCTAAGATATCTCTTCAACTCTGTACATACTCTCAATTTATTATTGCCATTTGTAAGTTTGAAAATTAGCGAAAGGGCACACAAAACAATACTTTTTAATGGTTTTAATTTTGAACATATCAAATTTCATTGTCATTTATAATAAAATATATCAATGGGAATGATTTTATGAATAGTATTGAGAGGTACACATACGTGTGTCTATGTGTACATAAATATCATGTCATGAAACACTAAACATACACAGATGTTAGCTGTACATATTCTGCTCTGCAGAGTTCAAAAAGTGTGCACAAAATCACATTGAGTAACCGAAGTTTCTAAGTAATTTAATACTAAATTCGACCATTGTAGTTTCATATCTCCAGGCAAGATCACTGACTCCGGAGAAAGATCTTACTTTTTCTTTCCAAACCTGGCTTTATTTTGCCATATAAAAATGCAATTATTAAACTTCTACGCATTTGTTAAAACTTTATGTGATAAAAATATACAATACAAAATATTTACTACAGTCACCGTTAACAAAAAATCTTTCTTATAGAAATTGTAAGACATTTAGTTTTATTAAGATAAATTTTACGTAAATGTTTATAAATCAAAGTATGATTTGTCGATTGGAATAATAACAAAAGTAATTTTATTTATTTCATTTTTATTTATTCTTTTCTGAAAGAGCTTGCTGTTTAGCAATAACGCCTGTTTATATACTTTTCTTTGCTGTACTAATCTTCTTCTTTATCCTATCTATATGTGCAATAAAGCCTAACATATTAATTAATTATTATTTAATCTATAATCTAAGAACACAAATTTGTTGTTTGTGTGTTTGTCTGTCCGCTCTTTTTCCCGCTCCTTTTCCATCGTATCAATAACGTTGCCATAGCAACGCGTTACCGGGTCAACTAGTCTATAATCTAAGAACACAAATTTGTTGTTTGTGTGTTTGTCTGTCCGCTCTTCTTCCCGCTCTTTTTCCATTGTATACGCGTTACCATAGCAACGCGTTACCGGGCCAGCTAGTTTAAACAAAGAACGTTATCTTATTACCTTTAAACAGTATTCGTAATAATTACTCAACACAGACCAAACAAAGTCTATAATACACACATTGACATATGACTATCAATCAAAGTATGAACACAAAATCTCCTAAATTTGCCATATCAAATCCAGTATTAGCTAGTTAAGGCACACATGATAAATATACACTCAAACAATACAGATCCAAACACTCATTGAAACGTAAATCCTTTTATTTGATTGGAGGTAGCAGTCATGTAAACCCGACTCAAGTGGAGGGGGGAATCAACAGGTCGGTTGTCATAACAACCGTCGCCCTCACAGAGCTTTATAGAGAATTCCCACCAAATTATCTCGTCTCTAGATTTTTATATAAATAGAATGATTGGATCCCTTGCTATTACCCCAGAGCATACTCTCCGTTTTTCCGAATAAAATTTATTTATTGTAGCTTCGGAAGGTACGGTTATTGTTTTTGCTATCAATACCGTGATTGCTTTATGGGATCAAAGTCTCTTTTTCTGTTTGGAAGAAAAATAAGACAATTGATATGAATATTTGCAGCAAAGCATGTAAACAAAATTGGTAACTTTATACCAGTAGTAAATGTTTGTACTGTTCAATTCTTTTTAAAACGTAGATGTCGGTGTGTACAATTAAAAGCATTAATTAATTTTAATGTGGTGATAACTACTCAATTTATTAAATTATGTCACATGGTAAACAGAGCTAAACTTAACACTTTAGAAGATGGTTTAATATAACCAGAGACTAATAATAACTCTTCTTTCTGCTGTAAGGACTTTGAGAATGCCTAGTTTAGTGCAAATATAGGATATAATAGACAAATATTTGTTCAGTATCAAAACAATATAAGAATACAAAATAAACATTTTGTGTTAAAAAAACGTTAAAAAGAGATGCCTAGGTAGATGCACTTAGTATTGTGTTGCAGCATATCAGTAATATCATGATTGTCTCTTACAGATTGTCATGTTTCACTTACAGATTTTGCCATATTTTTAATTAAATTTCATATTTGTAAACTATGGAGGTTTTAATTACCTAACAAATATTAAGTTATAGAATATATTTAATTCAAATTATACAGGGGTGTAAATTTATAATATTTTATTAAAAGAAAGTGAGCCAGTTACTAAATACCAAAAACTGTCATTTTTCGACAAAGAAACGAATACCTCGGTGGCTTATAATGATGTAGAGCCAGCACTACCATCCATATCATATTTGACATCTTCTTGTTTCTTTATCATAACAAAGAAATATTTGTTCAAAAATCAACAGGTAACTTACTGTAATCTGTATATAAAGACAAACTTAAGGCCACATATAAAATTAGCCATAGTAAGTAATAATTGTTTTTAATGTTACCTTACCTGACGAGTTAAAAAAATATTAATTTGCCAAAATGCTGTTCGGCAAACAAACAAAACAAAAACTACAGTATTCAGGAATATTTAGAATATAATTTAAAATTGTATACCTATATTTAGTTTTTTTACCCATTTTTATTAAACGTGTATACGCCGTAAAAAGGAGAAATGTGTAAAACTGTTAATTAAACAATAAGATCTGTTTTTTGTTACCTTGTTTCTGTACACAATAAAAACTAACTTACTTACATTAGACGTTCGCCCTTTTTAAGTACTATCTTACAGTACTAACTATAACTATATGTCAGTATTCTAAACGAAAGCGGAAAAATATGATGCATCTAGCAACAAACATATATTGCAGTAAATCCACAGTAGACTTTATGATAACATATTAAAACTGCTCTTGACTCTCCTGCATCGTTGATAAGCTGTGGCAAAAGTTTTCCCTTCGATCCATTAAATTTTCACGGCAGCCTCCAAAGTTCTTCATATAAGCTCACGAGTAAAAGCCGGCCAGGCCGACGTCCACTGGATTAAAACTACAAATATTTCTCTCCATATACACAATTAAAGTGAAGAGCATAAATTAACGCCTACCCACGCTCCAAGAAACGTATTTTAAAGTAATTCTTAATGGATTGATGAGGATTACATGATTAATCAAAATCTAAGCGATTTTTTTTAACTGATGTACCATGATCTTGCTTGCTCCGTCATATTTTGACAAGGTAATAACTTACCTATTAGTTTTTATATTTCTGAATTAATATCAATGCGGAGTTTTACATCTGAGCAAAAAATTATCGTTTTGTGTGCTGCCGCTGTCTCTTTTCTACTCGGACGCATAGTTGATGGCGTGGAAGAGAAATAGATGCGTCACAAGTCGAACGCTTAGGCCGATCGTGCATCTCTATCGCTTGTTCTGCGCTCTCATTTGTACGCTCCGCTCAGGTAGAACGTGAAAAAGAGGAACATGACAATGAGCACGAACGAACATGCATTTTCGTTCGTGCAGCTGGTGTTCATCGATTTATAAGACGTTATCACGTCAAAAATTAATACTATGCATATTTCTCAAAGGAAGCCTACCCTAATCTCCTTTTGGTGTATATGGAGAAAATATAATTACAGCGAACTATACTTGGTTGTAAGAAGTTTTTGTTTTTTTTTAGACAACATCACATACATTTATCTGGACCCATTTTCTACCGCGACCCGGTCGGGGATGAAATCCGAGACCTCGAATGACCGTCACCATGAAAACCGGTATGCGATATTATAATAACGCATTGTACATATATCTAAATCGGTAGATCAAAGAGCGTTATTAATGGCTACCTTGCCTTCGTTGTCGCGTCATTACGGTATGGCGTTAAATTTTGGGGAAATTCTACTAAAACATTATTTTATAGTTTAAACGGTGCATTAAAGCAATTTTACTCAAGCATTATTTTTGTAGCTTAAAAGGTGTGTTAGGTTTTGAGTCCAAAAATAACTTAGTCATTTCTAATAACAGAATTATCAAAAACGGGTTTTGATGATGACAAAAAGCGTACCTATTGGTTAAAGAGACCTTAAAATTGTTTACCGAAGTGCTCTTCGCCGAAAGATCGTTTCGCCAAATGATTATGTTTGATATCTCAAGAACCTCAATATTTACAACTAAATTCTAACCTTTTCCTAAGTTTTTATTTTAAGCTAAATTTAACGGGAATGTTGAGAAATAGAAAAAAAAAACACAATAACATAATTCGACGTAACAAGCATTCGGCAATTAATGTCCCGGTAAGTAATTCCACGCCGCAATTTGACAATGCATAATATTTGTTGGTATCCTAAATTAGTATATTTTTCTTTTTTATTTAAGTATCAAAAAAATATCAGACTTTTAGTTACGCTGAAATTCGTAAGCTAGCTTTCTGCAGAAAAAACCCGCCTAAATATTTATCATCTATCACTATGGAAAAAATGAGATCATTTTATTCACCTTTAAACCTATAAAATCAGTGAGTTTCTTTTAGATTTACACGACAAAATCGCCATTAATTCGAGCTTTCAACGTTGATCCGACCGTCAGAAAAAAAATTAAATATGCCCGACGAACGGTAGATCCCAGGGAAATCTAATAAAAACTAGGTCACTGCTTTTATATCCTTTTTCTAGACGTGATCAGACATAGCGAAATGATTTCTAGAAATTAAATTTAACTGCAAATTAGAAATTGTGTAAAAAAGTTTTAAGACAATTGACGGTATTCAATTTCTTTTATTTTTTATATTTATCTGAGTTTCATTTGACGTACAATCAAATATTTATTAAAACAAGCAGTGTACTGAAATATTAAAAATTAAAAAGTTATATTTTTCTTCATTTTTTGTTCTCTTTGTAGCTATACGAGCGTTGTTCGTGAAACTTTGTTAATAATATACGTTCTAAAGAGTAAGTTAAAAATGTATTAACTCAGGCGAAGTTTTTTTCAGTATTTACATAAATAACATCTATACTTATTTCAAAGTAAACATGTCATGTCTCTGGTACATAGATATCGAATCTTCTTGGCATATTTATTCTGCTTTAAATACTAAAAGTAAAAGAAGTACTCTCATTTGTCTGACATCAAGCCGGTATTCTTTTATCAGAATCGTTAGGAAGGACAAAGCTTTTTTGTTATATCTTTTAGTTAATTAAGTTTCATTTCGGGAGGAAAGGTTATTGCTACTTAACTGCGGACTAAATAATGATGATTAGTTAAAAAATATCATCGGTACATATATTTGACAATAGGATAAAATGTGCCTTATGTATTATTATTACTTAAGTTAATAATATAGGGAGTGGTAAGTTCAAAGTACGTCGATATGTGTTTCAGAAACTTATAAAAGAAAATGTTTAAACATATGAAGCAACAAAGTAAAACGAAGAAATTTCGGGTAATCTATGGTAAGTAAAAAGTTTCTAGATGTCTTTGACAACAATAAATGTTTGGTGAGAGAAAATCTTCGAGCGATTGTCGAGCAAAATTATTCCTTGTAAAAGTACTGTGTTAAATAAAAGACAGATAATGTTTTATTATTATTAACTAGCGACCCGCCCCGGCTTCGCACGGATGCAATGCTCTACTATATTATGCATGTATTACACATATAAACCTTCCTCTTGAATTACTCTATCTATTGAAAAAAACCGCATCAAAATCCGTTGAGTAGTTTTAAAGATTTAAGCATACAAAGGGATATAGGGACAGAGAAAGCGACCTTGTTTTATACTATGTAGTGATAACCGTTTTATGTATAGTCAAATAATCAGTGATGTAGGGTGGTTCATATACGAGACGTGTTTTTTAAGTAAGTACCGTTTTGTAATTAAAAAAAGACGTGCTAAGATATCTCAATAATTTTATTTTTACATAAAAGCCTGTACCTTTATCTACTTTACTACATCATTTTCGTTAATATTGAGGCAGTTTTTGAATGCCCTCCTCATAGAAGTTTGCCGCTGAAGGAGTATTGCTTGTGGAATTTCTGCCTCGTAATGAGACAATCAATGCACAATCTGCACCGTTCAATCGAGAACAAAAGACGTGGCAAGTTGAGCAAGGGCATCGTTTTGCTGCATGATAATGACCGTCCGCATGTGGCTAATCAGACTAAAGATCTCATCACATCTTTTCGATGGGAAACTCTAGATCATCCTCCATAGAGCCCTGAACAGGCGCCCAGTGACTACCATCTGTTCCTACACTTGAAGAAACAACTTGGCGGTCAGCGTCTTCAAGACGATGACGAAGTCAAAACATTTGTGATGCAGTTTTTAAAAAGTCAGGCGGCAAACTTCTATGAGGAGGTCATTCAAATACCAGTACAACGTTATGACAAGTGCCTCAATATTGACGGAAATTATGTAGAAAAGTAGATTAAGGTACAGGCTTTCATGTAAAAATAAAATTTTCTTCGTCTTTTTTTAATTTCGATAAGGTACTTACTTAAAAAAACCCGCCTCGTACATTAAGTTCCGTGCAACATATTTATGTATAAGACACTATTTATTCACACTCAGTTTAATAAAATTTTATCTGCCACCTATATATATCTCGATTCGATTTTTGTCATTATATTTTTGCCATTAAGTGTGAATACAATTATATTCATATAGCACTCCCGGTTATTGAGATAGTCCTAGAATTAGTGTTGCCGATCGATAGTGGACTATCGAAAATTAATCGATAGTCTATCAATAGGGGATAGATAGCAGGACTATCGATAGTGGTAGTATCGATACTATGGATATTATCGATAGCTCAAAAAGGGCAATACTATTGAAGGAGTGCAATACTATTGATAGTATTGTTGCCCGTAAATAACAAACTATTGATAGTATCGATAATATCGATACTATCTATGTTCTTGGTAACAATACAATAGATAGTATTGCACTCCTTCAATAGGATTGACATGATGCATGATAGTATCGATACTATCGATAGCACGTTATTTTTCAGATAAAAAATCGATAGATATACAATCGATAGTTTGTCAACACTACCTAGAATTCCAGTTCCACCAACACGTAGCACTCGCTAGGAAACCATAAGCCGGATTCCTGCAATAACTCAGGATGCGGTGGGCAACAAGTCTTCATTTAGCTCGGATAGAGTGATTGGTTAACACACTTCGTCTTTGGTAAGATATGATGATTTCTAAGGTATATGTCGTAATTTAATTGTACATATATGTTTTAATACGTTGAAGCGATGTTCGTAAATATGTAAATGTTGCATTGTCTACGGTAAGTTCAGCAATAGGTGACGCTTTTTTTAAAGAACAACAACAAAGATTGAGAAAGACAAGACCTTCTAGAAAATTTCATGATTAATTATTCCACCAACGTGATCAAATAAATGAACAGAAACAATAAAAGCTAATAATCTTAATATCCTCAGCAAAGTCGTTCTTTGTAAAATTTTAGATCATCACTATCATATTTTGGTCTATAATATAAAAAATATTATGTATGTTTTAGCAAAAACTTTAAAATGAAATGAAAAGAATTAAAAATACAAGTTTTAAAAAGTAATACAAAGATATTTTATAATGGTTATTGCCGATAACATTACTAGATTAAAGCAGATCTCTAGTAAACACAGTTTTATGTGAGGAATCCATATTTCATATTTTACCAGAATTACATAAACCTGATAAGCAGGTTTTTATTTTATTTGTTTATGTTGACTACAAAAACACAATTACTATTAATAATAGTATTAACGACGCCATTTATTCAGTTTAAAAAACATATTTCAATAGCTGTTCACAACTTATGTCGTAGTAATTTCTAATAAGGTAGACATATTGAAAATATATAGTAAAATTGTGTCTTTTTGTTTTACAGTTTATTTTAGTTCGATTGATTAAGAATTGGGATTTAGGCAATTATAAATAAAATCTTAATAATAATAATAAATATTTTCTACATTCACATCAATTAACCTAGCCCATAATATAGAAAACTTTGTTTATATATATTTTAAACATTTTCACACCATATACTCACACTGTATACTCAAAAGTATACATCTAAATAAGTGTAAAAATAACTAAAGAGGATAAAACATTCATTAGAAAAGGCGTCAATAGAACAAAATGCAACGCAAAAAGTCCCCGAATTTCGGACATAATGCCGCCCCTACTCTTTTTTCAAAAGAATTAAGACAAACTTCTTTACTGAAAGGACTTCTATAAAAAGTAATTTGGATTAGCACTTAGATCAAGCAAGGAAAACCTTTTGTTTAAATTATGTTACAAAATAAGAAACCTAACTAGAGGAATAGAAGAATAATATAAACAAGACACAAACTTTTTATGATATTTTATTTTTTATTTGTAATAATAATGCGTTTTGGGAACGATTTAGATTTACGTAAATTAATTTTAAACAAGTTTGTGAAATTAGGAGCCACCGAAGGAGATTCGGTGAATCTCGTTTATTTGAAAGTTTCAACTTCATGATGTTATGTATCACGTCAATTATAGATACTAAAAATGTAAGGACGCACTTGTTGTAAAATAAAATAAATAAATGTATATTTTAAGTTAACTTATCTTTTATTCATGCCTAACCCTAAAGCCTTAAGCCTACTGCACTAACAGGCAGGATTTTATGAAATTATTATATAATGATAAATCTAACAAAACGATTACACTGATTCAAACATTTGAAATATTAATTAGGTTAATAGTAACCCCAATGGTTACAAAACCTAGAACCATATAATTCCCATATAGTTTTCAATGTCAACTATGAGTTCAAACTATTTTTTATATTCTTCATCGACGCAAGCGCTCTCTTAGTTAAAGTGAAACTAATTTAATCAAAAACTTTGCTGCGGAAAGCTTGTAGTAATTTCCTTGTCATTTCGTCAAAAGGAAATTTCATTAAAACAAGAAACCTTAAAGTTCTTAATGGAAGCGAACACCTACGTAATGTTGGGAAATTAAATTGATTACTCGAATTAACGCAATGTCTGTATTCCACATTGAATAACAACAATCTAAGCATAAATGTAGATTTCATTTGAAGGTTTAATACTAAAGAACTCATTTTATCAGAATAAATATCTTTTCATTAGATAATATATATAAAAAAGGCTAAAAATAGGCATTGTATAACCCCTACGAACTATATACGTATGCTGTAAAAAGATTAACTCGCCTTGTCGTGCTGTCTTTTTGTTCATATATTACAAATTTAAGCAAGCCAGAGGTGTAGCAGATAAACTCCAATTGTAGCTTATGTTGAATCGTTAGATATATCCAAATAATTGACAATTCTGAAGACGTCCGTTTGCGTCTATTCTATAGCTGATCTCGAAGTGCAACCCTCGGGAATTGCCTCCACAATTTTTCAGTACGAATGAACGAGGGAATTGAATAAAAAGAGTCAGTTAATGAATGAGTGATTGGAATGAACGAGTTAGGATTGATTGTATTGAATGAACTACTGATTTAAAAAACACATAGTCAAATCAGCGTTAATTATGGAGTCAATACACGGACTTTTATTTTACAATAATAGAATAACTTATATAAAATGAAGAGTGCGTAGTTAATCGTTAGTGAAACAGAGGAAATATGGCTAATTACAGCCTGCGCCATTTAATTCCCAAGCAGATTTAAAACGTGATTAAGAGGTCGAATCACCATTAACAACGTCACTTAGCTTTTAAAGACAAAGTGGTTTTGAACCGGCTTAAACGATTCCGCGTCAATAAATGTGGGTCTTAGCCGTAAATATTCAGCTACCCGCATTCGGCCGGCGAAGTGGTTTGATCCCTTAAACTTACAATGGATTACCTATTCACGTTGAATATGTCCAAAGTGGCCTCAGTTATATCTTAGCCCTACTTCGTAATGCGCTTTACTGCTCGTTTATACCAAATGAAATTAAGCAAATAGCGATTGACATTTTTGGCAGGTCAATATGACTATGACACGCAACGTAACAATGAACTGAGCGTATTTCAAAGAGTACCCTTATGTGTTTTGTTAATAATTGTAATGTGCAAAAAGGACATTGTGAACATAATTTCATAAGAAAAGGTTAAGAAAGCAGTAATTTCATAATCAATTCCCCAGTTCTCATACAAAATAATTATTTTACGATGAGAAGAATTGGTAGGTTAAGATTTTCGTAAAGAGTTTTTTTACCACTTGTTTTGGCGTCAAACAATATCTGTACATGTATTCTAGAAATCATGTATAGCAAACACATTACCGTCGCAACACTTTACATGTCTTCTTTTTCGTATAATGATGTCCTAAATGTGGCTAACCCAACCGCAGCAGAAGTACTGAGTCACTCCAGGTGCCTACATAAACTTGGATATTCAGATAGTATGCGTTGATAAAAAAAAAAGAAGACAATTAGTCCCGCCTGACAATAACGCGTGAGCCGAGTAGATTTTATCTAGTATTTTTCTATTTAAAAATCCAATATGTCTTTGAGATTTGTTTTATTGACTTAAATAAAATAAGTTACAATAATAAATATCTCCGCAGTCTTTTTATACAGCATTGAAATTATTGATATGAGACGGGGATATTAATTTGTAATAATCAAATATTATTTAGAACCAAATTCTACGACTGTTTCTGTACTAGATTTAATGCCATAACATATATTTTCACATATATCATCCATTAAACGCAGTAAATTAAAAACAGTTGAGAGTAAATAATGAAAAACACTAAAAAAAGATGATATAATAATACAGAGGAGTTACATTTTGTACTTGAAATATTTTTAAGTATAGTTTGTAATTGAGAGCATTCTCAATATACAAGTTTGGAATTGTGTATCTTTATAAATATAAATAAATTATTAAAAACAATCGAGAAGGAAATAATATTATGTAAATATATAGGTACTACATGATCCCGTCCGATATTCAACGTAAAGTTTTATTCGATGGGTACTGATGATTCAATTTCATGCAGTCGCCTGAGGCTTACTACGTTGAAAGCTTCAATCTCATGGACCCAAGTCAGCGTGAAATAACCTTCGCAATTTACAATACAATACAAAACGCTTTTGTTTACATCACAAAACAGAAGGGATACAAAATAATAGTTGATTGACAATATAATAAATTATAATAATTATATGTATAAATATATTTTAACATTACATAACAGGTATTTTACCAACAACAGTGCGTAATCTTTTCAGTCAATCAACTCTTAATAAAAATAAACTATCTTTTATTATTAATTTTCGTAGTCGCTAGCATTATGTAAAATACTAATGTTAGTAATATATTGAAACCTCAATCACCATAAAAAGAGTAATTTTTTTCACAATAAATATGCGATTTTAATTTTAATTACAACCACATTTAAAATATGTATATGTATCTTAATGAGGCACAACACATTATTACACAAATAAATTTGAAATAAATAACGCCGATGTTCGTTGGAACGAACTAAAGTTTGGACAAGAAAATCTTTAAATGGACCTTAAGCGTATCGTCTCCACAATGGAGTGTCCAAAGTGTCGTCAATCAACTTTAGTGGAAAGACCTCCGTTTTAATGTATATCATAACATTTTCCCACGTTTTTCTTAGGTCGCTTTCTTGTCTGTTTGCTTGTCTGTCGTCTTGTCTGTCCGGTTGGAATCTTGTATCTCAATTTTGAGACACTTCCCGACCACCTAGCGAGTTGAAACTTTCAGGGTAGCTCAGAACCCGATGACAATGCACGCTTAAACAACTTTCAACTTTCTAGGTGCACTTTCAGGTCAACTTTCACTTTTGTATGGGGCTTATCCGATTGTTGCGTAACACATGGTTACTTCGTTGAGTTAATAATAAAAAAGAATAAAATCTTTATATATATAATTCTTCTGTGAGTGTGTATGTCACTGAACTCCTCCTAAACGGCTGGACCGAATTTTTTTGTGTGTGTTCAAGGGGATCTGAGAATGGTTTAGATTCACAAATCAGTCCGGCAGATGGCACTGCAGTCGGCACAGCAACGCGTGGCCGGGACAGCTAGTAATAATACAAGATTTAAAAATCAAAAAATCCCACGTTTTTCAGTGACCAAAAAAGAATAAAAAAACCCGGCGGGGCCAAGCGAGGGGGTTATTTTATTCTTTTTTGGTCACTGAAAAACGTGGGATTTTTTGATTTTTAATTCTAGTATTAAATTTTTCTAATTACATTAACCCAGTAAAGTAACCTAATAATTTATCGATACTAACTTTCTGAAATGTGAATTTTGAATTCTCACAAAAGTGAAAACGCATAGGTACATTTGAATTAGATCTGTATCAAAAAATAGTTTAAAATACAAAATAAGTATTTAAACTACTTATTTTTATCATACTTTTCTTAAGGTTAACGACTAATCTTGCCTGATGGCAAATAGTTATAAGGGGTATGGGTATAACTACTATGTTAACAACTATTCCCTAACTAACCTTCTAACCCTTTAAAACTTTGCCAACATTTACAAACACAACGCTAGCAGGAATGTTATTTGGCCACAACTATAAGATGAACATACTCTCATGAGTTAGGCACCTTTAGTTTGATCAGAAATATTTTTTGTTGTAAGAGAAGGCAACGGATACAAAACACATACAGCCTTGACTTCAGTTATATTTTTTGGAATTTACTCCTTATCCTTATTTCCTTTTCATATAGGTGCCCGGTATGAAGAAATATGAAGAGTAAAATTTAGTGATTGAATGATACGTTACGTTTTTTGTGCGCAAACTATCGTGCGTGCCTTACACATTTATTCTAAAGATTTTTTTATTATTTTGTGTACCTGTTCAAAGAATCGATCTTAAAAAGTAAACTCCAATCGTGCGTCGGAGCTGACACACATTATTATGATTTGACTATCATATTCATTATAGGGTGAATAAAAATGGTCAAATAAAAGATGAAGATTTATAAATAGCTAATATTTTGACCAACAGGCAATGAAAATAATGGATCTTCACAAAAACCAGGATTTCCCCAGGTTCAGGAAGATCCTAAGGATTAATTGAAATGTTCATAAAATACTCGTAAAAACGTTAAAGGAATCGAAAATAACCTTAAAGCTATATCTTTGTTGTTGATAAAGAAATAGTTTAATTCAAATAACTTGATAGACAATTTTATATTTAGCATAACTGCACTTAACTTTTTCGTAAATAGCTCGAGTAAATCTCAGCCAGATACTAATTTAAGTCAGCTTGCCGACATTGCGGTGGAACCGTAAACACGAATTAACTCGCACCTCGATCTACTTGGATTTGGTTATTTGACAGTGATGCCGTAAAGCTTAATGTTTATTAAGCTTGTCTTCACTTTACAAGCTTACTCAAAAAATTTACTACAGAATATCAGATAACGCAAATCCGTACTAAATGAAACAAGCAAATCGATTTTACTTTTTAGTCTATTTATTAATCAAATAAAATATTTTTTTATTTATGTGATAAGCACAGAAATGTAAGTATTTGAAGATATTTTTTTATAAAGTCACTTGTCTTGATATTTCACATATGTGTCTTTCTCGATATAAACGCAATAAAAACAAGCGTGTCTAAATAAAAACTAGGATATTTCTACACCATGCCATTACATATAAACTTTACCTTCGTTATCACACGCCGCAGAACAAAAAAATAGTGACCTCACATTTTTCTCTTAAATAGCAATAAATGCCACGTCCCAGTCGTATATTCTGTGACCGTTCGTTGTATTCCGAGGGTTTATACCTCGTTTATACACATCTTTTAGGTTACTAGGCAGTTTTGTTAACATCTTGTATGTTCGCAGTAGATCGTTATGACAATGTTTTGTATTTAGTAAGAATGTGTAGTGTGCAGAAAATTATTACTACTAAATCACACTTCAACTCATAAGGAATAGAAGTAAGGGAAAACTGTTAGATATTAACAAGATATTGTGAGTGAAATTGTGTTTCACTGATATCAAATATCAGAAATACTTTAACATGTTAATACTAATAATACTCACTTAAATTTTCCTATTTAGATCAACTTGACTTACCTGCATCTAATTCTTAGCTGAAAGACGTCCACTGCTGGACTGAAGCCTCCTTTAAACATGTAAGGGATTTACCATAATCTCCATGCTTGGCATACGGATGAACGTCACAGCGAAAGACCATATTTAAAACACTGCTACCCATTTTGTGATCTACGGGAGTAGTTTGTATTAGTCACCTATAGGTGACATAAACGACACCCTTAAGTGGAAGGATTGGTGCCATTCTACTCTGCGGACACCGTACGGCACTTACCTACGTCATTAATGCAAAAAATAGCCACCCAAATCAACCCGAATTCAAAAAGTAAATAAGCGACAAAAACCCTCGATAGAGGCATTTATTTCTTTATTGATGCTTTTGAGGCTTCTTTCTGACTCATTGAAATGGAACTGAATGTCATCCTGTGAAGACGACTTTTGAAAAGGAGTCGGAACGTCAGGATTACATATAAAAAATATAAAACTTGTTTGGTTATTTATCCATTTAAAATTGCTTTATTCCGATAAGTGAAAAATGCGAAAATGTACGCACTCAATATTCTTTCCTACTCTTTTATAAACTTTTTGTTATCTTAAGTATGCCAAGTAAAGTTATTAATACAAAATCTCAACCTACTTATCGAAAATCACGTCCCCAAAGTTATCCGCGCGTACTTTAAATTCAAGTAACTTACTCTAGAACTTTTATAAATACCCACGCACACATAATACTTATTCAATCAAGCAAAGCCTCATTTGACTTGCAGCACGTCGCCTGCTTTAAGCGAACATCTTCAATATGATTAAAGTTATGTCATAGGAATGTGATTAAAATTATGTCATAAGAACGAGACGTCTCTTAGTATCCACAAAGTAAACAAACATAATATGCCATATGTATAATTAGTTCGAAACCCACATCAAAAGCGTGCAGCTATCGGACTTCGTTGCGGTCACTGCGATTATTGGAAAATGAGGACATATTTCATGGATATATTTAGGTTTATTATAGCTTGAATAAAGCTAATGCAAGACATTTTGCAGTAAAATTTTGATATTTAGGTCGCAAAAAAATTGCAACATACTGCAATGTATATCTTATGTGTAGGTATCGTTTCAATGAAGCTTGGGTGTTTCCGATCTGTATAAAATAAAATTCTGGCACTAGGTAGTACTAATAAGTAATACTTTTCTTCAATATGGCTTCAAATCGCCTGCAAATAAGCTAAATATATTCGCCGCCTTGCTTTGTCTCGCCGTTAGATCCAATATGTTGTTAAGTGTATACACGATTCTATACTTTATGTTAACCTTCCAGTTTAGCACACCCTTGTTTTCAACATGCAGTATATTTTATTATAATGCGGTATTTTAAATCTCAATAACACAATTTTCAATAAACTCAAATAATTTGTACTTGAAGGCATCTGATATAATGTAGTGTAAACACAATAAGTTATCGGCCTTTCAGTCCTCTATTCAAATATTAGTGTGGTTTCCCACATGCAATACAGTCTAGACTAAGCGTCCCTGTAGTTCCGACTTACAAAGCTCAAGCTACGTATTAGTCTGGAGCAGACGGTTCGGGTGGGAGGGAGGCGATGGGGGCAATACCAGGCAACAGGTGCCCGGGCTACCACCCACCACCTACCAAATCAACTGGAAAAACGAGTTGATAATCTCTCCCTTTTTGCATCGAACCACGCCCATCGCTATTGTCAGCCCTGCTTTGTTAAGAACGCGCAATGGAAAACATTAAATAACAGTAAGAGTTTTATTGGTGATATAATGAACCTTTAGGTAACGGTAAATTAACAAATTCAACGTTTATTGTAACGAATGCCGAGTAAATTTAAAGCCCTAAGCGGAGAATAGAATGATTTATCAACGAATACGATACTTTTATTACCAATTCATGGATATTCAAATTTCATTGCGTGGAAAATTGCAGCTATTAAAGTTGATGGACTTATTTGCATAGATGTTTCCCAGCGCAAGGATTTTTAGTTCGTATTTTTTTAACGTAACGTAAATTTATCTGCGAATTAATAAATAACTGTCTAAAGATTTTTAGGCCGGTAGCAATAATATAAAAAGTTGATTTTTTCATCGTAAGCTATACAATTATAACACAATACACAACTAAATTAAGTATATTCTGTGATCTTTCTTTCTAGAAAAAAGTAGCCCAATATTATTTAAAGGTGTTTTGTTAAATAAACTATTTTACTATTTCTAATTCTTTCTAACCAACATACATAAACACGTTTTAAACCTGTAAAAGTGAACTCGATTACGTAAGCCGTAGAAATTGTTTGAGTTAACTAAATATTTCTTTTATTCGTTAACATTAAGAACATTATCTCATTTATCCGTTATATAAATCTACTGTTACTTCACTGTGTGAACGTACAAGTAATCTTTCCAAAAATTTTTTGAATAATAAAAAAGCGATAATTTTAAATACAAATTTTGACTCAAAAGATTGCCAGAAGAAGAAAGAAATCAGGTACTGGGCTTACTCACAAGAATTAAACTGTTAATAATAGACCATTATCTCAAATATAAAAATATTCGTTTATTTCTTTTTCTCAAATTGTTTACTTAACAAAACCTATCTGCCAAATTTTAAGTCTGTATCTCTAAACTTCATTAGATATATACGCCATGTGGAATCAAGGATTTGGAGTTTGTTAACGACTGTTAATTACCAACACGTTAATAAACCTTCTGTAACCACTAAGGCTTTTACCAGCCTTGGAGAATTTGATCAACTCTGTATAATTTCTTTGCCTTATCAAAATGACATTGTAAATGAAGAATACATTTTCTATATTTGGAGCGGAGCGAACGAAGTGAGCTTCAATGGCGCAATGTCTGTTACGCCATAACTTCCAGAGTTCCTAACCGATTTTAATATTTTTTGTGTGGATTCGAATCAATAGGTTTAGGACCAGATTGTGACGGAAGCCCGAATTTAGAAATTCGCAAAAATTTCCATCGAAATAAAAATTAGTTTTATCTTTTTTTAGGTATTACACCGCTCCAATATATGGTGCTAGCGTAGCTTTATGCTTAGCGACTGCATCACAGTAAAGAACAGTAAAACATCTTCATACAAACGTGCCGCTCTCGGTTTGAATGTGTGCGTGCGCGCCGCGCGCCGTGTCGGCACGCGATTTCACGCACACGTAATATATGGGGGAATAAGGTAGCGGCAGTACGGGCTGTGCCGCGCGACTGTGAGCATGCGCGTACGTCACATGACCGCTCGCGATCGTCAACTCTCGCCGGCCACTTACCATAATATTAATTATTACGAGTATCATGACTTCAAAAAGGGGAAAAAATATTGTAGTGTTTTCGGGTGCCTCAATAACGATTTCGCAAACAAATATTCAATCATCATATGCTTTTTATTACATAAATTTAGATCAAGTGCTGCTTGTTCAAAAATATTAACTAAAAGTAAAAGTGACGACCCTGGGGATCAACGCAAGAGTAGGCTAATAACTCGGCGGGCGGCCTTAGATAACCTACTGTTCTGTATTTACTGTGACTGCATCGCCTAGTATTTATACAAAAATCTATTTATATAAAAATGTCCTGTCACAGTGTTTGCCCGCGATGAACTCCGAAACTACTCAACCGATTCTGATGATTTTTTTTTTCATTTTACTGGATTTATTCCGACTTAGGACATAAGATAGGTTGCAATTTAATTTATAATACAGCAACGCGTGGCTAGGTCAGCTAGTAGATATATAAACACACACTTAACTTATGAAACTCGTCGAAATATAAATATTACGTTATAAACTATAACTACCTTGAATAAATAACGTATTCTTTGGTATAGTCACTCAATTATTATCGAACTGAATATCGACAGACGGTTCTTTGCCGGCGCCTATAAATTTCCTCGCTTTTTGTCAATCGTTATTGGATAAAAAACGCTTGTTATTTATAAACCATAGGTGATACGTTTATTTTACATGAGCCTGTTTATATTTATTTTTAATTTTTCCGACCCTGAAAAAAGAACTTGAAGCCTATCGGTCCCGGGATCAAGTCCCAGTAGGGGCATATGTGTTATGAATACTAACATTTATCCCAAGGTATATGCTTTATATAACTTATTAATATATCATATACGAAATGTTTATCCTTTACCTTAGTATCCATAGCAGAGGCCTCAAAGTGCTTATTTTCTGCTAGTCTAATTGGTATGAATGTAAAAGGTAAGATGGTCTATTTAAATGACCCAAGGACCGCATAATCCTTAAGAAAAAATAATCTTGGTACCGTGAAACCATGCTGAAATAGTCCAAGACACAGGACAAACTTGTATTACTTTTGCTGAATAATGCTCACAGTTGACTGTCATTATTTGATACTACAGTTTCATATAATATTTCTTATAAAATATTAACAATGCGGTAACCACACATTATCAATGTGCCCATTAACTCTTCGTGGTGAACTAAATGGTTTTGTTAAAAGTGCACCTCCACAAAGTTCGAACTCCCTACCCATTCCGGTACTTTAGTGACTAAAATACTTACCGATAATGATTCAGGACGATATTTACCGATAATGATTCAGGACGAAGCACTTTTGTCAATATTAAATTTCACCCACGCGATACCAGGAGAGATCGCTCGTGCTAAAATTAATAACTTATTCGACGTAACTTGTAGAAGATATATCTCACAATGAACGTCATAGCAAAGTGACGACAAGAGGCGCTGTTTAACAAAAGGCCGTAACATATGTCAGGGTTGTCGCAAATATTTTAATTAAAATAGGGTGAAAATAAAAATGTAAATAAATAAAAATGTAAAGAAAATATAATTGAGTGATATAATAATAGTTTAATTATAAGTCAATATATTTATTATAAATGAGTACCTACATAATTTAAGTAGCAACTTCAAAAATATTCTAAATCTCAAAATAATTACCTAGTGTTTGTTCTCTACTATATAAAAGAAGGGCTTTGTGGGTTTGTTACCATACATAGTTACCATAGTTGCCCTAAGCCTAAGAATAACAGTTTTTATAATCAATTAACGTTACCATAGCAACGCGTGGCCGGGTTAGCTAGTAATTGATATACGATTAAAATATGCGTTATCATACATAACATTTTAACTAAACTGAAGTTACATGTACTGACTTAGTATCGAATAATACCGTATTACAGTATGAAAAAAATATTTAAATAAAATATCTTCAAAAGAGATATTTTCGCATTTAAATGAGTAATGTGAGTGGAAATGTATGAACTATATATGAAAAAGATATATAAACATCCTTGCGACAACCGTATGTCATGTGACAAGCTCGAGTGCAGGCTTAGTGCAGAGTGCATTATAATACAGCGCCGCAGCACCATTCTGCCATTATTGTGTAACCGCCCACAAAATTTCGAACAGCGAACGTTGTTAATATACCCTCGTTTTGTGAGCGCCCTTCTTGCTTAACTATCATGTTCAGACTCCTAAACGCTTTATATCTATTTATATCATAATAGGCTATTAATAGATTTTTGGTTTACAACGTTATAATGGTTGTAATTTGTAAGGTTGTTGAAACACAAATTAGTTGCAAGGTTATATTTTAATATTTAAGAAGATTAATTTTACTAAAACATATTTTTATTACTATTACTAACATTATCATTTAACGTGTACTATACTCTGAGGTTTATAGTGCATATTATTTATACAAATAGCTTTTAATACACAACAAAATAAATTTCTTTTTTTTTCTTTAATATTATCGAGGGTTTTTCCTTAGAAAATGCCACCCTCATAGGTAACATACAAAGAATTCATTAAGTATCTCTACGCTTTAGGCCACACTGCACAGTAAAATATAGGATCTTGGCCGTTTTTGATAGCGGGGTTGCAAAAATGCTATTACAAAAACCTATCTCCCCTTTAAATTGGGTGTAGGAAAAGAGCTGTGATCTCTCCGCCACGTTTCGCTCACATTCCATCATAATATGGTAAGCGTCTTCAATGATTCCACACTTACTGCAATTAGGGGATTCTGTTTTTTTCATTAGGTATGCAAAAATAACCTTTTTTTTATGGATCTAAAGCAAAACTTCAAAAGCTTCAAGCCAAAGGGATCAAGTTCGAGTTTCCCGATATACTACAGACGTGGACCCCAGTTATACACGTTATACAAGTATACATTACATTACATTAGCTAAACACAAGGAACTCCTTTCTGCATAACTAAGCGGAACATCAGTGATGTATAAATTTTATTAATAAGAGATTATTAACTAAAGAGAATTTAAATGTTACTTTAATGTCAGTTATATGAAAATACTACTAATGTATTTCATTTGAATCAGTACTAAATCTATTTAACCGTGCTTGAATCGAAATTGAAATGAAATTGAATTCTAATTGAAAAGGAAGTGAATATTGAGATCCTGTTACAATCAATATCGATGGTAACTGAATAGGGAAAACTCCTTGAACAACCTTGTGAAGTAAAATCAAATTCGTTGTATATCACATTAAGTATTATTGTGACCAAAAACAATTACGAATGGATTATTGCGTGTTATATGAAAAATTAAACAATGAATTATATCATATTTTATATAAATATAATAGCTGATTTCAGCTATTCCAGAACCAATGATTTAATATTACATGTTTGCTTTGAGTTTTTATTTATTCCTTACCATGAACCATGTTCAAAGGCTAAATGATGTAATCCCAATTAATAGTACAATCAGTGTTCCATGATTAAAATAATAAGTAAATTATCACGTTTTATTTGTTTACATTGAATAATTGAAACTATAAACAATGTAGCGGAAAGCATGGTTTCATTAAATTTTACAAATACGACTAAATAGGTATTGTAGGTGCCAAAATAAATTCTCTTCTACTTATATTGAATTAAATAATAAAAAATCTTTCTGAGAAAACCAGTGGTTAACTAAAAAAATCGTATAATTATTTACACAATCGCAGTATGCCCTCTACTATCAATGTTTCATCCCTTAACAGAAATTAAGGATTGATTAGAAAATAATATTTTTTAAGTTATATATTATAAATATACACCACTTCTACCACAACAAAATATCTTCGTAAACTATTTCTCTATTCTAATGTAGACAAAATAATATGGGCATGTTGTCTACGTAGGAGTTTCATACTGTCTTAGATTGGCACATATAAAGTGAATTGGCGTGTATCAAGCGACTTGAGAACTATGAGAAGTGGCACGCAAATTATGGCAAAGGCGAAATAGTTCCTCTTCTCTCATCCAACTTATCTTAGGGCGGAGTGAAAATTACTGTATATTGGATATGTAGCAATTACCATTGAAGTCAGATAGTGCATTATATTACACGTAAATCTTGGTTCATGAATTTCATGGAACTAAAATAAAATTCATAAATTTATCACTTTTTTGATTGCCTATTAATTAATTATAATATTGCCAAATATAGCAACCTTTATTTAGAAATTATTATTCAACTAAACATCCGCAAAAGAATATTTAATAGTTTGTATTTCCTCCATTTGCATTATTAATGTTGATTCCATATTTGAGTAATACTTACATCCAAATTATATTATGACAATACTTTGTGTTTGTTACCATATTGCCAGTAAAGCCGAGGAATAACATTCAAGAAGGCTAAGAACGGTTATCTATATGTATAGTCGTAGAACCGAAACGTTAGCGCGATTCATTTCGGTACAGCGACATCTTGTTTTCAATAAAGTTTAAATTGACACTCTTAGGTGGTAATTTAATGAGAACTTATTAGTTATTGGTTGAAATATACTCGCTCACGACCCTTTAATTACGTATGAGACAGCTTTTGTGAACTGATGTGATGAGCTCGTTCGGTACATATACGAAACCATAATAATACATATCATGATTTCAAAATTATGAAATAACCAACAGAGAGCAGTTTACTTTTTATTTATACAGGTATATAAGATTTGTTTTACATAAGCTTTACATAAAATTAATACCCATCACAAATATAATGTGGCTCACTCACCATCGTTTGTAAATAACTACGATTCCAATACAGTGAATCAATGAAATCATATCTCATAATATGTAGAACATCAGAATTTAAACATAAGTTAAATTACAATAAATATGTTGTAATTATATCTCCAGTAAATGTTTATGATGTAAATATCAGAAAAAATCTACTGACACAATCTATGTAAATCGACTTCGTTATAGAAAAGTTTTAATAATACATTTTTAATAAAGAAAGTAATAAGTGCACATAATGGTGGTAGTAACCTACAAGATTCATGTAATAAATGATAATAACCAAGTTATGGCGGCTATGAAAGCATTAATAAACATAGGAGTCAGCATAAAAACTGCGATACGATATTGCTAATGCATTTTATATCGGTCACTACAAACACTAAAGAATCGTGCAGTGTACTAGCGACGTCACGCAACATTTATCAACTTCAACGTCACATTTCACGTTTAAATGTAAGAGTTATCAAAAAACAGTTCAGGTTATTAATGAAGCATAGCCAATAATGTCACGATAAGGCAACTCATTACTTAATGTAAATGTTTAAAATATATATATATATATATATATATATATATATATATATATATATATATATATGTGTATATGTCTTTTTATTTATTATCAATTAAATCAATAAATCTAATTATTCATTAAGAGGTAAGACACTGGCTCGGGATACCATTGTGAGAGATTTGGTTGTCTACCACGATGGTAAGCTTCTTTTTGATACCCACATTGACAACATAGTGTCAAAAGCCTCTAGGGATCTTGGATTTCTGATGCGGACATCTTTGGATTTTACTAATAATAAAACGCTAAAAATCCTGTACTGCACGCTGGTCGCGTCACAAATCTGGAGACCCAAATACCACATATACAAGGTTATTTTATAGACACCATCCAAATTTTTTCTCGGCATTAGATATCATTCAAACACTTCATTTATGAAAAAAAATTGGTAGGTAAAATTTCCGCAAAAATATTATTTTGTCCGAGCGAATTATTACAACAGCTGGTTACTGGTCAAAAGAAAGGTCGCCCGAAAGGTCAAACACGGCCGAAATGTTTTGAATGAAACAGCGGGGTGGGGCGCGGGGGTCGTTGATGCCGAGGTACAGTAAGAAATAACGACGTAACTTTCTTTTTCCAAAATTGAGTTGTTAGAAAGTCAATCTGTCGAAGAAAAAATCGTTTGAGTGAGAAAATTGCCGAATGGGTGAAAGTTATTTTATTTGCTGTAAAATAGTGTTAGTAATCTACCTTGAAGGTGGCCACGCTCCATCTTGGTGCGTCTTTTGGAAAACTCCAAAAAAACAGCTAAAAAAATTTTGAAATGCATTTTTCTCGGAATGTATGCATTTCACAGAAAAATCGATTAACTATAAAATGTAGAGGACGTCAAGATCTACAAAAAATGTCATTAGTGCAATCCCGTACACCAACAAATGCACACAGTAGGTGTCGCCAAAGTCTTCAAAACGGTGTTTTTTTGATTTTTCACCTTGAAAATACATTTTTATTAAAATGTAAATGTAAAAGTTGTTCTTCAGGATTTTGTCAACAACTTTTGTTTGAACAATTTTTTTATACAACTTACCGTTTTGAAGCTGGACCTCGAAAAAGAATGAAAAGTCCAATAATACGGTTGCACCTACGGGATTGCACCAATGACATTTTTTGTAGATCTTGACGTCCTCTACATTTTATAATCAATCGTTTTTTCTGTGAAATGCATACATTTCGAGAAAAATGCATTTCAAAAATTTTTTTGCTATTTTTGGAGTTTTCAAAAAGACGCACCAAGATGGCGCGTGGCCACCTTCAAGGTAGATTACTAACACCATTTTACAGCAAATAAAACAACTTTCACCCGTTCGGGGAATTTTCTCACCACTCAACCTGCAGATTGACTCTACTATGTATACATATTCGGCCTTTTCATTGATGTATTTTCATAATTTAACACAAAATGTAAGAATTAACGTTAGAATATTAAGACATCTGGCTATTTATGATTTTTATGCTAAAAATGATAATGTTTACTGTAAATTTTTATTTCACGTTGAAATAGTAAATTTTGATTATTTAATAAAAGAAAAAAATAACAATCAATAATTCAATAGCCTTATAAGAGTCGTGTAAATACTACTATTTCCATTAGAACAAAGAATGGAAATAAAATATTGTTTTTTTTTTGCAGTCGATGCAGTCAACTTTGAAGTCGATGTTTTTATAACTTGCAAAAAGTTAGAACATTGACTTACCCAATTTCAAAGCGCATGCGGCGAGCCGCGATCGTGGCTGCGCGCGCAGATTGTGGCTAGGGTTGCCACCTTTTATTTTTGTAGTTAAAGTAAATTGGTAATATAGGTAAGAAAAAAAAGTACATAGTATGAAAATAAAGTACAATTTATTTTCCTTTATCATTATGTTTAAAAGCATATTTTTATTGCTTTTTGCAGTTTGTATCAAATTAGTATCTCTATTAAACAATTGCAAACACAGCATCTTTACAGTCTAGCATAGCATAGTTTAGTTTGGATATTTAATGCAACCATATCCATTCACACACACACACACGGGCACACACAGAAAAAAGAAAATTTGTCTTCTTACTTGTCCTACTCCTATACTGAAGCAATTGTAAATGCAATTCCACACAATTTGCATTTTCCATTATATTCGTTCTGTGGATCATTAATTAACCAATCACCATGTTCGTTTTCCCACGCACTTTTATACTTCTGCAATCGATTATTTTTCTTTTTATCGTATCATTTTTTTAAAACATTCTTTCGGTGTAACATATTCACTATCTGTTCTGTATATTGTATTCTGTTTATCGCGAGAACCGATACGGTATGTTTTGTTTATGATGAAACCAAGGATAAAGAAATATCACGTAAAACACACTAGAATAACAATTGACTTCTTAACTAAGCAAAAAATTAGTCGATGTCTTGACAGTTTTGACAGATAAGGAGGTGTTGCCAACAAAAAGTGTACATTAGTTCCGGAATATTTTTGTCAACTCTTTATTGTCGAGCTGTACTACTAAATTTTTCAAAATCCCAAAAACATCAAATCATTCGAAATAAAGTATTTTCATACGGTAGGCAACCCTTGTTGTGGCGACATCTGTGCAATGAAATCAGTCACCCGGGAACTGCCCGCGGTGTATGTCTTGTGCTCCCGCGCGCTTACATCACATAAATACCTACCTAACAAAATGTATTCACACCGCGAGTATTACGAGATGGTACGGTGCTATATTTTAAGTGGAGAAAGCTTAAACGGTGGCCGTGCACTGTACGAAGCTGAAAGTCTTCCTCGTCTTCGAAATAGTGGTTTCGTTAATGCTACAACACCGAATCGTCAAACCATTTTAGCTGCGAATCAACGCTTACTTGACCACGGACAATTTACGACGCCATCACACGCTCGAGGAGGTGGTAGAAGTAGACTTGCAATTGAAATCGAAGACGAAATCTTTGATTTCTTTGATCGAAATCCCAGAGCTAGTACGAATGACGCAACAAGACGTTTCGGCGTAAGTCAACCCGCGGTTTGGAAATTACTTAAAGCCGCAACCATGCATCCTTATCACCATCAGAAAGTGCAGTCTTTAGGTGAAGCAGATGCCGTGCCTCGCCGTACCTTTTGTGAGTGGCTGATTGAACATCCTGGTGCTGTTATTTTATGGACTGTTGAATCTTTATTCACTCGCGTGGGACTGTACAACCAACACAATGAGCATTGGTGTTCGTTCCGGAACCCGCACGTGATAAGAGAGAACTATCATCAAGTGCGTTTTAGTGCAAATATGAAACACCGAACATGGTGATCGCTGGATCGGTCGTGGAGGCCCCGTCCCATGTGCGCTCCGATCACCAGACCTCACGCCTTGTGACTTTTTTTGTGGGGCGAAATTAAACGGCGGGTTTTTGTGGAGGAGGCCCAAAGCCTCGAGGACTTAAAAATAAAAATAATCCGTGCATTTGACGAAGTGAAAAATGACACTGTAGTGCTTAATAAAATTAAAGACAATGTTCGTAAACGTGCAAGACTCAGTTTGGAGAGAAATGGTCTACATTTTGAACAGTTAATGAAGTACTCTTAAACGATTGTTTTTAATCTTTATGTAAGTGTTTTATGATTGGTTCTTTAATTTATTATTGGGTTGGAGTAAAGCAAAGGTGTGCGGGGCGTTTAGACTTCAAAAAATTTCATAAAAATTGTGGTTTTAATTAAATTTTTTTGCATTCACAATGCAATTTTTTTTTATAAGATATAAAATACTTGTGTAAAAAACAACTACGCCTCCTAGCCCTCAGGTAGGATTCGAACCCACGACTTTTCGCAATCCGGGCGAGTGCTCTGACCGCTGAGTTACCGAGACACTTGCAAACGTGTCGAAATTTACAAACGTATTTCAACTTCTACTATAAGCTAGTATCGTTCCACCAATGTTGAACGCTAACTGCCTTCAACATCGAAAGTAATATTTTTACAAATATTAAACAATTTATTAGGATGAAACCAGCTATAATTATGTTTCTTATTTAATTTTTTTGCATTCACAATGCAATATTTTCTATAAGATATAAAATACGTGTGTAAAAACAACTAAGCCTCGGAGCCCTCAGGTAGGATTCGAACCCACGACCTTTCGTGTAGTCATTTGCTACAACACCGTGCGTAGCGTAATGTATCAATGAAATACGGGAGGGCAGGGCGGGGGTTGTGTAATCATCTGCTACAACACCGTGCGTAGCGTGATTGTGACAGTAAAACGTTAGTTTTCCTCGGATAACTTTGTATAGCCTTAACTTAATATTTTAGTACTGAGTGATATTAAAAGAAAAAAATCTTGTTTCGTTACTCTCTTCAAAGAATATCATTTATAAATTTGGATGGTGTTTATATAATGACCTTGTATATGGTATATCGCGTATCGAAAATATTCAAAATAGATTTATAAAGTATTTAAGTTTTCGCACTAAGAAGCATTATGACTCGAGCCACTATATAGAATTTTGCAAAAAAAACATTTTCTACCTTTGGAGAGGCGACACGATATTGTTAATTTAGTATTTCTTTCTATCTAGATTTAATAATCTGTTGTGCGTCCCCCCTGCATCCTCAAATTATCGTAGGAATTCATTCTTATGGCGTGCGTGTAGTAGCTTTAACTCAGCGTCGGGCCAACTTAGTTCTGTTTGCTACAGATGATGCTTTGATAAAGCGAATTATGAGTTTAATATTCTTTGATGACTTCTAAAATTATAAGTGTACCTATACTAAGTTTCTATTTATAATAGTGCTCGTTATATGTATAATGATATTATTTGTGATGACCTGTAATTGACTTTGTGTTGCTATGTATGTAAATTATTTCTTTATTATAGCTGTTGGTCGTCCGAAAAGTAAATAAATAAATAAAAACCAAAATTTCTTTTCTGTAAGCAAAAATTAAATATTATTATTATGTGGTTTTCAGTCCATGTTAAAACCTATCAAAAGTTTGTCTCAAAAACCTTCACAGCTGTTTTTCCATAATTTTCCCTATACACCTTATCGGGGCTATTATTAATAACAAAAAATATCTGAAACGGTCCGTCTTTTTAAATATTAATAATATTTTTTTATTAATCATAAAGCGAAACATTTCAGTATTTGCTCTATCTCCTAAACTAGGTAAAGGCATGTCAGGAAACAGTTGCTCCCCAAAGTAGGATACAAATATATTAATTGCTCCTATGCAGATAAATAAAATAAATAAAATAAATTGCCACGCCAATCGCCCTTACTGATTTGTATTTCGTCTCTATAAGTCTAGGCGTCCACAAGTAGGTGCGACTTAAAAATCGTAATAGCGCCATCACATAACATGAGTATTTAGTAAAGCCCCTTTTAATTTTTAATTTTAATAAATAAGCAAACAAACCTTATTATAATAGTTGTTTATAAAAAATACCATTTATGAATAATAGAGAAACGACTCTCCGATTAACATTTTCTAAAAATGTGTCTAAGCTTTTACCAATGCGATAAACGATATAACTCAGACTAAAACTTTTAATTCACAAACTCTTTTAAGTTTGATTAAAACGAGAACAGAGAGGCTTCTTAATATGTTGGTTAGGTAAGTTAAAAATGCAAGCCTTCTTCCAAAGTATTTTCGTGTACGATGTTATGTCTAACAGAGTAAAATAGCTCTATATTCTTAAAGGTGTCGAAAAACGCGACTAATGAGGCCGGAGGTGATCAACATACACCTCAAATAGACAAAAAATTGGCAAGCGTCGAGAATAATTTCTTGGTTCCACCTCCATTTTTGGAGGTTTCTTCTGTCAAGATCTGCACATATTTTTGAGTTAAAGATGATGATTTAGTTTTTATTGTAGTAACTAATAGCTGCGAAGAAGACTGTTCAGGAAGGTATATGTAACGAAGCATTGTTCGCCAAAAGCACGTTTTACCGAGACCACATTTCACTGATAACATATTTTACAGAATTGTTTATAGAATATTTTTTTTCTTTTGAAATTAATATTTTTTTAACCAATGTTTTCAAAATGATCCTGAAACTATCCACATCAGAAACGTCTACGGATATTTATTCTTAATAGTTTATTGTCCTATAGAAATTAAATATTTTTGTCGTGATAACGTCTTATAAATCGATAAATGCCGGGTGCACGCACGAAAAAGCATTTGTCTCAAAAAAACTCATTGTCACGTTCCGCCTGAACCAAGCGTGCAAGCGAGAGCACAGAACAAGCGATAGAGAGGCACAATCGGCCTAAGCGTTTGGCTTGTGACGCATCTATCTCTCTTCCACTCCATCGGCCGATGCGTCCGAGTAGAAGAGAGACAGCGGCAGCACACAACCTACACGTGAACTGTTTTTAAAGTGAAGTGAAAAGTTAATGTGGTTTCCATTGTTTATTACAAAAAAATTTGCGGCAAAAAAGGTAATTATTCTTGTATTTTAAGAATTTGATTAGCTATATAATCTCATATATTTTTTCTTTGGTTATTAAAAAAAGTAGCATCGGTCAGCGACTGTAGTAACAATAGGTTATGTTACAATTTTGATTAAAATTTATTATGACTCCTATAAACTATCGTACAAAAGTTAACTGCGGAGGATCTTAAATATCACACATGTATATAAGTTGTTAATAAATTATTAATAGCACATTGTTACCTGTATTGTAATTAATCTGTATATTGTAAGTAAAAATTTTTGAATTAACGAGTGCAATTAAAAGTTAATTTATTGAAAAATTAAAATTTTAAATTATCTCCTTCTGTGTATTATACAAAATAATGATAATTCAGTGATAATAATTCAATTCAGTTCATAAAAGTATGCAATTTTTCATCAATATTTTCGCATGACGTTATCACCTTAAATTATCGTCCATAAGACTTTACAGACAAACAATTTTTTTGTTGAAAACAAAATTAAAAACTATTCTCTTTACGCAATAAGAAATTTTCTAAAAAGTATTTATAGGAGTAATAAAAACTAAATGAAAACACTCAAGTTTAGCAATGTGTAAAAACTTGATTGATCCCCAGACACCTTTGATGTATTGACACATTATATTTTCCACAAAATACCTCGTATTAATTATCGTACCTCGATTAGAGACCAAGGCGTCTAACTGACGCCTTGGTCTCTAATCGCGAAGTTAACCTCTGCGGTGGAAAAGAACGGAACTTTCTCAAGGGTCAGCGACCAATAATTTTCTATCTTCAGCTCCTCCATATTTCGATAGGCACGTTTAAGCCCTTGATTCCGGTTACATCTACAGTTGGCAGCCACAGATCTGTACTAGTGAGTTATGGCCATTGCTCCATCCAATGTCTATTATGAATCTATAGAGAACACTTGTTTCCCAACAGCAGAGACATCAATAGGTAAGTAATGATTTTTTGTTTTGCATTGCATTACATTTAAACACATTTCGTACATCATATCATGATAGAAGTCATCATCATGATCATTATTGATGATGACAATAACTGTATATGTAAAAAAAAATCGAAATCTTTACGAAGAAAATATTTGATAATATGTATAAATGGTCAAATAAATTTCTGCTGCTAATAAACTGCTGAGGGGAATAAAATGACGGAATAATGTTGAAGAAGCTACATTTTTTTGTTAGACTTAGTTGAAAACTTTTATATTAGCATCTTTCTTACGAGAAAGGGCGGCAAGTTGATTAATGTGGTACTTCTAATTTGTTATCTTGCATTACTTGCTCGACACTGTAAATTGGATACCCATGTTCAAAGAAAATCTTACGTTAGTATTAAGTCTTGCAGCTATTCTACGAACCAAACAATGTATTATCAAATAGTTCTTATAGTATTTGTTTCTTGTTTCGTACCGTCAAATGTGGCAACTCTTTTTAACAAGGTGAGATTTATGAATGTCTGTTTATATAGCCATTCTGCACGAAAACGCTTTTCGTGCAGTTGGAAAAAGTTGGAAATTATTTATTTGAGTTCGTTATCTGATAGTTGATTTATTTTTAAGTGTTTGTATGCTGAGAAATAAAACAATTGCTTCGCAGCTCTACGAAGGTAGCGGGACCTTGTAAAAACCTTGTATTTACAATATACTTGATTAAAAAAATCAAATATGTAACTCATTTATTGAAATATTTTTTGTAATACAATAGGTCATAATTATAAGCAATCAATAAGTGGGTAACACTAAAATATAACTTGAAGAGTTTATACATATCACATATTGTATTTAAATGTTTTTGCATTTATAGATGAGTCTCGTTTAAACAGTAACTGATATTATGTTAGGTTATAAATTCCGTTTTTCAACTTGTATAATTTCGATAAAGTTTATTACTTTTTCCAGTTTTCTTAATTACTTTATATATTTATTTTTAATGATAAATTCATTATCTTTCTTTAGTTTTTAACATATTTACCAAACACACGCTATTGCAATATCATAATTAATTCAGCTACTCAGCCAAGGTTCCCTTATCGTAATAAATTTCTATCGTCCCTTTGCCCTTACACGTACTCCTAATAAGGTCCAATTACATGATTCAATACAATCACGCACAATGCGTGCCTTTCATTACGATGTAAAGACAGCGAATACAGATTCGCGGATAAAACGCTCGAAAACCTTTATATTCCATCTACTCCATTAAAAGAGCATGTATAAAAAGGATATAAAATATATTTAAATTAATATATAAATAAACCCTCGACTTGCCTTATATGTAAAGGTAAAAAATCATACTAATATCGATTCAGCTGACAATATCTATGTGAGAAATATTTGCACGAAGTTCAAATGCAGCCTGACCTCTGCTCTCTCAGAATCAACGTTAGACGCTAGTTTTTAATGCGCAAACTTAAAAAATAATAAATAGACCTTAATGTTACGAAAAAGGTGATAAATTCAAAACTTTAGCTCGACTAAAATGCCATGCCTTGTGGGGACTTCACATATAATTATTTAATACTATGATAACTACTACGATAACAATATTGTTTTGCTACGTACGTTTCAAACCCTTAGCTTCGAGAAAGTCATGTCCATAATACGCTTATCGTATTTAAATAAAAATTGTAGATGCATAATAGATTAAATTATAGATATGGATTTCAAATTTACCATACAGATTTAAAAAACCGTTGTCTCGGCGACTCTTTAGAATCAACGTATAAAAAATCTGATATTAAACAATAATTGGCCTTTTTTGCACAGTCAAGGAAGTTTGCAAGCCAAAATACAGCTGCGTACAAACTCATTTTACGAAATTTGTCAACGTGTGGTATTCGTATTTTTTAGCAACATCGTCTTATTAAATTGTTAGCAGTAAGCACTCCTAAAAATTTTTAATTGAAATATTTTTATACTATTAAACATTCAGTAAAGAATTAAACTGGTATTTTTATAGGATAAATGTCTAAGTAACATAGCGGTTTGCGTATACGCCCGAATAGCCGAATTGGAGTTTCGGTTCCCTTCACAGATAGATAATATTTTTCAACGTTTCATTTTTACTTATTTGAAGCATGGTAATTTTATTAAGCAAAATAAAACATAAAGATATTGTTTGGTTCGTTCAAGAATATTCATAACTCGTAGATATCATTGCAGATGAAGATTTTCTCTGAACGTAAAAGCAGTAAGTTTCCAATTTACAGAGTCGTGCAAGTAATGCAATACAGCAAATTGCAAGTACCACATCAATTAACCTCCTGTCCTTCCTCGTTAAAACGATGCTCAAATAAATATTTTAACTACGTCTAACAAAAAATATAGCGCCTCAAAATTTTTTATCAATTTATTACACTCAATAGCTTAATGACATTTTTACATACTATTTAAATAATTTCTTTATAATATAATTAACTTCGTTATCATAAATATACTTATTATTAACTTTTTGTTAATGTTTTTAATTGTTTAATCCTAAGTAATCAATTTATAGCATAATGCCCTATAATTGAACAATACATATGATATTAATCAAATAGAGGGTATACTTTGTCATGATGTTATCATTCATCAAATAATTACGTAAATGTCGAAATATTGAACTTCAGTACAGTAATTATTAAGTGTCTTATTATTTTAGAAAAAAAGCAATATATTTACCAAATATTGACATTAATATATAATAATGCGAATCGACGCGACTACACTGAGAAAAAATATTCTTACAGAGTTATTGAAAACCGATCGATTTCTTAATTTTTGACTCTGAAATCACATCTGAAACATCTTACTTGTTAAAGCAATAAAGAAAGACACATTGATTCTTTACGATATACACGCAATCTTTGGGTCTACTAAGAGTTTATGCAAACTCAATGAGGGAAAAAGTGATAGAGCTTTTGCTTACGATACCAAGAATAGTTTTATTGGACTCATACCGCCCTCTGTTGCTATGTCGGTTACAATGTCTATCAAACATAGTACTAGTCAACTAAAACTAAAGTCATTTCCCAGTTGCTAATCTTCTTTCATGTACAATAAACATTTGGGGCTTCGTTTATGACTTTTCACAGCTAGTATACCGTACTATTTTGATATTAGTCCAAATTCGATATCATATAATACTTGAAGAACGTAGAAATTACATAGGTATACCGGTATGAAGTGAGCGTTTTTTTGTTAAAATGAAACACTAATTTTGAATGGGAAAGTAAAAAAAAAATATTCAAAGTATTGACCATTGCTTTCTATACATCTTGACTACCTTTCTGGCTATTTATGGACACCACGCCAACAGAAATGTTCGTCTTTTGAAGCAAACCAATCAGACACCCAATTTTCAACTTATTCGTAGGAATCGAAGTGCTACTCAACAAATGCGTGGCCCATCAATGAAAACCAATGGTAGTCGGAAGGAGCCAACTCTGGTGAATACGGCGGGCGGGATAGCAGCTCCTAGCCAAGTGCTTTGATTGTATCCTGGACCGGTTTTGCTTTGTGTGTAGGTGCATTGTCGTGTAACAAAATTACTTTGCCGTGTCTTCTGGCCCATTCAGATCTTTTTTCGATCAATTCATGGTTCAAATTGATCATTTGGTGTCTGTGGCGATTAGCATTAACAGTTTCACCAGGTTTTAGAAGCTCATGATACACCACACCTTTCTGATCCAACCAAACACACAGCATTGTCTTCTTGCCGAATCGATCTGGTTTTGCAGTCGATGTTGATGGTTGTCCCGGATTAACCCATGATTGTTTCCTTTCTTATTCTTATTTCTTAAAAGGATTCTTAAAATAAACCCGTGTTTAATCGCCAGAAACAATTCGATGCAAAACTGATTGTCTTTCTTGTCTTTGAAGCAAAATTTCACAAGTGTTTTTTCGGTTTTCCAACTGTCTTTCATTCAATTCCTGTGGCATCCATTTTCCACACTTTTGGACATTTCTCATAGCTTTTAAACAGCCAGAAATTGTTTATTGTGCAACATTTAACATTGCTGCTATTCGCTTATGACTAGAAGTATCATCTTCATCCAATATTGCTTGCAATTCGGCGTCTTCAAATTTTTTGATGGTTTTCCACGTCCTTCATTTCTGACATCAAAATCATTATCTCTGAACCGTTCAAACCAGCTTTTGCATGTTGCTTCTGATAGAGGATGATCACCATATGCCTCAACAAGCATTCGATGCGACTCTGCAGCACTTTTCTTCAAATGAAAACAAAAAATTAATGCTTTCCGCAAATCATCATTTTCTGGTACAAAATTCGACATTTTTAACACGATGAAAAAAAAAATGTTGTTTGTTCTATGACGTGATGTATATTAAATATGTTAGACAGATGTCATAGCAACCAAACAACAAAAAAATTAAGGTTCGTTCACAACAAATGTTCATTAACGACACATTTGTATCTTAACGCTCACTTCATACCGGTATACCTGGTAAAGTTAAACATAAACGAGTCTAGATAAATCTCATTATTAAAATTCATTTTTGTCTTCACTTTACTGATTTTCATAACATGACCCAAATGTTTGATGGCTGCAAATCTTCACACCGTCTGAGTTCATTTATTCACGACCCCTCAATCAGAATTAATCAATTCAAACCCCTTTCGTTTAAGTAAATCATATACTCACTCGCTTACCATTTCTAATCCAAAATCCTATATAAGGTTTTACCTCCATGAGCAGAATGTAGCGATATTATAGTAGTGCCACCTTGTTAAATAATATCTTTGTGAGCATACAAACGAATATAAAAGCATGTGTCCTGTCGGTCATATTGTTGAAGCTATACGATACGAATATTAGCAGCTCGATGACGCAATGGTTATTTGCGGATGTTATGCAAGCTCCTCCGTATTTCGGAAGATACGTTAAGGGCTTATACCTACCTGCTGCATATGCAGTTGTTACGGTATTTTCAATAATAGGGATCTCCTTGCCCCTACAATGGATGATAATGAAGACAACGAATAATAAAACCAAATTTTATGACCAATTTAAATTAATTTTATTTTATTTTATTTTTTTTACACAACACGTCTCAGTCCGTAATCTCAGAAGTTCACTGGTATTTTCTAGGTGAGTCATAAATCAAATGTGAGTCAATAATTTGAATATCTTAACTGATAAATTTGACGACAGTACTTAAAAGAAGAATTTATTAGTATTTAGTGGAGAAATTACTCGCTCAACATACACACGATTTGATAATCGATCTGGTGTTTAAAGAAATGAACTGCCAAAAAGAAGCAAATGTAAACGGTACCAATATAAAAAAAAAATCTATGTATTTTGGAAGAAAAAGTAGGTAATGATTATTTATACAAAGAAAAAATTAAAAATAAAACACGGCTTTCTTTACTCGTAACGATATCTATGCATTAAGATAACTGGAGCAGAAAATCAAGCATTGGTCTGGACCGCTTTTCAGCTATACAAAACCTGCATGGAGTTCTTGTACGCGTAGTACTCTTGACATACTATAAAGACTCTACCTACAGGTTCAAAAAGCCAGTCAAAATTTTCAAGTATTATTGTCAAATTGAACCTGAATTTCTGTCCATACATTAAAAACTTTTTAACTCTATAAATCCACTGGCATTCCATCACCATCTAGTGACTTAGAATAGTGATCTTTTTTTCTATTAAAGCCTTTAAATTTGATGTGACATATATAAGGAGCTATAAAGCTTATACGCATATCGTTATCTTATCGTCACTGTATTGCTTATCACTTCGCTGTCAACCAGACGTCAACCAAACACAAGAACTTAACAGGAGCAGATTAAAACCACTGGCACGCCTACTCTGCTTAGTTTGTGTGTCGATACATAAGCACAGTAACGACTGGCTATAAGCGTGGGGTCTGCCAGTGGCTCACCGGTTGCGTTTAGTTTTGTGAATTAATTAAGGCGAGACGAAACAATTTCTTAAAACGCTGGTTACTCTCCGATGTTGTAGAAAATTAACAAGGAATAATGGACGGCTCGAGTTAAAGCGCTGATAATTTAGACAAATACAAACGGTCACAAAATACTTCTAATGTTTAGGGAGGTAAAGTTGTGCTCTATACCAGGCCACTCAGAAAGTTTTACAGATAAAGTGCCATCGTTCGAATTTCGAGTTTCCCTCCACATTTATTGAGAGCTAAATTGAATTATCGGTCTCGTTGAAAAATGGATCTGCGTCGAGAACATTTTGGTACGATGATTTTTTTATGATTTCAAACGTGACCGACAGACGAGTAGTTTGTACGAGTCCAAATACTATTTATGGATGAAGGCCCTTCTAAAGAAACCGTCTACCAAAGGCACAACGAGTTCAAGCGCTGTAGTCAAACTTTGGGTGATGAAGAAAGATCTTCCTTCGATGAAGAAGAATGAAACGTGCTGGTAGTGACAATTGAACTTAACAAAACAGGCGAATGGCGAACGAAGAGATTCAGCCTATATTGCAGATGGGATCTGGAAGCGGTCACAAGATTCCATACGAGTACCATCGATGAACCCTGTATTTAAAAACAAAGCGTCAGTCGAATGTTTGACTGTTACTACACGAATCAACGCTCACCAAAGAGAAGCGATCGAAAAATTTTGATCCCACCTTCCTTTACTTAGATTGGGTATCTGGTGTCCATTCCATTTCAAAATTAAAGCAGTATCAACGCGAAGTAGTATACTACAAAAAGTTTGCCAGAAGTTTTCATTGCAAAGAACAACATGAAACCGAACACCGAACTCCGCGGATTAATTCTTCACGCAATGGCAGGAATTCGTGACTTTAGTATTTAAGGGTCTATTAATTCAAAAGTAAAATTAATATGTGTAAATATAACAGGCCCCGGAAACTTCCCAAAAAAAGTTGGAAGTTGTCTTTCACTTGTGTTGACGCGCCTCTCGCTGACTAACTTCTACAATTATTTTCTTAAAATTGGATCTCAAAACTTCGATGAAAGTTGAAATGGATTCGTTATTTGTGTGAAAGTACTCGTATATGGTAAATTAAAATTGATTGCATATTTTCAACATTCTAAAGTATTTGTAAGGTATTAACACGATTTTTATTTTCACTGAAAATTCTCAAGCAAATAGGGAAAGAGGAATTGAAATAATATTTTATTTTTATTTTTTTTTTTCATTGCATTTTTTCATTAAAATACGTCTGTAAAAAACAACCACGCCTCGGAGCCTTCAGGTAGGAAGAGGTATTGTTTGTGTTCTACCTTTAATACTCACTTTTTTAATTCCAAATTTAATTTCTCATATAAAACAATAATATTTCTTACAATCACACCAATCAGCCTCACCCAAAGTAAGCACTATAAGGCTTGTGTCATGGATACTAGGGTAACGGATAAACATACCATACATACATCGAGCAAGGCTCAAACTGCAGCTAAAAAGCTGGGCATCCTAAATAAGGTCAGGCAATAATTTCATGCCGGGCAGCTTTTAATCACTATAAAGCTCAAGTCCGATCTTGCATAGAATATTGCAGCCACCTCGGGACGGCTTAGCAAAATACCAACTTGCTGCACTGGACACAATACAGAGCAGAGCTGAGAAGCTCATTTGTAACAGCAAATTGGTGAAGAGCAAGCTTCACACCTTAGCTCACCGCCGCATAGTTTCCTGTCTGTCGGTCTTCTACAGACTGTATTTTGGAGAGTGTACACAGCATATCCAGACGCACTGCGGGCTACCACACTTTCTTGGTTGCTATTCCTACCTGTCGCACAAAGCGTTTCTCAATATTATTGATAATGCGCACAGCAAAAGAGTGGAACTCTCTCCCTGCGTCAGTATTTCCGAGTACTTATAACCAGTCCGTTTTTAATACCAGGGTGAATAGGCACCCTCTGGGTTAGCTCATTCTATCGTGGCGCGGATCCTCTCTTAGCCCCCGGGCTTGATTGGGATCAAGAGCGAACACATTCAAACCAAAATAAAAAGCCCATGATTCAGGTGCAAATATATACCTTGTCTAAACAAAAAATATTTTATGAAGTATAATATCATTACACTACAAGAAAAAGATACACCTCATTCTTTAACGGTTTGTCAAAAATGTGAAAAATACCATAACCCAAAACTACTTAGAATTTTACAGCGTAAAATTTAGTAAAGTACTGGAAAATTTTGACGGATGTTCACAAGGCTCAATTGAGTGAGCATTGGACTGGACTTCCAAAGGTTGCGGGTTCAATTCCCGCCTGAGAATTCACTTGTGAGCCGAGTTGATTTTTACCAGTATTTTTCTATTAAAATAATTTATCCTTTTAAAATGTTCCGCCAAAGTTTACTTTTTTACTGCAACAACATCTTTTACCGATTTCATAATAAACTTAAGTTTTATAATATTGTAATAAACCTTTATTTTTTAATTCCATTTCGCTTGTTATGTATTTGTGGTATAAACAATTTTGATTTTATGGATCGTAGAGCGGCCTTATGCTAGTAGAATATTCGTTAATAATGTTACTTGAAAGCCAATTAAGTCCTGTTTACATGAAAGCTAATCGGTTTGTTAGGTCAGCATAATGAGATCGCAATTTGAATATCGATGTAGTTTATTGGAAACCGAACTCCCACTATAAATCCTAATACTGAATAATCTGCTGTCTGTGCAAAACAGTGAAGGGTTGATGATATTCTATTTACTCTGACGCACACCACATGGCTAAAAAAGTTGCATAACCTCTGCAGTCATAGTACGAACTATTACACTATCGATCAAGAATTAATACCAGAAATAATAATCGACAACTAACGGAAATGTAAACCTTCAATCTGTCCTTTGAACATGTGAGTAAACAAGCATAGGTATCCAGACTGCGATTATATTTATGAAAAATAAATAATAAAAATTTCTAGTATTTAATAGATATATTCAATTCTGGTAGGTGTACTGATGTTCGCATAACTTATTGATCCAAACGACTGCCTTGGACTCAATATATTCACCATTGTACCGCACATATACACGTGATTATTCCCACGTGAGGATTCGCGGTAACTTAGCCTCCTCTGGACGATGCTTAAGTTGAAATATGCGTCGCGAGACTTTTGCAGCGTATGTCCTCACCATAAATGTACGAAGCTCAACGAGAGATCTAGATAAAAATAATGTTTCATAATATTTTACATGTTTTTGGATTTTTTAATGCTATCTTATAAGATAAATTATGTTAATAGAAAAAAACTAGAAAAATAGTCTCGGCTCACAAGTGAATTTTCAGACGGGAAACGAACCCGCAACCCTATGGAAGCCCTGTCCAATGCTACCGAGCCTTGTTCACCCGTTGAGAATTCACTTGCGAGCCGAGACTATTTTTTCTAGTAATTTTCTATTAAAATAATTTATTTTAAAAGTGTTTCAATTCACTAGGTGGACACTAAAATATAAGAACTAGCTTTATTGTTTACTAGATGACTCGGCCACGCGTTTCTGGTTTATTATAAATTAAAATGAAACCTATCCTGTCCTAAGTCGGGGCAAATCCAGCGAATTAATTGTTGGTATAAACCGGCCATGCGTTGCTAGTATGATAAAAAACACACAAAGAACTTCTATAATATAGTAGAGATAATATTAAAGTATACATATGTATGCAATAGGCTTTACCATTTTTAGTATCTACATATCATCAATCTAATTTTTACAAACAGGGTAATTCGTTTTGTGTAAACGTAATAGGTGTAAATATATCTGATTATATCTAATGTAATTTTCATTACTTCATACCAAATATTTTTTTTGTAAGAAATGTGAGTACCAAAGGAAAGGTTTTAAAATTCGCCAATAGATGGCATTAAAAATCAATTTTCATAATTTTTGGAGTAACGCGTTCTGTTAATTAGGCAGACGCTGTGCACGTAATTAAACTTGCAAATCATTTTGAATTATCGCTTCTATAGTTATTAAATTGATTATTTCTATACCTTTGTATATTTGCAATAATACTCAAATATACTTGTGGATGTATTCTGAATTAAAACCCGAGGTCACCATAAATAAGACAGCTTTTTTTTATAATGTTGATTGAAAATTAATTTACGCTTGATAATTAATGTTCAGACTCAACGATAAACTGCCCCAATGAAATCATTTGAGTTTTATATTTTTGATATTAAACTTTAATTTGGTATTTCGTTTGATATTTTGTTATTTTTCGTTTATTCGATGAACTCTTGCAGTAATAAAAGTTTTTTTATGCTTCAAAAATGTGATCATATTGAATTTGCTATACTCTTCTCATTGTTGTTAGTTAATTTTAGATGTATTCGATTGTGTATATTAAAAATATGTGTGATCATATCAAAGGTATATATCTAAACTGCAATCATATCACATAAATTCAAACTACATACCTGTGTTCTTGTGTTCTGAACTTGGATACTATTCCAACATGCCACTCTAGGGTTACCACTCAGAGCGTATTAAGCACAATGTCCAAGCCATTCCTAAGTGATTAGACCCATGAATGTTGTTACTCACTACTAGGTATAAGCCCTCTCAAAATTGAATAGCGGGCTATATACCGTACATTATGTTTTCTCTTTGTTTGTGTGGTGAACAATCGAAAAGGAAATAAATATACCGCGTCAAAATTATATGCTGCTGAAGTTTAGTTTTGAAAATATGTCACCATATTAAACTTTTTCTTTTACTAGCAATTAGCATATAAGAATTCTATTTATACAGTATTTTATACTGGCTTTATATATTCATTTTTATTACAATATTCCCAATTTCATTAGTTATAATGAAGGGGATAGATTGACAAACGCAGTGCAATAGAACTCGTAGCAGCTACAATGCCCTAATAAGAGATAGCCAGCTACAAAATTGCTACGGCATGATAACGAATTCGTAGCGCACAAAATCGTAGCTGATAAATTTATTGTTCGATGTTTTTGTAAGGGCGGAATTATCAATTCGAACTCGAAGAAGAATATTTGATATGACAACTTTATCCACTTTTGATGAAAGACAATAACTTTAAAATTTTTGCTCATTACTTACAAAAGTTTTATATTTTTATTAATAAATGAATGAATATTCTGATTCTAAAATCAACGCGCTAAGTATATGTATATGTATTTTTTTTAAACAAAGAAAACCGTTATAAAAAATCACAAATATTGATAAAGGATTTGTAAGCATAATTACGCATAAGAAGATCTAAAACAAAAAACAAATAATATTAAGATACTTCTAATAATGTTATCTCTGTTCCCTCATTTTGTTTCCACGTTTATCCAATAAGCCAGACAAGCATGATGAATTATTTCGGCTGCTTACGATAACAGACGGGAACCGTGAATTTTATTATAATGTTTTATTAGAATGAAAAATATTTTTGACAACATGATTCGATTATGCTCACATTGAACCTAAGTCACCTATACCCTTTTGGACTATCAGACCGTGGTTATTTTTCTTTTAATACTCTTTCTTAAGTTAAAAACTTCCAATATGAATATTCGTTCCGTGTTTATAGAACATCGAAGTCATAAGTGTTATATAAATTTAGTACACTGCGTATGTATCAACAATGGAGTTCACAATATATAAATAAATATTTCAATGGTTGAAGCTTGATGTGAATGTTTTAATATTTTAATAAATATGGAAAGAGGGTTAGGAAATTAAACGTGGACAGGATCCGTGACCGTTTCGCAAAACGAGCTGTGTGATTCGGTAAACAATTAAATGTTGATTAAATCACTGATTAATGTGAGCTTCAGTAACTCAAATGGTTAGGTTAGCCTGAACTGACAGGAGATAATGTGACGCGCGCTATTCGGAACCATTTAGTTTTTAGTAATGTGTATAGAATATTTATTATTTGAAGTTAAAGATTAAGAGTGTATTGTTCTATGTATAAGTCAAATTGTACCTGTCATTTGTTAATTGCAATATAGTTTTCCTTATTATAGCAGTTGTTCACAACTAAAATTAGTATAAAAAATTTCATAACTTTAAATAGTGTCTACGATTACTTGTATTACCCTCGTGACAAACGCCTGTTGGCCTGATCCTCAGTTGGACGCCTTAGTAGGTATCCAAAAATTCATTAAATTTTCAACTTAAAGTTCAACACATAGACTTAATTATCAATTGCGATTGTTTAACTTTTTGTAATAGTTAACACTTACAGTGTAATAGTTAACACTTACAGCCTATAGGTACTTACTAGTCGTATTTATGAGTTTATAAACTCTGTGTAAAAAAAACTGTATTATCGAGGTATTATTAAAATAGCGCATAGCGTAATTTGTTTTCAGAGGTTACTAAATCTTGAAAAGAAATCAAAATGCCAATATTAAACTACTCATTCATAAAAATATGAAAAAAGCGTGTCATATTATGAAGTAATTTACAGATAACCATAGAATTATGTGAATATTTTAGTGATATGGTCTCATCATCAAGAAAAGCCATCATCTTTAAAAGCACTTAATTGAGCTACAAATTCTCGAGAACTATAAACTCGTTTCACCTGAAGATCTATTGCAACACGAGGAATTTGGAAACAAAATTAATTTGACGTTTTCGAGAGTTAGAAGTCATCTGATATGGAAATTTGATAAGCAATTAACCTTTGTTGAATTTTACACAAGATGCATTTAGTTGTAAGTGCACGCGATAACTACCTAGATATAAAAATTTCATTGTTTTAAAATAACATCAAATCTCAACGGCTATATCGTGAGATTAACACATTTTTCAGTTGGTGTTTTATATGAAACTAGCGGCCCGTCCCGGCTTTGCACAGGTGACCAAAATTCTTTAATTTTTTTCTAGCATTAAACATAGCCTATGTTACTCAGCGAGAATGTAGCTTTCCAATGGTAAAAAAATTTTGAAACCTGTTTAGTAGTTTTCGAGTTTATTCATTTCAAACATACAAAAATAAATTTATAAAAATACAAATCTTTCATCTTTATAATATAATTGTAGATTTGTTATACAAATAAATCGTTATTAGCTTTTTTAATGCCTCTTATACTTATTTCAAAGTCAAAGAGAGCAATAAGCCTTTTGTAAAGTAAAATTTATTAATACGATGTTTATTTAAAATAGACATCGCAAATATAGTACGTAGATATGTAGTACATATAACGCAAATTGCTCTGAAACAATAATTTAGCATGAAACCTTGAATATTTTACTCAGCTTCTTGGATTTATACTTTCTTAGATTTTTGTGTTTCATCTTATTATTTTGTAATGACATCACATTGTTCCAAGTAAATTGGTTTAAAGAAAATTTGGAAAATATCTCAGTTGTTTAAATTAAAAAGATCTAAGATATAATGTAGGTTTATTCTATTATTTGATACTATTATCATAATTGTCACCATTCCTTCTTGTACTGCAACCTTGTTGAATTAAGGTAACTTTCTTTATATATATTTATTATGTTTTAAATATTATTTCATGCATAATAAAGTTATTACCATTACCACCATTATATATAAAAATTATATATTACCTTTTTTCCTCTTAATATGCTCACCCACTTTATTATTAATATTCTTTTATATTTATTTATTCTTTTCAGCCAGGGTTACCTGGAAGATATTGCTTTAGCAATAAGGCCGCCTATCTGTATACTTTCCTTTGTTAATTTTTTTTCTCACTGTATCCTATCTGTGTGTGCAAAAAAGCGTAATTTATTATTATTTATTACTATTCTATTTTATTGTATTCTAAATTATTGTTTTTACATATCACTACTTGATTGACAACTATTCAATCTACCGCGAGCTCAAAAATGAAGAGACTTTTCTGAATAAAATAGCGAAAGAAACGCGGAAAAGGAGATTGACCTCCGCCTTACTTTTATATTCGTTACATAAAGAACTAAGAATATCTTTAGATCCAGAGGTGTTTATTTTCCATTGAGATTTTCTTTGATATATAATAGGATCCCAAGCAGGTGGCATGCTTCCACAATAAAATATAATATAGTTTCTTAGAAAACGGTTTCCAAGTTGATACAAGTATAATATTCCTCGTATTCCTAAGCTTTTATGCGCGTAGAAATATTTTTTCTATCTTGTCTCTCTAAATGTAATAAAGACAGTAGTAATTTTACTAGTAATTTAATAAAAAAAATAAAAAATCTAATGACACAATGCTTAGCGTATCATTTTAAACAAAACTGTAAAGGCTCAGTAATTATTTCCAATTACAGTAGAACGCCGATTAACCGAATCGCCAATTATCCGAATCGGTCTTAAGCGTAATATAAAAAATTATAACCAAGTAAGTTTAGTTTTGTTTTGTTGTAACAAGTTAAAACACGCTGGAGTTTACCGCGGCGCTGATGCTTTCTCTATCTAGTGCACTACTTACGTAATTCCTTGTATCTTACTGTTCTTATCTTTGTTTGTGTTTTTTTTGCTACTACATATGAACCTCTATTATTGTTATGAATTTTGATTCTTTGTATTTTTGTTAACGCCTGATGGTGTTGCAACTTACTCTGATCGAGATGTTCAATTGAGCGTTATTGTAGAACTGTGTTTGTTAAACTTAATAAAGCTTATTCTATGTGTGACAGTTTGTTTTTCTTTATTACCAGTCTATATCCGATTATCCGAATTTTCGATTATTCGAATCGACCCCGGTCCCAATTAATTCAGATAATGGCGTTCTACTGTACATGCATATAGAAATGCAATAACAACTATTAAAACTTCTTTAAACCGAGTTTTTATTCGATTTTTCAAGAATCGCACTCTATATTTTTGTAAAGCAATCAAGTCGCATATTATAAAACTTAAGTAATAGGAAGATATTTATCTTTTTGCATTAATAATAGTCTATTGACTATGGCCTCATAAACGACTAAACGATTCCACAATGTCTGAGTAAGTTGTAGAATGAATTCGTGTAAATGGAGTCAGTGAAGGTTTTTATGAAGTTCTGTAATACAGAAATGTTCTCTCTTCATGGTCGAGTGGCTTGCCACTAGCTTTCTTACTACCGCCATTCTGAATTACTGAGTTAGATATCTGTCTGTTATTATACCGTAGTCGCTTATGTTTTCAAAATACAATTGTTACAGCTACTCAACTTGGTTATGTGATGTAGTTAATTATATTAAGACTAAAAGTTGAAGCACACAACACAGAAATCCTATCTTAAGACTAATATTTTTTTTGTATACGTAAAAGGTCCACAGATATTTACTTTTTACACTTTCTCGTTTATCCATTGAAGTAACCCCTGAGAATACGGTCCCTTAAAAGGAATTACATAAATAAAACATTAGGTCATGTAAATATTATGTTATCCAATAAAAAAAATCTTTCATTCTAAGATCTATTCTCAAGGTGGCATTAAGAAGTACGGGTAGGTAAATGTTTTAAGTTTACGTTGGTTATAGACGATTCCCGATACTGTTCTGTTCAATAACTACCTTAAATTAATAATATCTTAAGTAATAATTTGACTAACTTGGCTAACTTGACTGAGTAACTTGAGAAATAAATTTTAGATGTATTTCACAGTCAAGCTTATCATTTGAGTAAAACACCCAATTCCAACTGAGTTTCTTAGTATGTTTGACTGGATAAGATTATGTTATTTATCTTGTCGTAACTAGCTTTGTAGCCAGATAAATATATTTGGACCGCATTTTGGCTTTCCGAGGTAACAAATATTTGTCAAAACATTATTAAGACTTTTTGTGGTTTACGTTCAAAAATACTTAATCACTAGTCCCCTAATAGTCTCCCCGTACAACATTGAAGAAGGCCTTCTCTAAGAGGCAGTCAATATGATACTATAGTAGAAAAACGTATAAAAACGAAGATCTGCTTGTTATATAAGTCTTTTTTATGTCAAACTCTCTGCCAAGCATAAGGAAATAGGAGTGTTTGAGCTTTTGGAACAATAAAATTTTTATTCTTATGGTGTTGACAATAAATAATTTTCTCCATTCAAATATATACAGACAGTTACCGGGGTTAGACCAACCATGATTTTTATCGTTATCAAATTATATTCATAACTTCATAAATGTTACAAAAAAATTAAATCGTATCGGAATTATAATGACCTACATTTTTTAGAATAACTCTTTCGCCGAAAACACACTCATATTTAGATGACAGGATTATAACGTTCTGTAATTCTTATATGTTTTGTTTTCTGTTTAACAATTTCAATTTCAAACAACAAAGTAAGATAAAAAACTCAATCCAAAAACTATTGACAATAAGAAAATTACAATCTAATATGTATTAATTAAAGAACCATATATTCAATAGTATCATATAATTTGATTTTACTCTGTAATATTATTTATCTAAATACGTCTTTAATCGCTATGATTACATTGTTACTATATTGCCCATGGATTCAAGTTTCGGTATTATTATAGTTATTAAGCAGCTTGCTTACCTTACATATGTGACATTATTTCAATTACACGCTGTATGTTATTAATAAATATTTGACACTGTCATATACAACGGCGATGAAAATATGTTTATCATCTCCTGAGGTGAAAATTATAAACCCTGATTTATAATTGTTTTAAGATACACTGACTCTACATCAACTTATTTAAAATCTTAATCCATTAAGTGACTTAAGAATATTTGAAATCAAAATAGATTTAAATTCCTTCGTTTCAGCTAAACTCATTAAGACAGAATCGTGTATAGAAGCATAGAAGCTAGATTTAGATTGCTTTAATAATAAATCTATTGACTTTGATCGATTCAAAAGAATAATATTGTTTGCATAATAGTTTTATAAGCATTTATGCCTGATATAACGAAACGTACGTAAGCTATTTGAAAACTCGTAAATATTATTAGACTAATTAACAACAGAAAGAAGAAGAAAATTAACGACAACTTCGCACTCGCATGCATTGACACTCACTCTTTTTGGTCTAATGTGTGAGAACAGTAAGTCCTGTTGTAGTACCTAAATCATCATCTCAGCCAAAAGATGTCCACTGCTGACCCAATCCTCCCGCAAAAATGGAGGGCTTTGACATAATCTCCAAGTTTGGCAGGTGGGTTGGAGATCGCAATGAAAGAACACAAAAAAGCAGACGACAACATTTTCGGAAAATTTGATCGCAATGAAACATGTTTCACATCATTCATGTTTTCATGTTTCACATTTTGCGATCAAATTTTCCGAAAATGTTGTCGTCTGCTTTTTTGTGTTCTTTCATTGCGATCTCCAACCCACCTGCCAAACTTGGAGATTATGTCAAAGCCCTCCATTTTTGCGGGAGGATTGGGTCAGCAGTGGACATCTTTTGGCTGAGATGATGATTTAGGTACACTGTACACAGTGATTACCTACAATAATAAGCTATTCTACTCTGCCGGATGCCAGACGGCGTCCATAGAAACTATCTTCACGCTATAGGAGGTAGATAGGTGCGGCAAAAATTCTCCTTACATATTGACACGCTATCTTCTCTGTGACATTAGCAATATTATACGGTTCTCTTATTTATTTAATACTAGTTTTTACCCGCGGCTTCGCCCGCAATTTTTTTTATAATAAAAAGTATACTATGTTATTTCTAATACCTCCAAGAATGTGGTGATCGGTTGAGTACTTTTTGCGTGAAAGCATAACAAACAAACTTACATTTATAATATTAGTAAGGATGTGTTTATAAGAGTCAGTTCTTAAATACGTAGTTAAATAAATAATGACTTGCTTATTTTTAGTAATAGTCTTGATATAAAAACAATGAACCCATTTTTTTATTTTTACAGTTCTTTACTCAGGAACACTACACACAAATTGCAAAAATGGACAACGAATTGATTTACTTATATCATAGAAAAGTTAAACGAAGATGCAGTTTTATCTTACACCTTCTAAATGTGAATTTGTTAAAATTCATGAAACTGGTGAGTGGTTCTTGAGCATGGACACTCTCAAGAACTTGCCGGGACATTAAGAATTTGTTTTAGCAAACAGTCTCCGACTAAATTTAAAGCTTGAGAATCGAAGGCATCAAGGTTAAGAGACTCCATTATACAGTACTAATGGAGTACCCGTGCGCTATTACGAACTTTTCGGTTCAATAATGAAGTTCAGTCTTATATCAATATATGAAGTTTCGAAGAATAAAAAATGTTATAAATCATTGGCAAATAAACAAGGGAAAGGATATATACATATTACATATTTATTAGTGTCCTCGACATGTTCGTAATATCCCTGCAATAAATAGCCTACCGGCCTGACAGTGATGACTGTACACTAAGTGAGATAATTTATCAATGAAAGTATTTGAATATACCTACTTAAAAAAACTATTCCATATTCTTGGCTTCTCTCATTTGGATTTTCCCTTTGATCGCCTGCAAATATTGAAAATGAAAATAACTTTATTCAAATGCACTTAAAATAAGTGGTTTTTGTTTTTGTACCACACATTCAGGACGTCTTTTAACTGACACGAAGAATTGGCGCAAGAAACTCGTCAGCTTTAACAGAAGTAACGACATTTACAATATAATACGTCGACTCCATACATAATCCACGAAAAAACAATATTATTCTGTTATTACAACAAAGTCAACAAGTATTTGTTTTAAGTAAGTATCCCTCAACATTGCAACAGGGCATAAACGACAAAGAAAGCAACAAGATGTATGTTTAGTATAAGTTAATAATACTGAAGGTTAAAGCAGATCCATCTTCCAAGGCACCACCCGTTCACGAGCATGACGCAGCCATCGCTTCGTTCAACCACACCTTAGGGAACGTAACGACCCGCACCATATGCCACCACTCAAGAGATGTATTAAGAGAGCATGTCATACTCTAACTACCAGTAATATATTAGTATTAAAATTAACAAATGCTAATAGTTGTGTGACACAAGCTGTAATAAATAGTGTAATGTTGAAACGACACATATTACTTCCATGCATCGCGATCTAATAAATAGTCGTTGACCTCGTAATAAGCTTTGGACATGAGTAGTTCTTACACTTCCCCGCACATTGCACATTTGAATAAAACATTTTTTTACGGATTTTGCGCATATTTTATTTTATGTTTAATCCTGACGTTTCGACTCCTTTACAGGAGTCATCCTGTGATCACGCTTCTGTAAAAAAAGTGTTTTATTCAAATCTTTGTACATGTGCTTATTTTTGACATACGTTTTAAATTTATAATAAGGTAAATCAACTATACTTTGTGGAACTTTATTAAACAGTGCTATACCTTTCCCCAATAATAAGCCTCCTGCCTTTTGAAGTCTAAAACTTGGAACGGCAAGTCTATTTTTATTTCTTATGTTATAGCAATGTACGTCGCTATGTTTGACAAAAGGGTTATAGTTTTTCGTACATAGATTATATTCTCAAAAATGTACTGTCCCGCCACAGTTAGAATATCAATTTCCTTAAAAAAAGTCTCAAAGAGACTATCTAGGCCGAAGGCTGTATATTGCGCGGACACCTCTTTTCTGTGACACAAAAATGCTTTCAGTATTAGCAGCTTAGCCCCACAACAACAAGCTATAAAACATTACTAACATAACATAACTAAAATGTTATTCGACAGGCCGATCAGGTGTTAGAATTCCTAAAAATACTGTCGAGCAATGGGTTATCGTAATTGTGCTAGAATTACATTCATCTACAGAGGGGGAAAACTATATGATTAATTGCTGATATTGGGTACTGACGGTCAATGGGTTGAAAATGATTGATTAATTCAATAATGTAGATAGCTAACAACACAAATAAAATGTAATCATTTCAGGCAGTTTACGATCGAAAGAAAGCTCTAAATCAATAAGATTTAACAAATTCATTGAAATCAAATATAATGAAACGCACAATATAACAATGTAAATTACAATATATAAGCATCCCAAAGGCAATGATTTTCTTTCTGTGTCAGATGGTTAAACAAACAGTTTATTTATAACACTAATCAAAAGATTTAAGATATACCAGTAGGGTGGGAATAAATATAGAATTAGATTGCAGGAGCTTCCATTATTAAAATACCCGACAAAGTGTACTTTAGATCACGATATAAAACTTAAAGAAAGATACTATACTGACCTGACTCGCGACTGGCCCAGCGGCGTGAGACGCGGCCGGCCGCCGCCGTCAACTTAGCGGCATGTCTGCCGCGCACGCGCACGCCGCGTCGCACGCGCGTCGCGACCCCGACCGCGTCACGGACACCGCACTCCACTCAACCACTCTCGCGCATTACAAACACTCACACTATTTGACACTCGCATTTATTCACAGCACTGCACCTGTAGACAATGATCATATTATTCATCATATTACATTATCCGTTAATAAGAAGCAGACAAATTTAAGGCTGTTTACACCACTGATGTAGTATGACTACATCAAGATTTGTTGGTGAAAACCTACCCAAGGTAAAAAGTACATGATGGATACTAAAAGCTCATTTCAATATATAGAGTTAATTAAAAAACAACGAATTAAAAGCCGTACGAAGTTCAGTATTCGCTAAAAACAACTTCAAATACCTCTCCATTACCTAAGTCATATTATAAACTCGTTTCCTAAAAAGAAGTCTTTATGTCAGATATCTAATGTTTAGTAATTTGGTTAAAAGCGATTGATTTGATGAATAGCACGAGAACTAAAAAGCCAAAAGGGGTTTAAAAAATTGAATTTAAACTCAAGTTTATAACTACAGGGACGTAAAAACACAAACCAAAATTAAAATTGTTTTCTACTAAAGAAAAGCAAAATACTGTTAAGTATTAACCATATACAAAATTTGAGTTTAAGGAACTCATTACCCCACTTTTCAATTGAAGTGGTTATGCAACCTGTGCAAGGGACGGTTATGAATTTTTAGGAAATTTAGTCTTAAGAGTAGAAGAAAAGAATAAATATTACAACATAAAGAAAATATCATATAAACGCAGGATTTGAACGACATACGACATTCATAATATTCACGGGCAATCGCCAAAGAGATTTCCTCTGTACAATTCCCGCAACATTGTTTCGAAACAAACAACACTCGACAACAATGTCAATGCATTTCTATTCACACATCACTTGGTCACAAATGTTTAATGAAGTCGTCAGGCGAACTGGAATCATGAGGAACTGGGACCGCGGTCCCCATGAAGTAATTCAAACTTTAATAAAGTTTGTAGTTACAAACTTGCAAATACATATAAGTATATAGCCTAAATCAGAACCACATTCCAACATGTCGGCATGACACTTGTATTTGATTTCATTGTATAAATTATTTATAAAGTTGCTTCCTTAAGTGTTTTAAACGATTAGGAACTGTTGGACACTGTAGCAAACAGTGTTAATTTATTTTATAGCAAAATGTTGCACAAAGTATTGTACAGGAATGTTGACGCACAGTTTAAAACTGATTACAATAGATGAACACTGTTGCAAATAGTTTGGAACTATTTCCAAAATATTCGTATTTCACCGCTCATTTTCTTTAAGCATTTCAAATTGCGATGTCCGCCAACAGCGTTGTTATGATAACAGCTGTAACTTGTTGATTTATAAAAAGGAAGGGTAACGTAAGTGCGTACGTAAAAAACTCTGTGAGCAAAATATTTTTTTTTTTTTACTAAATATACAATGAAAACTTACTATACACTCCATTCATACTGGCGACTTCGGTAATTGTTCTGTTAGAAGTCAAGAAATCTACAGAATCTTTGCTCTATATCTCTAAGTATAGAGTAATTATATAGTCTATTTTAATGCCGCTATACAAACAAAATGGTAAACTAGAACTGAGTTACTATAAGTCCTTTTACATTTTTCTAAGTTACTAAAAACGAAAATTTACTGACGCCTAATCAATAAGGCGTAATTTAAAATATTTTGTGTTTGTTACCATATATAGTTACCATAGTTACCATAAGCCTAAGAATAACAGTTTTTATAATCAATTAACGTTACTATAGCAACGCGTGGCGGGGTTATCCATTAACGTTACTATAGCAACGCGTGGCCGGGTCATCAATTAACGTTACCATAGCAACGCGTGGCCGGGTCAGCTAGTTTAAAATAAAATAGGAGGTAACTGCTTTTCAAACAAACAATCAACACTTGAGCAGCCTTAGGCAGCGTTATAACCGAACTAGTTGATAAAAAAAATCACCGTGTGTCGTCTTGTAGACGCTTTCGATATGATTACGATTGATCACGAACTTATTATAGAAAAATGTAAAGCTACTTAATAAGTTTAAGAGATAAAGCGTTGGGCTGGTTAAAGGGCTAAATTCAACATTACTTTTTTCCTTTTCATAAATTGCTTGCCTAATGCAACGAACAAAAAATGTACATTATTTAATGACGATATTATTCTGATAATATCAGACAACAAATAACAGGACGAACTAACTTTACATTAAGCAACATCATTGAGTGGTAAGAGCAAAATTCACAATGCGTAAATTTAAGAAAGACAAACTATTTACAATTTTTAACTACAATACAATTGACAAAAGAATGAAAACAAATTTGACCATATTCTTAGTATCTCTTGACAAAAACTCTAAATTCAAATTACATATTCATAAAATTTAAAGTAGTAAGCAGTAGTAAAATAAATAAATTTGGGTTTGCCCTAAAAAGTTAAAAATCAGAGAAATCGCGGCCATTACTACTATGGCTACATTCTCCATTCACGGAGAAATCCAATCGAATTCAGGGAGAAATTTAACTCTTGTTAATAAAGACTTTCTGGTACAAAAAAAAATGTTTCCTACACATCCTTTTGTTCCGGAATATTGTAGTGCTACTGTAGGGCTAGCCAAATATAAATCATTTTGTACCGCTACTGTAGACCGCTTTTTAAATGCTACAGATAATAACCGTTGCATTAATCAGGAAGTTGGTTTTTGTTTTGTAAAAAAAGAACGCCCACACCACACATATTCAAAATAGTAAATACACAAGAAATTCGACTAAATCAAAAACACGACCATGCAGATGCTCTATGTATAGAAGATTTTTCTTTTTATAAATTCAATAAAAGTTTTTAACAACATACCCCAAGGTATTAGAGACATGCCATTTAATTGATGGTTCACTGATAAGTGTTTTTATTCTTTGCGAAAATTCGAAGGAACTTGATAAACCTGCTGGCTCTTTTATAAATTACTAGCTGTTGCCCGCGACTTCGTCCGCGCGTATTTGATTTTATCACGCGGTTCACTCTTATACAGCAAAAATAAATAAAAAGAAAATGTGAACAATTGGACATTTTTTTACACACTTATTTTATACCTCATACAAATATTGCATTGTGAATGCAAAAAAATAATAAGAATATAATTAGACACAGATTATTTTCCCACTTAACCTGGCTGGTGATTGCACCCGGATCCCTGCAGGCCAAAGGCACTTGCAGTACCATAAATAACCACTGTGCCACAGAGGTCGTTTGATTGACACGATCAGCAAAAATGAAACCGGCCAAGTGCGAGTCGGACTGGCACAGGAACGGTTACGTACCATATCTAGCTAGTACCTCATAATGCCTTTTTATAGACAACATTCGATGTGGTTTGGTTCGGAACAGTTTGTTTGGTAACACAAACTCACTGGGAACTGTACACGTTTGAAATGGAATGGGAAATTATTGGGAATCAGTGGAATTCGTGGTATAAAAACTCTTTCACCGACGCCACGCTATTATGTTACGCTGCAGAGAAGTAACTTTCAGTCTTGTCCCGTTGCATAATTTCGGGGGACTTAAATTTCTCAACAAAATAGGACGCCAATTTTTAAATTAATCTTGTGTGGTGGAAGTCCAGGAGCGCTCAGAGAATTGAGAAATTCAACAGGATAATTGGTAACGTCATCTTGCTCCATTACTCTGTTGATAGAAGTATACTCAACTACTTCTCCTTCTACATTGTTGAGTATATCCAAGTTGATTCTTGCTTCTTGGTCATTTCGCGGAGTCAAAATTTCACTTTCGCAAAGCCATGAGTTCTCATGATGTATTATTTGATTTTGTTCACCATATACGGTAGAGATAAGTTCTTCAATTGAATTAACAGTGTGGCATAGATTTTCAAATAAAACCATTAGCCCTTCTTCTTTCGGATATGTCCCTTCGCCAATTTTTAGCAATAAATCGGAAAATTCCTGCGCATTTGTGTTGCCTCCTATTCGCACCCTCATGTTCACTGTTAAGTTCATCCTTGTGACGTGTCGCCAAAGGCTTGAGCTCTTTAAGCATGCTCTTATCTCGTCGGTTTTTGTTCCCCGTGGTACTGCTGGCAATGTTTGTCTAATATCCCCACAAAACAGCATCATTATGCCACCCACAGGTTGGTCATTTTGACAGATATCTCTGAGAGTTCCATCAACTTCTTCTACTGTTTTTCGGTGTGCCATAGTGCACTCGTCCCAGATAATTAAACAGCAATCACGTAAAACCTTCGCTTTATCACTGCTTCTAGAGATACCACATACAGAATATTCACTTAAGTCCAAATCTATGGGGATTTTAAACATCATATGAGCAGTTTTACCGCTGTGTAACAAAGTGGCTGCTATTCCAGACGACGCTACAGCAAGAGCTATTTTGGCTTGAGCTCGTAATTGTGGTAAGATTATTTTAGTGACAAAGGTTTTTCCCGTACCACCGGGTGCATCTAGAAATATAATTTCTCCTATAGCATTGTCAATACTGTGACATACACGGTCAAATACAGTGCGCTGTTCTACAGTAAGACTGTGGACTCCGGTTTGTAAAGTTTCAGCTAGCTCAGCTGGATCATAATTTATTTTCGCAGCGTATTCTCTATTAATACGTTCCCCTTTTATGGTCGGTGCTGGCAAACCATACTGAGGAAGAGAATCACCACCCATAGATATAAGTAAATCTTGTAAAGCTACTAAGCATTGATTGAAAGCTATATTTCGTAATCTGTGGTTAAGGCCACCGTCAATATTTTGTCTTGTATTCCTAAAAAAGTCTTCCACTAATCTGTCATGATATTTTTGCCACAATTTCTCAGCACTCGAAAGACCACAAAATACCAGTAATACAGCAAATAAATGACGCAATTGGTGTGGACTATCACTGACGCATGCATAGGCTAGGGCGTCATCCCAATACTGGTCATCGTCGAGTTAATGTCGGGTTGTTCAAGTTCAGCCGGCCAAGTGTATGTCAAGCATTGAATAGGGATTCATAGCAATTTTTTTTCCCGCTGAATCCCGTCACTTTCATTGGGTTTATACTTAATTCGAGCGGTAATATAAAGTATCAGCATAGGGTGAGTACATGTAAGTTGTGTGTACTAAAATGTCCAAGTTACTATGGTTTTTTAACTATCCCACGGGAACCCTTTAATTTTCCGGAATAAAAAGTATCTCAGATGTTGACCAGGGATATAAGGTATTACCATGCAAAATTTCATTGAAATCGGTCCAGCTATTTCGTAGATTAGTCCGTACAAACAGATAAACAGACAAACAGACAGAGAAACAATTTTTTTTTCTAAAATAAAAGTAGTCTAAGTTACTCCTTATTACATCAGCTACCTGCCAGTAAAAGTCCCGTCAAAATCGGTCCAGCCATTTCAGAGATTAGCCGGAACAAACAGACAGACAGACAGACAGAAAAAATGTAAAAAATGTTATTTTGGTGTATGTACCGTACATATATTCACATGCATATAGTTAAAAACGGTTATTTCAACATTTAAAACAGACACTCCAATTTTATTTATATGTATAGATAATATCTAAATGAAAATTTATGGGCCTCTATCCTGTTTGGATCGTATTAAGTATTGAATAATTCAACGTACTTTAGACATTTGAAATATTTATATAATTTAGATATTTTATATTGACGACCATAGCAATCCTGCGTTTTGCACCGACGGTCCTGGGTTTGAGTCCCGAAAGGCACTATTGTTTGTGTGATGAATACGAGCATTTGTACCTGAATCAAGGGTATTTATAATATATTTCTATGAACATAAGATATCTATGTATCATAAATGTAGGTTTATCCGTTACCCTAGTATCAATAACACAAGCCTTACAGTGTTTACTTTGAGCTAGGCTAATTGGTGTGAATGTACGATTATTAAAATACTATTAATTAAAAATATTATTATTACTTGAAGCTTTAAATTGACATCATAGAATAGATAAAATTTATATTATTACCAAAAAAACTGTAATTTTACACTTTTTTAAATCGTTTTTGTACTTATCCGTTAATAACATATCATCTGTTTATAAGAAATCTATGTTCTTGCAAATAAAATAATGATAATATTAATGATTATGTATTAAAACATTTCAACACATTTGCTCCCGAACAATCTACCGGATAACTATTGAGAATCAGTTACGTTAAATTATTAAAATACTATCTTCCCTTCATTTTATTTTGTTTCTTTTAATAAGCTCTTTAAAACTCACTCAGCGTGAGGCTTTCGCTATGCGAGCGATTACTTTTCCCATTAGGCTACCTTCATAGACCTGTTGAATTTTCTATTATTTCTAAATCTTACTAACAACAGCTAGACAGATTTAAATGAATGAATTATTATGTTTCTTTGTGTAGGTCTTTAGGTGGTTATATTCACAATCAGACCCGGTAGGTGACTCTACAGTTAGATAAAACGATGCCTGCCAGATCTGCTAGTATTTTTATAGATTTGCCATATTACACTTACTTAATGGCCAAAGTTCAAAATATCGATTTTTTTGTTAAGCTGCTATTGTGTCTTAAAATTCACAACTTCCTCGTTAAACCCCAATACCGTTACTATCGGGGACATACAACTAAATAAATAAATATCTTCTAGCCGTTGATCGGATCTGGCATACTAGTATGCTGAGCAAATTTCCAGCACACTATTTCTCTAAAGACCATCGTGATTCGATATCCATAGTGAACGGTTGATCAGAGTAAACATTGAGACATTGAAGTAAACACTGACCATGTGGCCATCAATATCTCAGAAATCCGTTCTCACTGCGGCTTTTTTCTTACTGTATATTGATGATTTTGCTTTAGTTCGGAATTGTATATGCAGTTCAAAGGACAGCAGAGAGAAAGTTCTCTCCTTGTGATATGCCATGGTAGAACAGACAAACTTGACTTTAAGTCTTGACTCTTTGCTCGAGTGCTTTTGGGAAAGCTCGCAACATGGTTGGCCTCCTCTCAGCCCTAGAGTTCAAAGTTATGCCCATTTATTATTAAATAAAATAATAGTATACCACTATTATTTGAAAAGACACTCTGTAAGCGATCGCGATTAAATTGCGTAATTGTTAGAGCAATGATTTTTGCTCTAATCTGCTGTTGCGAATACGAATTGATTACAGCGATTTAATAATACTGTTGTGAAGGTAGCACGTTTATTTGTACTAATTATACATACTAAAACTAAACACTTTAATTTTTTACCTGTACTCCTATAAGTTATACCACTCGCCGCCATTAAAACATCAATACGACTGACAGCGGGTATACATCTCTACATGTCACACATAGATACAATGGAACAACCATTTTTAATACAAAAATATTGTTGTGTTGTGTTTGTTTTTTGTTGTTGTTTTTTTTTTGTTAACTAGACATTTAATCATAAAATGAGCTATGATTATTCTGTGCTCGCAATAGTCATAATTTACATCGCAAGGATAGTTAAGTTCTCGCTAAAATAAATGGAACTTTTTAAAACTTAATAGCTTGAGGCCTAATAAGCTTTTAATTTAATTCACATTTTACTCAAGTTACAAGTAACGTACAAATTTATTGTTAACTTTCCTTCAACAAATACCTCAATAACTTTTTCATTAGTCGAAAATAAACTATCTTGTTTACACGATCAATATCGACAAACAAACAAAAACCTTTCACATTACAGAAATCAAACGGCACAAAAATGTTGTTTAATAACAACGCCCGGGGAAGTCATTAGCTAAAAACACGTAAGTCACAATATGACGGCTATAAAAAGATCATAAACGTAAAAGACTTTCAGGTAACGATGCAATGCTAAAAGCAGAATAGACGGGACAACAAACGCTTCGAAATGTGAAAATTCCATTTTGAAATCTAAACATACTATTTTTCGACTATCGACCTTTTGGTACAGCACCGTGCATTCAGGTGATTCATGCCGTCTGCTATGAGATTTGTACGAATACGGTGGATATTTGAACCACAATGTTTGGCAGGAAATCCCATTACAGGCTTTGCAAACATTCTAGTTTTCCTAACCAATGTGATTTTTTTTACCATTTCATAAGAAATTTGTGAACGGTTTTATTCATAGTGTCTAAAATGTCAAAAAATATAACAAATAAATCAATCTATAATCTAAGAACACAAATATGGTGTTTGTGTGTTTGTCTGTCCGCTCTTTTTCCATTATATACGCGTTACCATAGCAATGCGTTACCGGGTCAGCTAGTATAATAAATATACATTAAGAATTATAACCTTAAATCCGATTCGAACCCTGGGCTAGACACCCTTGATAGACCTAAATTATGTATCACATTTTGTAATGTAATAAATATAGAAATATTAATTTACAATTGCAATATGGGGATAATATAAAGGGTTGTTTGGTTTTTATTTCCCCTAATGGATCTATATTTTTATATACCCACATAAAATAATCTTTTCAAAAGCTTATTTGCTTGTTGTAAGTGCTTGTGCAAAAGAAATTTCTCTGGACCCTTCAGCGAACATTTTGAATGAATACCTAGATGGAAACAACATGGGACCGCTAAGTTTAGAAAATGCGGCTACGGTACGAAATAAGAGATCTCTAATACAAGCTACGTAACAGAAAACTGAACAGCGCCTACAACTCCTACTTTTTTACATATTAATCGTAAAGCACGGAAGTTTTGGGGGTCCAAGTTTACTCGAGTCCGTGGGATTTAACCCTCGATGTCCCACACGTGGCCCCTGGGTGGTGCTAAAGGAGTAAACCCCTTTCAGGTGGTAGGCTTCGGCCGCGGCGTGTTACCACCCACCAGACAAAGACAGCACTGCCAAGCGGTCCCAACCGATCGTGTTCCAGTGCTGAAGTCTGGTGAAGCCATATTGGAGGACGGGTCAGTACAGTTGTGCTGGTTGCAATGGACGATTTATTGAGATGTATCAGGGCAATGCATCGGTTATTCAGATTCGGAGAGCAGCGGGATCCGAGGCACGGTTCTTCCGCTGGCCGACCGCAGATAGTTGGGGGCCCGAGTAGTGAGCTAGCCACTCACAAAAGGCTGCCCCGCCATCTCGCGAAAAATCCTGGGGGTGCGCCATCGTGCCGGTTGGCGCCCGGACGAGAGGACCCGATGGACACCCCTGGGGGGGCTCGGGCGTCCCCGCGGTCTCCGGTTTGGCTATCCCGAGGTGTGAGGCCCTGACTCTTCTCATTTGGTTCGCAATCAGCATCTCGTTCTACTTCCGTCCTTCGTTACATTACCTTCCCTCACGACAAAATGAAAGTAAGCAACAGGAAAAAGGTTAAACAGCGGTCGCACGTCCTCTCCTTCCTAGTGCACGTCTCTAATATAAGAGGCTTGCACTCTAATCTCGACCCCGTCCATCACCATCTTGAGACTAGAAAACCGCACCTGTTCTTTCTCACGGAGACGCAAATAAAACGTCCAACTGACGCAGCGTACCTGGCTTACCCGGGTTATGTCCTTGAACATTGTTTTAGGGCTCATGCGGGTGTTTGCATGTATGCACGCGATGACATCTGTTATTTGCGTCTCCGTGATCTTGAAGACCCCACCCTTTCTATCATTTGGGTTCTGGTGGATACAGGTTTAGAGAAAATCATCTATGCTTGTGTCTACCGTTCGCATAGTGGAGACGCGGAGACTACCAGGCTTATCGACCAACTCATTGAGAAGGCAGACATGGCCCTACAGCGATACCCGTCCGCTCAACTGGTGGTTCTTGGTGATTTCAACGCACACCACGAGGACTGGCTGTTCCCTTTCGAGAAAACCGACCACGCTGGTCGAGAAGCGCGAAAGCTAGCCTTGACACTTGATCTCACCCAACTGGTCCAGGAAGCCACTAGAGTGCCAGACTCTGACGGACAGACAGCCAATTGCTTGGACCTTCTGCTGACGACAAATCCCGACAGTTACTCGGTGTCGGTTACACCACCCCTTGGCAGTTCTGACCATTGTGTGGTGGAATCTATGTCGATGTATTCTCCGCCCGACCCAAGCCCAAAAGGCTCCCGGCGGATTTGGCGTTTTAAATCAGCAGATTGGGATGAGATGCGTTGTTTTTTTGCATCTTATCCTTGGCGGCAGGTTTGCTTTTCTTCTAGCGACCCCTCAGTTTGCGCGGATGCTGTGACCAATGTGCTTCGTCAGGGTATGGAGTATTTTATTCCCTTCTCTGACATATCACTGGCCGGCAAAGCTCGCCCGTGGTATAATGCCAAATGTCGTGATGCGGTGGCATCAAAATACAAAGCATATTTGGCCTGGGTTGAAGCTCGATCCCGCAAAGCTAGTAATACGCGCGAAAAGAAGAAAGCCTTTAATAAAGCCGCCAAGTCCTGCAAGAAGGTTGTAAAGACAGCTCGCTTCGATCACATAGGCCGCATTGGGAAGAAGCTTGCCTCTTACCCCTCGGGTAGTAAAGCGTTTTGGTCCCTGGCTAAGTCGATCGAGGGCAACTTCTGCCGTACTTCAGTGCCTCCCTTGCTGAAACCTGACGGATCATTGGCACACACGGCCAAGGAAAAGGCCGATTTATTTGCCGAATTATTTGCCGAAAGTTCGCGTTTGGATCCTGGCAATGCTGTACCTTCCGGTTTGTCAAGTTGTGGGACTTTTATGTCTGAAATTCGTATAAGACAAACCGAAGTCAGAAAGGCATTGCGGGAACTGGACTTGAATAAAGCCAGTGGTCCGGATGGTATACCAGCCATAGTACTAAGGACTTGCGCTCCTGAGTTAGCTCCGGTATTGACACGCCTATATCGTTTATCTTTGGCTAAAGGACAAGTGCCAAAGTCCTGGAAGCTGGCCAACGTGCAACCTGTGCCTAAAAAGGGCAGTCGTGCTGATCCTATCAATTATAGGCCCATCTCGGTCACGTCCATTCTCTGCAAGATAATGGAACGTGTACTGAACCACAGGCTCCTGTCGTATCTAGAAGAAAATGACCTCCTTAGTGACCGGCAATATGGGTTTCGCAGGAACCGGTCTGCCGGAGATCTTCTAGCATACGCCACTTACAAATGGAGCGAAGCCATCGAGAGGCATGGTGAGGCGCTTGCCGTCTCTCTTGATATCTCGAAGGCTTTTGATAGGGTGTGGCATGAGGGCCTTATTAGCAAGCTTCCGTCATATGGTCTTCCCACTGGTTTGTGTGTCTGGATATCGGACTTCCTGAGGGATCGGTCAATACGAGTTGTCATTGACGGTAGCTCGTCTGACCATTTGGCTATCAATGCCGGCGTCCCTCAGGGTTCCGTTCTCTCTGCAACTCTTTTTCTGCTGCATATAAATGACCTGCTTTTGCCCGGTATTTTGGGGTACGCTGATGACAGCACTGTTGTAGAGACCTATATGTCTGATGCACGAGCCAGTGCTGAACAGATCCAGTGTCATAGAGAGGCGATGGTTAGCCGTATGAACCTATCTCTGCAGGCTGTCTCTGAATGGGGCGATGCCAATCTAGTGGGGTTCAATCCGTCAAAGACCCAGGCGTGTCTTTTCTCCGCTAAAAGGAGTCCTTTCAACTTGACTCCTACTTTCCGAGGTGTATCCTTGCCGATCACTGACCATCTTGAGGCTGTCGGTATGTCTTTGTCACCGACGCTCAATTTTGGCTCTTTCATTGAGAGCAAGGCTCAAGTGGCTTCAAAAAAACTTGGCATTCTGGCGAAGGTGAGAAAATACTTCACACCGGAACAGTTGCTCACCCTTTACCAAGCACAAGTTCGATCGTGTATGGAGTATTGTTCTCATCTTTGGGACGGTTCCGCCCGATACCAGCTCCAGACGCTTGAGTCCATCGAGAGGAGGGCCAAGAGGCTCATCGGCAATGAAGATCTTTTCTGTAAAAAGCTCAAAAGCCTTGAGCATAGGCGGAAAGTTGCAAGCCTATCAGTATTTTATAGGATACATTTCGGAGAGTGTGCAGCTGAATTGCACAACCTTGTTCCGCCATCCCCATTTTTTCATCGGACAACCAGACTAACAAATTGGCGACACCGTTATATGGTGGATACACCAAAGAGTCGCACTAAGCGTTTTGGTTTCAATTTTATGATGCGTACCGCTAAGGAGTGGAACTCTTTGCCTGAGTCTGTGTTTCCTGACAAATACAATTTGGGGGTCTTCAAGTCACGAGTAAATAGGTATCTTCTAGGCAGGCGCGTCACATCCTAGATCGCATCGACGCTTACCATCAGGCGAGAGAGTGGTCAAGCGCATGCCTATTTTCTATAAAAAAAAAAAAAAAAAAAAAAGTCAAAATAGTGATTCATAACAGTGGTTATTAGCACGCCTTGCAAGCCTAATCTTCCTTAATATAAAAAAAAAACTTTCCTTGCCCTCTTTACATCTACTAATCAAAATAAACCAATTTTAAGTTTTTTCTTTACAACATTGGTTGGAGATAGAATGTTTTTATTACAAATTGATTAATCTTATATTCTCAACGTAGCTATACAACTTTCTGATTAAATTGGATTCCTTAACAAAAAATAAAGAAACTGACTTATAAAGCTTGCCTATCTAGATTTTAATAAATTTCTAAAAAGCCTTTGGATATTGTTGTTGTGATTTCCAAGAAATTTAAGTCTGGAAAGCGTTTCTTGAAGATTTTCCTCAGACTGTAACGAAGGAACTAAACAAAGGAATTGGACAAATATGTCACTCCTATCGTCGGCCTTTTTTTGGTTACCTACTGTTTCGAATAACTTCTTTTGCTATCATTTGATATGACTTGCTCATGGCAATTGATAAAAAACCTAACTATATGTAAAAGTTATGCGAAAAGACAAAATTAATTTATTTTGATAAGTATTTATTTCAAATTACTCCAATCATTTGCCCCCATTTAGCAGTTTGTCCGAATTTTAAAACTACCCTTAGTAGCTTTCTAAAAAAAATTTGGGACCTTAATAAACAAGTTAAAAAATAATTATGTATATGGATTGTTCAAAGCTACGTTACCTTTTTGAGTTAATTTAACGTACCCATAGAAAAATGCATTTATCAATTTAACTGAAAATATTTCCTTGATAAAAACATTTTGATGAGGTAGTTGGTAGAAGCGGTTATTCCTATTGAACATATTCTTATTTACCTGAACACTTCGCTTTAGCGTAACACTAATTCAATGTAACCCGAATTTTCAAAATGTGTTTCCGTGTTCGAGTTATTTCCCGTATACTACCCAAATTTGTTACTAAGGAGGTCGTCTCCGAAACTGTTTTATCTCTCTCGTATTCGAGAGACGCACGCGTGCAGGTGACGTTTCGTTAAAGACAGATGGAAATTATCGTAGTATGAACGACCGAGTCAAAAGATCGCCGTCTAAACGTAGCTTAAGCTAGTGTTACCGCGAGTTCACTTCTCAGTGACGTCATATTATCTAATTTTTCTTTGCGATGTACCTATCATACAGAGATATAATCAGTAATAAGTTATTATAAACGAAAAAATAATAAGCGAACGATTCACGCCACTTTGAGAAGTGACACTGCAAATATAAAGGAGAGTCTTATTTTCCTTGTTCTATAAAACAATTTGGGTAAATTAATGTTCTAAAAAATGAGAAAAAATAGAATTATTTTATCCATGTGATGTTCTAAGATCAAATGGAAGGAATTAAAGGTAACTTAACACAAGTTTTATTAATCATGCTACATAACAAGTAACATATTCAAAAGTTACTAAATTAGTTACTAAATGAATACACAGGTTTATCTAATCGACATATTGATAAAACATCATGTTAAAGCGCTGAATATAAATGTAGTGTTGCGTCATTTTATATGACAAGCAAAGATAACATATTGATAGAGTGTGTAATCTATATGTTCGTAAATGAAGTGCTCACTCACAGATTGAGACAACTTGTATTAATTTTCCTCTAGCGTGTTTTTGTAGCTACTGTTTATTCTCACTTAAATTTAAAATTAGAACTAAGTTCCCAAATAAATGTAATTCTTATATAGTTACCAATATACTAGTGATATCAAAATAACTTTATTCATCATCATCATCATCATCATATCAGCCGTACGACGCCCACTGCTGGACATAGGCCTCCCCCAAGGATCTCCACAACGATCGGTCCTGTGCTGCCCGCATCCAGCGTTTTCCCGCGACCTTGACCAGATCGTCGGTCCACCTCGTAGCGGGCCTACCCACTGAGCGTCGCCCGGCACGCGGTCGCCATTCGAGAACCTTTCCGCCCCAACGGCCATTAGTTCTCCTTGCTATGTGTCCTGCCCATTGCCACTTCAGCTTCGCAATTCTTTGAGCTATGTCGGCGGTTTTTGTTCTCCTACGGATCTCCTCATTTCTGATTCGATCGCGTAGGGAAACACCAAACATAGCTCTCTCCATTGCTCTCTCCATTTATTCAAATGCATATAAAAAAAGTTCTTTAAAATCACCCAATATTGTTTTCGTCTTATAACTGATAAGAATAACCGGTGCAAGAAATTCGTTAGGTTTAACAGAAGGATTTACATTTATAATAAAACACTGAGTCACCAAAAATAATTCACAAAAAACAATATCATTCTAATATTCAGACTATTATCTACATAGGACATTACACTATGAAACAAGCTAAAACACAATACCCTTGTTATTTCTGTTTAAATCCTTATCTTTTAACAGTATACTCTGCAAAACGGAATTTACTTGAGACGGCCTCAAAATGAGGGTCCCATTGTAGTCATGAATCATATTTAATATCCAAAAATTTGTATTTTCAACCAATTCCACTGCTTCGTTATTCAAGTTTATATGTAGGTCAGCCTGCCTTACATTAGGTAATTGTTTATAAAAATCTCCTTAGATGAGTTTTAAATGTTAGTCTCTCTGTTAAGGTCAGACGGTGCAATCTCTAGGCTTACATTGGCTTACTGATATTTATGCAAAAGATGCCTTATTCGCAGATATATTGCGCATCCGCCCACTGTGTAGTCGACACAACACGCAGTAATAAAGATAAATTTTATATCGACTTAATAAAAACCGGTTTGAGGTTTTTTATATTTATTATAAAATATCGAATTAGACAAGGTGAAACAAACTTATTCTCGACTTTTAAAAATGTGTTAAAATACATAGCTTTCAATTTCTAGATCGTATATCTTATCTGCAGTTTTGCATTAGAAATCGAAGTTTAATGGGTTACAAAATACTTATTTTAAATAAAATAGAATAAATAAAAAATGGTAAACTATCCGAAATTTGCATTAAATATTTTTATCGAGCAAATAACAACACTTACTTTGACTTAGTATTAATAATAATTGTCTAAGGTTTTATAAAGCGTAAATAAAACATTTACTTAACCTCTCTACATAATCAGACTACCATATTGCATTTGTAAAAGCATAATTAATCAAAGTCTCTATTTAACTTATTAGCGAATCTTTTGCCGTACGAGGCATTAGTTTAGTTAATTAAAAATATATATACAGATTTTTAATATAACAGAAAGTAAAAAGATGTGTAGAAAACAATCCAATCAAAAGAACTAATAACATGAAAAAGCCATATTGTCTCAGGTATCAGGTATTTTTTCTTGTAATCATTTCTACAGATATATAAACCTACCAGTATTTAACTGGTAGATTTATATATCTGTAGAAAAAATCTGTAGCTTAAATAACTAAAAATATAACAATTAAACAGCTGTTAATTCTTTATCGATTGTTTGATACTTGTAAAGTATTACTAGATATTTTAAGTAGTAATAAAACATGAAGAGACGGCGCTGCTGTCAGCTTAAAAAGTACTTTGAAAAATTCGACAGATCCGTCAAGGTCTCGTTAGCTTAATTGGAAGAGCCCGGATAGCGAAAGATGTGGGTTTGAGTCTCACCTTAGACGACAATTTTTTTTAATATTTTTTTTAGATAGAAAAATCTAGCAGTCTAAGGTTTAATTAACAGAAAAAATAATCCGATCACTTCTGCTCTTTTTTCGTAAAAAGTTTTCAAACGAGAATAAAATGATTCCTGAGAGATGCGTTCTTAGCGTCAATATAAGCCAGGGATCTGTAACCATAGCTTTTATTTTTGACATTGAAAAAAATATATATTTATCGGACATGGATCAGACGACAAGACACATTAAAAACTTTTTGAAAGAGTTTTTTAGTTTTTAATTTCAAACCTCGCCCTGTGATATAAAAAGTCATGTTCTCCAAACTCTTAAGTATTAATAATTCTTAATTTAGTGGCAGAAAGAGCCACGAGTTAAACTTATTGCGCTGAACCAAAGCTTTCAAATTTTAGGAACTTTACTTAAACTTTGAGCGAGAGAGCAAGCGACAACAATATTTTAGATCAGCCATTAGACCCTTACCATCTATTCAACCAAATACAGAACAACGAGTACATGATTAAATAGAAGCATTCATTATGTATTCAATCAATGTAGGCGGCCGAAACCCATCTGTTGAGATGTCAGCCTTAACCCAAGCAAGTTCGATCCTTGCCGATGAACTACGGACGTGAACTCACTCGTAACAAGCATTTACCAAGATGGGTCACCGGCAATATTAATAATGTATTAATCACATTGCAATTATTATTTTAAAAAATATAAATAAGGAGATCATCATGACTGACTGACTTGTAAATATCTCGTAAAATAACCCCGTTTTTCAGTTTCAAATAAAAACCAATATTTTACTCAATAAATTGCTTAAATATACAATCTATTATATCAAATATTGGTTTTCATTGACAGGCCTTAAAACTTCAACATTTAAAGATTTCTTTGAGTGCTAATTTAGTTTTTATCTTAGTATATTAAAGTTTATATTAGACTGTCACTCTCATAATCAAGTCTCTCAGGAATCACCCAGGTATATATTTTTACAACTGGCTATACAAAAAAGAACCATAATAAACTAAATTATCCTCTAGATGAATCAATCTATCAGGAGTTTTAAATTTTCTCACTATTTGTCTTTTCTTATATACTAAACTAGCGGCCCGTCCCGGCTTCGCTCGGGTGGACAAAATTCTTTGTTACTCAGCGTGAATGTAGCTTTCCAATGATGAAAGAATTTTTGAAATTAGCTTAGTAGTATTTGAGTTTATTCATTGCAAACATACAAAAATACAAATATTTCCTCTTTATAAGCCACCTGAAGGTTTCTTTTTAATTTTCATTTTACCTTATTTTATTGGTCGTCGTTGTTGAACCTTCATGTTAGCTATACTGAATCCATAAACTTATCACGATCCCAAAAATCACGCCAAAAAGCTTCTGCTCTTTAGTTTATGATTTACCGTATTAATAATTCAACAACATAAGACATTCAACAAGTTGAACGTTCGTTGGCTCTAATGTGTTTTTCGTTTAGCACTATCATAAAAGGGTGTTTAATTTATCGTCACTGAATCATCTATTATTCCTGATTCTATTAATAAATTTCTATAACCATATAGAAGAAATCGAAACATATTGACAATTCCTATAAAAAACTTAAACGATAAAAATGTTACATATACATCACGAATAGTTATAAGCAACAAGTTCATAAAAGAAAAAAGCGGATTTTTGCGGAAGCTGTAAACTCCACTTTTTCAACGTTTTAAAGGTTTTGTTTTCAAACTTGTATTGTGACGGATGTTGGTGGATTGTTAACCATAAGCGTTCCAAAACATGCACAAGTCTTGGCAAGTGAAACAAAATAATGAAAAGTGTTTTTACGTTCTCTCAAATATCCATGGAGGCTCTCGTAGGTAATACCCCACATCTTTACTGAATTTAGATAAAGGGCTTATTTCATTATTCATAGATAATCCATAATTATTTGAATAATTATCATCACCTAAATAAATAAAGTAAAAACTGGAGACGAGGCTGTATGGGCTTTGTTACCTTACCTTATGGAAAACCTACCAAAAATAAAGGAAAAAAACTTACTCTAAAAAGTTTCACCCAATTCCAGTTTGAGAGAAGAGATTTCCACAAAAAAACTACGCGCAAAAAACTAGTTCACTCCAAAACGCGAAAAAAAGTAAATCACTTTAGAATTTCGAATGTAACGACCCGGCGTAACGCGCTCCAGGCTACCTTGCGTCAACAGGTCGCATCCCGAACTGGCCCGGCGCGGCCCACCTCAGAGTACGCGCTCGCGCCAAAAATAATACCTCTGGAAGGACATTCGAGCCCTTCAATGACCCTGTAGCTATTGGAAAATAGCTATCCGTTATATTCCATTGTTGTTTGGTCCCATCTCGTCGAGTTGGCATTGATTTGTAATTATTTCTTCTCGAAACAACCGTTTATTTGAACAGGCTGGAAAGGGTTCGAAGGCGTCCAAACTTTTTGTCAGTAATTGATTTCTGTTTTATTCATTGAAAGCTATTATTTTTACGAATATTATTTCAAAGTTCATATTGATCTTTGAATTTATGAACAAAGAAAAACACTTCATTTTTCATTGGTAATTTGACGGCTTCTTTTATCAATATGAATTTCGTATTGTCTAGTATGTATTACAATGTTATTGTGTTGTAGTCTTTATAAAAATGTAGCCTGAAGAGTGCCTAGATTTTATATTCCATTATTTACTGAAATGGAAACGCATTGACCCTTAAACAATATTGATCTACTTTTGGAACGAAAGTATTTTGTTCTAGAAAAAAATGTCAAATTATTTTTAATAATAGAAAAGAATATAATTAATAAATGTTATTAATAAACACAATCCCTGAAAATATGTTTTCTTACTTATTTGTATCACAGACTAACTTTGATATTAACGGCTTCATAAAAACGATATGTAAGTTTGTATTTGTCTATATCTAATAATAACATAAATTTAAAATATAATTTCTTGTTTTGTCTTTTTTCGGATACAAAGTAATTCAGTCGTTTTTGTTTATTACGCTTGTTGCATTTATGTCGTTAATATTTATATTTAACAATTTTTTTATTTATTACTAGCGGCCCGTCCCGGCTTCGCACGGGTGAACGTGGACGTAACGTTATTGATACAATGGAAAAAGAGCGGGGAAAAGAGCGGACGGACAAACACACAAACCACTGTGATCTTAGATTATAGATGATCTTATATTATAGATTAAACCATGCTAGCAAACTTTATGACATACGATGATAATCACCTTAATTATGACAGTGAAAAGTATGGTATCTCACTTTCCGACAAAAAAGGTAATACGTTAATACCAAAAAGTACACATATTCGTAATACCATCAACACAATAAATACCGTCAACGGCAAATCAAATAATCGTCTCAGCCAAATAGATGTTCATTTCTATACAAAAGCCTTCGCCATGAATGGAGGGTTTTAATAATATCCAAGCTTGTCAGACAGTATCATTACTCGCCTTTTACAACACACATAAGTGTGATGGGTCCGTACTATTTTACCCGGATACGACGCGGCATATCATAAAGTAACACATTCTTTAAATAAAAAGATCTCTGTTAAAATGATATAAGGTAAGTCCAAGCTTCGAAGTTTCATAATAACTTGCTATGAAGTCGAGTTTACATAGGAAATTCGATTCTCTAAGCCTAAACGTTCATGCACTCGCACATGCACACTCGCATACATACAAACTGAAATTTTATGCCATTTAAACGCTTGAAATAAATGTGGAGTAGTTTTGGAAATAAGGATTTATTAGTTAAAATTGTTTATACTATTAAGAATGGTTTTTCGGTTATACAAATACAGAAATAAAATATGACTAATTATATACACTGACAACGGAGTAATCAAATTAACGAAATAGTGACCATCTGCTTATTTTTATGAATGGTAATAAATTCACTTCTCCTAAGTGTTATTTCTATTAGTATCATGTGTGTGTGGTTCAATGGTGGGAGTAAGAAGCTTTTGAATCGATCAATGACATCGTATATGGATTCGTAACTACACATAGTACAGGTAGACATTAGCAAACAAGAGTCTCACAGAGTCGACTGAATGGATTGTCAATTTCGTTAGCATTAACGTAACGAGTATGACTGTGATCGTTAATTTTGCCGTCAAAAGGGACACATAGCTATTTCAACGTTTAAAATTTAGTTTGCCAGTTTTTGTTGAAAAAAGTTACTTGGGTTAGAATAGACTATTTATAATATTATATCACGTCCTCATTCAGCAATCTACACTAAGATGGACTGTCTTCTACATTTTTAAGATCTTGCTAGATGTACAAAGCAAACATTTTTAGAATTAAAAACAATAGTAACAGAAACTGCCAATTACAGAACTGCAGTAAAAAACCTGCAGTTTTTATACAAAGAAAATCGAAAAGACTTTAATAAGTAATTCCTTTTTTAATGGATCTCTCCACGACTTCGACGACAACGCAACTTTGAACATATAATTAGACGCGCCTTCATGGTGTTGTCACCATACTTTATACATTCCAAATGACTAGTTATACGAAGGATAGGACACAATTTTATTTTAAAACACAACGGACTCACTGTTGACATTTCATATTTCAACTTATCATTTATTTATTTAACAAAATTCAGGTGAAACTAACAGTGTGTTTGCATTTTAGTGGCATAATAGTTAAAACATCAATTTATCTATGAAAAGAATATATATTGTAAAATTTTTATAACAAGAAAAATCCTCTGAAATCCGTGCTTATTTACATGCGTAATTGTACTTATCGCATTCCAAAACTAAGGAATCTAAATACTCTAAAACGAAATCTAAAAAAAGAGATTTATGAAGCACCGCCGACGATTACCCTTTTCGAAGGGAAAAATGGCGCATAACTTACGGACACCAATCAAACTGGTCAAAAGCGATGCCATACCACTTTCACTGCGGCCGCTCTTGATTGATGGCCAAACGGCACGAAGACGTCCCCGATGACGAGCAAAACGACGATGGCAACTTTTATTATTTCAGATCATATCTTATATCGCTGATGACACTTTAAAGCTTTTTAATAGGATTTGATTGTAAACTATATAATATATGTTGTAAAAGTCATTTTGAATGTTAAATTACAAACAATTTAATGGACATTTCCTTGTTATATTATTTTATTCATGAATTATCATTTTATAAGTTTAGTGCTTAACAAAATAATAATCTTTTAAAAAGTTACGAGTTTTCGCGTCAACAATTAAAATATTAAGATAGTCTTTTATTTAAGTATCCAATTCGGTTAATTAAGTATTCAATTCCGTTTATACTATAAAGTAATTTATTGACAGTATACGAGAAACTTTGACAAAAAATAAAGCAATGTTGACGGAACTCGCCAGTATTAGTAAGAGAGTTTTTTTTTCTATGGAATAACTAATGATTCGCTTACATTATTTTAATAGTTAGTATAGTTCCAATTACCATATCAAAATGAAATCAACAAAATTAAAAAAAAATCATTTAAAGCTGACTAACGGACATAATATTGCCGCTTTGTTAACTTAGGGACTGCACCTAAGTGAACATATTACATATGGCCGGCGATGTCCCAATACCTCTTAACAGCCCTTTTTAGAGAACTTTACTTTTTATCGTTTTAAATTTAAAGAGGTTATTTGCATGTTTTATTGAAATCTCCTAAACGTATTTTGCTGCAAAAAATAAATACCAAATATATTAACAATTTTTTATAAATAAATTAATTGTTTTTTTTTCAGTTTGGTAAAATTTTGAATTTTACAGTTTAGTGATTTTGGTACTTCGCCGTACATATCGTTCTAGAAAGAACCTTATGGAAACACTGGTAAACTTGTACTTTTTTGTTTAACAATTAATCTCTGGCAGTCCGTAAAATCGGGTTCTCAATTTCTCACCTTAATATTTTTAATAACAACTTCAATACGTATAATAATAGCATTTGCATCCGAAGAAATTTAGCTCAATACTCCTTGACCATAAAACCGTAGTCTAAATCGTCCTCACAATAAGATCTTAATAACTTTATATCACTTGGTAATGTTAAAACATTACTTTAGCGAAGCAAACTATAGTGGCGACAATTATTCAAATAAAGTCTTAATTGTAGTAAAATTAATCATAGCTTAAAGCGGAATCGGCAAACTTTTTTTGAATGAGTAATGTGTAGCTTGGGTAGTAATCGTTTTAAAGGAAACCTTTTATGGCCTTTGCTTCACCTTCTCTTCTTTTTTAGATACTAGCTGATCCGGTAACACGTTGCTATGGTAACGCGTATACAATGGAAAAAGAGCGGGAACAAGAGTGGACAGACAAACACACAAACAACAAAGTGTTCTTAGATTATAGATCAGCTGACCCGGTAACGCGTTGCTATGGTAACGCGTATACAAAAAAGAGCGGACAGACAATGTTCTTAGATTATAGATTTATAAATTCGATCTCGCAAAATCTCTCTATAGTCACCTTGTATGCCGAATGACCTACAATAATTTACCGATACAAATAAAAAACCTCGGTACACTCATTGAGAAACAACTATTTTAAAAACCTAAGCACAAATCAATCGTAAATTATTCGCGTTTGCGGCTTTATCATGAAAGTTGCGATATTTCTTATCAAGAGTCACGAAAGTTCTTTTCTTCTCCTCATTCTGGTCATGCTGACGCATGTTACCTTGATTAAGCTGAGGAACAGCTTAATAAACTTGCACGACTTAAAGAACTTTTTATGAACACTTTCATTTAGAGCCTTCGTAAATATGATCTTGTTTCTGTTTATCGCAAGAAGGTGGAATAGTTGCCCATTCGTCTTTGCCAGAATACTCATATCCTATCTCCTTAACAATATTTTGTTACTTCCTCACACTTTACTTTATCTCGAGGAACGTTATTAATTTATACACCTTTCAAACCCTCGTCATTTGCGCTGCACCTTTTTTCTCTAGTTGAAAATACCAAAATATAATTCGCATTTTTACGGTTAATCTTGCTGAGTACAGACAGTCCGTCTTTGGAATGCGCTGCCAGCACCTATCACACGAACTCAATCCGTGCCGATCTTCAAAACTCAGTCAGAAATGTATATTGACTAATAATGTACTTAATCATTCATATTTTTTTTTTTTTTACTTATTATATCTTTATTTTAAGGAAACATTACATTCATTATTATTCCTTATTTTGATAAAAATATCTTTAGTATTATTTTTGTATGTTAAGCCAAACCGCTAGTAAGCCCGTGAAATACAAGATTTTTATCTCTGTCCAAATGTTGTCTTTTAAAAATCACTTCATTGTTGATTTGTATTGTATTGTAAATTCAACGGTTAAAAAGAGTTTTTAATAATTTGCTCAATATATTAAAATTCGTAGTTTGTGTACAATAATATTTAAATATACTCAAAATAAATTTTTAGTAAATACTAATTCCTTTTCCATTTACGATATTTTTTAATTATTACAAAAGATAACAATTTTTATCTGATATATATTAGTAGTTACATAATTATCTAGTATATAATACTTATTAATATACTTATGCCTATGCTTTCAAAGAAGTAGAATTATTTAAACAGGTATACTTAACACTTTAATCAACCAAAGTCAGCTTATAACATCAGAACCAATTCCTTCGAGTCATAGTTTTTATGGTGCACTTATTGTTTCAAAATATATGGCTGACTAAACAAATACGGATTCAGTGAGTGTTTTCACCAATTAGGAACATAAAGTTGTTGTTATTCCAACGTCCAGGCAAATCCATAGACTTTACGAAAGACCTGTAACCTACTATTCAAAATAATATTCCCACGATAGCAAAAATGGTTTCATCAAACACGTACATTTGCTCACTGATTGTAGTCTTCCCTTCTTAATTCCCCTTTCCCGTTAATACCGAAGGGATTTAAACTTTACTAGATTATAGCATTATTAACGATAGCATACCACAATATACATATTATGTGGTTTATCTATAGCGATGTTTAAATGTTGTATGAGGTTTATCGGCACATGAATATTAAACCTATGTGTAAAGTGATTGAATAAACGGAAATGTAGTTGAATGGCAAATAATATAGAACAATCTATGATCGAATAGATCTATGGGTAAAGCTTTAAACAATTAAAGCTTTTCCTATAAAATTAAACGATTTTAACTCTATAGTGAGGTACGTACCTTACTATAGAGTTAGCATTTATAGTTTCCTTTTGTTTGATTCTTAACTCAAACAGCAGTTTGTTTGCAAATGCGTCATCGCCTACTATAGTAATCAGTAACCAACGGAGCCAATTATTTCAGACTTAATAATTACACCCTTTTATAAAAGCATTTGGACAAATGCTTGTTTGATTGATTACATTTGAATCCTTACCTCGTTATAATTAACAAGTTAACTAAAAGTAATAACTGCTTTAAATGATTAGAATAATTCTCATATCATTATAACTATCATCAGCATTTATACTCCCATAGGGGCACAGCTCTTCCCTAGGGGATAAACAGTAGAAATAATAAATCCTAAACCAACACGCGGAACCGACGGTTTAGTGGGTGCTTAAACTGCAAAAACAGCAAAGACCAACGACTTATCTCGTTTTCCAAAAATAAGAGAATCTTTTTTTAGGCAGTCATATGTTTACTGGCTCTGGCAAAAATTGCTTAACATCCTCGACCATAACGAATTATCTTGCGTCATCGAGCTCCTTAGTTAAAACCCGTGAACAAGTCAAATTATCACGTTAACAGTAAAACATTAGCAGTCAAATTTAAATTCTGTTAAAAACCTCAACGAATAGAACGGGAGCATCTTAAATATGACCGAACTATTTAATGATTACGTTTCGTCGATAATTTCTACGGAAAAGTGCTGCTTTACGTCCGGAAATTAAACTATATGTTTAGCACATTCAAGAATCGTATTTTTTTGTCATTTTACTGAAAAGATTAGCCTAATTTACTTCCTTATTATTTTTTAGCATTTATTGAATATTAAAAAAACAATCAAAACACTTCTGTCGCCAGAACTAGAACCATTGAAGAAACAATATCGAGAGCCTTCAGAATATGTTCCGTGGCAAGGTGAAAGGCTATCGGACTATCGGGCGGAAATTGCACACCGAAGGAGGGTCGATCTAATCTAACGTTTGCGTGTACGCCTCGCGATCATTAGCGCCATCCGCCGATAGTTTCGCCTCGCCTCGCACCGCATTCCTAGGGGTCGAGTTACGTGAAACCAGATAGCGGTAAAGCGCCCAACATTTTTGATGTCACTTATCGCCAACAGCTTGGCAAAATAAGGAAAATTAAGGTGAAAAGGAACAATAAAATAAGGGTGCTGGACTTTGGACTATATTGGCAATGGATAGATACCTACTTGATACCGCAGCTTTTATAATTCAGTTCTTCGTGACCTTTTATATCTCATATTGTTAGTAAAATATTTTATTTACATAATGGAAATTGTCCACTTTCTTAACATTGTCAATAATATTACAGAGAATGGTGTTACCATCAAATATATTGCAACACTAAAATCGATCGATATTTAAGTTTTAGTTTTAATCAAACCGTTTCATTCATCCTATATTTAACTGAAATTAATAAAGAAACCAATATTTGATACTTTTGAGTTAACATCAAATTAGCGATATTCGTTTTGTTATTGATATCAGTTTGTTCTGAAAACACACAAAAATATTAGAACCTGACCAATGAAATTGTACTCATATTTTCTGGTATACCTACTCTCTTTTATAATAAGTCACTTACACAAAACCGGCATTTAATAGTATAACAAGTTTAATACTATTAGCACATTTTCGAGCACTGCTATACTAAATTGAAAATTGAAAGTCAATCACTTCATACCCTTCATTTTTTTCACTTTTCATGCGAGTTTTGAAAGTAACTCCCGTAACTAAAACATTCACCATCCCGTTGACAAATAATAATGTGTATAAATTGGATAGAAAATAGTGATCCTAATTTAGAATCTATTTATATCTATTAGGTATATATTATAATCCAAATAGAAATTCTCGGTATGGATTATTCAAATATGATTATCTGGCTCTAGCTTGGGAATAACCACAAATGAAGTAGAATGGGTTGTGTTCAGAATAGCATCCTCTACACGCCCACACAGTTTCATTAAATTTGGTGTGTTCGGGTGCTTGGAATTCGATTGTCATTCAAATGACCTTGAGTTGAACTTCAAACAGATTTTGAGCGTTAGCCTCTATAGATGCTCAGAATCCTAATCTAACCTCAAAAAATATTACGAAATAAGCTTTTATATGAAGATTTTGTTATTTTTTTTTATCCTTATGACTTCATTGTCCGTCGGGAATGCCCATGTTTAGAAAAATATACATAGAAACCAAAAAATACTGAAGAATGGACTCTTTTAAAAATAAATTTGCTACATTATATTCAAAACCGGGAGTTAGTAAATCTTACTCTTATTAAAATTCTCAAATTGAAATCTAAACTCCCCATGGCCCACTTTTTTGTTGTATGAATGCTGTCAATCGCAGATGACCGTTTCCGTGTAACTAGGGTTTGGAATGACCAAATCCTTATATGGACCTTAAGCCGAGAATAACGAGTCACCGTTATGGATGTCTAAACGCATGGCATCGCATCTGACGGAATTTTCGAACCATCATAGATTCACTACGGCGCGGCGCTTCAGCCAGAAATATCTCAGGGTCTTGCAAATATACAATAGAGCACTCGTCAAAAAATTTCAGCTTTGGATTTGTACGTCGTACCGTGGAGATGACCTGCCATTTCTTCAAAAAAAATTTTATAAAATTTCAAATCCCCAATCTTTTTCTATTTCGTTGATAAGTTGTTCAATATGAGTATTTACAATGCAATTCAACAACTGGGTCATGCCTTTGTAAATCCTTTTGTTGACGGAAGTTCTTGTACCGAGAAGAAGCCGCAAGAAAATCGGCACTGGCTGTTTTTTTCTCCCTCATTAAGAGTTTCAGACTTTTACTATTAACGAAACCTTTTAGCATTCTACTAAAGATGCATTAGAAATATTTACTTTCTACCTTGGAAAGACTATTATTAACATCGTCAGAGAAAATATTGCTTGTATTAAAAAGATCTGAGATAAGAAGAGAGGCTAATTGTAAAAGTGCAACCCACTGAATGGTACGTTTATGTGGTCGATTTTATGTAAATACTATAATGTCCAGCCGTGTAAGTACCTGCGCCAATTTTTTCATGTTAACGTAGATGTTATTACTAGACTTACATTTTTGTATTACAATACTTAACTTTATTATAAATAGGTAATTAGTAAGAAGTTATTAAACGATTTAAGCATCGTTTAATGAGTAAAGGTGGTGTGGCAACAAATAACCTCAATTAATATCAAACATTCGAACTGCCTAAGTCAACAGTGAGGATGTATGTCACAGAATCGAGACGCTGAATTTAAAAGTTTCCATTTGATTTGAAAGTTTCTAAAACATGGAGAAGTAATTCGGTGAAATGTTCAGAATTGCACACAAAACTGCAATGGTATGTAACATTTTCTCAATTGATATTAAGCTATTATTTTGGCGTAAGAAAACAGGATGTGAAAGTTACGTTTTCAGAGAGCAAATTATATGAAAGATATTATGATGATCGGCAGAATAGTTAAAGCGTGAAAACTTAACCCACAAGTAAGTTACTTTTTCATTTAAAATATTAGTTAGGATAATGCAGGAAAATGAAAATAAATTAACATCACCACTAAAACAACGTCCGATTGCATGAACAGAGTCAATTATCCACTTCCCTTACCATAGGAATTTGGTTTACTTACTACGTTCGTATTGAATTAGGAACTTTGAAACAAACTGTAACTCCAATTGGTGATGTAATTTATTAGACCCTGCTGTAACAGAAAGTTACACGTAACAGTTACCGTACGATTCTATGTAATGTGTAACTGTAAATGCGAAATATCGGCCCATAAATAGCAATAACATTAACTTTAAATCCTCATTAATACCGATTAATTATTTATAGGTTATGTATTTTATCAGCGTAGTCTTTTTATATTGTTAATAGGTAAGCGCTTGACCGCTATCTCGTCTGATGGTAAGCGATGATGCGATCTAGGATGAGACGCGCTTGCCTAGAAGATACCTATTCACACGCGACTTGAAGACCACTAAATTGTATTTATCAGGAAACACAGACTCAGGAAAAGAGTTCCACTCTTTAGCGGTACGTATTATGAAATTGGAACCAAAATGTTTAGTGCGACTCTTAGGTATATCAACCATATAACGATAGCGCCTATTTGTAAGTTTGGTTGTCCGATGAAAAAGTGGGGACGACGGAACAAGGCTGTGCAATTCTGTTGCACTCTCCGAAATTTATAAAAAAAAAATCCTATTAAGAACGGATAGGCTAGAAACCCCCCCGTCTATGTTTAAGGCTTTTCAGCTTGCTACTAAAAAGATCGACATTGCCGATGAGCATCTTGGCCTTCCTCACTCTCACTCAAACGTCTGGAGTTGGTACTTGCTGGTTATTGTATACATATAAATCTATAATCTAAGATTACAAATTTGTTGTTTGTCTGTCCGCTCTTTTTCCAATGTATATGCGTTACCATAGCAACGCGTAAACCGCAAGTAGTTCGTCTACCGGACGCTAGATGGCGCTAACGGAAAAATATTTGATAATAGAAAAAAATTAAAGAATTTTGTCCACCCGTGCGAAGCCGGGACGGGCCGCTAGTATCTAAAGAAATTATTACTAGATTTAGATGGATACAGAGAATACAGTATATTTTAAGGAATATTAACTAGAAAAATGTTGACTTGTCTCAAGTATCATGGTTAGCAAGTAAGCGTGTCATCACACCAAGTGACGCGGTCCGAACTTCAATAAAATCGTATGGGATCCACCGCAAGCACAGATTTTTCACACCCAAATTTTTGTCTAGGATTGATTGTATTTAACTCACGTTTATGTCTAAGAATGCCAAAATCTCACTGTGGGTTATATGCCTGTTTCGAACATATGGCGAACAATATAGATTTTTTTTTAATTCTTACAGTTCCGCAAACATTACGCATTTAAATAAAAAAAAATACGGTTTTTGTGCAAAATTTATATTTAATCCTGACGTATCGACTTCTTTACAGTAGCCGTGATCACAGGATGACTAAAGCAATGGTCGTCATATTTTTTTCTACTACCTTCACAATATTTTAATCGGGCACGTTCCTGACTGTTAAATTTTGATATAAATCTAAATTGTTTTTATAGCATTTTATTTAATTATTAAATTCAATGGTTTTATCATAGTTGTTTATGTGGTGAAAGGACGTCGCCCATAGCACTTTGATGACGAACGACGCTCTGCTGAGCTGTCAAATTACACTTAAAATCATACTACGAATATATTTACGACATAAATCCATGATGATCTAGATACGCAATTTTTAAAACAACGCTGCAATAAAAAACAAGCGACAGTCAGATGAAATATACTATACTGCCAAGATCATCATTCAAATGTTATAGTTACTTTTTAAATATTAATAATGTAAGTGGCCACTTCCGGAAACTTTCAGTGTGACCTATGCATGACCTCTTATGAAATAAGTAAACAAACGTTTTACAAATCAATAAAACTGAATATGTGTAAGTACATCATCAGCGGCATATTAACACCTTAGGAGGAATGTGCCAAAACCCACCACGCGTGGTTATGTGGGACTTACTCGTCAATAAAAGGATGCCAGGGGATACCCACTAAACCTAACGCTGTACTTCAAATTACCGGTGGGCCTTATGGGACCCTTTTTTGGAATGACCACTACGACCCGGTGATTGATCCGCTTCGGACCCCTCCACGGATCGGTGATCTCCATCATCACAGGCCAGCTAAGTGTATGCAATACCACCAACGGATACCTGGTCCGCTGGTGGCCACCCCAGTATCGGATAGATCCTAACGATTGCATTTACTTACCTATATAATATGATATACTTAGTAATAAATTGTCCACTTTAGTTGAACTTTGGTTCCCTTCAACAGTGTAAATGTTTGTCATAGTTATAAATGCTCTTGATGTCTCGCATTTTATACTTAAATATTAAAAACATATATATAAACATATATATATATTTCATATGTAATAGATCGTACATTTTTAAGTACCAATACGATGTTAGACCGTACGCGGTAGCAGCTGCGCTCAATACCTTCAGTAATATGAGTACGTGTGTGTCTATTTATCAGTATTAACAGCAAACCACAGTTGTTCCTATTGTCGTTTATAAGGCTTGCGTAGAGTGTAAACCCATAGATATGTAGAGTATAATCCTAATATCAACATGTTACTCTATATCGATAAACTTAAAGGATTTATTTCATCGAGATATCTTCTATCACATAAATTACGTTAAGCCCACTACATGTTTTTGCTACGAAACTAGAATATTTTTCTTTGACCTGATGTGACCGTAATCTAACATTTCTTCGAGTAGCACGCCTCTAAAGAGATTCCTAAATTCATTGTTTGCGAAAATCTTACAAATTAGGGTCCGGCAACTCGAGGAAACTTAGTTACATGCTACCGTCGAAAAACAGGAGAATAGTTGTATACGTCCAATCGATATTAGTGAGAACTTCTTCATGAACACAGAATATAAACATGAGGTAATTCTTTATATTTGGTTCTATTTTAATATGATTTACCTCTCCAAGTATTTTATTAAAAATAAAATAAAGTTTTTTTTTTTGTTTGGTGAGATTTATGCAAGATTTTGTGTTTTGTTTTGGGAACCAGTTTTTTTCCTACTGTAAAAACTATTGATCTAACTAATCAATTATACTACTGATTGTGTGAATGTTGTGCCTTCTGGTATTTAAACTTACTATTAGATTTTCTATGTAAAGAAAATAGTAAACGTAAATACTAGAAAAAAATCAACTTGTTCAAGTGTCGGGAGAGACTCAAACCCATATTCCTCTATAAAAAAGATTATCTTTATCTTTATATATATAATTCTTCTGTGAGTGTGTATGTCACTGAACTCCTCCTAAACGGCTGGACCGATTTGAATGATTTTTTTTGTGTGTGTTCAAGGGGATCTGAGAATGGTTTAGATTCACAAATCAGCCCGGCAGATGGCGCTGCAGACGGTATCTAGGTTATTTATCTATACTGCAAAAATAACAGGCAGGACAACGTCTGTCGGGTCCACTAGAATAGGTATATAATTCTACTGTACGTTTGTATGTCACTGAACTCCTCCTAAACGGCTGGACCGATTTGAATGATTTTTTATATATGCGTTTGGGTGGCGCCCTTTATGGTTTAGATTCACAAATCAGCCCGGCAGATGGCGCTGCAGTCAGCACAGCAACGCGTGGCCGGGTCAGCTAGTTAGATATAAAATGCTAGCATTTTAATACTTAAGTAACAAAAAATATGTATCATTTTTTTAAGCTTAACGCTTGAAATTGGTTCATATTTATTTTTCAGTTCAAAACAACACATTTGACATATTTACAAAGATATCACCATATTTACAAATAAATATTAATAAAAAATCCGTTACACCAGTATTCAATACGACCGATTGAATGAACCAACGGATGGCAACGTCAAAATCAATCTCTACATAGTAGTTTTACAAAACAAACAAAGTGCCCTTAACGAATAACTAGAAACGACAAAGGATTACGAAACAAGAAAAGAAAAATTTTGATCTGGCAACTTCATCCCAATGGAACAAATTTTCAAATAAATACAAAAATAATAATACAAATAGATTTTTATTGTAATTCTCTTAAATAATTGCATATCGCTTTTCTTTTTTCTAATACGTGGCATCCAATAATACCTCATCATATCAGCCGTACGACGCCCACTGCTGGACATAGGCCTCCCCCAAGGATCTCCACAACGATCGGTCCTGTGCTGCCCGCATCCAGCGTTTTCCCGCGACCTTGACCAGATCGTCGGTCCACCTCGTAGCGGGCCTACCCACTGAGCGTCGTCCGGCACGCGGTCGCCATTCGAGAACCTTTCCGCCCCAACGGCCATCGGTTCTCCTTGCTATGTGTCCTGCCCATTGCCACTTCAGCTTCGCAATTCTTTGAGCTATGTCGGTGGTTTTTGTTCTCCTACGGATCTCCTCATTTCTGATTCGATCGCGTAGGGAAACACCAAGCATAGCTCTCTCCATTGCCCGCTGGGCGACCTTGAGCCTTCTTACAAGACCCATAGTGAACGACCACGTTTCACTGCCATAAGTCATCACTGGCAACACACACTGGTTAAAGACTTTCGTCTTAAGGCACTGAGGTAATTTGGACGCGAAAATGTATCGCAGCTTCCCGAACGCTGCCCATCCGAGTTGGATTCGACGAGAGATCTCTTTCTCGAAGTTGGACTTACCTAACTGTATTATATGTCCTAGGTAAACATAGTGGTCAACAACTTCGAGTGTAACGTTCCCAACATTTACTGGAGCGGGTGTAACATGGGCGTTGGACATAATTTTCGTCTTGTCCATGTTCATCTTAAGACCCACTCGTTGGGATGCGTTACTGAGATCTTCGAGCATGGTGCTCAGGTCTTCCAAGGTCTCAGCCATTAGGACCACATCATCGGCAAACCGAAGATGCGTCAGGTACTCGCCGTTGATGTTGATGCCAAGTCCATTCCAGTCCAGAAGCTTCAAAATATCCTCCAACGCAGCAGTGAACAGTTTCGGAGAGATAACGTCTCCCTGTCTCACTCCTCGCTGTAGTTGGATAGGATTAGAGCTCTGGCTCTGTACTCGGACCGACATAGTGGCGTTTTGGTACAGGCATCTTAACACTTCGATATACCTGTAGTCCACTTGGCACCTCTGGAGAGACTGCAACACCGCCCAAGTCTCGATCGAATCAAAGGCCTTCTCATAGTCCACAAACGCCAAGCAAAGTGGCCGATTATACTCTTCGGTCTTCTGTATAACCTGCCGCAGCGTATGGATGTGGTCTATGGTGCTAAAGCCTTTTCGGAAACCGGCTTGTTCGGGAGGTTGGAAGTCGTCAAACCTGCGAGCAAGACGATTCGTAATGACCCTCGAAAACAGCTTGTAGACATGGCTCAGAAGCGAGATGGGTCTGTAGTTCTTCAGTAGGGTTTTGTCGCCCTTTTTGAAGAACAAAATCACCTCGCTTCTGCTCCATGCCTTCGGCGTTTTGCCCTGGATGATGACAGAATTGAAGAGCTTCTGGAGGACTTTAAGTACCTGCGTGCCGCCCGCTCTCAGAAGCTCTGTTGTAATTCCGTCATCTCCCGCCGCCTTGTTGTTCTTTAGCTGTTTGAGGGCTATTCTAATCTCGTACAGGCTGACGTCCGGGATATCTTCGGTATAGTGTCGGGTAAGCTTGGCTCTAGGATCTCGAGCTCTGCTTTGGCCTGGTGTGATACTGGAATACAGCTGCCTATAGAAACTCTCAATCTCTCTCAGGATTTCAGGAGTCGATGAAATGATACTGCCGTCCTCAGTTTTCAGCCTCGTCAGTTGACTTTGCCCAATAGACAGATCTCTAGCGAACACTTTGGAGCCTTTGTTCCGCTCTATGGCCTCTTTAATACGCTCGGTATTAAATTGGCGAAGGTCACTCGTCAGCGACTTCGAGATCTGTCTATTAAGCTGTCTATAACGTAGGGCATCCGCTGAGTCTTGCAGTCTCATTTCATGTCTCTTATCCATGAGTTCGAGTGTATGTGTGGAGAGTTTCTTCAATTTGGGACGGTGAGTTTTGAAGTATTTTGACCCTACCGTACGGACAGCATCCACCACCAGGTCGTTCAGATCGTCCACATCTATGCTGTTTTCAAGGGTCTCAAAGCGGTTCTGGAGCTCGAGCTGAAAGCGTTCGGGGTTTTGAATCTGGGTCGGCACTGGTCGGAGCGTAGATTTTATCAGTCGCGATCTTTCAAGCTTCACGTTGATATTCAATGTGCCTCTTACCAGTCGGTGATCGCTCCCTGTCTTAACAGCGTTGATCACAGAGACGTCATTGAATATTTGCTTCCTCGTTGACATGATAAAATCGATCTCATTTTTGACCTTGCCGTCGGGACTTATCCAGGTCCATTTGCGAGTTGCGGGCTTTCTGAAGAAGGAGTTCATCATATAGAGGTTTTCCCTCTCCATAAAGTCCGCCAGCATCTGGCCTCTGTCGTTCCGTTCTCCAAATCCAAATTGCCCCACTCTCAACTCGTCACCGCAGCGCTTCCCCAACTTTGCATTGAAGTCCCCCATCACAACCGTGTAGTGGGATTTGTGACTATGTATGGCCCTAGAAATCTCCTCATACATAGCCTCCACTTCGTCATCGTCGTGTTTCGAGGTTGGGGCGTATACTTGGATGACCGTCAACGAATATCGTGATGATATTCTGAGTACCAAGTATGCCACTCTGCTGGAAACACTACCGATGGATAGCACGTTGTTGACAAGGGACTTGTGGACGATAAACCCGACACCACCCATGGACAGTTGGTCGCCCTCCCGAAAGTACAGCAAGTTACCGGAGTCCAGAATTATCGTGTCCTCTCCCTCTCGTCGGACTTCAGACAACCCGATGACGTCCCAGTGTAACTTGCCGATAACTTCTTCCAACTCTGTAATTTTCGCGTCGGTCCTCAATGTGCGCGTGTTATATGTTGCCAGGTCCAGTCGTCGGTGTTGGTAGCCGCAACCTACCCGGAGATTCTTCGCACCCCCTGCCGCACCGTTACCGTAGCCGCTACCGTAGCTAGGAATGGTTTGGCTGCCGGGGACTAGGGGCCGTTTCTTGTTGTGCCTATCCATATGAGGGGTTTTGCCATAATCGCCACGCTTGGCAGGCGGGTTGGCGATCGCAGTATGACCCGTACGCATAAAGAGATGCTGCTGCCCATCTCCTTAGGTGAGGTTTCCCTTAGTCGGCTCTTACGACACCCACGGGATGAGAGGGGAGTAGTACTATTCTAGGCCGGCACTACACGGCAATACCTATGTACCTAGTATATAAAATAAAAAAGGTTAAATGTCATTTGTTTAGTGACGCAGTAAAAGGTGGTTTTAATTATTTTAATAATTAGAGTTTATCAACTTGATTTCTTTTTTCTAGTGTATTTATTGTATCTTAACGCTTGCTTTAAACAGCGTTGCTATAAACCTTTGTGGATTTCTATACGCTGTTTTTGAACAATACAATGTAATTTATTTTTAATACGTTAAATAATAAATGAAAAAAAAAAAAATGGTGTAACTTTTCTGAAAATTCCATAGTGATTAAATTGTAAGTACAGTCAATTGTTTTCAAACACAAAAACGAGAAAATTTAATGCGATATTCTTCCAGCCTCTCTTATTCCGCAAACCACTCAACAACCGAGGAAGTCCATTCGTGACTAGTAATACAGAAACTGAATTTAATAACTCGTTCGGCAAACCGGGACAGTATCAGAAACCTTTCACGCCTGAGTTTCTTTCTGTTGAGGGCTTTTCAGTCGCTTATTAGTATATTATGAATCAGTTAATTGTACTGGGGATCTATGATCAATTAGTTACTTAGCGAACCATAAGAAATTCCTTTACGCTTCTGAAAAGAACATAAAACAAAAAAAATAAGTCAAATAATGCGTAAGAAAAAGTAAAACCAACCCAATATAAGACAACTCGCACTGTTTTTAAGACTGTAATACTTTTACCATTACTTTATGAATAATTCCACCCTACAGGGTGGAATGGTACCTCGAAGGAAAGTATTTCAAATACTAAAGGGCATATTACTCAAGGGCATAATTTCTTTACGTATAAAAAGAAAGAAAAGTACATTCAAAGATTTTTGAAGTGAAAACATCTTTAGCATCGTTGTGATTTGAAAATCGATGAAACGAAACTGTAAAAAGTTAAAATTACGCAACAGTAAAAAGAGGCAGACAGATAAATTCATCACATCTAACGTAGGAGAAAATGAGATAGGAAGCATTATGTACGTGTGTTAATACGTGTTTGTGTGCGCATGCGTTGTACAAAGCTTGAGAAAAGGCACCACAACAACCGTTGTATTTTCTACGCTATTTCCAAAAAATACTTATATGGTTAACAGGACTTAAAGTATGCTCTCCAAACATAAAATAATCTTGATAACAATGACATTAGGTAGGTCCAAATATCAAAACGGTTAGTTCGATTAGCTGTCGTTTGTTTTTTTTTATTTTAATCGGAAGTCTACGTTAACGCGGGAGAAGCCGCGGGTAAAAGCTAATGGGGACCAGTCACGTTTTATGTTATAAATGCAGTTCTATAGACATTGAGAAACTAAAACAAAAAGTGCAAAAATTTTTGTTCTACGACCAAAATTGACAAAGTTATGAGCAAAATACCGAACGAGGTTCACAGACCGCGCGAACGCATGCGATGACGTCACAATGACCCAGCGCATGCCGCCGAACCACTGCGCGGTTTTATTCTGTTTGCGATATTCGTCCAACAGGGAGCGTAACGTCACCAGTTTATACCCAATCGATTAATAACTGATTTTATTTGTTTAATATTAGAAGGTTGTTATTATAATATAACAAATGAGTGAAATAAGGTAGATATCGGTTTTGAGCAAGCGCAATCCGATAATCTACCTTAAGTGGATACCTTCATGGTATTTGATTATCTTAGTAATCATTTAAACTAGACAAGCTCTGAAATTCATGGTTGGAAACTCAGAGGTAGGCAAATCTCATTATCAACCTAATCAGAACAGCAGGATAATAAGTAGGTAGGTACACGTACTTGGACTAGCCTATAAAATACCCAAAAGCTTTAGGTTAGTCAGCCAGGGCAGTTGTGTTTGTTGTTGTAACTACCTACGCCGTTATTTTAACATTGTTATGTAGATGAGTATGTAGAAACTTTACTGTTCAAAAAATATTATGTATACAATAAATAAAATTAGAGTTAAATACTTCATTTGACAGGAATGTACCTACGTTCTTTGGACACATAATTTTGAGCTATGAATAATCGAAATCGCTTTGTTAAGTCCTAGTATTGTTTCTAGGTAGGTACTACTTTCTTAAATCTGGTTTATTTATTATAATCTTAGGACCTACTATATTTACAGCAAGTTTCGTGGTGATAGCAGCAAGAAAACTTACTTCTCCATACAAACTTCACTTGTGGTCTTCCTAGTCCCTTGGGGTCAAGGCGTGATTATTGTACAAAATTATGTTTAAGAGGCAGAAGGACACTCGAATGCAAAAAGTTTTATTTAAATACGTCTAACTGTTTTCACATGGAAAGCGTACAACAGACATACAGACAAGACATTCAATGACAATGTTTTTGGTTTCTATTGCGTGTATGGAGCCCTCCTAACGCGATTATTCAAAAAAATATTCAATGTACAGAATTCACTTTGGCTACAGCTTAATTACATGTATAGATAGATATATATTTATTCCCTAAGGCGGGAATATTCCCCTATGTTCCGGGGAACTTCAATTTTATTGTAGTTAGACCTTAGTAAGACCCTGGTTTTTACCCGAGGAAGGGTTATTAGAAACTTCACTACTTACACTTTTTATCATTAATTTACTCATTGAAATATACATAATACAACCCTGTATTTTTTTTAACATTCGTAAACAAGTTGTAACTAAGTTACCTACCCACTTGTTTACCACACGAGTAAGGATGATAAAAGTTGGTATACAATTGTTGTGTTGTATACAAGGTAATGGTTGGTAGGGAGGTATTTACATCGAAATGATCCTCGCAACAAAATCTTGAAGCTTGGCACGAAAACGGAATTTTGTCATCCCTCTTCATGACAGTACACCATTTTTTGCGTAGGTACTTTTGAGTCCTTTGGCACATTGAAAAACAGTTTTTCAGGTGTACTAATTGAAGTATTAGTACATTTCGGTATTATACAGTACTTATAATCCGGCATATTTTCACTTAAAAACTGCAAAACCACAACATCACCCGCGCAGATCGAGGGAATCTCAATAAATGAATTGCGGAGAGTGCGCGCGCGGGCGGAAAGGTAATCGTGACGTCACATAAGTTATTCGGCCGCCCCGCGGTCGGCTTGTACAAAATGTGTAATATCTTCGCAACTAATGGATCGATTTCAATGATTTAAAAAGTATCGTACCTAAACGAGTTAAAGGAACAGCATTGTATAGATAATATATGCATTTTCCGACTTAATACGGGGACCCATTAAAAGATATTTTTCGAAAACTGTTACAAAATATTACATTATCTACATATATCTCAAAAGATATTTTGGATGACAGAAAGCCAGAAAGGGTCTATATCTGTATTTATATCTTGACTTATAATAGAATTTTAACAATACATTATATATGGACCTTTTTATATCCAGATTGAAGTGACCAGGATATTTTTTTTAATTTTAGATATGTGTTACTGATAATGAAAATTCACTCAACCTTAAATCTAAGCTGATTTAAAGAAACTCTAAAACTAAGCTGAACAAATTTACTTAGGGTGGATGCGCGTCATTTTTACTAACTACGTTTGGTATAATTTCATTTCAATAGCGACCATATTGTTTAATAACCATTAGAAATAATTAAAACAAGTAACAGAATTTCTTAACAACGTTTCTTAGCAACGTTTATTTCTTATGATATTTATTTTGTAACGCGTAGCGGAGCGAGCGAAGCGAATAGAGCGAGCATCAGTATCATACTTGTTGCTTGTAAATATTCTGCACGCTTGCTTGCTTGCATGCTGATTGCCTTCATACGGTATATACCTATTTATATTTGCATCTATACTTGTTTGTGAGCTGCATGCCATGCTTGTTTGCATGATGCATGCTTATTTTTATCTGAGAGAACACGGACATAGGAAAACTATATTTAAGCAGATTAGGTCAGATTAATTATACAAAAAAGTTATAGATAAAAAAAGATAATTTGGAAATGAAAAAAACCCTAAAACAAGAAAGTCTTCATACCCAATTGCACTTAACTTCCGTTAGCGCTATCTAGCGTTCGGTAGACGAACTACTTGCAGTTAACGCGTTGCTATGGTAACGCGTATACAATGAAAAAAAGAGCAGGGGAAAAGAGCGGACAGCCAAACACACAAACCACTGTGATCTGAGATTATAGATTATGCAGAATTGCATTAACAATTCATATGAAACGACGAGAAACGATCGGCAATCAATTACATTTTAATGCAAAAGAAAATTGACGAACTAATGAAATACTTTTCGTGACTTCTTGAGGGGCGTGAATTATTTTCATCATTTTTCGGTGTTTCCAAGCAGAATCTAATCCAAACTTCTAATGATAGTAGTTCTTTGCTCTGGATATTTGTTAGTTTCAGGAGAAAGATTGGATCTATAAACGAAATTATGACAGGACCAATCCAGGTTGACCTTTCTTAACTAAATAAAATAATATTACTTTTCTTTGAACTACTCCGTCCAAGATAATGCTTAAGAGATTGGTTGAAGACAGGCCTACCAAACATAAACTAAAGACAGCCATTTTTACTCAGTAAATTTACTCTAAAACTAAAGTCTTACCTCATTTTATTACCGAAAAGCAAAAAGTATTTATTTAATTAAATAATATGTAACGATATTTTTATTTATCAGAGTAACAAAATTATTGTATATTTCTGGATAGGTTTCTGTATATATAGGAAAAGACAGAACGAAAACGATGATAAAGCATAATGAAATGTTATTTTAATTTGTAGTAAAGTAGTAATTTTAAGAGCCAGCTACAAAAGCAAATACCAGATTTGATATTATAAAGCTCCTTTATCCATTGTCATACCCGCACGAGTGAATGCCGATTAAAACGGATAAGACACTATACGAAATCTTGTGACCCATCCAAATTTTTTGTTATATTCGTATTTAAAATACAAGAGCTGTGATAAATAACATGTTTACTTTCCAAGCTATGCCATAGGAATTTCTATATTCAAAGCATAAGAACTTACTATGAGTGGAAAAAAGGCACTGGTAGTAGTACATATTCATCATTATAGTTTAATGACCTGGGTATTACTAAAATGAAGGGAAAATCAGAACCAAAATATTCCTATTGAATAGCTTATTACAATTATTTGTTTAAAGGATAAAAAATGTTAATTAAGAACTTTATAATTTGGGAAAAATACTGACAAGTTTTAATACGTATTTTGAATAGTAAAAGTTTCCTATGACAGTTCATACTTGATACATAATCGTATTTAAATAACATAGATATCTTTAGTTTATAAAGTACTGAAAATTTCATCCCAAGTTAAATTGGAACCCTTTTTAGAAAACCGGGAAATGCCCTAACCGCTAGATTAATGAGGTTCGAGACCACCTAAGCGAATTCCATTTATTTTCTTTCCTTTTACGAAATACGTTGTAAAATACTAAAAAAAACTAAATAAATAATACCTACTACTATGCTAATGAACATCCTGCCAGGAGAATTACTCAATACATTTTGATTTGGAACAAATGTGAAAATAGTGTCTGCAATAATATATTTACTACACGATACAGCTGTAGTAAAACCGCATTCTCCTATCAGCACTAAACAAGTTAACAGTACTGTCTCAATTAAAGTTTAACATTTAAGTTTATTGCGATGCTCTTGCTTAGCAAACAAATAAAAAGATAGGTAAACGTCGTATCTGTTCACTCTTAAGAGTTATTTTTCTTTAATTTCAGTAATCCGTCATCCTTATTCATTGGTTAGATTTAACGAATACAAATTTACACAAACTAGGTTTTTTAATACACAGCCTTTTTGCTAAATCCCGATGACATTGGAACTCTTTTTCGGAGACAGTACGACAATGTAAAAAATCTAACATTTCTTTATTGAATCATTTAAAAATAGAGATGCACAAACCCGCAGTAGTAACGCATTTGATTTACGATTAGAGGAAGGATCGTAATGTCATTAATCGTCTCCAACTTGAGAGACTTTTGTAGATTATTAATGTTCACATTACTTGCAAGTATGGGCATATTGTTATGAAGGAAAAATTAGATTGCTTAGTTTTGCCCGCTTTATTTAACCTGTTCTGTCTTCCCTTAGCTATTTCAGCTAATGCCAAATTGAAATGAAGGTCTGAAGCTCTTCCGTTCTTCAAAAGGCACTTCAAGCCATTTACGTGGAAGGCAAGCTACGGAAAAAAAACACTGCAATAGTTACTTTTAACGCGGCAATAGAGTTCTTTTTTGCATCCAATCATTGAAACACATTTTACAAATTCAGAGCCCGCGTGTTCTCAGGAAGACTGGGAACACGGTGTTTGAATAGGAATCGGATGGTCACAATTAACTAATACGTAAAAATAAACCTGTTTATCCTTTAATGCTTTTCGTATTACTGAAGCTTTCGGTCTCTGAAATAACAGACTCAGGATAGTTCGGTTTAGTTTGTCAAAACTTTGATAGTTTACGATTCTGTTTTTTCTGATTTCATGGAGCCAATAACTTCAATACTAAATTAATAGCAACGACGGTTTCGTTGCCGTATCGTTTTAGCATTTCGGTCCCTAACTGGTTAACGTTTATTTTTTATTCTAATTAACAAAATTGTTTTTCTTTATGAAATTGCACTCATAATTAACATATATTTTTCGTTAGTCATTTTTTTAATTCATGTTATAGGAGTATACTAACTAGTATAACTCAAATTTTATATACGTACACCTTGAGAATGCCCGTCCAAGGGGAGAATAATAATCTGTTAAAAGCAATTTTAATAAACTTACGTTAAAAATATTCATTTGTATTATAATCATGGTTCATATTTATATTTACTACATGGATGTTTTATAAAGCGTTTTATAAGTCGCGTTAACGAGATTATTCAGGTAAGGGTTATAAATCTTTTCTAATAAAAATAAATAAATATAAATTAATACCTATATGATTAATAAACACGTAATATCTATGCACTCCTTTTAAAGAAAATGCGTACGCGGACTGACGAGTATGAGGATCAGTTACAATTTATATGGAGAAAGAGTTCAGAAGGCTAATAACACTGGTCTGCAAAAAAAAATTTTTTTGCACTCCTTCTTATTATTGTGCACGATTATTATAGATGTGATATTTCTCAACAGTTATTGGGTTTTAAAAAGTTTGTATCACGTATATACTTTTTGTGAGGGAGTTTTTAAGAAAATAATTTTTTGTTCGAAAAATCAATAATCGTTTTAATAATTAGGACAAAATATTACATATAATCACACTAAAAAAATTAAAAATCATTAGAAAATGTAATGACATGTTGTTTCTATCATTTTACTAAGTATTGGGTTGGGGAATAAGTTCGTTCGGTTTTTTCAAAGTGCTTTCTTTCAACAAAAAACCAATAATTATAACAATAAATTGATCAATAATGTATTCGCCGTTACTGTTTACAACCTCCTCCCACCTCTCGACTAATTTGTTGATGCCGTTCCGCCAAAAATCGTCCGGTCCGGTGTCGAAGAAGTTGATGAGCCAGTTTTTGAGGTCCTCTTCGCCGTCGAAGATAACACCCCTCATTTGATTCGACAAGGAATGGAAAAGCTGATAATCTGTTGGCGCAAGGTTCGGAAAGTACGGTGGATGCTGAAGAACCTCCCATTCGAGCTCTTGGAGTGCGGTTTTGACGACTTGTGCAACATGGGGTCTGGCGTTGTCGTGGAGCAAGATGACTTGGCCTTGTCGGTCAGGTCTTTTCAGTCGCATAGCCTCATTTACACGGCGTAGAGCTCCTTGTTGACTGTTGCGTTCCGTTCAAGCATTTCCCCGTATATCGAGGTGCAGGAGCACCTCAAGGCGATGAGGACATCGAATTCTGCAGGTCGTCCACTGCGAGGCATGTCTTCGAGATCAAAGTCACCATTTTTGAACTTTGCAAATCATTTCTATGCTGCGCGCTCACCTATGACACCTTCTCCATACACGTTGCATATGTCACGAGCGGCTTCAGCTTTTTTTTTGACCCCGATTAAAAGCGAAGAAACGTAGACGTCGAAAATGCTGATTTTTGTCACCTGGGTATTCCATTTCGAAGCCCAGAAAATAGGAAAAACTAAAAATATTCGAAAAACAAATAACACAGTTCTGTAGAGTAGAAAAGGCACTGTCTAATGTATACAAACACTTTGCTCAACAACAAACAAATACTTTAAATAATCCTCTTCGAAAAAAACCGATCGAACTTATTCCCCAACCTAATAGTTTTTTTCTTTTTATATTTTCTACTGAAGTTTCGACGACGAATCGACCAACAAAAATGGGCAAGCATTGCTTTCGACCATTTTTCGTTGTAGCGCCTCTCAATGTGCGCTAGGTCCTGATGAAACCTTTCACCGTGTTCATCAGATACCGCTCCAAGATTTTCGGGAAAGAAATGTTAGTGAGAATCTAAAAAATGAATTTTAAGTGCCATGTTGCATTTAAAAGCTTTGTAAGAAAGTTCTTGGATGATTTCTCTGCAGTTTTCACTTTTTGTTTCCAAGAAAATTATGACAGACTGCTACGAAAGCAATCCATGCCCTTTTTTTAGCTTTACTCAGCTTAATTTCAAAATTTGAGTCTTTCATGAGCTCTTGTATTTGGGGACCCACAAAGATACCCTCTTTCAATTAATCGTCGCTGATACGAGGAAATTTTGTTTTGAGGTATTGAAAGCCTTCTACGTCCTTATTCATGGCTTTGACAAAATTTTCATTAGACCCAGCTTTTGATGGAGTGGTGGTAGAAAAAATTTTCACGTTGAACTAAAGGTTCTTCAATCACTTTACAACTTTAAATCGAACTGAGCGCCACGGAGTCACAGCGAGAACTGCGCAAGCATATGCATTAGTGTAAAAATACCATCAGTCGATATCGTTCTCTCTCTTTCTACAGACTGAATAAATTAGCGTTAGTGCAAGAATGACTCTCAAAAAATACAGAATTACGATATAAAAATTTTTTTTTTTTTTCAAAAGATATAGGTACGTGATAGCAAACAATAGGAAGCAAATCTAGATTCAGCATGTTAAGCTCTTCATATTTATCATATTTTTATTAAAGGGAGGATTTCGTTGCAGACCAGTGTAATTTTATGTAATATGCATATCAAACACATAAAATGAATTAAATAAACATTACACATGCTACCGCGTGTATAACACACCCTATTAAACTCGACTATATAATATTTGTTTAAGCTTAAATTATGTAGTCTGTAATCAAACTGAGATATTAATATTGTCTTACTGAATGTCAAACATAATCATGTGTTCATTAGTTAGCCTTGAATATATTTACCTACGTGTTGTCTATGACAGGACTGCATTTCTTAATTACTTCATTTAATTTAAGTAATGTTACCGGCCTTATGTAAAAATGAATATTTGAAATCATAATATGATGGGCTCAATTCAAATGAACCTATAAAATGTAAGTAGAAAAATTATTATGAAAATACAATTTTTTCATTTGCCATGATTAGGTTAGCTGGGTTTTCCGATGTTGAAAATACAAAGTGTATAAAAATAGTATTCTTATTCTCAATCTTAATTTACGAATTAAAAATTGGTTCCAATTTTGTAATCCGTACCGTTAAAGAGTCAAAATCTTTGCCTGAGTCTGTGTTTCCTGATAAATACAATTTAGGGGTCTTCAAGTCACGAGTGAATAGGTATCTTCTAGACAAGCGCATTACATGCTAGATCGCATCGTCGCTTACCATAAGCCGAGATAGCGGTCAAGCGCTTTCCTATTCACAATAAAAAAAAACTTCATTTTCGAACGTATTTTTATCAACGTTAAATATATATTTTTGTAAAAGTTACAGAAAATTAACTGATTATCCTTGAATATTCTCTATCTTTGATTCTAAGAATCTTACACCATCTAACTTATTTTTTTTGATTGAATAAAGATGCCATACTTTATTTTTACTAAGACTGTAAACAACCCTGTTATTAATAAAGTAACTCTATTGACTTTATTGTCCACTCTCCTATTACTTAATAGAGCTTTCGTGAACATGCGACACCCAACCAAACAAATGATCGAAGATAAGTTTAACACGATGACAATGATAAATTCAATTCGAACAACCGCCGACCCCTCAGTCCACTTAATTCCATTTGTTTCTAAACAAACTGGAAATCAATTACCTTTACATCTATTTATATAAAGGGTTAGTTCGCATAATTTAACAAAAGTACGTTAACACAGACAGTGTGGGCGTGAACAGATATATTCTGCGGATCCCAAGATATCCGTGGTTTCTTCACGCCATTGAATTACTATCAGTTTAGATAAGATTTGAAAGGGGAAGGAGTTCGATACACTAGCCCATTGTACGTTTTACAAGATAATAAAAAAGTATTTGATGGAATCAGGCGTTACTTGGCGGAAGTCCATATCCATTAAAATAAAAATATGTAGCTTACTTCCGCAAAACTCAAGCAGTGTGCACCGCCCGCCCGCCCGCAAATAAATGCAGGAACCGCAGACACCGGCACCTTCACCTTGCTTGAGTTTTGCGGAAGTAAGCAACATATTTTTATTTTACTAATAAATAAAACTGAAGATAAGGAACGACTGCTTCTATATTATTTGAGCATACATTATATCACGTATGTTTTTTTAATACCTTTAAAGATACATATTGCAAGACCTGTTGATATAGTTAGCTCTTTTTGCAAATAATAACAGTAAGAGGAGGTCGGTCCCCCTGCCCGACTTTTTTTCGCCAGTTCTTCTCGGAAGGGCCTCCCAATTTCTGAACTGGCAGTAAACTCAGTAGTATGAAATGTAATCGTAGTGAGAATTTAATAACTAAATAAAATGTTAAATAAAAAAGAAACATCTAGAAATAATTTTAACAATTAGGAACGTGCCCCTATTAAAATATTGTAAAGATAGTTGAAAATAAGACGACCATTATTACCTTGGTCATCCTGTGATCACGGCTCCTGTATAGAAGTCGAAACGTCACGATTAAATATAAAATAAATAATGCCCAAAATCCGTAAAAAGTTGTTTTATTCGAATTATATCACGTGTAAAAAACATGGTGAAAAATCATAAAAACCACCATTTGCAACAATTTAGGCGGCTGATTTTAGTAATTTACTGGGTCATTCGTTTTCCGTATAAAATCTGTCAACTCTTTATAATGTTTTTATTTAATTATATATAATTAATACTTTCAATGTTGAAGGTAGTTAGCGTTCAACATTGGTGGAACGATACTAGCTCATAGTAGAAGTTGGAATACGTTTGTAAAATTCGACACGTTTGCCAGCGTCTCGGTAGCTCAGCGGTCAGAGCAGTCGCCCGGATTGCGAAAGGTCGTGGGTTCGAATCCCATCTGAGGGCTCGGAGGCGTGGTTGTTTTTTACACACGTATTTTATATCTTATAGAAATATTGCATTGTGAATGCAAAAAAAATTAAATAAAAACATAATTATAGCTGGTTCCATCTTAATTGATTGTTTAATATTTGTAAAAATATTACTTTCAATGTTGAAGGTAGTTAGCGTTCAACATTGGTGGAACGATACTAGCTCATAGTAGAAGTTGGAATACGTTTGTAAAATTCGACACGTTTGCCAGCGTCTCGGTAGCTCAGCGGTCAGAGCAGTCGCCCGGATTGCGAAAGGTCGTGGGTTCGAATCCCATCTGAGGGCTCGGAGGCGTGGTTGTTTTTTACACACGTATTTTATATCTTATAGAAATATTGCATTGTGAATGCAAAAAATTAAATAAAAACATAATTATAGCTGGTTCCATCTTAATTGATTGTTTAATATTTGTAAAAATATTACTTTCAATGTTGAAGGTAGTTAGCGTTCAACATTGGTGGAACGATACTAGCTCATAGTAGAAGTTGGAATACGTTTGTAAAATTCGACACGTTTGCCAGCGTCTCGGTAGCTCAGCGGTCAGAGCAGTCGCCCGGATTGCGAAAGGTCGTGGGTTCGAATCCCATCTGAGGGCTCGGAGGCGTGGTTGTTTTTTTTACACACGTATTTTATATCTTAACTCTTTATAATTATAATAAGTTAAATTAAAGGTAAAAAATAATTTGATGGTCTTCTCTTAGTTTTATATATTTTTTTATATTTTATGCATTTTCAATGCGATCTTAAAAGATAAATTATTATAATAGAAAAATATAGAAAAAAAAAATTCCCACCTGAGAATTCACTTGTGACCCGAGTCGATTTTTTCTAGTATTTTTCTATTATAATAAATTGGTCTTCTCTTAGTTTGGTTACGACATGAAAATAGTTAAAGGTACATAAAGCAAGGCAAATTAACTTTTTTTCAACTGGTGCTTTTGATAGATTTGATTTCGAGAAACTAAATAATAGGTTGGGGAAAAAGAAATCCATTATTTCTTCGGTAGATGGCTGTACTGACAGATTTCTCGTAAAGTATTGATCAAACAATTTCAGATTTATGCTCGTTGGAAAGGTGACATTTCGCAGTAAAAAAAAATCTTTTGCTGTTTTTTGTTTGGTGCATTCAGTTGTGAGTTACAGGGTGTTAAAAATGGAAGTGAACAAAGAGAAAATTCGGTACATTTTACAGTTTTTCTTTGACAAAGGCGAAAATGCAAGCCAGGTGGCTAAAATTGTAAATGGTGTTTATGGTTCCGATACTGTAACAGCCAAATATGTGCAGTTTTGGTTTCGTAGATTCCGTTCAGGAATTTTTGATGTTAAAGATGCACCTCGCACAGGTAGGCCGGTCATCGAAAATGTCGATAAAATCGGAAAAATGATCGAAGTTGACCGGCATGTTAGCAGTCGTAACATCGCCCAGGAGCTAAAAATCGACCATAAAACAGTTTCAAACCATTTACACAAAGCTGGATTCAAAAAGAAGCTCGATGTTTGGGTGCCACACCAATTAACAGAAAAAAACATGATGGATCGAATTTCCATCTGCGAAGCCTTGGCCAAACGGAATGAGATAGACCCATTTCTTAAACGGATGGTGACTGGAGATGAGAAGTGGATCACATACGATAACCCTGTGCGAAAACGATCGTGGTCAAAGAGCGGTGAAGCACCTCAAACGGTGGCCAAACCAGGACTAACGGCCAGGAAGCTTCTGCTATGCATTTGGTGGGACTGGAAGGGGATTATTTATTATGAGTTGCTTCCATATGGCCAAACGCTAAATTCTGATCTCTACTGTCAACAACAGGACCGCTTGAAGATAGCGATTGACCAGAAACGGCCAGAATTGGTCAACAGGAGAGGTGTCGTGTTCCACCAGGACAACGCTAGGGCACACACATCTACAGTGACTCGCCAGAATCTTCGGGAGCTTGGTTGGGAAGTTTTAATGCATCCGCCATACAGTCCGGACTTGGCACCAAGCGATTATCATCTTTTTCTTGCATTGCAAAATTTCTTTAATGATAAAAAATTGGCATCCAGGGAGGATTGTGAAAATCGACTACTAGAGTTTTTTGCAAATAGAGACCAGGACTTCTATGAGAGAGGCATTATGAAGTTACCTTTAAAATGGCAACAAATCATACAACAAAACGGTGCATATTTGACCCAAATCGGACAATACGAAGCATGTTAAATAAAGTCCTGAAGTTCATATAAAAATAATGTATTTCTTTTTCCCCAACCTATTACTTAAACAATTAGGAACCAAATAAAATATCCTTTACATTAAATTTCGGATTTTCATATTTGAACTATTTTTGCTCCACTTTGAATAAGCGTTAAATATATGGTGATATGATAAACACAAAACAATTGAATGAATAAAAAATAACAAACTCAAGTCTGACTCCTGTACCTACTGAACTGGCGGCTTGAAACAAACTTTGACGAAACAAACAAGTTTCAACGGAACCAACCCAAAGCAAAAACTACAGTTTGATATCTTACAGACGAAAGTGAGCAGTCATTTGCAGATTCGGTATGTTGACATTATTCGAGTTCATAACGATGACAGCACCGAACATTGCTGTGACGAAAAATTATATCTGATCAAAACTCATATTTAACATTGTAGTTGAAAAATGTCGACTAAACGCACTATTTGTGAGCTTGACTCTAAAAAGAAAAGTCAAGTCTTTTTGAAATTTATAAGGCTCATGAGTCGCAACTCTAGTCTTTCGAATATATAAAAAAGACTGTGTTTTTATTTAATTTTTTGCATTCACAATGCAATATTTCTATAAGATATAAAATACGTGTGTAAAAAAACAACCAACAACGTATTTTATATCTTATAAAAAAGACTGATAAGACCCAAGTCTTAATTTTAATATGGAGTCTTTTGTTCACTGTTTAATCTGCTCCAAAAGTGTTAAAATATTTGGAAAGAATCAATCATAAGAATCTGTTTTAAAATAGTAGGTTATTTCGTAATATTCAACCCACATATGTGCGCTTTAGCCTCATGTTTGTTTTAAGAACTTGAGTTTTTTATTAAACTCAGTTCTGTGCGTAGTCTTCCCAACGATTTGTTAAGATTTTGGGCTCAAGACTTTATAATATTAGTCATCATCCCTATACATTGTTCTGAACAGTTAAGTAGCTGATAAACTAGGATCAACAACGGAATTCCGAAACAACGACGGTACCATAAAAGCCAAACCTGAGTAAATATAAGAAAGTTCGTTTTCGACATCGAATCGGCCGAGGATAGAACTCGAAGTCGAGCTGTCGATGGGTAACGGTATGCGAGACACTCGATCACAGAAGTCGTCAATTTATGTCAAGAATTCCTCGAGCTCTATCAAAATGAGTCATTTATATGCTTCAGAAATCAAGTCCTGAAGAACACTAGTTAAAACTATATATAAAATTAAAAAAAACATGTGTGCAATTCACATGTGGTAGAAGTGAAACCTTCAAAAATAATACGTACACGTATACAAAATACCACGGTTGTTGTGATGCCTTCTCTAAAGCTTTATACTACGCATGCGCACACAAACACGTATTAACACACGTACATAATGCTTCCTATCTCATTTTCTCCTACGTTAAATCTTATAAATTTATGTGTCTGTCTCTTTTTACTGTCGCTTTTTCGTTTCATCGACTTTCAAATCACAACGATACTAAAAAAGTTTTCACTTCAAAAAACTTTATTTTTTCAATACTTATACTAAGAGACGTTGCTTCTTAATAATTTTTCTGATTCCGGGTAAGCAATATTGCTTACTGAAATTAATATTCATTTCAGTTATATAATGCGTCTTCGCAGACAGTCAACATCAGTCAGTCTCCATAATAATCTTATGTTTTTTTTGTTTGAGATAGAGATACCTCAAACTCTTTTTACAAATGAGTTGGAAATACCAAAAACCCTAGTTGCTTTTTGATGAATCAAACTCATCAGATATAATACCATATAGAAAATGTCAGCATCATAACCGAAATGACAAAAACCTATTTGGTATATCGATTCGAAACTTCAGTAAACGGGCGAGAAGTCGAGAACACGATAAGATATAAGGTAAACTACACAAACCAGTCCTATATAAATATAGATCGCTAATAAAACGGCTGGAGCTCGATAGTAACCACTTGGAACGGAGAGTCACTAGTAATAAGTTACATGTATACACCGTAAAACCATGTCATAATACATGAATTATTTATTTTATATTGTTACCTCTTGGCTCTCGGCCGATTTAGTGTGAAATGGTTCTACGGTGTATACATCTTATTGCTTGTTATTTTCTTTCTCCCTGATGGTTGTTTAACACTAGTAGTATTGCATACTACAACTTTTCATAGTACATAACAGGCACGACTGACGTACCATAACCAAAAATTATTTTAGTTATTTCTTTGAATTTCAAACAGTTTAATTTGAACACAAATTCATCAATTCAGCAAAAGTTCTTAAAAGCGTGCTGGCGCTACATTATAAAAAGGATTTTTTCGGCCATGTAAAATAAGTGACGCGAGCGTAAGTAGAACTCGTTCATTGCATCAAATTTAAAAACTTTGTCGCAATGCTAAGGCGGTTGTTATCGTACGTAGTGCACTTTGTTTTTAATGGCAGTAAGGTTTAATTTCATTTATTGAATATTGTAAGTAAATATCCTGTTAACGTTTGTGTAAAAAATCAAGCTTACATTTTTATGTCCACAATATCGTCGTTACAGCCAAATGTTGTCCACTGCTGGAAAAAGACCTCCCCCAAGGATCTCCACAACGACCGGTCCTACGCTGCGCGCATCCAGGTGCTTCCCGCGGCCTTCACCGAGTGGGATGCCTGCCTACACTGTGTTTTCTGGTCCGTGGTCGCTACTCGAGAAACTTTATGCCTTAACGGCCACTTTGTGCCCCAGCCACTTCCACTTAAGTTTGGCAATTAAAAATAATAATAATATTACTTACATTCACACCAATTACTCTACTCGAAAGTAAACTCTGTAAGGCTTGTATTATGGATACTAGAGTAACGGATAGACATACATATATAATACATAGATATGTAATATTAATGGAAAAATATATATAAATATCCATGACTCAGGTACGAATGCTCGTATTCATCATACAAACATATGCCCCTTCCGGGATTCGAACCCAGGACCATCGGTGCGAAAGACAGGATTGCTACCGTTGCACCAAACGGTCGTTGAATTCTGCGGGCTATGTTGGTTACTTTGATTCAATTACGGATCTCCTCATTTCTGATTCGATCACGTAGAGATACTCCAAGCGTAGCACGCTCCGTCGCCCTTTGGGTGACCTTGAGCCTTTTTATAAAAACCTATAGTAAGGAATCACGTCTCCGTTCCGTACGTCATCACTGGCAACACAAGAGTGGACATCCAGACATCCACTATATATGTGACTGCAAATGTGACGTGATTTCATTAAACTGTTTTCAAACAAAATTATGATTTTTTTTTTCACATGCTCCTTTTAAATGAAATGGAATTTAAACTCATTGGACAATAAATTGGACAAATATGTATTACAGTATAAATATAAACCTTTTATACATTCGCACATAAAGAGGAGATTTATTTCAAGGTTTTTTTTTATTAATTACTACCTAAACTAGGTCTTGTTTCACTGTGCCTCAGCAAGATATGAATTATCCGGATAAAAAAAAACATATAAAATCATTCTTGTAGTATAATTCTACACTGTGTATAAAAATTAAATCAATCTTTCAACTACATTTCGCTTTTTGCAGACACAAACACACAGAAACTAACACTACTGATCATTCCGATTAATACATACGCAACCTGTTGCTGCGTGCGGTACATTGCGTGTTACTTTTAATATATAAAAAATTTAATGTTCCATCAATTGTTTTAATTGTCTTCGAAGCCTGTTACAGTTACAAATATAGGAAAAAAATCAATAGAGTGAAGCATTTTCTTTATGTAAAAGAGGTTTGTTTCGCCGCATAAAAAAACAAAAAAATTTAATCATAAAATAAAATAACATCATGATATCGAATAGGAGGTATTACGAATAGAATTATGGAAATACCCTCAGGAAATGTAATATCGTTTTAAACCGAGAGGGTATGTTATGTGAGCTCAAATGCTGACGATAATTGCCAGTTCGTGTTATTTCCCCAGTTCGATGTTGTTCGTTTTCTTGACAACATTTATCTTAAACACTGAATATATAGTACACAGTCACCGTATATCTAGCGGAAATTAAATAAGGTAATTTCGCAATTTCTCTACAGTCTGTTCATCCTTTGATCCTTCCATCCGTCCATCCTTGTTTTGACGACCGTTTGGTGCAACGGTAGCGATCCTGCCTTTCGCACCGACGGTCCTGGGTTCGATTCCCGGTAGGGGCAGATGTTTGTATGATGAATACGAGCATTTGTGCCTGAGTCATGGGTGTTTATATATATTTCTATGAATATTACATATCTATGTATAATATATGTATGTCTATCCGTTACCCTAGTATCCATAACACAAGCCTTACAGTGCTTACTTTGGGCTAGGCTAATTGGTGTGAATGTGAGAAATATATATTTATTTATTATTTATTTATCCTAACTTGTCCTATTTGGTAAACAATCTTGGCATTCCTTTTTATTGAAAATGCATCATTAAAAATCATCTGATAACTAGATTCAATGGATTTCAGTATATAATAACGATTTATTGTAATAGATTATTGACTTTGTTATTATTTTATTTTTAAATGGGTAATTTTGTTAAATAGTTGTGCCAAGATTGTTTACCAAATGGGACAAGTTAGAATGAACAGACTTTAGTTTTTTTTTTGTCATTTTTCAATGCTTTCTTATATGACAGAGAATAGAACGCCCTGCCCATCTAAGAATTTACTTGTAAGCAGAGTCAATTTTCCTAGTATTTTTCTATTAAAACGATTTTGAGTATTGTTAATTATTTATATTACTTTATTCATAATGCCCTTTTTCTCTTTAGAGATTAGCCTTTGCACTTTTACCGTTCTATGTGTAGGTAATACTAAGTAAATAAAAAAAATACTAATTTTAACTTCAATAATTTCACAACTATTATTATACTAGTTAACAGGTAAAGTTCCATGTAAAAATGATACCGTATTAATGGGAATATTATTCGGCCTAATTTAGTAACTTTTATGCACCTTGTTTTTATAAAGGTCGAGTTTTTAAATTATGAAAATTTAAAAAGGAAACCTCAACTTATATGCAATAATGATTATCTACACTTGTCGTACATTATTAAGATATAATGTGATACTTGAACAATTACTTGTGTTATTACCTCAGGGTCAAGGTTTGGAGTAGCAAGTCAGCGAGGGACAGCTCAAGCTGCTAAAATAACAAAAAAAAACCATTATCAGGCAGAAAAATGGCATCCAGTTTATTATTACGCGTGCTCCAAAATTCCCACCCACATGCAAATGGAAGTAATTGAAAGACGACGTCAGAACCATTTGAAGTGGCAATTTCTTACAATCCGCTTATACTCATTGAACTAAAACACTTTCCGGATACCGAAATCGTGTTTAAATTTAAATTTTTATTGCATTCTTACGTTCAATAAGTTTATTTTTCACATTTTGAGGAGCCGAGTGAATTCAGTGAACCACTGATTCACTGAATTCACTCGGCTCCTACTGCACTGCATAAAAAATATTTTTTGAAATTATTTGTCTTTTAAGAATATTTACCTCTGCAGCACAAGAAAAATGTATGGATTAGTTTTAAGTTAATTTCCATGTTCGTAGCACCTTCAAGTACAAGCAATTATTATTCCAAACATGAGGAAACAAATCTCCTATAAGATTACCATTGATGCACATTTAGATTCGATAAACTATTACAAAAACTTATTACTTAAATAAATCTTTATCGTCTTAAACTACGATCTTATGAGTTACTTTTTATGGGTTCGGTTCACTGATTCTCATTAATGATTTTGATTATGTATAAAAAAGGACTTAGTCTCGCAAAAAAACTAATTTTGTTTTATTTTTGTGGATTATGTATGGTCATGACGTATAATATTGTAAATGTCGTTACTTCTGTTAAAGCTGACCAGTTTCTTGCGTCCATTTTTCTTGTCAGTTAAAAGACGTCCTGAATGGGTGGTAGGTTAAAATGTTGGGCGATTCAAAACAACTTATTTTAAGTGCATTTAAATAAAGCTATTTTTCATTTCATTTTTCAACCTAAGCGCGAGACAGTTATGGCTTAAATGCAAAGGCCATTTTTTGTCCAAATATTTAAAACTGGTTCTAGATCTTTTCGATAAACCAATTGATTTATGCGATGCATTAATTCGACGTAGGATATAGTGTTAATGGATAGGCCCTAAAAATTTCGATCTTAATAATCTTCGTTGTTGAAATGAATTTAGAATTTCTATTACCAAAGATATGGTGTATAGATAGCAGCAAAACAAGCTACTACAAAATATACATAAATAATTACTTTGACAGTGGATCTTTTTGCACCCATGCTACTAAAATGACCAAAAAAATGCAATTTGGTGAAAAATAACGAAAACTTGAATTGAAAAGTAAAAAACAATATTGCTTTTCTGCCATTTTTTAATTAATTATATTTTTTATTATAAATCAACCTGGGTTTCATAACAGTTATTCATTATTTTCAAAATAATGTATTAATTATATATTAATATAGAGCATGCTCATAAATAAAGACATTGGCAACACTATCATATTGATTAACCTCATTTTTGTTCAAAAGCAATGATATGTTGAATTTCCCTAACACATGCTGAGTTAAAGATGACAACGGTAACGGTCATGTCTTTATGCGCCAATAAACTTCATCTCACATCCTGGTAGCATAGTGTGGTTGAGTGATGTGTTTTCGAATCATCCCAATCAGAATAATGTTCCCTATTTTTTTTTTTATGCTGAATAGGAAAGCGCTTGACCGCTTTCTCGCCTAATGGTAAGCGACGATGCGATCTAGGATGTAACGCGCTTGCCTAGAAGATACCTCGTGACTCACTCGTGACTTTTCAAAAGAATTTGTTTCCGAATCATGGTAAATATAGTGAGGATATTATCATCAGCCGAAAGACGTTGAACGGAATATTCTTCCAAAATGACGGGGTTTTACCGTAATATCCTCACTAGGCGGCTTCGGTAAATGCTTACCATTTTGCGGACTATGGAAGGCATATATAAGCTCCTTTTACGACACACATAAGTGTTTGGTGATACTATACTCTTTCGGACACCACACTGCAACTTATATACCGAATTATGTTTAATCTCAAATTAATCTCAGTACACGCTCTGCTTAATTTAAGACTAAATTATTCACACCAATTGTACAGAATATATTTAATATTTTTATTTTGGGACTTTACTTTTATCGTTATTCAGATTATGTATTAATTATAAAAAAAACTTGCTAATATCTACACCTTAACAGGTCTTTTAACTTTGAAACGACTACACTAAGTCGAAAATAATTATACCAAATGAGAAGCAGAGAAGAATTTCATCCCCTAATTTCCGTGGTTAAGGAAGGGATAAGTTATTTTAGTAACTTGTTGCACGATACCGTTGAACGATGAAAAAGTTTTATAATGTTCAAGGGCAAAGGAACTCGTTAGAAAGTGATTATCTCTTTTCATATAATGTATGAATGTTGAACGTGATTAGGGCAGAATTTCGTTAAAATCTTTATAAAATTCAACATTGTCATATGAAAATTTCCACCAATATATTGCTAAGCATAAGAAGGATAATTAACTACATCACTTTTATGTCATGAACAGTGGCGGATTACCCCCTAGGCACACTAGGCACGTGCCTAGGGGTCCCTGTGTAGAAGGGGCCCCAAAATGTAAAAATATAAAAAAAAATGTAAATCAGAATAAAACACTTTTTTTTACGGATTTTTGCGCATGTTTTATTTTATTTTAAATTTAATCCTGACGTTTCGACTCCTTTACAGGAGCCGTGATCACAGGATGACTAAGATGATGGTTGTCATGTATTTTCTACTACCTTCACAATATTTTAATCGGGCACGTTAAAATAAAATAAAACATGCGCAAAAATCCGTAAAAAAAGTGTTTTATTCTGATGTGTAATGTGCGCGGAAGTGTAAGAACTAAATAAAAATGTAAATATTAAATTTTTATTTAAAAAATATTTTCTGATTTTGTATTTAGAAATGAGTATTCCACAAAATTTAAGGGGGCAAATTGTCGATATAAAATGCTATATTTCACACCATTAAAGGCTCCGACACTGGTGACGGGACACATTGTATGAGGGGGCCCCCAAACATAAAGTGCCTAGGGGCCCCAGGCGACCTTAATCCGGCACTGGTCATGAAGTACTTTTTATGAGTGCCAAAAAGCCCGCCGGTCTGAGTCTCGCCTGATCTGTATTTTATCTAAACTTTTTAATTAGTATTTCTACATTTAACGCAACATTCGTAGTAAATATACTAAATATATTTTAAAAGAAGTATTAATAGTGTTAGTGAAAACTATTTTATCTTCTACGGGTGGTGACGGGCTTTGTTTGAAAATTCATCAGTGTCAGCATATAACATTTTTTATTTATAAAATTACTTGTCCTAGTTACCATTAGATATTATTCTCATAAAATTTTGATAAAAATAGATTAATAAGATTTTTCGAATACCATATACAAAATAATTTATTTCTATGTCGCGTATTTCACAGACAATGGCTGACGAGCGCCTTTGTGTAACCATCATACCCTTTTTAAAATAATCCAACAGGTACAGAATGATATGACAACTTTCGTTGCCAAATTGAAAATGAAAATTATCCATAACAAGCTATAAATTCCTAATAAAATATGTTTTGTTTGTTATCTCACCATATCAAATTCTAAAACCAACCTATAAAAAACTTTGGAAGTGGCAAAAGTATCTACACAAAAACGGTTGTTCAATAAAAAGTTCCTTAAACCATCGCTAAAAGGAGTTCCAAAATGTATATTTTTTTAACTTTATGTTAAAACCTTGCAAATATCAGTAGCCAATACTTGCAACTTGACTCACGCTATGAATCCAATTTAAAATAAATTCGAAAACTTATCCCATTGTAGATGCACGAAGATATTTTCCTGCGACTCTCATGCTACATTTTTGAACGGCACTGTTGGTGAAACTCATAATATTCGTGTATTTCTTAGATACTGGCATAAAAACTTCTCAAAATTGTGACATTCAAATAAGGATTCCATTTTCCTTTGTTATAGAGTCATCTTGATAAAGAAATTTGTTTTAATTCAGGACATTGTTAATTTCTGGAAAATTATAGTAACTCGTTTCATAAACAATGTTCAAAATTATTTTAAACTGTATATAAATAAACTAATATATGCCTATTTAGTTCTTACACTTCCGCGCACAATACACATCAGAATAAAACACTTTTTTACGGATTTTTGCGCATGTTTTGTTTTATTTTATTTCTCCGACTCCTTTACAGGTTTATCATCCTGTGATCACGACTCCTATAAAGGAGTCGAAACGTCAGGATTAAATATAAAATAAAATAAAACATGCGCAAAAATCCGTAAAAAAGTGTTTTATTCTGATAATATATGCCTATTTACTATATATATAGGTAAAAAATTTGTGTGATTCTTTTTTCTTCTGTACTTATGTGTTATCAATATATTATTTTATCAATCAGAAATTTCAATCGCAGCTGTACTTACAGCCTTTATTTGATTCTCTACAAACATATGTGAAAACGATTAATTAAAATAAAATTGATAGATTTATTTTACGTATCTATATAAATAAAATAAGCAGTAATGTTTTATAAATAAGTAAACTTCCGTCTCATATAATTAAATACTTAGCAAAGAAAAGTTTACAGAGCCTAAATCAGTATTTTAACTTGAAAGAACAAAGTTCATTAACTTATTATTCGTTTTTTTTAATTTGAAAACAGATACTTACCTAGAAGATAGTTCATCCACAACATCAAATGAAAATCCACACAAACACTTCACAAAAGATCGGATTTCAAAAGGGCACCCTTTAAGCCGGCTGATGGATCAAGCACTCACATTTTAAATTTAGAATCTGCCAAGCTTTTTTTTTAATTTTCGCGGCACTCTGGCAAAGGCGTGACAGTAGGCGTCCAAGCCGTGATGTATCGCGTCGCTCACTGGCGCCCGGGCCATCAGCGCTCTGATTCCGCCCTGTAGGTACCTAACATTCCGAAGCCTGTTGCATTGTTTGAAAATTAAAGCAATATCCTTTTATATTTCTTTGTGGTCCTTGTAATTACTTTAAAGAATTTTAGCTTTTTTATTTTGAGGAGTATATTAATGCAATAATTCCTTTTCCGAGAACGAACCCATTTCGCCTCATATTGATTGAAATTTTACCTGAACGATCTTCAAGGAAAACTGAGATGAATTCGCATTTATTTTTCATTACATTGTATATATTATATAGTGGCGAACGTGTGAAGGCGCTAATTTGTATTCGAAGTTTATATCAATCCTTTCTTGTGATGAACAAAATATTCTATTCCAGGACTTGTTCGTAACGAACACTCGATACAGAAGTGACATCAGAAAAACATTGTTCTAACGAAGTCGTTGCGGGAAAATGCCGTATTCGCGAAATATTTTTTCCGTATACTGTCCGAAGTTGTCACTAAGGAGGCCGCGTCTCAAAACAATTTGATCAAATTACGACACACAGTGGGGCTTATGTTCATGTTGTATCGTTAAACAAAATATAACATAAATGAACTTGACTCGTATTCGAGACTGTAGCGAATGAACGCAGTTGTATTATACGAACGACTGTCTCGTATACGATAAAACAAAATCGAATCGAAAAATCGCTGTTCGAACGTAGTCTTAGTGATAATTTCCCACGAATCTGATTTACACTTTACACAACAATACATCAAGCTACACAACCTAAACATATAATCTCATTCTTTTATAAATAAATTTTTCTCTTAATGTCTCTACCTCGAAGTTATATCGCAGAAGATTAAACGATTATAAACGGTTAGGCAGTTAAACGATATGGCGTACATCTAAAGGTTAATAGCTCCAATACTTTCAACCTCGATGGTTCATTTCATCGATGGGTCGTTACGTCGTAAAACAAAAAGTGAAAAAAGTCTTGAAAAATTACCTACTCAAAATTGAAATTAAAAAAAAACAAATAATTAACTAATTTCTTATAACAAAGAAGAAAATATATATTTCTATTTTCATCAATTTTGTAGGGATTTTTATATTGTGTTTCATTCTTAATAAAAGTTAGTTATTGTAAGGTAAACTTATGGTTATACCGATACTGAAAAGAAAAAATATCTAGTTATTATCATTCTATTAGGTAATTGGCCTAATTGAGAAACATTTTGACGTGACAACGTCTTAAATTAGGTTGCGGCTGGGAGTCACTTATGAAAAAGTGTAACGCTCGGTAACGTTACGATGAGTCACCGAACGAGAGAGAGGCCCGCCGAATGCCTTGCGTCTCTCTCCAACTCAACTATGATCGGTCTGCCGCGCGCATTGTGCAATTTAATTATATTCATATCAATAAATATTCTACCGAGAAAAAGACGTTGTCACGTAAAATCTTCGCCCGTAAAACCGACTTTACAGGCAAAAAAAAAAAAAAAAAAAAAAAAAAAAAAAAAAAAAAAAAAAAAAAAAAAAAAAATTCTAATATTTTTTATTAGTATTTTCACACCGTTCAGAATTTTATTTGTTTTACTAAAGTTTCAAACTGATGACCCACCATGAAAATATACAATCACGGTATTGACCATCGAGGTATCATCACTGGAAGTAAAATATTTAACTCGATTGAAATTTAAAACAAAGCTAAGTAATATTCATAGAAATATATATAAATATCCTTGACTCAGATAAAAACTCTCGAATTTATTGCACAAACATCTGCTTATGGACTGTCTCTTTCAGGATTCGAACCCGCCGATTGTCTTCGGAGGTAGTATCACTCCCGATCGGTAATACAACTCGTCAAAATTTTAGATAAGGATTTTTGCGATTTAAATAATAATTTTATCTATACTTACTCGTAGAATGGACATCCACTTCAACGTCTTAAATTTCCAAAAGAAACTTTTTATCCCCGTATCCCCATGAGAAAGAACAATCGTATACATCTGCGAGGCACAACTAGTAAACTTATTTATTCCAAATTTACAAAGATTTCTACTTAACTAAAATATATGGCACTAACACTACCGAAGTAACACAATAACACTTAAAAAGTCAACGTCAAGCTTTAGGTAGGAAAATTCTTCGGTCACTTATTACTTGAACGTTTGCATTCAAGTTTAATTTCCTACAGAACAAATATCGTAGAACAAAAATAGTGTATAAAAGACAGTATCTTGAAGGAATTGGTGGTGGTAAGGTGGTATAAGTACTATGACTTTTTAAACGTGTGCCATGGTAAGAACCTCGTCATCGGATACTTTGTCATCATGGGTATCTTTTCACCATGGTCACTATATTGTACACCAAAAATACAAATAAAGACAGTACAACAAAAAATTAACATAGAAACGATAGGTGTTTAGTACACCTATCGTTTCTATGTTAATTTTTGGCTGGGCGGTCTTAGAAGAGCGATAGAATATAAGCGAACCTTTTAAAATAACACTAAATCTATTTACAGTTTTTTTCTTCAACTGTACCGATCCTGCCTAATTGCTCAAGACAATTAGGGCAAATTAATTAAATATTATTGAAAAAACAAATATATTTTTGGAATCTATTTAGTCAACGCCTTTGACATTAAAGTTGTGTATCCAGTGACGTCAAAAAACTTACGGCACCCTCACACCTAGGACCATTCAGTTAACGATCGGAATCACGGAGTTTAACACCGTTAATTAAAGTCACAAGCCCGATAAGCCGCAAAAATTACGACACTGGAGTTAGAAGTACGCATAAATAGTAAGTTAAGTTACCGCTTAATATCAGACTTTCTAGTTTCATATCGTAGTGTATATTTTGGACTTAAAAAGTTGGAAATTGCTTGTCATTTTTGTACAGATTATTGTGCTGATGAATGTACATACTCGTGGTTAAGGATCCGTACTTATTATAAATATGAAAGAATCACGTGTCTGTACATCGCATAAATTTACAAAAAAAAATCAGGCATTGATAATAAATAATAAAAGTAATGTGTGTTATTTTTAAAAATTTTCTTTTCGTTTGTGGTTTCTCTGTATGTTCGAATTCATACCAAACCAAAAGGAACCAATCCTACCGATTTTTCAGCAGATCTATTGATTTTATAATCAACCTCTACCAAACATGAAATATTCATGTGGATATCTAGTGGATTAATTTTTAACTTTTTTACAACTAACGGAATTATTTACAAAATAGTCCTGTTTAACATCTTTAGGATATTAATCCATTCTCATCCCATTCTGGCAACACCACAGTGCCATGGAGTCATTTCATCAAGGTATCAAAAATATTTCTCACTTGACGCTGTCTAAATGATCTGCTTCCCACTCCGCGCATTCGAATTTTAAATTATTATACGTACTCGGTTAAATTCGATTACAGAAAGAAGATAAAGTACAGAAGGTACAGATAGGGAAGATCAGTTAATAATTAAAAAAACAATTAATCTAAAATGACATACTTTAATTTTATTTTAATTTTAGTGATAAATTAATGTATGTCTTAACGCATTTTTGAAGAAAATCACTATTTTATTGTAAGCACCACGGACTAGAATCTGTGATTCTTCCTTAATTCTTTAATTTGGTTTGTTAATTATGATAATTTTGGTCTTTACTTAATGCCATCAAGTGCCTAACGACTCAGTTAATACTATTCGATAGAACCATTTAAAATAATCTTTTTAGAATCTTAAAAAATATATCTGTTACCTACTTACGGTTTATTTTATTTTATTCTTTTACTTTTGTACGTGATATGTGGTTGTGGACCTTAGTATTAGACATAGTAAACATGGGCTCTAAACTATGTAGCTCTATCACGTGTAAAAAACTCCAGCATCCTAGTTGTGTTCTCTCCAGATAGTTTAGAAACTAATGTGCAAAGAAGCACTTGCCTTAAGAAAAGCAAGTTATTCTGTAACATCCTCGAGCAACACTTCTCACTAAGAAAATTACCAGGACTACGCGACACACATTTTGTTATTTTCTAAATGGTAACAAGTCTCATAAAATGTTTAATATAAATCATAAATTATTCCAAGATCTTTTTCTACTAATTTATAAATATATGACATAGAGCAAGCGATAATTGTGGTTATGTGTGGAAATAACATATGATCTCAACTTGGGCCGGAATACAATGCTTTGCTCCTTTGATATCGTGCCCTGCGTGTCCTTAATGTCGAACGCAGGAAAACCATTAGAAACTACTGATACTGCAAATTTTGACCCGTTCAGCTTTGCCACAGTTTGGACACAGTATAATTTTGCTTTCGACAAAATAAGAAGATCTTCTCTGGTTTATTCCACTTTAACCACCAGAAAATATGTTTTACTAAGTTTTCTAAAAAAATCCTCATTAGCTCGGCACTCATTTATAGAACTTATTTTTTGTATACTATACCATTTCATTCGGTCTGTCTATTAGACAGGAGCCGACGGTCATCTGTCCCACACAGTCATTAGGTTGTGAGTGATTGATGATTCCCGTGAGTATACAATGCGACAAATTTCGCATCCCACTGTCACTGGCGCTAGCATCGACAGTTTTCCTACAAAAAGAATATAACAAGGTAAGTTCCGGCTTTGTCCAGATGATCAGAAAAGTTTATAGCACTATACCAGCGTCCAGCATTATAATAATTGTACTGATAGTAAAGTTTAACCATTTACTTTTATTGACTGGTAGTGTGATATTCCGAAAACATGGAAGAACATTTATATCCGAGTTATTCCGGTGTAGTTGCTTAAGCAACAAAACAAAACAAGAAATTGGAATAAGTTTTATAATTGATCAAAACTCTTTGCGGATAATCGAGCCGATACATTTATTTATTGCTACAGTTTTACAATATGTTAAAGAAGAAGCTCCAAAATAATAAAGAAATATAATTAATCATGCTGTTGTTCTATTTATACTTGACCAGACTGCCTTAAACTTCTCAAATAATCATATTCAAATTAGCAAATTCTGCTTACACAAACTCTGTGTCTAAATCCCGATTCGTACTAAATATTGCTTCTACTCCTTTCTTCTGAAAAACCGATAACAAACTTTGTTTCAGCCTTCTCAAAGCAATTTTAAAAGCTATGCCTGAGGCAACAAGAGATAGAAACCATGTAACGAACGTTAATAATACTGTATATTTTACCCCAAATTTCAGTGTGACGTCATCTTCACCTTCAAATATTCCGATAATTTAATGTGCCCGAAAATCGAGACATTGACGGCTGAATTCGTTACCACAACGTATTGATTACGGAAGTTTATGCCAACGGAGGATACATTGACTGCGGAAGTTTAGACTTTTTTTTTATTCAAACTTACTCGATATAACTTTTGCTTAGGAAATTAACAAGCTGCGTTTTGATGAGAGCGTTATTAAATTTATAAAATAAAGACTTATTTGCATATATAGGCATAAACAGATTCTCATCCTCAATAGAGCTAAGTCGTCGGAACGATTTAGCTTTTGCTGCGAACAGTAATAATTTTACAGATTCATACCGTCATCTCCCTTTTTCCATCGGACATCGAGACGCACTGCGGGTTACCACCCTTTCTTGGTTGCTATTCCTACCTGTCGCACCAAGCGCTTCTCAACATTTTTCATATTGCGCAAAGAAAAGGAGTGGAACTCCCTCCTTCGTCTATATTTCCGAGTATTTAAAACCCATCCGTTTTCAAAGGCAGGGTGAATAGACACCTTTTGGGCTAGCTCGTTCCATCTTAGATTCTGTCTTGGCCCCTGGGCTTGATTGAGTCAAGAGCCAACCCATTTAAAAAAAGGTTTTTGCACAATCTGTATGAGGATGATTGCCACTAATCCTTATGCCATTACAATACCACTGTCAGGTTGGACTGAGAGTAGACTGATTGGAGAATACATTATCAGCAACTTTGCTGACCTAACGGTAACGAATAGTAGTTAAGCATTTAAAAAATATGACCATTGCATAAAAAAAATGTCGAGTTAGATATATGCTACGTGTGAATAAAGAGATCACCTGAGCATCATTTCTAGAATTTAACAATACTTATTCGAATATAAATACAATCATTGTAAAAAACACGACTACCTTGTCAAATACAAACTAAAAATTACATATTTTATTTCTTAAATTATAAAAGTGACTTGGAAAATGCACACAACAACATAATCTACTAAGTAAATAAAATAGTCCTCCATATATAGGTACTTTCAAATAAAGAAAAGCACAAAGCGGTTATCTTAATATATATAAATTACGTGTCACGTTGTTTGTCCGCGATGGACTCCTAAACTACTTAACCGATTTTAATCAAATTTGTACACCGTGTGCAGTTTGATCCAACTTGAAAGATAGAATAGGTATCATTTTAATTTATAACACAGCAACGCGTGACTGGGTCAGCTATCTTAATATATATAAATTACGTGTCACGTTGTTTGTCCGCGATGGACTCCTAAACTACTTAACCGATTTTAATCAAATTTGTACACCGTGTGCAGTTTGATCCAACTTGAAAGATAGAATAGGTATCATTTTAATTTATAACACAGCAACGCGTGGCTGGGTCAGCTATCTTAATATATATAAATTACGTGTCACGTTGTTTGTCCGCGATGGACTCCTAAACTACTTAACTGATTTTAATCAAATTTGTACACCGTGTGCAGTTTGATCCAACTTGAAAGATAGAATAGGTATCATTTTAATTTATAACACAGCAACGCGTGACTGGGTCAGCTAGTATTCTAGTAGCTAGTATATAGATTTGGTTTCATGTATCGATTCCTCAAGCGTAACGACAACGTAACGAAGATGTAACGGTGACACTTCATGGTTTCTACAAAGTATTTGAGTTATATTTAATGACTCAGGTCTTTTTTCACTCAGTTACAAAGGCTCGTATTCATCACATAAATATCTGCCTCTTTCGGGACTCGAATCCAGGACCGTCGGTGCTAAAGGCAGGGTCGCTACCGTTGAACCAAATAGTCGTGTTGCTACGTGTAATTGCCAAGTCACTCAAATTATTAAAGAAATAAAAAAAATGTAACTTAGCTATGATTACTTTAAATGTCGTTAAATGTTGGAACAAGGTATCAATTTTATGACAGTGGGTGGATGGATATGGATGCTTCCATTGATAGGGAGGTATTGAATCAATCGACTCAATTAAACTTGGTTTGATTTTACTACTTTTTACGGCAGAAGAACAGCGTTGCGAGACTTGTGCATTCTTGTACATTTATGTTTTTGCTGAGATCATATTTATTTTTGTAGATAGTCCTCTTTTTTTCTTTTAGGGTTTTAATTGATTTTATTTTGTAATGTCATTACCACAACAGCAAGCCGGCAATAATAAAATAACGTAATGATGACACTGTTTTATTAAAAATTAAGTGTCTGATTATCTGATGAAATGCTATAAATTTTACCTTCAGTGATTAAGATCGATTGAACTGTCTTGTGCCGCAGCCCAACCGAAATTCAATCTTAAGAAATAAATCGCCCTGAGTGTTTGTTTTCAAATATGCAAATGTTGCCTTAGACCTTATTTTGATAATATTAAGGTCCATCATACAAATATATACTTAAATGCGAAAATCAAGTTTACATATTTGACAATTAACTCACAGGAGCTCAGGCCTTGGCGTTCAAGTAAAAGTGTAGTCACGCGCGTCGCTTTTGAATAGTATGTCAACAAACATAGTGACGCGACGACGCGCTCCCTGCGGACGTAACACTATCGTAGTGGACGGTAGGTAGGTTTTTCATTATGGCAGGGACTACCATTGATCATACATTACAGTGAAGCGGTGCAATGAGTATTGCCCACAGATGCACAATACATAAATTTTGTAATTTGTTAACCCACATGAATACCTATAGGTACTTAATATATCGGTTAAATTGAGATTTATGTCGTCTCAGCCAAATGATGTCCCCTACTCGATAAAGACCTCCCCCAAGGATCTCCACAATGACCGGTCCTACGCTGTCCGCATCAAGGTGCTTCCCGCGACCTTCACCAAATCGGCGCTCCACCGAGTGAGAGGCTATACTTCGTTTTCCGTTCCGTGGTCGCCACCCAAGAACTTTTCCGCCCTAACAGCCATCAGTTGTACGAGCTATGTGCCCCGCCCACTATCAACTTAAGTTTGGGGGATAAAATTATTAAATTCTGCGGGCTATGTCGGTTACTTTGGTTCTCCTACGGATCCCCTTATATCTGATTCAATCGCGTAGGGAAACTCTGAGCATAGCACGCTCTATCGCCCTTTGGTTGACCTTGAGCCTTCTTATTAGACCCTTAGTAACGGACCACGTCTCCGTTCCGTACGTCATCACTGGCAATACAAACTGGCCAAAGAGTTAAGTCTGCAGATATTGAGCTATTTTGGACGATAAGATGTTGCAAAGTTTCCCGAACGCTGTCCAGCCGAGTTTTATGTACGGCTTATCTTAATATATATAAATCTCGTGTCACAATGTTTGTCCTCAATGGACTCCTAAACTACTTAACCAATTTTGATCAAACTTCGTAACTATCTGTTATTTGATCCAACTTAAAAGATAGGATAGATTTGATTTTAATTTATAACACAGCAACGCGTGGCCGCGGCAGCTAGTATGTATATAAAAATTCCTTGTCCCAGTGTTTGACCGCGATGAACTTTCGCGATTTGTTTTTCATTTTGCCAGATTTGTTCCTACTTAGGACATAGGATAACTTTTATTTAAATTCAAACCACAGCAACGCGCTGGGCTAGTTAATAAAGAAATAACAATCATTTTCTCAGACAATCTCTGTCAGTAAAATGTTTCACGTACCGGCTAAGAACGTGACTTCGACTTCGCAAAAATAAGAGTAATGAAAATTTTTCGTCCAATTTATCCAACAATTTTTGAACTTATTATAAAACAACCTAAGGAGTGATTATAAGTTTTTAAATGTGCAAACTTTACAACCGCGTTGATCATTCAAATTCAGTCCTTATTTCTTTAGTACCTACTAAGATTTTGATAGTACCGTTTTTGCACATTCAAAATCTCATACTCAGGACGTTATAAATATACTCAAAAGTTCCCAATTATTGTACTATTTAGTAATGGATAATGGTTGAAACAAAATTGGAACTTACTTGATAATATGTATAACATGTGTAACAAAAAATGACAATATGTGTAACAAAAAATGTTAAGCGGAATGCGTTACACCAATTAAATTAAATGCCAGTTATTTGATGAACTGAATAAATAAAACCTAATTAGATAAAGATAAGATCTAATTAGATGGTGGTTTCTAAACAACCATTTTACCTTTAAACTGAAAATAAAACATTTTATTGTCTGCCCTCAATTTTAATGGAAATACTTATTTCTAATGGAACTAAAGCCGTTCGAGTCGTAAAGAAGCCAATCATAAGGTAACAAAACTCGAGGCACTATTTCCTTTTAAAAGCATACTTTATGAAGTATCTATTATTTTTATTAATATTAGGATTGCAATAACATGCCGTTTAATGTTCTTGTACTCCCAGTACAACATAGGTTGTATAATATACTCTTTATTGAAAATACGGGAATCTATAATCTAAGATCACAAATTTGTTGTTTGTCTATCCGCTCTTTTTGCCGCTCTTTTTCCAGTGTATATGCGTTACCATAGCAATGCGTTCGTAGTTCGTCTAACGGACGCTAGATGGCGCTAACGGAAAAATATTTAATACCTAATTGAAAAAAAATAAAGAGTTTTGTCCACCCGTGCGAAGCCGGAACGGGCCGCTAGTAAATAATAAAATTCAAATGAACATAAACGACTATTGTACGACTATGGAAGCTACTATATCGAACTATGTATGGTTTTCAACATTTAATGATGATATACTATTCACTATCCATCATACGAATGGAATAAAAGACGATTGCATATAACTCAAAGTATGATTAGTAAATCCACTAGGCGACCCGGTAACGCGGTGCTATGGTAACGCGTATACAATGGAAAAAGAGCGGGGAAAAGAGCGGACAGACAAACAACAAATTTGTCATCTTAGATTATAGATTACGCTTGCATGGTAGGTAAAAGTACAAAACTTATTACCCGTTAAGGTTAAGGTAACTAAGATAAACAAAATGGTTAGATATATATAGTACTAACTTTATAAAGTAAAAGCTACTTCTGTAAATTTGTTAATCGCTGGAGGGTATTACTCTGGCACCACTGAATCTACTTGAAGACTTCATTTACGATTTGCAAATTACACTATTCCATGGCTGTTTATTATCTACCTAAACATCAACTACCGCTACCAAGCGAGTATATGTTATATTCTCCTCCTTCCTCCACCTTACGTAAATAGGAGGCTTACTCTCTAAAAAGTATAATACAGGATACACAACATATATACGAAAAATTTAATGTAATTAAGATATTACTATTAATTCAACATAACGAATTTCATGATTCCGAATATTTTAGAAATTCGAATATCACAATTTGAATATACATATCATAAATTCTATTTATATCTAAGTATCTATTTAGGTCTTTAGTCTTGTGTCACCCTCCTTACCTCTTTACAGTCCTTATCGGGTACCGTGTGACTTCTTTTTATTTCTTTAAATAACAAAAATGTACTAGGCGATGCAGTCGCTACGCATAAAGCTACGCTAGCATCATATATTTGAGCGGAGCGTAATACCTAAAAAAGTTTCTTTTTTTGTTTCGATGGGAATTTTTACGAATTTCAACCTAAACCTTAACCTGTTGATTCGATTCCACACAAAAAATATTAAAATCGGTTAAGAACTCGGGAAGTTATGGCGTAACAGACATTGCGCCATTGAAGCTGATCCATGGGAGTAACTAAAAGTGATATAGGTTTCATAGCCGGAAGATGCGCTAGATATTTATAAGCAGATGCATAGATGCACTATACAGTGTTTGCGAAGACCGTAACGGACGTTAAGTGGCAAACTGAAAACAGTGTTTTGAAAATTGATTCAGATGCATGAAACTTTGTAGTTCAGTACAGCTCTTTAAGAAGTTAAAAAAATCTTGTAGATTTAATATATTTGATCCATTTAAATCGGTTTTCAGTTCCTCAAAACTTTCTGAGTGCCCCATGTATCTACTTTAAAACCAGAAAATTTTCATTTTATTCATGTATGTACCATCACGGAAGAGCGTGATTACATGGAAATTTCAGTCAGTAGAAAGGGAGAATGGAAAGTATTTACGGTTGATCGGCATTTGTTTGGAATATTTAGTACTTCATAAGGCTTGTCTAAGCCCCACAGATAAGTACTTATGTAGTTAGAATAATATCGCAGATCCCATTCCTTTTTAAACGAAAAAATCTTATTCTCAAGGTGATGACATGTCAGGCAATAAATATCGCCAAAAACATTCAGCGCTATCAGTAACATTGTTTTGATAAGGTATTTTGAATCTTATTGCGCACAACGTGAAAAAATTATCTTATATGAAAAAAGTGACGTGTGACCATAAGTAGAAAAGAGAACGTTGAAAATAAAAGAACTCCGATTCTCACAGATTTATGGTTGTCATATATACGTGTGTTACTTTCGTCTGATTTATTTTTCCATGCCAGCTTGACGGCTTATGTTTTATGAGTCATTTCCATATCCACTCGATTTATTTAAAATTATACTTATGAAATGTAAAATTAAAGTCGTTAGTCAACCGTTAGAGTGTAATTTCAATAATAACCGTAAAACTCACAAGCAAAACCGTAAAATGACAATCGCACACTATATACCTATACAAAATAAATAAAAAATATCAAATATTTTTTGTGTCTCCTTCACTATGATCCTTTTTCGATTCGTCGCCATCATCAACTTCAACTTCTTTATGCAAACACCTTAAGCCTCATAGAATCTCAAGGACCCACTTGGCTTATATTAGGATTAATATAGTTTGGTAAACTTACTAACGACTTACTAAATACACATTGTTCCTATTTGCCTCACTGCTAATCAATTATGGCCAAATCTATACTAATATTATAAAGAGGATAGATTTCTTTGTTTGTTTGCATTGAATAGGCTCTGAAATTACAACACCGATTTGAAACATTCTTTCACATTTGGAATTTTACATTATTCCATGTAACTTAAGTAACATTTTTGACTTTTTCAATCTTTGATAATTCAGCAACTGATGTCTTTCTCGAAGTTCGCGCTCCCCACCGCCGCTCCCCACTGCCGGCCGTGCCAATGTCAGAAAATAAAGTGCCATGCCGCAAATATCTTAAAGGATAGAAAAACTGCTCATTCTACTTTTAAACTTCCACTATCCGTAAAACTTGAGCAACAATCTAAATGTTCTATTCGCAAAAATGGGCATCTTGATAAATTACATATAGAGGCATTAGACAGAACCTTAAAAGATTTTAGAAACTCCTCTGCCCTATGGTGGGCGCGATTTCTCTTCCCATCATTGACAGAGGTACTCGAGCAGATATCATCAAAGCATGCTTGAAGTCGTCTCTCTTATGGACTTGGATTGAAGTTTTAAATTACAGCAGAATAGGAGACCTCATTTTCATGAATTACAGATAGATATTTCCGACAACAATTACTAAAACTTGGAGAAGGAATTTTTCCCACTTCAAATTTAAGCAGAAATTGTGACATCCTTCTAAATGAGTCTCTAGGCCAAATAATACATTTAGATTTTTTTATAGATGCAATATAGGGTATATTGTATCTATTAAAATCGAGACATCTAGAAATGCTACGAAAAGGTCTTTGATTTGTTATGTTCTAGGGCAATAGTGTCACCTAGGAATGATACTGTCAATGAAAAAACAATCTGATTATTCAAAAAGTCCCCAGCCAAATAAAAATGAAAAAACTATCAACAACGTGAGTAATATCGAATACGCAGTCCATTATCCACAGGATCTTTTAATTCACTAAACCCTTCTAAACTGCCACCACACGAATTGACGGCAAAAATCGGAATTCCAATCATTCTTTTAAGAAATTTAAGCCCCAAGAGCATATCAGAATAAAACACTTTTTTACGGATTTTTGCGCATGTTTTATTTTATTTTATATTTAATCCTGACGTTTCGACTCCTTTACAGGAGTCGTGATCACAGGATGACTAAGATGATGGTTGTCATGTATTTTCTACTACCTTCACAATATTTTAATCGGGCACGTTCCTAACTATTAAATTATTTTACATAAATCAAGTTGTTTTATTTTATTTTATTTTAAAACATTATTTAGTTATTTAATTAATTAATTTAATTAATTCTCACTACGTTTTACATTGTATACTACTGAGTCTACTACCAGTTCGGAAATTGGGAGGGCCTTCCGAGAAGAACTGGCGAAAGAAACTCGGGCAAGGGGACCGACCTCCATCTTACTGTTTAATTATTTGCAAAAAGAGCTAACTACATCATCAGGTCTTGCAGTGTGTGTTTTTGTAGGTATTAATTTATTAATTATGGGGTCCCAAGCAGGTGGAACGCTCCAACCTTCGTCTCTATTGAAATTAGGATGTTTCCTAATTTCAATAGCCTCGCGTAGCATCCTAGGAACAAATCTTTGTTCTCTAGCGAGAATTTGTGGTTTATCGAAACGAATATAGTGGTTTGGCCCCTCAAAAGCATGCTCACACACTGCAGACCTATTATCGCGCCTATGTTTCATGTCAGCTACGTGTTCTTTAATGCGCGTCCCTATACTTCTCTTTGTTTGCCCGATGTATGAGAGCCCACAGTCACAATCGATTTTGTAGACACCCGCTGCCTGAAGGGGTATATTACACTTGACCGATCGTAAAAATTGGTCAATCTTCCTGGCTGGTTTAAAGTAAGTTTTAATAGAAACCCGCTTCAGAATATTCCCAATCTTGTCAGTGACCCCCTTCATGTAGGGAAGGACAGCAGGTTGGCGCTCTACTGTGGCTGGTTTGGCGCGGCTTCTGTGACGCAGTCTTGGTACTCGCAACTTGTTATCTTGTAGTACTCGCTTGACATGCTGAAGCTCAGCAGTCAGATGTTGTTGGTCACAGATGCCGCGAGCTCTCTGAAACAAAGATTTCCCTACGGTAGCTAACTGTATAGGATGGTGGTGAGAGTCACCATTTAAATATCTATCTGTATGAGTTGCCTTTCTGTACACTGTATGACTATAAAATAAAACATGCGCAAAAATCCGTGAAAAAGTGTTTTATTCTGATGTGTATTGTGCGCGGAAGTGTAAGAACTAAATACCCCAAGAGCATGTGCAAAGAATAAAAGGACAAATTCATTGTAGCCACCATTACCACCGGCCCAGCAGCTGCTGGGCCAGCTGGTCAACTAGCTCATATACCGAGGATACCTATGATCCCAACTGATCTGCCAATTTCATTTAAACAGCTTCTATTTCCGGTAAAACATCTTCAGCGTCAACTATTAACAAATCCCAGGGCCAAACATTTAAATTAGTAAAAATTCACCTACGAAAAGAATGTTTTACTCATAGCCAACTGTACGTTTTGGCCTATCGCGGGTCGGAGCCCCTGAAAAACAATTTATTTTGCTGCCACAAAATAAAGCAACATCATATATCGTATACCTACAGGGAAGCTCTGATCCATTAAATTTAATAGCTCATGTTTGGTAGATACATTAGAAATAAATATAGGTAATTAATCAAATATTTAAAAAAATAATTAAAACAATATCGAAACTTCATTTATAATGTGCTCTTTTACTAACCCCCGAGACAAAAAGAAAGGTGTGTGTGTATCTCAGAATTCATAAATTTTTGAAGTTTTTATGATTATAAATAAATAATTAAATTTACTGCCCAATAATAGCACAAAAACAATAATCTTAGAGAAATAATTTAATGTACATACAATGCCAAACTTAAACAATATTATTCTGTCCCCTAGGTTAGGTCAACCTGTATTCTAGGAGGCAGATCCTTCCCTTTTAGTATCGGTGTTGCATTAGCACATGGCACTGTCTCATAGGTATAAATGAAGAATGTCATATTAAGGTATGTGCGTGTGCGTGTGTGTGTGTGTGTTTATAGTTTAGTTAACTTAAATATTTTATATCTTCTCATTTTTAAACTCAATATTGTCTTTCTGATTTATCACACGTCAAGTAATTGAATGTAGAAACTTTTTTAAAGTACTATACTTTTTTAACAACAGATAAATAAAAAAAAATGTATGCAATTCACACGTGGTAGAAGTGAATCCTTCAAAAAATTTTGTTTCAGGATAGTGAGACGAATGTAAAATATCGGGAAGAGTATAATTGTAGGTTTTAGTAATGAATAGTGATACAAAGTTAGATAATTATTTTACATTTTATTCGTATATCTATACATATAAATAAAATTGGAGTGTCTGTTTTAAATGTTGAAATAACCGTTTTTAACTATATGCATGTGAATATATGTACGGTACATACACCAAAATAACATTTTTTACATTTTTTCTGTCTGTCTGTCTGTCTGTTTGTTCCGGCTAATCTCTGAAATGGCTGGACCGATTTTGACGGGACTTTTATTGGCAGGTAGCTGATGTAATAAGGAGTAACTTAAGCTACTTTTATTTTAGAAAAAAAAATTGTTTCTCTGTCTGTTTGTCTGTTTATCTGTTTGTACGGACTAATCTACGAAATGGCTGGATCGATGTCAATGAAATTTTGCATGGTTATACCTTATATCCCTGGTCAACATCTAAGATACGTTTTATTCCGGAAAATTAAAGGGTTCCCGTGGGATAGTTAAAAAACCATAGTAACTTGGACATTTTAGTACACACAACTTACATGTACTCACCCTATGCTGATACTTTATATTACTGCTCGAATTAAGTATAAATCCAATGAAAATGACGGGATTCAGCGGGAAAAAAAATTGCTATGAATCCCTATTCAATGCTTGACATACACTTGGCCGGCTGAACTTGAACAACCCGACATTAACTTGACGATGACCAGTATTGGGATGACGCCCTAGCCTATGCATGCGTCAGTGATAGTCCACACCGCTTGCGTCATTTATTTGCTGTATTACTGGTATTTTGTGGTCTTTCGAGTGCTGAGAAATTGTGGCAAAAATATCATGACAGATTAGTGGAAGACTTTTTTAGGAATACAAGACAAAATATTGACGGTGACCTTATCCACAGATTACGAAATATAGCTTTCAATCAATGCTTAGTAGCTTTACAAGATTTACTTATATCTATGGGTGGTGATTCTCTTCCTCAGTATGGTTTGCCAGCACCGACCATAAAAGGGGAACGTATTAATAGAGAATACGCTGCGAAAATAAATTATGATCCAGCTGAACTAGCTGAAACTTTACGAACCGGAGTCCACAGTCTTACTGTAGAACAGCGCACTGTATTTGACCGTGTATGTCACAGTATTGACAATGCTATAGGAGAAATTATATTTCTAGATGCACCCGGTGGTACGGGAAAAACCTTTGTCACTAAAATAATCTTACCACAATTACGAGCTCAAGCCAAAATAGCTCTTGCTGTAGCGTCGTCTGGAATAGCAGCCACTTTGTTACACAGCGGTAAAACTGCTCATATGATGTTTAAAATCCCCATAGATTTGGACTTAAGTGAATATTCTGTATGTGGTATCTCTAGAAGCAGTGATAAAGCGAAGGTTTTACGTGATTGCTGTTTAATTATCTGGGACGAATGCACTATGGCACACCGAAAAACAGTAGAAGAAGTTGATGGAACTCTCAGAGATATCTGTCAAAATGACCAACCTGTGGGTGGCATATTGATGCTGTTTTGTGGAGATATTAGACAAACATTGCCAGTAGTACCACGGGGAACAAAAACCGACGAGATAAGAGCATGCTTAAAGAGCTCAAGCCTTTGGCGACACGTCACAAGGATGAACTTAACAGTGAACATGAGGGTGCGAATAGGAGGCAACACAAATGCGCAGGAATTTTCTGATTTATTGCTAAAAATTGGCGAAGGGACATATCCGAAAGAAGAAGGGCAAATTGTTTTATTTGAAAATCTATGCCACACTGTTAATTCAATTGAAGAACTTATCTCTTCCGTATATGGTGAACAAAATCAAATAACAAATCATGAGAACTCATGGCTTTGCGAAAGTGAAATTTTGACTCCGCGAAATGACCAAGAAGCAAGAATCAACTTGGATATACTCAACAATGCAGAAGGAGAAGTAGTTGAGTATACTTCTATCAACAGAGTAATGGAGCAAGATGACGTTACCAATTATCCTGTTGAATTTCTCAATTCTCTGAGCGCTCCTGGACTTCCACCTCACAAGATTAATTTGAAAACTGGCGTCCTATTTTGTTGAGAAATTTAAGTCCCCCAAAATTATGCAACGGGACAAGACTGAAAGTTACTTCTCTGCAGCGTAACGTAATAGAGTGGCGTCGGTGAAAGAGTTTTTATACCACGAATTCCACTGATTCCCAATAATTACCCATTCCATTTCAAACGTGTACAGTTTCCAGGTGAGTTTGTGTTATGCAATGACTATAAACAAAGCCCAAGGGCAGACGCTATGTGTTGCCGGCGTGGACCTCAGCGTCGGATGTTTCTCACACGGTCAGCTCTATGTGGCTTTCTCCCGTGTAAGTCAACCAAACAAACTGTTTGGTTATATTCCGAACCAATCCACATCGAATGTTGTCTATAAAAAGGCATTATGAGGTACTAGCTAAATATGGTACGTAACAGTTCCTGTGCCAGTCCGACTCGCACTTGGCCGGTTTCATTTTTGCTGATCGTGTCAATCAAACCACTTCTGTGGCACAGTGGTCATTTATGGTACTGCAACTGCAGGGATCCGGGTGCAATCACCAGCCAGGTTAAGTGGGAAAATAATCTGTGTCCAAATATTATTTTTTTTTACTTTTTTGCATTCACAATGCAATATTTGTATGAGGTATAAAATAAGTGTGTAAAAAAATGTCCAATTGTTCACATTTTCTTTTTATTTATTTTTGCTGTATAAGAGTGAACCGCGTGATAAAATCAAATACGCGCGGATGAAGTCGCGGGCAACAGCTAGTATTACATAAATTTATTCAGACTCAAAGTTTACATTTTCGATAAATGATACAAGAGGCTTATGACTAAAGGCTAAAGTACATACCACGAACATGAGAGACACTGTATAATGCTTCCTATCTCATTTTCTCCTACGTTCAATCTTATGAATTTTTGTGTTTGTCTCTTTTTACACAACGATGCCAAAGAAGTTTTCATTTCAATAAATACTTATATGACGTATGAAAATTTACTGCCTGACACCTTACTGCTTCACATTGTTACCACGATTGTTTCAGTCGGAGCACCAGTACGTGAGGGTTGAAATAAAGAACACCACGGCTAGAAATAACACATTTATTTAAGTCAACAGACACATTTTATGTTGCTATACTTACCTACTTATGATTATTTAGGGATAAGATGGATTAAGAGCTATCGCAGAACTGTGTATCTTTAGTTATAAAGTAAAATTCAGAAATAAAATAACAGGACAATAACAGGGCGCCACGTTGAAAAATATATGTCACAATATTTCGATCCACTAACATTTAGTAAATGATTTAACTTAAACATAAAACTGGCAGCACTTGATTAGCAAATATTATTTAATTGTAAGCTATCATTCAGCTATCATTATATAAATCAGTCCGGCAGATGACACTGCAGTCGGCACAGCAACGCGTGGCCGGATCAGCTAGCTAGCTAGCTAGATATATAATATATGTAAGAGCTTAATGAAATGCCTATGAGTATAAAACATTTGAAATTGCCGATTTGTACAGATTTTTTTCTTACTTATATTAATTTTAAATGTTCTCAGTAACTACATGATCCTTAGATACGATATTTTGTGCGTTTTATTGGTCAGTGTATATAGCATAATATAACAAAAAAAGAAAAAAAAAGTAACTATGATTTCGTAATTTTACAAGATATCAAAGCATCAATTCTGCGAAACTAGAGAAGTTATGTAAAGGTATTTTTAATATCAGTCAAAATTGTTTTTTTTTTTTTTTTTTTTTTTTTACATCTGCAATCAGCCTCATAGCTATAATCAGATTTGATGAATTAATGAACCATTATGAGAGTGTATATCCAGTGATATGACATCTCGTATCTTGCTGCTTTAATATGCGTTATTTATATTGAAGCCAGTCGTTTTCTTTTTAGCCGAAATATGAGGTCATCTGTATTTAAGAGTTTTGAAGCCAGATGATTGACGTGTTGCCTAAGTCTTTGTTTATAGGCCATAGAAGACCTTTCTATTTCTTCTCTGACCGTCGGGATTTCTAGGTATTTGTGCACTTCTGTATTCCGTATGAACCATGGTGCATTGCTCAAGATCTTTAATACTTTATTCTGGTACCGCTGAAGTATTTCTATATTTGAGTGACTAGCTGATCCCCAAAGCTGAATTCCATATGACCACACAGGTTTTAAGACACTTTTGTAAATAAGAAGTTTATTTTCCAGGCTTAGTGTTGATTTTCTGCCCAATAACCAGTACATGTGTCCAAATTTTTTATTTGCTTGCTGCTTTTTAGCCTTTATATGATCCTGCCAGGTAAGTTTTCTGTCCAGGTGCATGCCTAAGTATTTGACTGTCGTGTTTTGTGGCAGAATATCTCCGTCAAGCATAACAGGTGGGCAGTCTCCTCTCTTCAAAGTGAACGTTATATGGACCGATTTTGCTGCGCTAGCTCGTATTCTCCACTTCTTTAGCCATAGTCCAATCTTGTTCAGACATTCTTGCAGTTTTGAGGATGCTATGTTTGGATCTTTACTACAGGACAGGATCGCAGTGTCATCTGCATAAGTTGCTGTCATCACCTCTTCTGAGACAGGTAGGTCAGAGGTATAGATTGTATATAGGATGGGACCCAGCACCGAACCCTGAGGCACTCCTGATCTTATATGGCAGATAGATGAAAGATGGTCCTCGTATTTAACCTGGAACATTCGGTCCTGTAGATATGACTTCATGATCGTGTATGCATTATTTGGCAGGCATAACTTCAGCTTGCATAGGAGGCCCTTGTGCCACACACGATCAAAGGCCTGTTGCACATCAAGGAACACAGCTGAGCAATATTCCTTTCTCTCTAGAGCTTGCCTTATTGTATGAGCTACTCGGTGTATTTGTTCTGTTGTTCCATGCTGTGCACGAAAGCCAAATTGGTGGTCTGGTATTACTTTTAATTCTCTTAGTACTGGCAGAAATCGTCTTAGAATCAGCTTCTCGAAAAGCTTTGATAGTAAGGGGAGAAGACTTATGGGCCTGTATGACGAAAGCTCCGTAGGTGGCTTCCCCGGTTTGACAACCATATTTATGATGGATATCTTCCACAACTTAGGAAAGTATTGTACTCTCAGTATTGCGTTGAAGAGTATTGTTAACAAAACAATGCCTTTTTTTGGTAAGTGTTTAAGGACTTCTGCTGTTATTAAGTCGAACCCTGGGGCCTTTTTTTGTTTTAGATTAGCAATCGTTTTTTTCACTTCTGTGGGTGTAACAGGTTTCAGCAGTAGAGACATTTGTTGATCACTATTCAGGACTTCATCAACTTCTTCTTCTGTGTGCATACTATTTGGGGCATTAGGTTTAAATACCTCCTTGAGAAACATGGCAAATAGCTCAGCTTTGTCCTGGGGTGTTCGTGACCAATTGCCATCAGCTTGCCTTAGTGGAGGAATATGTTGTTTTGGCCGTTTCAGTGATTTGGTAATCTTCCAGAGTGAATAATCTTCTGTTTTGTGAGGAGACAGAGTTTTTAATTTGTCCTGCAGAGTACGATTCTCAGTTTCCCTGAGCAGTTGTTTCAGGTCTTTTTGCGCTTTGTTAAGTGCTTTTTTATCTTGCCGATTTCGGCTGGTGTGCCATTGACGTCTTAGCCTTCTCTTCACTATTATGAGCTCTTGTATTTCCTGAGTAACATCCTGTCTTTGAGGTTTGGATCTGATGTATGGAGTCGATAGCCAGGCTGCTTTTTGTATCAGGTTGGTGGCATACAATGTAGTGTCTTCTATATCGTCTTCCGTTTTGAGAGGTATGCACAGATTAGCATTTTCTTCAATGTACTCGCGAAAGGCCTCCCAGTCAGTTTTATAGTTATATAATGTTACGGGTGGTTCCTTCCAGATTACTGTGGTGCTGAGTGTGCATATCACAGGAGTGTGATCTGAGGAGCCGTCTAGACATGATTCAACTTTGCTATAGAGACCTGAAATCCCTTTTGTAACAAAGAAGTCAATAAGATCAGGAGTCTTATTGGGGTCTGAAGGCCAGTAAGTAGGTTCTCCAGTTGATATAACATTGAGGTTATTGCTATCAATGGCCTTTTTTAATTCTCGACCCCTTGGTGTAGTCAGCCTGGAGCCCCAGAATGTATTTTTGGAGTTCCAATCACCCCCAACAATGTATCTGCTACCCAGTGTGTGGAAGAAGTTACTAAACATCTGCTGATCTATCCGGTGACGTGGAGGACAATACAATGAAGCCACATTTAATGGTCCCTGCCACTCATCTATGGCTATTATAGCTGCCTGTATGTGTGCATGTCGAAAGTTTGGTAAGAAGTGGTGTCTTATGTTTTCCTTAACTATGACAGCAGCTCCTGCATGTGATGTCCCATCTGGATGATTAGCATAGCATATGTTGTATCCTTTAATTTTAATCACTCTTTGGTCAGTCATGTGGGTTTCAGAGATCATTAAAATATCTATTTTGTTGTGGTTTATAAATAACTCTACTTCTTGCTTGTTTGGAGATAAGCCATTTATATTCCATGTCAAGTATAGTCAAAATTGTTAATACTATTTTCTTTGTAGAAATGACTAAATAATGTAGTCTGGGTTTAAAATTAATTAAACAAATTGAAGTTATTATTGCCTTACTGGACTCATATTAGTAGATGTAGAAAAAAATCGTTGATTTAACAGATATTTATTCTTTGCTAGAATTTATAAAAAAATATTACGAAATAATTATTATATTATAATTATAATATAAATAATTATTACTGTTATATAGATGATTACTCTTTAATTTTTCTGATAAACTTTTCACTAAAATGGGTATTTATTTGAAATAAAACACTAATTATAAAACTTATGCTGTCAGTCGTAGTTATTAGTGGTTGGCGCTGGTGTTCAGCTTAAGAAACACTTGGAAAAATTCAGCAAGGCTAAAGAGCAAACAAAGGTTATCGGTAGCTCAATTGAAAATGTACAGGCTCGGATAGTGAGAGATTATGGGATCGAGTCCCGCGTGATACCCGAGACTTGAATTATTAGTAAAAAATGTATTAGATATAAAAATTTACTAGTTAAATGCATTAATAGATATATAATAGTGTTCACATACTAATTTATTTCTTCTTATCTTCTCGAAATAAAGCAAATAGATAAAAGTTCCAATTATCAAAACGCTTCCCACGCTTTCCCGAAATCTGGTAAAATCGTGTGGGAGTACTTATCCTTAACTCATAGTGGATCGTTAGCTTATTGGCAGGTGGACAGGCTAGTGGTAGCAAATGTTTTCATAATTAAAGAACCGTACTTGGTATATCAGTGAATTTTAGCACAGTTGTGGAGTTTTCTTAACCCCAACCACCAGCCTAAGATCATTGACGTATGTACTAGTTGTAATTCAGGGTTATAGAAGTTTTCGACTATAGCAGTATAGGTACCGCTTGTGGTCACGATCCACTCTGCGGCTTACCAAAACCAAAGTTCAAATCTTAGGAGCGACCTATGTTAGACCGAGATTCCTCTAGCTGGAAAACCCTAGTAAATCTACGACAATTTGGAAATCATCTGGATGACGAGTCTGTCATTCGTCTTAGAAAACTGCTGCGGAGATTCGCTATTCCTAAATAGATAAATTTATAAGGACGTCACAAAACTACGGTTACGGTGTAGTCAAATAAATTAAAAAAAAAAAAAACTATGCACAATTCTCAATGCACAAATGAGAATTGTGCATAGTCGGCACAATTCTCATTTGTGCCGACTATGCAACTAAAAATTACACAACAAGCCAATGCGACTATAATATTAAAAAATATAATCTAAATCACATCAACATTCACTTCAACATTTATTATTACAGAATGCGTTGTCAAAAATACTTATGAGGAGTAAATAAAACATGAAGAATGTTGTTACAGTCTGTATGAGGATTATCCTAGCTCAATGGAATAACGGAATAAAATCAGGATTGTAAACATGTCACTGCTGTTACATATATTCATAGCATACGGTAATCCCCCAAGCTTAAGTACTATCTATGTATGATGAGTTGTATGTTTCTTTTTTTTGTAAAAATATTTAGTTACATTTATAATTACAGTAGAATTCATTTATAACGACTTCGCTTATAACAACCAACTGCTTTTAGCGACGATGATGATTACATAAATTAGGTTTCATAGTTAGGTACTGAGAAAACCTAACCGTTTAGAGCGACTTCGGTTACAGCGACCAACTGCTTAAAGCGACCATTATTTGTGACAATGCGACCGGTTAAAGCGACGCGTTATGTTTTGTTTTTACAACGTATTCACCAATACCTCGGCGCCCTCACTTCAACCTGCCCCGCGCGCTTTATCTCTTCTTATTGGCGCGCGTAAATCAAAGTTAGTGTTTGACACCTATTATGACAAGTTTAAAAAGCTCGACGAAATGAGTTCTGTGAAGCGAGTGTTTTACAGTTGAAGAAAAAAGTTTGTCAAAAACAAACTCAAATAACAGTTTTTACGTTAGTTACACCGAGTTTTATCATGTATTTCGAATGTAATTTATCTCTTTATATTACCGTACATTATGTACCTATGTTTGTGATTTGGATGGTTTAATTTACCTTAATAGGAAAATCAAACTTTCGCAATTATAATATGTATCCGTAAGTCAAGTACTAAAAAAATAATCTTTATCGTTTTGTACGTCGTCCGGTTAGTACGACATAGTATCGCCGGTCCCTTGATCGTCGTTATATCCGGATTCTACTGTACTATGCAACTAGACCATCAAAATTATAAATAGAAGGGAGTTTCAGTATATAACTAGTACTCGTAATAAAAAATATCGTATCTCATAGTGAATGCGTTTTTCTTTTACACTCGCCATCATTTTAAAAATAAAGCTCAACGTCGATTGCATTGCTTTTTTACCGATCGAGTCGGTACCAAGTCTCGGAAATTGGATACTAGTCCCATTAAAAATAACGAGAAGCATATAGTGGATGGTAGAACTAAGTGGCAATACCTGTGATCTTTTATCAAACATTGGCAAACGATAACGTGTTGCCACACTTTGTATTATTCGACGTGAAAACAAAGATTTTTTTACACGTAAGCTATATCGAGAAATTTGCAGTTCTTCATGTAACTTTAGGTACATATTTTACTTTTAAGTAGCATAATTCTGCTTAATACCAAATAAAACCAAATATATTTTTGCTTTTGACTTGATTTTGTTGGTTTTGCACCTGTTTTGACGATAGCTGTAATTACTGTAAAGGCGGCCTCTTGTTTCGATCTCCGAAGCTCTAATCATGACCTAAACTTTATTGGAGTAAAGCTTGGATAAGCTTCAATGACGCAATGTCTGTTACGCTACAACTTCCCGAGTTCTTAACCGATTTTAATATTTTTTGTGTGGAATCGAATCAACACATTTAAGACCAGATTGTGATGGAATTTTGAAATTCACAAAAATAAAAAAGTTATAACCTAAAAACATTAGTTCTATGGGATTTCCCATTGAAAAAAAAGCGCGCGCTTTTGAAACAAACAGCAAAATGCTAATGGATCAAGAGGCATTAAGTGTTTTCATTGATTTAGATTTAATGAAAGCACAATTTATGTACACTCGGCGTCAAAAAAATCGCACCTCCGGAAAAATAACTTTAGTGTTATTAATTCTTAAAAAACACACAAGTACCCTACTTATATTGGTGTGATTTAAAAGCTTAATAAATAAACTTAAATTTAAAACCAATATCATTTAATTAAAAAAAGCCTGATACCACAAATGTCACATAAAAAAAGGCAAACAATTTTTTGCTCCCAGAAAGGGTCACTAGTTGCGCTATCTTTTAAGGGTATAAAAGGGTCAACACAGATTTTCAGGAGGTGAACTCCCTACTCTCCAACAATAGTTTTTAAAGGTTTATGAACGTTTCTTCGAAACAGCAGAGAGCCATTCAAATCCACTTATCCGGGGCGCATCCAACTACACTCCTTCCTCATCCATGAACCCTCTGTCTAGGCGACCTAGGTCTGTCCTGACAGATCAACCCAACCGATTGTCAGCTGACCTGAATCTCCTCTTAGAGGCACAGGAATCAGCCAAACGTAGAATCGCTACAGACCCTTCAGGTCTACCCCAGTCCTCTCAGATGCCGACTGACCCCCTTCTGGGAGCCAGCCGACTTAATTTCATCTTCACGACTGACCCCCCGTTTTTTTTTTTTTTTTTTATTGCTGAAAGTTGGCAACAAGCAAACTGCCCACCTGATGGTAAGTGGTAACAGTCACCTATAATACATGTGGCTCTTGTTAGATTCGCAGCAAAACTGCAACCCCCACAAGAACCACAGTGTACGTTGCCAACTTGTGACACAAGATGTAAAGTCACTGTACCCAGTAATTTCACTGCCATATCTTACCCTTCAAACTGGAACACAGCAATGCAAGCACTGCTGCTTTGCGGCAGAAATAGGTAAGACGGAGGTACCTAAGCAGACGACCCTGGTACAGAGTCTCCCTCCAGTAAACTCTTCTGGGAGTCGATCGATTTTTCTATGCGCTCTCTCACCTAGGTGAGTAGCCCTTGCGCCACCCCTCTCTGGAGGGGTGGTTGCCTCAGATCACGGCTAATGACCTTCTCCGGGTGCAAGCTAATCCCAGGTGGTGTTTAGTCAGTACGAGTCTGATATAACTCGGGCCGGCCCGAAGTATCCATTGGACACTTGATCAATGGAGAGCTGTTCTCCTCTCGGACTAGACGAGAGTGTCGTCGAACAAAAAGCGCGCGCTTTTTGAAAGTGTTCATTATTATGGAATTTTAAAATTTACTGAACATTATTGATTTTTTTTTCTTAAAATTTTACGATCCACTCCAATTTATGGTGCTAGCAAAGCTTTATGCTTAGCGACTGCATCGCCTAGTATTTACGGTATAAATTTACACAAGTATAAAAAGCTCGGTTGTCGCCTAACCGTTTAATCGTAGCAATGCAGTGCAATAATCATAACTTACCAGTATTATAAATTTGAATTAAGCTTGTGGAAGAATATTTATAACTATGATTTATATTTATTATATACAACTAAACGCACCTAGGCATACCTAACGTTTATAAATAAATAAATCCATATACTCATTACAGTGCAGGGAGTTTATCACATTTATAGTATTTTCCGTAGAAAAGGTGTCAACTTTTGATTAAAAATATGTTAGTTAATAACGAAATTAAATTATAGAGTGTTTACGCATTTCGACGGGTAAGGCACTATGCAGGTGGCCTAATCAGAAACCCGATAGGGAGATGCGTACTTTAAAAACATTTTTACTTAAGTACTATCAATGATGAGTTTATTGCAGGGACTGAATAACCCGAAAATCTTTAAATTGAGGTATGACGTCATACCGAAAAATAACGGTTACCGCTTTATTTCGATATCCAAATTTATTTCGGTATCGTAATTTTTGTGTATAAACAGAAAAAGGTATATTTTGATAGTGGTACTTAAACGAAAATATATAAAGGTATGTAAGAGACGGACATAGATTGACCGCCTCTCCCTATTTCATTCGCGTGCCCGGAATAAGACTTGCAAGTCTTCTCATCAAACTGCATTAGTTTGGCTTGTTCTCTATAAGCAAAATCACATGCGCCTCGCATTAATTCGGTTGTGAATAACAATGTCAAATAATTCACAAAAAGTTATGATTACAGAAATGGGTAAGTAACGTAAATTACTACATTATACGGTAATTAAGTGTAGAACAGTTGTGTCTATACTTGAGCCAAATTAGATAAAGACTAAATGTAAACAACTTTTGAATGTCTTTTAGTACTCGGCCAGACTGCGAGCACGGACGGCGCGGGCGCGGCGTGGCTTGTTTGGTTGGACACATGAAGTCTTTATTGAGTGTCCATAGTAGGCACGCGGGACACTCAATAAAGATTCCATGTGTTTGAATGCGTCGCGCCGCGACCGCCCCACGCCCGCGTTTGCAGTCTGGCCAAGCACTTAAGTATTTTTTATACATTTACCAAAAATAATCTAATTATTTTATTAATATAAAAATCTAAAATTATTTTGATATGATGAAACATCAGTAAGTATTTGTACAATACTTTTAATTAACTACGCGAGACAATGATATATTTTTTTAATAACGATTTCACAGTGATTTGTTTACATTAATTCTTCATCGAATTCGGCTAAAGTAGGTATTTCTTTAACAACTCATTATTTTTAATAAAATTGTGTTATGATTTAACGGGTTTTATAGGTAATTTAATGTTTTTAACACATTTGGCGATAAAATTAGCTTCATAAGTAACGAAACTAATTTTTTTTATTATGATTTAAATTTTACTCATTTTTTTTTCAGACCAGAACAAAGTTAAAAAACGTGACAATGTTCTCAAAAATTTTAACTTCCAGTCTGAGAATGTGTTAACGGAACATGTTATTTTAACAAAGAAATCCAGAGTGGCGACTGATACCCAAGAAACCTTCAGTTACTCACAAGGGGATTTACCAGATTCTCAACCTTATGATGATTCAATATATTTGGGAGAAATTGACAAATATATCCATAAAGGTGCTAACAGTGCCAAAGAGGCAACTTACACCTTTGATTTGCATAAGGATATACGTGATTATCAATCTACTGATAATAATTTATCGAACTCTGGGGAAACATATACCCATGAAGATACCACCATTGTAACAATAAACGAAATTGGTACTATGACGGAATATGGAAGCTGTAACATAAGGGCCCTTTTCCTGTCATGCGTTTTTTCGTCCGCACGCGGATCTGGTCCGCATGCGGGTGATAGCACGCTACTGGCCACACGCAGGACAAAGATTTACCGTTTCGCTGCAGTCTCGTGCGTGTCGCCAGTGAGTACACTCGTGTCCAAAAATGAACGTTAAAAAGTGATTACCGCTTATATCATTTAAAAAAAACAAATATAAAAAACAATTCAGAGTAGATCCATATCTTGAAACCAGACAATTTACTGGTATGTTTAATGTAAATTATCAATATATATATATATATATATATATATATATATATATAGGCAAATTTCTAGCCAAGCAGCTGCTCCTGCATAGCGATTTTTATACAAAGCATTTTGCTTATCCCACAATGCAGGACGAAAGTGCACTTCAACTATCACTCTCTCCATATCAATTTTCATTTTTGTTGGCGTCTATAACCATGCGTGCGTTCCGCGTCACAGTAAAAACAACACTGAGAGTAGAAGAACGCCGCCCGCGTCCGAGTAGAACGCACGCGGGCTGCGCGCCCGCAGCCGATCCGCGTACCGCTCGCGGGCTGCCCGCATGATTGTAAAAACATGTATGAAATGATAGATTGCGGGCGGCACGCATGCGGACCAGATCCGCGTACGGATGGAAAAACGCATGACAGGAAAAGGGCCTTTAGTGCAGAAAAAGAAGCTGAATGTAATGATTTATTTGCGAGAATAGTAGTGAAGCGGTGGTATGTTATAGGCGATTAAATTAAAGCCGGTGAATAACTTGATCCACAGTTTATGCCACACACACGAACAAAAAATAACAGTACATTCACAGAAGGAGAAAGTTGAAGAAAGCAGAGTACAGATAAAAGAACACACAGTAGTATTATAACACTTCACAAGGACTAAACAGATATAAATATACTAAAAGCGTTTAGTGGTTAACTAAAGCGAATGATGCGCATACGACGGACATACGTTCGACGCTAATCAGTGATTTGCACTGAGGCGGTTTGCGTTGACAAACTGCCGGCTCCCGAGCAAGAGCGGTTAACCTTGATCGCCGACCGGTCCGTTCGCAGGGAGTTAGCTATTAGCAATTCGGGTGTGCATGTCTGTTTGTTCGTAGAACAATATTTAACATTTAAGTTTATAAAATACTAATATTACTTTTACTGTACATTTTACTATCTTAAGTTGTAAGTTAATTGTAGATATAAGTTACTATAAATATTTATGTATATAAACTCAAGTATAAATTACTCTAACCGAAACAAATATATATCATTATTATTTTTAGACTATTTATTATTTTAGTTATACCTTATATAAAAACATTATACTAATTTAGATACACTACATCACCCCCCTCCAGAGACCGTCCTACGGGCGATAATAGTCCGGAAATTTTACCCTACGTCCAGATCTAGTAACTTTTGCAGGAGCAACATCGGAAACAGGTAAGTCATCGCACACTATCCGTGTAGTATTTGTGTTTGTGCGTGATGCGTGTATGGGAGGATGTGTATGTGTGTGTGATTGTAAGTGTGATTGGTTTGAATGAGAGAATGATGTGGGCGTTGAGGTGATTGGATCACACAGTATATAGGCAGGTTTTAATCTGTCAATGGACACTGTGACTGGCTTACCACTAATTAATAATTTAAAAACTTTGTCGCCCTGTTGTATAACCTCATGTGGACCAGAATATGCAGGTTTGAAAGAGCCAGCCCCTGAGTCATCTCTGAGGAAGACATGAGAAGCTGTTGCCAAATCCTTAAAAACAAATGGTGATCGACGCGACCGAGAACCATGATGTGACGCTGGAGTTGGTTGCAAGTTTCTCACAAAAGTGCGAAGACGAGCGACGTACTCTGCTGCATCTATAGTGTCAGGCTCAGATGCCACGAAGAAATCACCTGGCAAACGCAGCGGTTCGCCATAAACTAATTCAGCGGAAGATGATTTCAGGTCCTCTTTAAAAGTACTTCGAACACCTAATAAAACAAGTGGGAGTGATTCGACCCAACTGCTATCAGCGTGGCAGGTTATGGCAGCTTTTAGTTGCCTGTGAAACCTTTCCACCAATCCATTGCATTGTGGATGATATGCAGTGGTTCTCCTATGCTGAAAACCGATGATCTTCGATAGATGTTTGAACAGAGCCGATTCAAATTGTCTACCACGATCTGTCACTATCTTTGTAGGACATCCGAAGCGGCAAATCCACCCACTTATCAGTGCTCGAGCAACTGTCTCTGCTGTGATGTCCTGCAAAGGTATTGCCTCTGGCCATCGAGTAAAGCGATCAACGGCTGTGAGGCAGTATCGAAACCCTTGAGAAAGCGGTAGTGGTCCTATAAGATCAATATGGAGATCCCTAAACCTGGCAGATGGTGATCCGTAGGTTCCAACTGGTGCTGTAACATGTCGGGAAATTTTAGATCTCTGACATGCTACGCAAGCGCGAACCCACTCCCTACAATCGCGGCGGATCCCCGGCCAAACATAACGCTCACTAACCAGCTTGACAGTTGCACTGGCCCCGGGATGACTCATTGAATGGAGACTTTCGAACACTTGATGCCGCATTTCTTTTGGAACATAAGGACGTTTTGACCCACCACTTACATCGCAAAACAAGTCTAAATCTGTTTCAGGCAGATGTACTTTTTCTAAACGTAGTGAAGTATACCCGTTCAACAAGGTTTTAAGTTCACTATCAGCTGATTGTAAAACAGATAACTTCTCGATATCAATAGGCTGTACAATTTCGTCAACTCGTGATAGCGTGTCTGCCACGACATTGTTTTTGCCTGAGATGTGTCTTATGTCAGTGGAAAATTGAGATATAAAATCAAGGTGACGAAACTGTCTGGGTGAACAATTTTCTTTCCGGGAGTGAAATGCGAATGTAAGTGGTTTGTGATCAGTATAAATCACAAAGTTTCTTGCTTCCACCATGTGCCGAAAGTGTTTAATGGCCTCGTATATGGCCAGAAGTTCGCGATCGTACGGAGAGTACTTAGTCTGTGCAGGAGACAACTTACGTGAGAAGAAGCCGAGAGGTTGCCAAGCGTCGTCCTTGAGTTGCTGCAGTACTGCGCCAATTGCAGTGTCTGATGCATCCGTGACTAATGCTAACTTTGCATTACAATCAGGATGCACAAGAATTGCAGCACGACATAAATCTTCCTTGCACTCCTCAAATGCGCTCAATTCAGAGGAAGACAAAATCACTGGATGCGAACCTTTAACTGAACCTACCAAAAGAGAATTCAGCGGAGCCTGGTGTTGAGCAGCCTGTGGGATGTTACGGCGGTAAAAATTTATCATCCCTAGGAACCTACGCAGCTCTCGAACAGTTTTAGGGCTAGGGAAAGTCTTAATAGCTGCGACTCTTTCTGGTGGAGGTCTGATACCGGCTGCTGAGACGTTATAGCCTAAAAACGTGACCTCTGATGCTCCAAACTCACATTTAGCAGTGTTTATTACCATGCCGTACTTCTTCAGTCTACTGAAAACCTGACGTAGGTGTTCTTCGTGGGTCTTCTCGTCTTTTGAGTAGACTAAGATGTCGTCCACGAAGGCATAAGTAAAGTCCAAGCCTCGAAGAACCTCGTCAACAAAACGCTGGAATGTTTGTCCGGCATTACGAAGTCCAAACGTCATGTATGGAAATTCGTATAAGCCAAAAGGAGTAGTGATGGCAGTCTTCTCAATATCGGCTGGATTTATAGGCACTTGATTATAAGCCTTCACCAGGTCTATTGTGGAAAAGACCATACAACCACAAAGGTTATAATCGAAGTCCTGGATGTGCCTAATAGAATACCTGTCAGGAATCGTTCTGGCGTTGAGCATGCGGTAGTCGCCACAGGGACGCCAACTGTTGTCCTTCTTCGGTGCTAGGTGCAGGGGAGAAGACCATGCCGACTCCGAAGGACGGCACGTACCAATCTGCAACATGGCCTAGAACTCGGCCTTAGCAATTTTTAGCCTATCCGGTGCCAGTCTACGGGGTGAACTAGATACTGGTGGTCCAGGTGTAGTGCGTATGTGGTGTACGGTGTTGTGCTTAAGCGTGCTATGCAACCCAGAAGGTCGAGTAATGTCAGGGTATTCAGCTAGTATGCGATGATAAATCGTATTACCAGACGCTACCTTGACCGAAAAAACAGCTGAGTTTTCAGCAAGCAAAGCAGGGGTACTAAGCGTAGTATTAGCGTCGATGAGGCGATGATTGCGAACATCTACTATTAAATTATAATAGGATAAAAAATCTACACCTATTATCGCTCGCGTTACGTCAGCTACAATAAAGCGCCAAGCAAAGTCGCGGCGCAAGCCTATGTTTAATACAAAGTAAGCATAACCATAAGTGTTAATCGTCGAGCCGTTAGCGGCACACAATTCATAATTAGTTTTAAGCCGATGTTCACTTATAAGCTTTTTTGGAAAAACACAAATGTCACTACCTGTATCTACTAAAAATTTTAACTTACTGTTACTGTCCGTAATAAATAAGCGACCAGAATTTGGACAGGCGTCGGCCGCCATAACAGACTGTCCTAGGCTTTTCCCGAATAATTACACGGTTTGACACACTTGTTTGCTTGACTACCGAATTTTGCGTGATACCAACATACCGGGAACTTTTTGTAGTTGGACTGCGACCGGGAACGATTTGAACGGGAACTGTTACGGGAACGACCATTGGAATTAGAGTTCCTTCGTGATCGAGACATCCTCTCAACCCTCGAATTCAACGACTGGATCTGCCGCGTTAGCTCTGCTATCTGACCTGCCATGTCTAGTGAACTTCCAGGAGTCACGGACGCTGCTGCAACCTGAGGTGTTGGCGGAACTACGTCATGGATCCTGTCCGCAAGCTCTGCTACCTCCTCCAGGGACGCCTTGGATTGCGACGCAATGATGGTCTGCGTGCTGCTGGGCAGTCGACTGGTCCAGATGGTTTTCAAAAACTCCTCTGGAACATCTGGGCCGGCGAGATGCTGAAGATGGCGAAGAAATTGAGATGGCTTCCTGTCCCCCAGTTCTTCGTGGACAAGTAGCTGCTTCACTTTCTTCTCCCTTGAGGCAGACAACCGTTTGATGAGCTCATTATTTAGTCGCTCGTATCTGTTGGGTGTTGGTGGAGCTGATATGATGTCTTCAACCTCCGACGCATAAATAGGGTCCAGCTGACTGATAGCGTAGTGATACTTCGTAGCATCCGTGGTTATATTCGCCAGAAAAAATTGGCTCTCAAGTTGTGCAAACCATAACGCCGGTTTTTCTGGATAAAATGGCGGTACTCGCACGCCAACTCGATGTACGTCGCTGGGTTGATTTGTATTTGCGCTAACGGTCGGTGTCTTATCCGCCTCGCTCATTATGAATATTCCTTACTGTGCTCAAACGGGGTCACCAATGAAGCGGTGGTATGTTATAGGCGATTAAATTAAAGCCGGTGAATAACTTGATCCACAGTTTATGCCACACACACGAACAAAAAATAACAGTACATTCACAGAAGGAGAAAGTTGAAGAAAGCAGAGAACAGATAAAAGAACACACAGTAGTATTATAACACTTCACAAGGACTAAACAGATATAAATATACTAAAAGCGTTTAGTGGTAAACTAAAGCGAATGATGCGCATACGACGGACATACGTTCGACGCTAATCAGTGATTTGCACTGAGGCGGTTTGCGTTGACAAACTGCCGGCTCCCGAGCAAGAGCGGTTAACCTTGATCGCCGACCGGTCCGTTCGCAGGGAGTTAGCTATTAGCAATTCGGGTGTGCATGTCTGTTTGTTCGTAGAACAATATTTAACATTTAAGTTTATAAAATACTAATATTACTTTTACTGTACATTTTACTATCTTAAGTTGTAAGTTAATTGTAGATATAAGTTACTATAAATATTTATGTATATAAACTCAAGTATAAATTACTCTAACCGAAACAAATATATATCATTATTATTTTTAGACTATTTATTATTTTAGTTATACCTTATATAAAAACATTATACTAATTTAGATACACTACAGTAGCATTGGAGATGTCTAAGTTTCACGGAAACATGCGTTACAATAAGATGAAGGAAATTTTGGACATATTAAGGAAATGCGACACATAAGAATAAATAATTAGGCGCATAAATAATATTCAAATTGATAAAAGAAATTAAGTATATTTGTTTCTTAAACACTACAATGAGAAGGTACAGTTTATGTTAAAATTATAAAAGTAGGTAGTCAATATAAGTTCAGTGTTGATCTGTTTTTACAAATCACGTATTTCGTTGTCATCGAATTGTTATAGAACACAAAACAAATATTATAATATGAATAAAATTTGTTTAGTATAATTAGTAAAGCATGTATTTGGTAATTATATAACAAACTTTATATCTTTAATAAAACAAATTTTAAAATTGATTTTTTTTATCACCATTTAGTTTAACCATTTGGTAAATGAACCTGAGATTACTTACAGACAAAGATTTTGTTAGTTTCATCTAGTGGAGGGTCTACTAATGGCGCTAATGCTTTTTTATTAAGTAAGGCAAATACTACACAATACAAAAACATTTTACACACAGTAACTTTGGGTCTGGTATAACATAACATTATTCATGTCATTTTAACAATTTCACCTTAGTATATTAATCTTTATATACCACAAATCACACCTGGATTTTCAAAATAGGTTAAAATCTTAATAAACTCAAATGATTTAATCATAAACAAGATAATTTAAATGTGTTATATTTTTAATAACAATATTTAACTGTTGTTTTTTAAAACTAAAATGTCCTCGACTATGTCCTTATTTAAGTTATAACGCAAATCATTTAATATAAATCTTAACGATGAAAACAAGCGCTCTACACTAACTTGTGTAGCTGGAGTAGCTAGAACTGTATTTGCCAAGCGATACAATTGCAGCTCGATCAATGCTTTGCATTTCCAAAATTTTAATATATTATGTTTGGGAGGTAGTCGCGGATGAGCAGAAAAGTTCTCTATAATGGCTGTTATATTCACGCGAGTCTGGATATAGCGCTCACGCTGAGAACGTCTTTTAAAATTTTCGGTTTGAGATAAAATCAAATCCATTTCATCTACAACATCGGAAACCGGTTCTAATGTATCGTGGTGATCAGTTTCAGTTTGCTCACCTGCCTCTACTTTTAATATCTGCAACCAAGTCTCACTAAGATGTTTAATGGCTAAAAGTTCTTCCTCGGCTGACAGTACGACCTGAAATCTAGGGTCTAGATATAAAGCACCAACAAAGGTGGAGTTAAGCATAAGTTGCTTTTCTCTTATTTTCATGTGATTGCAGATCAGTTGTGCTAGCGGTACCTGTACCCGCGATGTCTCCAAATAACATCTGGACCAGTGATAGTAAAAGTCTCCTATCGTTAATTGCTCTTCTTGTAATAGTTTGGTCAAAATTTTTGCTGGTTTCAGAGAGTCTATCAGGTCGTGTAAAGCATCCCAAGTAGTTGGAGCGACATATAAAATTTCATTGGGAGTACTTGAACAATACTCACTTAATTCAATTAGTCTTTCGATCATATCTAAAGTTGAATGCCAACGCGTACTTATGTCCAGAATAGGTTTATTTTTTGCCGTTTGGAGAATATTTTTAATTGTAGGGGTTCGAAGTTTCCGCACTATAGCTCGAGCTTCTTGCACTATATTAATGGAATTATCTTCATTTATAGCGTCGTTGACAGCAAGCTGCAAGGTGTGTGCTGCGCACCGTACCGATGTTATACAGTATACCTGCCCTGCATCTTCCGAATTACTTTGTAATGACATTTGTATGGGTTCAATTTGCATATTCTCGTTAAACTCTTCATCTGAATCTGAGTCATTTAAATCATCGTTCAACGAACTGACCAATTTGACCATGTTCGCACCATTGTCCGTCGTGACAGAGTAAATTTGTTCTATATCAATTTTATACTTTCTTAGAACATAGAGCAGCTTTTCTTTTAAATACTTTGCAGTGCTTCTTGAATGCAACTCTACAACGCCTAAATGTTTTATATGTATAGAGCCATCATCTATGTATTGAGCATTTACTGCAAAAAATGATCTATCTAACCGAGTAGCGCTGTCAACTTTTATCGAAATCATTCGTCCTCTAATATCCTTAGCTATATCAGCTCTTTTCATTTCTGCTGTCTGCAATACATATTGCTTTATATAATGAGAATTTAAAGATTGCGCTTCTCTTGAATTGATGGAAGTCATAGAAATTATGTTTCTAAAAGCCAAATCGTCCATCATAGAGAAAAGTCTACCGTGGACTGTCACCAAATTGACACATTGAGTTTTTAAATAATTAAATTTATTGTTGGAAAGAGCATTTACACCACCTGTGTTTGTACTGGCGGCCGCGTCAGTAATATTATTTTCTTTATTTGTAACACCGTTCATCAAATGGTTCCGCTCAGTGACTATTGTGTATTCATTGGGATGTTTGGATGACAAATGATACATAAGATTTGTTCCATGGTCACCCTGAAAAGAAATAATAACATGTTAATATATAGAATACCTAATCATAACCTGCCTCGAAAATATGTATTTTTTTTAAATTAAAAACACGCTTATTTAAAAAGTGACACACGGTCAGAATCAAAAGTAGCTGAACACTTTAGTACGATGTAAAAGGAACATTTTGTCAATTTCCCTTAAAAATCTTTTGGAAACGGACTAGACTGTCACTGTTCTGATACTTTGTATGGTACTTACTTTTAATTCTGACTGTACCACCCATAGACACTCTTTTTACGTTCGATAAATATTTTTAATTGAGGATAGGTAAGTATACCATGGCCCTGATTAAATAAATATAACAAATTGTAGCCTCCTACAAATCTACAAGTTTAATAAAGAATAGAACTTACAAATTTACCATGGTGGAAAATCTAAAAAATTGTAGAATTGTATTGGTGACAATTTATAAATTTGTAGGGAAAACTGTTTTAATTGACCGCATAATCGTAGTTACAGGTTTAAATATTTTGTAAATTGAATTACAATTCCGACAGGTGGACTCGCCTTGTGTCAGAACTTTACAATTTATGTCTCAACCTAACAAGTAAAGAAAATTGGAATAAATATAAAAAAATGGTCCTAACAACTAGTAGTGGAAGTAGTGATAGTGATGATGAGTATATAACTAAATAGTAGCGGCGAGAAACTTTACTTTTAATGTGACAGATTTTACATTTGACGAAAAATTTCGGGTCTGCAAAACTACTGTCGAATATTTGGTTACAAAAATAGGACATAATCTTAAATACAATTCAAATAGAAAAATGTTTTTGAAATCTGCCCTCGTTAATTAAGAATTGTCAATAAAATCTTACATTTTATGTTAATTGTAACTACAACTACAAATTTGTAACTACAATATTGTCATCGAATTCTACAGGCGTTTTCTACATATGTAAAAGTTTATTAGACAGCATTCATAATTACAATATTTGTAAGGTTTTTACTAGTGGATTTTTTAAATAGGTAATTGTAAGGTTTATTAAACAGCACTTGTCATAAAACTTAGCAAATATGTAAGTTATTTACTAAATTGTCGGATTGTACCTAATGTTTATTAAACAGGGCCCATATTAAAAACATTTATCGAAGGTAAAAAGTATCATGTCAAAAGATATTAAGTAGGTACCTACGACTTATTAAATTGTTTCTTTTTTGTTTCCATTAAAAATAGACACATACCTAAATCGTTCTATCGTCAAACCTTTGAAGAAAAACACAATAGGGAGGTAGGCACCTACCTAGGTACCTATCTATTAAATAAAATAATTTTTAAAAGCATCCAAAACAATATCTTTCATTATTGGTTATTAAAACCTAAATACCTACAGCATTATAATATGTATAAAATAATCACTTACTTTTACAACGGCCGAGCATCCAGCCACTTGGCAGGTAGAAGAATTATTTTCCTTCGAAAATGAAAAAAAGGCATAGACTGCGTTTTTCCGTTTTCGTCCCATTGTTTTCTATTAAATTCACTGACACCTGTTTTTGATGAATGGCCGGTCACTGTTTGATTGTTTACTAACTAGCGACCGACGACACGCGACAAAAACAGGTTCTAACTGGTTAGCCGGCGCGCACGCTCGTGAATCGCCCACCCTTGCCGGTGCCTCGCACCCCTCACCCTACGTCCCGCAACGGTCGGTGCTGTTTTTCGGTACCGATATCGCATAAAGGTTAAATAACGGTATACCCTTACCTTTATTTTATTAAGGTATATTTATTTTATACCGGTACCTTACCCTTATACCGTAACCGCTTTCAGTCCCTGGTTTATTGTATCTTTTTTTGTAAAAAAATATAGTAACATTTATATTTTTTATGCAACAAGGCCTTCAAAATTATAAATAGAAGAAAGTTTTTGTATATAACTAGTAAGAAGTGTTCAAACCAAGTATTTCATTAGGCCTGTTCTAAAACAAGAACCAACGAGGAAGAGAAGACGCGATAAAATTTGTCTATATTTGCAGAAAGATATTACAAACTGTTCTATTTCTACGCTTATCGCTGATGACTTCGGGGCAAAAGGGTGATGATTACGTGTAAATAGAATGTATTTATGATTGTTAAAATCCCTGTAGGTAGGTATGACAATAGGTAATTCAAATGGTTGGAAGATCCTAAGTAATACTTCAGAACAGTTCTCTGAACTCTTTCTAAACTTATTAATAAGTTTTCTGAGCAACCACACCACGTAGGTATTTATGCAATGTCTATGTGATTAACAACTGCAATCGACTTTCAACGTAGGACTTACCAGTCATCGTGTAGCTGTTAACGTTTACTACACGCATTAGTTATGCTTACGTTCAATAAAGAGTATTTTATCGTTTATTTTATTCATCGATTATTTTTATATTTTAAAATTATTGAACGTACGAAAAAGTGTAACGTTCCGCGTACAAACGAGAGCGCGGAACAAGCGATAGAGAGGCACGATTGGCCTAAGCGTTCAACTTGTGGCCCATCTATCTCTCTTCCACTTCATGAAGTGAAAAGTTAATATGGTTTCCATTGTTTATTACAACAACTTAATATTAATTTATCGAAAAAATAATCAATTAACTCCTTCTTTGTAATATACATAATTCAGTGATAATAATTCAATTCAATTCATAAAAGTATGCAATTTTTCATCAATGTTTCCTTATGACGCTATCATGTAAAATTATCGTCCGTAAACTGACTTAACAGACAATCAATTTTTTTAAAAGCAAAATTGGAGACCCAGATCGCCCAAATCTTGAAAGTACCACTGTATCTTGCATAAATGGTAGAGAATTTACGAGATACATTAGCACTACATAAATTATATTTAAACCATATAAATAGTTGTAGTTCCACGAGAATGTCGGTGTCAAATACCTTATATAATATATACATACGAGTTGCGAAATATTAGACTAAGATAGACAATTATGGAAACACATGGGGGCTTTCATAACTACTGTAAACGCAATTATTCCTTTCCCAAATGGCATATTACGGAACATGATAAACTTTACTAACTGAATTTACAATTTGAGTTGGTAAGATGTTACGTAATCCTTTCGGAATAAATTAAAAGCTATTTAGAATTGTAAATGAGTGTAATTTTTTTTTACTGGATCATTTAGAAAGATAAGTTAACTAACTAACTAAGATGGCGCCGCGACCCAAATTGGGTCTTGGCCTCCGATACCACGAGACGCCATTCGATACGGTTCTGCGCCTTCTCCTACCACTGTGTGGCCAAGAGTGTGCTTATTCGCAAGTCTTCCTTAAGGATAAGGACATGGACAATAGACCATAACCCACCGAACACGGTCCCTGTGCGTCTAGTCCACTAAACAAACGCCTGCAGATACAACTGGAATTAACGTAAGTACAATCTTAACAACGACGAAACCCGAAACTCTATTTTTCGGTCACCCTTAAAATAATCATTATGATTAGTATTGCCTCACACAATTAAAAAAATATACAGCTTTCTTCTTCTACCCCTTTTCCGTCACGGTCTCCAAACACCGACAACACGACACCGACTGCATTAACAAATAAAATATTAAGGTATTGTAAACAATGTTGTGTTTAGAACCATTATTGTATATTTTATGACTACTTATAACACAACAGTTGAAGAAAGAAGAAGAAATCTCAGTGATTTACCTAATACTCATCTTTAACACGACCCATGCTCATACTCAATTTGCTAACATTCGCAATAGCGCAAATGAACACGCAGACCACTACGATAGCGAACTCTTCGATTATAAAGAAGTACGTAAAGAGGGTTATTTATCACTAACATAGTTTTAGAAGCATTATGCCTTTACAGATAAATTGCGAAGTATTAGGATAAATTAGAAGAACTGATTATATAAGGGAGGTGTATTCGGGATATTAATAAGAAGCGAAGCTACCGCGAAGAGTAAACACTAATCACTCAAAATGATAGGACAAACGGAATATCAGAAGCGAATGTTAAATAAAGAAGCCAAAGTTTTTTTGTTTTATTTCTATCAACAATCACATTATTAATATTTCCCATAAATCCCAGTGGAAAGCGTAACATTTACATTATGTGAATGACGGATTCAATTCGTACTTTATCAGCGACATTTGAACTCTACCCAATTGCTTTAAAGTTGCCATCTCTGCTGTTTTATTGCTGATTTTCGTTTTTATTCATTTACATTTAACTTAATTTTTGTTTTTAAAAGATCAACTTTCAACATGAAATGTTAATAATCACACAATTGTCTGTCCATTAATAATAAGTCTTAATAACGAACATGTAAATCTAGTAAGATAGTTATCCCATCAAAAACAATACTTGTCAAATAAAACCAAGTCTCGCAACTCAGTTGTTCTACGGTAAAAAGTTGTGAGATCCATGTAATAATATCAAGTCGGTTATTAATTTATTCAGTCCCTACTTAAGCGAATTTCTGTCTTAATACGTCCAGTCCCTAAGACCACGATCGTGGTCCATAACAAGCTAACATAGCTATTAAGCAAATCTCGTTCATCGGATGGGTGAGCAAAAATTATTAGGGCGAGTTTCTTCGTCTTAATAGCACGTTAAGCCGACTGACTACATTGGATATCACTGACTGACTATATTCGTCGAGTGATTCGCATATCGGCTTTTAAAGTAAAGCCACTCCGAGGTCCCAGGTTTCCCGGCCGATTCAATTTAAAAATCTAACTTTATTTGCTCGGGCCTGGGTGTTGTGGTACCACACGTCACGTCATTGTTCTTAATTCAATCACAAAGTTCAAAACAATGCATGTGATGTTCTTTAATTCTAATTATATTATGACTATACTGTGTTTGCTACCATATTAACCGCAAGTAGTTCGTCTACCGGACGCTAGATGGCGCTAACGGAAAAATATTTAATAATAGAAAAAAAATAAAGAATTTTGTCCACCCGTGCGAAGCCGGGACGGGCCGCTAGTATTATTAAGTAGATACCAAAAGAATAATATATATAAATAAGTTTACAAATAATATGTAGGTATAGTGAAGCTCACAAGAGCTATACAATAAAACCTATTTGTTCTGAACTTGTTTAAAAAGAATCTTTCCTTACAAGAAGAAAAACAACGTGTAGAACATAGAATGTTCTCAATCTACCTTTAAAGTTTCTAACCTTAATCACATCGTAAAACACAGAAAGAACACAACTGGAAATTTACCGGTATCTTATTTAAAATTATAAAGAAACAGACGTTTCACATAAATTGGATGGAAGTTATTATACTTTCCACCTAATTTATTACTGCTGCTACGTTAATCACTGCTGGTAAATTAAATCCACAAAAGCTGAGGAATGACGTAATCTTTTATAAAATTAAAGTGGATTTCGTCCAGTGGTTTCTATTTGATATTTTCATCGCGTCGTTAACAACTCCAGAAGGAATATGAGGGATCCAATAGCGCGATAGGTGACGAAAGGGCTGTTGAATGCGGAGATCAACTAAACGCTCGCTAAATTCCGTTATTTCATGGATATCAAAAGGTTTTGAGTACAGTAAATCCCGATTGTTTAAAACACTCATAATATAACAGAATAAATTAAAACATTTGTTTACTAGAACAGCACTATGCTTTGTCCAATGTAGGATGATACTTTTGACAGGTGTCACTTCTTATTGCTACGTACTAAGGTTGCGTTTGTTTCCTTTGGCTTGACATTGCAATAGCAACTTTATACCCTCTATATAGGTGTCAACTGTCAAAAGTATCATCCTACTTTGGACAAAGTATAGCACTCTTAATAAAAACTTTTTTAACTGTATTGGAGGTGGAAATTGTCTGTCTTACTGTTTTTAATTGACCTTTTTCTATAAATTGGCTGCAAATTTTTCGCAAAGCTATAGGTAGCATTACAACCTCAGCATTAGTTTTTTTTCATTTGACATTAAATATAATCATCCATATAATTACTATATTATACAGTAACTCCTTAATAAGACTTACCAGATATGATATGTAGTATTCATTACAAATCACAAATAAAATTTTGACGTAAGTTGCTTTATAAGTTTATTGGTCTATCAAACTTACCACTGTATAAATGTGACTATTTTAGTGCAATAAAGAGTAAAATATTGAGTTAAAACATGTAAACATAACAATCTGCAAAACGAGAAATACGTATTTAAGCAGATCGAGTACATTCTGATATAATAGGGGTTAAAGTATGAAATTGCCGTTTTATTGCAATAGGTTCTTTGAATTGACATAGAATCTTCATGGTTTGAGGTTTTCGAATGAAACTTTTTTTAAATGGTTTCTATGATGTTCTTTTTTTAAAAAATGTAAAACATTTGAATATCGACTTTCAATTGTTTTTGTTATTCAATTTAGACAAGAAAGATGGATACTGCGAAAATTCGAGTTATTTTTGAATACGAGTTCCGACGCGGAACTAACGCGGCAGAAACAGCCCGCAATATCAATGCTGCGTTTGGAGAGGGGTCTACTAATGAACGCACCGTGCGATTTTGGTTTAAACGCTTTCGTGATGGAAATTTCGACTTAAAGAACGAGCCACGAGGAAGACCGCCCACACAGGTAAATAACGATGAATTAAGAGAGATAGTGGAAGCCGATCCTAGTCAAAGTACCCAGGAATTAGCGGCATGGTTTAACGTTACCTTACCCACAATATTGACTCACTTGCGTCAAATCAATAAAATAAAAAAATACGAAAAATGGGTGCCTCATGATTTGACTGATCTGCAGAAAGAAACGCGTGTTGAAACTTGTGTTGCCTTGTTGAACCGGTACAGAAATGAAGGAATATTGGATCGAATTGTAACATGTGATGAAAAGTGGATTCTTTATGATAACCGGAAAAGAAAAATGCAATGGCTGACCCCAGGTCAAATGCCACAACAGTGTCCTAAAGCAAAACTTACCAATAAAAAGGTAATGGTAACTGTTTGGTGGTCTCAGCATGGTGTTATTCACTATAGTTTTCTCCGATCTGGTCAAGCAATAACGGCAGATGTCTATTGTGCCGAACTCCGAACCATGTTGACAAAACTAGCAGTAAAACAGCCCCGACTCATGAATCGATCTTCACCATTATTGCTCCACGACAACGCGAGACCTCACACAGCACGAGAAACCATTTTGACCCTTCAGGAACTGCAGTTAGAAACCATTCGTCATCCTCCGTATTCACCAGACCTTGCTCCAACGGACTACCATTTTTTTCGTGATTTGGACAATTATCTACGTGACAAGAAGTTTTCTTCCCAGGAGGCAGTACAAAATGCTTTCACACAGTTTGTGCAGTCTAGATCGTCGGAATTCTATCGCAAAGGCATTAATGACCTTCCCATTAGATGGCAGCAATGTATAGATAATAATGGCAACTATTTTGATTAAATAAATTTGTTAAAAATTTAAAAAATAAACAATATAGATTTTCAGTACAAATCGGCAATTTCATACTTTAACCCCTAATATATAACGACATATATTGGAACCATGAAATGAGCGAAAAGAGATATTTCTCGATGTTGCGATATATGTTCCGATTTTCTTATTGCTGCGAGTCGTTTGATGTGCTCCAGGAATGGTACACTCGAGCTAATAGCAAATAAAATCTCATCTATCGGAAAATAGCGTTCATTTGTGTAATCATTATTTTTTTTAAACAGATATTTTCACCATAATTCTAGGATCTATATAGGTACGTTTCATTAATCGGGACGTGACTAACTCGCGAGGAAATTAGATCTTTAGTGAAAGCAATCATCAAGCTACCCAAAAATTTCAACTTTAATTAATTGATTTTCAACTGTCTTGTCGAGCCAGAGAGTTTAGTGGCAATTGAATATTTACAATTTGTAGAAGGTTGATGTGCTCTTACTCCTACATTTCTATGCGAGGTAAAATTTTAATGTACAAAAGAGAAAAAGGTAAAATATACCTCTGTCCAAATTGTCTCCCAAAAGATCGAGTCTACGAAAGCGATGATATTTATTAAAGCCTCACGTGCTATTTCTCAGATTTGTTTTTCTTTTTTCATTGCTGATATCTCAGTCAAGTGCGTGGGTGTGTGATTATAGTGTGTCTTTACATTAATCGAGTATTAGATTATGCGGTTCATGTTTAATTAGCACAACATAAAAAAAATCTGTGAGATGAAATTTGTTTGACTGCTTTTGTTGCGACCTAATATTTTTGATTTAAAAATATATTATGTTCATACCGTAAATAGGTCATATAAAATACAAAACTTAGGCTACAAATCTATATCTAGTAGGATACCGTCCCGCAAAAGGTAAAAAGGAATCCTTATAATATCACTTCGGTATCCCTTTATTTGTCCGTCTGTCAAGACCCTTTTTCTCGGAAACGCATGGAGGTATCAAGTTAAAATAATATCAAGTAAACATTTCGGCAATCCCCTGGGGGTGAAGGGTGGGACTATGATAAGAATCAAACTTCTAAGTAAACGCAATCAAAAGATACGGCCGTTTATGCCGCGCCGCATATTTTGCCAATTGCAAGGGAATCCAAAATCTATACGGTATTTTCTATTGACTAGAACTTTGGCATTAAACAATGTTTTTTTTTATTGCACAATTATAGAGAAAAATCTGTTGACCATAAATTTATTGTTACATCACAAAAAAATAATGATCTTTTTCGCAGTTAGATAAGTAAAATATTAAACTGACTGCGACTTCTGTCGATGTATGAGGATAACAGTTTACTAACGGCAAAGTATTCGAAGTCATAAATTTCAGGGTTTTATTTTAAGGGTAAACTTAAAAGATACTCGGAAAAGCGAAACATCTTTAACACTCGTTGACCGTTATGGACGAATCATACTCGTACATACCTGCAAGTTTATAGAAAACCCTCAGAGATCGAGTACGACTCGCTTAGGCAAATATTTGTGGACCCGAGAAACGTTGCCTAGCCCAAATTGACTTCGTCTTAAAGTAGTAAACATACGGTAAATAAGCGTTTGTATAAACTATTGATAAGACGCTATAACATTCAAAAATAAATGTTTATATGTTTTTTTTTTCTTTAGAATTAATGTACATTTGTGTGTTATAATGTATAGGTACCTAATACAATTTTATTACATTGTATTAGGTACCTATACATTATACTATTACTTTTTTTCTATTTTTTATTCCATGACAATTGAAACATGATGGCTTTGTAACTGTTGTCTACGCGTTTAGATATCAAATGACACCTTTTTAATGTTGATAGGACATTTACATGAGTAGTGGTGGTCGAATTAGTATGAAAGCAAGAAAATAAAATGGCGGCCGTAAGAAAAAAAGCAATAACGAGCACTAAGCACTTAGTCTCTGAGGTCTAACAACTCCTGATGATGCTCCGTGTGGGGGCGAAACACGTGTAGAGTAGTTGGTGAAGGTGCCAGTGTCTCCGGTTCCTGCATTTATTTGCGGGCGGGCGGGCGGTGCACACTGCTTGAGTTTTGCGGAAGTAAGCTACATATTTTTATTTTACGCCATTTAACGCCTGATTTTATCAAATATCTTATTTTTATTGTTTTAAACCGAGAATTAGATTTTGATAAATCAAGTAATCAATCAAACGTTTATTTTGGAATAAAGCTACTCAATATAACCTTTTTTATTGTTTCCTAACACAAACACATTATGCTCTACACCTCTTACATCTCCCCGGTTTATAAGAAATGATATATTTCTATTTTTATATTACACTTTTATTTAAATATATATAGCTTATATATAGTTTACTTTCATATTATTTTTCTATTTTTATATACCTAATTTTTTACATACCTACCTAAAATTTAAACCATAAAGGATGTGTAATGTTCAATATAAATTCTGATGATCTAACGTTTAAGTAACTAGGCGATGCTGTCGCTAAGCATAAAGCTACGCTAGCACCATATGTTGGAGCGGAGCGTAATACCTAAAAAAAGAAAAAAAAATTTTTTCGATGGGAATTTTTGCGAATTTCAAAATTCCGGCTCCGACACAATCTGGTTCTAAGCCTGTTGATTCGATTCCATGCAAAAAATATTAAAATCGGTTAAGAACTCGGGGAGTTATGGCGTAACAGACATTGCGCCATTGAAGCTGATCCATGGGAGCTTCGCTCACTTCGTTCGCTCCGCTCCAATAAAATTCTCGGTACAGGCAACCCCCTATTTAGGACTAATACTATTCTCATACATTCAGATTTTACTTATAACCGTTAATCTTTATATTATTTTACTTGAAATATATGTTATCTATAAATTTTCTCGGTTATTTAAGCATTTAAAAGCTAGATATTTGCAGGTACCCCATCTTACAATTTAGAAAACTTGTTTTTTTACTTATAATACTTTTTTAGATGTTGTTACCTTTTTATTGTTTTACTTTGATACAAATGTCTAAGTTTTAGTTTGGCCAGTCAAGCCAAACCGCTCGATACGTACGCGATTTCCATCTCCATCTAAGGCTATCTGAGGCCTTAGTACCAGTTTACGCATTCGACAATCGTTATCGAGCGCGTTACAGATTTCTATGAAGATTCGTAGTTACTGATAGTTACCGCTAGGGGCGCTCCCATAAAAATCCATAGTAATTGTATTTTACGCGGACGATATCGAGTATCGAAGCGTAAACTCGCACTAAGGCCTCTGGTAGACGTCGCTTTAAGCGATACAACCGCTCATTGCACTACTGGCGTTTTTATTTTAATTCTTTTTTGTTTTATTGTGCATATTCTTGGTGTACAATAAACTATACCTGTACAGTAAATAAAACAATATTTTGAAAATTGACTGTAAAATAAATTTACTTAAAAGTTGTAATTGTTTTCTGTATTAATTATTTTATTTAAAAAGTTTCGTAAACTCAAACAATTTTTAGACAGCGCCATCTATTTTCAAGTTAAGTAAAGCTTGTATCGTGAGTACTCAAACTAAGGCTACAATACACCTATTAATCATCAAATTATGTATAATTAGGCCGTTAACAAAATAAAAAATACACTTGACTAATTTGGAACATATGAGAGACTACATAATACATTAGAAACAAATGGAAACGCTTTATAGACTTGACTGATTGCATCCATCAAAGGTTTTGACAAATCAAATAATCCATATTTCATGAATTTAAACCATTGTGAGTGGTTAAAAACTATTGGACTAATTAGACATATCATCAGGCTTGACCAATCATCATATCATCATCATACGAGCTAAATTCTTGGTAACGTCACGAGAGATAAAATTTCCCATAACACTACTGGCATCAAGGTATTATAAAAAAAGTATCAATTTCTCCCCTAATTCTACCGGTAGTACAAAAGGGAGAAAATCCTATTACATGGTAGTGCAAAGCAGTGGTGCGAATTGATGCTACTAGCGGATTAGTATCACTTCGCATCACTGCTTGCATTAGCACAACACCTAGCTATTCCATCCATCCTTCTAACGAGTTGTTCACACTACCTACTGCTAGATGGCAGTAATAAGCTTTGCAAATAATATTTTACAATGAAAAAACTTTAATCAAAAACACTTAAAATAAGTTGTTTTGAATCTTTCAACATTTTTATCTACCACCCATTCAGGACGTCTTTTAACTGACAAGAAGAATAGGCGCAAGAAACTCGTCAGCTTTAACAGAAGTAACGACCTTTACAATAAAATACGTCGTCGCCATGCATAATCCACAAAATAAAAAAAAAATCTGTTATTACAATAATAGTAGTGTTATGATATCATTATTTCGTTGATTACAACAAAGTCAACAAGTATCTGTTTTAAGTAAGTATCCCTTAACATTGCAATTTGCAATTGCAATAATAATTGCAGTCAAACGTTTTCCTAAAATTTACATTATTAGGGTATAGTTAAATGATTTGCCGTTTCTACATTACTTCTGTAAACAATATTACGAGGGCGGGTCAAAAAGTTCGCGGAATAAAGGGCATGGAGGTGAAAGGTGACTTTTTACTACCTGCACTAGTTGTGACACTCATTAAGAGTATAAATACCGAGTTTCAAAAAAAATAGGTCGTAATTACCTGAGCCACGGGCGTAGCCAGGGGGAGGGTTTTGGGGGTTCAAACCGCCCTCCCGAAATGTGAAGATATCAACATCAATAATATCAAAATAAGGAGAGGCCAGCGGCATAACTTATTTTATGACTAATAATTACACTGATAATGTATTTTGGATTCGCCCTCTACCACCCGCCGCCGCCCGTCGTCATTTAGGGCGTAGGCTAAACCTTGCGCTGGCACACGCCGCAGGCGTCTGCTCCGGCGTCCGACGCGGGCCTGGAACATTATCTGGTGTGTTTAAATTTTGCGGTCAGTTCTGTAATTGAAGACACATATTTTATGTATTCGGCAGTGCTACCCGAAAGAAGTACATTCAGTCAAAAAAGTATCAGGAAGGGACGATTTGTTTATGGTTCCAAATACAAATTTTTGTTTTTTTGTTGTTGTTAGATTGGCACAACTGTTTTCCATTTTGGCGCGGAGTTTGAGTTGCATCTGTTATTAATATAAAATACAGTGCTGTTTTTAGTTCTATCACATCTAGTGTGTATTGCGAATTTCATAATGGACAAAAACATCGAACAAAGAGTTTGTCTTAAATTTTGCGTCGTCAATGGAATTTCGTGTTCGAAGTCATTGAATAATAAATAAATAATAAATATTTATTACATTCACACCAATTAACCTAGCCCAAAGTAAGCACTGTAAGGCTTGTGTTATGAATACTAGGGTAACGGATAGACATACATATATGATACATAGATATATAATATTCATAGAAATATATATAAACACCCATGACTCAGGTACAAATGCTCGTATTCATCATACAAACATCTGCCAGAACCCAGGACTGTCGGTGCGAAAGGCAGGATCGCTACCGTTGCACCAAACGGTCGTTATTGAAAATGTTACAGAAGGCTTACGGTCAATTGATTTTATCAAAAACACGTACTTATGAGTGGTACAAAGCGTTCAAAAGAGGTCGAGATGTGATGGAAGATTTGCCTCGCTCTGGTAGATGCCCTACAACTGAAGTTAACATCGCAAAAGTGAAGGAAATAGTGACTGAAAATCCTCATTTAACTTTAAGAGAGATAACCGTTCGGCGGTTATCTCTCTTAAAGTTTTTGTATCTCACGAGTCAATCCGTACCTACCATTTTAACTAATCATTTGGTTATGAAACATGTTACCGCTCGGCTAGTCCCAAAGACCTGAATTTCTTCCAAAAACTCAATCGCATAAGAGTCGCTGAGGACATGCTAGAACGAGTCAATTCCAACCCAACATTCATGAAGCGCATTGTTACTGTTGACGAGACGTGGGTTTACGAGTTTGATATGCAAACTAGTGCACTGCTACACCAGAAAGGACTTTTTCAAGCCTACGAAGACTTAAAAACTACCTACTTGCGGAACACAACGAGTGAAAACAGACTGAACGGATTGGCTCTCACGAATATTCATTATGGGATAGAAATTGATGCGAATAAAGTAGTGGATATATTTAAAAAGAAAAACAGAAGATTAATTCTGTAGTACACATATGTAAACAAATAAAACTGTTCTTTTCTTTTTCTGTTTCTTTTTTTACATATTTCATATAATATAAAGATTACTGCATGCACTTTCAGTAGTTTTATTTTTTTGAAACCATTGCGGCGAGGCGTGGGACCAGGAAATTGAATTTTTGCAAACGTCTTGGCATCAACCTCAATGGCGAATATATCACTTACCTTTGTTTTGTCGATGATATAATTACACTGACAGAGTCGATGCAAAGGTCAAAGCGATAGGGTTTCTTAATTGAACAAGATGAAGACCATATATCCATATCGCACACCTAAATCGACTGGGCAGATTTAGGAGAGTTAAACAATATTTTGTCTTCCTGAATAGCTATATTAAAGCGATATCGTTCTTCGCGGCACTGAACGCGACAGACGAGTCGTACGCACAGTTAGTGTTGTCCAAAATCAGTCTTGCAAGGCGCAACAGTCTTGCAGGCTTATTCTTGTTCTTGCTCAAATCTTTCACGGTCTGTCTTGGTTTTGCTAAAATTAGGCGGTCTTGACCAAGATTTGAGCAAGAACAAGACTTAGCCTGCGACACTCTTGCGCAAGACTGATTTTGGGCAACACTAGCACAGCTGTTTGCCAAGCGTAAGTTGGTACCGACTGTGCTGACGGTATCAGTACGAAGTCGGGACAGATGAGAGTATCGACTCACTAGTCGAGTTGTAGTTGACGTGAAATAGACTTACAAGGCGACTTCACTATAAAACCCAGCACTGCGCATGAGCACGCCGGTTTCGTTGTTATTGGTCGTGTTCATTTCATAATGACAGTTATATTATTATTTAAAAAAACACTGTCATTATAAAACTTAAAAATGGCAGGTAATAACACGAGAACGCATGCGTTCAACTGATTTTATTTAATGCGCATATGCAAAATCCCGCACATGTGCACAAAAAAATGTAACGAACATGACTGAGGCGGTTAACACACTGCACCGCGCCCCGTCGCGTAGCGCGTGGCCGCAGATTTTATTGTTGTATGCAAGTATCTCAATTAATATAGAAAACACGCCTATGACAACACACTGCCGACGCGGGAACGCGCGGGAACGCGCTCCCGCGCAGATTCTGCGCGGGAGATTAGGCAGATCTGCTCCTCCGCGCGGGGGCGCGTTTTTCTGTCGCTACGCGCACCGCGGCGGGACGCATCTCTAGTGTGTGAACCGCCTAAGGTGATCTAACTTGACTAACATTAATCACACATCAAAAAAGAAGCACGCCAGGCAAGATCAAAAGTTAAAGAGAGAATTTGTGCTGGGTTTGTGTATTTTTCATTTAAAATTTACCAATAAGCAATTGTACTATATTATTTGTATATGAAAATTAATGTAATTGTGATAACTACTAAACTCTAACAAAAATTTGGTTGTTTGAACAAATGGCGTTGACGTCTGTTTAATAATCGTTATGATAACGAAAACATTACATGAAACCAATTTCATAATATATCTGTTATTAGCTAGATTTTAGAAATTTAACTAAAAGAATTTCTTTACATATAAACATAAATGTCTATCGTTTGATAAAGTTTACTTTTTACATTGGAAATATATTTACAACACTAAAACTTACTTTACTTTTGTATATTAGATTCGAATAGCTCCAAGAAACAAATCTCTTTGGAAAGTGTATCATTAATACAATTTTTATTTATAATAAACTAATAACATACTTTAGTTAAATAGTACATTAAGGTAATCCGAGCTCATTATAATAAATAAAAATGTAATATGGTTTTTAGCAACCCAAAACTGTTTAGAAGGTTTGTTCATGCAATAAATTCAGGTTTATTTTAGTTCAAAAAATAAAACAACACCCAAATAACTACTAAATTTTTAATTGCATCCAACAAGTTATTCTTAAGCAGAATTCTTAACCTCGTCTTAACTAAACATAATGGCTAAAATCATCTCATACCTTTCATTTGCATGTCAGATATAAAAATATGTTTATCTTATAATAACTGAAAATGCACACGATTCACTGTGAACTAAAAAATAGTAAAATATGCATCGGATCAAGCGTCCACTGTCCATGATACTCTTTGTACCCTAACTACGCACAAGCCAGTCGCACCGACTTACAATATGAAGCCGCACCATACAGATCACGGGGGTTGGTTTTTAACCTGCAATGAAAATTAATATATGTTAAGACATTACAACAAAAACTGAATACCTTAATATAATAAATATGTTGTTAAACTAAACATAACCAGGCTGTATATGACAATTCTCATAAATTAATATTTTTGGTTTTAATGTCGTGTCAATGCAGGGTTTCTCTATTAGAAGAGATTTTCCACTGCAATTGGGTATCGCTTTTGTACTAATGATCCACTTCCTTGCATGCACACCTCTCAACTAATATGACAAAAAAAAATACGCATAACATACCAACCCTACGAATGCCATTTAATATTTGAATGCTTTTAGAGTAATGAGTTCTAATGCATAACGTAAACAAAAAAATGCAGGTCATGGAATATCTACATTCCATTTACACCATAGACTTCATGAATATAAGCTATAGATTACTCTATTGAGTTAGTGATAATTGTGATTTGTACTTGTACTTACCAATAATGTTTAAGTGTCACTCTTCCATAGCTTGATAGTCTTGTCATTCTCAAGGGCAGCTGAAGCTATTATATTCTCAGTCGGGTGACATGCAGTGCATAACACAGTATCTGTATGGCCAGACAGCCGCTGTACAATCTCTTTAGACTGTAGATTCCAGATGTAGACTAGATTGTCCTCCGACCCAGATACTATCCACTGTGAACAATCAAGAATTTATTATGACACTATGCTGAAACCCGAGAATGTCAACTATTTAATTAAAAACATAGAAAAATGACAGAAATGAGGTGTTACTACCCTATGTTACTGCTAAATTTATTAAGTTAAAAAATTGCAAAAAAGAACTAGTACTTCAAGATTACATAAATGCCTCCTAAATTACACCTGACATTGTATGATTTATTAAATAACTAAAAAAGTGACCAAGGTCAATAAAAACTAAGCCAAGAAATCATTACAAAAACCACTGTTACATAAACACGACAAGTCCACCTAGCAGACTTAGCAACAAGGAAAACTATGAGTCAGAGCCAGTGTGATTTTTTGTAATTTTTTTAACAAGTTCATGAATGAACTCATGATTAATTTTTCTTACTCATGTTAGCACACAAATGAGTGACATAATACATTTCACATTTAAAAAATGGTTGATTTAGTAGTTGCTAAGCCTGACCTACACTGATGAACTGTTGTTTAAGGTTTATGTAAGTCATATGTTTTTCTATAAATTAAGTAATTAGTTTTACTAAACTTCTTATGGTTCTTCTTGCATATTTTTTAATGACGCAGAATAGTAGAGAATAGTAGTAGTACTCTTTTTTATTTTCAATGCTAAGCTAAGTTTTGTAGTCTTATGAAGTTTCATTAACAAAACTGCAACAATGACTCTTAAAATTTCATACCATAAGATTCAAAGTATGACATTATTGACTATTGTTACATCTTCATCCACTCAGAAATATATCAACAATTAAACTACATTACTATTACAATAACAAACAACTTAGAATAATTACCTTTCCACCAGTGACACTGAAGTTTGCAAAAATACAATATTTCTCATTTTTATGTCCTGTGTAAGTTTTCAAGCATTTGCCACGACTATAATCCCATAACTTTAAAGTATTGTCCAATGTAGCTGCTAATATATACTTTCCGTTTGGTGAGAATTTAACAAAAGACACTGGAGGATTATCATCATCAATCAATGTTTTCAAACATTGGCCTGAAGCTGTGTCCCAGATTCGACTGAAATTGAAAAAAAAAATCATTAGTATTCAAAGATATCTTGACTAAATTTGCTGAAATTTATCCTCTATTCTTTAAAGACTAAATTCATGTCAAATATAAAACATCCAACAGTTGTCCAGTATTATAAATCAGATTACAGTGATTTGGTTTAAATATGAGATAGAAACAGAAGTGTAGTTCCCATTCATAGTTATTGTTAGTAGTAAATGATCTTACCATAATCCATCATAACTTGAAGATACAATTAAACTTCCATCTCTGTTAAAATGTACTGCTGAAACTGGATCTGAATGTGCGGGAAGTGTTTTTAAGCATTTACCTGAAATCAAATGAAGGCATAGAAGTAAATTTCTCTCAATTTAATATAGTGGAGTATTTCATTCTATTATTCAAGCAACTAGATATTACCTGTTCTAACATCCCATATCCGTACACTTTCATCAAAACTGCCAGATACAATAAGATTACTTTGTGGGTTAAAATTACAACAGAACACATAATTGCTATGCCCTTTAAGAGTTTTTAAACATTTTCCTGAACTTAATTCCCAAACCTGAAATGAAATATCTCATTAATATCGTTTAAAAAAGCATGCATTGCTATTTTTTTTTTGCATTCACAATGCTACATTTATAAAATATTGTGTCCTTCTGGTAGGATACCTGAGGGCTCAGATATGTGGCTTTTTTTTCATATAAACATATTTGAAACTCTATAACCAAACATGTCTATATTAACTTGGCAATATAGTCAAAGCTATATTATTAAATACTAGCAGCCCATCCCGGCTTCGCACAGGTGGACAAATTTTTTTTTCTATTTTTTCTAGCATTAAATATAGCCTATGTTACTCAGCGTGAATGTAGCTTTCCAATGGTGAAAGAATTTTTTAAATCGGCTTAGTAGTTTTAGAGTTTATTCATTGCAAACATACAAATATACAAATCTTTCCTCTTTATAATATTAGTGTAGATTATTAAATACTAGCGGCCCGTCCCAGCTTCGCACGGGTGGACAAAGTTCTTTAAATTTTTCCTAGCATTAAATATAGCCTATGTTACTCAGTGTGACTGTAGCTTTCCAATGGTGAAAGAATTTTTTAAATCAGCTTATTAGTTTTTGAGTTTATTCATTGCAAACATACAAAAATACAAATCTTTCCTCTTTATAATATTAGTGTAGAAGTGTAGATTGTTAAATGGAAATCTATAATATTTTTTTCATCCATACTAATACTGATTATTTAAAAGCATATCGAGCCTTTTCAGGAAAAACATCGTAAGCGCCTAAAATCCCAAAAAAGTGTTTTTATAGTAAACCCCAGATCAACGGATTTGGCATCTTTTGCACTGACTTAGGAGTTTAAGGCAGAATATTTAACACTTTTATTAAACTTACAAGTTTTTATTGTAAGTTACAACGCAATCAGTTTTTTATCGTAACCTCCATCGACTGATAGATCGTAAGTATACTACCAGCCGCTTACGATTATAAATTATGTAACGTAAGTCAAATACTTGTCGTTTGGGATAAAAATAAAATATGTTTTGCTTTTAGTTGTTCGCAAACTGTAACGTTATAAAGCTTAAATAAATGCAAAAAAATGGTTATTAATGTAGCAAAACAATCTTTACTTTATGTTAGTTATAGAAATAATTTAAACTACTTATTTTTTACATTTAACTAAATATGACATTTACACCGTGAATCAAAATGCACTTGCACAAGTAGTGTAGCGGCTCAAACTGGTTTCATCGTGTTTAAAATTTGAAGTTTATTGGGCTTTATTGTTATAGTTACTTGTTTGATTTCCATTTTAAATTAGTGTGTATTGACGAAAACTAAGTGTTTAAGTAAATATCGAATATCGAGGTAAGTTAAATGTGCAACTACTTAAGCTTATAATGTATAATAATTCGCATAATAAGGTGGGCCATATTTAAGCGAATAAAAATAAAATTCCTTGCTATTTTTTTATACGAATGCATAATGTTGGGTACCTACTTAAAGCTAAAGCAATGCATTGACTTCTTAAATTAGGTGTTAGGTTACAAGTTTTATGACAACTTCTATTGAAAAAGTACTTTTCAATATAACACGATATGGCTATGCTCAAAAGTATACATGTAGCGGATTTGACTCTGATCAAACTTGGCATATTCCTATCAGAAAGAAATAGAAAAGGCCAATATTTACAAGTATGGATGACTACGCCTGCCCATCTACGTCGGCAATGCAAATTCCTATGACGATAATTGAAAGTTCTGACTCAAGCAAAGAAAGTTTATATAGCATAGAAGAGTAGAGAGACTAAGGTACCGTTGGTATAAAGGGTATGCGAAAGAAACGAGCACTACAGAAAGAACTAAAAGAAAGGTCGGAAAAAGTGTCAAACCTAATCCCTGCTTAGGTAAAAATGCGTGAACAACTGCGCTAATAAGTTTACTGAAATCAAGAGAAACTGCGTTCATGAGCTCTATTGGTGTCTTGCATCGTTACAGGGACAAAGAGATTTCATTTTACCTTGTATTACGGAATGTGAGACGGTCGAAAAAGAACAGAAAGTGATCGTCGGAAAATATTTTACAATTATTATTTACCAAAGAGCGCTGAATCAGATAAGATTGGCCAACAGGATTTTAAAAACCCTTGAAATTTCACACTGCGTTACACTAAATGCCTTTTACAATGAAAGCATTTATGAAAGCGATATGCGAAAGAATATCTGGATTTACCCTACGATGGAAACACAAGAGACTGATGAAAATAATGATATCTTTTTTGTGCTTATTTTTTAAATGAATACTCGTACTTAGATTTGTGGTTTTATTTTATAAAGCTTTAGGATTTCTAAAACTAAAATTATGTTTTTAATTACAGTTGTTTGTCCGTCTCTGTATGTTATGCTATTTCGTGAAACAGCTTAAAAAACTCCGCAAAAATATTGTTTCGATTACCTATTTCATATTAAGAATTATCGTAATTGACATAGTCATAACAGCTATAAACTAAAAATGGTCGGCAGTTTTAACGTAAGCGACGAAAGTATGTGATTTTAAAGTACTGAGGCAAAACTGAACATTAAGATTAATAGATAAACGCCCATATTACACTCAGTAAAAATTTTAAATTGATGGCATAAATATCTTAAGAAATATTTTAAAAAATCCTTCTCCTGTAAAATATGCAAAATGGCGGTTACGATGTTCTTCCTGAAAAGGCTCGATATTCACTAAAAAGTGCTCACAAACTTTAGTTGAAATTGCCATAATCTTATCTTTTTCTGTTACACACAGATAAAAGTTAAACAGCCTGAGAAACCAAGCTTTAAAGCAAATATGTCCCAACACAAATGAGATAAGGCATAGAGAGGTTTGCTTTTATTTCGATTTTACGGTTAACCTACATCTAGCTACAATGTTTAGTATTAATTATGTTTAAAGTTTGTAAATATTATTATGAATATTATTTTTTAGTTATAAGATTTTAGATCCTTATCTTATCATTAGTTCATATTGAACCCAAGATGAATATCTAAAGGCACTTAACAGTATGTTAAGTAAAATAAGGAACAAGATTAATAACATATTGAATTAAATACATGCAAAAGACAAATACATAGCTGATACAAAACAGACCCTTGAATAACAAATTACTATGATTTTCTTTTTTTGTCTCAATAAGTTGTTCACTAAATCTAATTTAGTATCTCATATTAAATACACTACTTGGTGAGAATGTGTGCTTTCCTTTTCATATGTGTGTTATAGTGTGTCTTTTAAGAGTAATGTGCTTTAGTTCAAATAAACATTTAATTTTACGTTTTGCTTATTACTAACCTTTAAAGTTTTGTCATCACTAGCACTAACAATCAATCTGCTGTCAGATGACCATGCCACATCACTGATGCCCATCTTGTGTCCAGAAATAGTCTTTTCAAATTTGCCATCATATGCACCCCATACTTTAATAAGTTTGTCAGCCGCTGAAAAGACAAGTAATCTATTTTTACATTCATTTGAGATCCACTCAGTGTTCAGATGAAAAACTCTAAACAACCCTTGACAACATGAAAAAATAAATGCACCATGTTCTATGAATTAGTTAAAGAGAAGAAACACCAAACTAACAATCTGATTTATTTACTGTCCAAGGTCACGATGGTCAATTTAGTGATAATTTCATGAATTTAGTAAAAGCATCATAATAATTTTTGTAAAGTGAAACTCATAGATATGGTTCTCTAAAAATGGGGTTGAGTGAATTATTACTTCAATTTGTCATAAAATATAATGAGGTCACAAACTTATCTGCTAAACTGGAGCAATCACACAGAATCATTTGTTTATCACATATTGTGGTGTGAGAAATTGATTAACTAGTTTTCCCATATAGTCAAATTTAATTGTTAAACAATTTCCAATTAGATAATTTACATCATCATTATATTATGACATTTCTGATCCACACAAATAACAAAACAAAGCAAAAACGAAAATAAATGTGCATTTGGACAATAGTTAATTATTTTATGGTCTAGTGCCTGGACTGTGCTAGTAAGATTCATGTCTAAAAGTGGGTTGCAGCTGTTCTTATGCAAATGAATGTGAGTCGTATTTATATACTCACATGAACTAGCCAGCCATTCTCCATTTGGACTGAACTTTACTGATGATACGGCCTTCGTGTGACCAGCTAGCGTAAATTTTAAAGTGTAGTTCGGCTTCTGGAAACCGAGAACGATATTAGCGCCAAATCGCACGTGCTCGAAAAGTTAGTTACATAAACATGTGCCGCCCGCGCCTGACGCAAGCCGGAGCAACTACAATAGACACTTACCGCCACTGAGGACTTATTTGACTGTGGAGTACTTTGAGATAACGAATTTGGTCCGGACAGGTTTGCTGAGGGCCCACCATGTGTTTGATGTGCAGCTGGATGGCCGGGCCCCGGTCCTAGCGGCACCATGTTTTAACTTTCGACGCACTACGTATTCCCTTCTTTTGTTCGTCACCCAAAGCAGTCACTTTTACAAACTGAACAACGAAAAAAATCACACCTCAATAACGATAAAACACAAAAGTTCTCATTAACGCACAAATCTTCATCAATTTCAACGAAGATATTCAAGGAACATTCTAAATTCAGGCGTCTCAATGCGTGCATATTTCGCGAAGACGGTAGTTAGTGCCAACATAATCAAACAAAAAAATCCCTCCCGCCGCGTCCTCTCAACGCACTACCAACATCAGATAGTAATTAAAATTTTAGTCTGTGGAATAGTAGTGTGTCCGTTATATTTCTATCGATGTCATTAATATTACGCAATAAGACGCAATAGCGATTGTGTAATATACATGGTCGTATAAATCAAACAGCACTGAGTACTCAAGACAAATTGCCCTTCGAAGACGGACCCTTATACTGGAACCTTGAGTAATACCTTGAGTAATAAACCTTGATACGCTACAGTAATTGAGGAAGAAATGTAACAAAATGACACACGGCGCTGATCTCTTTTTCTAGTCCTTTTCCTGGTTGGTTTAAATTATCCTACCAACTTAAACAGAAATATTAAAATGGTATAAAGGTGCTCCAGTGTTTTAAACTGTAGGAAACAGTTTGGTTTTTTGTAAAATGTTGAAGAACGTTTTATTATTGAGGAATATTTCAAACATTTTAGACCTAAAAATTCCCGTTTCTCCAATCATTTCTTTCATAAAATATTGATCGCTATGTATATTGACACAAGTTAATAGGAAAATAAAGGCCAGCGTTGTCTCATCAATGAGAGGAACATCCTCTCATATTCGAAAGAAACATGTTTACAAATGTTTGGATATTCGATTAAGATGAAACAACCATTTAGTTTTATTTTTTTTTTTCAATTCCATATTATAAGATAAATTATTTTAACAGAAAAATACTAGAAAAAATGGTTGCCTGTAAAGTCGGTTTTTTTTTTTTTTTTTTTTTTTTTTTTTTTGCCTGTAAAGTCGGTTTTACGGGCGAAGATTTTACGTGACAACGTCTTTTTCTCGGTAGAATATTTATTGATATGAATATAATTAAATTGCACAATGCGCGCGGCAGACCGATCATAGTTGAGTGGGAGAGAGACGCAAGGCATTCGGCGGGCCTCTCTCTCGTTCGGTGACTCATCGTAACGTTACCGAGCGTTACACTTTTTCATAAGTGACTCCCAGCCGCAACCTAATTTAAGACGTTGTCACGTCAAAAATTGATCCGGCTCACAAGTGAAGCTCAGTACGACTTTTTTTTTTTATTCTTCGTCTTAAAACCATTCTAAATAACAATCACTAGTTTAAATCAATCCTTTTTACATTATTATTTAACTGAGATAAAATCATATTAGATACTTGCAGAAAGATATTTGACTCTATTAGTTCTAGCTTTGTAACATAAGTACTTAGTTTTATATTTATCCTCTTTTATTTCAATACAAAACGGCTATGAAGCTCAGAGTAAACAGGACTGGAGTAGCCTTTGCCTAACATTACCCCTCTGCCAAATGCACAAGCGTCGGAATCCTGTGCGTTATATAAAACTAGTTGAGCCGCCATTTTAAAACCACAATAATCAGAACGTCTCACCGTGCAGAGCTCCCACGAAAATGCCTGCCTGTGCTGTTTTCTACTGTAAAAAAAATTCGAAAATATCTAGTATGCAAAAAGATGGCGTCACCTTTCATTTCTAAGTATAATTTTTAGGATTTGATTATTATTTAATTCATAATTTCATGTTTTAGCAGACTACAATTTCAAATTTCGCGCCCAAAGTTCGTTTGATGACGTCACGGCCGCACTCCCCACGAGACTACCTAGGGTTGACCATTATCGCATTTCAATTAATTAAGACAAAAATTAGAAAAAGTTTGTTGGTAATAAATAACTGTAATTTTGTATTAATTAATTACTAATTATAATTTCGATTTAACAATGTACGTTGCGTGTTTATTTTTAGTTTAGTATTAAGTTCATACCTACACTTTTGCGGCTGCTTGCCTATTCTATTCTTTACCACACAACATGGAAATATAAAATAATAAATAAAATAATAAATTAAAATAATAATCAAACTATTTGCCCTTTTATTCATGCTGGGCGGCGCTCATAAACATTAAGAGTACTAATGCTGTATATACTTACAGTGTCCCTGACTTCATAAAAAAGCACGGTTAAAAGGGTACCATCGCCTAACCAGCACACCCGATCATTTCCGAGAAACCAAAATTATTTTTCGAGCCACAGGATAAACTGTTTTTATTTTGTAATCAGCAACCCTTATTAATTTTTACAATATTTATTTGCACAATAGTGATGTCAACTTCATCGATATTGTGATTTTACGAGTGAGTAATGAATGAATGAATGAATGCAAGTAACATACTTAAATTGAAAATATTTATTTTTAATTTAAATCTATATGTCGCAGGGAAATTGTATAATTCCGCAGTTTACATTCGGCGTCATCAGTTTAAAAAACACATACCCTATTCTTAGTTCTATTTCATAACGATATTAAAACACAGCTTAGATAAATTACTGTTTGTTTCGGTAATTATTACCAGGTATTAATGATGATTTCAAATAAGAATAAGGTATGTGATTTTAAACTGATGACGCCATATGTAAAGTGCGGAATTATACTATTTACCTGCGATATTATACACACGAGAATAAAACTGTAAAGATATATAATAAAATAGGTCAAGTCCACCTACAACCAAATGGCTAGTTATGAGCGTAGAGGAAGCGAAATCACTAATTTTTGAACATATTGTCTGTCTGTATGTATGTTTGAGCACGCATCACGCAAAAACTACGCGACGGATACATTTTAGTATGGTAATAGCTAAATGTCATCGTCAACATTTAAGTTAAGTTTTTTTTATTAATATTGTAGCATAAATATGTACATATGTATGAGGCAAATATACTCTACCCCTAGGCGGTATACTAATTGTTGGTATTTATATTTTAAGCTTTGACATGCCCGGAAACATCTAATTTTTCATATTCAGTTTTCCTAAAGAAAACAGCATACGAAAAAAATGGATTCATGCTTGTAATAGGGCATCTTGGGCATCTTCAAGAACAAGTACTATATGTTCCATACATATTGATCCGTCTCAGTTTCAAAAATTATCTAACAATAGAAGAAGATTAGTTGCCCATGCTGTGCCAACGTTATTCTTGAATGATCCTCTTAGTTTTTTATACAGGGTGGGCCATGAATTAGTTAACAATTTAAAAAATCATATAAAAAAAACCATTTGACATATTTTTTAAATTGTTTATTGATAAGAAAGTTAATGATTTGGAATTTATTTTTTAAAAATAACATTATCTAAATGACCACCGTTTCGATTTTTGCACTCTTCTAAGCGAGCACCGAAGTTTTCGAATACTCGCCGACAAAGAGACCGCGTGATTGCCGACATTTCCTCGCTATTTTTTTCCTTTAATTCACCTAGTGTTTTTGGTTTATGGATGTAAACACGACTCTTCAAATAACCCCATAAAAAGAAGTCTGCTGGGGTTAAATCCGGACTCCTGGGTGGCCATGGGATGTCGCCTCGTCTGGAAATCTGGAGTTCTTGGCACCGAAGCTACTGGAATTTGCTGGCTACAATAGTAACACATGGTTTCAGCAAGATGGAGCCACTTGTCACACATCTAACGAGTCCCTGCCGGTGGTCAAAGAAATGTTTCCGGAAAAGCTGATTTCCAGACGAGGCGACATCCCATGGCCACCCAGGAGTCCGGATTTAACCCCAGCAGACTTCTTTTTATGGGGTTATTTGAAGAGTCGTGTTTACATCCATAAACCAAAAACACTAGGTGAATTAAAGGAAAAAATTAGCGAGGAAATGTCGGCAATCACGCGGTCTCTTTGTCGGCGAGTATTCGAAAACTTCGGTGCTCGCTTAGAAGAGTGCAAAAATCGAAACGGTGGTCATTTAGATAATGTTATTTTTAAAAAATAAATTCCAAATCATTAACTTTCTTATCAATAAACAATTTAAAAAATATGTCAAATGGTTTTTTTTATATGATTTTTTAAATTGTTAACTAATTCATGGCCCACCCTGTATAACTAGTTATGTTTCAAATAGATATCAACGTGTTATATTATAACAGTTTTAGTTTATTACATTTAAATGTATTAATTTTAGGTTAAAGAATAAGTTGAAAAGGAAATACCTGCAAAAGGTGATGTAAGCAAATCGCAAAAAAATACAAATAATCAATCGGTCAAAGTAAAAATCTGAGAAAACTAACTATATTCACTATCGCTTTGTTAAAAATAATGTTTCAGTGTTCCTCCTTTCCATTATGGTTATACGCGTAAGGGTCCACAGTAAATTCTATATATATAATAACACCTATTGTAAATATCTTTAAAAAGCAATAAACTATTAAGGTTAAATTTGTATTTTATGGATATAGCCTTCGAAACTGACTGTTGTAGCGTGTAATATCATCATTAATTTAATTTAATTTTTAATACATAATGTAGGAATACTAATGCAACGTTAATTGGAATACTAACGCAAAGTTCCACATGGATCAGCTTCAATGGCACAATGTCTGTTACGCTATAACTTCCCGAGATCTTAACCGATTTTAATATTTTTGTGTGGAATCGAATCAACAGGTTTAGGACCAGATTGTGACGGAGACCGAATTTTGAGATTCGCAAAAATTCCCATAGAAAATTTTTTTTTTTTTTTTTAGATATTACGCTCCGCTTCAATATATGGTGCTAGCGTAGCTTTATGCTTAACGACTGCATCGCCCAGTACATTCATTCATTGAACGAAACTGATTTATCGATATCGATATTCGCGTGCTATGTCATGTCACTTCTCACACAATGACATTCGTGTGTTTGAATAGAACGTTAACACACTATTTTAAGCACGTGTGCGTGTATTTTAAATATGTTTGTCGTATTAGACATGTGTGCGTTTGTAAACACGCAAAGAGTTTTTGTTCCTGTGTGCTGGCATTGAATGTAGTAGTAACCTCACCCCCCGCAAAAAATGGCAGAAAAATATGTACGAGAAATTGACTAATGGCTACTCCAGTCCTGTTTACTCTGAGCTATGAAGCTATAAAATAGTATGTTGCTTTACGATAAAACAAAGTTCAATTTAGTATATACTGACGTTGTAGATTACAAATATTTTAGCTCGAAACATCACAGAGGCCGTATTAGCCATGTTCTTTGCTTTAATTTAAAAGAAAACTTAAAAAAAAAGACAAGATTAAATAATATTTTTACATGGCAAGTACATTTGACCCTTTTGACAATCAAGGTTATATTTGACAGTTTAAAACTTATAATTCCGGCGCCCAGGGAGTAATCTACTTTCTTATTCCAAAAGAATTATTAAAAACAAAAGTATGGCTTTAAATAAACTGAGTATTGATGCTCTCAATTTATCCGGCAAGCGGGTGCTTATGAGGTAGATCGCAATACAATATTTAGTACATGAATTGTGACTTTGTTTCTAACAAGAATATTTCTTTGAATCATTTCAGAGTTGACTTCAACGTTCCACTAAAAGAAGGAGTGATCACTAACAATCAGCGCATCGTTGCGGCTTTAGATTCCGTAAAATATGCCTTGGAAAAAGGTGCAAAATCTGTTGTTCTTATGTCACACTTGGGCCGTCCTGATGGTCAGGCTAACTTGAAATACACTTTGAAACCGGTAGCTGAGGAGCTAAAAAAACTATTGAACAGGTATTTTTTATTTACTTTTAATCAATAAGTGATTGCAGATATACATAAAAACACAACTATTAAATTTTTTTTTTTTAGAGATATTACTTTTCTCCCTGACTGTGTGGGTCCTGTTGTGGAAGCAGCATGTGCGGATCCTCCAGTGGGTTCTGTTATTCTCTTGGAGAACCTTCGATTCCATATTGAGGAGGAAGGCAAAGGTGTTGATTCAAGTGGAGCCAAGGTCAAAGCTAATGCTGAAAAGGTCAAAGCATTTAGAGCCAGCCTAAGGAAATTAGGAGATGTTTACATCAATGATGCCTTTGGTAAATTTAACAACTGTTCTCATCAAACCATGCTATATTTATAACTATACAATTTTATTTAATATTTGATCTTTATTTTTACCACCCAGTTAAATTTATTAATTAGTAAATAAAAACTTACAAACAAAGCTACTTTGGATGCAAAAAAAAAATACATTGGAAAATTGTCAATGTTAAGCCAATTTAATTTATTTATAAAACAGGCACTGCTCATAGAGCGCATAGTTCAATGATGGGTGAAGGCTTCGAACAGAGAGCCAGTGGATTTTTACTCAAGAAGGAATTGCAGTATTTTGCTAAAGCCCTGCATGAACCAGAAAGGTAAGTAATATTGTTTGAAACAGCAAAATAATAAATGAAATATATATTTTTGTAAGTTTAGAAACTTAATCTTTGATCCTTTTACAACTGTTGTCTACTATTGAAGACAACAGTTGTAATAATAATAATAAATACTATATATTGAAAAATAACTTATCTGTGCATGTGTGATAAATATCTTAAATTTGACATGAAAAAAATTATTTAATTCTAGTGGTATTAAAAGCCTAAATAAAATCACTTGAACCAGATACAAGAGTATATATTCTTCTGTTTTATAAGTAATTCCAATGTTTTCAACTACTTTACAGGAGCCTATTCACATGGCTTCTGTGAAATAATCTAACAATCAAGTTTGAATATAAAACAAAAATTTAAATAAATTCAGTAAATCTAGTGTGTTTTTTTTTTTAATATGTTTGAGGCATGGAGGTGTAATAACTAATTTAAGAAATAAGGCAGCGATAGCCCATCGGTTGAAATGTCATCTTTAACCCAAGCAGATAGAGTTAGATCTTCGCCTGATCAATGGGTACCCTTGTAGCACAAGCATTTAGTTTACCATGAGGGGTTAACAGGAATATAAATAATGTGTTTATTGTATTACACCACCAGTTGTAGTCGCCATCACTGTGGGAAAACCTATCTGTGTCAATTAATCATGCAGTGGTCCTTAGTATTTTCCCCGTCCTGCATAATAGTTAGACTGGTGGCCTTCCACTAACTAAACACATTTACTGTCCACTGTGAATAAACTTTTTTTTTTGCCAAAAGCCTTTCCTTAAATATTACCAGAGTAAAAGTACACAAGTAACATCCATTTGGAACCCAGAATAAAGTTCAATATATCTATTTTGTATCTGTTTGCCTTATTGTATTACTATATAGCAATAAAAATGTAATTAGTTAAAACAATCTGTTTCAGACCGTTCTTAGCCATCCTTGGTGGAGCTAAAGTAGCTGACAAAATTTTGCTGATTGAAAACTTGTTGGACAAAGTGAATGAAATGATTATTGGTGGTGGCATGGCATATACATTCCTAAAGGAAACTAAGGGCATGGCAGTGAGTAACTATGTGGCATTTAAAATTTCATTAACCCACTTAAACCTACCGACCCATGTATGGGTAAGAATTTAAAAAATCTACAGTCTTTTTTTGATACGTTAAAAACAAAATACACATATTTTTAGAAAATTTAAGAGGTACTTGTTATTTATAATGACAAGTAACATAGTAAATCAAAGCATTACCAGTTGTTATTTGCGGCTGAAAAATTGTGAATCGAAAATTGTAAAACATATACTCAAAAAAGTAAGTTTATATTAATTTACCGTTATTATACTAATAAAACAGTAGTGAAACTAAAAAGTATATTACTTTAGTAATATTCATATTGTAAAGAAAATTAAAATTATCTTTATTTTTACCCTTTTATTCAGCTGTGCATTCCATGAACCCATACATGGGTCCGTCGGCACAAATATAGTACTTTTAACTTTTTAAATGAATATAGTTGTTGTTTGTTATTTCAGAATATTTTCAAAATATTGAGTGAATTAGATGTTAATAATTATATAGCTCCATAATGCATTATATTTGAACCACTTTGTAACACAAATACTCCTGTCACAGATAGAAATTTTGAGGAAGAGGGTGCTATTACTATACATAATCTACCTAGTACTATTCTACGTGCATCGCAGAGGCTTTGTGTGCTATTTGGTCTATATCTGATAAGGAAAGTGAAGATGATAACATTCCTTTAACAAGTAACAAAAGAAATCTTTTTCATAAGCCAATGGCATCTACATCTTAAAGAGTTAGTTCTTCGCTTTTATTCTACGTATGTCCGTAGAAATAAGGCCTACCATTGGAGGAGTAGACACATATAATACTAGTTTACTAGTTTCCAACCTCTGGGAAGACCAAAAAACTAAATATGATATAAATTACTTTAACCAATTATTCAATAGCATGGTAATAAACTTTATAGTGGAGTATACGAATCTATATGTTTAAAAAAATGTAATGTAACCATAATTAAACTGAAAAATGTTTCGTTGAAATATTTCTTTATAGTGGATATGTTTATATACAAACTCGTTGTATGTTTTGGGGAAAACATATCTAACTGTGGCGGGACTGATTCAAAATGATAAATTAACTCAAATGAGACCTCTATTTGGTTAACTCAATAGTATTTTTTAAGAACAAACAACGCACTTTCCACTATAACAAACGAAGCGTTTTTCTCAAATTGTCAAAATATATAATGTAAACATAGGAGGCGTCGATCTTTCCGATCTGAATATAGGTCTATATTGAACTTCTATCAGAGGCAAAAAATGTTAGTTTCCTATTTTCTGTAATAGCATTGAAATGGCATAACATAATGTGTGGCAATATTCTGTATTGACGGTGGAGATTTTGATTATCTCGGTTTCAGTCACAAGAGCCTTTTTACAAAGGTTTCTCTCAAAACGCGGGTCTTATCCTATACCAAAAAGCAGCTTTGGAGATTCATACAGTCTCGACCACATTGGTGATCTTATGTTAGTAATGATATAAAATATAAAATATAAAATATATAAAAAAACTAGCCACTTTTGAGTAGAATATGACATACATTTACATCCCAAAAAAATGTTTTTTAAAAAAATTACACAGTAATATTTATATATATTATCAATACCCGTTATCATAAATAAACTAATAGAAAGTTAGAAAACACATATGTTTCAATTTTAAGCGTTTTATGTATATTTCTATTTATTACTTAAGCGTTTACTGAAACACAGTGCTTATGCCGACCGACCCATATATGGGTCATAAATTTACCAGCTTTTCTACTAGTGAAATTTTTTTTTTATATTTTTCCAAAGATACTGGGATCATAACAAACCATATATCCAAAAATCGTCTCTTTCTAAGATAAAAATAGTTTCAGGCATATCTGGGTTAAATTCTCTGCCAATGTCAGCAATGTTAAATGTGCACTTATGCTGTGTGTTGACTAATACTGTACTGCATCAGTCAACATAACTGAGCTTAATGGCATTGTATATTTAAAAAAGACTGCAAATTAATATAGTGTCATTAAACATTTTAATTTTAAGGTTTCTTAGAAGTAATAAATAGCAAAACTAGCAGTCTCACAATAAATGAATTTATCACCTAATGAAGTGCTGCCTTGTAGGACAGTACATTTGCTTAAAATTACCATCTACTTAGACTTTAACCCTTTTCTGTAAAGACTATAATAAAAAAGTGTAACATTGGTTGATTGGTATATTTAACTGACTCCAAAAAAGGAGGGAACTCTACAAAAAATATATATATTGTATTCTTCTCAAATATTTTGTTGTATTTGTTGTTAGTTAATGAATACTTAAATTCTTTGAATACTGTAGGTTTATAATGATAATTTGCTGGCACCGACTCCAAAAATAACAATTAGTATTAATGTAGTAAAAGCATAGAATAGACAAAAAAAAATATTTTTAACTTTTAGTGGTGCTTACAGTTGTAGAGTAATTATTGGTCATTTTTTTTTGTGAATATTTTTTTTTATTTCTTGCTTTTTAGTGCGTTATTTTGCAACTACTTTTTTGAAGAATTTTTTATTTTCATTTATTATTTTATAAAGGACAAGTTTGTTGTGATATTATTATATATTTGTAGAGAATTCCTACTGACTAAAATTTTTTTATTCTTATTAATTTTTAGATCGGCAGTTCTTTATATGACGCTGAAGGAGCAAAAATTGTTGGTAAACTTTTGGAAAAAGCTGCTAAAAATAATGTCAAGGTTCACCTCCCAGTTGATTTTGTAACTGCCGACAAATTTGATGAAAATGCCACGGTAAGAATTATATTAATAATTTTATTGACAATATTATCATTATTTAAAAATATGTTTAGTTATTTATTAATTTTTACAGTGATGCTAAGGTTTAGAAAATTTTTCAGTGATTCATCATTCCTTATGACTAGATGCCACCTTAAAGTTCTTCATTTCAAAATTACATTCTTTATTTACATATCACAAGTTGACACATAATATATATTTATTTGTTGTTATATATTACATAAAATTCTTATAAAATTATAACAGAGGTCAGCCATCTCATTAAAAAACTACTAGATGGCGCTGTAGCGCGTAGAAACACGCTATCGTATTGTTTTTGCGGGAGTACGTAAGGACAAGTTTAGTTTTGCAATGTAAGGTTAAAACAATATGGTAACAAACACACACACAAAGTATTATGATAATATAATTAGGATAAGGCCACCGATTAAAATATTTGTTTCGTTTTATAAAGGCGTTAAGATATTTTGCTTAAACATTTTAATACTAAGATCTTCAAACTTTTGTTGTGAACATTTAATATTCTTATCATAGGTTGGCAGCGCCACCGTCGAGTCTGGCATTCCAGATGGCTGGCTGGGTCTTGATGTTGGACCTAAATCTCAGGAACTGTTTGCAGAACCTATTGCCAGAGCTAAAGTTATTGTATGGAATGGGTAAATACTTCGATCCTTCTTATTCAACTTATTAGGTTTTGTCCAAAAAGGAAATTAGTAAAAAATTCGGTAACACTACCGCTTATTACAAATTAAAATTGTTTTATAGTTAGTTCTGATGTAATTGTCTTGTTATATCACACACTTAACGTTTAACTTAGCGTTTAAATAACCAATCCTCTGTAAGAGATAGGCCTACCTTAGTTTAATTTCTAGGCAACAATTTTTAATTCCTGTAATTTCATATCTATACAACAAAACTATAGTAACCCTAACTGTGACCAGGGGCAGGTTAGGTAAAACGGCTGTATATTAGACGATTAACCGCGTGTTGTGTGCTTAGCAGAGTCATTGCTTATGCTGCTCCTAAAAAAATACCTAAGGCGCCCGAATTTTTGTCTTATCCAGTCTGCTACATGATACTTATACTTCATCACCAATGATTCTTACTAATAAGTGTATAAAAATGAACTAGACTACATATAAACTTTCAACCTTACCCTGTTTGTAATAGTGGTCATGTCGCGGATTAGATCGGACAAAATACTAGATTTAAAAATCTAAAAATCCCACGTTTTTCAGTGACCAAAAAAGAATAAAATAACCCGGTGGAGCCAAGCGAGGGGCCACTCAAAACGTGGGGCGCCCCCACTGGGATTTTTAGATTTTGAAATCTAGTATTATTATTTTATTCTTTTTAATTATTAACTCAACGAAGTAACCATGAGTTACGCAACAATCGGATAAGCCCCATACAAAAGTGAAAGTTGCCGAAAGTTGACCTGAAAGTGCACCTAGAAAGTTGAAAGTTGTTTAAGTGTGCATTGTCATCGAGTTCTGAGCTACCCTGAAATTTCAACTCGCTAGGTGGTCGGGAAGTGCCTCAAAATTGAGATACAAGATTCCAACCGGACAGACAAGACGACAGACAAGCAAACAGCGACCTAAGAAAAACGTGGGAAAAAGTCCCGTTCGTTTGCCTAGGCCTTAATAATACAAGAGCGCGACAAAAGATAGATAAACTGACATACCCTATATGACTAGCTATTGTCAAATGTGTAAGGTTCAATTTTGGTTAACAGGCCTGCTGGTGTGTTTGAGTTTGAAAAGTTTGCTGGTGGCACCAAAGCGCTAATGGCTGGTGTAGTGAAAGCAACTGCCAATGGCGCAATCACCATCATTGGTAAGTTTAGCCCGGTTAACTTGAAACACATGGGTTTGAATCTCTCCTGACGAGAATTTTACAACATAATATTTTTGTGTTAACAGTTTTTCGCACATATAATCCTAAATGTTAAAAATAACAATTCAACAATGATCTAATATTGTTTGATAAACCTGCATCTGACTACATTCGAATCAACGATTCTATTCAATTGTCTGCAAACCGAGCTCGAGCTTTTCACTTTCTTTTTTAAATAGACATGAACAAAGAAAGTCGGTTTTCGCTCTGCCTTCTTACATAGATACTCAATAACAAATATTCCAAAAACAGGTGGAGGTGATACAGCCACGTGTTGCGCGAAGTGGGGAACGGAGGATAAAGTTTCTCACGTCTCTACTGGTGGAGGCGCTTCACTGGAACTGCTCGAGGGTGAGTTAACACGTTAATATTCATATACAGGGTCTTAAAAAAAGGCTTAGCGAAAAATATATGTAGTATTTAAATGCTTAGATAACAAAAATATTAAGTTTTTCAAGAAATCTTGGTTGAGAATTCTGGTGCCTCGAGAAATAAAAAAGGTCCAGAGACCAAAAACTCTATCCAAAAGTCTTCTAATCCTGGTAAGGTCATAAGTTTTGTGTGTTGAGCAGCATAAGCATTTATATCCAAATTGATGTCGTCTATAGTTGTTTATGAAATGCATCCGTTATTTAATACAAGCTGCTTAGCTTGTAACTAAACCATATGTTGTGAATTGTACGCATTTTTTATTATTGAACTATCGAACCTACATACTCTCGCTATCCGGGCAAGTGCTCTTAAAATTGAGCTGTGTGTTGTGAGTTTAAGTCCCATTTGACATGTGAGACAAGTTTAATTTTTTCGTGTTAAATATTCTTTAGATATCAAACTTTCAGTTAAGTCCCTACATAATACTAAAATAATTTAAAAAGAATATCAAATAATGGTAAGTGATAAACTGGGATTCATCGCAAGAAATCCTGCGATGAAGGAAAATTGAAATTTGTTTGTCAATTGTTGTTTTGAATTACCTTTATCAATAAAAATGGCTTAAAGCGTCCCATCAATCCAAGGAATTTAATTTACGAGGAATCAGTAAATTTTCTTTCTGGTTTCAATAATTGGCGGAACCTTTACATTTTATTTAACATAAATTAAAACAAAGAAGAACTAATTTAAAAAAGGAAAGTAGCTTCATTTTTACTCATTACTCACCATAAATTAGACTGTCGTAGATAAAGTAGCAGTCGTAGCAAAATAATTTCAGCTGTTTTACAGTCCATATTTATACGTATTTTATTCCAAAGCATACACGATACAAAAGTTATCATAGAATTCGTTATGATCACGTGTTGCACCAGATACTGGTACTTATACTAAAACGAGCAAAGACATTTATTTAGCAATGCTATGTCCAATTTCAAATGTGGGTTATATAATTAAAAAGTCTTAAATATTATGTATAGTTATAACAGCAGCAGTAGGGGAAACAGTTAACTCTTAAATTTATTTATAGTCAAAGGTGATAAGTCAACTCAAAATTAAATTGTGTACACTTTGATTTGAAAACAGCGTAACAGAGGAGATTAACGTCTTTCTTAAGATAAATATACAATGTGCCCCGTCACCAGTGTCGGAGCCTTTAATGGTGTGAAATATGGCATTTTTTATCGACAAATTTCCCCTCAAATTTTGTTTTTCTCTTTAGCCAATAATTAAAAAATAAAAAAAAGAATCTATTTGTTTTTCTTTAATTATTTTTTCTATTTTTTATTCCATGACAATTGAAACGTGACGGCTGTGTAACTGTTGTCTACATGTTTAGCTATCAAATGACACCTTTTTAATGTTGATAGGACATTTACATGAGTAGTGGTGGTCGAATTAGTATGAGAGCCACTGTCTTGGTGGTTACCAAAACAAAAGAAAATAAAATGGCGGCCGTAAGAGAAAAACAAAATTTGAGGGGTAATTTGTCGATAAAAAATGCCATATTTGCCATTAAAGGCTCCGACACTGGTGACGGGACACATTGTATATAAAAAATATGATGAGTAAAATTTAGTGATTGAATGACAGCGTTACATATCTTGTGCGCAATCTATCGCGCGCACTTTTCACTTTTATTTTGAAGTTTTGTTTTATTATTTTCTGTGCCTGTTCCAAGACAATCGTTCTTAAGGAGTAAACTCCAGTCGTACGTAGGAGCTGACACACACTTTTACTTTTTAAAAAGATACTAGGATCGGAAAACTTTTCGGTGATAATGATAAAATAATACAAAAGTTGTGAAAAAAAAGTTTTATATCCATTATTTTTAAGAGTTATTTTGAAATATTTCTATGTAATATAACTAATACATTTTTATAGTAATTATCTGTGGCAGATATTCTTATCTATTTTCGACTTATTCTTCAACAAATACACTTCAATATACATTAAAAAAATTTCGACATTTTCTGTTAGATTGATGTATCCGTACCTACAGTTTCAAATATAAAACAAACTACTAACACCAGGCTAGGCCTAGGTCAGTAATCCCATCAATTTGTATAGAACACATAAAAGTATGGGTATATAAGACTCTTTGCAGACTTTAATTAGAGTAAAAAAATGCAAGTTATAGTTTTGTATTTTCCAACTGCGTTCAAATAGGTATATTAGTGGAGTAGTATTAGCTACTCCATAATTATTTAAGCTTAATGATTTAATGGGTTTTCATTACACTATTGTTTAAAATGCCATATCGATGTACCTACAACATAATTATCAGTTGAGGCCAACGATATTATACTTACTAACTGTATCGTAATTGGTATATTTTAGAAGTATTAAATTAATAGCTGTGTCGTGTATATTTTAGAACGATAAGGCAGCGTTTTCCCTCGACTAAGACTGCACTCATCGTCATCACCTCAGCCGAAAGATTTGTACTAGTAGACAGAGGGTTTCCCTAAAAATGGAGTGTTTTGCTATTATCTCTACGCCTGGCAGGCGGGTTGGAGATCGAAGCATAAAGACCATAACTCAGAAAAGTCTGTTGTTCATCTTGTGAGCTACGGAAAGTATAAGGAGATTGTCTTCAGTATTACAGGCACAGATTTTGATTCCCTTAAACACTTCTTAAACTATTTTATAGTAAGTGTAATATTTTAAGTATTTAAGCGGATTTCGTCGAGTTTGTTGATATATAAGGTTTGTTTTTTATTTAGTGCTGCTTGTCAGTCAGCACTGGCCACCAGATATGCTACCAGCTCGAATAATAGCGTAATGTTCGGTTCATAGGTATAAATCAAAAGTTAAATTTGTCCGGAAAAGGAATACACTTCATAACTCTCTGTTTCTGTATGCGATGGTTGATAAAACGTTTGGCGTGAACGCGGCGTTAATATTCGTCAACATTTAATTTAATATCTTTTTTTCCAGGTAAAGTACTTCCCGGTGTTGCGGCCCTGTCCGATGCATAAATTAATATATAAGCATAATAATATAAATATTTATAATTAATATTAAATGCACGGGGTTTGTAAAACCGAAATTATTGGCTTCTATCAAAAATATTAGAAGTCGCAAAGATCAGTCAATACTATAATAAAACTAATAATAATTGTTATAATAAAGACAGTATAATTGTAATCATAATATATAGCTGAATTATATAGACATTATTTTTAAAATTATTAGAAAGATCTTGTGTATCAAATGTAGATGGAGATGGATATGACACCTAATTTATTATTGCGTGTATTATAATAAATGTTGATTCAAAAGAACTAGTATTTTTGATACCTATTTTTTTTATGAAAACCTATTATTCATCTTAAATAAAAAAAGAACTATCACATTTACAGCAACAAAAACAAATTAAGTTAACCATAAAAATGAGCAATATTACAACAACCTGTGTTATTCTGCCGCTCAAAACTATCAAAAAAGGATATCGCTAATCTATTGCACATAGTTTTCAAAGTTCCGTGTATACTCATGGTCTCACGGGACTAGAAGGATGATTAGAAAAGCAATGGCTGCACGTTGGGCGCCAATCCACGTTTATAGGTAGTCAAAGTAAGAAGTTATTTATTAATTTTTATTGCTGCCCGCTACACATTGTGATTACTCATTTAGAGTTTAAAGTTAATCCTTAACAAAATAAGTTCCAAAATTGAATTTTAACCGTACCTTTATTATAATGGACTCGCCATATTAGGTATGAGTTGACACTTATAAAGTGTAACAGTTTGTTGTTGCCCTTATATAGTTTGAGCGATCTGCCCTTTTTCATAATAAATGACCTTATTAGTGTTCACCTTTTCTTGTTAATATTAAAATGTGCCGTGGAAGGTACTTGACCTTAGCAAGTAAACAAGTTAGTCTCATGAACAAGCATTGTTGTAATATAAACTTTAAGGCTTTGATTTTAAAGCGATATTACTTTAAGATTCTTTACGCATGAGTACTCAAAGATAGAAAAGTCCACTATCGATCTGCCTTGTGCGCAGGCGTCATATACATTGAATATCTGTGCCAATTCCAAAAACCATTGCGACACGATAAATGTATATAAATCTAAAGGTGCACTGTAACGTATGCAGCCTGATCATTCAGGTTCAATGGGAGCTTGAATCGATGTGTAGCGTCATTATGCATGATTAATTTCTAATCGATTAGCCAGTTGGCAGCTGTTGATCGCACCCTCTCAATACGGAGCCTTTCTTGTCCTATAACATGTACGAACTTTGGTCCAATTGGACGTAGGCCGCGCATGCTCAGTATAGTTTGTGTGTGGTTTATCAAAATGATAAAACCTGTGTGTCAGTGATGTAAGGCCGTGCTCCACGCCGCCGGTGACCCGGCGAGCGTATAAAATGACTTAGCACCCCCTAAGCCCCGATTTATAACATATACGACTTATAATAGGATTATACGAAAAGTTGGTGGTTTTAATGTCAATTGTTGTTGTGTTTATCGATTATAAGTAGTGGTTTATCGTTGTTTTAGACGTATCTACGTTAGCAGGTGAGTTCGAGCATATGATGAGTATGCTTTTGTTTTTATGTTAAGGACGTTCTTACTATTCATTTTAGTATTATATTTATTACTTACTCGTACTTTAATATTAAGTACTAGATGAATTTAATTTCCTTCATGAATAGATAAACATATATCTTAATTCCTTGACTATGTTTTTGTTTTGTTTTGCGCCTAATATATGATATATGTTGTAATTTTTTTATTCATTTGTATTTTTATAATATTAGTTGATGCCTACAACTTATTCTGATTGAAATTTGTTGATTGGCCTTCTTTCTCTTCAATTGTGTCGTGGCGATTCGATTTTATTACGCACCAGTTATCACTTAAATATTTTTAATGAAACATTAATGATAGTTAAATATTCTGTATTTTTTAAAAATGCCTACATCTATTACTTAAATTTCTACCTTTAGAATCACACTTTATAATAATATAATATAATTATATTAGACAATATTTAAGACATTGTTCTGAACCCAAGTTAAGATGCTGAAGCACTTGTGTTACGGAATTCAAGAACATTAGTACACAACACCCAGACACTAGTCACTCTACCGCAAGCAGCGAATTTATAATCATCCTTTAAATGACTATAATTATATTACCTTGACATCCAATAATAATGAAACAAAGTCTTACTTTATAGGAGAAAACCGCGGGGGCTTCAGTTCTGTAATTTAACATAAATAGATATGCAATTTTTCTTTAATTATTTACTTGCTAAATGTATATATAATCTGGTTTCTTTCTAAATATTAAATTTGAATAAATAAAACCCATGTTTAAAATCTGTTCTGAAAAATAAACTTATAATTTGGACAAACGTCGTAGTCGAATAATAACCGAATAAATATACTGGAAGTCTTTTTAAATCTGGATTTTTTAAACAATTTGAATTTAAAACTTAACAAGTTTATAATCAATAGATTATCAATTAGTGAGTGAATAGACATGAAATTCAGGTTTTTTTTATGTTTTTACTACCGAAGTTCCCGCGGGAACGTCTACTTCACTTATCATTACTGCGTCATCGAAGCGTGGCCGGGTTTGATATTCAATTGTTTATCATATTTTTCAACGAATCCACAAGCACATCATTGACTTATTTTGTATCATATCTATTTGTCTCTAGCAAATAGTAAATGCAACAAGCTTATTTCGACAAGTCACAGAAAACTACAATCAAAAAACGTTTCCTTTTGGTATGGTTGTTTCTCTCGTTATTTCGGGTCGGCGGCATGATTTCTATTTTATTATTGTATTATTATTAAAATGTGACCATAACAGATTTAAGTAGCAATACTCTGGACAAAATTTTACATAAATATATTTCATGTTAATGTGAAACTAACAGAGTTTCTAGACATTTCTCTCTCAGAAATTGTATTTTGTCTCAGTAGTTATCGATTCGAATTACATCGCACTCCCTAACTGAATTGGTTACACGGAGCGAAACGGAATCATCCCTTGTCGCCTCACAAGTCAATCATTCGAACCGGAGTTTCCAATTACGAATTGATTAGTTGCGGATCTACGATTTCGGTTCTGGGTTCGATAAGGAAGTTTTGTATTGTTTTGTAGTACCTATGCATTAGTTTTTGAGCCATAATCGTCAAATAAAAAGTTTACTTCATTCAATATTAAATTTGATTTTGATATTTATTACTCAGTTCCTTAAGAGGGATTGGACCCCCTTAAGCATTTCTCTATTTATTCTTAAATAATAAACGCACATAGAAAATTTAATAAAAGACAATTAATGAGCTTCTCCCTGCTTCGGAAGGCACGATACACACACACACACACACAACCGATAATCGGCCTGATCATGTTGCTTACTGATGTTATTTGCGAAAAAGCCTAAGCCTTTGATCCCTTCTTAATAAGTAGTCGTCTGAATCAAACAATACGCACTGGGCCCACGTGGTACGTTGTAGCTAATTCTGCTGAAAGATTGGGTTAGCAGATTTAGGCAACAACTATGCCTCTGCAGTGGAAACATAATACTTAAGCTGTTGTTGAAGAAAATTTAAATAATATGTAGACTAGTTTAATTTATTGACTTGGTGCTGGCTGAATACAGAAATATGAGTTTTTAAAGTTATTTCTAAAACGGATGCTACTTTATATTATCCAATGTAAATTATGCAGTGTAATCTAATTTGATCCTGAGAACGCCTGTCGTGTAAACGAACCTAATATTTGATGAATATTAACTACTTCTTTCGACTGAGCTGATGATTACATGAATAGTAGTCTCCAAAAAAGCTGGCAACTTCTTAATTTTCGATGCAAAATAAGTTTTTCTATTATACAATTAAGAATCTTGTTTGCTCTCTATTTGAGTTGTCACGGACAGACCATAGTAAGGTTCCACTTAGCATAATCCATTGTTTCGAGATTTAATCCAAATCCTTGCTATCCCGTCTCAGTAGTTTCCAAATGTACTCAACGCACTACTGAAACAGATATTTCAATCATGGTATCATGTCATGTTCTATGACTCAAAATTATTCTATGTAGTACTTTCCAGTAACAACAGGTACATATAATATTTGATGAATAATTAACTACGATAGGCACTAATAATAGTAACATCCTTATCAATTTTATCCTTACTGCCTTTAACGACGCATTTTGGAAATGTTTCAGTGAGGAGTGTTTGGAAATGCAATACAGCAATATAAGTATCATGACGATCCATAATATTATTTCATCCGACTGGCACACGCGAATTCTCTCGCTTTGTCTACTCTCAAAATTTCAAGTTTCTATTCGATTATATTAGATTTTAATCTTCGATCATGATCGAGGATTTTAATGATTGATTTTGCAAAAAAGTATAAACGCTAGAACTTGATATTATATTATATAATAACATTATCTCAAAATAAAGACGACCACTGCTAAATGGAGGCTAGTGTAATAAACACAGAAGGGAACAGAATCTATGGCATACCACAGTTACCTGTATAGGTAATTCTGATGTAAATTTATTATGTAAAATCGGAACTCACGTGCTCTTCCCATTGTTACGATTTTGCATGAAACCACGTTTACGATATCGTTAGGTACTGGACATTCCATTTAGTTGTTTATTATTATTATTTATTGGTACAGATAACCTTGAGCAGGGCAAATCGTACTCTACGACGGACACGCAGTTTTTTTTAGTAAAAAAACTGCGTGTCCTTCGTAGAGCACGTTGTAGTCAACGTGCGTTAAATTGTATGTCATCATAATTGGCGGTTTAATTGTATAAAAATTAAATCGTTTACATTATATTAATTCATGTTCATTATAGTGTTGCCAATCGATAATTAATCGATAGTCTATCTATAGGGGATTAATAGCAAGACTATCGATCGCAGTATCAATACTATCGCTATTATCGATATTAGCGATAGCTCAAAGCGTGTCAATACTATTATAGGAGTGCAATACTATCGATAGTATTGTTGCCCGTAAATACCAAACCGTTGATAGTATCGATACTATCTATGTTCTTGGTAACAATACTATCGATAGCATCGACGGTATCGAGACTATCGTTGTTTTATACTATCGATAATTTGTCAATTTGAAATAGTATTGCTCACAATTTTAAGGTATAGCAGTCAACAATAAAGATATAAGAATAAATAATTTCAAATGATTCGTTCCAATTTACGTGAGCACAAATCGTTAATAATTTAAACAGGTTTCCCTTTCATTACATACATGTTAAAATGTACCCAATACTATTGCAAATTTGAAGACTTGATAATCTAAAACAATGGATAGTCTCGATACTATCGATAGTAAAATAAATAAATAAATAAATAAATATTTCTTACATTCACACCAATTAGCCTAGCCCAAAGTAAGCACTGTAAGGCTTGTGTTATGGATACTAGGGTAACGGATAGACATACATATATGATACATAAATATGTAATATTCATTGAAATATATAAAAACACCCATGACTCAGGTACAAATGCTCGTATTCATCACACAAACATCTGTCCCTTCCGGGATTCGAACCCAGGACCGTCGGTGCGAAAGGCAGGATCGCTACCGTTGCACCAAACGGTCGTCAAAGATAGTATTGTTACCAAGAACATAGATAGTATCGATACTATCAATAGTTTGTAATGTATTCCCGGGCAACAATACTATCGATAGTATTGCACGTTTTCAATAGTATTGACATGTTTTGAGCTATCGATACTATCGACTCTATCGATAGGTCTATTGATGGAACGTTATATTTCAGATGAAAAAAATCGATAAATATACTATCGATAGTCTGGCAACACTAGTACATTATCCTTATAGCTACGTTAAGGGCAGGTCATTTTACACCCAATAGACAAATATTAGCCGTGTGGTGTCCCGCGGAGTAGAATTGCCAACCCTTTTCCCTTTAGGGTGTGTCGTAAAAGGCGAATAATACTGGAGGTAATCATACCTTTCGTAGACAACAAAATTTATGATAGCAAGTCTTGAAGAAAAAATAGTACTTACGTGGTTAGCAGCCCTAAATTATGACAAGCCAGAATTATTTTTACAGGCAATAAAATCAAAATACTATATTTAAGATATTTAGTTTTTAAGTTTTCTACTTCTAACTAAATTTGTTATCATGGAAAAGCGGAGTCACCTACAATAGCCTATGCCTGTACATTATTTGCTTAAAAGGAGACTCCGGCCAATAATTTATGCAATTCAAAAATATTGATAAATTAATATATTAATATTATACTACCATCCAGCAGTAAGCTTCTTTCGACTGAGCTGATGATTACATAAATAGTAGTCTCCAAAAAAGCTGGCAACTTCTTAATTTTCGATGCAAAATAAGTTTTTCTATTATACAATTAAGAATCTTGTTTGCTCTCTATTCTGCCGTCATACGCAAAAAAGACGCATCTAACATTTTTTTCCATATTGAGTTATCTACATATTCGGAACATAGAAAAAAAGGCGAATCTACTAGTATTTTTAAATTTTACTAAAACGAAATGCAACTCCTTAAAGCTTACCTTCGAATAGGACGCATCTACGATATACTCTTGATATTACTAATTAGAAAGACATTTCTTATCTGTAGTAAGTTAAAAAGACACAATTAAGTAGAAGCGACTTATTTATTTAATAATTATTTAATTGGCCATACAATGAAATGACGCTTCTGAATGATCATAAGAAGAAAAGACTATTCTGCACACTAATGCCCTTTCAACTTCATAATATAACTATTAAATCAGGCGCAAGTGGCAGTAGCGTCTATTCTACTTAGTATTGTTTGGTATGAGGGGTGAAGTGGGGATCGCGGTAGAATATCATTTCAATCAGTTGCGCCCAGGCACTCGAGAGTGAACAGACGCGCGCGCGGCTCTCGCGGCGAATACGTTACGTTAATATGGTAAGTAATTCCTCTAATTATGTTTATATTCAAATTTGAACATTTACACGAGTAATTTTACGATTCATTATTACCACTAATAACGTACTTTTTGCATTAACCCGTAACGCCTACCTACGTAATATTATTATTATTTTATCCGCTGGTTAGATATCACTTTATATAAATTTATGATTTTGTTACAGTCTGACAGAACAAGACTTAATCGGTGCTCAAAAATAATGTCTATGGTCGTTCCCTCAACCAGTTCATGTTCTTCCCATAAATCGAATACTAACGATGAGGTACCCTTGTTTACAACTATAAATGAAAACAACGAGGATCTTCATAACTTTTCTGACCTGGACATTGATTCGGATAATTCAATTTTTGATAAAGATTATGTACCTTCAAATTTAGAGCCTGAAAGATACCCAGAAGAATCTGATAGCTTTGTGAACACCATCCCTAACTCACAGCCGATTAATGTTACTGTTACTGAGTCACCTGAAGTCTCAGACTTCGAAAACACAGCACAGAATCTAACAAAAAAAGGGACAGACAGAAAACGTAAGAAGTATAACGAATCACTAGCACAGAGAAAAGAAATGAAAAAACTGACAGATATAGAAACTAAATATAAATTGAAACCAGGATGTAAAATTGATGAATGTAAGAAAAAATGCCATACCTATTTTACAGAAGAAGAACGAAAAAGTCTAAATAGTCACTTTAGAAACCTGTCTTGGAAAGAACAACAATATTTCATAATAAATAATACTTCTAAGGAACAGCCAAAGAGAAATACCGTTAAGGAGAATCGGAAACTGACAAGAAATCTAACGGTATCATATTTTCTGACAAACGAAGCTGGAACAAAAGTGAATATTTGTAAAGTATTTTTTTTAGAAACGCTGGGCTATAATCGTAAGAATGACAAATCTGTTAGAACCGCCTTAAACACCACCACATATACCATTCCAGTGGACAGACGAGGAACCAATCCTAATCCAAAGAAGTTGAATGAAGACCGTATTATAGATCATATAAATTCCTTCAATCCTTCAATATCTCACTATAGAAGAGAGCAAGCGCCAAATCGAAAATATCTTCCGTCCGACCTAACAGTGACCAGTATGTATCAAGACTTTTGCGAACAACAAAATAATAATCTTCCTGTTAGTGAACAAGTTTCTTACGACGCGTACAGAAAGATTTTAAAGAAGTTAAACATATGTTTTACAAAGCTTGGTCATGAAAGTTGTGAGTCGTGTGAAAAGTATTTTATTCACAATCCGGAGTATAAGGAGAAAAGACATAGAAACTGTCAAGAATGCAGAGACTATGAACAACACCGGTACAATTATACATCAGCTAGACAAGCATACAAAAGTGATGTTGAAGCACAGAATAACGCAAACATTAACACAGGTACTGCCTATTTTGCCGCTGATTTGGAAAAAGTTATAATGCTCCCACGTCTTGAAGAATTCAAAACTGTAATGTTTTGCCCGAGAATTATTGTCTTTAACGAAAGTTTTTCACCAATAGGTGACAAAAAAAATAACGCTACTTCTCAAACGTATGCATATGGCACGAAGCAATCGCTGGCCGTAAAGTGAGTGACATAACAAGCTGTTTCAGAGCTTTCTTGCAGGCAAATAGGGACTTAAAACATGTAGTCATCTGGTTGGACAATTGTGCAGGCCAAAATAAAAACTGGACTTTGTTTTCTTATTTGCTGCATGTTGTCAACTCGATTGAAGTTAATTTTGAAACCATTAAATTTAAATACTTACAAGTAGGCCACACCCATATGGCTGCAGACGAGTTTCACCATCAAGTGGAGCTCTCCATGAAAAAAATGAAACACATCTACGATTTCGAGGACTTTCATCGAGCAATAACGAAAACTAGAACAAATATTACGGTGAAAGTGATGAACGTGGATGATTTTTGTCACTTTGAAGACTGTTCGTCAGTGTACAAACTACAAAATTCTTCTCCTCGGGCCTATTTAGCTAACATGCGCGAAGTAACATTTACCAGGGGCTCTCACGTCATTCGTTATAAAACTGACTTTCAGAGTGAAGAAGAATTCTCACTTGACTTCTTGAAATTAAAAAATATTAAATCTGGTATACCAGCTCCAAAACCAGTAAATGTATATAAAGGCATTACTCAAGAGCGCAAGTCAATGATCATACAAAAATTGACGCCCTTAATGCCAAATAATAGAAAATTATTTTGGCATAATCTGCCAACTAGTAAAAATAGTATTGATCTCACTCGAGATTATGAAGAAGACTGATTTATTGTTGTTAAAATAGTTACATAAGTATGATAGATGATTATAAAGACTCACTGATTTATTATTGTTAAAAGAAAATACTTATTTGAAATGTTAGAATCTGATCTTTTTTAACTAAGCTTAATTGTTATAGCAATTGTTAATTAATTATTATAATGATGTTTATGGAAGGAACATTTTAAGTTTAGATAATTCATTTGTAGGCAATACCAAAATATGAAAAATTTGTATCCAATGTTTGATACCTATTTCGTTATTTAATCACTTCTAGGTCCTTTTTTGCCTACACGTTCTTGAATTGTAAAGCAGTCTGTGCATTAGGACTATCAAAATTTAATTTAGTGTTACATTTCGGATTAGGTTATGATGAATAAAAAATACCTTATTTTCAATTTATATCATTACTGCGGAAACTGTGCTGTGATTATGGTTCGTAACTAGAATTAGTATAAGCTTTGATAATACTTTTTTTTGTTGATAAACTTTATTTTTGTAATGTGAAAACGTTAGAATTAAGTTTTCTGATAAAGAAGTTTGTAACTTTAATAGTTATTTTATTACTAAAAAATACATAAATTGATCTCATAAGTTGCGTTTTATTTCGTAAAAGATAACTATCGAATCAGAATACTATTAAGAGGTTTTAAGTTTGCTGAGGTTCTCAAATAAAACTGAAATTAGTAGAGTAAATCCCTGGCGTATCTGAAAATATTTTTCAATTTCACATATTTATACTAAGTAGAAAAGCAGCTAGTTGTTAAAAACGTCATTTTAATTTAGTTAACTACAAATTGAACTCACGTTTCACTAAATAGGAAAGACGCTTCATAAACTACTAAGTTAAAAAAACGTATCTAACCAGTCTTTTTGTTGTAGTTTTACGTCTTTTCTTGTTATTTTTTTAGTAAGAAGAAAAATAAAATACATTTTTTTTAGTATATAATATTGGTAAATATATATTTTGTACATATATGAAATAGCTTGAACTTTAATACACACTCTTGCATTAAAAAACTGTGACATTGTTTATTTTCCTTCACACAGCGAATTTTTTAGGTTTAACATCACATAATTTTTTTTTTCTGCATTTCGATATTTATGTAGAAACGTTTTTCTTCCGTATGACGGCAGTATTTGAGTTGTCACGGACAGAACATAGTAAGGTTCTACTTAGCATAATCCATTGTTTCGAGATTTAATCCAAATCCTTGCTATCCCGTCTCAGTAGTTTCCAAATGTACTCAACGCACTACTGAAACAGATATTTCAATCATGGTATCATGTCATGTTCTATGACTCAAAATCATTCTATGTAGTACTTTCCAGTAACAACCTGTACATGCTAACCAAAGCGTTTAAGAAAAGTTTAAAATTACGGGACGTAACCCTTTTATTTTCGTAGGCCCACATTCCAAGTGGTCCTGCGTTGTTGCGGTGCTAGTCGGTATTTGCATATTTTTTATTTTTTTATTACAGAAATTTAATTTAATTAGCAAAATGCAAAGCTATTTCATGAGAAACTAAAGTCGCATTGGCGAAATGCGTGGTGTTAGGATAAATTTACACAAATACGCTCTGCTTTACTCTTAAATAGGTTCAAGTACTAACCTTCATAATACTAGCTAAGGGCATTATTCAGTGTTGTAAGAAAAATCACTTTGTGCTTACGTTCCCATATGCTTGTTTATACACTCGGCGTCAAAAAAATCGCACCTCTAAGAAAATCACGTTCAAATGGCATTAACTCTGGATATGCACATGCAGTCGTATTAATTATAATTTTATTTAAAAGGTTACTTAATTAACTTAATAAAAAAACATTATTTTTCATTATCAAATAAAACCTAAAGCAACAAATAAAGGGTCACAAAAATTCTAAGGAAATTTTGCTGCTCGGGAGAGTCGCGAGTTGCGCTAACTTTGTGGGTATAAAGAGGTCAACACGGGTTCAATGTGGGTCATTCGCTATTAAACCGTTGAAGGGGACACACGCACTGATTTTACTGAAGAAAGAACATCTGGAAAATGGACACTACAGCTGATGAGGCCGCTCAAGTGGTTGCACTACTGCAAGCAGGGGTGCGGCAGTGTGATGTCGCCCGGCAACTGAATCTGAGCCGTTTTTCGGTTCGTAGAGTCTACCAGCGCTTTTTAGAGACCGGTGGCTATATCCGGCGACATGGGTCCGGTAGACGTCGCTGCACTTCGGAAAGAGACGACCGGTTCGTTGTGTCGTACTCTTTGAGAAATCGCTTCTCAAACGCTGTTCAGCTGCAACAGGAGCTCCAGGCAGTTCGCAGACGCACCGTGAGTGTATCCACGGTTAGAAGAAGACTGAAGGAGAAGAACATAGCAGCCCGCAGAGCTGCTACAGGTCCAAAATTGACTGCAGCGCACCGACGAGCCCGCTTGCAGTTTGCTCGCGACCACGTCGATTGGACCATTGAGCAGTGGGGAGCTGTTCTCTTCTCAGACGAGACACGAGTGTGTCTTTTCTGCAACGACCGACGAAGAAGAGTATACCGGAGGCAGGGTGAACGTTTCGCTCAAGCCTGCATCCAGGAGACGGTGGAATATGGAGGCGGATCCTGCATGTTCTGGGGCGGTATGTCGGCTGCCGGCAAAACCGACCTGGTCTGCGTCTCCCGGACCGGAGGTGCTCGCGGACAAGGGTCGCTGACTGCGCGCCGCTATATCACAGAGATCCTGGATGTGCATGTGGTCCCTTTTGCCGAATCTTTTGGCGAGGGGTTCACATTAATGCACGACAACGCTCGCGCACACACTGCAGCCATCGTGAACGACTTCCTGCGGAGGTCCCAAATTCCTGTGATGCAGTGGCCAGCGAGAAGTCCTGATCTGAATCCGATAGAGCACCTCTGGGACCATCTTAAACGTAAGGTTCGATCTCGGGATCCGGCTCCTTCGACTCTAGAGGAACTCCAAACCGCGGTGATTGAAGAATGGGGTCTTATCCCTCAAGAAGAGCTCCTGAAGTTGGTGAGGTCTATGAGGGACCGTATGGAAGCCGTCATCAGGGCAAGGGGGGGTAACACTAGATTTTGAGTTAATTTTAAGACACTTTTTGTACATTTTTTTTGTAAATTATCGATTATTAATTAGGACTTAATTAAGATTTTTTATTATTTTTCAAATTTTTATGCTTTTTGTATAATTTTAATTAAAAAAAAGATTGCACTTAATTGTTGTTTGATGCTCCTTTTTGTTACCTTTCTAATGATACCTAACACTATCCTCTATATAAGGTTTAGGAATTTTTGAATAAGATTTTTATAAGGTGCGATTTTTTTGACGCCGAGTTTATTATAGTATAAGTAATGGCATATGCTTTTACCAATAAATTTATTATGAAATAGTTCAATTAAAATGTTATAATCTTAATATATATAAATTACGTGTCACGTTGTTTGTCCGCGATGGACTCCTAAACTACTTAACCGATTTTGATCAAACTTCGTAACTATCTATTATTTGATCTAACTTAAAAGATAGGATAGGTTTTATTTTCATTTATAACCAGCAACGCGTGGCTGGGTCAGCTAGTAGTCTATATTTTTAACGTCAAATTGCAAATCCGCTAAGAAATCAAACATTTCGAGTAGATTTATGTGTTATTGCCCTATATATTTTAATAAGTTTCATCTAATTTAATCTTACACAATATAATGGAACGCTCGCGGCTATTGAAAATAAACGGGACATCTTTTTGGGTCGTCTACTGTTGGTTTCTAGTTTGTTGCAAACTGCGCAGAATACATTTCTTGTGTTCGCTAGTTTGCGACTCCACTTTCTTTGTCACGTGGGAGAATAAAAGGAACACACCTTGATATTTCGTTCCTTTACGTTTGATACGCATTTCACTGTCAACCTTTTGTGAGTTCGCGTAAAACAACGTCGGCAGGCATTGTTTATGAAACTCATTGAATATCAAGTTGAAAAATAAACAGCACTAACTATAGAATTTAATGACAGATAGGCTAAAAACTACACAATTTACTACGCTATTATTTATTCTATTTTATGAAACATTGTTTTCTATTATTAGAATGCGTAAATATGATTCATGTTTTCGATAAACAGATTTCCAATAACTGCGTTAGACGGATTCTTGACTGAATTCGAAAGATTGATGATAGCCAACGTAATACACTCGACTGTTCGTGGTTTGTGTTTACTGTTTACAAATATGATTGACAGCAACTATATCGAATTGAACAAAAATGATCTTAAATTCTAGTACTGCCTAGTTCGACTAATAATCAGTGAAAAAAGCGAAATAACTGATAAAAAGCTGCGTATAACATCTTAAATATCTGGAAATTGTTTCGATTTGCCAATATTACATAAATTCTTATATAATCAGCAAATTGTATGTAGAAACCGTACGCAGAACTAAGTCACCACCCTTGGTCTATCCCGCTCTTTAAAGTCTTGGTCTGGGCTTTTTTTTTTGGGAGGACCTTTGGACACTTCGGTCGAACCGGCAGTAAAAGGTTGTTAAGTAGTAAGGGAAAAAATATTTTACTTACGAGTTACTCCTAAGAATATAATAGATATCAAGTTAATAAGTAAATAATTAAATAAAGAAGACGATGTATATATTAATAGAAAAAGATAATACAACAAGGCCTATAATAATCGATTTTAAGGAACTCAGTAGAACAGAAGACTGTTTTCTGTTATGTGCTTGAAACCGTCGTCACTAGCATGTCATATCTCTAGTATTCACAGCAGTACGTTTATGTACCTGCCAATATACCAGAAACATACTTAGATGTAAAATTTTTGCTAGAAAGTACGGTTGGTATTGATTTTCTGTCGAAAGTAAATACAGATGTACAGGTGTATAGGGAAATTGAAAACCCACTTCAATTAAATTTGGAAGTTTACATCAAAGCTCGAGTCTCTCTCGGGGTAACTCCTCGTCAAGTTTGATCCTAATTAATCATAAAAGAGCCTTGATATACGAAGTAGAAACAATTTTTTTTAATCTAGTACTTAAAATCTGATTAAATTGTATACTTATTCAGAGTACCCAAAAAGTGATTGTATGGAACATTTTCATACTTGTCACGTCATAATATAGTCTTTTAATTTTGCAATACACTCAGTTTTTCTGAATTTTAGCTATTTTTGGCCTGATCAAAATTATACTTTTAGAAATATAGATGCTTTCAGGGGTCTTTTTTAATCATTGTGTTGAAATAATATCAGGTAAGTAGCAATCGATTATGAAGTCGCATGAAATCAATTTTGGGTATATTTGCATCGTGTACTTTCGTATGTTATCTTCGATACTGCCAATATAATACGAAGTAAAGAATGTTACCCCTTTTACAAAGAAAATGTGGGAACTAGTGAAACATAAAAGATGGAATTAAAAACTTTAACGGCATAGCTTTATCTTAAAACATTAGGCCTTTCAAAATAACAAATATGTGTAACTGATCGCCTCCAAGGTGAATAGTTCAAACCACTGGCTTCAGACGAGTAATTGAATTTATAAAATTTCCGATATCGAATGAAAATTGGTAAAAAACTAGTGGTCAACGCGGGACGAGCTAATCAAAATAAGGCCCGAGCAATTCATCGTCGTTTTAGTACAAGTATGCTGCAAAGCTTTGCTGTCACGGTCAGTAGCAATTATGAAGTATCGCCTATTTGCTAGAGGTCCTTGGTTTAAATCGTGGTAGGGGCGTAGGTTTATGCGATGGGCACAAATATTTATGCCCGACTCTTAGTTGTTTTATATCCTTGATTAAAATACTAGCGGCCCGTCCCGGCTTCGCACGGGTAGACAAAATTCTTTAATTTTTTTCTATTATTAAATATTTTTCCGTTAGCGCCATCTAGCGTCCGGTAGACGAACTACTTGCGGTTAACGCGTTGCTATGGTAACGCGTATACAATGGAAAAAGAGCGGGAAAAAGAGCGGACAGACAAATAACAAATTTGTGATCTTAGATTATAGATTGATGGTACGAAATTTTGCTATTTATATTTTAGGAACTTGTTACCTAAGTATTATTGATGTATAATTGAATAGGATTATTGTATAAATATTTATTATCTATGGATTTAACTGCTAGATTTTTGTATTTAAAGCATTTCAAATATTCAATTGGTCTTTGATGTAATACACAACGTGAGCCCGAACCTCCCGCTTTCCGTGCGGCTGCTTTTTCAATTCACCTTTAGTCTGCCTTTTATAACTTGAATTTCGTTGATTTTACCCAATTATTTACATTTATTATAACGATTGACTACTTCAATACACCAACTGTTTAACTGTTTCCATCCATCTTCAAAAAATATTTAAAAAGGCATTAATCAAACTAGATTCTAAATTCAGTAGTTATATCAAAAAACGGAAATCCGTTTGTAAGTATTTTTTATAATTTTAAATAAAACATAATACATAAACCGTATTCCACCATATCCAAAATTTTGTTGTTGTTGTTTGCCGTTTGCTTTTCGATTTGATCGTCGTTTGTCCCACATTTCACAACCCATACCACTTTCCATAATACGTTTCCTGAATAAACTCTGCACACAAATTGGTATCCACAAACCAATTCATTTCTTCAATCATTCAATAAGTTTGAAAGATATTTGACATACTATTGCATTTCTTTTAGCGATTATCTTTAGTCGCTATGTCAACAGACGTCTATAAAAAAAGTCAACAAACCCCATTTAATTTGTTTTATTTCAAGCTTTTATTTAACTTGCCCTGTTAGTATATTTCTGTGTTCGAATGTTGGAAGCTAAATTAGAACCACTTCGTAACATTTGATTGGATTCATATTTGGTATACTTGAGTATCTTTTTGGTGACTTTGGTAATATGGTACCATGTAGCTGATCTGATGATGAAGTCGAAAGGTGGCCATAGAAACTCCTAAAGTAAAAAATAAAACCGATCGAGTTTAGGCTGATTAAAATTGTCTTGGCAAACACTCTGGTTCTATCTGTTATCTAAGTTTTGAAAATGGAAAAGGAAGGTAAACATAATAACTTCTGAAATACACAAGATAGACTCATCGTGTTTGGGCTCGTTTCATTATATTTCAAGGCCTGAAGATAGAGCTGGAAAGTAGCCAAAGAAACTCTGTTATAACAAGTTGCAAAAGTTTACGATCATTTGGGGTTGTAGAGATTGGTAAGATGGGCATCATTAGCAGTCGTTAGTCTGTCACCTTACAGCCAAACTTTTTTTAATTATTTTTTTAGTTTATACATCGTCATCAAGGGAGGCCCTGTGGTGAAAATACCTTAGGTAGGATGGTTTATAACCCTCACACTAACGATCTTTATAAAGTGTGGAAGAGCCCCTGATAATAAGTTTCTAGAAAACTTTGCGAAAGTTATAGTTAGCTACTAAGCCCATCGAACTCCTGAGAATTAAGTTGGAAGAGTTATTAGTTGCCTCCGATATCGTTACCCTTGTGTCGGTTATACCATCTGACAGGATCAAAAAGTAATCGACCTCGTACTAGTAATCAGCCACTTTCTACGATCACTTACCCTCGACGCATATTTATTTTATTTATTTGAACAGATTTACCAGCGACATACAATAATACATTACAATGAAAAGTTTATTTTGGGTGATACATGTAAAAAGCATGTCTTTATAGGCAAATACAACACTTCTAATTATTGTCGATTACAAAAGAGGTACCTACATAACATTTAAAAAACAATAATTTAATATTTTAAGTTTAACAAAGTTTACATTGAAATAAATTTAAATTGAAAATTTTCATGAATTTAAATAATACGATACATAATTCAACTATTAGAATTGAATTTTGCCAAACACTTTCTTTTCAATGCGTGATCGCAATTTTGAAAGATGTCTTTTCAATTATTGTAAGTCTGCATACACCGGTACAGCAGGGCGCACATACCCAGGTTAGTTCTACAGTGAGGAAAATCCAATGTCTGTTAAAGGGTGCCTTAGTATATGGTAGGGGATATATAATACGGAAAACGAATGCAATTTGAGATAAAGTGTTTTTGTGGGAAACCAAAGACTTCTTTTTTTATAGAGCACTGATGTCACCTAAAAAGGCACTACAAGAAGAAAGAGAGTTGTTCAGAAAATAAAACATCAACACGTTACTTACACTTTTATTTACTTACAAGAAAAATAACATTATTACTCGTTGGGGAAATTATCAGGAGCAATATCAATTAATCTATTTGTCCAAATGCCCCAAATGGAATAAATCACTGTCTCCAGCTACGACCATTAGTCCCGCCGGGGCGTAAAAAATTTCGTCTATCTATTTTATTACATTCTATCTTAGAAAACCTCGTATGATTACAACACAATTCGTGTTATGAGATTCATGTTTGTAATGCATCATCCAAATATGAAGTCCTCGTTATTCTTATTACTAGCGACCCGCCCCGGCTTCGCACGGATGCAATGCTCCACTATATTATGCATGTATTATACATATAAACCTTCCTCTTAAATTACTCTATCTATTAAAAAAAACCGCATCAAAATCCGTTGCGTAGTTTTAAAGATTTAAGCATACATAGTGATATAGGGACAGAGAAAGCGACTTTGTTTTATACTATGTAGTGATGATTAAGTGAGAGCGAAGATCTCAAGCGATATGTTTAGTTCTTACACTTCCGCGCACATTACACATTTGAATAAAACACTTTTTTACGGATTTTGCGCATATTTTATTTTATATTTAATCCTGACGTTTCGACTCCTTTACAGGAGCCGTGATCACAGGATGACGAAGATAATGGTTGTCATGTATTTTCTACTACCTTCACAATATCATAATCGGGCACGTTCCTTATTATTAAAATTGTTTTATTTAAATAAAATTATTTTATTTTTACATTTTATTTAGTTATTAAATTCTCACTACGATTACATTGTATACTACCGAGTCTACTACCAGTTCGGAAATTGGGAGGCTCTTCCGAGAAGAACTGGTGAAACTTATATCGAGCGATACTTATATTACAGCCACTTTGAGTTAGTTGATTTGCGACAGTAATTGTTTTAACGTTTAAGCTATATAGAGTTAGTAGCGCCGTACATAACAGTTAAATGGCGTATCGACGTTTAAAATATGGGTATTGCACCAATGAGGTTTGCGACAAATATTTTGCATGTCCGTGTCCCCTCCGATACCTCTTGCCTGCATAGTTTTGCTACACGCGACCGTATTTAGGTCCTCGAATCACTATTAGCACTTATTTGAAATAAAACAAAATGCGGAAATATGTTCCCAAATACCATGTAAAGGTCTACTTCATTTTCTTAGTGGAACCCTAAGTTAGTGTACTAAATAGTGAATTAAAACAATACCAATGCGTTAAACACATTATTAATATTCCCATCAATTAATGGAGATAAGATTAATACTTGTGTAACTAGTGGGTCCGCGTAGTATATTGGCGAGGATCGTCCGTTTGAGTTAAATCTCGCCATCTCAACCTGGTAAATTTTTGTACCATGCACTGTCTCAGTTGTTTCAGTCGAACTTTTAAAAATGATGTCGCCTTCAGGTTTTCCAGTATCTTATACGATACTATTGACATAGCCAATGACTTTTTAATTGAGAATTCATAATTTAATTAATTTAACTTAATATTTGACTCATAAAATGACTTACATTTTGTTTGACACTGACCAAGCCTTAGAACTAAGAGATCGCTCCGAAAGGAATGCATCTTGTCTTTTTTTTATTCATAATGGGTTCGCTCTTTATCCCAATCAAGCCCGGGGGCAAAGACAGAATCCACGATGGAACGAGCTAACCCACAAGGTGCCTATTCACCTTGGCTTTAAAAACAGACGGATTATAAGTACTCGGAAATACAGACGCAGGGAGGGAGTTCCACTCCTTTGCTGTGCGCATTATAAAGGAGGCCGAAAAGCTCTTGGTGCGACAGGCAGGAATAGCGACCAAGAAAGGGGTGGTAGCCCGCAGTACGTCTGGATGTCCGATGAAAGACTTTATTCTTAAGAGCCGAATTTGCATTGTATTTAAATCTTAATAATACCTATCTCCCATACATTCATAATTATGTGCTTGCGGTTATTAATATGAATCGTATATTTTATTTTAGTTAATCAAGCTAGTATCAAATATGCCTGATTGGACGTGGCTCCTATTGGCAGCCCTATTCGGCGCCATCTCCGTTCTGGTGGTGCCCTTGGCACTGCTGTTGTACTTTCTTCGGCCATTCGAGAAGAAAACACCAGTTCCAGAAGAAGTATTAACGCCACTCACGTTGCCACCAGTAAGTATAAAAATCTTAAAAAAAACAAATTTGCAATCTTCGAAGACGTCTTTCTTGTCAACGTATAACAGTTTTTGATTTTAATCGTGATTACCTAATCCCGATAGAAATAACACAGTCCTTACAATAATTTCAGAGATGAGACTCTTAAATTCATATTTCAAATTTCGTTTTTGCAACAAATCAACACAAGAGAAATATTTTTAACGAATTTTCGCCAATAAATTTATATTTACATTGTATTCGCTATATGAAAATGTTTTGTTTTTCAGCTCAAAGTATTATTTATTTAGATGTTGTCTCCTGGCAGTTTCTATATAAGAACTTTTCTGCGGCTGTCAATTGTCTTTTATAAAACCGTTTACCGGCAGACCGTAGATAATGTATTCCTTTGTGGCGTGTTTATTGCAAGTTTCCTTCGCAATTTTCGACGCCATCCTCCGTAAACACAATTCCGTACGTCCATCATTTGGTGAGAACGGGCCTGTCCCAAATAAAGCCCTATAATTACATTTGCCCCGAATTGTACGTGTAGGTAATCAAATATAAATAAGCCGACTGCCATTCATTAAGTAATATGTGAGCTATTTAATTTTAGCCTTAACGTTTGTAACCTTGAGAGAGTAGTTACCTACTTATAATCATTAACCATATTTTTAACGTTTTTTTTCAATTATTTTGTTAGCTAATCGAAAATTTTATAAATATTTCCTTATAATAGATACTCGCCAGTCGTAATCGAAAAAGCAATTTATTTCTTGTTGTTTACGCCTGAAATATTGTTTGATGGAAATGAATAATTCACAATTGGTAAACGAGATTTTCATCGCCCTGTTTCTTAGTTATAGGTATTCATCTCAGTGCGGATCTGCTATTTAGTGTTTCGAAATAACATAGCTATTATTTATTTTAAGAATCCTATGATTGTTATATTAAACTAAATATTAATGACACAAAGAGTGGTGCCTACCTTTTGACTAATAGTTTTTATTGATTCAGTATCTAATCAGATAGTAAGTTGCTTAGTTATTTTTAGAAAGTCGCTTCACCACCGGTGTGTGTGTTTAATTAACAGGAAATATTGAACGAGCTGACACGTGGTGCCGGAAGTACGCCAGAGGGCGCTTTAAACGCCATGCTGCAGTTCATATTCCAGCAAAGCACTGCTGATACTCGATGGCTGCGTCGACGCATGGCAACGGAGCTTGCCGAGTTACTGGCTAAAACCTCTTCTGGGAAGATCTTCGAATCCTTAACAGTACGTGTTCAAATTACATTATTATCGTACACCTTACAATGCGCTTTCATATGTCTCCTTGGGTACGACTTACTTAATATTTTGAAGTAATACCATTGTGACTTTATGGAGAAGCACCGTAACTTAAACAAATTTTCCATACCGACCAATATGGAAAAAAGGATAATATACGTGGATTCTTTTTTTATTGATTGGTTAGTGTTATAACGATTGCTCGTACAAAGATAGAACAGAGCTAACAGAGCGTTCAGGTAAAACCGTATTCACGCGCAATTGCCGCGTGCGTCGTAGCTGCCGCAGCCCCTACCGCGGGTGCCACCCTATTGCCAAGCAGGAAAAGGACGTGACTTATACTTTTTAAGTAATAAATATATTTTAGTTCTAAAATATCAATGTAATCAAACTACATTAGAAAATAACTCTGATTTGTGAAATGTCTGGAAAGGCAATGGCAATAGCGGTAAGATAAAGGGCTCCCGATTTGTGCTAGTACGTTATTTCGGTAGTTTTGTTTCTGACGCAAAAAATAAATAATTTAAATATTATTTATTTAAATTATACATTATTACCAAATTTTCTATCATTTAAACTGTCTAAAAACCAAGTACCAACATTTTGGCTACTAAACTGAGAGCAATGCGATGCTCAACATTGAACTCTCGGCTTTGAACAGCTGTGCGGTGTGCGTGAATCTCTTTTCACCGTAAGGTTCCCGACCGTACTTCTTAACACGTTACGACGCGGTACTCCAGTCCACTATGACACTAACAATCTTCATACAAATGTTTCGTACACCTATACCCGTACTGTTTTTCACAGTATTTTAGTGTACACGTGTTTTTGACACTAGGAACACAAGCCTCCTTTACCGAATGACAGTAAGACTGCTCTCTATGACACTCTAATGTAAAATCGACGGTTGTTGCTAGTGATGTGCCGAGTCGTTGTTTTTTAGGATCGAGTCGACTCGAGTCAGTTTGTTCGGTATTCGAATCATGACTCGATTCCACGATTCGAGTCCAGTACTCGAGTTCAATGTTTGGTATTCGAATGTTGACTCGAGTCCTGGACTCGAGTCTAGAACCTTAGTCTGGAAATTCGAGTCCAGAACTCGAGTCTGTTACCGATTTAAGTACAAAAGAAAAATTGGAAATTAGTAAACTTCAAACAGTATCTAGGTTTAGCATAATAACACTACGAACATTTTAATGAGAAATATTTTTAACCATTAAACATAACAAAGAAACATAGAAAACTAAGGAGATATCTAGGAACCAGAAAATTTCTGTTTATGAGATCAAGTTCTGTTTGCTTTATTAACAAAAAGAGATCATTTTAGAAGCTAGGTATTTAAGAACTTCAGGTATTTGTTATATTAGGTAGTTAGTATGTTATTTTATTTTAAGTGTCACTTAAGCAATGAGCTTAAGTAAACAGAAATCGAGTACCAGCGAGTCGAGCTAACTCGAACACTAGACTCGAGTCAGTTGGGCTCGCATAATAGTTTCGAGACAGCGAGTACAAGATCGATTCTTCCTGACTCGAGTACCGGAATCGAGTCCGGCGTACTCGAATCAAAATAAATTGGTATTCGAATGGACGAGTTCAAAGCAGGAATCGAGTCTGACTCGAGTCAAGCCGTACTCGGCACATCGCTAGTTGTTGCCGTAGTAATTTTTAGATTAATTTTCGTGAAAACGGCGATATCCGTACTGTCATAATATGAATTCCACCTTTACTTTATATGCCGTTACCGCGGCGTAACGTGTTAAGCTTACGGAAAGGCAAAGGTTGAATAAAACTCTCAATAGTGATTTCTTGTGCTCTTTTATAATCGATTTAACTTAGTAAAAAGTTGTATGCGGAATTGAGGTCATTTTATTTTAGGTGTGTCCCCTAGTTCGTGACACTACCGAGGCAGGGATATTGTATATACATTTTTGTTGCAAAAAAATTAAGATAATTTAAATGTAAATTAAAAAACAAATGATGTATTTAATTAGGTTTCTAATAAGCTAATATGAGTTTAAAGGTGATCAACATAATTTTGTTTTTTTTTTATTTACTTGTGTTTATTTTTATTATATGTATATAGGGTAGTAAATGGTTAATTTACATAATTTAAAAATACCTACAAGCTAGACTGCGGGAACATCCAAAAATAGATAACACGAAATAAGGGACTCTATTTTATTGCTTTTCCCAAAGTTCGTGACAGATAAATCTATAGTAGTAGTTGAGGCGTAAGTAGGTCCTAAAAAGGTAGCTATACATACGCAATGAAGTCCCGTTTAGTCAAAAAAACAACGGGTTACACTCCGGGAGTGCCGGCAGAAGTGAAAACATGAACATTAATTATTGTGCATTTTTGATATTTTGGAATGGTGAGGGAATAATTTCGCACGAATTGCTTTAATTATAATTATAAAAGTACTATCATTTATGTGGCAAAATGCAATTTTCATTTATTGCACTATCGTACACAAACATGATAACAAGCACACTCGCGCAAGCGCCCTGCGCCGTCTTACGAATTTTCGATCAGGTCACGTGTCCTGACGCGAGTTTAGAAATTTTTCATTGAACTAAATATTACTGTTCTTTATTATTGAACCTTATAAATATTTAAGTCTTTTTACTAATCAATTATCATACCTCACTGTAAACTTTATCCCGAAACAGGGGCCACGAGTTCACAAACTTAGAAGCAGAATCTTTAATCACGATTTAGGTTTCAAAAAGCGGTTCACAAATAAATTCATATAAAAAAATCAAATTAAAACTAACATTTAATGACTGGCAAAATACCAATATTTATTATACATAAGCTTACAAATAGATATCATGTTTAGTATTTTGTAAAAGAAACTTTAAGTGTAAGAGCATTAACATGCCGAAGTATGGGATATTTACCTTAGCCGTAGCAGATAAATTAAAAAATCCTTATATGAAATTCCACTTTTTCGTTAGCTTCGTTCTCTGGAAGTTGGATCCGAGTTCCCTATCATCACAAACCTCCGCTTGTTAAGCGGGGAGCTGGAAGAGGACGGGGCGCGTCTTAGGTCCTTGGACCTTCGTCTGGACCTTGCTTATGACGGCAACTTCAGGATCGATGTGGACGCTGTCATGCTGCTCGGCAAAATTGCCAACATATCTATCACAGGTTTGCATATTGTTGTTAATGGTTTTTTAATTGTAAATTTAATACGTATTTTTATTTTTGCTATGGTATAACTAAAGAAATAGTATTTTTAAACTTTTTTTTTTTTTTTTTTTTTTGTTTTCGCAGTAAATGCGTTACGCATTCGCTCGTACCGGGAGAGCACGAGACGATATGTGGGACTCTCCTCCATGCCCCTACCCGGCCTAGTGCCCGGTAAAGGCTTGGAGGCCTACCCACTAAAACCCTGCGGCGTCCCGCAACACAGTGGTGGGGGTCGCGTGGCCCCTTACGGCTTCTTCCCGCGACCCGAACCAGTGTGGGTCCGCGCTCGTGGGCGGACCTCGCCTATGCTCCGTGAGGGACGGAGCAACGGGGTGAGCCGTGACGCCCTGAACACCCCGCACGCCTGAGGGCCAAGTGCAATGCAGCTGCCGGTCTCCCGCTCCGACAACCGCTGGCCCCCTTTTGGTGGGGAGAAGAACTGCCGCACCACTCGACCGACCCTAATGGCAGCCGAGGTGTGCAGGCACTTCCCCTCCCCACCTCAATCGGGCCGTGCGTCCTCGGAAGTCCCTCGGGAACAATAGTTCCCGGAGGGCTCCCGCGGCCGCCGTCCCGCCGAGCACCCCTCTCGACCCCCCCACGCGGCCTCGGAGAAAAGCTCCGATGCCACCTGGGGGCGACGAGAGGGGGCTCTACCCTCGGGGGATGGTACCGAGGGTCCTCCTCAAGCGCTCCACGTGCGACCCCCGCACGCGCCCGCGCTTCCGGCGTCTTCACGCCCCTCCCGCGAAGGAAGGGTGGAAGAGGCTCTCTCCCCCCCGAGCGTTTTTACGGGGGGGGTTGGGCACCCGACGGGCTGGGTGCCCCTTCCTCCATGCGGGTCACCGGTTCAGGGGGCTTCCCCTTCACGACCGGTGGGTCGCACCTGCGACCACCCATGACGTGGTCGGCCGGCCGCCCGAAGGCGGCACACACCGAGCACGCCGGCTCCCGCTTACAAGAAGCGGCCCTGTGACCAAGCGCCCCGCACCTGAAACACAGGCCGCTTCTGTCCACTACTTCTGGGCATTTAGGCTTAGTGTGCCCCAGCCCTAGGCACTTGAAGCACCGCAGAGGGAGGGCAGTTAACACCTTCACTTCTGCGGTGCTCCATCCGACACGCAGTTTCTTCTCTAAGCTGATCGTTCTCGCGGCCGCAATAGGTAATTTTGCGATCATCCACCCAAGACCATCGGGTCCAGGTCTCATTGTCTTTAGCCTGATCGCTGTGCTCGGACATCCCGTCTTGGCCATCATGGCATCGACTACGTCCGCCTCCTCGACTGAGTCGTCCAGCCCGGAGATCCGCAAGTCTACGGTTCTCTCCGGCCTGGACACAACCGCCACGTCACCGACCACTTGGCGCAACCTCTCGGCCAGCCGGTCCGCCAGCACTCCACTCTCTTCCGCCACCTCAATCAAGCGCGCTCCTACTTGTGTCTCCCTCGTCCTGACTTCGGCCGTGATGCCTAGGTCTGGAAGGGAGACTGCTGCCCTGGCCCTTCGTAACATGTGGGAGTACGACTCCCCACATTGTATCGCCTCCGGCTTCAGCGTCAACGTAACCGCTGTGGTCTTCGGAGGGTTAAGCCCTGTCCTCCGCTTGGTCTTCCTCGTTTTCCTTGCCGTCACACCTGCTTCGGCCTGTTGTGTCTGGGTGGTTTCCATCGCCATTCGCCTAGCTGCGACCCTCCGTTTTTTCCGGCCGACCGCCTCCGTCCACGTCTCGCCCTGTTTGGTCGGTGGTGCATCCGTCGCCTCCTCCCTGCGTGTCGGGCCCGTCATTTTGGTCTGCGTCACCGATGGGTTAACAGTCGGCTTTTCCCACGCCGCCAGCCGTTCATCGACCACCTGACGGACTGCTTGCAGCAGCCTTCCGTCATTGGCCGCCAGCCGCTCGTCGACAGCCTGGGTTACTGCGCGCAGTATGCCCTCTCTGCTTACAGTCTCCTCTACGGGTTTCGGGGGCTTCGCTGCCTCCGCCTTCAGCTTTTCTACGTCGCGGCTAAGGAACTGCACCGTAGCGACGAGCTTGCGGTTCACCTTGAGCAAGTCCGCCATTTGCTTCCCCTCGCGGGTGAGCGCCACTCTGCACAAATCCGCCATGCCTTGCATGGCATTCTTCATCCCTTCTAGCCGTGTAACGAGGCGTTTGCGGATTACGGGTTCCAACCCGTTCTCCTCGTCTTTGAGATCATCCGCCATGTCCTGCGAATTCCAGTCGGCGTCTTCAATGAGCCACTTCCAGGTTTTCCTGTCGTCTTCGTCTACTGACCTCAGTCTCAGGAAATTCTCCGCCGCTTCGTTGTCCGTCTCCGACTCCTCGTCCGAGCAGCTCTCATCCGACTCCTCAGACCCTTCGGACATGGCCTCCTGAGTGGGCTGTTCCCTCCGGGAAGGGGGAAACTTCAGAATGACCTTTTTCTTCTTCGTCGCGTCTTCGGTTGCGGCTGATATGGGAGAGCGCTCCCTCGCCGCGTTTCCCTCCATCGGGGGTGTGTTCTTCTTTTGTGCACTGTTTTGCACCGGACACTGTGCGCTGTCCATCTTCCGTCCTCCGCCGGGAGCCGGCTTTGGACCACGTCTGAGTTTTTTGTTTTTTAAATTTGCAGCTTCCATAACAATTCCCACGAATATGGGAGAAAAATCGGACCGCCAGGGCAGAGATCCCGGTACCCTGGCTACCCTACTTACGCCTGGGGGGTCGGGAGGTACCCCAGGGCGACCGCTAATGGGCCGACTGCGCTCCGCCGGCCACCTCCAAGAGGCGCCCCGACACCACGTATCCCAGTGCCGGGACTTTGACGATTTTTTATAGTGGTTTTCTCCACGCGGCCCCCACCGAAGTGGCGGCCCCCGCTCCCGCACCACGTACGAGGTTACGGTTGGGCCGGAACCGATCCTCGGATCGGAACACGCCCCGACTTGCCCGCTGACGCGAGCTGGGCCCGAAGGCCCCCTCGGGTGATTTTTAGAGGGGTTGTCTTCCCCGCGGCCCCCACCTGAAGATGGCGGCCCTCGGCCTTGCACTACGTACAGGGTTACGAGCTCCTTCGGCGACACCAGGACTGGCATCGCCTAAAACTCCCCTAGCTCGGCTACCGCTACCCGGGATGCCCAGGACGCCAGCCGAGCTCCCCCTTATTGGCCCGAAGGCCCCCCACGGGTGATTTTTTAGAGGGGTTGTCTTCCCCGCGGCCCCCACCTGAAGGTAGCGGCCCTCGGCCCTGCACTACGTACAGGGTTACGAGCTCCTTCAGCGACACCAGAACTGGCGTCGCCTAAAACTCCCCATACTCGGCTACCGCTACCCGGGATACCCAGGACGCCAGCCGAGCTCCCCCCCTGTTGTCGGATTATTAGCCGCCGTCGTATGCAATCCCCTAAGGAATTATATACGACGGCGCCCAGGATGCACCGGCCCGAACCCATTGTCGTTCCCACTGCACGTATGAAGTGGGACCTACAATGGGCCGGGCACACGTGGAGGTTCTATCCGACCTGGCACCCCTATAGTATTTTTAACCTATTTAAAGTTTTCGAGAAAGGTTAGTAATTGTAGTTAAACTTTCTGCAAAGTAACTCATTTTAATTTTCTTATATGAAAAGTTCCAATAAGATTTCTATATTACCGAATCAAGATAAGTCTATTTATTGTAAATATTTTTTCGTTGTTGTGTATAGATCACAAATTCATATACTAATAATAAACTTCCAGTGGAGAGTATCAGTGGAAACGTTCGAGTGATGTTCCGTCGAAACCCATACACACACTGGGCTCTTGCCTTTGAGGCACCACCAAAACTAGAGTTGCGAGTGCGAGGTCGATTTCAAGGCCGACAGCTGAAGCCAAGGCTGGCTTCCCTGGTCGCTGCACACATAAGGCGAGCGGTCGCTCAGAGACACACATTACCGAATTATAAAATACGGTTGGTATCTTTACGATAATACCTACTGAATGCCGTTTCAAGCTTCAAGTTGCAAGTTTTAAGCTACCTACGCTAATAGTTGTTCTTTTAGAGCATCAATCACAATACCATTGCTAATAGTTTTCATTTCACTTATGATTCATATTTACCTAAGGTACCCAATGATGTATGTTATGTCGGGTGTATAATATCTAGAGTTTAAAATACCACCTCACTGAAACTACCGGCTTACGAAAACTGAATGGAATCAATCCACTCTTCGCTAAATGAAAGCCAATAGTATATACGCGTGTATAATAATTCGGCATTTTATTGCCTGCATGCGGATGGCGGGCTTAATTTTAGGTCATTTAAACAACTAGCACGTGCACTATATGGAAATACACCAGACTTTATTGCCGTAGTACGAGAATATGTATTTTGCAGTTATAGCAGCCAATGATATTACTTCCTTATTATACAAATAATCAACCCTTAATGGCCACAAATATGTTATAGTGTTTCAATATATAACACCGGCACTTGAAATAAGAATCTTATAACATCGTTTGTAAGTTATCATAAAATAGTACGTGCTTTTTTGTAATGTTAAGTTTATGGACTTTACATATCATTAAAAACTGATCATTAATTAATAACGCAATAATTTTTTAAAAACTCAATTTAAAATTTTTGTGGGTTGACATACTGTTGCCTAACAGCGTCCAAATTATTCCTAATTCAGCTATTTTACTCTTCTCCTCTTCAGATACAAACCATTCTTTCCAAAATCGGAGCCTGGTAGTGGAGATGGCGAAGACGGGCCAACGCCAAATGGTAGACTGACTGTTCGCCTCGTAGAAGTCACACGTCTCCAATCTTCGGGGGTGAACGGCACTGTTAGAGCAGCTCTGGCAGTTGACTCACATGGATGGGTATATTATATTAAACATTATTTTTACGAAAACTAGTCTACAATGTAATCTTTTTTACTAGGCACGTTAAATTAAATCTAGCAAGTTTAAAAAATAACGCACCAAACTCACTTTTATTATCTCAGTAATCACGTTGCATACTATATAGCATAAAGCCGACATCTGCATTGGTCCTAAGTGTAATGTGTGGTTTCTAGTTTCAGTCAGTTTTAGGTGGTATTGCTTCCCTACAAAGAATTATCTTCATCGATTTGTTTGAATTCTCTGCTGTTTAAATTAACACCCAACGTTATCCGAAAGTGTTTTATTAATAAGAAAACTTCAAAGTTCCTATGCAAATAAAAAGTCTAGTACGAAATGAGTAGGTTACCACTAATAAAGTCATTTGTACAAAAGACTAATCACATTTTTTTCAGGTGTCACTTCGCCGCGGTGTTCTCGTCTTGGACATCGTATTACCAGCTGTATCAGGTCCCCTCGGATTAGTCTGCTGCCAAGGAGTGGGCGTGGTGTTAGTAGACACAGTAGTGCCAATGTCACCAGCGTATCGTGCTGACTTGCGGAGAGATGACGTAGTATTAGCTATAGACAACAAACCTATCAATAATGTCGCGCAGGTTCGTTATTTTAATTAGGCTATGACTTTTAAACCGGCTCACTGTCAAAAGAGGAGATGAATAGAACTGCAAATTGATCAGCACCCTCCCCCGATCCTTTTTTCAATTCAGGCTTTATGTTCATTTAAAATACAAGAGCGCGTGGAGTTAATTTTCTTTTTCTATTTTTTAATAACAGTATTGTAAATATATTATTATTCATTGTTATAGTAATTTACTAATAGAACTGCTGCTATCTCAGCGACTTTTGCAGTCCTCAGCATCCACCAATTCTTACACGTGAGTGAGATATGATCTATTCTCCCGGTGTTTTTACCTACAGGGAAGGCTTGTGTCCCTGCAGGTATAATATACATCAAATATATTGTTCTGAACCAAAGTTAAGAAGTTAGAGTACTTGTGTAATGGAAATCTATACATATAAATAAAATTGGAGTGTCTGTTTGTAATATTGAAATAACCGTTTTTTACTACATGCATATGAATACGGTACATATACCAAAATAACATTTTTTACAATTTTTGTCTGTCTGTTTGTTCCGGCTAATCTCTGAAACGGCTGGACCGATTTTGACGGGACTTTTAATGGCAAGTAGCTGATGTAATAAGGAATAACTTAGGCTACTTTTATTTTAGAAAAATTCTTTTACAATAACTGAGCCACGGCAACGTGTGGCCGGGTCAGCTAGTAGGAAATAACCATGTTACCACCATACCGGAGCTAAAGAGAGGTAATCATACCCGTATCCGGGATGTCGGACCTCATCATCATGAAAACTGATATGCAAGCCATTAAACCGTGTTATTCGTGGGACGTTAATAAAGATTAGATAAAGATAAAATGTTATTTATTCAATTTGAGAATTTACTATGCGTGTAGTAAACTTCAACAGCTGCGTCATAGCTTCGTACAAAGTCTTATGCCGGAAGACCTTGTACGGAGAGAAGCCGCAACAAATTTGGCAAGGGTTGTTTTTTTCTCTCATTAATTATGTATTACCTTACATAGGCCTAAAACATTTAAGGTACCTTTCCTTGTACTGCCATGACGTATAAGAAAATGTTATACAGTAGGTACAGTCATTACAAAAAAATAAGAAACGAGTTAACAAACTCCACGCATTCTTGTCTTTTAAATAATCGCCTATATAGTAATATCCTTTGTTCATAAGTGTATTTTTGTAAACTACACCCAAAAACGAACCTCTTATTTGTTGAAGCCCGAAACTTGGAATAGCAAGATAATTTTTGTTTCCAGTATTAATTATATGAACATCGCTCTTTTTTGCATTTGGTTGCAAGCAATCTCGCTTTTTGCACTAAAGGTCCCGAGTTCAAGTGCCGTAAGGGGCAGATATTTGTGTGATAAATAATTTGTACCTGAGTCATGGGTATTTATATATTCTATAAATATTGAATATCTATCTATCTATCGTATATATGGAATATGGAGTAATGGATAAACCGGTACCCTAATATCCATAACACAAGCCTTACAGTGCTTATTTTGGGCTAGGCTAATTGTTGTGAATGTGATAATTTTAATATTATTTTTATATTCATAAAAGTGTTATAGTGTTTACGTACATATATAATATTTTTATAGCCATATTGAGACGCGACTGTTGATATTTTATTCTATAGGACTACTAATTTTGATGAAATATATAATAAAAATTCGCCAATTTGATGACCGTTTGGTGCAACGGTAGAGATCCTGCCTTTCGCAGCGACGGTGCTGGGTTCGAATCCCGGAAGGGGCAGATGTTAGTATGATGAATACGAGCATTTGTACCCGAGTCATGGGTGTTTATGTGTATATCTATGTATCATATATGTATGTATATCCGTTACCCTAGTATCCATAACACGAGCCTTACAATGCTTACTTTGAGCTAGGCTAGCCGGTGTGAATTTAAAAAATATTTATTTATTTATTCGCGTTCGTAGGTAGGAAAACTGCTCCGCTGTGTAGACAGGCGGGCAGTGACAGTGCGAGTCCGCCGCGGTGGTGCAAGCACTGTCGCTCGCCGGGAGGAACCCGCTACGGAACCACGCCGAGTACGGACTAACTTTACGTTCCGCCGCGTCTCAGAAGTGATGGAAGGAGTCAGACTGCAAAGCATGCGAGCTGCTGCCTCTCGGAGTAATTTGCAGGTTATTACCCACTTAAATTGTAAAGATTGCTTATCGTACTCTTGCTTTTTCGTTGTTTTTGCGTAATCTACCTCTAACTCGATTATCTATTGACATCACGTCGTATCATCTTGTAACCGTACGTAAAATTTCAAGTTGTTTGAAATTATAGTTCTCTTAACGGATACTTCGAAATCTCCTTACTACTTAATTTCGACATGTTAAGTATTCTTGCTAGACCTCTATAAAACTGTTACTATAGAAACTGTTGCTAAAAGTCCGTTGAAGTCATGTTCAATTCCTTGAACACATCTTCTGTGTATGCTTCATTTCTAATAGTGGGACTAGTAGTACGTTGATTTCAAAATACTCAGTCACGTCGAAGTTCTAAAACTTATTTGTTATAAACATTTTTTTAGGAAGTTTATTAAAAACGACACTTGTTTTTTTTGGAAGAGACCTCGTGCACTTTAGCAAACAATATAACCTGTAATAATATATCATGTATGTATTTTTATTACCTATACGAATTATAAATTCTTGTAACTTCTTCTTCCAACTTATTTTACAAACTCTTTACGTACAATTTGAATGTTCTACATACTACTGCACTTATTCACTAAGATTCATCTTGTCCATGTAAGGAATCAGATTCTCCATCGAAAGTTCCCGAGCCGCAACCAGAGACTGAGCCATCGCCGAAATCAAAACAGGAACCCGCTCGGTCAACGTCAAAGGCTTCGGAACCAACAACACCGGGCGGTAATTTCGGTCTGCGGAAACGCAGATGCTCTGTAGAAAACAAGTCTTCCGATAGCTCAGCAGGTAGTACACCGCCGGCTTCTGGCGCAAGCACACCTCTTAGACAAGCAACAGTAGTCAACAAAACCGTTAAACATCCAGAAATACCAATCATAAGAACTGACTCATCAGAATGTAAAAATGAAAAAGGTGACATGTTAGACGAAGAGGACCATGTATTCGAAACTGGCGGACCAAGACAGAGTGAACACGTAGAGATTTGTCAAATGTTTTGGACGAAAAGTATACAATTGAAACCTATTATACCTTTTGACGAAGAAACCGAGTTCAAATTGAATGAGAACCACAAGTATTTGAATATTAACGTGTGGGCCACAGTTCCCGGTGAGAAAGATGAGATTTTATTAGGCTATTTGAATATTCCTCTAACGGCATTGCTGGCCGAGTGCCAAGATTCGACCGTTCCACATCACATGAAGAGGTATCAGTTCTTACCTCCAGATGTGGACATCAAGTTTAGGTGAGTTCAACGATCTGTTAGAAACCTTGAATATGATCAAAATAGCAACACTCACATTATTTATTTTTACGATTGGACGTACAGTCAGGTCCAATTATTATTTGTACACCATAGAACTAAGTCACATCACGTTATTAAATTACTTCCTTACCGCTCACTGTCTCTTTGTTTGCTGTCAATTCCATTTGACGAGTTTCACAGTGTATATTATTTATTACTGACTGTGGTATCCTAAGTAAAAGTCATATTTTTTTTTCCAGTAAGTATCGTTAGGTATAAAAATCTAACAGGTATATAACATAATAACATACTTAAATAACATAAAATAAAATAAGTATTTCTTTGTTAATCTTTGATATCACTACTTATGAACTACTCGACTATAACTGCTTATTATGCACCACTTCAGTCATTTAAGAAGGCGAAACTAATTTAACTCGTGGTATTCGGTCTGGAACTTTTATTGTTTTCTATGACATAGCTGTCTTGACAAAGTTTTTATTTCCTTATATAGCAAAAGCCACAAACTGTCATCGCACGCTGGATTCGAGCCGTGTCTGTGCTTCGGAGACGCGCTAGTCTGGTGGGAGTGGGAAGGCGCAGGGACAAATAGTGCAGGCGCAAGTTCAAATGCATCTAAAAGCGCCCGCGCATCGCGCGATATTGCCCCTAAGCCACCTAAACCCACCAGAGCTGCACACGATTTTGTTAGGACGCACTTTCACAGATCAACGCAGTGTGATTTCTGTAATAAGAAGGTAAGATATACAATCTATGGTCTCATAAACCAAAACAATGATTAATCTACAGATATTTGTTCATTTTTTTATGTCTATATATCTTCCAAATTTATGTACGGTTATTTTATATAAAAAGCTAACATTCAACTATTTTCGAAGTCGCTACAACATTTCTGTCATTTAATTATAAAAACAGAAGACAAGTATTACCATAAAAATATATTTATTCTGAAAACCTGCTCGAAGGACCAAATATTCTTTTCGTAGAAACATTTGCCATAAAGTGTTATATTTGTAGATATGGCTGAAAGACGCCATGCAGTGCCGGAACTGCGGCCTCTGTTGTCACAAGAAGTGCGTTGCTAAATGCCAAGAATCATCACCATGCATATCTAAACAGGACCGAGGTAGGTAATAAAAAATATTATTACTTTATTTTTTTGTGATTTAAACGTATCTAATGTTTGTTAATTTGGTCGGTATGTTTACATATATTATTATCTATCTATAAGGTATAAAATAACATAAAATGATAAAAAATTAATTAAAAATCATTTTTGCCAGCAATAGGCAGCATGTATCATTCTTCACTTCAATATCAAAGTTATCAAACATAGTAAAGAATATTTTATAATTTTCAATATACTTTACATATTGAAACTTTTAGCAATTTTGGTCAAAGCAAATATATGCCGAGAGTCGGACTTTATTTAATTAAAGGTTGCTTTGGAACCACTCTTAAAAATATTATAAAATACCGTAACAATTTTGAAAAACTTTTAAAATGCAACATGTTAAAAGACGTGTTTCCCAAAGTCATTAGACTGATACTCTAACATCCTACGCAAAAAATTTGTCAGTTTTCTTTTATTTGTCAACGATGAATTTCTGCATTTCCCGGAATAAGACGAATTGAAAGCGCAGGTGAATCAACTGACTACTCATCGTAAACCGAGAATCTGACAAAGACGTGCTCTCATATGTTTATTATTGTAAAAACAAGATTATTCTCTGGAGTTCGGTTTGTTTGAAATCTGTTCTGAATAACAAATCTGACCCAAAACCAGACACGATATTATACTTGTCAATAAAAAACACATAAGACTAGTTTCAGAATATTCCACTATCTATACGTAAGTCATCATAATTTAACAATATATTGTTTTAACTTTTAATAGTCCACTACCATTAGTATTATTGAAAACAGTATTTTTATCACAATCTTTGTGTTTTTGAGGCTCCGCTACACTTTTAACAACAGTTAATTATATATTTTTTAATTTATTTCAAAAACCAACAGCGTTAGACATCGTTTATATTTTTGCTTTCATCTGAAAGTAAGGCTAATTATAGGTATCCCTTGTATAAGATTAAATAAATAAATACGTACATATATAGAAACATATTGATACTCTATGCGTGATATGAGTTATACATTAATAAGAATTATTATAAATACACTATCTATCTTCTATGTAACGAATATATTATTATTGCTTTTTTTAATTATAATAATAATAATATTTTATGCATGTCGTAATGTGGCATTTTTTATTAATATAGGAAGATTTATTGAAATATTTCACCTCGGATCAAACTTTAGAACTGACTTTTACACCTTCATCCCGATTAGTCTTAAAACCAACATTAAACATGACTTTACTCAAACTATTCGTACTGGAAAACTATCGGTCCCTCACATTCACTCGAATTAGAAAAAAAATCACTTACGGGTACTAGACTATTAGGTAATAAATAGCTAAGTATAAAAAAATCTTCTATTTCGATTTTGCGAATAGATACTATAAAGTGTTTAAAGGTACTATAATGTTATTTCTTTCTCTTTATTTATGGCTAGCACGATTTGTGCATGTAGCCAGTATCATGTAAGTATAATAGTCAGTTATGTACTTTTTGCTAGGTTTCAGTAAATGTGTGGGGTTTTACTGAAAACTCCCCGTGGACTTCTTGACAGAGCAGGAAAAGACAACTTCCGCTGCTTTGTTACTCTTGCCAACACTCTTGTATGTTCACAAACACTGAGTGGTTAATAATCCACCATTAATACGTAGGTACTAATATCCACCACAACACAAATTTCAACGAGAGAAACAATACCACCAACGTGACACTTTCCGCTCCCGCCAAAAAGTCCTACTATAATGTTTTGCTATGAAGAAGTTTAGACAGAAATTACAATTTACCTACGACATTGCCGAGAAATCGAATCTACACTCGCCAGCAAAAGTATGGTTACATACTTAAAATTGGTTTCGCGCAATCTTGAGTACTAAATAATTAGTTAATAATAATAAAAATGGCACCATTTTAAAGGTTATGCGGCCTATTGACACCCTATAAAAGTACGTGTTATCGGATTTTGATTAGCAGTCGGCTTTCACACGTTGACCCGTACACATCTCCGATACTTTTACCCCTTGACCTTAGACGAAAATGGATACTACACATACTGAAACAGCACAAATCATCGCCGTATTTCAAGAAGGGCTCAGCCAGCGGGCTGTCGCACGTCAGCTCCATATAAGCCAGTCCTGTGTTTCGAAATTTTATAAACGTTTTCGGGAGACTGATGACCCCGAAATCAAGATCTAGACGGCGGCGCCGGTGCACATCAGAGAGGGATGACCGTTTTATCGTATCAAACTCTCTTCGAAATCATCATTTGACTGGTGTCGACGTCCAGCAGGAGCTCAGAAATGTTCGTGGGTTAGGTGCCAGCGAGTGGACAGTTCTTTGAAAACTCAAGCAAGCGAATTTGATTCCAGAAAGGCCCGATACTGACGGCACGTCACCGACAGCCACGCTTTCAATTTGGTCGCACCCATCTTGATTGGGAAGTCGAGCAATGGAGACGAGTCCTCTACTCCGTCGAGTATGGAATGTGTTTGCATGGCAGCGACTGAAGAGGTCGGATCTAGAGGCGACTGTGGAGCGATTTGCGCAGTTCTGTTTCGCCAAGACAGTGGCTTATGGGGATGGTTTTTGTAAGATATGGTCGGTATTTCTTTCAACGGTAGAACGGAGCTTGTTTTCGTGTCTGGCGGGGGACGAGGAGGCGCACTATGTGGAGGTGCCTAAGAGAGCTTGGCCATAAATACATTTTGTAAAAATCGGCGCAGGTACTTGTATTATACCTCAAACTATAGCTAAGAAGTTGATCTACAATATTATGTATAAATTATGTATGTAACTAGTACTTTTTTATAGTAAAGAGCGTCTAAATACGATGATTGAAAAATTATCACGAAAACATCATAATTTGTATTTTTTTCAGGATGATTTTCTAGTAAGCTAGCAATGAAAATTATACAAGTATTATACCATTTTAGAAAGCTTATAATATATACTTTTTTTGGTATACACAAATATGCTATATATTTATAAATATATTTACTAGAAATATTTATCTCATGACATATCATTTTTGCGTATCTGAAACTTTCAATTAGAGTTTTGACAGTTGCCGAAATTTGCCGAAGGTCTGTAAATGATGTTATTTGATAGAAATTTAATATTTTTATACAGGAAGAAAAAAAAAGTTGCAACTTCATTGCACAACATAATGCTATCTATCATAACATGAAATAGTAATAATTTCTTAAAAATACGTGGGCGAATCTATTTGTTTTATTAGTTGATATAGGTTACACTTGTGATATATTATTAATTGCGGTTTATGTTTTGATAATGTATCGAGTATTTCTCACCATTTTTAGTTCGCCTACAAAATAAATTATCAATAAAACACATAGGAAACCGAGTAACCACATAATGATAAATAGTTTTTATTCCCATACTTTGCACACGTTTCAAATCAGTTATTTAATATAAAATAGAGCATCTGCATACTGAATAATTACATACTGTTTTTCGTTCGTTATTGTCGTTATTAAAAGTGTATCTAACCACCTACTCTCTCGCAATGAGTGAATTCCAATGTACCAGACGCGACCTATGTCTTGTTTTGATTGAAAGTGACGGGAATTATGTTGTTGCTTTAACAAGTTATATACGGCATAATTTTATCAACTTTTCTGAGGCAAATATCGCTAAAATTGTCGCGAGTGTACAAAAAAATCTTATTACGAACTTTCGTCAACGCTACACTAAATCTGGCAGAAATAAAGAAATTTTTTTAAATCAGAATAGCATGTGGTTGAATGCCACATTCACAGTAAATCTGGAAGATCCTACTTGTGAATCTGAACCTTCGACATCGACGGGGAAGCGAGGACGCCCTTCTAAAACCTACGAAGACAGTTCCGATAGAACACAAAGACGAAAAAACAAGGAGTTGCTTGAAACATGTGGCCTTGATTTTATACTGAATTCATATCTTCAAGGATTGAGATCTCAAGGGGAAACGGAAGAAGCATTCATTGTCGAAATTTTACGAGTATTACCCATAGATAAAAAAAGTGAAATACGTCAAAATCTTTTAAATGAACCGGCACATTTAACAGCGTACTCTAAAGATGAAGCTCTCAGAATTTTTATAGAGTTGGACCTTAACATGGCACAGTATGAAAACATGAGAAATTGCTTAATTGCGAAGAACGGCGTATTATTTCCGTCATATAAATCAATTCAGGAAGCTAAAGGAATTTGCTACCCACCAAGATCAAGCATAGAAATTAATAATATTACAACAAAAATAAAACTGCAAGATCTGCTGGATCACACTATTGCAAGAATTTTGAAAATCAATGGTGTATACAAAGCTGGCAAAAAACATTTAATGCTGTATTCGAAATGGGGCTGTGATGGCTCAAGCGGACAAAGTGAATACAAGCAAGTCTTAACTGAAGAGGATGAGTTAATTTCTGACACAAATTTATTTATATCTTCATTAGTACCTCTGAAACTTGTTGATATTAATACAAATGAAACTTTGTGGGAAAACCCTGTTCCATCATCAGTAAGATTTTGTAGGCCCATTTTAATAGAATTTTCAAAAGAGACACCAGAGAAAACTACAAGTGTAGTTAATGAAATTATAGCTCAAAGAAACGCTCTCACAACAAGCTTAATCAATAAAAATGGTGAAAGTATTGAAATCAAACACACATTATTTTTGACAATGGTTGACGGGAAAGTGGCTCAAGTTTTGTCAGAAACTTCATCAGGTGCTGTATGTACTATTTGTGGTGCAAGACCTACAGAGATGAACAATTTAGAAAAAGTACAAAATAAACCTGTTGACGAAAATTCTTATCAATATGGGCTTTCGACTTTACATTGCTGGATTAGATTTATGGAACTAATTTTACATATAACTTATAATGTAGGCTTTGAAAAATGGTCTGCTACAACGACAGAAAATAAAGATTTGAAAAAACAAAAGAAGACATATGTACAAAGAAGGTTCAGAGAAGAACTTGGTTTAAATATAGATAAACCTAAGCAAGGTTCTGGTAACAGTAATGACGGTAATACAGCTAGACGATTTTTTCAAAATTATCAGTGCACTGCAGAAATTACCGGTGTGGATGAGGAATTGATAAAACGATTTTATGTTTTACTTCAAGTTATGTCTAGCGGAAAAGAAATTAATGCTACGAAATTTGGACAGTATGTCGATACAGCACAACGATATGTTAGTAAATATATGTGGTATTATATGCCATCATCTGTCCATAAAGTCCTAATTCATGGGGAAAGTGTAATTCGGCATTATTCAGTGTTACCTCTTGGACAGCTCTCCGAAGATGCCCAGGAATCAAGGAACAAAGACTATAAACGATTCAGACTTCATCATGCTAGAAAATGCTCTAGAGCTACAAATGAAGACGTTTTACATACACTTTTGTACACTTCAGACCCTTACATAACAAGTTTAAGAAAACCTTCCAATAAAAAGTCTATGGAACTTATAGATGAAGCTGTAGAGCTAGTAGAATAATATAATTCTATGTTATTTTCTTTTTCTTATTATATTTAATTAATAAGAGTAATGTTATGTGTTTATTTTGTATTAATTATAACATTTAGGTCACATTGTTTAAAATTAGTCGTAAATTTATGATATTTTTTCAATATTTCATGTTTTGTATTTTTTTACAATTATTAAATATATTTTTATATGCATAGACTGTATATTATTTTAAAGTACGTTTATCTCAGATTACCTAAAAAAAAATCAGCTGTATATCTATAAAAACATGGAAGTTATAGATTTATGACCCGAAACCGACTCGATCTCCACATAGTGAGGCGGTCTAACTTCAGACCGTTACATTTCCGATATTCTATTGGAACATGTCGTTCCCTATACGGGATTTATCGGTGATGACTTCCTCCTTATGCACGATGACTCTCGCTGTCACACTTCCCGTTCCACAACTGAATACCTCGCAGAAGCCACATTTGACTGGCCAGAGCTCAGCCCGGACTTGAATCCCGTTGAGCACGTGTGGGATGAACTGAAGAGGAGGGTTCGTTCCAGAATTCCTGCTCCTTCAAGTGCGAATGAACTGATATCGGCTTTGATAGTGGAGTGGAAAGGTATCCCGCAAGAGTTGATTCAGAAGCTGATTCTGTCAATTTAGAATCGTCTTTTATCTCGTATCAATTTTAATTTAACAGTTTAACCTTTAAATTGGCGCCATTTTATTATTCGTAACTAGTGATATAGTACTCAAGATCGCGCGAAATTAATTCCAAGTAAGTGATTCCATACTTTTGCTCGCGAGTGTATATAAGACTTTGATAAAACAAATAATTATAAAACGTTGAATAGATCAATCACCTGAGTCGGGTAAAAGTATTCCATATATTTAAGAGTACTGACTTCGTATGATTTGTGAAGCAAATGTTACTATGTAACATAAGTATGTTACATATTAGTACAACTCTACTGCTGCTACTTAGTAAGCGTTCATGGTTGCCAATGGGATAAACTAATGTCTCTATGGTGTAGTCGTCTGTGAAGCAGCATTGCCAGATATATATTTTTTTGCAAGTCGAGATTTTGAAACTTTTTGAGTGAAAAAAGCGGGATTCTTTCGTCGAAAGCGGGACATAGTAAAAAAGACGTATAAATTCAGATGTTTTTAAATATTTATTTTTTATTTGAGTTTTTATTATGTTCATCTTCCTCTTCTGAATAAAAAATAATAAAAAACAAAACTCAAAGTCAAAAAATGTGGTGTTTTAAACAATAGTCTGAGAGTTATCTTCCGGCGATTATTCCCGAAAAGCGGGACTGAACTGTCCCGCGCGGGACATTTAATTTTGATTTAAAAATCGGGACGTCTGGCAACGCTGCTGTGAAGCCACCCAGACGCTGAAAGACGCGAGTTATTTTTCGGCGTGTTTTTATCCGAATCGTTAGTCAAATTGAGCCTTACAATCCATAACAATTAAAGAAAATTATTTTTGATTGATTGTTAAAGACATAATGGGAAAGAAGGCCTCTTAAGTAGACAGTTATTAAAGAGTCTAAAGAAATCTGGCCCGGTTTGCCAGACACAATATTTATTGTTAAAAATACTGTGTTCTCGATATATCAATTTGATGTTGATGTTTCCTAGAACGACTAAAAAGCAAAAACATATATTATAATATAAAACTTTCAAAACCGTGTCATTATTTATATCGGAGTTATTAGGAGCATCGACTTCCCCTCGGATTTAATCGAAAAATTTTATCACACACCCACGTACATTAAAAACGTTCTTTGTATGTATAAGTCATCTACCCAAGACAATTTGCCTTGGTATACTGGAAAAGGAATTAGATTTACGTGCTCTTGATCTCTTTGAAATTCCGCCAAATATTTCGGTCTGTGGCCAAACCGTGTTAACGACCAATACGGCCACTGACCTCCCTTTACATTAATTTTATTTTCATCTTCATGGACGTTTAGTATTTTATCTTAAATATTGCCAACAGAAAATATATGTAGAAACAGCATTGTGGATTCATAAATTTTCCATGAGTTTTGAGCTATTTAATATAATAATATCTTCTAGATAATACCCGTATTCTTAGATTTTTTTCAGGAGATAATTTACCTCCTAGAACCCAATAATCAATTCTAAATCTAATAAAAAAAATTGAATTATTTTAATTTCTTTAGATATCTAGCGGTTTAATTATTAATCTATACATATAAATAAAATTGGAGTGTCTGTTTTTAATATTGAAATACCCGTTTTTTACTACATGCATATGAATATATATACGCTACATACACCAAAATAACATTTTTTTTTCAATTTTTGTCTGTCTGTCTGTTTGTTCCGGCTAATCTCTGAAACGGCTGGACCGATTTTGATGGGACTTTTATTGGCAGGTAGCTGATGTAATAAGGAGTAACTTAGGCTACTTTTATTTTAGAAAAATAATATTGCAATATTCCACGCGGACGAAGTCGCGGGCGGCCGCTAGTAAAAAATATAATACGTACCTACCTACATATCCGGTAGAAAAATATCAACAAATTAAAGTCATGATGTATTGAAGTAATGCTTATGATTTTAAAATTGTGTAAAATCTACCGATATTTAAAAGGGTGTTGCTATATCACGCTAAATATATTACAACAGTTCCCTCAAGACAATTTCATAACAAAAATTGCATCAATAAATAAATATTTCTTACATTCACACCAATTAGGCTAGCCCAAAGTAAGTACTGTAAGGATTACGGATAGACATACATATGTATATGTTACATAGATATGTAATATTCATAGAAATATATATATAAACACCAATGACTCGGGTACAAATGCACGTATTCATCATAAAAACATTGACCCTTCCGGGATTCGAACCCAAGATCGTCACGTCGGTGCGAAAGGCAGGATCGCTACCGTTGCACCAAACAATCGGTCAAAAAATTAAATTACGACTATAAACAAACATGGCGTGATAAAATGGATAGTTATCGAGAGCACGTTAAAATTACCCACTGGGCATACCAACGACAAACGGATAGGTATTGCTTTTACAATGAGCATAACTTAGTGTATCTAGCGATGGCCTTCAAATAGCATAGTTACTGTAAATCGTATGGAAGTAGCGCCCTCGTTCAACTGCCAACTTATAATAGTTGCACAGAAATATAGCTGCAGACTATTGCGTGGCAAATGCAATGCGAGTTAACGCGGAAGGAGAAAAGAATGATCCACTTAACTCTTGTAATGACTACTATCACGAAGTCATTTCTCACAAAAAATATCATTTACAAACTTTAATTGTGCATAGTTACTGATTTATTTTGTTTTTGAAAATATTTAGCTTTAATGCTATGAACATTTTACTAATAAGAATTAAGAAATAACTTCGATATTACATCAAACGGGCGCGGTTTATTTAATCGATAAATCAACACATACATGAAATAAGATAACATCCATGCAAAAATTGTATGGAAAACATCGCTCTAGCCGAGATTCGAACCCGCGTTTCTTGAGCGCTAACCGCCAGACCACCTTCTTTTTTACACGAATTTAATCACCAATATTTAGTAATAGAGTGCCTAACCCCGGAAATATTGGGAGCAAATGTACGACGACCATTACCTTAGTAATCCTGTGATAACGGCTCCAGTAAAGAACTAAAAAACAAAAAAAAATGCATCTTAGGTAAATCCGGTTTTATTTTAGCACGGAATTTTAAGAACTTCGTCCTATGTTTTGATTTTCAAAATATATGTTAAAATGTTTAAATATTATCACACTTTACTCAATGCACTAAATGATTATGTACGTGTCAATAATAATACATAAGAACTAAATGTAAAGCAGCCGTAAGACAATGGCCATGTTTAAATCCCACCAATGTATTTTTGTTTTTTTTTTCTAATATATTTTTTTATAACTACACTACTCTATAATTCGCTCCTAATTATTGTGTGTTTAATTGGTAGTTACCTATAGACACATACAAAATGGAAATTAAAAGTAAAACTGTGTATTCAAGAAGTAACGAAACACCAATTTTGGCAAACTAAACAGAAGCCAAATGGTCAAATATTGTTCCATATCATTCAATTTTATATTCGTATCTTAATTCATTAGTATCTTAATTTTATTTGTATAAAGACTTTAAAATATCTGTGATCCGGATTACAATCTAACACAAAACTGGAGTTACAGTGTTTAGGAAAAAATTAGCAGTTTCATAGGTATCTTATGGCCTAATATTATAAACACGGACCCGTTTAAACACAAGCAATAAAATTATCAAGGGGAATCAATAACCTAATTATTAACACGTTGCTAATATTTTATATATATATATATATATATATATATTATAATTAAAATTACGATTATTGTTGTTTTCGACAATCAAAAGTAAAACTTGTTGTATCGTGTTTATAAATTTTCTTAATGCATTATTGTAATTATACCAGTTTTCCGTTCTCATTATTCTATTAGCACGCCGTATTGACCTGTTCCAAGCGATGCGTAAAAACGACGATAATCACTTGTAGTGCTATTGAATATCTACATTATTTATATAAGATAATATAAATAGTTATATGGAGAATTAGTAAAATGTGTTCATTATCTGTCTTATGTTATGTGAGTAAGAATGTAAATATTCTTGATAAATATGAACCAAAATTCAAATGAAATCAAGCTTTAGTAGAAAATTAGTTACCATACGTGAGCTTCTATTAAACCTCGAGGTTTTCCTTTAGCTTTAGCTTTCGGACTAACGTTTCTATAGTTTAAGTAAAGATTGCGTAACATAACGAGCGTTGAAATATCTGTATTTATTTTTTTCTTTTTTCTTGTAGATACCCCAAGCGGTCTGGGCTGTTCGCCTCCTGAACTGATAACTACAGAAGCTGACTCAATTATCGACCCCGATTCAGACGACGAACCAGAGAGAAAGGACTCTTTGGACGTCCACGAAGAAGGTGAGTTTACTTTGCATAACTCTGAAATCAGCTTTATCTTTCAAACTGTAGTATATCTTTCAGAGGTCTGTAAAAATCATTATCTGTAATTAAGATCATTTTCCCAATATATTATAATGACACGCTTTATATTAGTATTGCTGTTTCTTTATTACGTGAGCGTATTCTAATTTAATATTGTTGCTTTTCTTTCTTCATGCACAGATGAATTATTCGAATGCTGATGGAAGGTACCGTGTATGTAACACTCCGGACCACTTCCGACCCTCACGCGTATAGACCCATCAGGTTTCTGCTTTGTCTTATACTAACTTTGCGAATTTCCCGGGTTCGTCCTTTGTTAGATATGTCGCTGTGTTCTTCCAAAATGTTTGTGTTCCCTTCTATAGTGTCGTGCTAGCTACCTATAACACCCGCTAGAGTCCTTGATTTATGTGAGAATTTTCCATATATACAAAATTCAATTCAAGTTTACAATTATTAAAGTTTTAATTCCAATCGGATACATGTACCTTTGGTCTTTAAGTTACAAAGGTGAGCTTTCTCTTCAGTTCGTGATGTTATTCCACGATATATTTTTTGTTGTACCGAATGTAAATTTGCTTTCGAATTGCTTTCTCAGGAAATAAAAGGATAATAATTAATTTTCAGACCAACATCCTACAGGCAAACTTCAAACTTGAACTTGGAATATTCGCCCATTTTAGAAGTAAGATTTTACATTGCATACCCTGATACACGAATGTGCTACCATCTCCCACATTTTAAGTTCCTTATTACCCAATAAAACTATGTCCTTTAACGCTTCGGTTAGCGCAAGTAATTCGGCAATTTCTAGAATTTATTATTTCATAAACAATGCCATATATCTCGTTGTGACTTTCTGTAATCTGACACAGTTATATGTTACAACATTACAGTCGAAATGAGAACCTCTATTTCTTGCAGTTAATTAATGTCTAAACTGGCATTTCCAGTTACAATTTTAATCAGATTAAAGTCCTTAATTGTATCTATATACAATTTTTCACTATATAAAAAAAAACACTTATAAAGGCTATATATAAATCTAGCACATTGTGGTGTACACCAACCATATACTTCTACGATATAATCATTGATATTTTCTTCAAAAATCTAATATCATAATAAAGAATGCATGTCACTTTCAATTTTAGCAAATGGATTTTTAGAAAACATAACTCCCAGGAATATGTCAAATCCTTAATCGATTTCCAATATTATGTCTAGTATACAAAGTCCAATATCAACTCAAATTTTATATTTTATAATCAGTTGTACGTCAACGAAAAAATTTTCAAAGATAGTTGAAAACAAAATTATTTTAGGTGTCACCGCGTGAACCACACTACTATTGCTTGGCACAACGCGTGCTCCGCTTGTATTGCACCACAAAAATTTAATTAATTTAAAATGCAGATGCAATATACATATTACAAAAGAAATAATTGCAAATAAATGTGAACTGATTTCGTAATTTTGACTTTGAAAGTGTTTTGACTTATCCAACAGCAATCACGCTTTTGATACACAAAAATGCCAGCCTTTCATAGTCCACCATGCATTGACTAGCTAGATGCTAGAGCCAGTGAATGCCTACTTAAAACGCCACTTCAACTACTTCAAAATCATTATGTTAGATTTTGATTCCTAGAATGTATTTGACAACGCTAATCAGAATTACTTACGAATCACAATTAGCTAAATGGCTAGTTTAAAAAAAATATGTATATCTATCTACGACGTGCTAAGCGATATAGTCAAGGAATCATGGCTCTACTTCATTAATTACACTTCAAAGTCCCTCTAGATGAGTGGCATTTCTAATAAATGTTATTTTAGGAACACTCTGAAGAAAACCTCCAGGACTTTGTTAATAACTGAAGCACAACATCGACAATAACAGCAATTTAACAAAAAGATCCTTAGACAATTTGTGAGGACCTACATTCTACTAGGTATAAAAATAGGCTACGATAGAGTCAAATTAAATAGGTATGCCGCCATAATTAACATATTACGACAGTTACACAATTTTAATAAAACTGGACTCAAAATTAAGTTCAACATGGTTAAGACATGAACCCAAGTAATATTCTGTTGCGTCGCGTACATAAAATAATAGGCGTAGAGTACGAGTTAGCGGAGCGCTATGGATAGGCTTGGTATTTCAAGTTTGGGTAACTGTTTACTCAAGGCGGGCAGTTTGTCTTCGTTCACAGGGTCACGTCACGTCATTTATACATTGTAAAAAGCTACTTAATTCGGGAGTTTATGTAAAAGACCGCCAAGAATTAGTACGAGCGTTGTCCACTAGGCGGAGGAGCGATGAGCGCGTTGGTAGCTGGACTGCGGCGGGCAGGCTCGGCGCACTCGCTGTCCGCACCTCGGACCTGTTCTTCCTCGCGTTCACTGCCGCCTTCTCCAAGTCATACGCCCAGGTATACCAACAGTTTTTCTTCATAGAGAGCTTAGTTAGTTGACCCTATTGAAGTCAATTCTCTGAGGATCCTAATCCATATAAAAATAGAAAAAAGTATTATCCACATCAAACCTTCTAGGCAGGCTAAGAGATTTGCTAATAAGGCTTTTATTTTTGCTTTTAAACTCAACTACCGATGAAATCAACCACTTTTTATTTTACTTTTTAAACAAACATTTTCAAATTTGTCATTACACAATTATTGCCTTAGTCATCTTGTGAACACAGCACCTAGAATGCAATCGAAGCTTTAGAGATTAAAAAAAGTTTGAAAACAAACGTGTTTTCTGCATCCTTAAAAAGTGAGACATGGTGTCACGTAGTGATGAATGAACTCATTTTACAAGTTAATGTTGATGTCGAATAAATTATAAGTAGTATGATGTAGCACATAACAGTTGACAATAAGACCGACCCGGCACCGTTTTTTACGATCAGTCCTTCTAACGCAAAGGAAGCAATCGTTGGAGCCAGTGGGAAATCCGTTCGGCGGGTGCGGGGTGACTTGGCTGCAGAGGGGCGACGTGAGCGCTATGCTGCAGCCGGCGCTGCACAGCGCGCTGCCCCCGGACGCGCTGCTCGCGGCCGCGCGGGACTCCGCACCTGAGCTCGCCGCCAAGCTCACCGCCCAGCAGATACACGAGATGGTGAGTGCCATCTATGCCGTCTTGAATAAGAAGGGGTAAACAAGTCCCTTAGTCAACATACTGCTGAGGAACAGGCCTTCACTACGGATGAAAACAACGTAGGAACAATGACCAATGACTTACTGAGCAGGCCCAGTGCGGTTTCGTGGATGCTGACGTCTGCTAAAAACCATTTTGCAAGATATCGATAACATTAACAGAGCAGACTATTTAACTTACGGAGGTGACTTGGCACTGGTATTTATTTTGTCGTACCCCGCAAAAATGGTGTTTTACATATTTTTCCTATTATAAAAATAACGTCTTTACTATATTGGCGATAATTTAATGTCGTTAGTGAGAAAACCTTTATTATTCAAGACATTATTAAGCCTCTAGTTGTTGTCATATTTATTTTCGTGTTATTGCTAAAATATTTATTAAATTCTTTACATACTCTATGGCGATCATTTATTATTGTCAAGTTATATTTTAGTTACATCTATTCTTGTTTCATTACTTTATACATTTTTTTAATATCCCTAATGTCCTGCAGACATTTTTAGCTTTTAAAAAACACCGCGTATTTGTGTTTCTGGAGCTTGATAAATACATTTTTTAAATATTCTTGAATAATTATGATATCGGCTCTTCTGTTTCTCGGTCGCCATATTTAAATCCACTCTCATAAAAATATGATTAAATAGATTGGCACCTCCTCTGTTAAAATATGTCTGTCTAACAAAAAGTTTTTGAGGACAGGTGCACCACTATTTATCTATGATTATAGTAGTAGGGATTCGTGGGTTCTGGCGCACTTATTTCTAACGCATTTTTGTCGAACTTCGGTGAAGGTCTGCTAAAAAAAAAAAAATAAAAAAAAAAAAAAAAAAAAAAAAAAGTGAAACACCCCATCTAAAGCGTTTGCGCTGGGTTCAGAGCGCTACGAGCTCTCGTTTTTGCTGTATGGCTTCTCTTTCTAAAGCTAATCGCTTATCTAATCACCTATTCCGATTCCATTATTCCCGACCCTTCCTCATTGTTAATTACCTCATTACTTAAGCACCCTTTTGTACTATGCTCGGCTCGCTTTCTTTGTATTGCTAATAGCCTACTGTGGCCGAGGTTATGGGGCCTTGGATATCATTAGGTTTGCAATATTCCAATGCTGCCTAGCCGAACTTACTCATACCTACTGTTTTAGATGAATCTGTCAGGTGTTCAGCCAATCAGAGGGTTTGTGGGTTCTGGCGCTAGTAGTAGGAATTTGTGGGTTCTGGCGCTGCAGGATACTAGCGCATAAAACAAGCTCCGGGTGAGCTTGTTTTATGCGCTCCACTAACCTAACCCAACCAGTTTCTTGAATGATTGTCATAGGCAACCTAACCTCGCATGCTTTTCATAGGAAACCTAATCTAACCTATCCTAACCTCTACCTTGAATTATGCTTTTCATAACAAGCTAACCTAACCTAACCCGTACCTTTTTCTTTTCTCTCTCTCTATCTTTTCAGTTTGTAGGCTCTCTCTGCCTACAAACTCTTTCCTTTTTCTGTACTTGTATCTTGGCGAGAAGTATCCAATAGCCTCGACCCTAGTTTACAATTACTTTAAACAAACAAGCCCATTTGCGAAAAACAAAATTTTAAATTTAAACAGTTACCCAAATTTGATAAATAAGATTAATAAAAAAAAAAAAAAAAAAAAAAACCTAACCCGTACCCTGTATGCTTGTTACAGAAAGCCTAACCTAACCTAACCCGTACCTTGTATGCTTGTTTGTTGAATAAAACCATTTTCTACCAGCCTTTAAAACTTCATAAATTAAACAACCAAGTCATGTTGCTAAACACATTTATTCAAAAATCATATTAAACATCTTACTTATAATTAAATCATTACTTATTCTATTGACAGTAGAGAATTCATTTACAAAATCGTTCATCAATACACCATACATTTTTGCATAAAGAAATACTAGACAATATTTTCCACATACTGACGTAAAGTAACTTTGCAGTTGCTTATGATTGTATACCCACTTCTTTGTATTTTTTTCCAAGAACAATTTATGAAACCCCACCGGTTTTCGTCCGAAAGAATCAAAGTACTCGCCAACTCCATTACTATCAATGTGAATACCCACCCAGTGAGAACCAGGCTTGGAATCCGGATCCAAATTGGCTACAATGAAAGCAAGTAATTGAACAATCATAGGCAATCTGTTCGCTGCAAATACATTAGATGTTAATCTGTTATCAATTTTACTCATAAAGTATTTTATTTCTTGACTATCCATCATAGCTCATGTTAGCGGTACGATAGAATTCGTATTTCCAATTGAATGGAATTGTATGCTCCACCCGTATTTAACTATTGTAATCGACACTCACATCGCGGTTTTTGTTAATTTCCACAACATTATCGAACTCTGCATAAATAATACAATTGAGTGTTGTTGTCAAAGCTGTATCAAAGCGAACCTCTAGTCTTACACTTCCATGTCTAACTAAGTTCCAATGTGAGCTCGAACTGGCCGAAAGATCTGGAGTTAAGTCAAAAGCTAATAAACAGTATCCTCCTCCATAGTCTTCTCTTGCTATTGAATTGCCTTCGTTCAAAAAGTGAATGCCGGTGCCAGAAAACAATGTTTGATAGGTCGATGTAATCAATCCATCTTTGAAGGATGGTTGTAATGTTTTTGAATGGACCTGTTGGCCATCCACATATAAACTAAATAAATTTATACCATGGTTATCAAAATTAAATGGATTCTGTGTTATACAGCCATTAAATGCTGAATTTTTAATAAAGCCTATAATACATCTTTTAGGTACTTGTCCGAGGAATATGTTATCCAAAGTTTTGCCTTGAACTCCCGATGGAATAGTTAGAACTTTAACTTCAGCTCGAGTAATCGGATATTTAGCTGTTGTCGTTGCTAAGACTTTTTGATGTGCTATTAGGACAGATGGATTTATTCGAGCCTTACGAACAATGAGACTGGCGTCAGTGATTTTAACCTTAATTTTGGCATCAGATGTATTACAAATTAAATTGAATGTTTCTTTGCTACGAACTAATTTGACACGCATCTCTACACCATTTAGTAAGAATTTTTCTTGGTTAAAAATATCTCCATGTAAATGACCGATCATATCAATATCTTCGTTTAATTTTACTAACTCCTGTCTCTTGGTAAATCCTTTATTTGTGTCATCTGTAGCGTCCATTTTGTAAGGAGTGTCACCATACCACAAACCACAGGTCAGATGAGAGTTTTTTGCTGCAGGGCCGTAGTTAAGTAAAGTTTCCAAATATGCACGATATGCATATGTATTATTTGGGGGAGACACAAGTTTTTGATTTAAGTACACATCTAATTGACTGAATAGAGAATGTAACCAATTATTAACTGGCGCAATTCGAGTAGTTCCTTGGACATCATTTGAAGCAGAATATTCAATCTTTGCTTTTATATGAAGCATGGTATGCGACAAGTCTATATAATCATCACCAGTACCAGGCACTTGAAATTCTAATGGACCATCATCACTTAATGATGAAATTGGTTTATAATGGATCCATTGTCCACTTTCAATACTTGTTTGAGTTGATGGTAAAGCGAATAAATCCAACTCTGACTTGGCACATTCACATGAATCATTATGTAAAAAAGACATAGTTATTTACTATTTTAGTTTGAAAAAATATCTTCAAATTTTGTTTTCTTGGATGATTTAGACCGACTTCCTCGCAGTGTTTTACGTGAAATGAGTGACAAGCTCGACTTTCTGCTTCTTTTATACCCAGACCCGCGCATAAGTGAGTCTATTTTATCATCGGCCTTTCTTTTCAAGTTGGTTGTAGCATTTTTGAAACGCGACTTTATTGACTCTTCAACGGGATGCGAGTTCACCATATCTGATAATAATCCAACCCCAGCACTAAGAGCTTCTTTTCCTACAGTTCGAAGTCCATTGGATAACAAAGGAAGAACGGTCCTAAACAAACCTCCTAAGAAACTTCCAATACCGTGTCCACGTTGATGAGCAGCGCCCTTATATATAATCCCAACTCCAGATCCTGCCTGATGAGAATAATAATTCTGATACGGACAAGGGCTATTAACTATTGCTCCATTCATCTTATGCGCCGAAAATGTAGTTTAACACACGATGTACCGAACTGAAATGGAACTCTACCACCCACGCTTGTTCTTATATCTATTTCTATTGTATCAAATTCTCTGCGCATAACTGGTAAATAGTGTGCGGGTGAAAATGTGTGCACTTTGTATGCTCCGTAGATGTACTTTGTTGGATCCAAAGGTATGATTCGTACCAACGATGCCATCACATCACCTATTATTTGCGGTTGAATAATATCCGAATAAATGAAGAGTTGGGATGGTAACCCTAAATATAAATTAATCGGATATTTTCCATTCGGTTTTGCTACTAAGTCGACATGAGGTGCAAAACCTAGTTGAAGACTCAATTGAGGTGATAACATTACAGATATCAAGTCTGTGTTATGACGAGTTGCTGTAACCAGCTTCGATATTTCATCATACCTTAGTCTAAAATGATTTTTCAACAATGAGTGTTCATTAAAGGCACTTAAAAAATTATTCATACTGTCATACGTCGTTGCTGGAATATGAGACTTGAATTCTGCAATTATATTTAGCTCCTTTTTTGAATCCTGGGCATCTTGTACGAGTGTTCTTTTCTTTATGTATATAATGTTTTCATGTTCTTGTACATTAAACATTGTACATGGATAATGAAACTCCACCAAACCAACGTCCCATTCACCTTCTAACTTTATAGTTTTTGGTAGTTTTGTTAAGAAATTGGCGGTTGTATTTTCTGGATAGTATGAAGTTGAACTATTGCTCAAAAGAGTTAAATAAAAACTGTCCTCGCTCATGTCTCTTCTAAATCTGATACCGGGATCCAACTATTAAACTTGTTAGGATAACCTTTCCATTTGACTAACACTTCTCTTCTACCTTGAATGCGTCGTGATCGTATAATTTTATCTATTTTATATTTAGTGGAGGGATCATAGACAACTTTTTGTAGCTCTTTTGTGTAAAACGTTCCTGTGATTGGTTCACCTTCCAAGTCTTTTAATGTGTATACAACCCAAGGAGCCCGTTCAATAATGGAATTGATCACAAATATTTCATCACTCCAATTGGTTTCATACCCTTTTTGAAATATATGTTTATATTTAGTTATTCTAACATGATCACCTATTCGAAGTGATGGATATTCATTTATCTGTATTTTCTTTTTCTTAGCTCCGTATAAATTTTCCCAAACGGTCATAATATTGTCATTGTTCACTTCGCATGGACACATCTTTATGCTGGAGTGAAAGCTATGGTTGTATGAATTTATTAAATCTTGTAAGATGTCGATGTATTTGTACGTATTTTTATAAGTAAAGTAACGCCACATCTTAGTTTTGAGAGTTCGTTGAAACCTTTCAATAACACTAGCTTTTATGTCAGGATTGTTTGTTGTGTAGTAATTAATATTTTTACTTTTGAAATAGTCCCTAACAACTTTTGATACAAACTCTGTACCTTTGTCAGATTGAATGTGACGAGGAGTGGCATTAACTTCGGCAAATATACTCTCAAAACAGCTTTTGACAACTTCAGAGGTCTTACTTCTCATTGCTCGTGCAAAGGCATATTTACTAAATACATCAATAACACACAAAATATATTTATAACCATCATTATATTTACTATATGTACGCATGTCGCTCAAATCAGCTTGCCATAGTTCATTATAATAAGATAAAATATACTTATTTCTTGGGAATCGTTTTTGAATAGGTTTATGGAGTGTGTAAGTTTCTTGCGACTGTAACCAAGTTTTTACGTCATCGCGGTTCAATTTGCCTTTCATTGCTTTGGCTAAATTATTTATGCTACTAAATCCAGCGGGATGTGAAACATCATAGTAAATGTTTGCTAAATCTAGTAGGGGCTCCATTTTTCCCAAGCAATCGTTCTTTTTGACCTTTTATTAGTAGTAGTTGTCACAGGAGTTGAGTATTGAGTGTCCGAATCAGTGTCCTTATCACTTTGTATCAGCTCTTTCGTCTGCAACTGTGTCATATATTCTAGAGATGTAGGATTACCAATGCAGGAAAAAGGTACTCGTATGTCCACTAACGCCGATGCAAATTTTTCCCAGCCCACCGGTTTTGGGCGTTTAAGTGGTCTCACAAAATCACTTACTAAATCGAATATATTGCTTCCAGGTACAACTGTATTATTTAAAACTACTTCTCCATTCTCTTTCCACCAGATTTTCGGATGACTTTGTAAGATATAATGCAACAATACTCCACCTCTTTTTTTGTAAGTTTTAGGGATCAATTCAAGTATTTTCGACGGACTGTTTTGATATTTAATAGCGATCGTTCCTTTATTTTGACGGGTCACATCTTCATTGATCGGAGTAGGTTTTACAACTGGAATGGTACCCTCTTGTTTTTCTTCTTTAATTGTATCTTTAGTATCATCAGACCTCACTGTTTCATCATCGGTATCGGTCAATAATGAAATTTTAAGTGGTTTTCTACCTTCTTCAACAACGTGTAAATATCGTTGCAAAACTTGAGAATACAAAGCCCATTTTTCGTGATCATTAAGTGAACTCTTTAAGATTTTTTGCATTTCATCATCGAGTCGTGATAATGAATTGTCAGGTTCGTGAATATTATGAGCCTTTAGTTTGTTCATAAGTTCCGGCTCTACAAGTAACATTTTTTTCGCGTGCTGCATGTTTAATTTATTATCGAAGACAGTAAACCGTTTATCACAGCACCTAGTATTATGGGTAGAAAGGCTCCCCCTTTCTGCACGATGATGTTTTTTCTTGCTATATTTTTACCTTTGGATATAATTTTCCGTAAAATGTGTTTATATTTCTTTAAATGTTTCTTTTCCTTTTCTTTAAGTGGAATTTTACCTTTTAAAATGTTGTAGATGCACTCGCAGATAACGTTTACTTCTTCTTCATCACATGCTTTCAATATCAGTTTTTGATATTTTGGTTTCAGAGTATGTAATGCTTTCAATAGATGTTGGTGCGTTTTTACTCTCCTATGCATGGTTTCACAATGATTAGCATTGTATGTGATGCGACTATTTATAGCTTTTCTTGGGAATATAGACTGTGCAATATTTTGTTGAAGAAAGTACATTCGTTTTGATTCGATAGCTGTCATCAGTATTTTGCTTCAGATCAATCATTAAGTATCCATGAGCAACTTTGGTGGCATCTTTATAAGCTTCTTCAATAAATTTTGTATTTTCTGGACATACTTGACGAGCTAAATATCTGACTTGCGTCTAGTCTCTTGGGTTTTTAAAGTAAATTATATAATTAGCATTTAATGATATGTCACGTTGACCTCTCCCTTGATGAAATAAATTCTGGGTTATGTAAAATACACTAAGATTTCTGTGATGACTGCCTTTTGTAAAAATATCGACTATCCTGCCGTCAGATTCTCTCATTAGGTCATCTATGATAAGCAGTTGAGGTAGTTTACCATCAAACATGCTTAAATCGGGTATCCCTTGGACATATTCCACATTACTTAAATTGTACAGTGGCTGCATTTCATCATAACACCATAATGTTTTATGAAATGTTTGATCACAAACATCATTCACACAATTTAAGAAAGTAGTAACAAAATTAGATTTACCACATCCACTTGGACCAGCCACAATAGCTGTGAATGGATGAATAAAATGTTTCATGTTGAACAAAATCTATGTCTTGCTTGTTTAAAATCTATGTTAGGAATGAATGGATAAGGAAATGTGGATTGATTTAAAAATACTCAAATTTTTCAGATAGTAAATTATTTATTATACTAAATATCTTAAATCTAAATCACAAAATATTAAGAAGTGTGTCTAAGTACAAAGTGTTATATTTCTGAAGTCTACAAAATAGCGGTAAGTTTTAAAATGATTATTGAACAAAAAATCTTAATTATATAATACATTACCATAAAAATGAAGAAAGTCACAGAAAACAACTTACAAAATATTTCTTAATTTATAATGCCCCCATGCTAGTGTGTCTGTGGAGTTGGGTAAAATACATCTTTTTGTGTCGTTATACGATAGACTAGTTTTGTTAATTTTTTGAGTAAATATTACATGTTTTATTGTCCGGAATCTATACATTTTTGAAAATTTGATTTGTTTATCGAAGAGACATTGCTTGTAGTTATTCATATTCATTTTCTTTGTTACACATTTATTCACTCCTTTCGCTCGTGCAATGAATTTATCTTCTACTGTTATTGCATACAATTTAGACCTCAACCCCACAAACTCTTTTAATATTTTTCCATTGTTTTCATCTTTAAAGAAACCTAACCTTTTTTTATTCAACCTAGGGAAACCAAAGATATTATCTTCTGTATAATCAGAAGTGTCAAAAAATTCATTTAGGTCAGGTTTTATATCAAAATATAAATTTTCTGTAAAATATTGATAAATAAGACTATCTGTATCAGTATATAATAACTTAACATTTTCTTTAAATTTTTTCTTCATGTAATTATAATGAAAGTCGTACATAAGGGTTTTAGATATATCTAAAATACAAAACCCTAAATAAATTGGCTTGTTGTAGTACAACTTTGTTTTGCGCAATTGAACTGCAATCAAGTTCTCTGAAAATATACTTAAACTATGAAACTCTGGTTTGGATATTAATGATTGGGCACCTTGCACTTTACCTCTGCTATCCCAGTGAGTAATTAATTTCACATTTACCCGTTTCTCTATATTTTCCATGGTCTTGCCAAAAACAGCGTTATTCATTAATTTATAAAAATCTTTTTCAAAATCTGTTTCTGCTTGTGTTCTTAACTGCGTGTTTAAATCAATATATTTTCTTAGCCATGGACTCTGTTTAAACTTCAACACCCTATGCACTTTAGTTAACTTTAACCCTAAATTAACACATTGTTTGAAGTTTCTGTAATGAATTACATATTTAGTTTTATTGTTTAAATTCGGGACTAACTTTTGTGTTTTACATTCGCCGATAACTATGTTTTCCGCACAAAGTGGTAAATCAGAGTGTAAATCATGCAGATCGTTGGGATATTCAAGATCTACTTCCAGAATATAACCATAATCACATGTGTCGGATATGTTAAAATCAACTTTAGTATTTTCCCATTCAAAATTTCCGGTAGGTAAATATTGAGACATAGCCCACCCATATAAATTATTAGCATCAAAATAAGCTATGAAAGATGTAGGTTCATTTGGATTGTAATCTTCCAAATACATGTTGTTAGCCTTTCCATATCGATTACTACATTGCGATATTCCTCCTCTGATGCCAGCTTTGATGAAAGCTATTTTATCAAAGTTAGTTAATAACTCTAACTTAGCATCAGTGTATTTAAGCATCGCATCCCAGCTCAACCCAGGTGCAGTGTAATAATGTGATGGATCCAAATCATATGTTGCTAAACAAATATTACGGAAATTTTCAAATATGTCTGTTAGTAGCATTACATCTGTCTTTAAATATAAATTTGAATAGTCAAGCATTGTTTCACATCTAAAATGATTCCAAACATCTTGAGCATGAGCATAGTCTTCATCAGAAACATTACTATCGCTTAAGGAATTGTAAAAATCTTCTTTGGTGGGAAGTGTTGAACTCTCTAAAGAATCAAATGACTTCACGAATTCGTATGGAAATATCCCCTTTCTGATTAAACGTTTAAAGTCCTCATAAAGGGGAAATTGCTTTTTTAGTTCTGTGAATTCATCCAATTTTAGATTTTTGGCCAGACTATCTAAGCTGGAAGACATGAATTTAAAGGAATCTAAAAAACGTATACTTATTTGTTGTCCGTCCACAAAAATTTGTTTAGAAAATGAGATGTATTTCTCTTTATTTTGAGGAATTACATCTACCACACCTTGTTGAAAGTCTAAGGCATGGACAATAAAATGCGCATCGTAATTACTCAAGTTATGTAAAAATACAGGTATGTAACGTGGATATTTAAATTTAGTTTTGCATAGGGAGTGCACCATTCCTTGAAATTTACCAGTAGACCATTCAAAATATTCTACAGAGTCAGAACCTAAATCATTACTGCATATGAAACAAGTTTTGGAATGATCTGTTTTATCGTGTTCAGTTTGAAACGATGCGGAAGAAGGTTTATGAAAAAATATTCTTCTTTGAATATTCGAAATATTACTACTTATGCTTTCCATGAAATGTCTAGCACAGTCGGGGCCGGTATATGAATGATATTTCGACAGTTTATCATCATAGGAACATTTCAAGTAATAACCATAACTATAAACATTATGTTTATGAACATTATTTGTATACGCATTTGTAGGATCTTGATCACAAGTGTGAATCGGATTAAGGAACGATTCAAAATCTGCATAAATAACAAAAGGTAATTTAAGTTTTCGCTCAAACTGATTAAATAAAATTTTGTCAGATGGCTGGTTCTCATTGAACCAATTTTTAAAAGTTTTTTGAGAGCTTGGAACTTCTGTAACAATATGAGCACAGTCATGTTTCTGATGATCATTTAATTTTTTTAGTGTTGCAAAATGTAGAAGGCATCCATCACAAATATGGATTGCTTCATTTCGACCAGTTACTTGTTTGCTAACAAGTCGTGACAGGTTTTTAATGAAGCAGTAATGACCATTGGAACCGTTAGTTAAGTACAACAAATTTACGTGCTGCTCCTTCCTCGTTTTTGTGAAGTGTAGAGGACCAATTACGGTATTTGATTTAGTGTTAGAATTGTACTCTAATCCAAAAACATTTATACTTATATTATTCAAAAGCTCAACCTTTTTAATGTCTTGTAATTTTACTGGAAATCTTATATTACAAAAATTTAATTTGCTCTTATGAGGTAAATACGAAGATATTCTGTTAGCATCTTTTGACACCGGGTACAAAGCAGATAGTAGAGCCCACCTAAGACATTCGTAATCTTTATTTTTGACATTTATGACCGCCTTTTTATTTTGTATATCTTTCGGTACTTCTATATACGATGATCCTTTTAAAGGACTAAATTTATTTATGTTCATATCTAAATATTGTATTTTATTCAAAGTCCATCCACTATCTTTTTTTTCGAAGTCACTCATTTTGACAGAAAAGTATTCGCAGATTTTATGCATAAGAGCTTCAAATTCGTCTCCTAGGGCAAATGTGTAATTCATACTTTGAAAATCAAAAGTGTTTTTTAAATCTTTGGTTTCCTGGGTGAAATCAGCATGAATGATAAAATTCACTTTAATTAAAGTCAATTCATCTAAGCATGATTTGAGCAAGAAGATAATTTTGTCTTTATTATTATTCAAAAACTTTTCGGGGGTTTCTAATGTCTCTTGGCTACCTAAATATATTCTATATGTTCTAACACGAGATCCAAAAGCAGAGTCAATCAAACTTACATTATTCAATTCCTGACATGTTGAAATGACTTTGTTTTTATGAGCTTTACTCTTTAAATGGTTAGCAAAGTATTTTTTTCTCACCCAAACATTACACGCTTCACATAAAGTTCGCTCACTATGACTTTCGTCCGGCAAAGCAGATGAATTGGATGGTCCAGCTTCTAAATGATCTTCTGCTTTTCTTTTGATTCCCCTCCCAGATTGGAGACTATTACTGAAATGAAAAACATGTAACATAAAATAAATGTCAAAATATTATGAGAAAGTCGACGATTAGAAGTTACGAGAGAAAAATCAATAAAATACTAAACGTCTATTCTTAAAAAAAGTATTGTTTGGTAGTGAAAATAAGAAATAATATAGGTAAAGCTCACCTAGGTGTATTGTTCTCGTTTCCTTCAAAACAGCACAGCTCCCAAAATCTTTGCGTTGTTTCATGTACGTATTGAATATCTTCAATTTCTTGACATAATTTGAACATTTCTTGTTCAAAGCTGTCCTCGCTTTCTATAGTGTCCATGTTGAACGACATCTCGATTGAAATTAGTGATTCTTATAGAAGGCAAAGTGGTATTTATATGCATAAAAATTCAATACTTATAATGATAAAAGGTATCCTAAATTAGTTGAATAATCATTAGTAAATGAGCTTATTGTGCTCATGAGTTGAAATGGTATTTTTTGCAGCCCGCTTTCTCTGCAATTCCTTTAGTTATGTTGTAAACCACTTCCTTGGTTTTACTAAAGTTGATATTATTTTCATTCGTATAATATTTTACACGAACTTCTGCGTGCTTCCAATGTTCTTGTAAAGGTATTTTAGAAAGTTTTTTCAAATCAAATAATTCGATTTTTATCAAATGTGTCGAAGTTTTCAAATCGTCTTCATTTGATGATATGCATGAAACTCCGCCCCCCTGACAACTACGTCCCACGGTCGAAGAAACTTTCTTCTTCTTAGCCTTCTGGTCAAAGAAGGCATCAAGGTCGGGAGTATTTGCTTTTCTTTTTACCGGCATGGGAGAAGATTCTTGACTATCAGATATTGGGTAATAAAAGTGTTTTAATGTATTGCATTCTTGATCATCGCTTATGTCATTTGGAGAGTACTGCAACAATACAAATAACTCAACTTAATACACACAATCTTGCTCATACATTAAAATCAAAGCATTGTAAGAACAAGTAAATAAAAAAGAAAAAAATAAAGGTCACTTACCGACATTTTGTAGACTTCAGAAGCACAACACTTTGCACTACACACAAATATTAAAGTACTGATGTAGCTCTAGTTTGTTCTATGCGTTTTATAGTGCTTCCGTATCGTTGGAATGCAGTAATATCAGTAGCCCATAGTAGCAAAAACGAAAGTTTAGGTGATTAGTTGGTAATTAGATAAGTAATGAGGTAGCTCACCATTATGATTGCAACAAGAACAGGGACAGTCATCAGTAATGGAATATTTTTGCGATTACAAATGAGGTAGTCATAGTTCTTACTAAATGGTGTAGAGTCGATCTATCAAACATTGTTTTCTAGCAATGGAATGAAGTCACTGACGCCAGTCTCATTGTTCGTAAGGCTCGAATAAATCCATCTGTCCTAATAGCACATCAAAAAGTCTTAGCAACGACAACAGCTAAATATCCGATTACTCGAGCTGAAGTTAAAGTTCTAACTATTCCATCGGGAGTTCAAGGCAAAACTTTGGATAACATATTCCTCGGACAAGTACCTAAAAGATGTATTATAGGCTTTATTAAAAATTCAGCATTTAATGGCTGTATAACACAGAATCCATTTAATTTTGATAACCATGGTATAAATTTATTTAGTTTATATGTGGATGGCCAACAGGTCCATTCAAAAACATTACAACCATCCTTCAAAGATGGATTGATTACATCGACCTATCAAACATTGTTTTCTGGCACCGGCATTCACTTTTTGAACGAAGGCAATTCAATAGCAAGAGAAGACTATGGAGGAGGATACTGTTTATTAGCTTTTGACTTAACTCCAGATCTTTCGGCCAGTTCGAGCTCACATTGGAACTTAGTTAGACATGGAAGTGTAAGACTAGAGGTTCGCTTTGAGACAGCTTTGACAACAACACTCAATTGTATTATTTATTCAGAGTTCGATAATGTTGTGGAAATTAACAAAAACCGCGATGTGAGTGTCGATTACAATAGTTAAATACGGGTGGAGCATACAATTCCATTCAATTGGAAATACGAATTCTATCGTACCGCTAACATGAGCTATGATGGATAGTCAAGAAATAAAATACTTTATGAGTAAAATTGATAACAGATTAACATCTAATGTATTTGCAGCGAACAGATTGCCTATGATTGTTCAATTACCTGCTTTCATTGTAGCCAATTTGGATCCGGATTCCAAGCCTGGTTCTCACTGGGTGGGTATTCACATTGATAGTAATGGAGTTGGCGAGTACTTTGATTCTTTCGGACGAAAACCGGTGGGGTTTCATAAATTGTTCTTGGAAAAAAATACAAAGAAGTGGGTATACAATCATAAGCAACTGCAAAGTTACTTTACGTCAGTATGTGGAAAATATTGTCTAGTATTTCTTTATGCAAAAATGTATGGTGTATTGATGAACGATTTTGTAAATGAATTCTCTACTGTCAATAGAATAAGTAATGATTTAATTATAAGTAAGATGTTTAATATGATTTTTGAATAAATGTGTTTAGCAACATGACTTGGTTGTTTAATTTATGAAGTTTTAAAGGCTGGTAGAAAATGGTTTTATTCAACAAACAAGCATACAAGGTACGGGTTAGGTTAGGTTAGGCTTTCTGTAACAAGCATACAGGGTACGGGTTAGGTTAGGTTAGCTTGTTATGAAAAGCATAATTCAAGGTAGAGGTTAGGATAGGTTAGATTAGGTTTCCTATGAAAAGCATGCGAGGTTAGGTTGCCTATGACAATCATTCAAGAAACTGGTTGGGTTAGGTTAGTGGAGCGCATAAAACAAGCTCACCCGGAGCTTGTTTTATGCGCTAGTATCCTGCAGCGCCAGAACCCACAAATTCCTACTACTAGCGCCAGAACCCACAAACCCTCTGATTGGCTGAACACCTGACAGATTCATCTAAAACAGTAGGTATGAGTAAGTTCGGCTAGGCAGCATTGGAATATTGCAAACCTAATGATATCCAAGGCCCCATAACCTCGGCCACAGTAGGCTATTAGCAATACAAAGAAAGCGAGCCGAGCATAGTACAAAAGGGTGCTTAAGTAATGAGGTAATTAACAATGAGGAAGGGTCGGGAATAATGGAATCGGAATAGGTGATTAGATAAGCGATTAGCTTTAGAAAGAGAAGCCATACAGCAAAAACGAGAGCTCGTAGCGCTCTGAACCCAGCGCAAACGCTTTAGATGGGGTGTTTCACTTTTTTTTTTTTTTTTTTTTTTTTTTTTTTTTTTTTTTTTTTTTTTTTTTTTTTTAGCAGACCTTCACCGAAGTTCGACAAAAATGCGTTAGAAATAAGTGCGCCAGAACCCACGAATCCCTACTACTATAATCATAGATAAATAGTGGTGCACCTGTCCTCAAAAACTTTTTGTTAGACAGACATATTTTAACAGAGGAGGTGCCAATCTATTTAATCATATTTTTATGAGAGTGGATTTAAATATGGCGACCGAGAAACAGAAGAGCCGATATCATAATTATTCAAGAATATTTAAAAAATGTATTTATCAAGCTCCAGAAACACAAATACGCGATGTTTTTTAAAAGCTAAAAATGTCTGCAGGACATTAGGGATATTAAAAAAATGTATAAAGTAATGAAACAAGAATAGATGTAACTAAAATATAACTTGACAATAATAAATGATCGCCATAGAGTATGTAAAGAATTTAATAAATATTTTAGCAATAACACGAAAATAAATATGACAACAACTAGAGGCTTAATAATGTCTTGAATAATAAAGGACCCAGCGCAAACGCTTTAGATGGGGTGTTTCACTTTTTTTTTTTTTTTTTTTTTTTTTTTTTTTTTTTTTTTTTAGCAGACCTTCACCGAAGTTCGACAAAAATGCGTTAGAAATAAGTGCGCCAGAACCCACGAATCCCTACTACTGATTATGTATTGCCGGTACTATCAAAAACCGTCAACCTCTTTCGACAGTTGAGTAAAAGGAATGAGCGATAGGTAGCTACCTTAACTACAGTTAAAACTATGTGTTTCAATACATACATAAGGCTGTTTGGTTTTTCTATTCACCTTCAAACGACACGACTGAAGTGCATATACGGTCCGCCAATTTGTTCCGCCATAATCTATTAACAGAATAGAACTGAGGACTATTATTTATTGTGTCAGAACGTAGTTATAACAACGATCAACCTTGATGGAGCCGATTGAAGTAACTGATTGGCAGTAAATAAACCCTATTTGCTTTTTCATCCTTCAAAACTTTGAAGAAAAGAATCTGTAGGATGACATACAGTAAATCTTATATTAAGATTTTCCTGTCTCGTAAATTTGTTTGAAAATGTGGTCCAAGCACGGAAATCTTTATTATTCTTCCGGTCGGGGCTATTCTCAGGTATATCTTAGTGATCTACGTAACACTGACATACCGGATACGTCTCAGTCAAAACCACATGAATTTCATATAAAGTATAAGTTATCCAGATCCTTATAATGCCCCAACCCTTGTGGTTCTGGCCTTTCCTGTGGATAAAAACAAGTAATAATAAACCACCACGTGTGTGGGTCCATTGCCGAATGGTGGGTGCTGACGACCTAAGTGGTCGAGAGACTCGCTTACCGGTTTTCCTGCTTACGCCACTTAGAGGTCTCGAGTTCGATCCCCCACTGGGTTAATGTAAAAAATGAACTTTTCTATAATAGCTCTTGGTGTTGTAGTCCCGTCGTTGATTCTGTATTCCATAACACAAGTACTTTAGCTAGTTAATTTGAGTGCAGAACAACGTATGTGATGTTGACTATTATTTATTTAATTATTGATGTAGATACAGCCGAGACCGACGGTTTTACGTGCCCTCTCAAACACAAAAAATACGAGGAACTCCAAATAATAATAATTTGGCCAACCAACCGATTTCGGCATTTGAAAAAAGTTGCTTTACCTCCGCAACTTTTGACCGAACGTGCTAAACACTTGCGCCATCAAGTTTCTCGGTGTAATAAAAAGTATACAAACGTTTTTTTTTTGTCTTAAAAATTAAAAAGTTTTCTTTTATTACGTTACGTTCAGATGAATTTATGTCATGTTGTTTGATATTTATTTATTTATATTACAGCTTCAAGCCGTCCGTGAAGAGTTATCAGCAGAAGATGCCCAAGGCATCGGTGCGAGCCCCGATGGCGGGGAAACGCGCGCGTGCGCTCTGACTGCGCTGATGCTGCACTGCTGCGCTGCAGCGCAACTAGCGCAACAGCGCGTCGACCCGGCACCTACCTGACCCTAATAAAGTATTCTTCATTGTGACAATATATTGTTTTATTAGCTCCTTTTTGCCCTTATAATTGTTACTTCATTAAAACAACTAGAGATCAAAGGTGTAAGGAAGTAGATAAAATAAAAGGCATTTAAAAATCGGAGTAACTAACTTGCGATGTACTTACACTTTCGCAAAAAATCCGTTGAATTTACTTTTGCAAAAAGAAAAGCAAGTTAAATGTGTGTACGTGTGTGAGTGTTTGAATTTGTATGATCTTCCTTGATAATTGTCTAAAATTCATGATACTGGTATCATGAATTTTAGACAATTACACACTTTGTCAGATAAGACAATGATAAAATGCCTATTGGGATATCTTGTACTGAGAAGAATCCGCAAGGAACTCTGCAAGTGCCGGTTTTTTCTCCTTTAATTATACTTATCTTATTTATGGAACTATTACATAAAAGAAAACATGTATCTCTACAATGATCGGGTTTTACACTGTCATGACTTAAAAATAACGAAGCAGATAGAAGGGCAGTAGGTACCTACGTACACTTGTCTGCCCATGTTATTCTCACTCCTATTTTACTACGTTTTGAAACTCTCAACAAGACCTTAACATTGAGATATTTATGAACAGCCCAAACAACGCCTGGAAAAACATAATGATCACACCTCGTGCCAATGTTCCCATTTGTAATTTGGCTAAACAAAGAAAATTGACTCAAAAAATTTGAATAAATGTGGTGAAACATTGATGTTGGAAATTTAAGACCTTATGAGAGATCACTGAAAGTTCATTTCACAAGAGTAAATGTTGGGGAAAAGCCATGTGTTCGATGTACTGCGCCGAAAGTCCGAGTACTCCGAGTGCTGTTGGCTCGTGTCCAGATTTTCCTGAAATAGCACAAAGGATCGACCTCAAACACTGATGTAAAAAAACTTCTCCGAAATGTCAGCGGTCACGATTTGTGTGGAAAATATTGTACGTCACGTCGCGTGCGTCGCACTTTCCGCATATATAGGTACTATTATAAAACTGAAAAAAGGCTGTGATTGAAGATATTCCAGATAAAACATTGGGATAGGATAACATTATTTTTTGTTTGTATGCTGTCTATATGTCTCAACGAACGTTACGCAAAAACCACTGAACATATTTTGACTTCGTTTTCACAATTAAGTAGCTACTTAATTGTGCCCCCAGCTTGACCCCCAGCTGGGGGTCGACTTAAAATAGCACTGTAAATGTAAAAAAATAAAACTTTTTTTACACTCACAGTGCTATATAAACCTATTTGGGTTTTACTAAGCACTAGTAATGCTATGTTGTCTCATAAATATTTAACAAATGTTGTAAGGTAAGTAGGTAGGTACCGTACATTTTAATTTTACTACCTCCCATATTGTCCTGCCGGTCTAGCATGCGCTACTTGAGATATCTCGCGCACGATTGAAGAGAAGTTTGTTGATATCGACATTTACTCAAACATGTAGAAAAACTGTTTTTGCCTTTTGATATATGATTATAAACTACATTATTATCTAACATAGCCATTATCGTTTATTAATTTGGTGTTGTGTATTTCACCCTTTTATTTACTTTTTGGCAATGTGGATTACATCAATTTTGTCGTTGGCTGAAGACTTACATGATCCGTGGTTAATCGTTACTCGCTAAGTCTACGGTGTTTGTTTCTTTTTTGGAACCGCCGAAACTTTAAACCAAATATAATAAAATACTTACTGAAAGTAATAACAGAAAACCAAACAGAAAAAAATAACTAATGTCACAATAAATATATATCGATATACCTTTTTAATTACATCTATTTTAGGATTAGAAGTAACCAGGTACAAATCAAATATTTGTGCCAATATACCCTAAAAAAAGCGCAGCTATGTTGGAGACGATTGACGACAAATGATTAAAACACGATAAAACGGGTTGACCAAATTTTGTCGCGTTGAGTATGCTAGGCGGGCTGGTGGCAAAAACTCTCATTCGAGTTGTCAACTAGAGATACAGCTTGACCTCTCCATAGTACTAACCTTCCTAGGAGGTCATTTCAAATGGCGCAGTGGATATTTGAAATTTATTTATAAGTAATGGACTAAAACTACTGAGCCCACACGGAAGGAAAGCAGAATATAAAAAAATACACACTACTGGTAATACAATAGAATGCAGACTTTCGTATTCTTTAAATAATTGAACTGCATGTACGAATTTTTGAAAACTAGGAGCTCAGCAACAATATTCATCTTTTCAGTTTTTTATTTACATGTCTGGGAAAAACTCTAGGCACCTCGCAAGCTTGCGTCGACTTCATAACTATCTTTTCACTAACACTTTCGACATTTAAAATTTAACGTTCTATATGAAACAGATGAAATCATGTTAATTTTTCGGTGTACTGATGTCTGAGGCAATAAATGACTCAATAAATGTAACTCAAATGCTTTCAAATGTAGGTCGCGAGAGTTAATCGCCTAACCACGAGGTCTCCGAATAAAATTAACTGTCCTAATAAGAGCTGACTGTTCGCAGCTAATTTAATTTTGTAATAAAAGATAAATTTATGTTAAATCCTATTTCCAGTTTAGTAGGTTACGCTACTTTAATTGATTAAGTATTATCAATTAAAGTAGCGTTTAGCTCACTTTGTTATTTTAAGGAACAGTAAATTTATTTAATGCGTATTTTACTGTGAAAGACATAAGTTCTTTTAGCATACCTAATATTATTTCGTACTCAACGTATAAAGACCACGAATAACAACTAGGTATTTATACTAAAGTTCATAATTTATTTAGATTTTTACTGCTGTTTTGCAAACTTTTCTATTCTTGTACACGTTTATGCTAGGCCATCCGGAAACTTCGCATTTTCTGCTACGAGTATGTATAGAGACTCTACATAAATGCGTAGTGTATTCCCAAACTTCCCGTATGTTTTCAAACAAAATAAGAGGAGGAACGTTTAATCAAAGCACGGGACATATGTATATATTTTTGGCACCAATTCAAGGGTAATTTTGGACGAAATTCTGCGTCTGTCTTTGGCTAACACCTCGAAGTGCGTTGAACGAACATTTCAAACGTCAAACGCTAATTGACGTAATTCACTGGACTAACAATACGCAAATATTAAATGTAATCAGTTTAACACTTTTGTTTTCTAACTTCATTTATATGTTTACTTACTTTTTCTCGCTGATTTATAATTACAAGTGGTCGGTACCAAATTTAATATCTAAGGAATCGATGGCAATTTTATCGGTTACTCATAAAAATCGTAAAAGGTTCATCAACCTATAACAATTTATCAAATAATTTATGAAATTGAACCGTATATTTTCCTATGTAATTTCAAATCAATAAAGAAAATTGTTTGGTACGTATAGTTGTTTGCATCCAAAAATAAAACAAAACAATCTTCAGGACAAGACTATCCACTATTGTAATTAAATTTCGAAATACTGAGCCTTAATTCTTGTCTATAATTTTAAAGTCCAAGGGTTTAAACTGAGCGTCAGTAAGTCCGGATCTTTATATTGTTGTGATGCTGTAGCAATCTGTGACTATGTATTTTTAGATAATGAGTTTGTTATACACTTTAGCTTTAGCGGCGAACTCCGCTTACAAATTCCTTTTTAACTACTCGTTAATAAATAGCTGAAGAAGGCGAATGCAAGTTAGAACACATTCTAGGAGGTATCAAAAAATAATAATATATTTTTTGTTCAAAAGACATCAACGAACTGGTGCGTGCATTAAGGCGATGAACTGTTTTATTCAACTGATTCGACATTCAATTTTCAAGAGTTTATACCCTTCCGTATGATTGACCGATACCGCATACAATAAGCTATTACTATAATAAATGTAGAAGTGTATATGTTTTTTACTCAATCACGCAAAAGCGTCCAAAATAATTTTGATAATACTTGGTGTACAGAATAACCTGGATATAAATATAGGTTTTATCCTGAAAAATTGTGTGTTTCCTGGGGAAGCATAATAGACTTTCTGTGATAAACCGAACACCGCAGAAGCTAGTCTTAGTATTGTTGCTATCAAAAATGCTAGTTCTTTTGTATTATAAATGATTAACACTAGTTCAGTTTTTACAAAGGGTTTTCAAAAACGCATTAGACTAATATGTGACGAACATAAATCTAAATGCATATAGGTAAGTACTTACTGCGATGTATATCCGGGACACAAATGAAAACTGCGATATTCCACTTCCTTCTCTTTATTTCAGGAAATGCGTACGTAAGTATCGACTATCCGTAGCACATGACAGGCACGACCGATATAAAAACAAAACACTTAATTTTTCTTAATTTCGTTCGTTCGTCGTTAATTAACCAAAAAAGTTTCTTATAATACCTACGCATGATCTACAGAATCTAAAACTCTTGATTGCATTCTATCGCAACCAATAAAATATTATTTTATCAATTAGGGCTTTATAAAAATGTAATCTGAGGTCGTTATGAAACAAATGATACGCTCGAACTTCTTATTAGTTATGAAGGACTTATAGATTTAGTTACCAACAGGTTAAGAGAAACTACCGATGGTAACCTTTTATTTGAAACAATCAATCAGTAGTTACGAGTAGGTAGGTAATTTCATTTTGTAATTAAAGGAAAATTTTAGCAAGATTTTGCGTACTCCACTTTCGGATTCTTTCGATTTGTGGTATCATCCAGTGATGTATTGGTATAATAAGAAGTAAGGGAACGCATAGTGGGAGCGAAAAGAAGTCCTATTTTCAGCAAACTATTTTTTTCCATGTAAGTTTTATTTTTTCTTATTTTTACTATATAAAGATAAATACTCTGTTAGTTAACATATTTTTTGAAACGTTTTTCACATTCGCCAATTTAAAATATAATTTTCATTTGTAATTTAAAAAAATCTTTAAAAAAGTACTGGAACGCGTTCCGGTTCTGAAAAAACGTATAGTAAAGGAAAAAAGGTTCAATACACCACTGGTATCATCATCATCTCAACCAAAAGACGTCCACTACGGAGATGGCAGAAAAAGTCCATAATTTGCCCATTTTATGGTCTACGGAGGAAGTACTATTAGTTGCATTTTCGACACCCTAAAGAAGAACGGTTTGTGTTATACTACTCTACCAAACACCATACGGCAAATAATGCAATACTTTTTGGAAACTTGTAATTGTCTTTCGATTAAGTATAGTTGTATTTTGGTATGAAACGTATATTTTTTTACTTGGTAGGTTTTATTTCAAATTCATAATTTTCAATTTGAAGTGAGAGTGAGTGTGTTTTCGTGTGATAGAGAGCGTGGAGTGACCATGTCCATTTGCTAAAATTGGCACAGAAATATGAAGAAAAATATGTAGGAACATGTTTTTTTTTCATTTATATTAATTAAAATGACTGGATCATTCAATCTAAATAATTTTAAATGCAAGTCATTTTATGCCAAAGTTGTCCATATTTTAGCCTAGTATTTATTACATACTCTGATTGTAGCGTATGACATCACATAATGATTACATAAACTTTATAAACTATCAATATTTCTACTAACGATGTATCGTAATATTTGTAATATAATATTTTCAAACAATTCGTATTATAATTGTATTATAATTCTTATTATAAACTAAGCAAGATTAAGTCCTATAGAGAGACACAATCACATGTTAATTGACAATATATTTCACCTGACTTACGTAACTGTAGTCGACAATTCGACCAGCGGAACAAATGAAAGTTATCATAATTTATGCTGGTTTAAAACGAAAACATTCTAAATTACAGCAATCATGTTTGCGCATCAAATGTACCCGCAATTGCGGTAGGTATACGAATCCGCTGTGACGGCACGTTGTGAATTAGGCCGGAAAATCGTGCTCGGCCTTTCACATCGAGTGCATCGACAATCACTCATTCAAACGATTACGCTGCAAACAAAACTGATAAGTTCACAATGATACCGCTAACGTGACAATATACCGAATCGTAAAAGAATTGTTTAATGAAGCGAACATCCCTTTGTGCCAGGACCCGTGACGGCTGCGCGATCGCCTCTATATTATAATTATTTATTTTCCGCTTTTCCGCTAAACAACTTGCATCAACTACGCAGCAGACGGCGCGAGCGAGAAGCGTATTTGTTATTGCTCCTATCTCGCTCTCGCACCACGCTTCTTTGTTTTGGCAACGATATAAAAGCTGGTTTCGAATGCGGCGCACGAATTTATCAGAGTTCCGCAGCGAACCCAGGCGCTTCGCGTTTCGGTTCGGTGGTAGATGAGCAAAACACATACGCGAATATCTAATTGGACTGCTAGACTCCTTCAACGAGTCGTGAGCTAGTTTGTGTTGTGACTGTTGGTGATATTAAAAGTGCAGTGATGAGGCCACCTTCGGACTATGAGGGAGGAGCGAGGGTCCCCGCGGAGGCGGAAGGAATGGATGCGCGCGCGCCGGCGATGATGATCTGCGCGAAGCTGGCGGGACATGCTGTCATAAGGGTGGTGGGTCGGTGCGAGGATGCCCAGGAAAACAGTCAACTCGGTCAGTAGCATATAGATTTACGTTAGTTTACCCTCTGAATCCCCAAAAAAATCGCGCTACTTTGTTTAGCTAAATCATTAAAAAGTAATAATCATATTTAGTTCCGCGTCCACTCATTGAGATGAAACATTTCTAGGGATACTGAAAGCGCTATATTTGCCACAATGGCATCCTGTACTCGTAAACACGGGTCCTGAAAAAATACTTAATTGAGTTGTTTAATTAAGTTTGTGACTTAAACATAAAACATTATATTACAAATCCTCCATCCATTACAAATCCTAATCGAGTATCATGCATGAAATTTGAAAGTTGAATACGGACATCGAACCCGTGACTCATAATCTAAGTTCTGACGAATGCACGCCTACGCATCATCGAAAAGTATCAGATTAATATTTCAATTAAACAAGTGTCTGCCTTAAGCATTTTCTTTACAAGATTATTCACATAATTTTTTTCTTTCCTGGATAACTTTTTTGAGACATTAATTCATATTTTTCTCTTAAAAAAATATTTGGAATAAAAGTCTATACTTAAATAACAAAAAATATATTTGTGAAAATGTAGTCTATAATTTTTGACATCTTGCTACCTACATCATACCTATATTTTTTGTTCAGATAGGTAAGGTTATTGTAAAAACAACCGAAGATCTCAAAGCAAACAAACAAAGAGATAACTACCTAAAAAAAAATTAAAACTTTATCTAAGTAGTTTATTAGGTGATAAGTACGTTTATAAACAAATTAGGGAGCTAATAAAAAATACTATAAGACCTCTGAAAATCCTGTTGTTATCGTGACACTGTTCAGGAGCTCTTTTGGAACACAGCTTTTTCTGTAACAATGTCTTTCGACATGAGTTGTTATGAGATATTTTTCTGTACTAAACAGTACAGTATGTGCGCAGAGCAGAAATTTGTATTTTTAGCTTACTTCTATGCCGAGTTCGACTTGTTCTAGTACCTACTGAACTAACTAAAAACACAGTTGAAATTGTATTTAACTCACCTAAAAATGAATAACCTAAAATTCGGACGATGTATGCATAATCATATTATCAAATGCATTGTTATGATGATTAAATAATTCTAATTCTTTATTTCACATGGAACGAATACCATCAGCACTTCATACTTTGATAAATATAAACACTTTTCATGGGAAGATTGTAATGTTATTTTCCCTTTATTATAGCATAACTAGTTATTACACGAGCAATGCCAAATCAACTAACCACAAGATATTTTTTTTAAATCGATACTCAACTTTTTTATGTTGAAATTTATACTGAAAATAGATTGAGATAATTAGTTGATGTGCATAATAGGAAAAGAAAGTCAGCTTGTTTATTTACAAATTAATCTTATCTACTTAACAAAGAAATTGCGCCGCTCTTAATATATTATTATTACTGTCGCCCATATCTTATTCTCGTCAGGTAATGATAATTACCTATCTAAATAATACAACCAGTCTTTAGCTAAAAAGGATAGTGTGTTAATAATTTAATTGTTAAAAATAAAAAAATGAAAATATTACTATTCATTATGCGACATATCTCTCCCCACTGTACATTGAAATGGACTTTTCTTCTTTTGCGGATTTCCCTAATTTTGTACATAGGTAGGTATTCATTCCTAAAAGGTACATACGCGATATGAGTTATCTACACATATAAAAAGTAAAATACTTTTGAATTCTAATATCTACGAGTTTCTGTCTAGGTCGGAAATGAACACTCGGAACCCACATGTCTGCTAATTACAGACATTAATAGTGACCCTGACCTACTGACCAGGTAAACGACCGCCAGACTTCCGTATTAATTGATAAGAGCTTGATATCTTTTTTGTGTTACTTTCATAAATGATGTCAACTAATATTTACACTAAAAATCTAAAGAAAATACGCACCAGCCAAAGAGACTATCATCGTGTCGTATCAAGGAGTCAATGATATAGAAAAACGAATAGCGTTTTTTATAACGAATATAGTTAAGTATTTCATAACTTTATTAGTCACACAGTCATTAAAGAAGGAAAGACAATTTACCTTAAGACCTTACATACCTAAATGCATGTATTCTACAAAGATTTATTAAGGTTGAAAATGCGATTAATACACAAAAACCATTGCAAAAACACTAAATGCAAGTTTGAAAAAAGCGCTTTCTTCTTAGTTTACCAATAATATATACAGAAGATCGCATCACAAAAAATAGTAAAAGCCGTGTTTCGAATTTCCACAGAAAAGATAACTGTGCAATACACTATACTTATACATATTTCTTAGTTATTATACCTAAAAAGAGAAAAAATAAATAACATTCGATCTTAATTGTTGGTAATTTAGTCTTACAGCATCCGCCATGATTGTCTGTTAATATTATAATTAAATTACTGAAAACGAAAATATTCTCAAATGATTTTGCGATAAGAATATATTCACACTAATTAGTTAATAACAGTTCTAAAATAATTTGTTAGCGTAATAGTTAAACAGACCCTTAGGTCAATGTAAATGTACAAAGAATACTTATTGTTGTAACCGAATCCCACAGAGATAGGTAATCAAGTCAGACCCTCGGCCCTCATGCTTGCGGTAACCACTCATGCAAAGGTCGTCGAACGTAAAATAAACAAAAAAGAGAATTTATTCTCATTTTTAATTGACTTCAAGAAATGAGGAAAACGTTCACGATTCACCGGAAGATTTTTTATTCATTTAAGTGAGTCAGAGTGGTCTTGAAAGGTCAGATGTAATCCACGAACATTACCAATACGATTCTAAAATCAAAATTACAAGAACTACTTTAAACAAATCTAAATCGCTTGCTTTTGTTGTAAAAATTTGTCTCCATAAAAATTCAAGGTCAATTTTCAATTCATTCTTACCTAAGCAATAACCGATATTTTTCGACCAATTTGTGCATAAACTCCTTTAAGCCTATGGCTATAACTTATATTTTTATGTAATTAATTAGTAATCCAGGCAATGTTATGGATACTAGTAACAGATACATTTATTATACCTACTCATATTCATCACACAATCATCTGTCTCTTCCTGGACTAAAACCCGGGGCCGTTTCTGTCTGGCTTCGCAAATAGAGTTACTCACGCTCGGCGGAATCAGTCAATGAATATGAAGGTGACAGAATTTTTGCTTTCTTAGAATTGCTGCTTTGTAACTTTGTAAGTTCACTGTTTTTTAAAGAGTATTGCTAGTGCCTAGATAGAGGGCCAATAATACGAAAGTAGTAATGTACCTAGTAAATTATCAAAATAAAAACTATAACTGTCAGTAAATATAAAAAATTGATGACTATAATATGATCAACTATAAAATAAAAAAGCTTTACGTTTTAGATAATCTGTAAGTAAAAGGTATTATTCCACCCTAGCGTATTGTTTAGTAACCTTGGTCATGCCTCGTTGATTCTCAGCATTGCTAATTGGGCAATACTTGCTTAAAAGCGATGTCTTCATTAATCCTCTATCTAGGCTGCTTATCATGTGAAGGTTACCTTCAACCAGTTCTTTTCTCTCCTTCTAATCAGAGACCGAAATTTATAGCATTAGTTAGAAAATTAGAGAATTATAAAAGTTACTTACTTAAAAATTAGCTGCGTATTGTTAATTTTAAGAGTGAATTTATTCCTATTAAATTATTTTATAACAGTATTTAAATTAAAGATACTTCCATTGAAAATTGTATAAATACACAACCGAAATACATAATATGTTTAATTGAACCTGATTTTATAGCATGTTATTAGTGTTCTGAGTTCTGTTTTTGCACCGAAATTTCATGGTCATCTCAAACTGACCTTCAGATTTGAAAGATTTCATTTAGAGTAAGGCAAGACAACCCTAGTTTCGTGACTCAGAAGTTGGAATATTTTAGGATGCATAAGATAGCTGACTGAAAAACACAGGGTACAACACTACTCACAGATTCGTATTCCACGAGAAAGAAAATAGGAACAGATTTACATTGAATTCATTCGTTCTTATTTATGTACTTACTAGCTTTTACCCGAGGCTTCGCCCGCAATTTTTTTCAATAAAGAGTATCCTATGTTACTTCTAATACGTCCAAGAATATTTGTACGAAGTTTCATGATGATCGGTTTAGTAGTTTTTGCGTGAAAGCATAACAAACAAACTTACATTCACATTTATAATATTAGTAGGGATGTATTCGTCAGTATTTGGTGAAACATTTTATATAGATATATATAGACATACCAATAGAAAATAGGTTCTAGCAGATGAATCTTCATATCATACTTTTACTAAACCTTACAAACAGCTAAATAACAGCTTGGGTACATTTTACCTAGTTGCCCAATTTATTTTTGTAATATCGTCTAGCAACCCAAATTTGAGTTCATGGTTGTCCATTGAGAATGTATTCATAAATCACAGCCCATTAAACGGTTGCAACATCCGAATTACGCGAAGTTTTTCATTGCTTTTTTTCTATAAGGTAACACTGAATAGTGTGCAGTATTAAAACAGCAGTACCCTAGGTATTGACACAATCTACCTACTTTACTAAAACTTTTTGCTTTGTAGTTAGAAAATAATTCATTTTCACCAAAGGGGAAGTTGGTTGTTTACCGACGTTAGTGCTGTTTATAAGCACCTACGATCGGAAACCGCATTTAGCTCTACAGTGATACGTAGTAATTAATACTACACGTACCTGCGAGGACAATAAAAAGTAGTCATTACTTTTTTTAAATGAAGACATAAAAAGGTGTTATAAATGGTATTTATTTACTTCTAGACTTTAGGAAATATGTACTCAATAACTGCTTGGGTGGTATCTGTTCTATTTTATATTATTGTCATGCTTAATAAAATTAATTTAAAAAGATAAGCAACAAAATAGCGTGCAAATCTTACATTTTAGAGTTAAAGTTCAAAAAAGGTTTTTTTAATCCTTACGTTCACATCTCGAGGTATAACTTAGATATTAAAAACTAAAACCAAGAGATCGATGTCTTTTGTAAATGATTTTCTATTAATAATTCAAAAAAATTACGTATATTTTACAGAAATTGCAAAGATTATATATACATATATATATATATATAGTATATATATATATATATATATATATATATATATATATATATATATATATATTCGGCCACGCGTTGATGTGTTAAAAATTAAAATAAAATCTATCCTATGTCCTAAGTTGGAACAAATCCAGCAAAATGAAAAAAAAAACATCGAAATCGGTTGAGTAGTTACGTAGTTTATCGTGGTCAAACACTGTGACACTGTGATAGATAGATATACCAGTCCTGGTGGCCAGGGTCATGTGCATATTTTCATCACATTATAGGTATTAACCTGACAGAAATAAATGAAAAATTATTAATTGCGTTTCAAATCAATGTAACTTCTGAGTACGCAAAATTTGTGTTTCAGATTTTTACCTTTTTGTCGATATATATGGTTATATAATAAAACCTATTGTTAATATGTTGCCATATAGTACACGTACATAATTTTTTATATATTCATGTATGTATAGTAATAAATATAATTCTTATTTTCATTATATTAGATATATCGTATTTTTTACAGTTCAGTTAGAACCATAGATAAAAATATTTGAGGGGATAAGATTCACACAACCTACTTATTTATATACAAAATACTCAATAGCTCTGAAGTTTATAAGTATTAGAAAGGTCAACAAAGTTAGTAACAATTAAAGTTAGTATGTAATAATTACTCAGAATATGTATTTTTTTTCCATTTGCGTAAGGTTTTATGAGCCCACATTCGCCTTTCGCAAACGAAGACACCGCGCAGTTGTGAAACTAACAGGTTGCTCAGCGCACGGTGTTATTTGCCTTTGTTACAGATCATAATTTTGTACATATTTTAATTAATGAGTCGACGCAGATTACACTACTGTTGTGTAAACTTGACATAATTTTCACGCTACTTATGAAAATATAGTAATTTAGATTATTTTAGCTTGTTGAATAGGTCTAACATTTTTTTATTAACACTTGTTAATTACAATCACATATTTATAAATAAGATTGGCAACCCTACAGGCATGAAGGGTCAGGCAGGAGGGCTAAGCAGATTTTAATGTTTAAGCTGTTTCCCCCATACTTATGTTATTATAAAAACTCCAAATATACCTACTAAAGATGTGTTTATAATGTAAGCTATTATTGAATAAAGACAACTTGCTTTAAGAAGCATTGTCAAACAAAAGAGTCGAATTGTTTCATTGTTTGATTCGTAATAGACTTACGACAAATGGTCTAAGCAGCTTTGCGTCACCAAAACCAACTGCGCAAAAGACTGTTCTCTAAAAATAACTGTTTAACTATAATAACGACCCGTCTGCGTTATGGTTCCATGTTTCAACTCATTTCCTGAGTGGGATATATATATATAGGGAATAATATTCATATTATGAAGGTTAGAAGTGACGCTGTGGGTATAAAAGTAAGACGCTACCAAACTCTATCCTAGAAAAGCAACGTAACTATAAAACGGTCTTTAGTTTTTTATCACATACCGAATACTAATTAATAATTTATTTATTTCATTAATAAACCGCCCCACTGATGGGTAGTTTAAATGACAAAAAATGCAGTTCTTTTTGCTCCACTAATTAGATTTGGGTTAAGTTCTCACCTTAGAATAAATGTAGATAGTTATATATGCTCGCTTTTTATTATAATTTTATGTAAAAGAATTCTTTCTTTTTGTATATTTGAACAATAAAATGGACTGATAACATTGATATTTGCACATAGGTTGTCATTTTAAATATAGGTTTTTACGTCTTAATTTATGGAAATGCTATTAAGTACCTAAACATGAAAGGTAATGTTCCATTTTAAAATTAGCTAAACCATCGACTTGGTAATATCTTATGAACTCTCTTAAGCATTTTGACATAGGCTTCTTTAGCAAATTGAACTTCACTTAGAAGCTAAACTTATCCCGTTAAAATACTCTTAAAATATAATTTTCCCTGTAATTTTAACGCATTTGTTAGTAAACAGTTTCCTTTTTATTAGAAAAGCAATTCCTTGTATACCATAAAAAGACGCGGAAGGCACCAGCACAATGTACGTTTCGCAAGGCATTTACGCGGAAGGTAAGCATGATTTTGTTGCGTGCGCGAGCGATCGATTTAGAACATCTCGCGAGACGCGCGCGCTTCACACAGAGTTACCAACACACTCGTTGACCTTAACTAACCAATTTATTCCATACATAGTAAAACTACATAGAGGTCACTGCTCGTCAAGTTTCCTTAAGTTGATTCATTACATTCTTAGAACTAGTTTACAATAAAATTAAGAATACATATAAAGGAATAAAAACTGTGCTACTAAAAGACGTCGAATAATTAAGAGTTTTCACTGGTACATTCAACGGTCTGCAGGCAATAGGTTACATTTTACAAAAATACATAAAGAATACACTACGTTGAATTGACAATTTCATTCCTTCCCACCCTCTATTTAAGTGATTAATTTGAAATTTATCAGATTAAGCCCGTCTTTGTTTGTATTTTAAATATTTATTAAAAACTTGAGAAAGTTCAGCCACAATGTGACGGTTCTTTGACCGGGTAAGGGGAAAATTGATCTGCCTGTTAAATTGTTATATTTTTACCTGTGTATTTTTTATATATTTGCATATTATTAGGCAGTTTATTACTTTCTTGGTTTCACTGGTCCTTTGTCTCAGTCAGGCAATCTTCACACGTGACAATTACAAATAATACAATTACAAATAAATATGATCCTGGCAGACCGTTTTTACTTGAGAATATAAAAAAAAATAACAATCAATCATAGAAAAATTTAGTGTGTAAATAATTATATGTATGTTGTATGTTTATTTCTTATATGTATGTTTGGTAACATTATTTATATTATAATAACAATTTAGTTTGCAGCAGGTATACTATGTATCTAAATAAGTGTGAAATAAACAAGGGGATTATTCGGGTAGCCCTACAACATTAGATAGTTCCGCCCCGTGATTAATTAAAAAATGTAAAAATAATGTGTATTTTTGTGTATTTTAAATATTTAATGAATTAAAAAGATATGATTTTTGAGTAAAATACTTTTATCTGCCCTTTTAAAGTAAAAGAACATAGAAATTAGAAAATAAATTTCGAAGATTAGATATTCTTTTTAATATTTATGGTATGACAGATATAAGTGGATAAGATGGATTAGTAACTAAATAAAATGTAAAAATAAAACAATTTCATTTATATAAAAAAATTAACAGTTAGGAACGTGCCCGATTATTAGTAGAAAATACATGACAACTAGCAATGCGCAGAATGTGTCACTGAATTGAAAAGATATGAACATATCTTTTGACCGTAGTGAAGTATATCACTCTTTTAGTTCAGTAGTTCATTTAGTCCAATGGTTCAGTTTATATTCCATCGTTGGTTTTAGTTCGTTAGTTCATCGAACAGTACAGTGTTTTTGATTGCTGCGAACTGTGAACGAAATTTTGTCTTGGCTGCAAAATATCTTTGTACATATTGTTATTATTACTAGCTTTTATTTAGTTTCACCTGTCCGATGTTTGTCATCAAATGTTGCAAATAAATAAAAATAAAAATGTTGCAAAAGTAAATTTGTTCCACTTCCCGATTGAGCTGAAATTTTGCATACATGTGTAAATCGCGTGACAATGCAATATTATGAGGACATTGCATTGGGTAGGTACAACACCAATGTTTATAAACACTATTTATATACAAAATTACTGTTTATATATATTTTCATAAGTAATTATCTCAATAAACTATTCTTAAAACAAAACAAAATCAAAACGCACAGCAAATAAATGTTACAATTTTGTCGCGAACCGTTTGTTTACATTATTCATTTAGTAGGTACTTTTGCCAATGAAACAAATCAGTGTCAAAATGGTGTTAACAAATATACCAAAATGTCTATTAATGCCTTGTCTTAAAGCTCAATTCCTTAATGCTTTCAATCTAAGTACGAGAAAGTCCGAGTAAAATAGATATCTCTCTCTGTTGCTCACTCGCTTCGGCGGTTGCGTTAGGTACTTACGTCGTTGTCGCCCGCCTCGCACCGTTCGGCAACGTTCAGTTCGACTCAGTTCGTTGTGTTTGCGGTGGACTAGATGAACTACAGATATGTTTGTATTGAGACTGGACTAGTGAAGTAAGAACTAAACGCAACTGAAGTACTTCAATTGAAGGATTCATTCGCGAACGACACACGACTAATGACAACCATTATCTTAGTCATCCTGTGATCACGACTCTTGTAAAGGAGTCGAAACGTCAGATAGATAAACTAAATATAGATCATAGTATATTATAAACGCGCTATAAAGTTACAAAAGAAATCGCTTTTGTATGCCTTTTCTCGCTTTCTGAAGAAGTCCACGCGGACTTTTCAGTAAAACCCCACATCTTTAATGAATCTTTACCTTAGGAAGGGGGTTATTTCCATATTCATTCATGATCCATTAATTTGCTCTCATCATCATCTAAGAATATACATTACTGAAGACCGCTCTATGGCCTTTATTTCCTTTGCCTTCTTCCTTGGGAAAACCTAACAAAATAAAGCAGTGATACATGACAGCCATATACAATAATCTGTGCGTGCATGACAGTGACAAACAGATGATCGTAGGAGAAGGAGACTCAGTCTGTGATAGTAATATTAGAAAGCAAAAAAAAATACTTATGTTTTATTCTAATAAACCATTAACTTAGACTCCTTTCTAACATTAGCAATAAAGGACTAAAGTAATGCATACTTGTTTATGTTAAAGAATTTGCCAATTTCCCCTGCGGAGAAAGAAATACTACGCTCTCTGTTCCTGAATTAGTGTTGTATAAAAATAACTTCAGTAAAAGTCATGAACATACGTTTAGCAACGCAGTAAGCTACGTGAATACATCGTAGTAACGTTGATTAAAATTCGGGTCAGAATTTAAAATGGCACTTGCCGTAACGCGCGTGATATTCAGATGCGAAGAGGCCCAAGAATCTCAGGTTTTAAGTACGGTCTTTTTTTGTAAAACATATTTTTTATTATGTATTGTGTTCAATATGTGACTACAAACTGGCCATCAAAATTACGTAACAGTGTCGGTTGTAAATGGATATTTCAGCTCCAATAACTAATATTTTGGTTGTGCTCCAAATGTGTAACTAATCATACTAATCATTCCAAACCAGCTTACTAGAAATACTTTTTTTTCTAGCAGAACTTGCTAGAAATAAACCTAGTAATGGATGATAAATAGCTAATCAGCATCTTGTGAATATAGTTCACAAACAAAGCAACCCTTCTGTTTCAATTTAGTTTGAAGAATTTCAGCAATTCCAATTTCTTCTACCACATCAACCAATTAGTACCCAATGCCCTAGAACTTAAGAATAATAATTGTAAGCATTTATTATTGTAAGGTTTTATAGAAACCGATATTTGAAAGTAATTTCTATCATTTAGCATACCTAGAAATGCAAGATGAAAATTTGTTGCCATATTGTGTTATTAATCATAAATTATTTATTACAACTTTTATTTCATTTGTTGCAGACTTATCAGAATGCCAGTTGATGCAAGTACCTGATGCTGTGTACCACCTTATGCGACACACAGAGCTCAAGAGTTGTGACCTCAGCGGAAATGTTATTACCAAGATACCTCCTAAGTTTGCAGTTAAATTTAGCTTAATTACAGGTAAATATTTTGTAGTATATATGTTAACTTTAAAATTAATAGTTGTTGGATTAGGTTTACATTGGCAATTTAGATATAAAAATGAACTATACTTTTACTTGGATTTAATATTATTATTACTTTAGATTTCAGGTAAATTTAAGTAGGCAATTGTACTTGTCTGATTAATCACCAGTCTCAAATAACACATGGCCAAAAATAATGTACTATTCTTCACTAAATAATCTACTATAAAATTGCAACTTTTTAAAATTATTTATGAAACAGTCCTATTTTTAAAATAGATTTGATTGTTTTTATTAGCATATCATGTCATTTACTGTACTTCTGCTTGCTATATGCATTTGTTTTGTGTAAATAAAACGCCGCTAATGTTTAGATTTCACATGATAAGAGAAACATAAAATTGTTATTTACTAATACTACTGTATTGTGTTACAGATCTAAACTTATCAAACAACCAAATGGGAAAATTACCAGATGAGCTGTGCACCCTAGCATGCCTGCAACGACTGGACATCTCCCACAATACATTTGTGGCACTTCCACATATCGCCTGCCAGTGTCCAAGCCTGCACACACTTCTGGCTCACCACAACCAAATCATTGGTACTTAAATACATTATGCTTAATTGTTCAGTAAGGTAATATTATCTATTTGGTAGTACCTTCTTCTTCTGTATGGGCGATTACTTCAACCCAATGTCTTGAGAGCCTGTTTTGCTACTGATTAGTAGTACCTGCTACAATCTAAAAGTAAAGCATAAGTTATCGGGGATATTATTCAAGTAGGTTAAAATTAAGCATTAATGTGTGGCACATTGAGTATAGTGCAATAATTTTTATTTTAAGCAATGTATAATTATAGTGTAATAGTAGTTTATGATACTGTTGCATAATAAGGGTTCTTATAACACGAGTGTGTTTAAAAAAAACCAGCCGTAGGCGAGTTTTTTTATAGTATCACACGAGTGTTATAAGACCAAGTTATGTACAGTGTCATACACTACTTTATCTACTCTCATACTATATTACGTAAAACAATGTTGCAAACAAAACCAAACTTTGTTTAAATATTGAAAAGATTTTTTAAATGTCAAATGTTGGCGCCAAGGTGCAAACATCGATTGTGAATGCGTGTTGCGTCGTCGCGGACTCGTTCATTGAAACCTTTTCAAAGTAGAGGTTCAACCTCCTTGGTCCAGCTGGAGGTTGTATACGTGTATCGTTATGATTAAAAAGTTGTATTATGATACAGGTGTCCATACAAGACCTGTATCGTAATTAAACTTTTTTTTTATTATTTTTGGCCTGTACGTAATGTTTGTCATAAGCATTTTGTTTTCAGTTTTAGAATCTTTATATTATAGTATCAGAGTAGATAAAAACATTAAATAAATTGAAAAAAAAAATTAATGCGAGTTGTTACTGCAAGTTTTTTGTAAAAGAATCAATATCAAAGACAACCAATTTTAATAACTTCTGTAGGTATAAATATAAAAAAAAACATAAACCTCTCAATGATATTAAATTTTCTCATCTATGTTACAGAGGTGGATGTGGATCGGTTAGCACGATCACGTGCACTCGAATATGTGGATCTTAGTGACAACCCAATCCCGCCGAGGATACACTCAGAGTTAAAACAACTATCACGACCATCTGTCTCAGTTTCAGAGAGAGAAAAAGAAGATTGGGAAGAAGAACTCTGTTTATAAACAATATGAGTTACCCATTGACTTATGCATTCAGGACCAAGCTGTGAGAGGACTGATATATTCATTGTTTACAATGAGTTGCACTGGTGATACTCAAATAGGTCCTAACTGAAGCTGTGATCTGTCTCTAAATAAGTGGACAATTATATTATGTTTAGTGATTGTGATCTTCAAAGCCCATGAGATTTATAATTTTGTCGCATTACAAACAGTGTGGATACATGCTCTCCCACTCTACCCATGCAAATATTTAAAGTGGGACAGCATGCTTTCCCACAATATAATAAACTTATGTGACATGCTTTATAGTATTAATACTCTTTTAAAGAAACTTTGTGTACTTAATTACTTTAAGTATAATGAACTAGATGAAAGTTGTACTGACTTATTAATATTGATGAAATGATGATTTTTTGTAACATATCAATCAAGAATTAAACAAAGGGTTAGATGCAATTTACAATTACTTGTGTAATACAAAGATTCGGATAAATTTTCATAACATATTTTTGATAATGATATGATTTAGATATATTAAAATAATATATATTTAATGTATTCATATTTTTATGTTTTGTATTGTACCATTTATCTAATTATATTAAGTACTAGTCCATCTTTGAATTAAGTACAGTGATTTAAGAACTGCAAAGATCAAATAACCTTTTATTAAGTAGGAAAGTGATAATTTTAAGTGGCTTTTTGTGTTCATCCTAATTGTGCTGTTTTTCAATGCAATTGATAGAAAATTTTTACTGTTAACATTTTTGTATTGCAGAATTGCTTACTATTTTTATTTCAAACTGTTTTTAACATTATTTCTTTAATATTAAATCTATATATATAAAAATGAAACCCGTTTTCCGTTGTCACGACATAACATGAAAACGGCTTGACCGATTTGGCTGATTTTTTTTTTGTAGTTTTCTAATACTCTGTACAAGGTTCTTACGGAAAAAAATATAAAGAAAATCTCTCAGAAAGATTGAAAAATATAACGTAACGAATGTCAACGTCATTCAATTTAAAACAAAAATCTGTGGTAATCTGTGACAACACATCGATAACCGCGCTGACAAATGTCAACGTCATTCAATTGAAAGCTACGCTAAGGCGGTACGAAGTTCGCTGGGTCAGCTAGTAAGACTATAAAATTTCATAAATGAAGTAAAATGTGTTAAGAAATTTCAATAGTCATATTGAACAGAATTAGAACCAGTGGCTTTTAGCGAACAAATATAGAAATATTATTTTTAGGGATAAAATAAACAATTATATTAAAATGAAATCATTTATATTGCACAAAATGTGGTACACAAGAGGATGATATTTATACTTGAAAAAGGGGATCACATATTTTACTGTCATACAGCGTGCAGTACTTTAAACGTTAATACTTCTGAACACAATCATCATCTTAAAATATAATTTACAATAATCAGTTAATCGATTTTGCAATACAAAAGACACCACAGCCCCAGACAGCACAATAAATTGTGATGATAGAATTATATTGACAACAATATTATAAGTAATCATTTCACATGTCTGTATTTATTCATCTCCATTTAAGGTCGATTAGAAATTGTCTGTCAATTTCTACCTGGTTGGTAGTGAAACTATAATCCAATTTTTGATCCTTTTATACGAAGGGAGGAATAATTAACAGTTCCTAAATAAAGGAATACGAAATTCGTTCTCGCTTGATCAGGAGGACTTTTCAATATATGGTCAAAGTGGGTTCATAGTAATATTGACAAAGTATGTACTCCTGACGTGCTCACGATAAAATCTCGCGCAAATGCGATGCGTGCTACTAATATGGTGTATGTAATTCCTAAGATACTTATATAAATCCGTCAGAATAAAAGCTGTAACGAATGTTTTTGTACTGTTTTATATTTTTTAAATTCATTCAATAAAATATTTCACACATATTGAATTTTTTTATTGCACTCTGTGTGCAAAACACAAAAATAAAAACTTGGAATAGAACTCAATAACAAAGCTAAACTGTGAACGTACACTAGCACATCGAAGTATATACTATATGTTTTTAAATATGCAAATTAATGACTTCAGAACTTATATGCTTAGTATTGTATTGCAAGGTTTGTATATTTAAAAATGTACCTGGTTGCTTTATTTTGACGCCCTACCATCACCCCTTATATAGGTTCAAGTTAAGCTGTTGAAGAGAGACGCCACTATAGACCGTGTATAGCGGTGTCTCACTTTGACTAGACTAGATTTTATTGCCCAAGAAGCAATAAAATCTATGATGGCATGCATGGGCGTACCCAGGTAGGTGCAGGGGGGGGCAGTTGCCCCCCCCTGGAAAATAAAATTAACGTCAATGTTCCTGGCAAGTGGGAATTAAAAACGTGTTACTTCTCTGCGCAAAATGAAGTGTTGGAAACAAAATATATCTTTTCAGTCAGATATTTTGATTTAATATTTTTTATCTATAATTAAATATTCTACATTCTACAGCATTCGATATAGTATACTGTTAGCGACGCAATATAATTTAAATCTCCCGCGAAACCGTCGCAACTCGTAGTTTCCGCTCCCGACGAGACAGAATCAGAGCCATCTAGGATTAAAGCCGAATATAATTTGGAGAAAACAACATCTAGCGCTAGCGCTATCTAGCTACGGACGGCAGTACTTCTTACAGTAAAGAGAAATAGCATCAATTTATACGGTCAATAGCGACATCTTGTATTGAATAGCAATACCACGAAGAACGTTCTAGGATGGACTATTCTGGAAAGGAAATACAGTGATAGCAAGTATGAGACAAGGATGGAAATAGAGTCTAGTATTTTCTACGTATTTCGGTAGCGAGAATATTTGAATATATAAGCGGGATCGTGAGGCAGAGCAAGGCAATTCAGAATTTAGTTCGAATACAATTCAATTCAGTTCTGAGTTTAATACGAGCGAATATTTCATGCGCTATAGTGTCTTATAGTTATAGTTTAGTTGCGGCGACACGAGATTGAAGTTCACTGCACAAATTATACTAGATTTAAAAAATCTAAAAATCCCACGTTTTTCAATGTCCTAAAAAGAATAAAATAACCCTGCGGGGCAAAGCGAGGGGCCACTCAAAACGTGGGGGCGCATATTACTAAGAGGAGATTTTAAAGAGATGAATGACATGCATTGATGCCGATTATTGTAAAGATGCGCCCCCACGTTTTGAGTGGCCCCTCGCTTTGCCCCGCAGGGTTATTTTATTCTTTTTAGGACATTGAAAAACGTGGGATTTTTAGATTTTTTAAATCTAGTATAATTATTTTATTCTTTTTAATTATTAACTCAACGAAGTAACCATGTGTTACGCAACAATCGGATAAGCCCCATACAAAAGTGAAAGTTGCCGAAAGTGGACCTGAAAGTGCATCTGGAAAGTTGAAAGTTGCTTTAGAGTGCATTGTCATCGGGTTCTGAACTATCCTGAAAGTTTCAGCTTTCTAGCTTATCGGAAAGTGCCTCAAATTTAAGTTGCAAGATTTTGCCCGGACAGACAAACAAATAAGAAAAGTGAGATAAGAAAAACGTGGTAATAACAACTGGAAATTACTCCGTCAAATGGAGATCAGGAAATTCTTTGAAAGAGGTGAGTCAAAACAAAACACATACATATGTAGGTACCTAATATGATTATTTGATTTGTTTAAGGGGGGCTCTCTTGTAAGTGTATATCTTTAGCAATGCTTATATTACATCACATTCCTATAATATTATACATTATACCTATGAAATTTATAGGTATCTTGATCTTTATTTTCGTTCTATGCCTAAACACCGTAAAAGTAATAGTAATTTTGTGTATCCATTTTTTAGGGACAACACGCGAAAAAAGAAAAATAGGCCGAGAAAGTGGCAGTGGAAGCGATGAAAATGACAACCATGATAAAACTACTCATGTAATGCCAAGATCATTGCATGCTCACATTGGACAAGCGTCACATTCTCGAGCAGAACCTGTAAATATATCTGTTGCCGACTATTCTTCTCCATCGACATCCCAACAAACTTATGACGTCAACGTCTATCCTAAAATTATAGTGGACGATGGCTATCATCACTATCATGAAAATGATCTGGGTCGTTATGTTGGGCTGGCTACCCAGCTATCGACGGAAAAGAAGAGGGAGTTGTTACAAAATCCTTGGATCCCGCCCAGAAATTACGATTTTGAAAGTGATGCAAGCCATTTGAAAAGAAAATTTAATCATGCTTGGTTGGATCAATATGCACCATGGCTAGTATATTCCAAGCGACTAAAAGGCGCTCTTTGTAAGCATTGTGTTTTGTTCCCTCCGCCCATCAGCACTGTGAGAGGAATTTTGGGATCATTTATGGTCAGGCCATATATAAAGTTCAAAAATATGCATGAAGACTGCCGAAAGCATGCAACGACCAACCTTCACCTAACAGCGACAAATGCTGCGAAAAATTTTCTTGAAAATGTTCCTGTAGACATCCAACTGCAAAGTGGACACCAAAAAGCAATCGATGAAAACAGACAAATATTGTCATCAATTATTTCATGTATAGTATTTTGCGGTACACATGATATGCCTCTTAGGGGAAAACAAGCAGATGAGGGTGTTTTATTAGATTTATTGAAGTTGAGAATCAATTCAGGGGACGACAAATTAAAGAGTCACCTGGAAAAGTGCCGTCGCAATGCAGTTTACACATCGCCAAAAATACAAAACGAATTGATAAATTTATGTGGCGAAGTTATTAAGGAGAATATAATAAGTGAGGTTCAGAAGACCATGGCTTACGCAGTCTTAGCTGATGAAACAGCAGACGTAGCTGGGAAAGAACAGCTGTCAATAGGCGTGCGGTTCTACGACGAAAGCAAAAGGAAAATCAGAGAAGAATTTGTAGGGTTCGTTGAACTAAAAGCACAAAATGCTTCAGCAATTGCCGAAGCAATTGACAATTTCTTGATTAGTTCTAACCTCCCAATCGAAGATTGCGTAGGGTTTGGATTCGATGGCTGTTCTACAATGGCAGAGAAAGAGGGTGGCGTACAAGCCATTTTGAGAAAAAAATATCCTCGTGCTTTATATTTTCATTGCTCAAGTCACAAACTCAACCTTGTTGTGAATGATACGAACGCAGTGCCAGAAATTAGAAATACTATCGCCACTGTAAAGGATGTTATAACGTTTTTCAGAGAATCGACTACACGTCGAAACTACGCTCCAAACCTATCACGATTGTGTGAGACGAGATGGTCCGAAAAATATAAATCAATCAGAAAGTTTTCTCAACATTTCCCAGAGCTTGTGAAATCTCTAGAAACGTTATCCGTACAGGGAAATTATTCCACCAGAAAATCTGCATATCAGTTGCATTCAGCCGTTACAAAACCAGTGTTTATTGTTGCTCTACAAACAATAGCCAAATATTCAGCAGTTTTAGAACCAGTAGTTAACGCACTGCAAGGTAAATCGATCGACATGATCTCGGTGGAGGAACACATCAAAAATATCAAGGACATTCTCAGAAATGACCGCGAGTTTCCTGATAGAATAAGTAATGAAATGCTTCAAAAAGCGCGAGCTGTTGCAATGGATTTGAACATAGAAATTTCGGTTCCACGTCTTGCTCACAAGCAAACACATAGAAATAATCCACCATCAGACAATGATAACGAATATTGGCGGCGTTCCCTGATAAAACCATACATTGATTCACTCATTTCATCGTTGAATATTCGATTCTCCCAAGAAAATACTCCAGCGTTTGCTTTAAGTAAGCTACATCCCTTGTATATGACCAAAACCAGCATTACAGACTTACACAAGAACGCAGAATCATTCCAAAGATTTTAATACCTAGATATCACCGGAGAACTAAACCTTAGGCATAATTTATGGGTGAAGAAGGCTTTATCAGATAATCAATTAAGGGACATAGAAGTAGGTAGTTGATCTGTTCCAAGAAGCCAACATTTTTTACCCTGCTGTCAGAAAGGCATTGATTATTTTAAGCACTATCCCATGCACTACGGCGACCGTAGAACGGTCATTCAGTACGCTGCGAAGAGTTAAAACGTGGCTTAGAAGCACCATGGGTGAAGAAAGGCTTACGGGTTTATGTCTGATGAGCGTACATCGCAATTATTTAAAAGAAAACAGTGAGTTGATTGAAAAGACTGTCATAGACAAATTTTCGGCAAACCCGAGAAGATTACTGTTAAATTAATATATATATATATATATATATATATATATATATATATATATATATATATATAATATTTTGTTTTGTGTCATAATCAAACTTAATTAATAAAAGTCAATTTTCATGATTTTTTTGTTTCAATATACCCGACCGACCATCTATTCGAAACAGGTATGAGCTGCCCCCCCCTAGCTGTAATCCTGGGTACGCCCTTGATGGCATGGTCTTTAGCGGGAGATAGGAAAACACCGTGCCTTTACTTCGGTTGAGTAAAGTAATTGGAGCGGAGCGAAGCGAAGCTCCCATGGATCAGCTTGAATGGCGCAATGTCTGTTACGCCATAACTTCCTGAGTTCCTAACCGATTTTAATATTTTTTGTGTGGAATCAAATCAACACGCTTAGGACCAAATTTTGAAATTCGCAAAAATTCCCATGGAAAAGTTTTTTTTTTCTTTTTTAGGTATTACGCTCCGCGCCAATTATATGGTGCTAGCGTAGCTTCATGCTTAGCGACAGCATCGCCTAGTTATTCCAAAAAGATCCTATGTCTTAACTATAAATCTGTGTCCATGCATAGATGACCCCCTTGTTATTTCTATATAACAAATGCGGCTATAAATTGTATGAATTCTTTGTTAACGCCCTTCATAGTTCCATTCAACGATTTAAATTTTAGCTTAAATTACGTTTTTCGATAGTCCATACGAGTTATTACATCCTCATAGTTCGATCAGTCACTCGATGGGGATTTCGAGATCCTCATCTATACATATAAATGAAATTGAAGTGTCTGTTTGTAATATTGAAATAACCGTTTATTACTACATGCATATGAATATATATACACCAAAATAACATTTCTTACAATTTTTGTCTGTCTGTTTGTTCCGGCTAATCTCTTAAATGGCTGGACCGATTTTGACGGGACTTTTATTGGTAGTGCAGTGTGAAAGGTTGGGATATGTGAATGTTTTTCATAATGTATCTCTTGGCACTGTATCAAGTTGACTAAAAATTTATCCAATAATGACTATAGAACCGATTTAACCGCTAAACAATTTTTGTCGCCAATAAATTTTTTTAGTCGCTAAGACTTAAACAAAAGTCGTCATTTCTAGCGACTAAGTCGCTAAATTGGCAACACTGTAAGTATTGTCTACAAAGTCACAAAAAATTGAAAACGAAACGCCAGTGTTACCAACTCTTAAAAATATTTATCCCTAAATCAAATTCAAATACCCCTAAAATTACCCTTATTACCTTGAAATCCCCCTAAAAATAAATTGTATGACAGCATATTTTTGTTTTTTTTTTTATAATAATAAATTAAATTTATAACGTCAAATATTATTTCATTTTCTTCTGGCGAATCAGATTTTATAAAGTCATACATGTTGACTTTGAATAAGCCTAATATTTGAGGAGATGGGTTGAATATTGTACAAGATCCCCCATTTCGATTTCAAATTCCAAGTACTGTAATTGGATTTAAAGTACACTAAATGTCACTCGAAGTCACTAAACGTCGAAGTCCGAGGTCGCTAGGTAAAAAATAAATTTGATTAGCTAGTTAAGACTGTCCCAGTTAAGACTATACTTAACATCTTTATTTTTCGCGATAAATAAAATATAAAAAATTTATGAAGAGTCACAAAAACCCTAAAAATAACCCTAAACATATAACACCCCTAAAAATGCCATCTCACTTATTTACCCCCTAAATTTAGGGGGAACCCCTAAGTTGGGAACCCTGCGAAACGCAACTTATTTTTTTTTGAGGTGCGTTTCGTTACACGCAGTTTTTTTAATTATGGTTAGGATAAATGAAACAAAAGTTCGTAGATTTGCCCCTGACTTCCGTGTGTACAATTGTATTTAGGTCTTTTCTATATGGACAGTAATAAAAATCTCGTAGAACTACGGAAAAATCAGATTCGCGCCGAGATTCGCGCGGAGCAGCTGGTTTGGTTTCTTTTTATTTTATTTCTTTATAATTTTTTACTATTTAAAAAATTGTCACATAACAGTTTTCGATTTTCATTTGGATGTTCGATAACATGTTTTGATTTTATATCAAACCGAAGATGGGCAATTCTCACAAAATCGAGTTTTTGCCTAATTAATCTGGCTCATTTTTTTTTACTTTTTTCACGTGATTTGACTACAAACGATGAAAGAACTAAAACATAGAAACAAAATTATAGTTAAGACTCTCAAATTAAACTGTTAAAATTTTATTGCGCCACGTGAATGAGATATACCCTTTACAACAGATTTCTTTATAGTGTCATGTCTTGCTTCAATTTTATTCAGCTTGGTGTTTTGTAGATGTTCTTTATATTTATGGATCTTTGTAACCTTTTTCTATATTTTTCATTAATTTTTCTCAACTTGCTTATTTGCATCTGAAGGCTATTTATTTTCTTATCTTTAACGCCTTTGTGACGAATCAGAAATTGAAGTAATAGATGGGGAGTTTCTGTTGCAATCTGCATCAATGGTAGCAATATTGTGGTCTACCTGAAGGCTGTTCCTATCCAACATTAAAGAAGACGGAGAAGGTGGAATCGCTGGCTCTTCCTGTTGATGATAAGGTTCAGGACTTGCAAGAGGAGTATTGTTGAGCAACAACTGAGCAGTTATCATTTCTTGATTTTCCTCTTGTATAATACGCGTTAAAATTCTTCTTCCATTGCTTCCTTTTCATTCTTTGCTGTCTTAGAGTCATTTTTGATATGCTAAACTGCTTTTTCTCTTGCTTTCTCCTAATGTACGCTAGTTTATCTTATTCCTGCTTTTCTTTCCACAAATTTTCGTCATTTTTTATACGTCCATATCTTCTTCTTTCTGCCAACCGCTTTTTAGTAGTTTTTCTTCTTTTTTTGTTCGCCATTTTCTAAAAAAAAGGAGAAAAACATTGAAAACTATTTTTTCTGTATGTAAACTCATTTTGCCAGATAAATCCAGGTAAATTAGCGCCAGATAAATGAGATTTTATAAATTTATATTATTTTAATTTCGTTTTAACACTGTATGACCGTACAATCTACATAAAAACGTATCACTACAAATAGTGCTTCTATCTATATGCACAATAAAAGCTCACAGTCAATAGTCACAAAATTAATGAAACCATAAAAAAGAGACTACTTACCTTACAAACGCCAGAGTGCGCCAAAATGTCGTTAAAAAATCTGGTACAAAGCGTCGCCGGGTCACATACTTATGGCTTGCTCGCTCTAGCATGACTGACGATCACACCACTCCCCGCACAGGACTCAATCTACCATCATAACCGAACGCTGACTAACGAAGTAGTGCGCCAGAAGAATTAGAAAAAAGGTGTGGGACATTTTTGAAACTTTTTTTTTTACCAATTGTATTATATGAATTATATTTATAACATAAGTTTATCCTGCATATTACTTTAAAATATAGAATTACACTAACTACTTATTATTAATCTTCCGGTAAAGTGTGAAATTATGTATTTAACTATTACAAAACAGAGTTCGGACGCGCCAGATAAATGTGATAATGAGGTTTTGAATCCGTATAATTAAATAAATATATAAAATAGCAGTATTATGCATAGAGGCCATTATAAACGATCATTTTAACTATACATATTAACCTCAAGAAGCTTAAAAATCTTTTATTTAAGTACCTTCTCAGGCAAAAGACACGAAAAATGGGCCCTTGTGAGAATTGCCCAGATACATTAAAAAGATTTGTATTTATAGATACCTATTACTACCTTCTTGCTTAAAAAATATATTGGAATAATAAAGCTTATCGTCAAAGAGTAAAAATTAGTAATGGCCTGTTTATGTGACGTCTAACTTGACATGTCAAAAACTTTCATATTAAATATTCTAATAACCAATTAAAAATATATACTTACTTAACCAAGATTTAAAATGGCAGGACATGGCGTAGAAGATGATCCGAATTTAAAAGGTCTTAGTCGCTATTTCAACAGTACAACTAATAGAGGACGAGCCAATGTTAGTACTCATCTGTGTACTCTCTCTAGGCTTATAAGGAATGCATTATTAGAAAGTACAAAAGCAATATTGTAACTCTTATTTCACGTTTCGATTAGATAACTCAAAGAAATGAATGGCCCAGGAGCTAGCGCGTTCGGTCTGTGTTTGCGGAGGTTAACTCTTTTACCCCGGCTGTGGGGACGTAATAGGCTGATGGCGACATAAAATAAAGATTTTTTTGTAGTTGCTATTATGTAAATAGGCGTCGTCGCTTTGCAACGAACCCTTTAACCAATAATTTTAAATAAGTGTGCGTATGAACATGGTTAGAGGAACTAAATATGTTTTAGTGCTTAACTTAAATCTTAATTGTACTTATTTATTTCAGACGTCCAAAGTAACCTGTGCGTTTTGTGCCCTTTGTTACGTTTACTACAAATTATTCAAACAGAAAAAGAAACACTAAACATGAATCATGATGAACATAAACGTTGGTATTTCCCTCTATTATAATGCTATGTATTACATAAAATAATAGATTGGCTCGCTCGTGATCGTGATGCCCGTTTCTGGCGTCGAGTACCTATAGGTTCTAATTCTGTTAGCGGTCGGGAGATAGTAATGTAACTATTTTCCACCTATCATTTTGCTGTGTAAGTTTGTGATAAGAAATAAAAAGAATTTATATAATATTTAGAAACAGACAGATTTTTTAGCGGTTAGCATTTTAGTTGCGTTTTATTAATTCAATTTCTCAAATTTTTAATAAAGATTCTAGTGTTCAAGGGGTTATTTTGTAATAGAATGAATATTTTTATGATTTAAAAGTAACAGAGATTTTTGTAAAATAATATCAAATGCTCCATATATTGCGAAGAAATCAAACGCATAGACTGACAGTTTGTACATGTGGTAAGTACTGTATCTATAGTACATACACACACATAGACAGTGTCATCTATCCATTCAGTTTCAGAATTACATAAGGATAAAATATAAATTAGCAAGTAAGTCTTTAGTGATACCAATTGGAGTTATGTTTTAGTCTAATACTTGTCTCTTAATGATATGAAATATTAAGTAATTAGATTTATTACCTTTTATTAACTAAATTACGTTATAATTTTTAGAATGGCCGGAGACTCCTCTGCCGATCCAAATCAGCTTAAAGGGCTTTCAAAATACTTCAACAGCAGAACAGACTTCGGCAGAGCTAATGTAAGTATATAGCGAATGGAATACATATTTTCTAATAAAGGTTATTGAAGTGTTGTAATAAGAGGTTACTTTGAACATTGACTATGGATTTGTGTTCATCAGCTGAGCACTGAGTTATTATATAGTATTATAATATATCACTTCCATATATACAAGAGTAACTTTTTTTGTCAGTAATTTCATCTGTAAATATTTGGGTGTCTTCATTGAACAGTAGGATTTTCTCCTCCTACTTACAAATATTAAAACATGTTTTTGGTAACAACATTTACATTTAAAATAATCTGGTAAAATAATGGTTCTTATCAAAGGAAATGTTACTAGTTATAATTTTTCAAGATCTGAATCACTTTCATGTGTTTGTTATTGTAGATATAATTATTCTGAACAGTTTGCCATCAATAAAGGATTAATTTCTTTTTTTCAGACAGCTAAAGCTACATATGCATTCTTTGGAGCACTCATTTTATACTACACACTGAAACCAAAATCAAAATAATGAGGAGTTGTAATAAGTTGATCTTTTTATTTTAGCCTTATTAATAACAGTAAGGGCAATGTAATTGTTTAGTCAATATAAAAATCAAGTGATAGCTTATTTATTTTCCCCTTTTATTCAGCAAGAATGTTCAGTTAATTATTCAGCAATGCTACTCAATGCTGATGGCATTTCATTTTAGTTGTTTAAACACAGATTGTGGTTTGAACTGATTTTCATTAGAAAAAAATCTTTCAATGGCAGATTTTTAAAATTAGTCACAACAGGTTGGAACACACAAATAAAAGTATAAAGTATCTAAATCAAATTAGTAAAACAAAATAATTTATGGAATAATATTTTTTCAGTGTTTAACCTATTTCTTGTTAAAAAATAATATAGTGTCTTTAATTTACTGCCTGTCATCTTTTGTGCTGTAATTGTTAGACTGCACCATGTATTTAATTTTAATAAATTTGAATGGGTTTTCAGGGACCTGTATTGATTTTTTTTTATATATAAACTTAAATTAGTATGTCAGCTAGAATGTTGAACTTTTGGAAGTGCTTAATATAAATAATAATAATCTTTAGTGCTCATTAGGGTACATATCTAGATCTAGTCTAGAGCTGAAATTGCTGCTGCATTGTAAGCATCTGATAACAATGCTAAGAATAAAAAAACATCAAATACAGAAATGATACTGGATGTCACGATTCAGCTCGTAGATTGTTTGTACACTCGAGTCCAAAATACTTTAAAATAAGGAAACTGATTATTACACACTTAATGTGTCTTACATGAAGCATTTTGGATAAGATTATTATTCTTCAAATTAGAGCAATTTTATATTGTCTTTAAAAGAAAATAATTTTAAATATCTTTATTATACACATTTCCAAAATAGAGTTTCTCAAAACTATGTATCTAACGTCCCACAACCTGACCTGATCATAGTACATATGTATATTCATATTTATACATATTTACTTGTACACCAAAGATACTTACCAAAAAATTGTGCTGAGATTTATTGTTATTTAAATTTATTTAAAAAGCTCCTGGAGAGATTTGGTATTAAGATGGCAATTTTTTAGAATTCACTTATTATGTTTGTTAGGAAGAAGTGTAAAAAAATCAACAACTATAACAGTTTCAGGTATACAGCTTCCTCTCCCCCAGCAAAAACTTTGCCTATAGTCAGAGAAATTAATTCAGCCAACTGTTAATTTTCAACTTGAAATGCGGCACTATGCCAGTGTATCACAAATCGAAAAGGTATCACAGAGCTGGCGCAGCGTCGATTCCAGGCAGATAACTGTCCACTATCTAGCTTAATTATCAGAACCTAGATATTATCTAGGGCTAGAGTACTAGTCAAGGCGAATGACGCGAGTCCAAAGTCGACGTGATTGCGTTCTTTTATTACAGAGCTCTCTTGACCACCTTCCTTCCCCATCATCAGATCATTTCCATGACAACAATATTTAATTGTCATCAGATTTATATATGCATACAAAATTTCAGCTTAATCGGTAACCGGGAAATAGGTCAAATTCAAACTGAAAAAAATTTTGGGCGACAGGTGAAACTAAATAAAAACTTGTAAAAAGTGTTTTTTCGATGAATTACATTACATTATAGTAATATAAGTTATTTGCGGGATTGTTACCATGTACCTTGTTATTGAGTTTCCGATATTTCGGCACTGTTGCAAGTGCCATGATCACGAAGCAGTCGCTCCGTCCAATTTTTCTGTCGATCCCTACTGGCGGGTGAACCGGCAGGAGTCCAGGACTCCCAAACAGCGCACAGCGAAAATCTCCTTGACGTACCCTCAGTTGGTAGTGGCTAATATAACATTAGCTCCAGAAAATAACGATAATATGTTCCTTTATAATCTTTGGAAGTTAAGTGCGTACAGTTCGCGAGTGAGTGAATGGGCGATTTGAAAGAGTTTTATTCCTTATTATGAGCGTTTTCCATTTAGAAAAAAAAAGTCGACACTGTGTTGCACTGTGTCAACTTTGTGTGTGTTTGTGTGTGTGTGTGTGTGTGTGCCAACTAAGTTGACATTAGGTTTTTGCTATAGTATGGGTCGACAGTGCAACACAGTGTCGACAATTTTGTCTAAATGGAAAACGTTCAATATTAGTTATCAATAAATAAATAAATATTTCTTACATTCACACCAATTAGTCTAGCCCAAAGTAAGCACTGTAAGGCTTGTGTTATGGATACTAGGCTAACGGATAGACATACATATATCATACATAGATATGTAATATTCATAGAAATATATACAAACACCCATGACTCAGGTACAAATGCTCGAATTCATCATACAAACATCTGCCCCTTCCGGGATTCGAACCCAGGACCATTGGTGCGAAAGGCAGGATCGCTACTGTTGCACCAAACGATCGCCTAGTTATAAGCTTAAACGTCAGTCGTTGCATTGGAAGGTAAGGTCTTAAAACTATTCGGCGCTCAGTTTCTTCTTATCCGCGAAGTCTGACAATTTGTTGTAATTGAGACATGTAGCAGAATTAGCCGTAACAATAGTAGAACAGAATATCAGAAGAGGACAAGACAAACCAGTGAGAAGAGAAGAGGATAGGTGAGAAGAGTATTTGCTTTTGAATAAGGTACAGTACAGTACAACAATAGCATAAGTAAACACAATAAAAAAAGAAGCAGGAATAAAAAGCAACAAATAGTTTTCAATATAATAGACGTATATAAGGCATTTATCGTTAAGGTAAGAACTGTATTATGTTTCTTAAAAAACCTTATAAATTATTAGGTATAAATATAAGGTAGGTATAAATTATTAAGGCTTTAATTATTTCGGAAATGATAAGCATTTAACTGGAAACCATGTTTATATCGCGCGGAAACTTGATCGGCAGAAGAGAATTTGGGGCCTTTCGAGGGCCGTTACTAACTTCTCAATACTCTGTTCTGCCGAAGTCAGGTGTGGCTCAAAACCATGAACCCCGGCGAAATATCTAGGAACCCTTATTTTAATTACGATATATCAGATACAAGAAAAACAATTGGATTTCAATTAAAACTTTTATTTGCACAGAAAATACAAAATGTTCAAATTATAAGATTGCTAGTTCTCCAGATCTTTTGAAATAATTGATCATTACAGTCTTATGATAACAATCGGTTATCTTGTTCAGCTAAACGATTCTTTGGCAATAAAATAATAAATATAGTTAGACGATTAAGATTATACTCGGCGCAAGTAAAGATGCACTATTATTATGAAAAACTCGCTTGTACTTAATTCAGCGTACGGTACAGCAAACGTATTAAGGCGGCTCACCCACTAGAGATGCATCCCGCCGCGGTGCGCGTAGCGACAGAAAACGCGCGCGGGGACGGAGGCGCAGATCTGCCTATCTTAGCGGTGTAATCTGCTTCTCCGCGCGGAGTAGCAATACAAGACGACAATCTGCATGCGGGGCGCCTACCCGCGCGTTCCCGCGTCGGCAGTGTGTTGTCATATGCGTGTTTTCTATATTAATTGAGATTCTTGCATACAATAGTAAAATCTGCGGCCACGCGCTACGTGGCGGGACGCGGTGCAGTGGGTGAACCGCCTAACAACCACTCATGCCCTATAAAATAAATTTATTATAAAAACCATTTTTAATATTTGTTCAAGTCTATTTAAAATTTCTCGCCTCTAGGTCACCACAGGTCACGTGCAAATTCAAAGATGACTTGCAACACGTAAAATGAACACAGCCTATGTTTGCTTAATGGTTAGGTCAGTAACTATTATGTTTAAGGGTTGGTTTTTCAACAACACTTTAATAGAACATTATACACCAAGAGAAGAAAGCAAACAATCACCGACCGGATGTTGTTTGAAGGACACCAGTACGGAAATCCCTCATAGTATTACTTTTACTTCTAACCTTTATCATGTCATAGGTAGATGCAGCTAATTCTGATATAAAACATTGTAATTTTTATATCTGTAAAAAAAAATGGTTAGGTCAGTAACTATTATGTTTAAGGGTTGGTTTTTCAACTGCACTTTAATAGAATAATATTTACCAGGAGAAGAAAGAAAAAAAAACATTTTTTTTTCTTACTCAACGAATAAGTAAGTCAGTAGTTTTGAGCTTGCTGTCATTAATGCACTAATACTACCCGCACTTTTAATGTACCTACTTGTTTTATATGATGAGATACTCTAATAAAGGTGGTTGATCGTAGTTTTCTTTATTGTTATATTACCTATATTTTTTAGAAACGGAAAGCGTGTGACTTCTGACTGACAATTATGCCAGTATCAGAAGTGATGTCTAAGCGTGTTAGTATGCAGCCATAATTATTTATCAAGCATGCACTCCTGACGACTTTTGTTATGGTGATAAAAAAGTTGCTATCATTGTCATGTCACAGCTCAAGTGGGTGACAAATGACGTAATTTTTGGCACTGCCTCCAGCTAGCTTGGGGCTCTTTTTCCCATTTTGAGGAAAAAATTTACTATTTGGGGCTCGGTCGGTAATCATCACACGCATTGATGTTAATTACGACGTGATTCGATAGTTAGTTTACAATCTAAACCAAAAAGTTTGCGTCTTGCCATCTGTTGCTTTTAAAGTAACCTTCTACAGTTCGGGTTTACTGCACTGTCGTCGGTAATCGGTCACTTTCCACTTCAGCAAACAATGTGGCTACTATTATTAGATTATTAATAATCATATATTATGATTAGGCATTCTTAATGTTTATTTTAGGAAATAAATAAACTCTAACGCAAGTCTGACATACTTAAATCAATCGCAAAATAAGTAATGCTCGGGATTTTTGTCTTTTCTTTAGGTCGATTAATATTTTTTAACGTTTCTGTTTAAATGTAAGGGCCTAAACACAATGCGGTTTTTAATCCACAGAGCAATTTTTTGCATGTCTAGTGCATTGTGTAAATTTATGAAGGTACATATCTAAATGTAGAATTTTGAACACCTTAATAAATTCATAGTCTAGTTGTGTTTGACTCACGTGAGTATCGCGTTTGTGTGAAAACAAGCGCACATCAACGGTGCGTTTAAAAAACGTAGTGTGTACATGCTCTAAGATTTAAGCTAGGAGTGTGTCCGGGTCCGCGCTTGATCTAGGTTCAGCACCTGAGTGAAGCATGTGATAGTTTGTAGCTTTTTTTTAGAATTTGCTATTGAAAACTTGAAATCGACTGTGTAGTTTCAAGTCTCTTTGATAGACATAACAGACTACCCTTCGGCTTAAATAGAAACAATATCATATTTAGCATAAACGTGGACTGTGTTCATTTTTTATTTAGCACATGTTCATATTCAGAAAATGATAAAGCTGGGATTTGCGCATCTAGGCAGTTAAACCAATTTCTATAATAATATCTTATCTAGCGCCAGTAGTACAATAAACTGCATATCAAGTACAGCATTGATAAATTACAATTATATTTAAAATTGTTTATTTCAATTTAATATGCACTTTATTCTTACTGATTACATAATAAACTAAAATAAATAAATAAATAACTTGGTAAAATCAAATATTTGTTTGTGCCGTTCTGTTAATAATTTAATTTTTAATACTAATCGTGTAGCACTAGCACCAAATAACAATACAAAGCGAGAAAAATATAAGACTCACGCTTTATTACGTAACGTTAACACAATATATACCAAAAACCTATTGGCTTAATTATCGTCCATAGTTTTAACATACCGATGTTTAGAAATGACAAAAGCTGCAATGTGATATTATTATGTATAGCCCTACATCTTTATAACATATTTAAATACAATGTAAATGGTTCAACACTATAAAATGTGTAAACAAATTATGATAATTAGTGCCACTACTATCGATTTGGATCTCCTAAGGTAATCAATATTTATATATATTAGCAGGACAGGTTTGGGATATGATATTTTGCAATTAAGTCGACTCTTCTTGAAGGCGTATTATTATATATAAAAAACGCAGTGTGCATAGGTCTTTAGTTCAAATCTGACAATCCAACCGATGACCGCCTAAATGTGAGATAAAGTTTTATATGTTATCAGTTTAGCGTACTTGTTTTTTATTTAAAGCTGTTAAGGCGATTACCAAAGAAGACCCAAGTAACAATATGATATGCCATGTTGACGTTACAAATTTCCTTATGGACAATATAATAAATATGGTTTATCGGTCTTATATACTAATATTGTGATGCGAACTTAGGAGATATAATATTTATTTTCAGTTAAAGTAAAACTCCAACATATGAATATCAAAGTGAGTTACGAAAAATAAACTCGATATATTTTGTGTCCCTCGATCATATGTCGCTACTACAATGCGATTACTTCCTAAGATACCGGTAATACGGTATCTTAATTAGTAATCGCATCGCGTCTAGTAGGGGTTTTATGTATGAAAGTATCATTATTCAATGACAAATATGTTTTAAATGTACCTTAGAAAATTCAACGTAGGCCAACAATTACATAAGACAGTTTTTATTGATATATCTGAAGTATATTACAGATTTTAACGATTTTCCTTTTAAAATTGAAGTATTGCAATTTTTATTAGAAAATAACGCTACTTAGTTTAAGAATAAAATAAGGACTGAGGGACACTATTCAAGTATTTTTTTTTTAAATTATGTGATTTGATGGTACAATTTTTAAAATTTTGCAATATATTGAAAAAATATTCACATTCTGCCTTAATTTATACGTATTATTTTACGAATTAGGAGTATATAACTACGATGTTGTGAATCTCTTTGACGATTATACCGTTACAATATTTCAAAATTAAGCAACTTAATTTTACTTAAAACTATTTTTAATAAATGAGTATAGTTAAGCACAAGTTCTTAGTACAATTTGACATTAAATATAGGTAACCTTGATTCGCATCACATCAGCTAGTAGCCAGCTTCCTATTCGGATCATATCAGATAATCATAATCAGATTGTAGAATCTGCTTATGATCCTAATAGAAAGGAACTTTACTCAAATATAATTAATATTAACAGGATTGAATATGTTCAAATATCATAAAGTTCTTACCTGTTTCATCACATGCTGGTTATCATAACAAAATGGGACTAGCTTTCTGGTTTGTTCTGTTTAATGCACCTTCATTACAAATCCTACTTACTTCAAATTTCTTTATTCTATCAGTTCCATCATACTCACATCACTCTCCAGATCAATACATAAGGTTATTTTATTATTTATCGAATACATTTTTATAGTTAAGCGCATTTAGTTTTTCAATACATTTTAATTCATATAAATAAAAAATACTATCATATAAACAGAATAATAGGCTTGAAAAGGATTGCTGTTTAATATTAGCTTGAATGTCATCATAAGTATTGAAATAAAATTTTAATATACCTTATACAAATAATTAGCATTACAACGTTCAAATTTCCCAACAGATATTAACATTCTAGAAAAGAACTGGTAATTATTTCCAATTCAATTTGTTCACGACTCTATAGCCAAATATTTTGGCTACAATCAACACATTTGCGTGCGAAATTTGAAAAATCAAGAGCCAATAAGGACTTCTGTGAGAAAACATGAAGCAGCGTAAGTATGCGACTCGTCTTGAAAATCACGTACATAAATGCCGGCAGTGTCTTTACCTCGTTGTATAAATTCCGTATAACTAATAAAAACTTAATAACCCCACAGTATTATCAGCAAAGCGTTAGCATAGCTAAGCTGTAATGGATGGAATGCTTCAAAATTACATCGAACGGTTGTGAAGACAAATTTGTCGATTAACATATATACTGCATGTTTTTCAATTTAATGAGTTACACATTAGGTAGATAAACAGTTCACAATATACTAAGAGAAACGACGTACAAGTAAAATCCATTATAACCACAAATTTAACTTCGATTATGATTATCTGTCACATCCGCGCAACACCGAAGAATCAAGCTAACATAATTTTAAGTAACATTATCTTATATTGAATTGACAATATAAGAAAGTTGAGTATGATTTCCAGTGCGTTCCTGGACGAGAGATTATTAATACAATGAATATCGAAAATACCTTATAAATGAGTATATTATATAACATTCAATATTCGAGTGTTCTAAACATAACTGTAAAAATGTTCATATTTATATATAGGTAAAACATACGGAAAGGGTCCCCGCCCACTATATAGCCCCGTGCATATAGTCTTGTTTTATATGGACCGAATTATCGATGTATGAGTGCACTATTCCGTCTTCGGGGAGGGCCCGCAAACTTGGTAGCGAGCGACGCAACACCCAATGAAACGGAGCCATTAGAGCTATTTTATAAATCTAATGTTCTTATTTAGAATGAATGGGTAGGTATACACTTAAAATCAAACAAACATTCCACACGAAGAATTTAGAGCATTCTTCACGTGCATCGTGTAGTTTGGAATGTGTAGCAACTGACTTGTATGTTTAAAGCTATAGTCAGGCTGGTGCCCCTTCTCGATGTTATAACACTAAGCTACTCTGTAAAATAATGGACCTTCAGTTAACCGCAGAAGGAGAATATCAGTAATTTTGATCTAGGCACGTCATTCGATAAATAATCGATATATAGCGAGAATATCGATAACTTAATCGATTAATTATCGACTCTATTTCGTAAACAAAAACAACGTATGTTAATGTACACTTGGACACTTTGTTTCCTGTAAAGTTGTCCGTTTCGAGTTATATTGTTATAATATCTTTGTGTTCGTAAGTTTATTAAGGAGGTTTATTTCCCTTTACGTAAAGGTACCTAAAGCCAAGTGGGGGGTCTAGTCAACGAATAGAGAGGCGGGGGAGGCGCGGGCGTAGGGGGATCGCCTTCGGAATCGGACTCCTCGGAGGAAACTCGTTCAGCCGCGCTCAGGGCAACGCGCGCGTACTCGTCCGTGTCGATGCTCTTGCAGAAATGGATTGCGTACCTAAACATTTTAATGCCCAATTAATTCTTATTACAACCTTAGAATTAATAACTATACATAATACAGAGGGTCAAAGGGCATAATTTAAAAATTGCCACTGTAACTCCCTCAAAGGCTGCGACGGTGATATGATACCAAAATTAGTACTTAGTCCCAGTACCAATGTTGGTTTTTGTAATAAGAATAACGGCGCTATTTTCTCTTAACACAAAAAAATATGTTTAAATTACATAAAATAAGTGATCAAGATATGAATTACTATTAAAAATCTATAACGCAAACTAGTTAATACTGGAGATCTAAAAAATTGTAGTACATAATTTGTTTATTTTTTTTATTTTGTCACGTTCCCGAAGTCTCCAGATCGACTAGAAGAAAATGTTTTTAGCATTCATTGCGCCTCTTGTTTTGTTGCTATTTTATTATTATTTATTTTTAAATTTTTTATAAATTAATTAAAGGAACACAATGACTTAGTTTTTATAGCGCGTTGGGCCTATGATCGCGAAAGTTTAGAAAAGTTCTCCAAGAAAACACCCATAATGTCGAAATTCCACACTCTATTTCCAACTTTAAATCAATAATATAAGAGGTAAATATCAATAAAAAAAGTTTAGTTTTTTTTTGTAGAATGACGTGTTGCTGTTACATGTGTCATAGACTTACCTAAGTTTCTCACGTAGAACGGATTTGCACGAGTATCTTGGCATCTTGAGAAGGAAGAAACAAGTGTAGCTTTCCGGAAGGAAGTGATCGGGAGGCTGATACTTGTCAAGAACCTATGAGCACAATAAATAAAATAATAAAATAAAATAAAAATGTTTATTTCGTTACCAAGTATTACAATTATTAACCGGGGTGGGTTCCCTCTATTAAGTGTTTAACACCTGTACCAGAAGGAACCACTCTTTCATAACATATTGTTTCTTATGGTAAAGTCATTCTATTACAAAACAATTAAGTTATACTTATACATGGTTCTACTATTCTTACTATAAATAAAGATAAAGATAAGCGGTGTGTGTGTTTATGTGTATGTATGTGATGTGTGTGTGTGCGTGTGTGTGTGTGTGTGTGTGTGTGTGTGTGTGTGTGTTGGAGAGAGAGAGTGTGAGTGTGTATCTGTCTATCATGGATAAGAGTGTTGTGCAAAATGGTTTGGTTCCAAATAAGGTAAGTATTTACTAAATTTTTAATAGGCTCTCAGTTTCGATATATCCCAGAGTCTTAAGCCATACCGTTAGCTTGGGCTTGCATTCCCTGGTAGTCAATGGATAAATATTTAAAATTTTGTTGATGCGGTTGTAGATGATAGACGCAAGGTGCAGATATTGGTTTCTAGCAAAACTTGTGTTAGTACGCTGGACCAAAGCCACAGTGTCTTTTCTTCTCCGATTTATAATGCTAGGATTGTATGACAGTGATGTATGTTTCTTTATGACAGCATGTAAAATAAATAATTTACGTACAGTTAACAGGTCTGAAAGAGAGTAAAGTAGCTCAGTTGAGAACTCGCGTTTCTTAAAAAACATAACCTTAATTAAGGTTCTTTGAGCTCTTTCAACTTCTAAGAATTTTGTTTTAAGTGCAACTCCCCACACTCTTATACAATATATAACAACTGATTGAGCTAAAGCAACATATATTTGTCTTAGCATCTCTTTGGTGGCCACATGTCGTAATGTTTTAAAAATCCATATCAGCCTCCTCAGTCTAGTAGCAACAAGGTCAATGTGGGAGTACCATGAAAGTCTTTGGTCCAGCATGATGCCAAGATATTTTGTACTACTGACCTTGGAGATGGATGGACATTTACAGTTTGAGTGTTGACTCTGCAGGCAGAAGCTGTTATAGATTCTAATGTCGTGGCCAGTCAAAGGCTGTGTGTTGTTATAAATGGAGAAGCACATATAGTTGGTTTTGGTTGCATTTAGCGTCAGTAGGTTGGTATTTAGCCACTCAGCTATCACAGCGAGTCCAAGCTCTGCCGTCGACCTAAGATCATCCCAACTGTCAGCAGAAAAGATCACCGCTGTATCGTCAGCATATGAGAGTATGCTTGCATTCTGAATATACATATTGCATAGATCATTTATGTAAATGAGAAAGAGGGTCGGGCCCAGAACGCTCCCCTGCGGTACGCCGTAGGCCACACCCGCCCCCCCACTCACAAAACCACCTATCTTTACTTTTTGCGTCCTACCTCTCAAGTAATCCTATGTTTACACGAATAAAAATTTGTGGCAATGTATACCTGGAGCACAAAGTCTCTTTGACGCGGATCCTGTGGTGCACGTGGAAGCCGCGTCCGCCCCCACACGAACCGAAGGAATAACGCGCGCTCGCTGCCCGATAACTCTTCCATCACTTCCCAGAACCACTGCACTAAAGGCGCACTTGGTTCTATACCTGTTACAAATAAAATGTTCTCTACATTATATAGTTAAAACACATGAAGGTGTACTTCAAATGATAATAAAGCAAAGATTGACTTAATATAAGTAAAACCCATTATTTTTCAGTCACACATACAACGTAATACGCATATATAATATGTTTATGTATAATAATAAATGGTAATATGTACAAAATTAACTGGAATTGTTCGAAAACATAATTTAAACCGAATATTTTCAGTTACACGTAGGGTGCCAATATTAACATTGTAATGATGTGTAATATACTACGTAATACGCATACATAACATGCATACGTTTATGTAAAATAATAATTTGTATTGTGAACAGAATTAACTCAAGTTGTTAAAAAACATAATTCTGGCTTTGCAAGATTTATGATCAATTGTAATAGTAATCTAGTAACAATCAATTTCAAATACTTTGGCACCGTTAGGAAGAATATCTTGATTATATTAAGTTATAATTAAAGTGATCAAAAACAACGGAACAACTTATTTTTATTTGATAACGCGTTTTACATTTATGCTAAACAGAATATCCAATATGTTTCAATTTTAAGATTTAACCACTTTTTGCACCAATTTATATCGCAAATATACCGATAGTTTATTTTTGTATGTAATAAAAATTGAATTTATAACGTCTTTGTGATTTCATAATGTCTTTATTTTTGAAAATATTTTAACCTAATCGAGTAAGGTGACATGAATATATAGTATATCTTCTTTACTTTAGACGACTTTACCTTTATAGGTGGCGGAAGCTCGTAATGCGTGAACAGGAATATCAGGCGAGCCGCAAACGAGCGTCTCTAGTTCTGCAGCGTTGAATAGTGCTACAAGCGGCGCGGGGACCACGCGAGACATGCCGTCACGCACCGCGCGGACTTGCTCGTCGAACTCGTGTAGCCTATAGTGAAGGAGATAAAAAAAAACAACTAAAGTAATAATTGTTTTTTAATTTGTGGAATTTAACTTACTTTGAGTCGAGTTCACTTCTTGACGTTTTTGTTATTTTAACAATAAGATACGATAACATTAACTTAAATAAATCTGACGACACCTCAGAGTAAACAGGACTGGAGTAGCCTTTGCCTAACATTAACCCTCTGCCAAACGCACAAGCATCGGATGCCTGTGCGTTATATAAAACTAGTTGAGCCGCCATTTTAAAACCACAATAATCAGAACGTCTTACCGTGCAGAGCTCCCACGAAAATGGCTGCCTATGCTGTTTTCTACTGTAAAAAAAAAATGAAAATATCTAGTATGCAAAAAGATGGCGTCACCTTTCATTTGTAAGTATAATTTTTAAGATTTGATTATTATTTAATTCATAATTTCATGTTTTAGCAGACTACAATTTCAAATTTCGCGCTCAAAGTTCGTTTGATGACGTCACGGCCGCACTCCCCACGAGACTACCTAGGGTTGACCATTAGCATTTCAATTAATTAAGACAAAAACTAGGAAAAGTTTGTTGGTAATAAATAACTGTAATTTTGTATTAATTAATTACCAATTATAATTTCGTTTTAACAATGTGCGTTGCGTGTTTATTTTTAGTTTAGTATTAAGTACATACCTACACTTTTGTGGCTGCTTGAAGCCTATTGTTTGCTACACAACATGGAAATATAAAATAATAAATTAAAATATTAATCAAACTATTTGCCCTTTTATTCGTGCTGGACGGCGCTCATGCTATATTATACTTACAGCGTCCCTGACTTTATAAAAAAGCACGGTTAAAAGGGTACCATCGCCTAACCAGCAAACCTGATCATTTCTGAGAAACCAAAATTTTTTTCGTGACACAGGACAAATTTGTATTTTTTTTTGTAATCAGCAACCGTTATTAATTTTTACAATATTTATTTGCACAATAGTGATGTCAACTTTATCGATATTGTGATTTTAGGAGTGAGTAATGAATGAATGAATGCAAGTAACATACTTAAATTGAAAATATGTATCGCACATACGGTGCTATAACGTCACTTATGCAAATGGTGTAATATTTCAGGGGGAGCATTTAAAAATTTAACATCCTTAAAACATATAGTTTTTCTCGGCTAAACAAATAAAATAATTAAGCTACAACTTTGAACTTCATTTTAGAGTAAAAGCAAGCAAAGTAAAGAGGTAAAGTAGAGGTAGGAGTATTTTCTCATACTCAGTTCAGTTTTGCCAAAATTACATAAGTGACGTTATAGCACCGTATGTGCGCTATTATGATTTAAATCTATATGTAGCAGGGAAATTGTATAATTCCGCAGTTTACAGTATACAGCGTCATCAGTTTGAAAAAAAAACATATACCCTATTCTTAGTTCTTTTTCTTAACGATAATAAAACACAGCTTAGATAAATTACAGTTTGTTTCAGTAATTATTACCAGGTGCATAAATGCGAAAGCTCAAAAAATTTAAAAACTTCAGTCAAAAGTACGTTATCTAAAACGAAACATACGAGAGGAATGGAAAAGAGGGCTAAAACTCCCAAAACTATTCCCGTTTCATGAAAGAGGACAGTTTTATATGTTACGGAATGGATCCAAGATAAAGAGTGGTACAGGGGCAGGAATTTATGTCAAAAGGTACAAACAGTACAAACAAACCAAAGCGTGGGCAGGTATGCAACAGTTTTCCAAACGGAAAGATAATGCAATTATTGCCTACGTTCAGAAGAACATAGAAACGAACGTCAGAAGGATGAACAAATATATTCTTAGCGGCAGCCACGCGGCACTCAAGGCCTTAACAACCTATAAAATTAATTCCAAACTAGTACTGAATGCGGTCCACATCACTACATATTCATATCCATATCAGGGATGTTGCGAATATTCGCATCCGCATCCGCATATGCAGAACATCCGCATCTGTATCCGCATCCGTATAAATCAATGCGGAGCTGATGCGAATGCGGATGCGACAAGAAAGAAAGGGGAGGGGCCGGCCGGGCCGGGAGTGGCGCATGTCGATCGAGTAAAAGATTGAAGCTGGGGATACACATGCCCGTAGCTTGCAACTAGCATAACAACTCCTTGCACGTGCCAGCTACTGTCATGTGTATACGCTAACTGGCATGCCTGTAATACCGGCACACTGGCATACATGCAGCTAGCACAACATTTGATTTTCTTGCATGCCCGTTGAGGGAGGGGACGCGGGGGGCTGCTAACCTGGCACGTGTGAACAGACGCCACAGCTACGGGCATGCCAGTAGCCGACTCGTTGTGGCCGTAGTTAAAAATCTTGTGTTATTTCCAATGCTTCCAGTGTTTTTTATTTGTTTTGTAATGCACTAGGCAGAAAGCGACTACGGATTCTAGGTACGACTCACCCCAAATGGGAGAAATTTACGGACATGCCCTCAGCCAGCATCAAAACGCTCATCGAGGACGTATACGTTTTGGATTTGGATGTTTTGCGTATTATTATTGAAAATTACATTTTCAAATTTACAAAACTGCTGTGTTTAATAAATACACAATGCCTACCTATTAATATTGATCGTGAATTATTTAGTAAATATATGTGTGTTATACATGTATATCCAATATATTGATGATTGATAATATGCTGATGTGTTCTGAAATAATAAATTTGTTTATCTATTAAGGTTTACTCATTTGATTTCTGATTTCGTAAAAATCTTTACTTCTTCCCAATATCATACGAGAAAATTAACTATATTCACTATCGCTTTGTTAAAAATAATGTTTCTGTGTTCCTCCTTTCCATTATGGTTATACGCGAAAGGGTCCACAGTTAATTCTATATATATAATAACGCCTATTGTAAATACCTTTTAAATGCAATCAACTATTAAGTTTCAATTTTTATTTTATAGACATGGCCTTCGAAACTTACTGTTGTAGCATGTAATATCATCATTTAATTTTTAATACATAATGTAGGAATACTAACGCATGTTAATACATTCATTCATTGAACGAAACTGATTTATCGATATCGATATTCTCGTGCTATGTCATGTCACTTCTCACACAATGACATTCGTGTGTTTGAATAGAACGTTAACATACTATTTTAAGCACGTGTGCGTGAATTTTAAATATGTTTGTCGTATTATGCATGTGTGCGTTTGTAAACACGCAAAAAGTTTTTGTTCCTGTGTGCTGGCATTGAGTGTAGTAGTAACCTACACCCCCCGCAAAAAATGGCAGAAAAATATGTACGAGAAATTGACTAATGGCTACTCCAGACCTGTTTACTCTGAGGACGACACGCAAATTGTCCCAAATAATTAAATAAAATTGAAGTGTCTATTTGTAAAGTCAACATAACTTTTTTTTACTAAATGTTGATTAGGCTACTTTTATTATATGGTCGGCAATAAAAAGTGCGTTGCAAAGTACACCAGCCACAATTCTTTGTCCAATGTAGGATGATACTTTTGACAGTTGACACCTAAGGAAACAAACGCAACCTTAGTACGTAGCAATAAGGAAGTGACACCTGTCAAAAGTATCACCCTACATTGGACAAACTATACTAGTGAACGAACTCTTTCGATTACGCTCAGGTGAAACACAATGTACACATAATATAAAGCCTGACCAGAAATATAAAAAACCTGTCAGGAGGTCGCTTTCGTGTTTTAACTGTCAATCTTCTATCAAATTGTATGACGAAAATTAGTTCATAAAAATTCCGCAATATGGAAAGGTTTTTTATTTTTCTAGTCAGGCTTTACACCTTATGTTCATCTAAAATAATGTTCCAAATGAATTCAGTGGTCCGGGAGACTATTATTTAAAAGCCAATTTACAAATTTATAATCAACAGAGTTTTTAATGGAAGTAGCGCAGTTGCACGCTTTTAAAGTGCTTCAAGAATGCGTCATATTTAAATAGAGAAAATGTTTCATTTCACTCACCTGTAATGTAACGCCAACTGTACGTATTCCTCCTTGTTATCTGGCGTTACTCTTTTGTGACGCGTGGACAGTGGTACTTCGTGGCCGGCTGCTGACGGAATCGAAAAAGGTAGTTCCAGATTTTGTAATTCCTGAAAGTGTAAATATTCATATAAGAATTTACACATTAACTCTATTTTAGTCGTAACAGATACAATATCTGGGAGTACTTAGATATTTATTATGTATGAATAATAATATACTTAAAACTAAAATGTGGACGTAGTACGGTTGCTGTCGGATATATTGTAGCAGACAAGGTGACCAAATACTTCTGTACAGTTTAAAATGTCAAAAAAATTAAATTACTTGCTTTATATGTTGTGCAGCAGTTTGTCAATAATTTCTATACACAAAACGAACATATTAGCTCATGAAACAAAAACACACACGCAGTAAATCAGATTAAAGTCAGAATAATGGAAATATTACTGTTATTATTGACACTTCTATGAAACTTGAGTGATTGAGCTATATACACTAACACTTTGTTAAGATTTTATTACCTTATTATTTGGCGTCATATCTCTGATGCAGAGTAACGCCGGTAAGAAGTCTTTGTCGACTTCAGCTAGGTCTTGCGGCCTGAGCGGCTGCCCCGCCAGCTGACGCCACACGCCTTCGGCAAGGGATAGAGATAGGGGAGACCCAGTTCGGATGGCGATGCCCATTAATACGCCTACAAGTTAAGAGAAAGGGTAGAAAGAAATTATTACTGTGTATCAATATTTTCCAATTACATATTAGGGTGAATTAGGGTGAATTACTATACATATATTTAAATAGTTTAACGACAAAATATTTTTATTTCTATTTGATTTTAGTTATCTAGGCAGCTAACATTATGAAGTCTATTCCAAAAATAAAAATGAAGAATGTGGTTTGAAATTAAATGCTTGAATCTGTCATTATAATACCACAAATACATTTTATTCTGGGGTTATCCATTATAATAAGTTAACTTTTGTGTTTTGAGTGGGTTCACAACCGTAGTACATCTGCTTAAAACAACAATATCGTTGTAGCATATACATCACCGTTGCTGTCTTTGTGCGGGTAAAAATGTGCATTGACCCTCTGTATTATGTGGTAATTATTTACTCTTTGCTCTAAGGTTTGATTTCTTGCCTAAATCATTCTTAAAATAAGGTTTAATAGATGTATTTTTAAGGTGGTACGATAGAAACTCTTTTAGGGATATAAAAAACAAAAAAAATTAGGTTGAAACTGATAAGACTTAGGACATCATAACTGAATTTGAACAGAAGTTGTAATTTATTCATTTATTTATCCGTTGCAACATGTGGTATTTTCAGGTTAATGTATATAAAATGTACATAATAATAAGATGTGGCTAACTTGCGAAAATAATAACATGTTAAAATATATATTATAAATACCAGTTGCCTAGCAACTTTAGTCATATACACTTCATATTGCACAGTTTAAATCTTTATTCGATCTTTGTAGCTGCTATTTAACTTACCAAGAAACCGGAAACAGTTGAGATGCAGCGGTGTGTTCGCGGTAGGGTTGAGCAGGAACGCATCTCTGGAGGCGCCCGCGTCTCCGCGTCCATTTGGCGTCGCCATCAATAGCGGTAACGATCCATTCTGAAGTTCTTCACACATCTCTGCTATGCTCTCGCTGTAACCGCCACCGCAATCATCCACGCTTTCACCTGATTGATAAAACCTTTTTTTTAATATGATAAACATATATTTCAATATTTAAGTAAACAGGAGAGATGACGCCTTTTCTGTTCTCTGCTGACAAATATTCTGTAGATAGTGTAACTAACCGGCACAAAAATGATTGCCTTGAATAGGTGAAAATAGAAACGTTCAGCCATTCACATACTTAACCATGAACTCGCATACTTCAATTTTTTATTTAATACCTTCTTATATTCTTATTCCGTGAAAACTAACATTCTATGCTAACTTTTCCGATTTCTCGTACTGACTCACCCACAAACTTGACTTTCCACACCCGGTGTGGTAGCGCAAGCGCATCATGAGTGAGTGCCGGTAGCCGAGCAACCATTTGACCAAATACAGAACGCATTCCAGCCGCGCCCGCTAACCCGGATCCTCCACGCCGCGCCCGTCTGGCCGCCACCCTCGATAACTCCACTACTGGTCCATGTTGTCGCTCACGAACCATTGTCGCCATTATAGCCTATCAAAAAAGTATATTTTACAATAACAATTTCTTTACGTTCATTATACAAGACAGAAGACTAAAAGACGCGTACCTTTCTAAACGCAGCTTCCTTGACGCTGTAAAATAGTAGAGTTCGCAACTGATCTAGAGGACCATCCAAAATCAGCAACGGTAGATTCGGACACACTAATTCAGAAAACTGATGCAACAATACCTGAAAGAACGATGCATATATATTTTTGCTACACTGGATTGTACAGTAAGAGCAACTGTAAGAGACTTTTTGGCCAATCGTCTGATTTGATGGAGCGACTGTTTAAGCGAGCGTTATTGATTCTTATTACAAAAGCTTCATTTTTAATGCGATAGATTTAAAGCAAAAGCATTGTTATATTTTGTTTTTATTATTTATGTATTTTATTCGCTATCGATTAATATACACATTGTAAAAACTGTCCTAACAGGCTGTGAAGCCTGAAGGGCTGTTTCTACAATAGGCATTATAGTTACCAGTCGGTTGCATAACAGGCTCGGGGCTGCCTCTCTTAATAGGTGGCACTCGAGGGGTGGCGGGGGTGGGGGCCGCGGCGCTCTTGCCGCTTCTACACATAACGCCACCGTGTGCGCGCTCCCGCATGCTACACGAGTCACTCGCTTACCCTGGATGCATAGAATAATTAATATACAATAAACTTTAAACATGCTATCGATCGAAAGTTAATCCGCGGTTCGTGTTTGTTTGCTGCATATACGTGACCATTCTATAAACCCTCATATGCTATTAGACTAGCAAGTTATTCCCAATTATACCCGTTATACACTGTAATTAATAATGAATACGAGCGCCGTTCGTTAAGTGTTAAATACTCTAAGAAGTAGTGTTTAGCTTTGCAATCTATTTTTTCTGTGCGTGTCCCTTTACCCCTTACGTGCAGCTAAACACTTACTTAATACGACGGAACAGAGTCCCTAGCTCTTATTGTGATTCAAGTTCAGCTGTTGAAGAGAGATGCCACAACAGAACGCGTATAGCGGTGTCTCATTTTGACAATCGAACTTGTATCGCGCTAAGAGATCATGCTACGCTTTCAGGACCGATTCGGAAGTATTTAGGTTATATTAACAGCCTTGTGTTTGTTTCTGGGTGGCAAAATATTTAAAATGAATGCCTAACAGACCCTTTTTTTTCTTTCTCACAGAATAAAAGGCAAAAAATTTGCTTGTCTTAATTTTTTTTTATGTTATTAAAAACACAATATACAACAGGTGGATAATTACATTTAAATCAGTATGAAATCTTTCTCAGACTGATCAACCCTCATAATTTATTCACCTGGAGAGCCATTAACAGCCTTGGTCTTTGCGCCGCGAGTGTAGTTCCATCACCAAGTTGTCCTTCATCGTTGTCTCCCCAAGTGTACACTTCACCCGCGTCTGTACATGCTACGCAGTGGAGACTCCCTAACGTAAAAAATCATTTGTTACAATATGAAGTTTACCTTCTTAGTCATTAAGTGTAGTATTTAAACACTCAATCTTGGATCTATTAAAAACAATTAAGTATATTGACAAAAAACATATAGATATCTGATAGATATAATCTGCATCAAGGAAATTTCACTCACCTGTAGCAATAGACACAATCATCTTCCCTTGCATACCAGTGACAAGCATTGGGCGTCTTACATGTTCATAGCTGCCATGTCCGAGTCTATGATAATCACCCTTACCCCTACAATTTCATAAAGGGACGATAATTTTGAGAACTATATTTTTTATAAGAAACAACTAAAGTTTCTCTCTTCAAAATTACATACTTTCGGAATCAGGGATAAAATTACAACACAGAATTTTATTTTTTCACTTTGTCATTTTCGTTTACACCAAAATGAATGAAAGCAAATTTGTTTTTCACTTATTCTAACCTATGTTATTATTGCGTCATAATGTTATTATGGATAAGTTTCCGGAATCGATGATTTAAAGTTATTATTTTCTATGAAAAAGCTCATTATCAGAATTTTAATAGAAAAGTTCCTACTTTTTTTTCTTTATTTTTCACGACGAGTAAAATTGGACATGCCTATTTCAACCTTTTCCTATATATTACACAAATCCAAGTATATTATAACAATTATTTATTTTAATTATGAAAACATAACGGAAACTGTCGCTAATTTAATATATCACACTAGATATTCGCATATTGTAGGCATCACTTGTGGCTGGCTATCTTACACGTTTCAGTTCAGTTTCAGAACATGTTTTCTTTACACCTGTTAACAGCAATGTTTGTGGTGTAATCAAAGACAATCACACATAAAATTTCCCTATTAGGTAAATTCACTCTCCAGGACTAAATATAAACAGTAAATTAATATTGACCTAACATTTTTCTGGGTTACAGGCGTTTAGAACATTAAGGCGTTCTTTCTAAATTGTAACCTATTTTTGGATTGTGGATTAACTTAACCTGGCTGGATGTGTCGATGTTACTTTACATAATTAACAAGAAAATAACTAGTTATTCCGAATTATACAACTGTAAGTATTACATACCACGTGTAAACACTGCCGCCTTGACACAAAGCGACGGAGAACTGTGAACCGCATTCGACTTTTATCACACGTAATCCTTTTAGGCAATCAATTCTCATTGGTACTTTACACCCTTCAGAACCACCTCGACCTAAAATAAAAGTTAATTTCATTAATAAACCACAAAATAAAGGATATTAAATTATGTAATTTTATTATGATTAGTTTATATCAAATTTTATGCATAAATCAATATGCATGTCCAGACAAATATGTAATGAAAGACGTAAAATAATAAAATACTATTAAAAAAATATATATTGTTCCAACAGGGAACTTTTGCATGTTCCATAATTTTGTAGTAACAATTGCATTCAAAATAGAGTGACTGAATATATATAGAGTATATTATTTTTGTTAATATAAGTTACGCACCCAATTTCCCGTAGTCTCCGTCTCCCCAAGACCAGACGTTGTCATCATCAGTGATACAGAGCGTCTGAGCATCCCCAGAACCACAAGCTACATCCACCACACGATACATTGCTAACGCTTCCACCTTGGACAAAATGATTTTCTAATTCAGTAAGCTTCATATTTTCATTAAACTTATTTGATTAGTTGGACAAACAAAAAAAACTCTGCTGGCATCCCAGAACATATTAGGATAAGTAATAATAATCAAGAATAATTAAGCATTACGTGAACCTTTTCAAGACTATCTCAACTTACGGATCATTTATCCATTATGCACTGTTTCATACTTTCATTAGAACTTCCATTAGTATTATTGGAAATGGGATTTTAACTGTTATTGACGTGACAACGTCTTATAAATTGGTTTGCCGGGTGACACTTCAAGAAACTGCGTTACGCTCCGCTCACGTTATGCGCTTACAATGAGAGCGAGTGAGAGGCACGCGTCCCTTCCACTCGGGCATGGTTAGCCCGCCTAAGAGCGAGAGAGACAGACATAAAAAGTGGAAGGAACGCGTGCCTATAAATTAATGTTTTAAATATAATTCTTTGTATAAATAAATGTTTTAAATTGTTACTATTATTTCATCCTTCTTCCTACTATACGAATGGATATTCACATTAAAATTATTTTACCACTCAAAGTCGTTGTCACGTAAAACTTTCGCCCGTATACCGACTTTACAGGCAACCAACCAGTTTTTTATTTTCGACGCTCATGGTGCATACACCATCGTCACGGAACACGGAAGATTCGCCGTTCTTTCTTGAAAACGGAGTGTTGTGAAAATCCTATTTTCAATAATAATTCTTTATCTACTACTATGTTACATTATTGGATTAAAAATAATACTTCACAATAAAGTAGACGCTTAGGAATTTGGATTTTTTTGAATGTGTTGAATTAACATAATAAAAGCAATGCAGGTATTTATAATTAATCAGCTCGTTTTATTACCAGTTTAGGTACGAGTTGGTCTTCAGAATCACCGTGGCCTAGACGACCGTAGCGGCCTTTGCCCCAAGTGTATATTCGGCCGCGTACAGTGAGGCAGGCCGAATGTGCGCCACCGCAAGCGATTGTCACAACTTCTAGTGCAGACAGCGCCGTTATGAGCTTCGGTCTATCGTAGCTCCTATTGTTTAGGAAAAATATATGTGTATATATCAAAAATATCTTTATTCTCAAAATAAAATCAGTTATAAGAAGCGTTTTGAATTCAGAGAAAATCACATTACAAAGATTAGTTTTAAAAATTTCCAAATACATATATTTTTACACGATATATACTTACACGCGATTGCCGTGTCCCAGTTTTCCATCTTCGCCTTCACCCCAACTGTATACGTCACCTTCAGACGATAAAGCGAGGCAATGCTTGCCGCCTGAATTACAGGCGACCTGAAATTGAGAAAACGATTTTATCTGTTGTGTTTATTTAATGGTATATATAAGATTTAATTATTTTTAATATTGTATATATAGGAAAATAGACTAACCTTTGTTATAAATATGTGTTGAATTGATGCTAAGAGTGTTGGCTGAGAAACTGAATCGATACCGCCAATACCTAAACGTCCGCCTGCTCCGTAACCTGGCATAGATGATATAGCGTAAGTAGAATGCATAACATTGAAAGAACTTGTTAGTGGCAATTTAAACTTCAGTTCACAGAATATAATCGTCTATAAACATGGATATGCCGTATTAAGAATAATATATATTATAAAAGAAAAATTATGTAGAGAAGAATATAATCGTCTTTAAACATGGATATGGCGTATTAAGAATAATATATACTATAAAAGAAAAATTAAAAAGAAGAGAAGAAGAATTAGGAGACAAGAATAACTGCGGCAGACGTTAAAAAGCATTGTTCGTACCAGTAGCATAAACCTTTCCATCTGGAGTGACAGCGAACAGCGTCTGCTCTCCGCCTACTAATTGCACCGGGTTAAGTGCAGCGAGCGCGTGGCACGGTGTCGGGGTCCTGACTTTGGCTCCTTCTACCCCACCAAGCTGTCCGCGGTGGTTATGGCCCCATCCGTATACGGCACAGCCTAAGGATCCCCCGCTCCACCAACCAGTCCAATCTTCTGGTCGTCTACAGACAACAAGCGCATTATCTCAAACCTTAGACATTCTTACAAGTATGTTAAACAAAAATAATAGTAGTAATATTTATATGGTAGAATGATAATAAATTATTTCTGAAAACTTGGGGGATTTTGATAACTGAGGACTGAAATGTTAACGATAAATCAACTTATTTTTTTGGAGGAAATTTTCTACGCTACTAGAGATCGTAGGAAATAAATTAACATTTCGAACCGCAAAATTGCACGACTCGAAGCAAGCGAAAATGAGTGACATTTTTCTTTTATTGTTGCATTTGCTGTCATTATGAGTTATTTTTCATGGCCCTTGCATCTAATCATATTTAAAAAACGAATGATTGATTTCCGTTAAATCTTTAATAGCAAACATATAAGCAGTTAGCTAAATCTATCAGTATTTCACCTACATTAAAATAGAACTATATGTTCAGTGACATTATAACTACCAATATTTATTCAAGGTGGAAATATTCACTTGAGAAAATTAATATATTCAAATTACAAAAAAAACCATTACTGCTAAATGTTGCAGAAAAGATGACTAAAAATCACCCAAACAATCCATGTGTTTGGCAGAAAAAAGCGCTTGAGAGCGCTTGTAAGCACAATGGCGATCGCTAATCGATAATAAGCAAAATGGCGGATTGTGTCGGCGCAACTGAAGTTAGCAAACGTGTCCTAGCCGAAAACTGTATAGTTTGTTTTTCAGCGCTGGTAAGCGCTGTCAAGCGGTTTTTTCTGCCAAACAGCCGGGAATAAAGCATATTATGTATTGTAATAAAGATCTTTATAAACAAATTAAAAATTGCACTAACTTGTTGACCCAGTGAAGCAACTGCTCGTCGTGCTGCCGGGTAAACTTAGTGTTATCTTCCCAGGGGTATATAGCGTCTGTGCTATTTTCCTCGGTATTATAAACACCCAGCTCGGACAGCCTCTTGCGCACGTCGGACAGGAACGGTATAGGTATAGCGCTGCGACGTATGAGTGCGTCCGCCGTACGGATACAAAGGCAGTATCGTTTGAACCACGTCCAACGAGCAGCATCTGGCCCACTGCATACGCGCGTGTCCATTCGTAAGCCGCACGCAAGCCACGCTAGCTCCTGTGAGGTAGTAAGAAATAAGATACGATTGCAAGGTAAGTAAGAGTAGATAACTCGGATGAGTGACACTTATCTACCTAAATAGATATAATTTTAGAATTGCTATGCAGGATATTATGGACGAAAAGTATTTTCTCCCACATTTCGGCACTTTGTTCCTTTATTATTCTTTAACCTTTGTATGTATCATGGTTAACTATTTATCAATTCAGAAACAGATTAAATATCGACATATGATCTATACATATCATATGAATAGAATATGAAATATTTTTGAGTACAAACTTTAAACTCATGCTCATGTATGAGATAGATATCGGTCTCAACCGCAGACTGGGTACTCAGCAACTGCGGTAAGTGAACATCGGCGGCTAACCTCAATATATAGAAAACATTCATAAATAACCTCCGCGTGCTCCTCCTAAACCTGGAGCGGCAGTGGCGTCAAATAGCCAACAAATTAACACAAAGCTGAATGTGGAATGTTCTAGAAAACGTCTGATAGGTACTTTGAGAAAGTGTGTGTATGAGATGAGAACCGTTCCTTAGAGCGAGCTCCTCTTAGTCGTAATGTGCTTATAGTGCCTACGGTGGTTAAGCGAGAGCAAGCTTCGGCTCTAAATTTTCATACAATACCACAAAATCGGCACTTACCCTAAAGTAGTGCGTGTGCATGAGATGAGTACCGATCTTCAAAAAGACTCCTAATTCTCGTTCTGAGCTTGCAACTGTTGCGGTAGGTAAGCGAGCGCAAACTTTGACGTCAAACTACTATACTAGCTACAAATGGAACGTTCGAGAGGACCTAAGTTACCTTGAGGTAATGCGTGTGCGTGAGATGAGTACCGATCCTAAGAGCGGGCTCCTCGTGTTCGTACTGTGCTTGTAGCAGCTGCGGCAAGTGTGCAAGGGCTGGAGGTGGAGGCGGGCCCGCCTCGCCGTCTAACCCGCATACGACGCCCCGAAGGCGACGGACACACCATACGCGCCCACGCCAAGCTAGGGACGTGATGTGGAACTTTACTCGAGGTGGATTTTTAAAATACTTGGAAGTTATATAATTTTTTATATATTTTATGCATTTTTAATGCGATCTTATAAGATAAATTATTATAATAGAAAAATACTAGAAAAAATCGACTCGGGTCACAAGTGATTTCTCAGGCGGGAATCGGACCCGCAACCTTTGGAAATCCGGTCCAATGCTCTCCCAATTGAGCTACCGAGCCTTGTGAACACTCGTCGAAATTCTCTAGTACCTTTCTTATTTTACGCTGTAGGCCAGCGTTGTTTCATCAATGAGAGGAACATCCTCTCGTATTCGAAAGAAACATTTTTACAAATGTTTGAGCAATCGATTAAGATGAAACAGCCATTTAGTTTTATAATTTTTTATATATTTTATGCATTTTCAATGCGATCTTATAAGAAAAATTATTATAATAGAAAAATACTAGAAAAAATCGACTCGGGTCACAAGTGAATTCTCAGGCGGGAATCGAACCGGATTTCCAAAGGTTGCGGGTTCGATTCCCTTACTTGGAAGTTAGTTTAAATGGATTTTAAAATACATGGTTGAACATATCCACTTGTTAAATTTGTTTTATGTTGCCTGTTTATTTTAGATCAACTAATAAAAATTGTTATCAAATTATTGTGAAAAAATGGACGCTATACCGAAGGAAACCGTACAAGTTGAGTTATAACCTAATAGAGATTGGACATTAAAGGGTATTAAGTAAATTTTCAGATAAAATGCATTTCAATAGTCTTTAAAAATAGCCATAAAACTTGAAAAAGGAGGTTAGTTCGACTTTTTTTGCTCCCAAGTGTATATTAATATATTATTTAATATGATGACATTGTATTTGCGTGTCCAGTCAGATGAATGTATCTATTCATCTTTTTTATTACCTATATTATCTACTACGCCCTGGCAATAAAAATAGTTATTCTTATACTAAATTTAACAATGAACCAACAAAATGTAATTGTGTTTTATTCTGATTAAAGCTCATATGATAAAACAATTACTTACACAGTGTCGGCATTTGCGCGCATATAGCGAGTGCCTGCGCAAGTCGAGGCGCTAGCTGGTGGTCATTGGATATAGTGGCTAGAAGAGGACCGTCGAGCAACCGCCAAGCTAGCTCAACGGACGGACTAGATAGCACATAGCGATCGGATCCACTGTCCTGCAAAAGTATTACTCTATTATGTACTTACTCAAGTTAATATTACTCTAACCGAAACTAACTAATAATTAAACAATGTCTATAGGAATCTAAGTAAAGGAAACTGTTACAATAGTAGTTGACTTTGAGTTCGAATGTACCAACCAACCAAATTGTACCAACATTTCACGTTATCTATACATATAAATAAAATAGGAGTGTCTGTTTGTAATATTGAAATAACCGTTTTTACTACATGCATATGAATATATATATATAAAGGAAATACCTAGACGAGTCTAGGATTCCTTCATATTTGATTATAGCGCGCTTTCCAAATTTTATTAACGTATAGTTGGTCCAATAGATAGATGTAGCCATCTATACCCTGTCTCAAACCAATTTAATAAAAATGTAAACAAAGACGCCATTTTTGCGACCATAGACTACTGAGTGATGAGGTTAAAGTAAAACCAGTTATGATTCGATTAATTAAATGATTGCTTCGATTAGATTAATTGAACACTATTATGTTGGAGCTTGGCGTTAGCGTAGTTTTTTTTTTTATTCCGAGTGTCGGATAATGGGCATTTGTTTTCAAGCCTCAAAAGATGGTGCTGTTCTTCGTGATTATATAAAAATGAAATGCTTAGATTGAACCGAGTAAAAATGACATATTTTTTTAATTTCACATAAGAAATCAATCTTTGAAGAAAAACGGCATCTAGCTAGATTTTTAAATAAATAAATATATTTAGTATTAAAGTAAGACAAATTTAAAATTGACTTCTTAAGTTTTGACGCGTATAACTCATTGAAATGAAACACTTATGGATAAATAAACGCGTTATTTATTTTCACACAAAGAAACAATTAGTCACCCCGCAACCACGGCACCTGCAAAGGTGTTGAAACTTCGGGAAACTTAATAAACCACCTAAAATTAAATCACGGACTCTGAACTCGACTTTGTTGTGTAAATAAATAACGCGTTTATTATCTGTAAGTGTTTCATTTCAATAGACAAATTTAACTGATTTACATTGTGACTTGGATCGTGTTTTTTCTGGAGCAACGACATTTTGCTACGATAACTGGACTTTGAGATCAACTCCGATTTATATTTGTTGTACAAGGTATGTATCTGTAATATTATCTTTTATGTACCTACGTAAACTTCATCTCATTTGAAAGTAATTCGACGGCCGCCACTTAAGGGTTCACTGGAGGTATTTTTTCCCTTACAAAATGTAGAATATGTGTAAAAGAAAGAAAATTATAGCAAAACTAAAAAGCCAATTCCGCATATTCGAAAACATATTCAAATGGGAACAGATGTTTAAATGATTTATATTTATTTTAAGCATTGAACACGGAAACCCTGGGCCGTCATCCTCTTCTTCGTTTTTGTTTTCGCCTATGAAAAAACGACCGAGACCTAGTCGCTTGACAGCAAATGAAAAAACCATAACACTGAATATTTACAAGTTTGTTGAAAAATCGATGACAACTTATCCATATAAGTCTGATATAATAAAAAAAAAACTGCGGAGATAATGGGAACTTCTCAAAGCATTATTTGCATGCATTGATATCGAATGGCAGCTTGTCGATATCGATATTGATAACTAATTTTAAGACTAAACTGTTCTGATTGTTTGTAATTTTATGGAGTTAAATTTATCAAATAAATTTCAAACGAAGGTCAGGTTAAGTTTACAGTGGTTTGATTCGATTGGCTGTTGTTTCAGTTGAACATATAATTATTGTAATTGTGAGGAAGGATTGCATTACTGACAATAATTTGTAACAGTCACACATATATGTATATTTCCAAAGGTATACTAGGTGCATTCCAATGTTTTATGAAAGTGACTCTTTAGTTTAGACTGCAATGATGTCAAAGAAATCCGCAGGTAGTTGATAAATCATCCGTACCGAATATACAAAAAACGGTCTCACTACTTATGATTATGACAAACGTTATTGTTATTTTAAATGAAATACCGGTAATTATCAATTTAAAAAAACTGGTATATTTTTAGGCCTACCTAGGATTAATAAAAATTGTGAAACTATATAACTATTGCTTTAACTCTCACTAGAATAATTTTACTTAAGGTAACATAGTTAGCCAGCCCTAACTTACCCGAGACTATATATTTTGAAATATTTGAGATTTTTGTGATATTTTTAGCAGTAAAGCCAACAAATGATATTTTATCTCCAATAACATGACAAGAAGCTGAGAATTACGTCCCGACAGCTGTTTGCCAAAACTGACGAATTCGTTGTTCGGATCGCCTTATTATTAGTTATCATCACTCACAAATATAATTTTCACGTATTTATCTTTACCATACATCCATGACTAATTACATATTCATTACATTACCTATGCGTCTTCGATTCATAATCGATTCAATTGAAGTAATCAATGAATTGAGAGATACTCTTTTATGGTCAAACACTATGCGAACACAGATTAGACAATTTTTTTCATTGGATTAATAATGTCACTTTTCGTCTTAAGTTTTTCAAATTAATTTTAAATATGTTAAATAAACTATGATCTTTGAAAGAAACTAGAGAGATACATGTTGAAACCTTCTTATTACTTATGAATGTGTTTTTATATCCATTTAGTGGCCGAAAGTGTGAGTATTTTCAATGAAACTGGTTTGTTTACATTTTTATTAAATTGGTTTGAGACAAGGTATAGTAAAGATGAGTAAAACAGCATTTTTGGTTTTGACACGATGTGACTGTCATTGAAGTGATTAAAGATATTATAAAAGAATAATTTAATTTATTTAATAGAAAAAGATCGACAAATTGACTTTAAATGTCGTTTCTTTGTTTTACAGGTAATTTTTGTAATTTTACCGATGTGTAATAAGTGTTTAAGTTCCTAAATGTGAAAGCTAAAATAAAATCTTTGTATTACAGAGCAACGCATTGTTTAATTTGTCATTACAAATTGAAAGATAACAAATAAGACTTATTATCTTATATATATACGGTACCAAAATAACATTTTTTACAATTTTTGTCTGTATGTCTGTTTGTTCCGGCTAATGTCTGAAATAGCTGGACCGATTTTGACGGGACTTTTATTGGCAGGTAGCTGATGTAATAAGGAGTAAGGCTACTTTTATTTTATCTATACATATAAATGAAATTGGAGTGTCTGTTTATAATATTAAAATAACCGCTTTTTACTATATGCATATGAAAATTTATACTCCTTATTACATAAGAGTAACTTAGGCTACTTTTATTTTAGAAAAAATCTTTTATTTCAGAAAAATATAAAGTAATGTTGCAATGTCCATGTACTGTCCAGTACCGCGTGCAGCTCACATGCATGCCACCACTGTGTCGTCACGTCGGGCGCCTCCCACCACTTCTCCCACCAACGAATCAATATCACAAAGGCTGCCTATCGCGCGGGCTCAGAACTTGCGAGCGAGCTATTGCTGATTTTTAAATATGTGGCCATACTGCTACTAATAAATGGGTTTATTTTGCGTATATCTTGCGATTTTCATTGTAATTGCTGATTTTTTTTTAACAATATATTATTGTTTTTTGTCTTCAACTCGCCATCATAAAGCGTATATTATTGTATACTAACTATTAATACCCCCACTGTTAGAGAATAAGTGATGATGAAAACAGCAGAAGGGGCTACAACTCACGTGAGTCCATTGCGGATTCGTGTATAATAACAACTGATAATAAAGCCGGGAGCCGGAACACACAAATCAACGCTCTTCCGATCCGATTACCGGTTTTTTAGAAAGGATTGAAGAATGGATCAATGTCTGTAGTACAATCGTCAGTACCCTCCTCCTCCATCCTTGTGCCATTTTAATTCAGGTTATTTAATTTTAGAGTGTACAACTTGTTGTACTGTCGACATTATAGATGTTACAAGAAGGCGACTTTTCTTATAACCAGCGGTAGAGTATACAGTACTTGCTTACATTATTATAAAATCCAAATGCCAATTCAGGTGGCCCTCAGACGATAGGATATTGAATAAACAAAAACAGCATCAGTTTTCGACAAGTGAGCTAACGAATACCACAATATCTACTTTGTGCCAATAGTTGGAGCGGTGCGAGCGAAGCTCCCATGGATCAGCTTCAATGGCGCAATGTCTGTTACGCCATAACTTCCCGAGTTCAATGTTCAAACAGATTTTATTATTTTTTGTGTGGAATCGAATCAACAGGTTTGGGACCAGATTGTGACGAAGCCCGAATTTTGAAATTAGCCAAAATCCCATTGAAACAAAAAATTTTTTTTTCTTTTTTTAGGTATTATGCTCCGCTTCAATATATGGTGCTAGCGTAGCTTTATGCTTAGCGACTGCATCGCCTAGTATATGTTCTGGGTAGAATAAATTATTTATTTATTTAAGGACAACCGACATTACAAATGATATACTAATTATAAGACAAAACAGATATATAAGAAACTTACTGTGCCTTCGAGCATATTGTGAGACGGAAGTACAGGATGAGCAGTGAACCTCCATCCCCATCCATTCACAGAACTGTCACTGGTGAAACGCCATCGCAGTTCATCGTCTAGAAATTATAACAGAAAATCTTTTGTGTTTTAATACCACCATTCTACATTTTAAGTTAAAAATTTCAAAATGGCAACTTTCAATAATTTATTACACATTAGGTATAATAATGTAAAAATTGCCTCTTAATACAATAGGAGTTGGACACAGATAGAATTTTGATATTGCATTGAAAAGTGAATATAGAAAATAAGAACCATATACTACATACATTTAAAGATCTCACATTTCATAGTTAAAATAACAATCTACTTAAATATCGACATATAGTACGCTAAACTAATTATACTATTAAAATTAGATTAAGTGGATACAGTCGGATATATATAGCGAGGGTTAAATATTACGCTTAATAATGCAGGTTATGATCTTATTACAAAGCTGTTTTGCAATTGTGTATTTGACTGAAAAACTTGCCAGGAACAATAATCTCTTGTGACCAATCGGAGGGTTCTCGGCCGGATCTGGTGGCAAGCATTCGTCCCGTGGCATCTAATATGGTCAATGGATCGTTTAGACGTTCAGTCGAGCAGCCTTGCTCAAACACAACCCGTAACGATGATGCTCCAGGGATCTTGACCACGCCTAAAATAAATAAAAGCAAATAATAAATACTAGTGTAAAAATACAAAAAACTATAAATTTTGCATTTATAACATTCAAATATACATCAGAGAAATATGTTCGATTCTCATTTAGTATATGGGTACGTCTCTAATAAAACAATCTATTTTTTTTTTCAAGTGTTTTCATTTATTCTTGAATTTGACTACAATTTGATGTCAATATACTTTAAGATAAAGCTGTATTTTAATATAATAATTTCACATTTATATACAGATAAAAAAATGGGAACTATTATCGCCCTGTTACCTGATATGTCTGTATCGTCTGCGTAGGGATGTGGGCTGTCTACGGTCACCGGTTGTGGAAGGGCACGCCCCCCGCCAGCGGCCGCTTCTTCTAACTCACACACGCATACTTCCACCACCATATCAGCGACAACTGGCTTACTGGCACACAGAGCTACAAATAGAGAAACACAAGTTTATACCATATAGTAATTAAATACTAATAATATAGAAGGTAAACTTCCTACTTGTAACTTGGCATCGTAACTCGCGCAAATATATCAACGGTGGTGAGTATGCGCCATTAACTACCACACCAATATTGGTTTTTCAATAATAATGAGAATAGATGGTGCTGTTTACTACTAAGGATTCGGATCGAAGGACCACTTTATGAATGAATTGTGGGATGTCGACGAAATACACACATACACGTTTTTTACACGCAGATTCATACAAAATATCGCTTTAACGGTTATTTTGTAAGCACGTTGTTTTTAAGGGGCGAGAGGTAGTACGGTCACTTCGAAAGCGGTTACCGGCAGATAGATCGACGCCAACTTATATTGCTAAATAGCGCGAAGCGGAGATAGCGTATTACTACCCTCGTTTTTACATAATTTAAAATTTAGAATATAAAAATTAGGAAGCAAATCGGTTACAATAAATAACAATATTTAAGTATGTATTTTCTCTACTTAAAAGAAAAAAAATTATGTTAGTATAAGATATCTAAGTATGTTTCACAATAGAAAATCTATAACTTACACTAGTTTGAAAAGCTTTTTATCTCACAAACTAAAAATGAAAAATACACATAAGAATCCAAATAAATCTGATATTTTATATAGATGGCACCATATACAGTGTGTTTGGTAATACCTGTATAATCCCGAATATGGTAGGTACCCTATCTACCCCTGCGGACTGCGGAGGTTAAGCAACATTCATTAGATCTTCAGATGAGTGGCTAAAAAATTACCTCGGTACTATAATGCTTCGAAACCTACTTAAATCGCATTGAGCTTGCGTGAGGGGTAATAGCTAGTTATTCCAACGGTGTTTCCATTAATAGACCCAGTAGTACGGACACTCCTATTCATAACTCAATTCTTAGAACGTAACAAATAATTTTCAGCACGGCTGTCAGTGTGACCTTACCCATGAGAACATCAGTGATGATTTTAACAGCATTGCTGGAATCTGGTATGCGATTAGCCGCTGCTAGCTTTAGTAAGTCCACTAATGCTCTAGCGTCTGATTCACCGAGCTGTGAAGTAAATTCGTCTAGGACCATCTAAAAAAATGCAAATAAAAGTAGACTATATCATTTGTTCATAAATTTTATTAGTGTGTCATGAAGACACAAACTCAATCAAATGGTGAAGGATTTAGTTGTTTCCTAAATATTTAGCGTCAACTAAAACAATAGAAAATAAACAAACGAAAAATTAAAATAATATTAAAAAATCATAATCGATTCTCACTTTAGGCGCTTCAGCTTGCTGCACGGTCATGGTAGCAGCAGCGACAGACACGGCGCTCGATGACATGACAGCTGAATGTCGAGATGATATCGAGCCGCTTAGAGGACTGCTTGCACCACTCTAAAGCATTATAAAGGAATGGAAAGGGATATCACAAAAGCATTCAAAGTATTTTCGGTATCAGTATAGAACGCGTAATATTCGTAACAAATCAGAGTTTTCATTTTATTTAACAATGGATAAAAAAGATAACTATAAATTAAATTGTAGTAAATATATTATTTGTAAAAAATTGTACGGTGACCTAAATAACGTAAAATTATGCACTTTACGTTACTTGAGGTAACTTAAAGTAATTAAGATTGTGGAGTCTTACTCCTTATATAAAACCACTATTGTAGTCAAAGCTATAGATTCTTAGCTTTATTCATAGCTAAACTTTCGATATGTATACGAACATGAACAAATGAACGCATTCATCATATGAGTTAATTTGTAACTAAATCCACGCCGGTTAATTTCGTTTAGATAATAAGAAAAATTAAATTAAATGAAAGAATGAACGGAATGAGTGAATGCTATTTAATATACCTATTGGCAAATGTGTTATTTGCCAATATTACAAACAAATGGTTACACTCAAGGGTAACCAGGATACTGCTCCTAAATGCTACAAAAATATTGTTACATACTATGTAACAATATTTTTGTAGCATTCGGCTATGTAATACATAGCCGAAGTTTTAATAGGGCAGGCGGTATGCTGTTTAGTATGTATTCTGTGACCAATGGCTTAGAAGTGTACTTACAGGCAAAGTGGCGCGGTCAGCGGGAGCTTCGCCACCGCCGGTGCGGGCGTCGGCCTCTCCGTCCTCGTCTTCAGTGTCGATACAAGCAGATACTGGTGCCGCTGCCGATGCTTCGTGAGCTCGCAAGGCCTCTACCAGGAGGCAACGTGCCTAGCAAAAGAAAAACTTAAAACTTTTGGAAGAGTAATAAATGCACCATGGACTTAATATTTAAAATATTTTAACTATAAAAAATGGACCAGTTTTTTATAAAGATTAGAAATAATTCAACTGAACAATCACTCTCGTTTTTTGACTTTTTTACTTAAGTAATTGGTAAAGAAGTGGATAAGTATTTACTGTTTTAGATGACACAATACCTGCGTTATATGAAGAGCAAGCAGTATTAAAGACAACGCATGCTGTACGGCGACTGGTGGTTCCAACGCTAGCGCTGCCGCCGCAAGAGAGGGGCGGGGTCCTCGTGGCTCTTCCACTACAGCCTCATCAGAATACAATCCTAGAAGTAAATACTTTAATTGTGACCTGCATCTGGGGACCCACTTTCCTCTGCTACGTTTTATATATATAAAAAATGTAGTAAAAACTTTAACCTCTAAGTTTTATAATCAAGTAGTTACAAACGAAACGAAATATTTTTTTTAATAAGGATTGAATAAGGAAGAATCCTGCGTCTTATGTAATCAACTCTTCTCTCGTTTCATAATGTACAAGAAAATGAACCACAATCTTTTATTTGATTAATTTGACTTAATAAAAAATTGTTACCCAAACTCTGCGCTCCCAATGGGTCTTTCAGCGTAGGGAAAGGCAGAGCCGCTATGTGTGGAATTTTCGCTTCGTCTACGACGGAATGTGATGAGGGTCGAATAGACCAGGCGGCAGAATGTGAGGACCCCGCGGCAGCTCTCTGTACTCCTTCAACACCCGCGACTATCGCTGGTCGCCGGTTCACACAAGTCGTGCCGTTCCCTTGTTGACCATGGTCGTTATCGCCCCATGCCCACACCTAGCGACAATTAAGTTCTTGGTGAACAACAGATAATTTTATTATTGGTTAATCCCTGCTGTTCTTTAACCTTAAAACACTTTGTTTAGGATACGCTAGGACTGACTCATCTCGTTAGTTAAAAGTTCTTAAAAAAATTGCCGCTCTAAGGTTGTCATTAAGTTTCTAAAATTGGCACGCCTGTAAGCTAATTACTGAATTATAGGGCGCCTGAAGGGCGTTATGGATTATGGCAATTAGTTTCAATTATTTGTTTTTGTGACTGTTCGTGTACACAATAAAATCATACACTCAAACTTCTTCAACTTCAAACTGGTTCGGTAAACTGAAATCGGATTTAAGTTTATATTTTATTGCATATTTATGAATATGATGGAAAAATTATACTAATTGTTTTCAAAAATATATATTCTATAAATTTTAAGCGATATAATTATATGTTTACTGTATTTAAGTATAAAAGTACTAATAACTAGTGGAAAATGTTACCTGGTTGTCGCTAGTGACAGCGAGGCAGTGCAGCGCGCCAACTGCTACATGCACCACTCTCCGTCCACGTAATGCTTCTACGAGTGTTGGTCGCCGTACGTGAGCGTCGCACCCATGCCCAAGACGAAAGAAATCACCCTTGCCCCACGTCCATACCTTGGGCAATATCAACGATTGATAAATGCAAGCAATTAGCTAATACAGCAAAGAGTCAACGCTATCCTGTTAGATCTTCTTATTGCATCGACTCACACATTCTTGAAGAGGTTATCAATATACTCGATCTAGGAATTATTTTAGATAGTAAACTTACATTTACTACGCATTTTGATAATATTATAACAAAATCTCTCAAACTGCTTGGATGTATTTGGCGTAGTTGCAAACATTTTAAAAATATAGAAGCTCTAAAATACACATATTTTGCATTAGTGCGCAGTTCACTTGAATACTGTTCAAATATTTGGAATCCACAATATAAATGTCATATTGCTCGACTGGAAAGAATTCAAAAAAAGCTGTTATATTTTTTGACGATTCACCAGCGTAAAAAATATGAACTGATTTCTTACAGTGATACACTTGACTTTTTTGGATTTGCAAACCTGGAGAACCGTCGTTGGGTTGCAGATCAGGTCTTGTTGTATAAGATTTTAAGAGGTCACATTGACTGTCCTCAGTTACTTAGTGAACTAAGGTTTCAAATACCCAGATCTAGTTCCAGAATAGAAATTTCAAACTTTTCTATCTGCAACTGAATAGAACTAATTTGGGCAGGCAAAGTATTATAAATAGACTGTGTTATGAGCACAATAAGTTTTGTCGCTCTGTCGATCCTTTTAATCTTTTTTTACCATCTTATAAAGAAGAATTATATAAGATTAGTAGGTAGTTGTCCTTTCTTTGTTTTGTTTTGTAGCGTTGCTTAAGAGTGCATGTTGATTTGTTGCCTTAATAATGTGATTTAAATATTGAAGTGTTGTTTGCCTATAATTGTTTTTCACTATTCTTTTAATTTTATGCATTTTTTGTATTTTGTATTTATTGTGTAAGTTGTGGTGTAAAAATGTTGGCAGACCTAATAAAATAAAATAAATAAAATAAATAAGAGTCTGTTTTACTACCAGAGGTGTGCGAAGTAGATAAGTGGTGTGCGAGTAATAATTGCAAAAAAAGGGATAACTTCATTTATCTCAGCGCTTTTAGGGTGGATAAGCAGTATTAACTTTCGGGAATTGTGGTTCTATTTTCTTTCAGGCTTAAGTCATAGTAAATTATTAAATTAATCGAAGGCGCAAAATAAAACTGGAACCGTTAAAAATCGATAAAATATACTCAAGAAAAACTGATATAATACGGCAATTTAAGACTATCATATAAGATACCAGAGTTAACTTAAATTGATTGATTCGAAAGAATGCAAATGGTTTTACCTCTCCATCTCTTGTAAGTGCCAAACTGAATTGTGCCCCACATTCCACTTGTATAACTCCAAGCGTATTCAACCTTTCAATATTCATTGGAATCGCACAACCGTCTGATCCACCACGTCCTGAAAATAAAAGCCGTATAAAGACCTACAAATAAAAAAAAAACTAATTAAAAAGATATACTTACCAAGTTTCCCAAAGTCACCATCACCCCAAGAGAAAACTTTCCCACACGCAGTCAGCGCTAAAGTTTGAGCATCACGAGATCCACAAGCCACTTGCACCACTCTGAAGTTAGTCAAAGCTTCCACCTAAAATTCGGATATTTATTGTCATTGGCGCTTTACAATTTTCAAATTTTTGTGCGTAATCTGAATAAGCTCCATATCAATAGCTACATAGTAAAATATTAAATTATTACCATTTTAGGCATAAGTTGAGTTGTGTCATCGCCATGCCCAAGTCTGCCATACTCTCCGAGGCCCCACGTGTACAAATGTCCGCGCGCAGTAACGCAAGCGCTATGAGCCGAGCCGCAAGCTATTCCGACTACTCGCTCTCCCGATAAGGACTCTATTAGCCGTGGTACTTCTAAAGTGATTCGATTGCCGTGACCCAACTTCCCATCTTCGCCTTCGCCCCATGAATACACCTACGATAACGCAATAATTACTTACTGTATCTTATTTTTTTTTATTATTGCTTACTTATTGAATTAAATATTTTTATAAACTACTTATAACATAAAACATAGGAAGGTTTTCACAAGTGAAAACAACGGTAAGTTTTCACCACCGTTGTGCTTACAGCTCATTGTGAATACGAAGTCCATCCATCCTAAATTTGCTTTAGGGTTTGTTGTTTTTTGCTTATGTATTGAGAGTGTATAAAATATATAATTTTAGATTTTCATTTCAAGACAATTTAAAAGATAACTAATGAGCTATATTTTACCTTCCCATCGGCCGTCAAAGCTAGAGCATGCTTTCCCCCAGAGTGTACGGCGACGCGACGCACAAGTACATGTGCGAGGTGAGGGTTAGCGCGCGGCGTGGACACATTGTTGCTATGGCCGAGGCCTAATCGGCCGTTCGTTCCCTCACCACAAGCATACAGCTACAAGCAAAAAATTATAATTAGGAAATACGAGGAAGACGTACGGTAAGTCTAGCCGTTACGGCGCTCGGCGTGCGGTCGCACCGCCTGAGTTGAATTTTTGACAAAGATGATGTCACTTAAAAAAGTTACTTATTATATAAAGCTAGAAATAAAAAAATATTATTATTGCTACTTATTTAAAGTTAATTGAAACTAAAATCAAAGTTTTATTTTCAATTAGCACAGGATATGTAGTCCCTGATAGATATTACATCTCGCGATAAGGACATTGATTGTTCTTGTTATTTTCATAATACTGTGGTATTATACGATACATTAATTCAACTCATACAATTTATTTTCAATGAAAATTTTAATACTTGAAGCCGTGTGACTAAGTTGGTTTACGCATGGAATAGATAAGTAAAACAGTAACGATGTTTAAATACGTATTAAATTAGAACACACCTTTCCATCATGTGATACGATGAACAGGGTTTTCGAACCTCCAGCAATATGAAGGGGTCGAAAAGCGCTTAGTGACGGAGAAAATACGGGAACTTTTACTTTAGATCCTTTAACACCGCCTAACTGGTCCTTGTCATTTAATCCCCATACGAAAACCTGAAGAAAAATGCATGTTAGTAGTCCGAATTCATTTAATTTTAGGCACAAGGTATTAAGCTAATGAATAAGGACATTAAATTTACCTTCGATGAATCGTTAGACAATGATGGTGGATTATTATCTGATGAGACAGCTCCTGTAGAACTATCTTTTTCCATCCAGTCTTCCGCAACAAAATTCATACTCTAAAACGAGAGAATATGGATAGCTTTATTATTACAATAAAAAATAATGTTTTCACATTGAATTAGTTTAAGCGCTCAGATGTTTTATTTATTTAGTAAGTAAAAAAGATAATACGCTGTTTTCTTTTTTAATATATTTTTATGGTTTGACAAGCTTTATTTAATGTAACAAGCAATGCATTATTAATTAAGGTGTATCAAATAATAAAATTCAATAGTTTTGCAATTTAACTTGAAATAAATCAGCTTTGCTTACTGGATATTTTAAAAGCTGTTTTTTCGTTATAGATCTGTTTACATGAGAAACATAGCAAATTATAATCTTAAAAAGGAAAAATATACATTCAAAAAGGTTTTATTTAAATTTACAAGACAAATCAAAAGCAGCTTAATGTGACTGTACCCGTAGTAGTAAAAGTTTTTTGTTAAACTCACTAATAACACATCGTTGTATAGAGGATTTGGACGGAAACCGGTTATGTAAAGACCGTGAACGCGGCAGTCGGCATTGACGTTACGGTTCTGTTTTATACTTATTTCGATGCATGGATAATACTGTAACAAAACACAAGGGAGTTAGGAACACATGGCACAGTTAGATGAATGTTATGGAAATTAATGGGGTAACTTATTTTTCAACACACTTCCTCATAAAGTGTCTCTAATCCCATGGCAATTAGGCACATAATGACACCTATAATCAAACTGTGACTTTTTCATTACTATTATTCACGAGTGAGTAATAGTTTTTTTTTTAATATTATTGGTTGAGTTACGCTTACACTTGCGCTAAAATGCTATCCGCGAAAAGCCCAAAAAAAAGAAACCTCATTTTTTAGTCTATGGCCGATGCGCGCGCATAGGAAAACTGATTAATTTTTCCCGCCATTACGAAATTTATTAGTCTATGGCCGATGCGCGCGCATAGGAAAACTGATTAATTTTTCCCGCCATTACGAAACATTTTTCACAACTCGTCTCGTTTTCTCTTTTGAAGTTATTTAAAAAGTTATTTAGAAGCAAATACAATTTATGAAGAAAATGATTTATGTTGTACACCGCCCGATATAAGATGTGAAGCCCAGAACGTTATGGAAAGTTTGCTACCAGAAAACTCAAAGGAAAAATATCTATTAGAGTACCAAAATTTCATACAATGGCAGAACAACAAGAATACGCAGTCTTTTTCAGAAAATGTGTTCATGGCGTACTTTAAAGAATTATCTTCTAAGTACAAACCTAGCTCTTTGTGGTGTATTTACTCAATGTTAAAAAGTACAGTCCGAACAAATAATGGAGTGGACTTAAAAACATACTCGAATTTGTCAGCTTATCTAAAGAGACTATCTGATGGATTTAGAAGCAAAAAATCAAAGGTTTTATCAACTGATGATATTGAAAAATTTATTAAAGATGCTCCAGATAACCAATATTTGGCTACAAAGGTTAGTTAAATTAATTTTAATTAAATATTTAATAGCAGCTTGTGTTGTGTGTTGACCTTAATTATTGTTTCTCTTGTTTCAGGTTGCTTTAATATTTGGTGTAACTGGTGCCTGTAGGATACAAGAATTAACAAATATAACTGTAAAAGATATAGAGAACCATGGCCAGATGCTTTTAGTGAAGATACCTATCACGAAAAATAAAATACCTAGGTCATTCACCATACACGGTCCATTCTATGATATTGTTTAGAAGTATGAAAGTTTGCGTTCGCCAAAAACAAAAAATGACCGTTTCTTTCTAAATTACCAGAATGGTAAATGTACCTGTCAGCCTATAGGTATAAACAAATTTGGTTCTATGCCTAAAGAAATCGCTAAGTTTTTGGGTTTAGTAGATGCTGAGAGCTACACTGGACATAGTTTCAGAAGAACTTCAGCTACATTGCTGGCAAATTCAGGAGCTGATATAATGACTTTGAAGCGACATGGCGGGTGGCGATCTAGCAATGTAGCAGAATCATACGTAGAAAATTCCATACAAAACAAGAAGGAAATTTGTGCAAAAATCACAAAAAGAATTAATCTTGATTCTGAGACGCATCCTACTGGCGAAATACCAAGTACGTCCAATGATTGGATTTCACCTACCTACACGAAAAATGAACCATCACAAATAACAATAGAACATGAAAGTATTTCAATAAATAATCTATCTGAGATCGCTATGTCATCAAAAATAGTTAATTATAATTTTACTAACTGCACATTTACTAATTGTTTCTCTAAGTAAACTTTTCATCTACTATGTAAAATGGTTTTTTATTTAAGTATTGTTTTATTCAGAAGTGTGTTGAAAAACGTTGTATGATACACGTGTGTATTGATGGTTACCGTCCTCGGCTTCTAAAGACCCTCGCCTGACGGCTCGGGCCTCATTGCGCCTCAGCGGTATTCACCAACATTACACACTTGTACCATAATGTACTATTATAAGACCGTGAGCTAGTGACAGTTTTACTAGCCCACGATAATGTATAAAGTCTGTTTAACCATATTTTTGATGAAATGCAATAATGGGACTATATCAAATAAATTAGATAGACGAATTTAGTCAAATATTTCGGTTCAGCTCGAACAAAGAGGCGCATAGGACTGTAATTAGAGGAGCGAAAATCATTCAAGCTTACACAAGACTGTTCTGTTAGTTGATATCTAAAACCTTTCACCATTTTCCATCGGTAATCATTGTTTAATGAGGAGTTCGGTTCTAGCTTGGAAGAAAACGGGAGCGGGAGTCAATGGCGTAGAGCATACTAATACCTGTTTACAGTCCGCCAGCAGTTGTATCTGTGCGAGATGATGAGGCGTCCGGTCCCTTGCAGAGTGGGAAGGGGCGGGGGTGGGGGCGCAGGGGGCAGCCGCCAGGGGTGCGAGTGCAGCGTCATCAAAACTGACTCCCGCTCGTACTGCTAACGCGGCAGGGCCATGGACCCCGCCCGCTACCCCCAGCCCGAGCCGACGAATACGGACACCGCATCTCATCTCAACACGGATCCAATGCTGAATAACAAAAATACAATTATTGTCGATATTCATATAAGTTGTTTACTGGATTGTTACCATGTACCTTGTTTTTAGCAAGTTTCCGATATTTCGGCACTGTTGCAAGCGCCATGATCACGGAACAACTCCAATAAGGTACATGGTAACAATCCCATAAACAACTTATATTACTATAATGTTAGTGACCATGAAAGTTTAAAACAATAAATTATTGTCTAGCCTCTTATTCATCTATAACTGTCATTTAATATCATTACCGGAACCACCCGTATCTTTATTGCCATTCTCCTTGCACTCTATAGAGTAAAATAAATAAATAAATGTTAAACAAAATCGGGCACATTATTCTATACCCAAGTAGCTAAAGCACTTGTGTTATGATAGTCAGAAACAACGACGGTACCACAACACCCAGATCCGAGCCAATATAGGTGGCTAGGAGTGGTGTTATCATGAAAACACATATGGTCGTCGAAATTTCCCAATTTTTTTACTCTCACCACAATTACACAATTGAGCTGATACAACTTGGATAATGCAGTTGTGCGTCTTGAAGGCGTTTTGCAGGGGTGTTCACTACCTTTCTTATTTTTCATATAAACTATTCGAGTATAATAGAAATAGTAATAACGCTTACACTTCTTGTGATCTTATCTCACCTGGCCAGTACCGCTGGAGCTTTGCCAGTAGGTATGGGGTTGCGCGTCGAGCAGACGTCTCGCACCGGCACCGGGGCGACAAGACGAAACCCGCACGGCTCGGACAGCTCCTCGCCATCCTACCGCCGTACCTCCGGCACTTTCACCCCATTCAGCTATAAAAAACGAAAGAAATGCAGTTAAGATCGTATCATTTAGACAGCTGTCATGCATACTGTTCACTTCATGATAAGAGTTCCTTGCAGATATGTTGTATACTTATGAGTTAATCCTCTTTCTCTACTTTTTAACTTGTTTGGTTAACTGTTTCACGCTTGGCCAGTTGCTTTGGCATCATCATCAGTAGGAACAAACTCCGTAGGGAGAATGGGCCACAACAACTACAGATCGGACCGATACACCGACCGACCGCTGAACGAGCCCGTAAGTAACGATAGAGGTAATATTTATGGTCACCCACCCTAGGACTGACCATTCCAAAAACTACTTTACTGTTGCTAAAATAATGACGAGATAAGTTAAAGTTTAAATCGATTAACAACTGAACGGTTGATGCCAAAGCTAATAAGTTTGATCTTAGACCTGACCTTAGAAAATTGTTAACACATATTTGTTGTTGTTTTTTTTTAATATTTCTAAAAGCGTACGTTTACGCTTTTGTTATTATTTCTAAGCAAATTGTTATTTAGTTTGTATCCTAATTGTGTAGTGACCGTTTCCTGCTGATAATTTTATGTCTATTTTGAAATAAAAAAATCAAGGCAATGAACCCAGGCTCATCTCGCGAAAAAAAAATACTGCAAATTAATTAGTCCAATATACACCTATAAATTTTAATTACCATAAAAAATGGAATGCCAAATTTAAGAAAGCATCAATATTATAAATATGCGAAGAATTTTTTTTTTTTAGTAATAATAGTAAAGTTATTCAGTTTTTAAAATTGCGGAAAATATCGCCAAATTTACAGACACAATACATTATATTCAATGAACTTCCGTCAATGAAAACGTATCACACCATCTCAAGTGAAAATGAACTTACTGTACATGGCAATAAGGTAGAATATATGCTAGCAAGCCGCCCCACTCCCGCTCAAGAACCAAAAAGCACCGATAGGTAAATACTCAATTAATAAATCAAACTTATCTTTCATACTTTATTGGGCGTAGAACCGACAAAATTACGTTTAGATAGGTATTAAGTTAACAAAATAACATACAAATTTTTTTTAACCAAAATGCAAATAGGTCATTAAATTATTCACGAGTAATTTTGGCGTATTAACATAGTTAGAATTAGCATATGTAAAAAGATTATTGTTATGTACATTACCTGTTCACATTAAAGTCACTGTCTTACAAATATTTCATTAATTGTTCAAAGTGTCCTCCTCCATTTTCAACACACACACTAGCCCGTTTTAACAAATTTCCTTTTAAAGAAATTAATACGTTTCTTTGCATTTTCACTTCATTAAAAGCGTCTATTATTCGCTGTTTTAGCACTTCAATAGTGTCAGGTTCACTTACATACACTCTACGCTTTATTTCACTCCATAGGAAAAAGTCTAAAGGTGTAAGGTCTGGTGAGCACGCGGGCCACGGCACCGGGCCGCCGCGGCCGATCCATCGGTCACCGAACTCTTCGGTGAGGTACTCTCTCACAGCACGATGGTAATGTGGAGGTGCACCGTCTTGTTGAAACCACAACCCTCTCAAGTTCGCCAGTGGAATGTCATCCAACATAGTCGAAACCATCGTGCGGAGTAGATTTAAATAGGTTTCGCCCGTGAGTCGGCTCTCAATAAAATATGGACCGATGATTTCATCGTTCAATATGCCGGCCCAAACGTTTACACTAAACCTATGTTGAAACGAATGCTCTCGCGTGAGCATAGGATTCCTGTATGACCACCAATGTTCATTATGATGGTTAAACAATCCTATTCTGGTGAAAAGGCACTCGTCGGAGAAAAGCACGTTGGCGTTTGGATTACTTATTACCCAACGACAAAAAGTAATCCTCGGCTCTCGGTCAACGGTCGTAAGTTCTTGAACTTTACGATAATGGTACGGATGCATACCAGCCGAGTTTATTATCTTCCAAGCCGAATATTGATTAATACCAAATCGTCGAGCAGCATCATGGGTGCTTCTTCGTGGATCTTCCTCAAAGTACGTCACCACGTCGTCATACAAGTTCTGAGAGATAGGTGGTCTCCCTCTTCCTTGCGCGTGCGATGGCACGTAAAATGAGCCATGGTCTAGGAGCCGTTGATTAGCACTTAACACTGTACTGTAGTTTGGCTGTCGAGCATTCGGGTACAGCTCTCGGTACATCCGTAAAGCCGCCGACACGTTTTCACCGCTCAAAAAATAAGCACGAACCATCATGACATATTCACGAGATGTAAACTGATAAGCCATGATTTTATTATGTACTTAACGAGTGTAACTGATCGATCACAAAAGCGTATGCGCACAGGCCGACTGACGAGTGGTAACTAAGTAATTAGGTCAAGGTCAAAGAAATGGTTATGTTCCCGGCATTTACGTCATCAAATCACGTGACATGCGCAGTAGCAAGTTTAAGTACATTATTTACTACTGCGCATGTCACGTGATTTCAAAATGCCGGGATTATACACGTGCAGAGTGGTGCGGGTTAGGGATATTCGATATACATCGATGCATTGAAAACATCGATGTTTACAATGCGATGCATCGAATCGATCCAATGTTTTGAAATGCTTTCGATATACTCGATGTATCGATGTTTTTTGCATTCACAATGCAATATTTCTATAAGATATAAAATACGTGTGTAAAAAACAACTACGCCTCTGAGCCCTCAGATGGGATACGAACCCACGACCTTTCGCTATCCGGGTGACTGCTCTGACCGCTGAGCTACCGAGACGCTGGCAAACGTGTCGAATTTTACAAATGTATTTCAACTTCTACTATGAGCTAGTATCGTTCCACCAATGTTGAATGCTAACTACCTTCAACATCGAAAGGAATATTTTTTACAAATATTTAACAATCGATTAAGATGGAACCAGCTATAATTATGTTTTTAATTTAATTTTTTGCATTCACAATGCAATATTTCTATAAGATATAAATTCAAATCCCATCTGAGGGCTTGGAGGCGTAGTTGTTGTTTACACACGTATTTTTTATCTTACCAATGAATTTCATAAAAACTCAAGTTTAACCACTAAAATTCTGCCTAATATTTTTTTCCCTATTTGTTTAATTAAAAAAGAAAAGTTGATGATTCAATAGTGGACTGGCATGAGATACAGGCTGGTGACAATCGGACAGCGAAATCTTAGTAATAGGGTTCCATTTTTCCACATGTCAGTCCGTTACCGCGCCTTACCCCTCTCAACAGTCCCAGTACAGTGCGAATTATGAAAACGATGTCGGATTCTTAGATAAAAATGCCTATTTCTCGCTTAATAATTAAGCCAGGACCAATCAAAAAATACTACCATAAAGCTGATTAATACAGAATCCACCACAGAATATTAAGATCTGTGTATCTTTAGGATGGTTCCGTCCAATATCAACTCCAGACGCTGGAGTCGAAGGCGAAGAAACTCATCGGCAATAACGAACTTTTTAATAATAAGCTGAAGGGCCTTGAACATTGACGGAAGTTAGCTAGCCTATCCGTTTTTTATAGGATACATTTCCGAGGGTGTGCAGCAGAACTGCACAGCCTTGTTCCGCCGTCCCCATTTTTTCATCGGACAACCAGACTTACGAATTGGCTTTATTTGTTTGATATACCAAAGAGTCGCACTAAGATTTTTGGTTCCAATTTTGTAATACGTACCGCTAAAGAGCGGAACTCTTTGCCTGATAAATACAATTTAGGATCTTCAAGTCACTAGTGAATAGGTTTCTTCTAGGCAAGCGCGTTACATCCTAGATCGCATCGTCACTTACCATCAGGCGTGATGGCGGTCAAGCGCTTTCCTATTCACGATAAATAAAAACTCAAAAATAAATCGTAATTTAAAGCCACACGGTAATTTGAATATGGTAGCAATTGCTACCAGGACTGATGAGGGATGTTGACTGGCAATTACTACCGTGGCTTGACAAGTAGTTATACCCTTTGGGTATGGAACCCTAAAAAAGTACTCGATGCGTACAAAATATCGCTGTTTACACCTGATACATCGAAAGACATCGATGTACAGTTCTGATTTATCGAATCGAGAAAAACATCGATGTTTTTCCAAAACGGACACCCCTAGTGCGGGGGAAGGGAGCAGCGGGGGAGGGGCGCAGCGGGGAAGGGCGCGGCGGCGGGGGTTTTATGTTTGCACGCGCCAGGATTGGGTCATTGCGCACCGATACATACCTATGTGTAAGTTACGTATTCAATAAGATAGTAAAGTCGTAGTAAATATTTGAGATAGACCATTTTTTAAGTTTTTTAAGGATAAATTAGTTCATGTTTTTTTTTGCGCTTAAACCTAGGTCTATAGTATCAGTAGTCGATACTGATAACGCAGTTTAATTTTTTATGGTAATTATATTTTAATCGTGTATATGCTTAAAGAGTTAACAAATTACTACGTATCATACTTATACTTACATTGGTCAGTCACAAGTTCCATTTCACTAACTTGTCCTGTCCATCCTGGTTGTTGAGGGAAATCAACTGTCAAATCACGACCGTTGCTCGAGACCGCTGAAACAAAATCCTTAGTAAATCGAAAATGATCCACATAAACAATGCGTCTAGGGTTTTCTAGTTCAAATGGTAGGGATTGTTATTGATCAACACAATTACAGGTAAAGTAGAGATTTATTCAAACCATACACAGCGTTCGATATTCTGTATTCGGCCCTCCAGAATATCAACATTGCTGTGCCACCTTCACAGCCTCAATGCCTCTATAATATTATGCTAAAGCTGGTGGCTATTTGGCGATACACATTGTCCTGTATGTATTTTGTGCTGGTTTTTTTTTATCGTCATAATTATTTAACAAATTATTTAAAATTATGTAACAAACATTATAATGTATATATGTATTAAATGTGTGTACTGAACGTTATCCTGTATAATGTCTGAGTCGCCAATAAATGTTGTTTCTTTAAAATCGCACACCTATTAGCGCCAAGTGAGAGGCATTTCTAAATTGCATACGACTTCATATTAAAACTTACAAAGTGGCAAGTCGGAGGCGTGTCTAGGTGTGCCTTCACTTTGATGGTGATATTACAACGTCACGGGTAAATTTAGGGGCCCTATTAAGAGCCATAATTTAAAAAAGTATAATTAAAAGTTCTGTCCGTATATATGTACCTATTTGTATTATTATGTGGTGTCGATGAGTATATTTTCATTACATAAATAATAAAAGTATGACATATAATAGCATACCAGTAACAGTGCCAACACTGGTGTGGTCGATGCAACCCCATTTGTATCGGGGTTGGGTAACGGCAGCACGCACACGTACTCGATCGCCTACTGCGAAGGGTGGTCCACCCGATACAACTTCCGCATGTACTGCTCTTACACCATAAATGCGACCTAGGCCACGCCATTCGACCTGTGCAATTGAAAATCAACTATAATAAACCTCTCCTATAGTAGTTACTTTTATAAAACATTCAACAAACCTTCTCTAATTAGGATTCCTCTTTCCCATTCCCAGGTATTTACGAAACTATTCATTTGATATCAAATTTATCTCATCTGTATTTAGAATGAACTTTGAAGCTGGACATGAGATATATAATATACTTTTTATTTTACAAGTCGACAAAAAATGGTCGAGGGATACCTTTTTAAAAGACGAGGGGCAAAGCATGTTCGTGTTCATAATAGGCAGCAGCAATCGCATGGCCGGGGTGATTTACAATTATATCATTTTTGAATAAATATATACTTGGTGATATTTTTTCATTTATTATTGATATTATTATTGACGCCAAAATACAAAATTTCATTTGCTTATTTGAGGAGATTGATATAATTTTGTACATTGATTTTTTACTACTATATTTATAATATTATAAGGACGACATTTTTTGAGAACTCTTACGCAAAAGCTACAGAACGATTTTAATTGAAACTTTAGTAATATTTAATTACATGTTTAGTTAAATGGGAGACCAACCACTATAACTTAAGATATTAACAAAAAAAGATAACTACGAACAGTCCAATGACCCAATGTCCTCGCACCAGAAGAACACATATGCTGTACGGGGAAAGCGGGATATTGAAAAACCATGTAATATTCCTAAAACGCTGGAACCAAGATTATTTAAAGTTTCTATATATGCTTTTTTGACCGCACCAATGTATCGTCTTCAACGCAAGAGTTAAGTAACAAGAATTAAATTTCTTCTGAAAGTAGATACGGGAACAACGCATGTGAGGTAATAATTATATTAAATAACCTAGACACATTTTCTCTTGTCATTTTCTTAACTTTTTTATATAACCAGTGTTCAATACTTACATGTAAAAACACGTTTTGTTTTATATCACGCTCCACCTTTTGCACTTGACCAACGTCACCCAAAGCAACCTGTAAGTTTCATTCAAAAGTTAAACGAAATATTTATAAAAAATATACCATGGTTTATTATTTATAATACTTACGCTTTCGTAAGCTTTACAACAGCGTACAGTCATCCCAGGAGTGATGACGTCGGACAAGTATTGCGCATACTCTTCCTCTGAGGCGAAACAGCTACGCCACCTGTAGGGCGTCTGCTTTTTCTCTAGTTTTGACAAGTGAGGCCTTATTTCGAACACAGAATCGTCCATGCCCTGTTGAGGCAATTCTAAAAGGTACGCTACTAGAGATTCCACTGAAGGCAGAGTTGCACCGCCTGGAAAAAATCACACTCAGAATCAAGATTGCGTTATGGGCAAAATTAGTTTCGTCAAAGGTCATATTGACTAACCCAATGCTTGAATCGCAGCATAGACAGCATGCCGGGAAAATCCCATTTCAATTACTTGCTGTACTTGAGCGGAGTTAGCCCACGTGTTGAGATCTTTCCGCGCTGAAACAATAAATATATCATTCGAAACAGTCTAAGTGTAAAATATAAGAAAAATAAGATTTACTTTAGGTTACTCACAAAGGGATGCAGTGCTCGTTGACGGTCCCATAGACAGCTGCATGACGTTGCTTTTATCGATAATCGGAAGATCTGGAGGTGGTTCGTGATCTTTATCGTCACCTAAACATCATTATAATTTATTGATTAAAAGATTATTGTGGGGCATAGACCCCACTAGGGTGGACTGTATAACTTGGGTGGTGATGGACGATGGTAATGTCGGATGGCGCCGTAGGGATGGTGACGTCAGCAGGGTAGCTTCGGCAAGGAAAAGTCGCTGATTTTCTTAAGCTTGCAGTGAGGTTCGGAGGCTTCAGGTTTCTTCTTCTTGCTTGTTTCAATGCTGGATCGGAAGCTCGGTCGGAAGTGATTTTGCATTGATTTGAGCCCGTCTTTTATTCGATATTTTCGGGTGACCCATCCAAGGTGGGGCAACCCATTTTGGGCCTCCGAACCTCACCCCCGCAAGTGCTTTCGCCTTTATTTATGTCATTATTTACACATTTTCTTATGACTACGACTTATTTTCTAGTTAATATTATTTATACTTACTATAATAACATACAATATTCATCATAGGGAGAGCGGGAAGCGAGTGGCACCGCTCTCGGCGCGGGCGCTCTTTTATTCTACCTCGCCTCCCGCCTCGGTCATATATAAACTGCCCCGCTCGCCTCTGTCGTCCGCAGTCGCATAGCGGAAGGCGAGCGGGATGTTTCTATGTATTTCAGGTTAATAAGTAGGCCATTCATCATATTTTTATTAATAAAGGTTAACTAGAGAAATATACTACAATCTAAACATTATTACGTCACTAAAATAAACTATTCTTAATCTCGTAAAACACACTTGACGAAAGGAAGAAATGCGATCGTCCTATTGGCGCACCTATAAGGAGCAAGTCCTGCTATCTGCGAACATGCGTTTTGAACTACACTATTTTCAGAACTTCACATTAATCATTTATGAATTACTTAATTTACGTTATAGGTGCTATTATACAGATAAACGTATCGTTTCGTCGTGAACAATTATTATTAAACGCATTCTGTATCTACCTACAACTATGTTGGTAAGTGAATCATTTTAACCTGTTCATGTTAATTTAGGCTGTGTTAAAGTTAAATATATAATTATAAATAATATGAGCATTAACAATACGTGTACTGAACGTGTACAGCTACGCCATGGATACGCAAGCACTACGTCGCAAGATCTTGTACCCAAAAGAAACAACTCGGCAAGAGCTGTTTTTTCCCCCTTTAATTATGTGTTACATAACATTATTAAAAACTTTTAAGAAAACTTTTCTTGCACTACGAAGTCGTTTAAAAATAATATACTATTACAGTAAACAGATTTTATATACAACTGTCATTATAAAAAAATAGAAACAAGTCCATTAAGTCCACGCGGCCTGTTGCCAACGCTTGGTCTTATCCTTACTAAGACGTCAAGTAATTAAAAGGCTAAGGACTTGCCCGTTGTAAATATTAAAACTGTAAAGTTATAATTACCATTAGCATGTGCAGCTAATTGTTGAACAATAGCAATGGCAGCGGCGGTCAAATCGCGAGGCGAATGCGACGCTGCCAAAGGACTTGGTCGCGTCGCGAGGGAGAGTAACCGGCGAAGCAGTGTCCCTTCTGCACTAAGGGCTGAAGATCGATCTATGGTGCCTAGCCGAACAATCGTTGATTAATAGGTAATAAAGGGACATACATAATAATTAATATATCGTTTGCTCCAGGTCTTATTACATGCAGATACGCTTGTTAAAGCCGCCACAATCATTTTCACAAATACATAGCCTTTCATTTTATGTGCAATCATTTTATTTACTTTTTATATTTGGATGGAACCATCACATAGAAAATAGGCCACAAACCAACACGAGGGCTTAATGCGGATTGGTGGTTTCTGTCCTAATTACTGTGAGAGTTCTATTTGATCTGCATGGCCTCAGACCTCTCACATAATAAATAATGATAATAATACAGTACAATACCGTAATAACAATAGTCATTACTTGGATTAGGCCCGTAGTGACTATCAACGCCAGCATAAAAAACCGTTAAAAAACGTTGAACAACTCACTAGCCCTTTACGCATTCTCCCTTATAAGTGTTTCCCAAAATTGGTGGAAATGAATCCCAAGACTTAATATATTTATTATATACTAGCGGCCCGTCCCGGCTTCGCACGGGTGGACAAAATTCTTTAATTTTTTTCTATTATTAAATATTTTTCCGTTAACGCCATCTAGCGTCCGGTAGACGAACTACTTGCGGTTAACGCGTTGCTATGGTAAAGTTATTGATACAATGGAAAGAGAGCGGGAAAAAGAGTGGACAGACAAACACACAAACCACTGTGATCTTAGATTTATTTATTTTTATTGTAGCTTTTTTCATCTACAGAAATTATTACTAGAAAAAATTCAATTGGAAGAGTACTCGCCTGGATAGCGAGGGGAGGTTTGAGTCCCTCCTGACACCTGAGACAAGGTGATTTTTTTAGTATTAATTTCCTTATAAGACTTATTTATTTCCTTATATTATACTTACTTGAATTATCAGGTGGTTGCATCAAAACCTTTCGAAGTCGTGTACGTGTTGTGAGTAGACCTCTTACAGCGCAAAGCGTTAGTATTTCCATTTGTTGTCTCCTCAGTCCAAACAAATCTACTTCAGCTAAAAATATAATGATTCATTAAAATTTTGTTACGTTTTCTTATGCATTTTTCACATATGGTTTTAGAGAATTTGATGCTGTGAATTTTCTGTGCATGTATATGTTCAGTAAGCTTAATAAAGATCGTAATGTGAAGGGTAGTCGAAATTTATCAAGGAGACACAAATAATTTTTTATTTCTTTGTACGCTGTCGTCTTTGTACGTTGTTTGCTGAATTTACGAAATTGCAATCTGAAGCAGACAGACGCAAAAGTAACATGCAGTCCTAACGCAATGTAAAAAAATAACACTAATCCCTATTGCTGAAAGTATCGTGTCTGTAGACCTGTTGTAGAAGTCTTATCGTGATGACATTTGACGCCTCAAACATCCGAAAAATGATAATAAATCCTTTTAGATTTGGATTAACGAACAACTTTAAACGTGCATATATAATTAAATGTAATTTGTGACATTTGATTTGAAGAAATATATGACTCGTTGGGTTTGTAAAAAGTATAATGTGAAAACATTAAATAAGATAAAATTTAATCTTTGCTCCCAATATATATTTGACCACCCTTTCACATTTTACGAAGCTAGTAAGTAGCAGCGCCGCGTAGCGGCAAAAAGGTTCGTCACACGATTTACCACGTTTGGCAAGACGATTTTTTCTTGTTATACTAATTTCAACCGTATGCTAAACCAATTTAAGCGACAACAAATAACGAATAAGTTACTTTGTCGCCATTCGCTACGCTGACCCACTCTACTCAGTGAGGCATACTAAGTTTCGTGAAGTTAAAGTTAGACTTAATTCGAGGTCGAAGAATTGCCGTTTTGTATTTACCAGGTAAATGATGAGGGTGTATAGTAGAAGTATGTGGCCCCGCGCCGAGTAAAGCTGCACATACACGAAGACCACTCTCACCGCCGCCTAGCGGTTGCGGTAAACGTTCAGCTTCTGCACTCTGTATACCACTTAACTCAGTCTAAAAAGAAGAAAAATAATAAATATTTGAAGCGATGCAGTTTTCATAGCAACAGGACCAAAACTAACAATTTGAAAGTAGAAAAGAAAAGTATAATTAAACACGAGAAGTGATTTTTTTTTTATTTAAGCCGGGTCAAGCCGTATTTGATGTTACAATTTTGATTTTATTTGCTCTATTTATGTAATATTTTTGCGAAACATACTTGATCATAATTTCACTTATTTAATAATTGTTTTAATGGTATATTACTAAAGTTTGCAATACATAAAGGAAAAATTATTGAAACATAAATACCACGACTAGCACCACTCACCTTGGTAACTGAATTGTCATCATAAACTAATGTAATTTTCGCTCTAGGCGACAGCTGTGTTACTATTGCATTTCGTGGCGGAGATCCTGCAGACACCCGCTGTCCTAATCTTACTCGACATTCCACTCCACCCACCACACCTAACGCTCCAGCTGGAAAGTATATTGCCTTTATATACTGATAACATTGGAATCATTTGATAAATCAAATCAGTGGGCAATAAATACCTATAAGGCAAGTATCAAGACTAGGAGGAGATGGCTTGATGGTCTGTGTTAAATCTTGACTAGTATGAGGCCACCAATGCCAGTCTGTTGTCACCTGTAATAGTACATTACGATATTAGTGCGTTATGATGGTTATAACATGCCAGGCGGAATTTCAGCCAGAGCCGAAGGCGAGGGCGTTATTGAGCCGAGCATGTTATAACCAATACGCACGTTTATCGTACGACGTTTATTAACACATTTGTGAGGAAACAGAAAAAAAAACATTTTATATTTTTTAATTTTTAATTATAGAAACAGTTAGTGAAATTACAATTATTAAAATGATACGTAGTTGTAGTTGGTTTTTTAATTATATTATTATTATTAAATAAACTCAATCTGTGAATATACACTGGTGCTTTCCCGCGATTTTAACGAGCGGGGATTAGTTCGAAATTTGAATAGCAACAGCGCGCGAAATGGCAAATAATACTGTTATGGAATTTGTATGGACTATAACTTAACTATTTGCTTTGGTAACACACACGTTTTTTATGACCCGCTTTACATATTTAAAACCGGTGGCATTACATCAGCTTTACGAGCAAAGGTGTTATAAAAAATATTTTAGATATCAGAATCTGTGTTCTGATTTTAATTAAAATATCTAAGCAAAAATTTTACTGATAAAAATAACTCCATTGTTTTACGATATACAGTCAATTGTTTCCCATAGTCGTTGTCGTCGTTCAGTTTAAATCGTTCAACTGATACTGTTTATTTGAGTCCGCTTCTAGAAAGTTATATGGTACGCCCTAAACTCAGGGGTAGTTTATTGCTAACAACGTACTTGATACATTATTCGTGTCCATTCAATTACCTGAATTCATGTAAAGGTTTTCAAATTCAGTGCTATGACGTATTGAATAAGCAGTATAAAATATTTTGACAAAACCAATAAAGAAGATAGAATTGAAAGATTCACCTAGGGATCCGATCCTAGAGGTTACAGGGCCGTGAATTTTTTTCAACGCATTTTTTTCTAAAACACATTATTCATTTTTAATCCTTGTTACCCAAACCATATAATTGATTGAATTAATCAGTGAATACCGAATAATTTCGTTACACGCTACAAAATTATTAACAAATAAACAATATTTTTAAAATGCCTCACCATGTCGTTAAGCAATATTATTGCATATCGTCTTTTGCTTTAACTGTAGTTATGGATTATTATGGATTTTAAGAAAAAACATGATTTCGATTTTCTAATTACAATTACCAATTGAGCAGCCAACTGCAGTTTTTCAAGTAGCAATGCAGTAACAGGACCGTGCCACTGCGTAGCGGCGTGTAGTTGTCGAACTAACTGTGCTAAAGCAGCACATGTTGCGCCTGTATAACTCGCGGTCGCTGGAGCACGCCATCTGTTGTCTAAATATAGGAAATTGAGATCAATTCTATAATTGTAATTAATAAAATTATCACATGATGTCTTATAAAATATTGCCGTAACACTAATATAATTTACAGCATAAAAGGGTAGTAGTATTAAAGAGAAATTAGGGTAATTATCTTTTTAAAACTTGTTTAAAAATAGATATTATTGAAATATATACACTATAGCATCGATCGAACATGCTTCATAGGAAGACACTGGTTGAATAAACATCCACTTTAGTTGATTACTTTCGTATAATTTTTCCGTTCGCCTTCTCACCAATAAGTTATACTAGGTCTGCAATACATGCTGCTGTTTGCAAATACTGAGGGAAGCAATTATATTTTGTATTATTCCTCTATGGTAAGTCCGATTTCAAAACTTTTTGTTGCACATTAGTCACGACCACAATGTGAGTTTTGGCGCCAAATTTCATCAGTGTAGTCACAGCGATTTGGGTGTGATCAGCTTTTGAATTTTTCTTTCGGTGATTATTCCTCCACGGTAAAGTCTATTTTTTTTTTTACATAGCCTGTGTCCGTCAGGTTATAATTATGTATGTTCATGCCAAAATTCGTTCGAATCGGTTGAACCGTTAAGTAGCAGGAGGGAGACAAGCGAAATTTGTGAGATGCCTAAAAAGGAGCTTCACTCAACTAGAACCAGACGGACTCTACGGCGGTGTTTTATGTTATCTCATGTAGTTCTATCTGTAAGGATAAAATTTGAGTGAAATATAAAATTGGTACTGACCAACTTCTTCTTCGTCGTTCGGAGTAGCGAGAGCGTACTGATGAGGCCTGAGGGCTGGATCAGTTGAATGGGTTTCAAGCCACAGCCGTCCAATAAGGGCTAACAACTGTGCTACCACAGTTTGCCTCCATTCACTACTACCGGTATGTTCGACGAGCACACGTTTCAACAACCAAATCGATTGGATCTAAAAAGGTCAATCAAAACTCGATCAATTTCATCTTTATATATTAACTTGCACAAAGATTATAAGCATAGTCTAGAGGATTTTTCTATGGCCAGAAAGAAAGAGCGTTGCAAATCACGCCGAACCCAGCTAGTATTTAATATTTATTTAGTTATGTGACGTGTCAAAGTTGTATTTATTATTTACCACTAAACTGTTAATGACAAAAACCAACATAATAAATTAGAATTAAGTTGTATACATACTTGTAAATAAATGAGATCTTGCGTGATGGGTTTATCGGCTGCAGATATAATACTGTAGCATAATTCAAACCAAGAGTCTGTACAAAGTGATACTCGCATTTCAGGACTCTGTGCGCTCGCTGTAACAAAAACAATATCAGTACGGTTTGATGAAAACTTAGTGGCGGTTTGAATGTTATCTGCAAACGCGGTCTCGCGTAGGTACAAGGAAAGTACGCATGTATGCTGTACGCAGGTGTAACTCAACACACTAATACTCTCTCTGACGTGTAGCGTAGGACTAATGCGAGTAATAGAGAGGTGGTACATTCGTAGGTATGATGCGCATCATCTCGCGAGATATTCCGAGCCAATTAATTTTGCAAGATATATCAGTCTTAGCTCAATTAACTCTGGATTGATGAAATAATTTTTTGCAATAAGTATTAATTGTTACCACCTGGAAACATTTTACATTTATTAACATCAAAATAATGTAAGATCATTTATCTTACATTAGTAGTAATAAACCAATTTATTACTTGATACAATGAATTTAAAAAAGAAGTGAGTGATGCTTTCTTTTTCCTTTTACATTTATTATTATTTTTGATACTCAATAATTTTACATAAAGAATACTTCTTAAACAATAAAATATCCAAGTTTTACCATACAGTTTTTATTCATCATGTTGATCATCATCTTTTTACATTATACTAATTACATTATCGATTAATTGCAACACATTTTAACAGTAATCAATTTTAGAGTATGCATGACACAGTTGTTATCTTCTACCTGCTCAGTCCGGTTACTGCACCATCACTTCAATAGTTTTATGACCACTAATGCATGATTCAAAAAGATACATGATTCTGTTGTTTACTTACCCCTGAGCAATGCGAGAGCAGTATGATGATGAGCAGCGAAAGCAGTAGGAGGAGGTGCCGAATGCGCATGCGCCAGTGCGAGGAGTCTACGTTGCAGCGCTGCTACGTTTCTTCTCGCTGTAGCGCCCACTGCGCCCGTAGTCCTACCTCCGGCTCCAGCAGCCGCACATAGAGCACGTACTGCGCAAGTGCAAGCACCTCGCACTTCACTCACTGGCCACCACTCAATGTTGTTGTCTACAACTACAATTAATAAATATTTTATTTTAAAAGAAAAGCAGAATGTACAAAACAATTTAGGAATCGATAATAGTATGTTAAAGGTAAACTAATTTAAAGAATATGAATGTAATGGATTGGTGCATATCTGTATCATTATCATATAATCTCATTTTACATCGGCAATGACGTTCTTTTTAATAATACGCTGACAAGGCTTGAACATAGACGGAAGGTAGACAGCCTTTCCGATTTTTATAGGATACATTTCGGAGAGTGTGCAGCAGAATTACACAGGATTGTTCCACCGTCCCAATTTTTTCATTGGACAACCAGACTTACGAATAGGCGCCACCGTCATATGGGTGATATACCAATTGATACACCGAAGAGTCGCACTAAGCGTTTTGGTACCAATTTTGTAATCTGTACCGCTAAAGAGTAGAACTAGTTGCCTGAGTCTTTTTCCTGATAAGTACAATTTAGAGGTCTTCAAGTTACGAGTGAATAGGCATCTTCTAGGCAAGAGCATTACATCCTAGATCGCACCGTCGCTTACCAGTAGGCGAGATAGCGATCAAGCGCTTTCCTATTCACGATAAAAAAAATGTTAAGGCCTTAATTCTGTATACTTGCATGCGCTAATTCCCTACCAGCCATATACCGTAACTACATAATATCATTATCTGTAGTGGCGCTTACGGTTTCCACAAAAAGTAGTAGTCGTTTGTACTTACTTTGTTTTTTAGTGTCAGTAGTAGCAAATAAATATGCATCGTTTAAATAAACTGCAAAACTCTCGTGAACTATAAGAGCACACTGGTGTCATATACGTCTCACAGTAATTAATATTACAATCATGTTTGGTTGAGTTTCTTGAGTCGGAGCTTAAAGTATATCGTCAGTTTTGGTACGACAGCGTAAAAAATCACATGAATATAATAAAAAATTATTTACTATATAGAAATCAAACATATTATTGTTTTATGTACTGCTATGTCAAACGACTATAGCAAGTGATCCAAGTTTACATCATATTTTGTGATAGGAGTTGGTGGGAAGTCTTACGTTACCCAACATAATTCAGTTAATTTCAATTCAATAAATGTTAATATCTCACCGTTTCCATGTATAGTCTCGTCGACGGATGGAGGCGGTGAAGGTGAACGAGCCAACTTCAGATCGTATTTGCCTTCCTTGCCCATGCGGTAGGAATTGGTACCACCAGCATCCCATGCGACACGAACCCAACCATCTTCACCCAATTCACCTATCACACGACCTTCACCGCCAGGCACACCATCCTATTAAATAATAAGTGTAACATCTTTTAATAATTTAATTAAAAAGATTCTTAACACAATACAATTACAGTTAAATTTAAGTAAGTTAAATTAAATAAACGGGTAAAAGAAAATTGACAAGTGTTCTTCAATATTTGCCGTAATACTTATCTTTAAGTTACCATAGTATATCATAAAATTTTATTTTTCTAAGTTACAATATGCATGTGGCAGCGGTTCGTGAAACCTAGTACTATATTAGGTTCTAAAACCTATTTAAGTAACATTTTTGTTAGTTAATATAAAATAATTATAAAGCACTTCATAAGTAAAAGAGAAAGTGTACTGACTTACCTGATCACCCCATTTCCAGTCCTTGCCTCTAACAACTCGAGTACCTATCTTCATCAATGAAGCTAACTCTGGTCCGGATAAAGACGCTCCTCGGGCGCGAGCTCCAAGTCTCTCATCTTCATAGATAATTAAACAGTCCGCTACAAGAAATCCAGAAACTTAAATTCTTGTATATCAATAAATGACATTAACAATAAGTCTTATAATGTTGTACTTGTATACATACATTTCGATTTGATTCCATTGCATATAAGCGACGCATGCTGAGAAGTGTCACCTCCTATTTGCTTCAGTAGAGTGAGACAGGAGCTAAGCGCTCCCCCATTAATTAGTTGCTCTAGTTCAGGACCCTGACATCCCTCAATAAGAAGGGATAGTAATGTTATTAGAAACCTGCAAGTAACATACTTTATGAAATATATCTTCTTTATACAAGAAAGTGATTTAAAATTTTGATGCAATTTTCAATTTAGACCGTTGGTACGATTTAATTTTATTTGGTTTGTATACCGTTTTTATTATGTGACAACTAGTGATGTGCCGGATATTCGTATCCGTATCAGTATCCGCGGATATCCGAGGCAGAAGAAAGATTCGTATCCGTTACTTTTTCGAGGATCTTTTACGGATCTATTTACCTTATGAATTTTAAATTTATAGATAAAATTCGTTAAGCCGAAGGGTAAGGCGCACTAGCGACGCCAATTGCCGAGATTTTGACGGTCCACAATTATTTATAATAGATCCGGTTTAGTAGCTAACAATTTTAAGCAATTGGCGTCGCTAGTGCGCCTTACTCTTCACCTTAAATAGGTGATCAGGTAGCAATAAAAAACTATTAAATTCAATAAAGATATTTTTTATTCCTTACAATCAAATAATTGGCTCCTTATGTTGCAAACTTTGCCGTAGTTATCATACCAATAGTATATAACTCAAAGGAGCTAAGTCAACTAGCTTTTTAGTGAGATCAATATTATATATATTTTTTTAATAAAACTTTTTATCAAGAAAACAAAACTTAGATCTTCGTAATTTTTTAAATTCGAATTAAATGATTTTTTAATCAAGTAAACTAATACTGCATGACGCATACAGTGTTAATGTTAGATAAAACACAACGCTGCCCAGTGCCACTTTAAACTAAAACAAAACCAATGAAATACCCGCCGCGCAATGCAAGTCGTAACATGTCTCAACTCAAGATCGCGCGCACCGACACCGATTGTGGAAGAAAGTTAAGATCCGTATCCGTATCTGCGGATCTTGACACCAAATATCCGTAATTAGATCCGTATCTACATTTTTGACGATCCGGCACATTACTAGTTACAACAGGCCGGGGCAATGTTGAACACGAAACTTTCTATATTGGCTGGGTGTATTGGTACCGTCGATATTTTCGATTTCCATAACACAAATGCTTTAGCTACAAACTTGGGTTCAGAACAATGTGTGTGATGTTGTCTGACGTTGTTTAATTGTAATTATTTTTAAAATAATGATTGTTAAATTGTCATGTACTGAAATGTTGGTCTGGCTTTACTCAATGTACTACTTGGCTAGCAACTGAAAATCGTTCTTACTACATAGCGGCGTTTATAAAGCCAAGAAATGTTGGTTATATGTTATTACATCGTTGTTTTTTCTCAAACGTCATATAAAATTAATCATTAAAATGACCCGCCTATTTAAAACTCGACAATGCCGTCGCCTTATAATATCAGCCTCATATTTTAGTTTGTTATTACGTTTGTATTTTGTGTGATTGATATACGTTCGTTGTTAATATAGAATAAAGACTCATTTCAATTCACAAACCTTGCTCTAGAAGGTCGATTTAACAAAGCGTGTGCACCATAATTAGCACTCATCTTCAGTGGCAATGGTTGACTTTGTTCGCCTTCTAATACTCTCGCCTTTAACTCTATCAGAATGAAGTCCATCAATTTCGATCGTTCTAGAAGCACCATATACTTGGAGTACGGTATCACAGACTCGATGCCTTTTAAAGGCGGAGTGAGGGGTACAGTGGGTTTAATTGGAGCGTAAGGCACAGAATCGGCCATAGAACCGCCTAACAGACCAGCTAAAGCAGCATATTTCACGCTTTCCGACATAGTTTGCGTTGAATGTAGAATACTGTTTATTATTGTATAACCCTTCCTTCTCATTTCTGCTCTTTGGACCTGAATAGGAAAAATACTTATGAGTACTAACAAACGTGACAATAAAGATACATTAAATATTCGTTGTGTTCAAATGTATTTTTACCTGACAATACAAAGCTCTTCTTAGAATATCAATATCACAGGGGTCTTCAGTCATTACAAAATCAATCACAGCCGTTGTCAAGCTTTGTTGTTCAGGCGTCACTTCTTCTAACAACCAATACAGATCTAAAAAGCATAAATAGCTAAATAATGTCTTTATACCAATACAAATGACAGATCTCTCTTTATATAAAATGTTTTTTCCTTACCTTTCTTTTCACAAGCTAATTTTGAAACCCAAGCATTCACAAACTTATTCCTTTCAGAATTATCATCATCTTTCTCTTCATCAGCCATAATGAGATCATTTTTGAGATCATCGGCGAGCAACATCACTTGTTTCTCGCTTTCTAAAGATTCTTTCAGAATCGAATTATCAGTAATGTCATTAATAGAGCTTATAGATATTTCGTTAGTAGGGGTTTTGTCATCATTATCTTTATCTAATATATCTTCTCTCTCCGTCACTTTGTATTCGCTACGACCTTCATTGCGCATACCATCGTTATTCGAAGCGTTTTTCAGATCTTTTTCCAGTATTTTATCTTTGGCTTTCAATTTTATTTTACTTTGGCTGACTATATCTTTGTCTCCGGCGCTATCTACATATCCTTTAGAATGTTCTACAATGATGCTAGGTGCATCATCAGGAGTTTTACTGGCATTGGCGATAGAAGATTTAATGAGCAATGCATCACCCTGAAGTAAACTTCCAGTTGCTTTCAACATGCTTTTGCTCAAGCTGTTCTGTCTATTTCGCAGATCTTTGGTTGTTTCAAAGCTGCAATAAACAATATTGCATGAGATTTATAGCAAAAGGTACATAATTACTCTTACATATTGAAATTGGATTTTTATTGTAATACAGGTGATAGTAATTTAATAAAATTCTTTTACTAATCTCATTTAGGCAATCGTGGATATGGCACCTACATAAATACTAAAATTGGTCCAGGCTATAAGATTTAAAATACGCCTGTGAAAAACAACAATTTTTTCGGGTGATTGTTTTATACGTGGGTATTTTGAATCTTATAGAATAATTACATAGTGAATGCAAATAATAAAATAAATATGTACTTTAGTCCAGCCTTATTGTAAGACTGTATCTTGAAAAAATATATAACATTAAATCTTAAATTCGATACAACTTGAATATTCTAGTTTTCAAATAGTGACACGTAGGTTTTAGTTTTCTTACCATTTTTTAAAACTAGGTGTCTTAGCTGCCTTCATAACCTTCCGGAACATTTTCTTGGCAGTGCAGGGGCGGTGAGAGGGAGGACGCGTGTGTAGTGCGTTTATAGCTGGCGACATGGCCGCGCGTACTTCGTGAAGTAAAAACCGAGCCCGCTCTAACGGTGCAGCGCATACCTTACAACAGATTACGTTCACAATTAAATAAGAGCTTATTTTCACTATACTTTGTCCAATGTAGGATGATACTTTTGACAGGTGTCACTTCCTTATTGCTACGTTCTAAGGTCACGTTTGTTTCCTTATGTTTGGCTTGACATTGCAATAGCAACTTTATACCCTATATATAGGTGTCAACTGTCAAAAGTATCATCCTACATTGGACTTGTGCGCAATACAGCGCAACTTGTTTGGTCACTAACAGCAATATTTTGTAAAACGGGACTTAAATACTGTGTGACGACGAAAATGTATGCACATGTTGCGCCTAAATTATAGTAAAAATATGGTAAAATGACGTTTTGCTTATGCAAGTAGTATTATTACTTTGTCATAACAGGACTATTAAAACGGTTTTATAATTAGGTGCATTGTATTAATTACTTATTTAAATAAATAAATACACTTGAGAACGACCACTTGCCACTAGGAGACATGAGTGTTACGTAAAATATTTATACTTTGTATTAATGTCAAGTAGAATTATTCTTTATGGATTTTCTACTTTTTCGCTATGCGACTATAATTCACGTCACCGTCGTTGACTACACTGTCAAAAGAATCTAAATCGCCAAGAACTTTTTACAGCAATAAGTCCATGTTGACCTCTGAATTACCTCTTTGTATCCACGTGATAATTGCTGCCTAGTTCGCATTAGCGTCCATTTGCTTTGTTGTACTGCTTTCACTATTTCTGACATAGCTGGTGACAGTTTCACCTCGCCTTTTTCCATTTCTGAATTAAAATAATTTAAATGCGTTAAAATGTGAGCTCATATTTATAAAACACCATCATTTAATTGGTCAATTAAATGTTTAATAACACTGTTTGCCACAGTCATAACAATAAAGTAAAAAAAATCAAAATATATAGATCTGACCCGCAGTCGCCGTAGCCAACGCATGTTCTTTCAACCCAGCATGGAAAAGCAAGGCCGCGAGTAACGCTCGACGAAGTTCTTCCAACGGATGCTCCGGAGGGAAATGCGGGGCACAACCTTCGCGCCTTTCGCACGCCCACCACAGGTGAAGTGCCAGAGGATCCTGATGAAATAATAAAGACATTTTAAGTTATCAAAAAATTAGTAATATTTATTGTTGTTATTTCCGCCTGAAAATTCACTTGTGAGCCGAGTCGATTTTTTCCTAGTATTTTTCTATGATTTATCTTATAAAATAGCATGGAAAAAATGCAAAAAACATATAAAAGTAAAAAAGAAATATTGTGATCACTTAAAAACAATTAAGAATATGTTTGTATTATGTATATAAATACTTCTGTTATATTATTCTAGATAATTTTTATACATACTACACTGCGCGATTGGCGTTTATCACTTAAGTGAGACGTGGCAGGCGAGTAATAAACGCAACATCCTTTTGTTACTCAGAATTGGAAGTGATTATAGATGTGATAAAATGCTTTCTAATATGAAAATTTACAATGCATTCGTTGAAAACCAACAACAATGCCTCGGCTTCATAAGTCCTAAAAATTCCTAATTTGGGGAAAATTTTCTTGCGTAACTATAGATTGTTACACTATTAGGCGAGATAACTAATAGTTACTTAGTGACCCTTTAGTGCGATAACAGTCCACCAAGAACGATGTTTCAATACGAGGGATGTTACTTGCTTTCTTCAATAATCGAGAAAGTAAAGTAAAGCCATAATATATTGCACTACTTACGTGCAGCTTCGGTTCAGCAAGTGCAAATAACAGAGCATCAGCTCTAGCGGGGGAAGAGACTACATTGACGCGGGGCGGAGGATATTTTCTCGAGGGCGGAGCGTCACTTGCTGGACTATTTCCTCCCGTCGATGAACCACTACGTGCTTCCGCTTTCTCCTCTTCAAAAGGATTTGTCAATTGGGAGATCTAAAATTCAAACATGAAGTAATTAAAAAATATATTAAAAAAACAAAACAAGTTATTGAGTCAATAAAAGACAGGGAAAATTTGGTAATATATTTAGTTTTACCTACAATCTTGGAAGTTTAAACGACTCTAGATCGTTTGCTGCATTGAATAGAAGCTTTGCTAGCTTCTATTGGAATATGTTCAGTAACAAGTTGAGATACGAAGTAAGATGTGAAGTTACGAACTTGTAATCCTCCCCTGAGGAAGACAGCAGCAGCATAAGGCGCCGCGTCCCGTTCTGCTTGTTGCACCGGTAGTGAAATAGCGAGCCGTGACCCAAACTGAGTCAAGCCAATTGCGAGGTTGAATGCGCAAGATGACAATATATGGTGAGCACGGATACTGGACGAACTCACCTGGGAAACGAGTTATAACTTATCAGAGGCGCTAGGAAAGAATATATGATTCTAAATCTAGCACTCACGCGGTAAACACATAAGAAAAGCACATCAAATATAAACCATAAATTATTGTTATAGATTGGATAATCAAAAATTCATAAAATAATGCTTTTAATTAAGATTTCTGTATCACTGGATCCAATTGAAACTTGTAGCGAATTTGTAAAGGTAAAATTTGTACAAATCGAAAATCTATAGAACTAATTCTACGTGATATTAGCGTTCCATCTAATACTCGTGAAAATTAGAGGTCTGTATTGGCATATTACTCAACATATTTAACCCACGCGTGGTCTAGGCGCAAAGACGTAGCTACTGTTGAGGAACCTACTTACGTGACATTTGTGGCTGGTGATCTGATCAGCATATAGTCCGACACATTTGGCTGTGATACGGGAGAGATGAGCTGCATAGGGCTCCACACTAAGGGCAGCGGTCGCGTCACAACCGCGCAATTTGCGGACTAACTCGGTTGTGCTGGCGTCATCGCATTCAAAGTTCTCTACATCAAATACATGTCCAGCCACTATTATCCAGGACCCGCCCTCCTTTGTGTGGTTTTGTAGATCGCACCTGATGGTCACATTCAGTACGTTTTCTAAAGAGTGTTACTTCCCATTCAAATTAAACTATAGATGTGTAACTTGTACAATGTACAAAATTCGATTAACGACTTAAGCAATAAAAGCAACTTATTACTTGCATAAAAAGTTATTTTTGAGGTTATCACCTCAACAATTTTTTATTGTGATCATAGGATACCTAAAAAAATACAATGCTTTTAAAGTTACCCCACGATAAGTAAACAGGAAACTTAACTGCTGCTGGAATGATGACATGCTAAGAAGATACATAAACGAGATAGTAGTAAACAAAAACCTTTTATTTAATGCAACATTTATTATCATATTATAAATCCTCATAAAAAGGTGATATACTAATTTGTATCCCTTAAGTGTAGAATTATCAGAATGGTAATGCCCAAGTACATTGACTATCTACTAGGAGCATGTGTATTGAATTTCGTGCTTTCTATTTTGAAAATATCAAAAATGCACGTTAATAACTGTTAAAATGTATGATATATAATTCAAAACTACTATTTTTGCATTTTACTTAGTTATCAATGTAAATTACTGAGTCTACCACACAGTTCGTTCGTTTCATTATTATTAGAAAAAAGAGCTAACAATATCACTAGGTCTTGCAGTGTGTCTTTGGAGATATTAATTTTTTAATTAAGGAATCCCTTAAGATAAAAATACTTACTTGCGTATAACGCTATTGTTCAGTTGATGACGCCTCGATATAAGGCCAGGCCACCCGAGTAAGTCCGCGTCTAGTTTTGCCGCGGAGGGCAGCACTCGTGCCGCTTCGTCACATGCGCGAGCTATTTTCACCAACGCCGGTCCACATTCCGCCAAGGCGAACGCGCTTCTGGCCGCACAAGACACAATCCATGCGCACAATTCACTCACTACACGACCTACGAGAAAAATGTACATATTACATACATGTAGAATTATTTTGGCACCAAAATTATCCCCTTTTAATTCTTAAAGATTTTTTACTGGAAAACAATTCAACTTTTTTAGGAAACAAGTGAAACCGAATTCGCACCCTATCTGGGCGAGGGCGAGTCAACTTAATGTTATTGAACAAATCAATTTCGAAATCAAATATGTAGAGACAGTAAACTTAAGTTGTATATAAACTTTTTAATCATATAAAGCGCTATGAAAATTAAGAAGTAGATTATTTTAAGCATAATTACATAATATTTGCCAAAATTTTAGTAGTTTAGGGACAACACAATTAAAATCAATCAGACATATAGCCGTATAAGTCTTATAGCTATAAATTGCAATATTATTGTATTATTTACATACTATTCACACATTCAGTAATAAAAAGTTATTTTCATATAGACACAAACATATATGACAGTATTTATTTACCAAAACCAATAAATAAGTTTAAATATCGGACGAATCGTCTTACCAACAATATCAGAGGCAATAACGTCACATAACGCAATCAATTGGGTATCGTCAGCTCTATGGACGGTCCGGCAGAAAGCATGAAGGGTAGTTTGTACGTGTTCTGCTAGGAGTGCAGTGTATTGTGTCATTAGAGCTCTCACGCCGCCGCGCGTACTGCGGCCACCACGGGTCCACATTGCTTCACAGAATAACAATCTGTAAATTATATCAATATTATTTGAAATCGCATACTACAGACTGGATCATGCAAATACTTTACTATATACTTTTCGATGCGTTTCGTTACATTCGCATTCAGTCAGGTGACCGAAAAACCGTCAAAATAGCGAACTATCAAAATAGCGATCAGTCAAATTCCCATTATTTTCTAATCGCATGTTTTAAAAGCATAAGTAATTATAAATATGAGCACGATTTCGGACGTCACCATCTAATGAGCATTGAGCACTATACGTAAACTTATATTAAATAACAGAAGTGTAAATGGCACAGCGGTCAGCGCGTTCGGCCTATGATTAAGGAACTTTCTCAAGATTTGGTTTTAGCTGATGGATGGCCAAAAACTTACTATCTCGTGATTCAGAAAGCACATTAAGCTGTGGGTGATGGTGTGTTATATACAATTAATCGTATCAAGTGCTAATATATGTATTTCTCACCGCTAACCTTTCAGGGTAAAATTAATTAGGAACGTTGACGAGCACGATATTTCAATGCAAACTATCAGGTCCAGAATAAAATAAGGAAAACGGTTATCATGAAATTTAATACAGTTAAGGAAGAGTCATAAGTCTAAAAAGTTATTTAACGTTTTCGAAATGTGATTAATATTTTGTTACTATGGAAACCTTGCTCTAATTGCTCTAATTTAAACCATAATAGTATTAATCAAAATGTTTTCTAATAACCTTTAAAACTTATGTATTCTACGTAAGTGTCAAAAATTTCAAAAGAATAAATTCCTTATTTTAATGTAGGTATTTGGACTTTAAAGTTGATATGAAGCGTGATGCGGCGTTTACGCTCTTAAGCATTAATTCGTATAGTCATTACCTTTGGAACCGAATGAGTAAATCACAACTGGGACTAATAGTATCGTGGCCTTTTGGGTCGTCTGTTTTACTTGTGTCGCCGCTAATTATGCCATTTATGTGCATTTGGGTTTGGCAACTTGTATTTCGAATGAGATGTTTCACCTAAATTATACACAATATTTTAAAATCCATACATATTCATAAATGTAACATAGCACGAAAGTTATGCAGCTATACATACCAAATGCATCAAGGGCACTGAAGCGCCTTTATCTGAGATTACAGCATTATTAATTTGATATTCTTCTGTGCATCCTAGAACATATTATTTAAATCTCCATAAAAAGGAACAATACAATTTTTTGTGTTTAAAGCAAATTCTTAAAACCAGAAACTAATAAAGAGCCCCATACTAAATAAACTACCCACCTCTAACAGGTTCCGAGTCCTCTCCATTAGTACTTTGAGTACTACGTTGTCCAGTCACGATATCCACTTGATCATAATCCCTATAACCAGATCACAATTTTTAAATATTCACAATTACAATGAAACACTTTTTACTGTATACTTGAACGCGTTTTATGTTTAGGATGAATACAGAGCGATGGCGCCAATTTTAAAGTTTACAATAACTTACTCCATAATTAGTAAAAGTTTCATTAAATGTTAACTAAGATAACACTAGATAATTCAATTATAAGTAAAGCAAGGGAGGCTATATCTATGCTCCCTATAAATGTATGCCTGAGTAATACTCACACATCAAGTTGTAAATGGTTGTAGGAGTCGATAGAGTGTGCTTGTAAAGCGTTTCGTAATGCATCTCTTAGTCCCCCTCCGCCTAAAAGCGACCACACGAGCAATTCCGTCATAAATCGAGCACCTGTACTCGCTGGGACTGAACCTAAAAATGTTATTGTTACTCTATTTAATAAATAAAGTAACTTAAGTGGATTAATGGCACAATTGTTCAGAAGGTAACACATAAACACCGATACAGTCGTTTGATAGTACTATATATTCAAAATGCGTAAAGAATGCTCCGTCCTGAAGTCAGATAAAAAGTGTTCTATTCTAGTTGACTGGCTTCAACTAGATTTACTTAATTTACTTTTAAAGACGGACACATGGTGAACAAAATCCTTTTATCTTACAATACCTACAATTACTATGCTATACTTAATAATTTAATTGGACGTGTGACGAACGCCGACAGAAATTGTAGCACACATCGAGCTTAAAGCATTTTATAGACACTGTGGCAGAGCAACCAATTCTGGAATTGTGGAAGCGTCGTCATATTTTTGATCCCAATCAAGCCCGGAGACCAAGAAAGGATTCACGATGGAATGAACTAATCCAGTAGGCACCTTGGCTGGCACTTTGGCTTTGAAAAAGAACGGGTTATAAATACTCGGAAATACAATTTAGGGGTCTTCAAGTCACTAGTGAATCGGTATCTTCTAGGCAAGCGCGTTACATCCTAGATCGCATCGTCGCTTACCATCAGGCGAGATAGCGGTCAAGCGCTATCCTATTCACGACAAAAAAAAACAAAATACAGTAGCAGGGAGGGAGTTAAAAAGCGCTTGGTGCGACAGATATAGCAACGAACCTTGTGGTAGTAACGCTATAAGATGTTGCGCTCTGATCTGTGGCGTTGGCAGCAACAGCGGCCAGGCCGCGGCCAAAGCTCGTCGCGCTGCTGCCGCGGCTGAGGGCCCGGCGCGTCCTTCTACGAGCGCTACTAAAGCAGAGTGTACACCGGCACACCAAGATCGACCTTCAGTATCGGCCACGTCTACGTCTGTGCTGTGTGAACACTGCCAAGCGTGAACCTAAAAGATATACATTTTCTACTAACAACCCAGATAGTGCCTCAAATCTTAGACATAACCTGCAACAGCTAAAAAAAAATCGTACCGTTCTTTGACGAGACCAGCTGAGTTAGTAAAAATTCAACTCAAAAACATAGTAAATGACGTTACAATAACGTTCACGTAACGATTACGTCGCCTCGTCGACAGACTCGGCAAGTCTATGACGTTTATCACATCACAGGTTGGGTACCTTTGGGTTCATAATGTCTAACTTCTAAAATGGCCATTTCCCAGAGTATTCATATTCTAATTAATAGAAGACCGTTAAATACCTTTAAATATTGTTTACAAATTTTGCAATGTAATTGCTAGCAGAAGGCTTAAAATCTTATATTATAATATTATTTAGATGATATTATATCGTCGCTATCCACTCGCTCGTGGACAGGGCTGTAGCTAGAGTCTAATTTGAGGTAGGGCAGCATTGGTTACAGGTAGGGCGGAAGTAGTTTTATCATAATTGATCTGCCCTCGAAGCACGGGCTCCTAAATCAAACACTATGTATATCACTGACCTAGGTCAAGCATTGGATCGGATTTCCAAAGGTTGCGGGTTCGATTCCCGCTGGAGAATTCACTTGTCAGACCCGAGTCGATTTTTTCTACACTACTGGAAAAAATTAAAGGATCAAAAAAAAATCCAAATTTTTGGGCAATTTTCAACAGGTCGTAACTTCGAGAGAAATGGTCGTAGAGGAAATCAAAATAAAGTAAATTGTAGCTCCAAGTGTCTAGTTTTTGGATGAGATCTTTAAAATTTTGTATCCTCCGCGGTTTTTGAGTAATCTTAGAAAAACCAGCAACAAACAAATTTTCATTTTTTTTTAATTTTGGTTTTCAGTCTACGGGCGTAGAAAAAATTTGTTTTGCTTACCCACTATAAGGATCAGACACTTTGTTTATTTAGCTTTAATTTATTTTTTTATACACCTTGATACGTCAACTTCTCACCGAGATATCGGTCTTCAAATGGAAAAGGATATCGATATCTCAGCAACCAATGATCGCACAGAAAGATAAAGGTGGGTTTCAAGAACTTGAATGAATTCTCTTTAAAAACTAGCCATTGCTTTTCAGAAAAAAAAATTGTTTTATTTTTGTCACATGAATTTGAAAATGCAATAAAATAAGGGCTGTTGGTGATTTTTTGGAAAATCAAGTGCTGGATCGAAAATATTGAAAAAACCACTAATTTTAAGTGTGCCTTTTACAGTTCAATATGTCTACAAAAACCCTACAAAGAACCAAAAAATAATCCAGCCAGCCGTTTTTTTGTTTCACTTGATCGAATTTATGAAAAAATTAAAGGATCACGTTTTTTGGTCTGAAAAGCTCTTAATTTAAAAAATTGAGAAAAGAAAATGTTTTTCCGAGCTTTTTCCAGAATTTTGTTCCAGAAAGTGCTTAAATTTTATTGACGAAAGGTTGTCGTCGAACTTCTTTAATAATTGCCCGATCAACGCGGTAGTGGTTCGTCTCTTGGTATCTGGCATAAGCTAGAGATACGACGGATTGACTTACACCCATCCGGACGGCAACTGCATGTTGACTTTAACCTTCGTCAATAAGAGTCACGAACTGAGCAACTTTTACCTCCGATAAATATCGTCTAACCATAATTGAAAATAGAAAAATTAAGAAATTTTCAATTTTAACCAAAAATTTAAAAAAATATCTTCTAGCGCAAAGGGATTAATTTTGAAAAAACTGTTAAGGATTATTTTTAAGGATATGCTAGGAAAAGCGTATGAAAAAGATTGAAATTCGATTAGGAGTATTAACTTTTTTTTAATTTAATTAAAAGGAAATCAGTAGAATCAAGGAATGCAGCGGCGGAAACGCGTTAAAAATGATTGGGCGATAGTTTCTTAAATTTTCTTAACTTTCTGAAACAAAAATGTGGAAAAAGCGCGCAAATACATATTTTTTTTATTTTTAAAAATTATAAGCTTTTCAGATCAAAACACATGATCCTTTAACTTTTTCAAAAATGCGATCAAGTGAAACAGAAAAACGGCTGGCTAGATTAATTTAGTTCATTGTAGGGTATTTGTGGACATATTGAACTGAAAAGGCACACTTAACATTAGCGGTTTCTTCAATATTTTCGATCCAGCGTTTGATTTTCCAAAAAACCATCAACATCCCTAATTTTGTTGCATTTTCAAATTCATGTGATAAAAAGAAAAAAAAAATTTTTGGGATAAGCAATGGCTAGTCGTTAAAGAGAATTTATTCAAGTTCTTGAAACCCACCTTTAACTTTCTGTGCGATCATTGGTTGCTGAGATATCGATAATCAAAGACAAAAGGATCCTTTTCCATTTGAAGACCGATATCTCGGCGAGAAGTGGACGTATCAAGGTGTATAAAAAAATAAATAAAAGCTAAATGAACAAAGTATCCGATCCTTATAGTGGTTAAACAAAAAAAAAATTTTCCGCGCCCGTAGACAAAAAAATAAAACTAAAAAAAAATGAAATTTTTTTTGTTGCTGGTTTTTCTAAGATTACTCAAAAACCGCGGAGCGTACAAATTTTTTACAGTAGTTAAGTATTTTTCTATTATGATAATTTATCTTATAAGATCGCATTGAAAAATGCATAAAATATATAAAAATTATAAAACATTTTAATTATACTAATTTATCTCAGTTTTTGGTATTTTTAAGGTAGGGCATTGTGATTTCAAGGTAGGGCATTGCCCCACAATGCCCCCCCCTAGCTACGGCCTTGCTCGTGGATCAATCCATAAACAGTAAAAAATAGATGTAATTTGTAGAAACCGTTCTGAATACTCTTACATACTAAATACTATAAGCTCAAACGTGTTACTTACTTGGAGTCTAAGAAGGTTAAGACACGAAATAGCTAAAGACTCATTCTCCTTTATGGACGCTGAATTACTTTGCTCAACTACTATTCTTAGCAATCTCTCCAGTAACCTAAAAAAATAAGTATTTTCATATAACTATCTATATACAGATATAAAATTGCAAAATGCAATCAAACTTACTTAAAAGTGTTATCTGATAAATCTATGACAAATGGCATGGAAGATGGCAAATCTCTAGGATTTTCTTCACTCCAAACAATTATTTGAGTAGGTCCACTAGTGACACCTGCGAAAAAAAATACTTATTTGTTATTTATTGAAAAAAAAAAAATATTAAGGAAGTATTTATCGTACCATTTGCTTTGAATGATGGATTCAATACTTGCAGCAGTTGCGGCACTGGATTTGATATTTGAGCTCGCTCGTGCGTGCCCCAAGCGTACAACGTTCCTTCACAGGTTAATGCTATTCCATGCGATACGCCCAAAGATAGATCAACTATTCTAATACCTAAAAGAAATTTATTGCACTTTGATGGTAATAATTTGAGAAAATTTTAAAAATTGAAATGATTGTTATTACTTATCAAATAAAATTGATAAATATAATAATAATTATCGCTAAATAATTACTTATTTTAGTTAACTGTTTTTTGCGTTATTATGACATTGTTTTGTATATTTGTTTATTACAAAACAATGTCATAATAAAGCAAAAAAAAAATAGGGAAATATATAAATGTAAACGTAAATATTTACCTTGAAAAGCTTCGACCAGCTTAGGGATTTTTATGGTATCAGTATTCCCATGACCAAGACGGTAGCCATCGCCTTTGCCCCAAGTGTAGACTTGGCCTCTGCATTAAAAATACAACAATAAGCATAAGTGAAGTCAGAGAAGTTAAAAATACTTACGTAAACATTTGAATGTAACTTATGCGATAAAAGCAGGTGTCTTGTATCCAGTAGACTAAAACAGCATCAACAATTTTTTAAATGACAACTAATAATACTGGTATTGCTTCCAGGCACTCCTCCACCACCTCCAGGAACCGTACACCTCTAGAAGGCCACATAATGGACAGCGAATTTTATTGAAATATGGTCTTTACTGCGATATCACTTCCATCCGCCAAGAATAGAAATTATGCCGCAACCCCCATTTTAAGGAGAAGCATTTTTAGGCCTTTGGCAGAGATATAATAATGCTATAAAATGGTCCTTCGAACCAATTAAAATAAATTTTTGAATTGATATTATTTAATTTGTATATTGTTATACCCATCAGTGAGAGCTGCATGCCAATGCTCGCCAGTATAAAGGCGCGTGATTCGCAGGACGGAGAGCGATGTAAGAGCACGCGGGGCTCCGCCTTCACTGTCACCAAATACTTGTACTGCGCCTTCCCATGTACAACAAAGTGTCTGACTTTCGCCCCAACCTATAACGGAAGACCATTTAATTTATTAACTCGGCCTCAGATTGTGTAACAAATGATTGCCACTTCCGATCGAATACTCAAATATTTCTTCATCAAAAAAAACTTTAGTAAATGTTGTCAATTTCATAATAGTTTACTAAAATCGTTCAGCTTAATCGAATTAGAATAAAACCTCAACTTTAAAAAATAATAAATTACAGATATGACCGTAAATCAGTTTATTTTATGAAAATATACGAATAAAAAAAGATGGCGAAGTAAAAGATAAATGATGCTGCCAAAGAGCAACAATGTGGCAATTTAAATTCACTTAATAAAATTACTTACTACCTTATTGACATTGATTCTATCAATATCCTTGTGTCACTAGATAGGAAAGTTATTATGGAATCTCACCTAGCGCTATATCGATGATTCGCTCAATATTGTGGGCGTTGAAAGAGACCGGTTGTGGCGTCAAGCAGTTCTCGATAGTGCCGTGGCCGAGACGGCCTTGAGTGCCTCGACCCCAAGTATAGAGAGCACCTCTTGATGTTATGACAGCACTGTCAACAAACAGTAACTCTTAGATTGATGACTGATTTATTGTAAAATTTAAAGACGTCCCAATTTTTAAAACCAAACATCTCAATATCGACACCTGAGCTGCTGATCACGTGCTGCCCAATAATGGCATGTTATTTTCGTTATATTCCAGATGTCTGTATCTAATAGTGATGTGCCGGATATCCGTATCCGTATCCGTATCCGCGGATATCCGAGGCAGAAGAAAGATCCGTATCCGTGTCCGTATCCGTTACTTTTTGGCGGATCTTTTACGGATCTATTTACCTTATTAATTTTAAATTTATAGATAAAATTCTTTAAGGCGAAGGGTGAGGCGCACTAGCGACGCCAATTGCCGAGATTCTGACGGTCCACAATTATTTAAAATAGATCCGGTTTAGTAACTAACAAAATAAAGCTATTGGCGTCGCTAGCGTGCCTTACGCTTCGCCTTTAATAGGTGATTAGGTAGCAATAAAAACTATTAAATTCAATAAAGATATTTTTTTTACATCTTAAAATCAAATATTTGGCTCCTTTATGTTGCAAACTTTGTCGTAGTTAGTTATCATGCCTATAATATATAACTCCAAGGTGCTAAATCAACTAGCTTTTTAATGAGATCAATATTATAAAAAGTTATAAGATCACTTTTTATTAAGAAAAACAGACTTAGATCTTCGTAATATTTTAAATTCGAATTAAATGATTTTTTAATCATGTAAACTAATATTGCGTAACACATACAGTGTTAATGTTAGATTAAAATCACTATGACAATTAGAGGAACTAAAAAAAATACAGTGCACATTTTGTTTCAAAATTCCCCATTCTTCTAACATACTTTGAAATATTTCCGAAATATAATCTCCCGTGTGATGTTCTTCAAGAACTTCCGCTTATAAAACGATATGTTTTCGATGAATGAAACTCCTATTGAAGAGTCAGATCAGATATCTGATGTGAAGGAAACTTTCTCAAAATCTTGTAACATGTCATTTATTTTTAATGACACTTTATCGTAAAGCTCACTACAAACAAGGTCCGTAAAATACTTTCTACCTTTTAAAACAGAATTTGGAACAATATGGTCCATCCATCGGCTACTACTACACTACTAAACTTCTTTGTAGACATTTTTTTAAACCCATGTACCAATACCAAACACAAGCGTTATCTATGCTGCCCAGTGTCACATTAAACTATAAAAAACAAAAGAAAGACCAGCCGCGCAATGCAAGTCGAAACATGTCTCAACTCAAGATCGCCCGCAACGACTCTGATTGTGCAAGAAAGTTAAGATCCGTATCCGTATCCGTATCCGCGGATCTTGACACCAAATATCCATATTTAGATCCGTATCCGCGGATCTACATTTTTGACGATCCGGCACATCACTAGATCTAATAACATTTCGTTTCTAACAAATAGATTGTTTGTCACGAGTAGTCCACATCCGTAGTACAACGGCGAGGATCGAACTCCGCTTGATTTAAAGCTGATATCTCAACCGATACGTGCGCTTTGCACTAAGGCCCTACTTGTAAATAAAACAATAGTAATTTGTTATCCAAGGCTGGAAAGTTGAACATTGGTCGCGAGTTACCTCTATTAAAACCTTAGTAAGCGAGTGTTTTGAAGGTACGAGACACAAAAAACTTTGCTGCCGAGCGAAACACAAAATTTTTCACCTCACTACAGAGATGAAAATTTTTACTTGCAAGAAAAACAGTTTAAAAAAAATGGTAAATTGGTATATTTAAATTATAAATTAAAAGTGTAATCGCTACAAGTAGTAATGTTAAATGTCATATTTTTTTAAATTAGTTTATTCTCTCTCTTCCAAAGTAGCAAAGTAACGTAATGGGATGAACCTACCTGCACGCAACCCCCGCAGCCACCTTCACCACTTCGTGATGTGCGAGATGGTGTATGGAGGCTGGTGCGTCCCTTGGCGCAGTATCCCCGTGCCCCAGTCGCCCATCCTCGCCCGCACCCCATGACCACACGCCACCACACGACGAGCAACACAAGTAATGACGACCGATTGGGTGGCACGCCACTTGTGTTATGGTTTTGTTCTCTAGACCTTAAACAAATATCATTAATGGTCAGTTTATTACCACTAGTCCGTACATAGGGCTGTTTTTCCCTTGAAAATAAACAAAACATAACCTAAATTATTTTAATAGATGAATATTAGAAAAATCGACTCGGCTCGCGAGTGAATTCTAAGGCGAGATAGCATTGAAAAAATGCAAAAAATATATAAAAATTAAATAACATAACCTTTAAATAAAAAAACTTTTTTACGGTTTCTTGAGCATAACTAAGGATGCCTTAGAGATCCTGTGATCACGGCTCCTTTAGAGGAGTAAAAACGTCAGAATGAAACGTCAAAAAGCCGTAAAAAAGATGATTTATTTAAATGTGTACTGTGCGTGGAAGTGTAAGAACTAAAAAACATAACCTATCAAATAACCGTTTATATTTTTTATCAAATTGTTAAATATACTATAAGTATAAGATAATATAAAAAATATACCATACCAGGTACAAGTTGCGGCGTCATCGTGTCGTAGGCAAGAGTATAAACAGTTCCATCATGAGTAAGTAACATTGCTAGTTTTTCTGCACATGCAATTTGCTGGATTCTAATAGCACCCAATTGTAGTGGCCCTGTGCCCACAGATATTACTTCTTGCGCCGACTCTGTGCACTTTAAATTAGAATAAGGTCACATCAAGTCATGTTAAATACACACAATATATCTAGTCAAGTAATAAAACAGACCATAAATGGCATAAACTTACTGTGACAAAACCTTTTAAGGGCGGTAATAATGGAGCACCAAGTCTGTCCAGATGACAAAGTAAAGCAATACCCGCTCTCCTGACTTCCATCAACCCATCGCCGCTAGGTATATTCAATTCTCTAAAAGACAATATTTTTAAGAATTATAGAGATGCACATATAATAGGAAAGATAATAACAACAAACTTGGATAATGATTGGAATGTCCCATGGGTTGAATAATTGACTTACTTTAAATACATTTCAGTTGGGTTGGGTTCGGTGCTTGGCTCATTGTTAACTATTGGATTTGGTGCAGAGACTTTAGCCATCCGCCTAAGGAATGGTCCTAGAGGTGCAGTACATTCTTCTAGTGTAATTCTGAAATAAAGATATAAAATAAGCTTCTTGCGAAAATCGGTTATTTTCATGACACAAAGATCATGTCTAAAATATATACTAAGCAGCTTTTATCATGTTACCTGTTATCAGGCTGCCTTTTTTGTCTTGGCGGCAAAGTGACTAGAACATCTGCTGCTTTCAAAAGTGCTGGCAACTCAGCTCGTCGCGCGCATAGCTCCACCCATACGCAAAGGGACGTGCGCCAATCCCCAAGGGGTACATTACAACCCACTTCCCTATTGGAATAATTAAAATAAACATAGTCATATTTAATACAACAAAAACTTGTTTAAGATTCCTCAACTCTTAAGTCTAAAGTAAGTCTAATTAATCTTTTACTAGCTGACCCGTTAACGCGTTGCTATGGTAACGTTAATTGATACAATGGAAAAAGAGCGGACAGACAAACACACAAAGAACAAATTTGTGTTTTTAGAGTATATACTAGCTGACCCGGTAACGCGTTGCTATGGTAACGCGTATACATTGGAAAAAGAGCGGGGAAAAGAGCGGACAGACAAACACACAAACAACTGTGATCTTAGATTATAGATTAAGTGCCTACCCTGCCACAACTTGATGCAGGAATTTTGCAGCACTATCCACAACTTCAGCCCATATCTTCTGTGATCGTGGAGCTTGCTGGGCTGCAGTAGCACCTGCAAATAGCGCCGCATCTGGCAGAGCTCGAACAGCATCCAAAGCGTCTCGTAGCAGCGCAGAACAGACGTCAGCGTCTTCGCCGCAACGCCATGCCCGTCTTACCAAAGATAATGCCAAACGAAGAGCGGCTCGAGCGCCTACGCGTGCTAATCCAAAATTACTGTAAAATAATGTTAATTGAACATAATAATATTCTGCTCCTGAATTGAGGCTTCTTTTTTAATGCTCTTTAGGAAGCTCAGGAAGCTTTAACCTCAAGAAGGAACATAAATGAGTTACATGTCAAAAGTAAAAAAAGGTATACTTTTCTGAATCATCAGCTTGTTCTTCAACATCATCTTGGCTTTCAGGGGTAAGTTCTACTGACTTATTCAGAGAACTGACTACATTGCTCAAAGCTCTGTTACTAACTGTATGAGAAAATTTTTTATCAAGTTTAATTCGTTTTTCTTCTTTATTATGACTGTTGACTCTGAAAAAAAATAAAAATGTAGAAGTAACAAAAAATAAGATAGACTTTTATTTCTATTTAATTCCTATTATTAAATTTCAATTCTACTAATATTATAACTGTGAAAGTGTTTCTGGTTTAATGTTTGTTGCTCAATAATCAGCAAAAAGTTGTTGAGATGTAAGAAAGCACATAGTTTATAATCTTGATCAACACCCAAAATTATTAACACCTTTCTGTACGAGCTGGGGTGGCGAGACTTGAGCCACCCTTTGAACAGTCTGCAAGATTAATAGTTACTTTCTTTAATAAAAACATGAATAAATAGATTATACATAATAGAACAAATGTCGTTGTCACTAGGCTATGATGTCATCAACCGAGTGTCGTTTGTCTGTCCCCAGCCTAAGGCATCTGAGATACTTTTAATCACAGAAAAATGTAAAGTTCCAGTGGGATTATCACAAATGACCTACAGGAAAATGACTTCAATTTTCCTTAAGTCAATGTGGATGAAGATGTGGGCTACAGTTAATTATTAATAATCAAATGTTTCTTCATAAAAAAATCTATAAAAACAATATAAAACTTAGGATGTCTGCTTCAAAAATATTCAACCTTAAAATAACAATTCAGAGTATATTAGAGCTAAAAATAATTGAATAGTCTAATATATAACATGAAACTTAAAAAATCAATAAAAGAAATTCATGTTGATCTTGTAATTGCGAGTAGAAAACTGAAACTGAAAATAAATTAGGAAAACCATAACTTGACTTAAAATAACAAAATCTTATAATCAAAATTTGATACCTAATAACTGCTACAAGGTGTCTATTGCATAAAACTATCAAGCGTCGGACTTGCAAAATGAATGGACAACTAAGAGCTGTGTTGATAGCTCTTACACGTTGTTCCCAAAGTAGGGATTCCATCAGATTTTGAAGGCATTCTGGCCCTGAAAATATTTTATACAAATACAATTAATTTAAAAATAATATCTATGCTTGTGAAATATGTTCATATGTTTTTATTATTTATTCTTTCGTACTATCTGCCTAGTGTATAATAATGCTAAATATTACCTGGATCTAATTTCCACTTCAGATCATCTATCACTTGCACAGAGGAAGGTGGTGTTACAATTTTTCCTATAATTGCATTCCGCATCTCCTCCTCCGCAGATAGTGCAGTACATGGAGCACAAGCACAACCAGAATGGGGCCCACATAATCCATCACAGCAGGTGCATGTTAATATCTTGTAAATAAAGAAGAAGCAAATTTCACATACCAACCAAATTAACATTTGCTAGTTTCCAATTGGATTGTATTTTTCAAAAGTGCAAATTAATGGAACTTAATACTCACTCTAAGGCCACAGTAATATTTGCCACTTTCCCCGAGTTTAGCTGTAACTCCTGCTGAATTGACGAGCCCGTTTGTAGCATCAAAATATATTTCTCGATCTTGAATTAGGCTATTAAACAACGTGCACAACGACTCGGGATTGTGTAAAGCATCTTGTAAGTCAGGGTTAAGCCATTTCGTATCTAAATGTTGTTGTGGACGAAATATGAACTCATCTTGATCATCAGGAACGGACATTTTCGCAACCGGCAATTTCGACACTACTTTCAAATCATTATAGCTAAATGCGATCCACAGTTATATCGTGAATAAAGTTATTAAAAACACAAAGTTCTGTTTCATTTCTTTATTAGTTTATTCTAATTAAATTACTGGTAGTAAAAATTATTAAACACGAAGAAGAATCAATCGAATCCCAAAATATGTCAAAATTAAAGCAGGGAGCCAGCGCTTCGTTTCACGCTTTAGATGTTTCTTTTCCGTATGTTACAATGTAATATATGCGATATTATTATTATTATATATATTATATTATTATTATTATTATATGCGATATATTGTACACTAAAGATGTGTAATTCAAGAGTGAATTGATAAAAAGATGTACATCTTTAAAAATTACCAACTCAATCTCTAAATCCTACCGTTCCCAAATCCATCTTTACATTTCTAAATATTTACTACAATAGTTCAGCAAAGATTGATTGAATTATGATGAAAAATTGATTGTATTGTACTTTAGAATCAGTACAAGAGAAGAAGATCGAATAAGAATATCTTTATTTGCCATAAATAGGGTGGTACAGAGAACAGTAACAATTTTGACGCTTTCTAGCTTATTTAGCCATGCAAATATATGAACGTTTTATATATTTTCGAATGTCAATATCTATAAATTTAACCAATATATTATTTATATTAAGTAATTAAAAATAATTATATCAAAACATAATCACATTACTACAATTGCTAAAGTAAGTTCATCTTTGAATTATAATTAAATTAAGGTTCATTTTACTAATAAATGTCTTAAAGACAACTTTGTCATCATGATGGCGCAGATAGCAGATACTTCACTATTCAAAGTAACGACCAAGTTTTATGGAACTTGGAGTTTAAATTGTTTTATATGGAGGGATTAAGGAAAAATACGCAAAGAAAAAATGTTGTGCTTAAAATAATTTATGTATAAGATAATTTATGTTAAAAAAGTACAGCTCTATTATGTGCTTTATTTTTAAACGCTAATGTCAACAGTCACACCTAAATCCTCTCCCTATTTTAAAAAGTAAAATGTAAAAATGGCGTATTGTTGTTTTCGTATTATTGTTAATGTAAAAAAATAATGCATTGTAACGTAGTACAGGGTTTGATTCTGTTGAATTTGTGTACTCAAATTTAAATCAATATGGATGCAGACCTTTTAACAGATAATAAAGATTACTTGTACGGTATGGTACTTTTTAAATAGTGTTGGTCCGGCGGATTTTTATAAACAATGTGCTTTCTGCGCTACGTACACTGCCAGAAACACGTTGTTGACCCTTTAGTGTCCTTGGATACACTTTCTATTTTAATTAATAATTCTTCGTTGTTAAGGGACTTTCCGTAAAGTTCTTATATCGGCAATGTTGTTCCAATGTATTATTAAAATTTCTTGAATTTTAATAAAATCTTGCGGTATTGAACCGACTTATTATATTTCAAAATCTTTTCTTATTTCAGAAGATGACTTTTTAAGTGAATTCACAAGTGACTTAAAGTGGTCCTCACTGTTAGTCACAGCAGATGCTACACCAAGTGAAATTTTAGCTGATGCAGCACCAATTTTGGTACCACCAATATCTCCAATTCTTAGTGTCAAGTCATCTCCTACGGAAAGCAGTAATTCAGACTCAGGAAGTGAAGATGACTCTAAAAAGTAATTTTTATGTAAAACTATATTTGTGTTTTACAAGTTGGGTCTAAAATTTGCCATCAGCTTAGTCAAATAACTACATATTTATCAACCTCAACAGTTCTAGCAGCACATCTGCACGTCTATCATCCCAATCTCCTATTGATTGGATGTCTATTATGGAAAATGAGCCATCAAGTAACTTAAGACTAGAAGATGTTGAATTATTCCTGCAAAAAACAAATAAAACAGGTAAACAAAATCATACATATTATTAACATCTTTATTTTATCCTTCCGCAGCTTAAGTTTAAGTTCAAAATTATGCGAGAAGCATAATTATGAGCAAACAGTGAAACATCACAATACCTCTGATATTTAAATTATTTAAGGTTACATTATATTAGTTAAAAATGTAATATACATGTATTATAGTTTTCCTTTGTTGAAAATTTGTTTTAACGTGTCAATAATTCACAAAACACCAGGTGGCTAATGGCTTATCCTCCCGATGGTGTTTTCATCCACTGCAAAGGCCCCTGGCCCTACATGGGGGTGATCAGTGGGTCAAAGATATTGATAACAATAATTTTGCATTAAGTATAGCCATTAAGAGTAGCCTTAGCTCTCAAGCTTACTAACTACATCATTAGTAGTTCCAGATGATGCCTTAAAGCCTACTAAAACATCGGAGATAGCAGGTCCTATTATGGCTATAGAAAATGGAGTTATCAAGGTATGTAAAATTTCACATTTATTTATTATTACAATGAGTAATATATTTTTTAATTTTTTATGTTATTTCTCCATATTTCAGGGTGTCAATTGTGAGGTTCCAAATGCACATGATGTATCATCAAACAAACCACAAAATGGTATACATTTATTTTTAAATACATTATCGAAAAGTTCAAAAAAAACATTTCAAATTACTTTTATATTTCTAAATTACAGAAAACCACAGTCATCAAAATTCTTATTTCAAAGTGGTAAATGAAAATTTTCTAACAAACAACATTGCAATTACGGAGGACAGTAACAATGTTATCAAGAATCAAATAAAAGTTGTTGTGGAACAAAAGAAGATTCCCAGTATATTGAAAAGATCTACAAATTTGTTGGTGAAAGCTAAATCCTCTTCAGTTGTTATACCAGCAAATAGTACAAAAGGAGGAAAAATTGCCATATCACCATTACCACAGCTAAAATACAACAGTGTTAACCACAATAATAGCTGTCAAAATGGGGTATGTAATACATGTCGTTTCAACTAATTTTAAATTCACTTAACATGCAAAACGTAAACCACTTGGGCAGTTAAAATAAAACAATATCCATGGATAAGAACTAAAATCATAATAACTTTCTTATTTTTATTATAATGACTGCTTTTCAGCATCTATATTCACAGAATGACTTAGATGCTTTACCTTTCTTTATGTAATCTGAGTCATCCTGTAAGCGGTTCCTAAAAAGGTGTTGAAAAGTCAGTATTAAACAAATCTTTGAAAATAGATACAATTCATTTCGATGACTGGATGCGAAAGAAAAAAAATTCTTGTGTTCAAAACAGTTTTGAAGTCACCTAAATTTCGAAGTTCAAAACTGCAATATATGCAACTCCGAAGGTATCTCATAACAATATAGTTATGCAAATGACTAAATTGCCCTAGTAAGAATTACTTAATTCTGAATGTTTACCATCTTTATGTATACTACTCCGAAAACTGTAGTATGGACTTCACCCATAAGTCTCCTTTTGGAGTTCTGTCCATTGAGATGGTAGACATTTAAAATTAAGTAATCGTCATAACTATTCAATTGATGGATATAAACACTTGCAGGTTTCTCCTAACAATGTGGTACATACTCCTTACTCAATCTTAAGCCATAATGTTATACATTCTCCTGTGGTTGTGCAGAATATTTTGCCACCAAAGATAGAGGTGGAAATGCCAGACAATCCTGTGATAGACATATCACACCTGAGTGAAGCTGAAATTAAAGCCATAAAAAAACAACAAAGGATGATTAAAAATCGGTAAGCAATATAAAATCTTTTTTTGCTTATTTTAAAATATAAAAAAATTACTGGTACCTTTATAATAAGCACGCTTTTTAAAAATGTAGCTATTGGTAACAGAAATAAATCTATTTTGTTTTTTTAAACAAATTTTATAGTGAATCTGCATGTCAATCGAGGCAGAAAAAGAAAGAGTATGTTACTGCTTTAGAGCAGCAATTATTAGAGGCACATCAAGAAATCGCGAAGTTGCGGCTTGAAAATAAACTATTACGAGATCGACTTGAAAATAATGGACGAAGTCGAAAGGTTAGTTGAAATCAATGAAGTTATTGAAATAATTACTTATTCGGCTTTCTTCAAAGCACTCTCCCTGGTCATACTTTCGAACATCAGACCCGCTTTATCATCCTTTATGCATAGCCATCCAGCATTTCTGCGGTCAGCTGTATGCAACTAGGAACTGTATTTTCAGATAGTGTGTACCTAAGTAACATTAAAATCTCATTGTTCACTATATCAATAAAGTTATCTAAAAGGTTAGAAGTATTCTTAACCAACGAGCTTGTATGAAAGGCCTGATGAGAATTAAAGAAGCAAGAGATGTTAGTAAATTGTGATGTGGAAATCTATGATCTCTGCCTTCCCTTGGGAAAGTCAAGATTATATATATGTATTACTAAAATATTTATTTTATAAATTCCAGATACCAAGAATGGATGCATCGATTCTTATTCCTAAGAAAAACATAGCCGTTATTTTTGCTATGGTATTTATGGTCTCAATGAATTGGAATGTCTTAGGGTAAGTTAATAAGTTAAATGATGTTTTATGTATGCAAGGTGTGCATATTAATTATGGTCTTTGTGTAATCAGGTGGAATTCAAAGCCATATGTAGGACATTCTATGCCACATCAGAACACAAGACATTTATTATGGTCTGAAGATAACAGTGATAGTAATTTAACACCTGGTATGTATGGTTTCCTAATTTGCATGTTTACTGAGTATGTAATATTATAATAGGCAGTTTATTAATCTCTCTTTTTTTCTAGATAATAACTCAATTGAAAACAGCACTTATGGTGTTGATTGTCAAAATTTAACATCGAAGCCTGATTTTGTAAATGTAAATCACACAGAAAGTATTAGAATAGCAAGAGAACTTAATTATTGGATTGGCGGCGGCAAGACATTAAATTGGACTTATGATACACCTAGAAAAAAACGGAGAGTTTATTTAAATGAAGAGAAAATTAATGGTAATAATACTGTCATAGTAATACAATATTTTATCAATATTATACAATTTCCTCTACATCAAACAAAAAGAAATTGTTTATTTAAGCATAGAAATTGAACAGTCCATTTGAAACTTTATGCCTTTACCATCAGAGTTTATCAATGATGACACAAATTACTTTTTGTAAACATGTTAACAATATGTTAAACTATTTATTGATATTCCTATTAAATTTTTGGTCAATTCTCATGTTTGCAATGATTCAAAGATCATATGGTTCTAAATTGAAAACTTGACTGATGGGATTTTGCCTTTATTATTGGGGTTCCACAGTCTACAAGTAACCCTTACAGTATTGCTATGCCTATTCATTTGATTTTATGTTTATTATCTATCCTATGGTGTGGGGTTGCGTTGGAGAAATTGTGCATTAAAACTAGTCACTAATTCAAACAATTTTGATGTAATCAATTAGTTTTGCACCTTTGATAATAGTCAATTTTATTGCTGTTATTTTGTGTCATCTTGCTATCTTAGATTTTATAATTCGACGACCGTTTGGTGCAACGGTAGCGATCCTGCCTTTCGCATCGACGGTCCTGGGTTCGAATCCCGGAAGGGGCAGATGTTTGTATGATGAATACGAGCATTTGTACCTGAGTCATGGGTGTTTATATATATTTCTATGAATATTATGTATGTATCATATATGTATGTTTATCCGTTACCCTAGTATCCATAACACAAGCCTTACAGTGCTTACTTTGGGCTAGGCTAATTGGTGTGAATGTAAGAAATATTTATTTATATTTATTTATTCATTGATTATTTTTAGATTTGGGTACACCATTTTATTTTCTAAGAAGAATGGCTTTTGAAAATCATTTGTTTCTAATAGTACTTCTTAACCACTTGTCAGTCCATGGTAGCAATTGCTACTGACAGCCAACACCCCTCGTCTGTCCCGGTAGTAATTGCTACCATATTTTAATAAAGCGTGTTTCTTTTGTTGTTTTTTTAATTACGATTAATTTTTGAGTTACAGAGATACAAATATTCTGTTGTGGATTCTTTATCTAATCAGCTTTACGGTAGTATTTTTTGTTTGGTCCTAGCTTAGCTTATTTAGCGAGAAAATGGCATTTTTATCTAAGAATCCGAAATTTTTTTCACAATTCGCGCAGAATTGTGACTGTTTAGAGGGGTGGGCGCGCGGTAGCGGACTGACAAGTGGTTAACAACGAAAAATTATTATCTATATAGTGAATAATTGATTTATAAATAAACGGCGATTTAAAAGTAATATCTTTTTAAAACTGCTGAACAAAATTCTTAAAATTTAACATTTATTGTTTAAGGTGACTTCCTCGAAACTTACAAGCTGTTTAACAAGTTAAATTTAGACAACAATTTACTAGATTTTATCAGTACAAAAGCTCAAGGGAGAACCATTAGGGAAAAAGTTCGTCAACGCAGGCTTAGACGTAATAGAGAATTAGACTTTGAAGATAACGCTGTGATAGACTATGAAAGCCTTTACCGTAAACCAAGAAGAAAGACTGTAGATGACTTTGGTATGGACGATTTAAGTGAATGGAATGATTTATTGCAAGCTTTGCAGAGGAGAGATGATACGTTTTACGTAGTGGGTGTTGGCAAAGGAGAACATTTATTGTTGCCTGCTGTGTCACACAATGTTACAAGGCCACCGAGGATGGCTTTAATTTTACCTGCCAGGACAAGCAATGGTGAGTGGATCTATTAACCAATTGATATATATTATACATACAACTTAACTATTCTAAACTATTTTTTTTACATTTCAGATTCTTTATTGGCAGACCATGTGACTTTGATGCAGATCGATTGCTCTGTCGTAAATACCACGCTAGTCAAATTAAAATCAGAAACACTGCCAGAAAGTTTAAGAAAGAAGGTTGACAATGAATCTAAATCTACGGTATACGAACCAACCAGAAAAACCGCCAGTAATGCTAGGAAAACCAACACGATTTCGTCCGATTCAATTCCATCAAATATGCTTCACAATACAAGCAACATTTCAGATCACCCAAGCAATTTTAAGGAGAGAATTTTAACGGAAAAGGAATTAGCAAAAGATGATTCCTTCACTCAGTATTTATTTTCAAAAGTAGAAGAAAAGCGTGAAAATAGTGATACAAAATATGTTAAGAATAAAGAGAAACATTCTGCAACAGAAGAATTGAATAAAAGACCAACATAGGTAATTAAATATTATTTTTGTAGATATATATTTATTTAAATAATTTTATTACAGAAAGGAATTCGAGTGGTCAATACGGATGCACAAAACTAAACAGTGCCATGTCTATTGAAAAGGAATAGACTGACATGGCAATTAAAATATTCTGAATAAGGTTTAAGCGATTCGTTGCTGATGGCACGCCTGGCGTCGCCATCACTTTCTTTTGCGAATGGCACTAGCCACTGAAGCCGCGTCAATTTTAAATCGATGATAACTCCTTTAAATTAAGATTTAGGGAAATCTACCCAGAATAAAACTATCTTCATTTTTCACGTAAATCAAGCTCGTAGCCTTCGTTTCTGGTAATTGTATGTAGCAACGAATCGGTTAATAATAGTTCGAAATTATAGGAAAAACTCACTTGTACGTTTTGGCTGTAAGTTTTGAGTATCAACATTAATGACCATAACTAAATTTATGCAGAACAATATTCGTAGAAACAGCTAGTTAAAATATTATTTAATTTAATAAAATAAATAATTTGTGAACTGCTTCATTTCGTATAAAATAATCGCAGTTGTTACCTAAAAATAACATTATTGTCATAGCGGGTGCAAGAGTATCGACCTCGGTGCACCAAAAAGTTTCCTGTAACAAACTCTTCATTCCAGTGTTCAATTATGATATAAGTAGTCATCAGTTCAGTAATGTCTTCTCTAGTAAAATTTTATTTCACCTCAATATTGTTTGGTAATTAATTGTATACACATATTGCCATACAATGAGTTTTTAAAGTGTAGTGTCAAATTTTGTTCAGGAATACGTAAATTCATTAATTTTCTATCTTAGCAACTAAATTTCTGATTCTTTTTAAATAAGTCACTATGTTTCTTTATGAAGATTCTTATTTCTTGAATAAAGATTTGCAACTTTCTATTCTAAATAACACCACAGGCCACAGATTACTCAAACACTTTTTTGGTGGTACGAAATCCCGAAGTGGATGTTTGGCTCTTACAGTAGAAAAAGAGAAAATAAAAAAACGCCTGAGAGCCCTGAGATTTTGCTCATACGAGTATAATTATAAATGTGAAGTTATAATAAGTTACTATATATGTAAGATAGGCGGATCTCACACTCCGACGCACAACGCTCCGGTGTGCAGGGCTGCTTTGTCAGTGTGTCATATAGGTTTTCTCATACAAACTTTGGTACTTAGAAGTAACGTATTCAAGCTTTTTTCCTAAAAGCCAAACTGATTTTCTTTTCCTCATGGCCAAACTGTCAGTTTGGCTAAGTGGAAAAAGCTATGATCAATATTTCTGAGCATTTTATCATATTTATTGATAGATAAGAGATAAGAGAGCTTGTAAGAATTAAAAAAGAAATAGTTAAATTGAAAATATTTCTTTATAGCAAATTTCTTGACATTTTGAATATTTCTCCTGCAGATGATTTTTCTTTGAAATTGAGAATAGCGAGATATTAAACATAAATATCAGCCTCATCTGTGGCTAATTCAATTTCTTTAGTATCAAATTTACAATATTTAAAATAACCAAACTTAAACTATTTTTAAGTATCTTCCTAAGTATAAAAATGATATTTTATTATTAACTTCTACTTATATGCTAAAATTTATTTTATAAAATGCCACATAAAATTATATTAAGTTAACGTTTTTATTGTTATATATGTTTATAAATATTTTATTAATGTTTTGGTCAATTATAGTGGAGAAATTCAACATTTTTGTAAAGGCTGATATGCAATCTTGTATAGGTTGAGTGTAGAAGCAACATTTGAAAAAGTCTCTCAAATGAGATTAAAAAACAGAAGAACTTTGAACACCTTCGTAAATTCATTGTCAAGCTGTGTTTGATTCGCGTGAGTATCATGTTTGTATCGACACAAGCGTGCGTCGAGAGTGCGTTTAAAAACGTGGTGTGCAAAGCCTCTAAGATCAAACGCGTCTGCTCATTTTCCATAAAAAAACAATACTGAAATTATATATGTTTTAGAAAATAAACCTAATTTAATAAATTTTACTGTGAAAGTACTGAAGAGAGAGAGATGATTGAACAGTATTTAATTGTAAAATGTAGACTAATACGTGCGTCAGTTATCCCAAAATGCAACGGACGAAATATTGTTTGCTTCTATTCTGAGCAAATAGTGTTATGCTTAAAATAACAAATAGGACAAAACAAAAATTGCACATGGAGTAGGGTGATTTTAATTTCCATGATATGACAGTAAATATGGCGAGACCTTGTGGTTTCTGCACATACTTTCTTAGTAGTAAACATGTCAATGCCATTCCTTCGAATTCGTACAATCCTAAAATGCGTTATTTAAGATATTTTCTTTCTGTCTCTAATTCAGTAACTTTCGTCAGTTTTTATATTTAGTCCTATAAATTTGTCTACTATGTGAAACGCCGGGAAGAGTAGTGTCCATAATCGCTACGCCAAACAGGCTCGCTACCGACCGTAGCTACCCGCTACGATCACTACGCCAACTACTATTACCATTTACTACAAGGGTACACTTTGTTAACTTGTACCTACAAGCTATTGAGATAATATAGTTTAACCCATGAAAGTTCGAGAGAGGGAGAACGATCGCTGTAGAGAACAGTGTCCAAGAAATATGGATTAAATAAGTGAGGCGCTGCGATCGCTGTCTCAATAAAAGCGGGCTTTTAAATTTGTACATTATTCAACTAACTCCATCTACTTGTTATCATAAACAGCTAACTTCGCAGATACTACTTACCGCGACGGCAGCGCGACTGGTGGCTGAAAAATGAACTATATATTCTACAAATTTTCGGGGACATGCGGGCTAATGCTTTAGCACGTAGCGATCGTTCTCCTTCTCTCGAACCTCCATGGTTAAATATATGGCAACCATAGACACATTATCTGTTTTATTTCTATTTGGTATCTCTTTCTCTCTCAAAAATTGTGTTGTAGTGATTAGTTGGCTACTTGTGAGTTGCAGTATAAATAAATGTAGTACTTAATAACTGATGTATTGGGGGTATAAATTATTCTATTACAACGGTCAGTGAGAAAAGATTTTCATGACAATACTTAATAGACTCGGCTTAACATCAACTAAAATTGAAACATGTAGTACTGTACCTCTCGTTCTTTCTAAGTAAAAGTTCATTTGTTATGCTAGAAAACATATATTTAGTATTAGCATACATCATTATGTTGAAAATGAAATGCGTTCTCTAAAAATTTGTTTGACAAATATATTTTATTTATTTGCAAAATTAGGCAGCCACTAATCAAGCTACCAGTTTTGGATCATTTAAGTTTAATATGGTAGTAATACTTCCAAGTATAATGTATTTGGATACTTCACGCTCTCAAAACTTAGCACATTTCTATTTGTTGTAAAAATATTTTCTTCCAATATGATTAATTATTAAAGGTTATATTATTGTTTGTACAAAATAAACCACTATCAGTTTTTTGTGATGTTAATAAATAATGCGATATTGCTGCAATGTTTTTATTAGAAACTTCACATTTTATATAGTAAAATACATTTATTATTGAACTAGAGCAGGGGTCTTTCGTGTGGCTCTTGAAATCGCAAATCGTGGAAAACCATTCACCGATGGAGAAATGATAAAAGAATGCTTGATTGCAGTAGCTGAAGAGGTGCAAGAAAATATACATCTCAAATGTGTGACAAAAATTGACATCTTGAGTGGTTTTCTCTAGCTTGGATGAGTCAACGGATGTGTCAGATACTACTCTGGTGTTGATTTTTATTCGTGGAGTAGATAAAAGTTATGAATTTTACGAAGAACTTGATATTGATAGTATTCACGGCACGACAACTGGGGCAGATATTTTTAAGGGAGTTGAAAATGCCATTAATAAAAAGAATCTTCGATGGAAAAACTTGAAATCTATCACCACTGATGGATGCAATAATATGTGTGGTAAAAATAAAGGAGTGGCCGCATTTGTGTCAAAGGCTGTAGAAAATGATGGTGGTTCAAAAACATTAGTCTTACATTGTATCAGGACGCAATGCAAGTTCTTCGCCTTATAGATTACTAGTGCTCGTTAAAAAAGGTCGAACTAATAAGCTTTTCTTCAAAATGGTGGTGTTCAATTGAATCAGTACTCTGGTGTCCCTCCGACAAGGGGCTGATCATTAATCACGTGAGGCTCGAAAGGGGGGGGGGGGGGGGGGAGGGGTCCATAAAAAATCACGAAATATCACTATCAATATCAGTAATATATCACGTGTATTTATTTTTTCGGCAAATGCGTACAAAACGAAAGCGACCAACTACTTCTGTATGAAGAAAAAGCTAAGGCACATGCTAATTCTTGTCATAAGCAACTGAATCCGAGCAATAATAGTCTAGAGACGCACAATGTTCATCCTTCCCGTATTCTCACATGACGATCGAACGCAGTGTTTTATGGAACCAAAAAAATTACACCTTAAGGTTTATGCGTAAATCGATTATTTATACCCTACAATATATAAATATAAAGGCAAGAGTTCAATTGCCAGATCACTATTTTCAGTAAAAAAATAAATATGAAGTAGTAAAGTTTATAAAATTTGCGCATGAAAAAATTAACAATTTAATTTCCTCATAAGACGGCTCCATCTCTGTCCATGAAATATTTGCCACTCAATAAGGAATTATTGAAAGCATAATTTCGCAATTTTATTTTATTTATAAATATCCTAATTTCTGAGAAATATATTTTTTAAATTTTGATTTTATTTTTTTCTCCAAAAATCGGCAAAAGGTGAACCTGGTTAAGTAAAGAAAGTTTCTATAAACCAAGTTGTATCACACATAAAAAATCAAGTCCCACTTTTGGGGTTTTTAGAAGTTATGATAGAATTTAGATAAAGGTCAATTTTCATGATCTAAGGTTGTCACAAAGATCAACTATGTGTTAAATGAAAATGTTTCATTTTTCGTTTGTCAATTAATACCGTCAATCAATTTAATTGGTTTCTCGGAACCGGGTCTAACGATTGTGATGAAATTTTGGATTAAGAAATTCAATCACTTTTAAAATCTATCTAGGTATCGCTGTCTCGATCACATCTTTAAAAAAATGTAGCATTCGATCAGAAAATAAAAGCAAAGTGCAAAGTCGTACAAAGGCATAAATAAGATAACAGGTATGTTCCTATTTTTGTAACAAAAAACGTAGAGGTAACAAGGCATGAACTTGTGTATAATTAGGTTCCCGAAACACATACACACAAAACAAACAATTAACAGTTAATACCTATATAAACGAAAATCGATGTGCATCATATTGACTTCCACCTTGACTGGGAATCACCATAAGCGTTCCTTTTTTGCTTATAAAGCTTGGAACCTAAAAAAATATGTTGAAGGTACTCTAGCAAGTTCCTAAAATCTACATTATTCTAAACTCGTTCAAAAATAATACACAAATTAATATTTTAAAAATTATCGTTTGAGGTCAAGTTCGATGACAACCCTTGCATAAAAATTTCAAAATGAATATTTTCTAACCGCCGTATTACATTACACATATTTCTTAAAAAATATATTCTTAATATTCACTTTAAAAAATATTTTAGTATTCATAGGTCAAAGGTCACGATAAGTTCATGATTTTTTCTCAAAACGTATTTGAGTCAGACTTTTGGGAATTGAAGTCATGCCTTTTTTAGGGTATAAATAATCTATTTATGTAAAAACCTAAAGGTGTAAATTTTTTGTGGTCCCATAAAACACCGTGGAACGGTAGATCGAGAGAGATTCTCTGCGTAGAGCGCGAAAATAATGACCCCGAGTGGCTTGATGAAACCGATGTAGCTCTTCAACAAAGCACTGTGCCAACAACTGAATTGCAAGATGCTGCACGAAAGTCTTGCCAATCCGTGGTCCGACGATACTGTACATTAAATGTATGTTCTTGTATTAGTACAAAAAAGTTTTTCGCATTTCTTTCATTATTTTTATGTCAGTCAAAAACAAATTGCAACCTTTCTGTCTACCTCTAAACGTTATTATTGCAGTCTTTAATTTTCTATAGTAAAATTAGATGATACTCTACCTGTAGTTTAGAAATATTGAAAAAAAAATTAAGATTTTTTGTAGGTACTTAAAATACACGTGATATAGGAGGGGTTAGTCTCAAACCTCACCATGTATCACCAAGGGGAAGGAGGGGTTAAAAAATGCCAAAAAAAAAACATCACGTGATTAATGGACGGCCCCCAATTCCGATTCTCTATGTAATTCTCCTTATTAATTAAAACTTAAGCTGATCCCCCTCAGTAAAAGAATACGGAAAAGATTCGGGAATCGGCTGATTTACTTTTAAATACTGAATGTTGCTTAAATTAAAATATCTTTATTCAAATGCACTTACATTAAGTCGTTTTGAATCGTCCGACATTTTCACATACCACCCATTCATGACGTCTTTTAACTGACTTTCTGTATGACACAAGCTGTAATCATTAGTGTTATGTTGAAACGATACATATTCCATACCTACATCGCGATTTATTAAATAGGTAGTCGTTGACCAAATGCAAATCAACTGTACTTTATGAAACTCTGTTAAATAGTGCTTGCTATTACTTTCCGAGAATGAGCATGCTGCTGTTTGAAGTCTAAAACTTCGAACGGCAAGTCTATATTTATTTCTTGTGTTAAAGCGATGTACGTCGCTATTTTCGACAAATGTATTGTAGTTTTTTTGTAGGTAAAATTTATTCTCTGGAATGTACTGCCCCGCCATAGTTGGAATATTAATTTCATTGAACAAGTCTAAGAGAATCTTTAGGCCAAAGGTTGTAGAATGCGCGGACAGCTCATTACTGAAACACTTAAATGCTTTCAATATTAGCAGCTGAGCCCCACAACAATAACCCATAGGACATTACACTATGAAAATAAAATAAACCTTGCCGTTTCAATATTAGTTGAAATCCTTTTTTTTTACAGCCTATACCACAGAACTGAGTTTACTTGACATGGCCTTAATACGAAGATCCCATAGTAGTCGTGAATTATTAGATTACATTATTAACATTATCCAAAAACAATGTATTTTGTCTTTGGTATGGGGCGGTGCTGCAAAACCCCATTTCCCTGGAGATTAAGAGAACACAAAGAGCAAATATCAAAGATATGTTATAGAAACCCAAAAAATAACTGATGTATAAACTATAGCAGAGGCTTGCTCAGCTTGAGAGAGTTATCTATCTATATATAATTCAATCCTGCGACACCACAAAACTGCGGTTCATTTGCTAAGGACACAAGCGTGGACGGTCGACGACGTCGTAGACCTCTGTCGACGGCAGTCGGTAACTATAGATGTAAGGTCGGTTTTAAACCAATCGGTTTAAAACCATTTTAAACCAAAAAACCGGTTTAAAACCGTAATAAACCATTATTTTTCGGTTTAAAACCGATAGTCTTGATGATTGTGTTTTTCATAATTATAACTATTTTATCTTTATTTTACCGAGGTTAAAACATTACGAAGTACCTACCTATAAACTGTGTTAAATTTGTTATACACAGATTTTGATAAATTTAGCAGGGATAGGGTTTTGATAACTCACGCGTTGCGGTTATTAGACTCGAGATGCGCTCACTTCCAGTGCACAAAAATGAATGATAATTTGACTCGGAGGAGGGAGTTGGTGAATCCTCTATGGATACTCCGGCCCGGCTTCGAAGTTATGTTAGACTCGCACTGACTAAACACCACCTGAGATTGGCTTCGCCTTCGTCTGAGGCGACTGCCCCTCCAGAGAGGGGCGGCGCAAGCGCTACACACCTCGGTCAAGATACGCATAGAAAAATCGACCGGGTCCCAGAAGGGGGATCAGTCGACAATTGAGAGGACTGGGGTAGATCTGAAGGGTCTGTCGTGACTTTATTTTTGGCGGATTCCTATGCCTCTAAGAGGTGGTTCAGGTCTGCCGATAACTGATTAGGTTGATCCGTCAAGACGGATCTAGGTTATCTGGACAGACGATTTGAGGAAGTGGAAGGTATATAGTCGGATGCGCTTCGGATAAGAGGATTTGAATGGCTCTCTGACGTTTTAAAAAAACGATCAGAGGCCTTCGTATAGAATTGATGTAGAGTAGGGAGTGCGGATATACCAGGGAGCATTTGAAGATAATTTGATCTTATTACATTTCTATTTATACTTTTCGGAAGCTTCTTAACTAGGGAATCACTTAGTGAGAAGATCTAACGGAGACCTAACATTGATATTTTTCGATTTATGGCCTATGGTATATATTTATATAGGTATATATTTCTTTTAAATATAGGTAAGGTCAACTCGGGGAAGACCGTCTGTCGCCTAAGACCGTACAACTAGAATTATGTCTAGTTCTAAATAGATAGGTAAATGTCACTATAATCAACGGAATTATATCACTATTTTCGCTCCAATTAACTGGCATAGATGGCGTTATATGAAGCATAGTCACAGAAATCGACATTTTAAATTTAGTCAGGTTAGAACTTAGCATTCGGTGGGCATCACGTTTACGAAAAATAGAATAAAAAGTGTTTTTATGACAGTGCTTTGCAGTTTCATGCAGGTAAGTTCATTATTTAATCATTTATTTACCTGGCATTGTTATTAGAAAGGCTTAAAACAAATTTTCTATGAAACTGTTTCTGTTGAAAAATTTTAAACTCGAAGTGTAATAATGGCGAGGTACATCTACTGTTTAGAGGCTAAGACCGTCGTATGCCGGTCTTAGCCGACTGCAGATACTGTAAACCTTTTTTAATAATGTAAAGAAATAATTGGTTTATATTGTGATAATACAATATAAACCAGTTATGTCTATATCTTACTTACTCATTTCTCAAATGAATGCAAATATTGTACTTACATTATAATCAGTAATGATATGAAGGTAACTTCCTTCAAGTTACCTTCATTTAAATTTTGTTATAAATAGTTTAATTTTAAAATGTTAATTTAATGTATTTAATTAAAAACTTTTTGCTTAGGAACTTATTCAACAATGGGGAAATATTATCGGAAATCCGAAAGAGCATCGTACCCTAAAGAAAAGTTAAACGAAGCTGTACGTAAGGTTGAAAATGGTTGTATGAGTGGTTAAAGATCTTCCCAAACTTATAAAATTCCACGTATGACCATCATGGATCACGTGAACAAAAGAAAAGTTAAATGTAAAACACTCGGTTAACAAACAGCTCTGTCTTCAGAAACTGAACGTTGACTTGCTGCTAGTCTCCAGACCATGGAGAAATATGGGTTTGGACTTAGTAGAAGTGAACTTTTGCAGATGATTGGAGATTATGTAGACCAAAATGAACTAAAAACAACACCCTTCAGAATGGCACACCTGGAAAAGACCGGATCTTGTCATTCAAAAAGCGGCATAACTTATCTGTAAAAAAACCACAGGCTGTAGAGTACGCACGAAAAAGAGCTATTATCCACATTGTAGACCCATTTATCGTCTACCCCTACTTCGATTTATTGGAAAAAAACAATATGCGATCTTAATTTAAAAGATAAACCTTCAGCAGTGTGGAATTTAGATGAGATGAGCTTCTCAAAAGACCCTGCTAAGACAAAAATAGTAGGTGCCAAAGGCCACGCAGCAACTAGAGTAATTTCATCACCAGGAAGAGACAATACATAAAATGATTTATTAATTAAAACAACAACTTTTATAATTTTTTAACTCTAACATTATTCTGTTTTATTATTATTTTGTTTTGTTTTTGGTTTAAAATCTAGGTTTTTGGCTGAGTAGATTAACGAGTCGTTAAAATTATTAGTTACTGATATTGATTGATGTTATTAATTTATAATACACTTGAATCGTGGTCGTTTAATTGTTGTTATTAGAGTTATTCTAACTAATAAGATTCTTGCATATTCTTATTTAGCATTTTGGATATAAGGTTTCAATAATTTAAAAAAAAACTTTTAATGACTTTTTGATCTCAATTATTCAAATGTTGCAATCTTCTTCGAATTAATATATTTTATTAGTGTTGTTTAGCACCTAATTGTTAATTTTGATGGTATTTACAAATTATAATAAAATCTTGCACCGATTTTTTTATGTTTTCTACCCCTGAAAGGCAAAGTATGCCGGACTTACCCGACAAACACTAATTTAGCTATATTGACTTGTACGCGTCTCGTATTAAAAATTGTTTTACACTCATCTAGCTGTTATGGAAATCCGCATACATATGCGATATTAATGATCGTGTAAACACTTTGTATGTAGGAATATTTGCTGTAAGACGGTCTTATCCGACGTGGCGGAGAAGATCGTCTAGTGCCCCGTTTTGCATAACTAATCCCTAGTTCATAAGGCAAAAGGTTTTGAGTAAATTTTCAACTTTAATTTTGTAGTCAATTAAATAATCAATCATGTAACTTAATGAAACATGACTCAAATGTAACAGAGATACCGAAATTTCGACAATTCATTAAATTTAAAATGAAATATGCCGGTCTTCGAAAACTCCGAAATAACTAGCTTTAATTAAGTACCTACTAGTGTTACGGATATAAGAGTTATCTTCACTAAAATTACAAATATAGGTATACAAATAAATAACACCCAGACACAGAACAAATACAATGTTCATCGCATGAGCACAGTAACTGTACCTACATAAAGAAACTAAAGTATGTAGGTTAACCTTTTTTTTTTGTTTTCGCAGAAAATGGCATTAGGCATTCCATCGTGTCGGGAGAACACGATGGATATGTGGGACTCTCCTCCATGCCCCTACCCAGCCGAGTGCCCGGTAAAGGCTTGGAGGCCTACCCACTAAAAACTGCGGCGTCCCAATACACAGTGGTGCGAGTCGCGGAGTCCGTGTAGGTTAACCTACATACTACTTCTTAAGTTGTCGTTTAGTAGGTACCTATGTAAGTATTGTAGTGTAGGTAGGTAATTTCTATTTTACTGTCTGTAAACTAATTAAAACGAAACATAATATGTCGTCAGGTGATCAAAAATTGCCCTTAATGAAGTGTAAAATACAGTTCTTTTATTTTTGTAGGCAGGCAAGTTTTAAACCACATCAACCTTTTGAAATGGTTGAAAACTGGTTTAAAACCGCAAAAACTCATAAAAACGAAACATTATATGACGTCAGGTGATCAAAAATTGCCCTTAATGAAGTGTAAAATACAGTTCTTTTATTTTTGTAGATAGGCGGGTTTTAAACCATTTAAACCTTTTGAAATGGTTGAAAACTGGTTTAAAACCGCAAAAATTGGTTTAAAACGTTTTAAACCGGTTGATTTACATCTATATCGGTAACGCCACTTGGCTTTGGCTACGAAGTGGTCGACCGAGTGTCATTCGGTTTGCAATTTTTTTGTATGAAGTTGACGTTCTTGGACCTAGATGTATTCTATGCATTCGTCTGTCCCCAGTCTTACTTTCAACTTTTTTGTTTTTCCCATTGAGGTAAGCAAAGTATACAAAGGCCATACAGCCTAGTCTTCCGTATATTCTTTTCATAATAAGATCATGATAATCGATAACAGGAGTTGATTAATGATAGATAATAAGTAATGATATTTACCTTCCCTTCCTTAGGTTTCAATAAAGGTTTTGGATTTTACTGAAACTTCGTTGACTTTTTGAGAGTATGAAAAGACAGTTTCCTCTATTTTGTTTCACTTGCCAACAGTTGTGCATATACAAACACTTAGTGGTTATGTAATAATAATAATCCACCATTAATACACACATATTATATTCCCCACAAAACCGAAAACATAATCTATGGCTATAATCATAACCTAGAAAAAATAAATAGTCAATTTGCAAGGAAACTTTACTGCAAAATAAATAGTTGCAAATAGTAAACAAATAACATTATAAATAAAAGGGACAACTCAAAAGAAGGTTGTTCTGTGATTTACCTAAAATAATCATGCATTTTTTGCATTTGACTAGGACAGTCCTTCGATCTAATATTATCAAAATACCTTGTGTAAATTATATTTCCCGGCATCCTGTAAAGTTTATGGAAACTGAAAACCGGTGGAGAATAAGAGACAACGTCCCTAAAAACTGGGAATTGATTTATAAAGCTCCTATGGAAAAGACTTTAAACTATTTATCATCATATTTGACATTCTCTACAGCAACTATAGGGCTTGCTGGATTGTATTATGCTGCATTTGAATTTGATAGATCAACAATGAATGACCCTGTTATTGTCGGAGAAAACGTAGTTATTGCTAACAATTCTATTGAATGTTTAGTGTATTTAGGAGCTTTTGTTCTATTTCATGCAGCTGTAAAAGTCTTACTGTCAAAATATGTACTTCGTTTATATCAGAATGGTGACAATTATACGGCAGTCTTTGGAGGTCACATGCATAATCAAATAAAGAAACATGAATTCCATTTGAATGATTTCAAAAAGTTAAAGCCTACTATGGTGGTATCATGGGGTGATGCAAGATTTTCCTTAGGAAATAATAAACATGCAATAATATTAGAAAACTATTTCAAGACTCCTGAGCACTTCAATTATTTATTATTTAAAAGGACTAAACCTAATGATAGTGATGATTATTAACTTAGTTTGGTTAAGTAAATAAATCGTAGTCATTTTTACTTGATGTTTTTATTAATTAATGATTACTGGCACACCTCTGCTTTTTTGTTGTTGTTGCAGTAATAAAATTGGTTAAGTTAAAAAACATTGCAAGTTACCTTCCTGTCTTTCATGGGTCAGTGGGTCGTAGCATTCACCACTATGACCCACGGCGGGTGGCCCCTCCACAATGGGGAATTGAAATCAGATGAATCAATTAGGAATTCATAGAAGATAAACATAAAATAAATGTAAATTTCTATTTATTTATACAACAATTATTTTGGTCTATAACTAAATCATACTAAAATCCACCACCAAAAGAATTATTCCATTTATATCTTGAATCTCTCTTAATAGTTGTAGAATCCATTTTTTTTTCATTGCTATGAAAAGCTTCTAAGGCTTCCACTTGCTTTGGATGTGGTTCCAAACTCTTCTTCACAATACATTGTCCATTTTCTTTTAATATTGTGTAATTTATATCTTCCTTAGTAGGTTCTCCATATGGAAAGGTGATAGGAGTTATTCTTATAAGGTGCTTAACTTTCCACAATCTCATATTATTCTCTGGTATGTTTTTCACAACAGCAACTCTACCCTAAAGGTTGATCAAAATGCAAATAGTTAAAAGATATGAAAAATTGTAAACAAAACTAAAACAAGTATTACTATTGAATTATCTTACATCTTCATGGATTTTTAAATCCTTTAATATTTGCTTTTGCCAGTAAGGAAAGTACTTAGCGGATTTTATCCTTTCCACTCTGAATAGCTTGGAAGGTGTATAGTCTGGTTCCTTGTGGTCTGGACATCTGCAATGCACTGATTAGTTTAATATTGCAATCAAATGATAAGCAAAAGGCATAAAGTCTTTCTAATAATGTATTTTTAGGAGAGATCTAACTCAAACACTGCTTGTGGTGTTTCAGGTATAGGTAACTAGTATGACGGCCACATATCTATCTTTATAAATTAAAATTCCCTGTCGGTATTCAACCGCAATGAAGTCCCAAAACTACTCAACAGATTTAGATGATTTTGCTGGATTTGCTGCCACTTAGGACATAGGATAGCTTTCATTTTAATTCATAATAAAAAAAAACAGCAATGTGTGGCTGGCTAGTTACATATATATAAAAGTCATAAACAATTTATACAATAATAAATATGTGTATAAAAAAAAAACTTATATGAATAATTTGTCTATTATCCATTTAGGACCAAACAGAATTGAGAAAAACATTGTTGCAATTTATGAAAATAATTGTGCTGGTGTGTTATCAAATTAAGTAATGAATTCCATTGCAATTTCTTTAAATTTACTTTTTGATAATCTTTGACCAATTATGCAAATGCTTTATTGAATATATATCCAAACATATTAGAATAATATAATTCCACTAAAGAACATAGGAGATAAATACAAAAAAACATGAGATTTGATAAAGGTTGCCTTTATTTCTTCAGAAGAATTTATTTTTTTATTTGCTTTTAGTACTGTTGATAACAAATGACCAAAAGATTAGTCAAAATAAAGTGATGTCAATTTACAAAATCAACAGGCTTAAAAATGGCAATTTTGTAAATTATAATTTTCATTAATTTTTCAACTGATAAGTGGTCATTACCCTATACTCATTGGTCAATACCCATTAGCATATATTGGAACTGCTATTTTATCACATAAGCCTTGATATTGTTGAACATTATTACAGCAACAATGAATATTAGCTAAAATAGAATGTTCTAATGTCTTTTCTGTATCCATAAAATTGTGGGTGTTTTCTCAAAATAAAATACTTTATGAAGTTAATTTTCAATAACGTTTAAGGGTTTATAAGTAGTATAAAATAAGAAATACAGCGAAAGTTCATTGAAGGGACACAAATATAACCTTACTTTTAACTTTAAATATTATTATAGCTAACAAATATACCAATAAATTAGATTACACTTTAGACCAACTACATTAAATAAACTATGCTAATAATTATACCTTGGGTAATATACAATTCCACCAGGATATTTAATTCCACCAGGAGCTTTGTATCCTTTTTGTCGTATGAAAGTAATTAAAGGATTACTGATTTTTAGAAATGTTCTGTTCATTTTGTGGTTATTGTGTTACTAATGCCAAAGTTTTCTGTTTAACCTAAAGAAACATATCAACGTAGTATTATAATAGAATATTAAAAATAAGTTCCGTACTTCTGTCTGTCTGCTCTGAACTACTACAGAATGTGTCAATGATTTTTTTTCTTTATTTGTGGCTTGTACATTTAGCTGTGTCAAGTTCTTAATTTAATGATGATGAATGAACAGTTATACTTATAGATTTTTTTCCTAGCTTTCAGTAAATGTGTGGGGTTTTACTGAAACCTCCCCGTAGGCTTTTTGAGAGAGCAGGAAAAGACAACTTCTGCTGCTTTGTTACACTTGTATATTCACAAACACTTAGTGGTTAATAATCCATCATTATTACGAACTAATATCCACATCAACACACATTTGATCAAGAGAAATAGAACCACCAACGTGACGCTACCCGCTCCTGCCATAAAGTCCATGTAATAGATTATTGTATATGTCCAAGGTTCTTCTTTTCTTTTTTTTTGCGCCCCTGGCAACTTGGGCACTTTCGCCGGACGCGGGGGAGGGAGATGGTGTATCCTGCATGGATACTCCGGCTCGGCTTCGAATTTATATCAGACTCGTGCTGACTAAACATCATCTAGAAAGTGCCATAGCCTAGGAAGGTTGTATAGACTTCATTTAAGCGACCATTTCGGGGGAACCGCGGCGGCGCAGTTCCAAGGTACCTTCCTTATACCATATACCGAAATACAAAAGTACTCTTACACTCTATAGTAGAGGTGTTATTAACGGTTACTTCAAAATCACATCTTATATTTATATAATAATATCTAGGCTTTTATAAGAGATAAAATTTAATATAGCTTTAAGCTCAACGACAAATTAGTATGCGAAATAACTCCATTTTATACTAGGCGATGCAGTCGCTAAGCATAAAGCTACGCTAGCACCATATATTGGAGCGGAACGTAATACCTAAAAAAGAAAAAAAAATTTTTTTTGCGAATTTCAAAATTCGGGCTCCGTCACCATCTGGCCCTAAACCTGTTGATATGATTCACCATAAAAAATATTAAAATCGGTTAAGAACTCTTGAAGTTATGGCGTAACAGACATTGCGCCATTGAAGTTGATCCATGGGAGCTTCGCTTTGCTCCGCTCTAATCAGTCTATTGAGAATTATTTACTTTATTGCTTTATATTCCTGTTTCTTTTCTTATTATGTTTACATATGATATGTCATATTTGCATGCTATTATTAATGGCTGAATAGCTCATCTCGTCTCGTCTAGTCAACTCGTCGTGTCGTTGCGACTTCGTAGATAACAAAACACTAAGCATCAAGTAACCTATATATCAGCATTTCAACACTTTCACGCAACGACTGACCTCAACGTTACGTTTTTTTTACATTTATAACGTAAAATAAGAAAAAGATTTCTCTCATAGGTAACGATCGTTTAACTGTAATTATTCTAGTACTATAGTAATGTTCAATTAAACAAAAGAATTCAGCGATGGAAGATATTCTGTATATAATTCACGTATGTTGTCAATTAATTTAGGCAGATTAACATTTTTACAGCAACAAAGGAATAATAGCTATAATGGAATGTTCTAATGTACTTTCTATACAACCCCATATATATTTATAACAAGAAATATAAATCAAATTAAAGTATAATTTTGATGGGTTGATTTTTTTTGGTAGGTATAAAAATATTATATTAGAAACCAGACTTATGCGAGTAATAATGTAACAAATCTGTGCTAAAGTAATACATGTATTTAAGTTAATCGTATTAAACTTTATTAAATAAATTTAAAAAAAAACGCAACTAAACGCAAATAAACTTTACATTTACATTAATACAAAAATGCCTTTTATCCAATCCGTAGTTCAGAAAACACAGCCGAGGTCAGTTAATTTAATGCGGAAACAATAAGAAAGCACTCGTAACAACTACTCTAAAAGCAAGCACGTGGGCGAGCGGCCGACCGGAGTGACTTAAAATTTAAGGAAAATCAATAACAAACAGTGTAGCGTTATAGCGCCACAAAACTAGTTCCAATACCCACTGTTTTATGCAGGTGTAATTCCCGGTGACAAACTAGATAAGAAAAAACAATACCTGCAAGTGTTGCAGTCAATAATCATGGAAATCAATAGCAAAAAGACTTTTTTGACGTGACAACGTCTTAAATTAGGTTGCGGCTGGGAGTCACTTATGAAAAAGTGTAACGCTCGGTAACGTTACGATGAGTCACCGAACGAGAGAGAGGCCCGCCGAATGCCTTGCGTCTCTCTCCCACTCAATTTACTCTTAATCCTATAACAAAGGGTAATCGTAGTGTCTGCTTTTAAACGCACAACACAATGTAGGCATTGCTTTTAAGTATAGTTTTTTAACAAAATACAGATGGCGCTATTTGTCTTAAAATTTTAAACTGTTGGGTTTTCTTACACACCAAAGTATCGGACTTGCAACGATGATGCAATAGTAAATGATTGAAATCCAACGACATATTTTTGATAAAATTGATCAATATTGAAAATTAAATATATTTACTAAAAAATTATATTACGAAAAGTATATTTACTTTTCTTTTTGACGTGACAACGTCGTATAAATTGGTTTGCCGGGTGACACTTCAAGAAACTGCGTTACGCTCCGCTCACGTTATGCGCTTACAATGAGAGCGAGTGAGAGGCACGCGTCCCTTCCACTCGGGCATGGTTAGCCCGCCTAAGAGCGAGAGAGACAGACATAAAAAGTGGAAGGGACGCGTGCCTATAAATTAATGTTTTAAATATAATTCTTTGTATAAATAAATGTTTTAAATTGTTACTATTGTTTCATCCTTCTTCCTACTATACGAATGAAATTTCACATTAAAATTATTTTACCACTCAAAGTCGTTGTCACGTAAAACTTTCGCCCGTATACCGACTTTACAGGCAACCAACCAGTTTTTTTATAATAGTTTTCTATTGTACCTATTATTTTATGTGGTATGCAGAGGCCCAGAGACGAACTAATTATTAAAACAATAGGCCAGCGACATGCGCGGTGAATTTATGGTAATAAATAATGTACTATTGTTATTTATAACAGTTAATTGTGTGTGTCAACCTCGTTTGTGTGTCGTCCTTGAGTTGCCACCAAACTGTCCGCGAGATAACGATGTATTATCTATCATCATATAATGAAGAAAAAATAAGTAAAGACTAGGCTGTATGGGCTTTGTACCCTTTGCTTGCCCTTATGGTAAAACTTAACAAAAAGAAAACTGTCAGGGCCGCTGCACTGCATAATTTGAAGTTTGTTTTGGTACTTTCGATTCACAGAATTAACGGATTTATTTGTTTGCTTCTTTTTGAATAAGTTGGTTCTTGTATATTTGTTTGCTTATATAGGTTTTTTCAGATTCTTAAGTGAGCAAGTATAAGCGCTGCTGTAAACGGAATAATACATATATGTAAACGCTTTATAAACGTTTTTAATGTTATTAGACAGGTAAAAGACGAATTGATGTTTATTATATTATCAATATAAAATATTAACGGCTTCATGAAGAAAGTGCGATTTGAGTCTCCCATTCAAGTTTTCAACAAACAAATGGATGATTTAGAATGCCATTCACCGAGACCTTTTATCGAAAAACACGTCGTAAATAAGCAACCAGATTTTGGTAATGGTTATCCTAAATTGCTGCCATACAGCCCTGATCCAATACTAAGATATGAACACAGTAATCAATCACCTTATCCAGTGGTGAGAAAAACTTTGATAGGAGAATCTGATTCAGGTTATTTGCCATCCAATGATCTAGATTTGAGTATGCTGGATGGTTCTTCCCATGAGCCGAGAAAATCAATTTTTCACACAAAGGATTTTTTTACATGCAAGGAAAATGGTCAAGTATTTTGTGGGAGGAATCCTAAATTAATACCAAGGAATTCACAAGCTAAAGTATTGACATCTGTTGAAAATACAAAACCACTTAATGAATTTGATAACAAGTTTAGAAACAATAGCTTCTTTATAAGTCCAGATAATTTAAAACAATTGAATGCACAAAATGAATATCCTTTACAAAATCAACTACATAGGTTAAGTATAAATAAAGAAAATGTTTCTCTAGCAAAACAAGCAGAGATGACAAGATTGACTCTGGAAAACATTCATAACATTGATGATGTCCAATTATTGCAAACTCAACCTGTTATTCCTGTTGAATGTCAATGCCACCATTGCATCAAATTAACTCAGACTGCTCCACCAATGACTAATAATTTTAAAGGCCAGTCACAAAGTGCAAACCATTTATGTAATGTAAAGCATCAACAATGTGAATATTTAATACCTCATCATGGTAAGTGTAATAGATGTGTTGAATTTGACCCTTTGCCTGTGATTTACAAATGTGAAAACAAACATTGCTCTGCTGCACCTGTTGACAAAAGGACTTGGATGGTAAACAAATATGAGCAATGTAATAAGACTGATGCTTTGGAGGTAGAAAGACAAAACAATATTAAAGAGAAAAGAGAGCCAACAGTAGCAGACCTCTTTAAAATTATTAAACTTCAAAATGAACAACTTCAGCTTTTACAGGAGAAGGTTGATAAGTTTATATCTAAAAGTAATAGCAATAATGTTAACGGACCTATGCAGAAGTTTGTGACTGAGCATGTAGCTCTTGAAAGTGTTGGCAATGAACAACATAAAATATCAATTGGTGTTATGACTAGCTTTGAAATGGTAAGAACTTCAACTGTGATCAATAAGGAGATTGTCACACAAACCAATGAAAGTGGACATATTCAATGTAATAGATCACAAATTAGCATTAAAGAAGTTGTATCTAAGAGCCAAGGTAATTCAAATTTTTTGGATGGCATAACACCTGTAGGACAAGCAGAATCTGTACGGGATATTGACAATATTGGAAACGATGAACAAAAAACAAATGCTGATGGTTTAATATCTCATATTGAAAATATTAATGATGACAAAACATTTAATGAGCTCAGTCTTTATAATGTTCAAGTAGACAATGCCATTACTCCTCTCATATCACCAGAACAGAGCTTATATTTGGATGTAAGAGATTACAGCGAGTAAGTTGTATGCTATAGCTTTATTGAACATTTCTTTTTTGGTGTTGAAAATAAAATAATTATTTTTATTTCAGTTCTGACTCTGACAGTGATGGCCAATCAAATGTAGGATGGACATATTACAATAAAGTGATGGTATGATTCATAATTATAATATTATTTCTTATATACACAGCTAGACTAACGCATAGCCCAAAGTAAGCACTCCGTACCACTTGTGTTAAGTATACTAGGGTAATCAGTACATGCACATACATATACAGTAGAACCTCGACAAGTTAAAGTCCAAGGGAAACACAAAATATTTTAAGTTATAGAGGTTTTAAGTTATCAAGGGTCTGGTGTCTCTGGCTCTGATGGGAAGGGAAATTATTATTCTTTGAAGTTATAGAGGTTTTTAAGTTACCGAGGTTTGCGTTATCGAGGTTCTACTGTAATATAATAAATAAATGTGAAATATTTATAGAAATATATATAATAGTATTGTCTTACGCTCAGCTGCTACTTGATCTCAGGATCACTTGGCTTCGCAGATAGGGTAACTCCTTGGCCAAGCTGTACGGTTGTCCAGCTTTCAGTAGAGAGAGACATATTTTTGTTAGTAAGAATTGTAGATTATAAAGTAGTTTGTTTTAGACACATGTAAATGGAATGCTACAAGATTCAGATATGCCATCATCAGCAAGTGCTATGTACAAGAATACACGAGAGCAGTGTGTTCAGATGCAAATTGACAAGACTAATGTTAGTGTAACTAAAAGGTATTGTAAAGCATCTTTAGTTTCTACTATTTAGTTTGGTTTACTATATTGTTTGTGTATTAATTTTTTAAACTATAATTTTTAGTATAGAAAATTGTGAATTTAAATTCCACCTTAGCCAAATATATTTTAATACAATTTTATTATTTACTTTGTAATATTTATTTATTTAACATATTTCAATATTTACATACAATTCATGTAAAATTATTATTCCAAGCATAAAGAAATTAGCAATAGTACATAATATCGAACATTTTCTGTATGTTGTTGTTTTTTACTATTTAAATGAATACCTAGTAAACATAGGTATTACTTAAACTCTTCAGTAGTTTATAAAGGTATTGATTGAAGATTTTTAGCTGGATTTGACATGATATTATTTGTAAAAGTAAGTTGAAATAACAGGATTGATCAACATATAAAACCACTCATGATAAATATCTAAGCTGTCTGGCAACATAAAATAGTAAGGAGTGAAATATAAATCTATTTTATTAAAAGAAATCTTTTTAATATGTTATAGAGTAAAATTTGGTGATGATCCGCTGGGTATTCGACAGCAACATATTTATACCCTTTCTACCGATACCAGCTTGAAAATGAACCAACTAGCCGCTAAGTATTTAAAAAGTGTGACCCCGACGCCCTCATACCAAGTGCCAATAAGTAAACCAGCTGTACCAATTGACATGTCTTTTGCTACAAGAAATTACATGGAGAGACATAAAATTTTACAAGGTAAGAAAATTATTAAGGCTTATATTGTGTTATGCAAGGTGTTGCAAAAATTAAACTCCTCTGTAAGAATTCAAATAGATACTTATTTAATAAAGAAGTAAATCAAATATCCGAAAATATTAACTAAAAACTACACTAACTAGGTGTTTAATGCTGTGTAGGCTGGCGAACGTATTCCTTATAATCCCCGGCAAACTTAAAGAAACTGGTTTTGAAATCCTGTGACATGCGCTTGCGCATTCAGGTACATTATCCAATTTTTGTGTCAGTTTATTGTTTTGGCTTAAGTTATATGTTGTGTATTATACCGTGCTAGGATCAAATCACACGCAGCTTTGTCAGGAAGAGCGGCTAGGCTCTGCGGGAGTCGATTCAGAGGGACGACGGGTAGCGTAGCTACGTTGTTTAGTCTTACGTGGCGCGGTAGCACAGTAATATATATTTTCTAAAAATGTTTTTTGCTTAGAATTGAAAGCAAAAAATCGCTATAGGTTCAATCGCAAGGGCTTGTGAGGGCTGGAGCTACTAAACGTGCAAAAAGACGACCTTGTCTCTCATGACTGTGGACATGAGCTCTCTTCTGCAGTTGACCTTCTCAAGTGCTGATGTGAAACTACATAGTTCAAAGTATTCTCAACATTTAACGTAGAATTGTAAAATCAAGACGTTGTAAAATCAACAATTTTGAAATTTGTATTTCGAACGCTTGCAACCGGTTACGTGTTGCTTTTAGTAAGACCCACATTTATGAAATGGAGAACTTTTCGACTTAAGATCAATCTCGAAAAGACCAAAATAATGGTTGTGGATCATCTCAATAGCTACTTCCCCGAAGATCCCCAATTAGATCTCACCCGTAGAAGATGTGTCTCGTCCGTATACTCTTGTTCCTAATTTTTCTGTACACTGCTGATACGTGGACCTTTCGTGAAATAGAACGGAAGAAAATAGACGACACTAGTAGAACAAATGGTAAAAATTACTAATGCCACTATTGATTGTCCTGCTTTATTAGAGCAAATAAAAACATCTGGGTTCCTCGTAAACTACCGGCAAGGCATACTCACTCAACCTCTAGCGATACGTATCAACACTAATTATCATCGCAATTCTTGTTTTATGCGAGCTAGTAATTCTTACAACGACATGTCAAAAAGCAGTGGCGAGTTGCAATTATTTAGTACCAAGCCTTAAAATGTGGTGAAACTTTTTGCTTCAGTTTTTCGGCACATATTCTTAAATGAAAAATAAATAATATCAGACTATTATTTAATTTTTATTTTATTACATTGTTATTGTTATATTAATCGTTAATGTTACCCAAATCTTTATCTTACGTTTCTATATGCGAATATCTGTTAATAGCTTAGTCTACACATAGTTTTGATTATATTTGTTTTATAAGATACGCTGTTTGTAGTCTGACTAAAATAAAATAAAGATCATACCAGTGGCGTAGCGTGCCTTGGAGGGGCCAAATGAAGAGTAAAGTTTTCTCACAAAAGAAACAAAAATGCTTGCATTAAATTAAAATAAATATTTATTGATTATAGGTTATCGCTTCCTCCTAGAAATTGAGCTAGCCAAACAATTCAAATTAAATGTACACTTTTCTTGCCTTTCTTTCGGCAAATTGTTTTATTAAATCGTCTGTAGCTGAAGACGATTTCAGTTTTTCTAAAATTCCTGCCTCTTTAGACTATAGTGACAAGTCTGAGATTTTTTTTATTTTTCTTTTCATAGCTCCACTGGAATATTCTATTTTCCTTTCACTCATTCTTTTCACAAATTTAACTAATTAAGCAATTAATAATCAGAAGGACAAGATTGTATTGTATAACAATGAAATCGTGGTTTGACTTAAACGGGGAAATCCCGCAATAACCGATGTAGTAGGATGTTGCCAACTTTTGGGGCCCAAAAGTTTGCAGTGAGCGTGCGCCCAAATTTTGGGCCAAGATTTCACAAACTTGTTAAAATAACATGCAAAAAGTTAGTTCAATGTAAAATGACCATAAACAAACTATACTTGATTTGTAGACACATTTAACACGTTTCATAATGTGTGAAAATTCTATAGTTTGTGTACGGCATTCAACATTGAAGATGCTTAGCGTGTTAAAAGTATTTACAAGAATAACACACTTGGATTTGCTGTGCTTAACCCGGGAAAAGAGAGATTGCTTTTTAGACTTTTGTCATTTCTGAAGTAAATACTCTAGGCACATATGACAGTTTTTTTAGTATGTGTTTTCCCGGGAAACACGAGATTAAGTGACAGTGGGAATAAAATTTCACTAATTTTTGTTTACACCTGTTACACCTCTGTAGCCAGGGGCCCCGTATCATTGATACGGCTGATATGGCGGTAGCTACGCCCCTGGATTGGATCACCCCCATTTTGTGTTATAAAACATCTTCATATAGTGTCTGTCTATATTTTAAAGTCGAATAAGTAATCTCAATGCAAACAAGTATAGACGGATATACGAAGTTACCATACACTAGCGGTACAAAAAACTTCCACGCAAAATCTCCAAAATAGAGACACATTTCTTAGTTTTAGAGCGCTATCAATTTAGATGTTAGCATTGCGATTCTCGAACTATGCACGGACAGTAAGTTATTTAATAGAATTGATGCATCGAAAACATAGTGGGCAGTATGAGACCCGCACTATTTATGTTCTCTGTATCAGTGCGACAATGAGACGTCTCAATAGTAAGCAAGCTTTGGATGGTCTACGTACACATGTGTATATGATACGCATTATCAAAAGCGACCTTTACTTCTGTGATTCGTGGCGTTCCATCTATAATTTTTATTTAATTTTAGCGATATTATCAGCAATAAACTTTAAATAAAAACCCAAATCACATTTATTTTTATATCAGATGAACACCATTCGGTAACAGTAATTATTAAGTTGGCACATATTTTACAATTATTATATATGGAACCAGTCATGTTTTAACATCGACTTCACAAGTTGTATCTTAAAAACATCACTACTATAAATCTGTTATGACATAATGCTTGTTATAACAAAAAGTTTTATATGAGTTTATATCTTGTTATGACACTTTTTATATGCGCGTTTTCTCGGCCTGCATGCACGGGAGGAGGGTGCGGAGTACGAACGTATCAACGTACAGTAAAGTCGCATCTCTGTATTAAAACGTACTATACGACGACGGCTGCGTACGACCGCAGCCGCAAACGAGTGAAGGATATTCATTGCCTAGCTTTCGCACAAATCTGTCAATTAGTAATTTGCAACGAAATTGTATTATATTCAATTTCGTTCGAAAATTACTACTTTTAATTCTTTTCACATATTATATTTACTGTACTGGCAACATCATTTTTTAACTTTTTATAACAAGATTAGTAATTAGACTATATTTATTCAAGACGCTTATACAAAAAAGTTAAGTTATATTTAGCAACAGCGATATGCCAAGAATTAAATAATATAACTGCTAAACATTAAGACTCTGCCGCTGACTTTACTTCGTAGTTCATTCCCTACAGTGCCTTTTACAAATAAATAAATAAAATATTTGCTTGAATTAACGGTATTATGTAGTGATTAGATCGTCATACGTTAATCGCACCTCAAACAAGTACAAACAAGTTTAAATAATACCTGTAACAAAATTAAATCCACGGATTCTTGCAATCATTACAATGTTTTTGTTTTGTTTTAGGTGGGAACACGTTTCCTCTGCAACAACTCCCAGCAGTTGAGATGCCAAGGTTTTTAGACATTACAGCATTGAAACAACAGCCAAAGTTTTTATAGGACATCCCCTACATACATGTATTTTTTATTATTTATATTGTAAATTTTGTAGATTAATTTTGTAAATAAAAGACGTACAATTGAACAGACATTTATTTAAACCTCAGAGAAAATAACAGAGTATAATATTCTACTTTGTATATTTCTGTTTGATAATGTTATCTTTAAATACATTTTTTCATCAATTATAATTAAACCTATACATTTTATCTCTTTAACATCCATATATTTTGTATTAATTTTATTTGTTTCACATTATCACATATTTTATGGAAATGGTTAATGTTGCATGTTTCATGGTAGGCCTATTAATGATACCATCCAGAATTTCATTAAAATGTATATTTAGTACTTAGATTTGTAAATATCTATGTATAATTTATAGAGCATATTTTATCTTCGGAGGTATTTTTCTTCACTTTTGATTGTACTTCCTACTTTTCATTGCCATCATATAACTGTCATTACTCTTTAATTTTAAACAAAGCAATCCGAAGTGTTCAGTTATTAATCTATTATAAATTAACATTTAAGTATTTCATATTATTTTTAAAACACCAATAAGATAATGTACATACAATAATATTAACAGATACATTAGGGATCTGAACACTTGTGACCGCTGTGTTTTATTTGTATACTATAGTTATAATACGTATGTATCTAACATCATTATCAAGTATGTCTATAGACTAACCTACATAATCTTAAACCTATCAGTTTGGTTCTTTTCATCTTTGGTAAATTTACACATTCCATTGTAAAACACTCAAACTACCAACCTACTAATCTACGACAAATATTTCTTCATTAGGTAGTATTAGAAATAAAAACCTGCACTCACGATCACAAACTTTATTTAATAATAACTAAACAAAAGAACCGGCATTGTCAGCGTATTGGCGGCATCTTTCTTAATCCTCTTTTTTAGTGACAGTTCTAGTGCGGTGCCGCCGCGATGTTAGTGATGTTCTATGTCGCTGTTTTCCGTCTAACAGTAGGTACTTAATATCTCTGAGTATGTAGTAGAGTAACAATCAATAATTAAATATCATTGAATTTTAATACTAATGATGCTTTTTATGTACATTGAAGATAAGACTGTATTAACACTTAAATAAGATTTCAATTCTCTTGCATCGCAAAATATTACAGTTTTATAATATTAAAATCTAGAAAGGTAACCAAATATTTGGATGGCACTTCTTTTCTGTCGTCGAGTAGACTTTCAAGACGTATAAGATACAATTTCTATATAAAGTACTATTATACATCACTTTCTGTCTTACATGACGCAATTTTGCTTTGACTAGACTAGATAGGTTATGGCTATTTTATATCTTACATATAAATCGGACATCAATAATGTGGTCTACAGAGTTATTTCTGTAGAAGATTCTATTTGATGTGTTTAAGTAATATTATTCAGAATTAATTAAATATTTTTAACAAATAATAATCTACATTTGATTCACCACAATATTAAGTTAAAACTTTAAAATATAATTTATTAATGATTTGAGCATACAATTTTGTGCACTGCAATCCAATCAATTATTTATTTCAAACGTCTATTTGATTACTATAGTTAAATTACTCACGAAATAAATAATATGAATGTACAGTTAGTTAACATTTTATTGGTTATTATGATTTCTAAGAAAATATTCGCTAAGTATCTAGTAAAATTCATTCAAAGAAATTCAAATGACTACGTTATGAATAACTTGATAAATTACATCATACATTTTTTTTCTTCTATACATCACCCACGTATCAAAAACTTTCAACCATACTGTTTCAACATCTACTATCTACATGAACTTCCTACTGGAAACGTTAACCGAAATCGAACCTTTGTTTTGGTATACTCCAAATGTTCATTAATATCGAATATCATAGCAAATTGTATAATATCAATTACTTAAAATTGTGCACCTGGTTCCATATTCGATACTTATTTATGGTAATGGGCAGCCTTACAGAGTTTCGTCTTCACCTCCGCCCCTCGATTTGCTATCCAGTCTCAGTTCTGCAAGTCGCTGTCTGAAACTGTTTGGTCTGAAATTTAAAATTCGAAAAGTAAATAATAAAATGATGCTTTTTATTGAAAAATAAAATAAGAAAGTCGATAATGAAATTCGGCTACCTGTCAGAAAAATATGAAGTGACAACGTGGTCAGCTGAGACTGACTGCCGCTGATATGCGCCAGCGCTGAGGTTACTCTGCGGGATCTTGTAAATCCGCACGCAGCGACCACTATTTTCTGGCAACACTGTGATAGGAAGAAAGAGCACCAGGTTAGCCTATATACTATTATTAGTAGGGTTTGAAGGAGTACGAAAATAATATCCTCTGAGTAGGTGCGACTTTGAACTGAGTAATCCCTACTAATATTATAAATGTGAATGTAAGTTTGTTTGTTATGCTTTCACGCAAAAACTACTAAACCGATCATCATGAAACTTCGTACATATATTCTTAGAGGTATTGGAAGTAATATAGGATACTTTTTATTGAAAAAAATGCGGGCGAAGCCGCGGGTAAAAGCTTAGTATTATATAAAACAGAAAAAGGTCATTATAGGTGAATCTGGTTTAGTTAAGCACTCAGTATGGTTTTTTCATTCAGAATGTAGCCTTTATTTTGGTTAGAATTATTTTTAAGAAATTATTGCTTCTTTATACGAGGTCTGCCATTGAATAACTTTAAAAATTACAGTTTGTGAACTGGTTTTAATAAACTGGGTAGGCATTACTTACAAATTTTCGAGAGGAGGTAGTTGTAAGGCCCCATAAGATTCAAAAATAATCCATGTCTACTGTGATGAGATTCAACCTTTTGTCATTGTAGAAGAACTGAATGACGAACGAAAAACGATTACCTAAGGGTGAGCAAGGTGGTGATATGGGTGCCATGCGTTGAAGTGGCGGCCGTATATTCTCCTGCTCCGACGATATGGAGCTGCTCCGACTAGACTCCGAGTTATTCTCAGAGGTGCGGTTATTTTGGACGCAGCTTTCAGCCCTGTTAAGATAGATTATCAACCTCAAGATACAATATATGGTATACTATATATTAGACAGTAGCTTCTCTTCGTCATATGTTTACAATTTTGATTTTAATGGCGAATTCTTTGGGTAGAAACTCCAGATCTTTAATCTGTACGGTGGGCATAGATGTTTACCTCCCGGCAGAGGTAATTTGTGTGCGTGTGCAACCAATATGGAAACTCACACAAACCCGCTTGATTATTACTTGCTAGCTAATGGGTCGGTACCTATTTACCACTATCTATTATAAATGGCATAATGTGTTTCTGTAATAACTATGTTTAAGTAATATATATCCTTCTGTTTTTATTTGTGTTCATATTAATGCTGTTTCTTCTTGTTAATAAATTAAAATAGAATATTTTTTCTCCACATAACGACAGTTAGCATAGCGCTGTTAATGCACTTCTGGCAAAGCGACCGCTGGTTAATTTATAAGAGTCGAAAAGCCTGGTTACCTTTCTCTCATTGTAAAATTACGATCACGTGATTCATTGACTATCTATTTGTGACTATCCATTTGTCAGTCCACGGTAGCAATTGCTACTGATAGCCAGCACCCCTCGTCAGTCCCTGGTAGCAATTGCTACCATATTCAAATTGACGCGAGGCCTGCTGTTTTTTTTTTAAATTGCGATTAATTTTTGAGTTACGAAGATCCAAATATTCTGTGGTGGATTCTTTATTTAGTCAACTATACGGTAGTATTTTTTGTTTGGTCCTAGCTTCAATATTTAGCGAGAAAATGGCATTTTTATCTAAGAGTCCGACATTTTTTTTTCACAATTCGCGCAGCATTAGGACTGTTGAGAGGGGTGGGGCGCACGATAGCAGACTGATAATTGGATAAGAACGTTATTGTTTCTTTTTTAATTTATATTTATACGTATTAAATATGTTTTACGTACCTAATTGTATGTATAGTGTATTACTACTGAAGGACGTTTTAGTTCTCTTACTACACTGTGCTTAGTCTTTCGTAAGGAAATGTAAAAAATACAGAAATGAGGGTGGACCACGAATTAATCTCATGTTGAAATGTTTGTTTTATATACTTACATGGATTTTGTATAGCTAACCTGTTGTCATTATCGTCCTCGTCGAGCGAGTAAGGCGGGCCTTTATTCATTTGGCGTGCTAGTTCGTACTCGTGCATGAAATTTGGGTCGAGTTCGCGGCTTAGAGGCACGTATTCAGGTGCGCATGCCACGTAGAATATATCCTTAAATGACGAAAAAAAAAATGAAAAAAGTTGTCAGTTTTGAGAAAAATACTATCCAAACACTTTAATTCTTCACTTTCGATTAAGAAGAAGGCAAGTTGAAAATTTGTATTAGGAAATAATTAACACATTGTTTGCGGGTCCCGAGTTAACTCGTCATATCGCTTTTTACACCAATGCGCGGGAAACGAGTTAACTCGTTTTGTTTCGCTAAGCGGTGGGACGCGGAAAATTTGTAATCAAGGGCGCCAAACGGGTGATGGACTACGCATTTTCTATTGTCAGCGGTACCGTATGTGTCTACCTGTCGATACAATTAATTTGGGACCGGAGCGATTTGGCGAGACAATGCCCGCTTACAAAGTGTTAAGTAATTCGTCCGTAAGTCAACATTTTATAGTACCTATTGATACAAATACGGTCTTTATACATAATTCAGAATATAAACTAAATATTTAGCGGATTAACACTTGTGATTGTTTTAATTATTATGTAGGTACACAATGAGAAAGCAACATTTCGAATCCTCGATTTCTTAAAAAACTAGTGGTGGGTTACGGCCCACTCGCGCCTTTCGGTGTTACTATCCATAGGGAATCCAAAGGCTGATGATTAAGTCATTGCACAATAGAGTTGCTCTTCTTTATTAAAAATAAAATAATAAAATGCAATGAATGAATGAAGCGTGGGTTTCTGGGTTAAAGTCAGAGAGCCAGCGGTTAACAACGGTGCCACCCTATGACAGAACTAGCAAAGATATTGACCCTGTATTGCAAGGCTACAATGCGTTTAGAGTTCAGTTCCATTGCTTAAAGTAACTTACCCTCCGGCCACAAAGAAGTTTCAGGCCTGGAATGCAGGCGGCGTGTACCAAGGACCCGTTGGCAACGAGCCTGATTTCTAACAGATCTTCTGCAAACGCCATGATGTAAGGAAACGCGCAAACTGCAACAGAGAATTATCAATATATGAAATAGTAATGATATTGGGAATTCATTTTAAATCTGGATTATGTGATAAATTAAAGCTAGTTTTTCAAAAAGCCGCTTCAATGGATTATTTGAGCTACGCCACACATCATAATTTTCTTTCTCTTATCAAATAAATTAATTTAGTGAAATATGGTAAATATAAACTTCACCTTATTCCTATAGTAAATATAAGAATATGTTCACAGACCTTGCATTCTAACTATACCGTCTACTTTTTGTATCAGAGTTGTATTACTAAGGGTGTCGTAAAAGGCAACTCATGATACTGGAGGCAATTACCTACGCTACTGGCAAACTACAAAATGGCAGCAGCATTTCTCAAATGTTGGTCTTTTACTGCAACTTGCTAGGCGTTCATTTTATGGCGAATTTTTGGGGAAACCTCCGTGTGGACGTCTGGACGTCTTTCGGCTTAGATTATGAATGATAGTCTTCGTCTTACCTACAGCAGCAGGCACAGTTGTCCAATGGAAATCATATTCACCATCGCTTTCTAATCCCTTGCTAGTCAATCCTTCAAAATGGCAGGTGTCTGAAATTCAAATTATAATATTCGAGTTAAACATGAATTTTACTTACGTCTGTAAGGATTGGAACAATATGAAATTCAATAATATGCGCAGGCGCAATCTATAAGGCCAACTAATCAAAGAACGACTGTGATTGGCGCACACACTGGTAAGTAAGTGGGAGGGGCGCATAATGTCTGCGTAAATTCTTTCAAAGCAAAGTAGGATGTAAAGTGGTAAAGCACCAAATTCCGCCATTTTACTGCGCCCCTAGTAGTTTATCACGTTAGCTGCCTTAAATATTTTATACTTACGATTATAACATAAAACTATTTGTCCGTCTCTCTCGTCTCCAATTCGAAGAGCATTGACTAATGTTCCGCGTCTGGGGCCGCTATCTTCAGAATTTTCTGCTCGCTTTATCGCCTTAAATTAAAGATTATTCTACGTTTTACAGTATTCTACCGCACATCGATTACTGTGTTAATATAGGATGTTTAATACGTCATGTGATATTACCTAGAACATGCACTGCTTTGGTAGGTATTAAACAGGAAGCTAATGGTTAATATATGCTTTTAGGCTATCGCGTCAGTTTTTTTTATAAATTAACATTCACACCAATTAGTAAGCACTGCAAGGCTTGTGTTATGGATACTAGGGTAACGGATGCCAACCCGTTACCCTAGTTACATATCTATGTATCGTATATGTATGTCTATAGATACATATACGAAATATAGATATGTAATATTCATAGAAATATATATAAACATCCATGACTCAGGTACAAATGCTCGTACTCATCATACAACATCTGTCTCTTCCGGGATTCGAACCCGGAAACGTCGGTGCGAAAGGCAGGATCGCTACGGTCGATTTATTACAATATATTTAATATTCAAAGATTTTTTAAGATTTTTGAAAAAGAATGCATTAATATAAACATTGTTTGCCGTCCCACATCCGTAGAAATCGGAGATGCTTGTGAAAATTTAGGAGAAGCTGTTGACAATGACTTATATTTACATGGTGTAGGTAAAGCAGAAGCTTTCAATAAATAAATTCGCACAAATATGGTATTAACTTTCCTTTTGAAAGTGATAATTGGAGGGTTAAATCAGAAATACGACCAAGAATTATAAATATTAAATTGAACTCACCTGTCCTGTACTAGATTCTAGCATTTCCCAGTGGTGTTTGTATCCAACTACCATTATTCCGACTTCACCGTCCATCAACTTTATAAGAATAGGCGATTCACTTAATTGTATATCCTGAAATCGCAATTGATCTTTGAAAACCTTTACGTTAGTAAATTGTTTAATATATAAGAAGTTGAATAGAACAGCTGTGATCTTTTCAATAATATAATTTTTATAGTTGAGAAGTTCTGAAATTATATTTCGTTTCTAGTTACTCTTAACGTGAACTACTTAGAATCAAACTTTGCTAATTTAACTAAACTCTGTTTTATTATGTGAGTAATACCTCATACTTATTCACCCGTATAAAAAGGATTAATAATCTGATACAGCATTGACCAGATGTATACATACCTTGATATGTGTGTATTCGAATCCCATTTCACTATCAGTCTTGGATTCTTCAATCATTAGCATAACTCTTCTACCAATAGCTATAGCGAGCGTCGTTTTACCGCTTTCCCCTGGACAAAAGAAATAAATTTCATATCTTATCGTGTAAGTTTTTTTTGTCATTACAGCAAGGAGTAGATTGATCTTGATATTTGTGATGTGAATCCATAAATAATGCACGGGTATGGCGCCATTTGTAGTGCAGTCACTCGGAGAACCGGGTTTGAGATCGGGTTTTTAAGAGAAAAGTTAAATTGCTGTTCCAAAAGACTAGCGTACTTTAGAAGACGTTATTTTTATAATATTACTAGCGGCCCGTCCCGGCTTCGCACTGGTGGACATAATTCTTTAATTTTTTTCTAGCATTCAATATAGCCTATGACACTCAGCAATAACGTGCCTTTCTATTGGTGAAAGAATTTTTAAAATCGGTTCAGTAGATCCCGAGATTACCCCTTACAATTTATCAAATATACAAACACACAAACTTTACTTCTTTATAATATTAGTATAGAAGTATAGATAAAGTATTCGTTACATTTTCTTTGGTCTTGTCTATAAACGAGTCTTGACTCTCTAGACTTTCTTGCGTGTATTATTAGGCTTTGTGTGGTTACACATTATTATAAACCAGTGATTCAGAGAATGTTTGTGTGCAGTTATAATTTCAAAAAGTTGTAGCAGTGTAACTTTTAATTTAGCCGTTAATATATAGGAAACTTATATTTTGTAGTGAATTTAATAAGTGTTGTATAAACCTTATCAAAAGTTACTTTACAATAAATACTGACTTACCACATTTACATATAGATATTTTTTACCCTCAAAGTTTTAGTTAAGTTCGTTTTTTGTTATTATTGTATTCAAAATTAAAACAATAAATAGCCTTTTTTAAGTCTATTAGCAATTATAACAGAATAAAAAGGAATAAACGTACCTGATTCAAGTATATCGAAGTAATGTGCAGTTTTGGTACGTGGTAGCCGCGCATGCTTGCAATCTTGTAGCGGTCTCATTGCCCATGCACCAGCACACAGCTCCTGTAGGATAGATTGGAAAAGCGTTTAAGGAGTGAATTGTTATTTAAATATTAGCAAATGGACATACTTACCTTCAATTAAAATGGCAATCAAGGGGTCCAAGGATACAGATATTACTACTTTAGCGGCAGGTTTATCAATTGTATTGTAAAAGCATTTACGTTTGTTTATGTCTATAATCATAATATATTTATTTGACAGAATATTAATGGACTATACGTAACATACCTAGACAAAATGTAGTTGTTACATTAAATAATAAAAAAGTGCATCTAGAAGCTCAACTGCTTTCGTGAGATAACTGTAGTGCTGATAGGAAAACATACATAGCCATATTTAAAATGTAAATAATTGAAGACTATCTTACTACTTTTATTTCGAGTTGGAGGCTTTTGATTCCATTCTATTTTCTTTTTTTATGTACCTGTTGTGCATCGGCATATTGAAAAAACTAACCTCGTAAACTTTGGTGAACTCACCTGTATGGGCAGCATCTGGAGGCTAGCGCCGCCTACACCACCTCAGCCGAACGCGAATGTGTAGAGACACGGAACATAAGCACATGCAGATTGCATCACGTGTTTCTATCGTTGCATGCTGTAGATAGGCGGTGTCACCTGTATGGGCAGCGCGTATATGCCGGCACCACCCGCGCCTCCGGTCGTGGAGCCGCCGCCAAGCGTGCGCGCTCCCACGCGGAACAGCCCCGCGCGTTCGCTGACACGCGCCGCGCGTACACATCCTTCCCAACGTAACACCACTCGCGTTGTGCCGCTCTCTACAGAGTATAAGTGCCCTACATAGCTTTTAAAATTAATCTCTAATTGATCCTTTAATTGTAAAAATATTAATAAAATTTGCACAAAGTAGAGTAAGACTACAGAAAGCTTTAGAAAAATCATGAGCTCATCTCACTACACTTGTATTATTAAATTCGAGAGCTTATTTGAGGAAACCCAGTTTTTCAAAATCGGTCCAATTAGATTTGAATCGCTTCGACAATATTGTTGGTATCATCCGAATTTTCCTTTGCATTTTTTATGAAAGAATTTCAAATGTGACTATTACACATAATGTGAAATAAAACTTAATGTTTAATGTATAGCATTCAAAAGCAATTAAGGTATTTCTATTTAGTACCTAATTTGGTCCGTACACTTTTCATTAAAGATATTTTTGTACCATACCTAATTTACAGGCATCTTATTGTACCTAATAATAATATGCCTATAATTATGAAACGATCACAACGACAATACTAATATTTTAAATAATAATACTTTATATTGTTTTGTACTAAACTAATTTGTTTTTAATCAAATTTAAGTATTTGTAGAACAATAATTAGGATGAGGGATTACCTTCTAAAATATAAGTGTTCGATGTAGTGGACAACAACAGCCTGCCTTCAGTCATTTGCTCTGCACAAACGGGGGTTGCTGGGAGGGGAGCAGATCGCCAAACCCGACCCTCCCACGGAGCACGCCGGGAACCACCCGATCCTTTGAAAATAGCCAGAGCGAAAAAAGGGAATTAGTGATGGTATTGCTTGTGGTAGTCATTTCTTATCCGACGAATAACGCATTCAGTACAGATCTTTAAGCAAGTGAGTTTATTAAGGAGTAAGACTTACTTACTAAAAAAGCATATTTGATATTTAAAAAGTTCTTAAATAACAGTATTTAAATAATTTTACAAAAACTGATCAAGTGCTCGTCGTAGCACGCTTGAGATAGAGTACTGTAGTTACATGTTAGAATATGTGTGTCACCTAGATATGAATTTTCACCCAAATACACAAGTAAAAAAATCGTCCACCGTTAAAAAAAAACAAGTACCTATTATCTACAATTTTTGTAGGCGTATTCATTTGTAAATCAAAACTAAGTATTAAAAGTATCTGAGTTGAATTACGAAGCGCTTGTTTTGAAGAAACCATAATGGTTCCTTGTTGTTTCATTCGGAACTTTTATGCAAAAATAAATATTGTCAAGATAATATTTATAATATATAAGATATTTAAGACTAAACTTTCCGAGAACTTTATTATTTAACTGGTTTGAGTTTTTAAGCGTTAAAGGGTGATACAATTGTTCAAATTTTTGGACCAGAATAGCAATTTTTAACAGAAGCCTGGACTAAAAAGCACAAATATCTGTCTATTTTCCAACCTGTAGACACGAGGCTGGTCGGCGCGTCTCCCCTCAGCACCGCGTCCAGCTTGAGCGCCTGTCCCACATGCAGGAAACGTTCGGTGCGTGCCGCGCCCGCGCCTCCTGCACCCGCGCCTCCCGACCATACGTCGGAGAGTGCTCGACGTGACAGCATAGGCTAATAGGCATTTTGAATTTGTTATTAAGTAACCGTTTGGCATTTCCTAAAAACGTAGCTCTTTACTTTTTTAAATCATTATAGCTCAACAACGTGAAACGGCAAAGCTTTGCCGGGCCGTGCAAATACAAGGCTAAAAAAACGTTGCTGTGTACGTGTGTCAATAGGCGACCCAAAAAATAGACATACTAACTATATCTAGAAAGAGACGAGAAAAAATTACCATCGCACCTAACACATGCGCGGTATTAAGACGAGAAATTTCCTATACCGTAAAACTCTATGCTATGATGTAGCTTATCGCTTAATGAAATAAACAATTCTACTGAACTTGGCTGACATGCATAACTTAGACAAAAAGTTGTTCACATCCTAGCTTTTAAATATTTTTTTCTTATAAAAAAATAGAATGAGATATTACCTTAAAAGCAATTAAAATCTTAAAGTACAATATAGACTGCTAGTAGTATGAGACTCACCACCTTATGATCAGAGCAGTGCTCAGCGTAGATATCCCGAATGAGTGTATCTAATGTGCGTTGTCGTTTGAGAGCAAATGTCGGGGTCTGGAACGCTGCCTTCTCACCATTCATCAACTTCACCTAGGGTTGATAATGCACATATCGATACGATATAAGAATTGTTAATTAACCTGTTTTTTTCTTAAAATGAGTTGAGGTAACTGACTCAAATAGATTTATTTCACTATTGTTCACAACGGTGATGCTGAAATACGCGTTTTCAAGTAATTTAATGTCCATTAGGAATTGTGTTGAACAACTTTAGAATTCCGAACTCTTTGAAATACAATAATAGACAAATTCAATTCTTCTAGCAGGACTTTGACTTACAGCTAAATTTGAATAGGTTTGACGGATTAATGTTTAATAAGTTGAAAATAATCTCACTTCAGCCTTAAATGTATTTCAAGACAGGTTTTTACGCTCAATTTGATGTAAGTATAGATAACAGCAAACCAAAATACGCGAAATGAAATAAGTGTCTGTAACTAAGGGAATAGAAGCTAGTGCCAAATGGGCAACATGTTGCTTCTAACTACTGATTAAGCGGTAGAGTGAAATATTAGTTATAATTACCAATAAGAATTCCCTGAAGAGCTGTGGGTCGTTGAAGATCGGTGGACACGGTAACGATGGCCCGAAAGGCGGCACTGTGTCGTCGCTGTACACACTTAATCTATAACCTTTTCCTTCCACTTCTGATACTACCGCAAATATGTCTGTTATGGTGTTAATGAAAATTATTGTTAGTAACAAGAATAGACAAACCACTATGAAAAACGTAGCTTTGTACATTGTAGGTATAACCTACCTTTGGGTTATAGCAAGAATAATATAACAGAATTTTATAATTATATATCTTGAGATTCAAGATGGCTAATTTTTCGAATTGTGCTTTTTACGGCAATCCTCAATCAGTAAAATATCAAGACATATAAAAGAAAATCAGACGATGAATATGAATGTCCAAATTGTTTCAAAGTGAGATAATTACTATTAAAGAAAGGTATTGGATTTTCGTTTAAAGCACCAGAATATGTAAATTAGTTTTTATACTCTAGAGATTCAAATTCTTTCCTAAATTAGCAATTCGGATTATGTGTCAAAATTAATTATAAAAAACCCTTTATATTCAAAATATTAGCTTCAGCATGTGGGCTACGTAAATACGTACGTCCTATGGTGCTTAGAGAGAATGTAGATTTCTCTTAATGTTGTTAAATATTGGAACATATTGGATATTGTATTATGTATAATGTATTTTGTATAGTGGGTATTAAAGAAATAAATTTAATTTGCCAACTAGGCATGCCAATTTCAGTGGGTAGCAATACGTCACCAAAATCACCATAATTAGAAACGAGCTAAAAGAATAAAATAAAATAAAATCTATAAGGGTTATATTAAAAACTCTTTGAGATACTTAAAGATATACCAAACCTTCACGTCATGAATATGTTCACATAATAAATTCTTAAATAATATATATTTAGAAAGGAAACACCGAAATTGTATTTTTTTGTCAGAGTACAAGAATTTTGCATACTCATATTTTTTGCAGAATAACGCGATAGGCTGACATATCTGTTATTTGTTCAACGTCGAGCACCCAATTAAAGGATGCAATAAATGTGTTTAACAGGATTGCGTTATATTTTTTTACCGAAATTACTATTTTACTCGGACAGACCTAATTCCTAATGTGTTGTGTTACTTGTGGATTTAATAACATGAGTAAAACTATTATCGAATTTTTAAATAGATACAGATTACGAATATAATATTTAATTTCACATAATCTACTGATTTATTTTTTGAGCCATGATAACACCCAGTAAGTCATTTTGTGGACAAGCCAACAAACTATGAAAAGTTAGATTTATAATTTTTATATTTTATGCATTTTCAATGTGATCTTATAAGATAAATTATTATAATAGAAAAATACTAGAAAAAATCGACTCGGGCCACAAGTGAATTCTCAATTGGGAGAGTATTGGACCGGATTTCCAAAGGTTGCGGGTTCGATTCCCGCCTGAGAATTCACTTGTGACCCGAGTCGATTTTTTCTAGTATTTTTCTATTATAATAATTTATCTTATAAGATCGCATTGAAAATGCATAAAATATAAAAATTATAAATCTAACATGGCTGTTTCATCTTAATCGATTGACCAAACATTTGTAAAAATGTTTCTTTCGAATACGAGAGGATGTTCCTTTCATTGATGAAACAACGCTGGCCTACAGCGTAAAATCAGGAAGGTACTAGAAAATTTCGACGAGTGTTCGCAAGGCTCGGTAGCTCAATTGGGAGAGCATTGGACCGGATTTCCAAAGGTTGCGGGTTCGATTCCCGTCTGAGAATTCACTTGTGACCCGAGTCGATTTTTTCTAGTATTTTTCTATTATAATAATTTATGAAAAGTTAGGTTTTGTATTTTTTTATAAACCAAGTAAGGTTTTTATCGATATGATTTTGGTAGAGGTCTAGATTATCACATCTAGTTTGAAGGAAAAAATATTTAATGTAACTTTATTTATTACTTTTATTTTCAATATTACCGCGTAAAATATATGTTTGCCAATGCGTGATAATTTTTCTAATAAGGTTACTTTATAGGTGATCAACTTTAATGTTTAATTTTTATATTCAACATATATGAATTCGCCCTCAAATATTCCATTCGAAAAAGCATTGTTAAATTTTAAATTAAGCTCTTTTATTAACGCAAAACGAAATTGTATACAGACACCTTTACGTGGATTCTACAATATATGTGTTGTGTAGGTACTTAGTTTTATCAGATTGGCGTGAAGTTATTTTCACATTTATTCAGCTCATGTTTTCATTTATCTTCATTACTCTCTTACTCAAACATAAAAGCGTGATGTCTGTCATTTTTAAAGAAATAAACATAAACTTCGATACACATGCCTGGTAGGATAAAAATAGATACCTACATGCTTCAGCATTTTAGAAAATCGAGAGATAAAACTTATTTGCAATCAATATTTAAAAGTTTATATCTATTTAGTATCTATTTATAACTATAATAGTTCTCATACTCACACCAATTAGCCTAGTGAAAAGTAAGCACAGTACAGCTCGTGATATGGATAGTACGGTAACGGGTACACATACATCTACGATACTTAGATATTAAATATTTGTTGAAATATATATATAAATACCCATAATTCAGCTATAAATGTTCGTAATTATCACAAAAATATCTGCCCCTTCCGGGACTCGAACCCAGGACAGTCGGTGCGAAAATAAGATCGCTACCGTTGCACCAAATGGTCGTCAAATAATCAAAGCCTTTTGTTTAAAAAGTTACATAAAAGCGTAGTTTACTCGACACGATTCAATTTACTTTTATAAGAAGATTGTTTTTCTGTGGTATATTTATCTACATGAAAAATTAGCAATTTTTTTAAAATGATAATAAAATTTTCTTAAGTCTTAACTTGAGATAGTTTTGTAATTCATGCCATACATAACACTAGTATTAATAAAGCTCATTAAATTGGGGAATAAAACTTGTAAACTTGTAAATCTGTAATATGTACTCTAAAAATACAAATTTGTTGTTTATGTGTTTGTCTGTCCGCTCTTTTTCCATTGAATCAATTAATGTTACCATAGCAACGCGTTACCATAGCAACGAGTTACCGGGTCAGCTAGTTTATAATCTAAGAATACAAATTTGTTGTTTGTGTGTTTGTCTGTCCGCTCTTTTTCCCGCTCTTTTCCCATTGTATACGTGTTACCATACCAACGCGTTACCGGGTCAGCTAGTCTTATCTATTAATCTATTAAATCTTACAAATTAAATGCATCAATCTAATATTTCCAGTTAAATATATACAATAGACTGTTTGATCATTTGCTATTTCAATATTTTATTTACCCTATCAATGAATACTGGCCTTTGAAAAGGGTTGCTTTGCTCTATATCTTATTTGATTTGACAAATATTTGTGAAGGCGTGTATTAATAGATATATCTTAATTTTGGAGTCCAAAGAGGTTCCGCTTTCGTATTTGCTGTTTACAATAAACGTCTATTTTTGGTTCTAAAAATGGCACTCTGTTGTCGAATACTAATTCGATTGTAAAGGATACGTGTGAAGTGACTTTTAACGCACTGTGGGTTGAAGGTGTTGTGCACGGAATCATCTGTGAAGACAATATTCACGATATCGTTGCCGATGTGTCTCTTCCTCTCCAGCTAGCAAAAAACAAATTAATAAAATTTCATTATATTTCTATAAGCAAAAGAAATAAATAAATCATGTTGAACTAAAATTAGCATTTAATAAATATATGAGTATTTGGAGGTAAATGTTAATTTGTTCAATTTACGTTTATTTTACTCAAAACCAACATATATTACGATGATACTTTTAGCTACTTTTAAGCTTTTTATTGCTACGGAGTAATATATCTACCTAATAATAAGAAGTTGTTATGGTTTATAAATATCAATGTGTTGATATTAAATGCGTCATCCAAATTCGTCCCAAATGCGTCATGGGTACTGCGATAATTACGATATACTGCGACATTATATAATATTAGATATAGAAATGTGTCGTGTGGACATAATCTAGTATCCTTAAGTACTTTTTATTTTATTCTTTTATAAGGAGATAAAACAGAGGTAGAACTACATAATAAAAAAAGCCATGACGGGAACAAAATGTTTCATTAAATAATAATAAATCACTTAAAATGTATTCCTACCACGATTCTCAATCGGAATTCAAATATCTTGGAGCAACGGCAGCAGGATTGCTACAGTTGCATCAACCGCATATATGGGGCGTCACGTAGCATACGTCGTAGTATATTCGTAGCAGAAGCTACTACGAGTTTTTGCTACGTAATATGTTTTCAAATCTTCACTTTTTTGAAGCTATGTTTGTAATGTACATTATAGATACGTTACGAGTTTATAATATTTTTAAATAATTTATATTGGAGAAGAGATTTAAGGAAGAATTAAACTCAGCCCGGCATAAAGTTCCGGATTGTCAGAGGTACAAGTTGGGCTTTACAAATCCGACCTTCAAGGGATTACAATTGGATAGAGTGAGCTCAAGACACTCAGTGCTCTACCTATATCTTGGAAAGGCTTGATTTATTTAGTAAAAGTTCCTTTTGGGGTTAATCTATTGGATTTTGTGTTACGAGTGAATGAGTTATGGATCGCAGGTTCGTGTAAAACCCTTCCGTAAAAGCGGAATTTGTCAAGGAAATATCGTCGCTAACTTATACATTTGCGGAGGATTCATTGAAAAAATATTTAGAGAAATAATTGAATTTACACAGATGAAGAGATAAGTAGCAATTATACCAAAATAAATATTGGCTTTATTAAATATACAAGACGCTTTGGCCTGCCATTGCGGAGGTTAAGATAATTTCGCAAGAGCCGCTTATTAAATGGGTGATTAAAAATGTATTGCTCTAGCCACGTTTTTTTTGTTTATTATCATATACAGAGACACAATATAAATTAACAAAAATCAAACTAGATTTTTGCGAATATTGTCATTCACCATAACGTTAGCATTAAAATACATAAAAATACATATTACAGAACTCTTTTGGAGGGTAAGATCACGTAAGATCGCATAAACCGTAAGTTTTTCATCATGTCTGCAACTACCGTCATTTGCATCCACCAATTCTCATTTGGGTCACGTGGTGAGTGGCACATCCTGTACGGTGTCATCACAGTAAATGTGTTACGAACTGATGAAGGTGAGATTATATCATTTACTAGGGTTAGACTTATAGGTACCTCTGAAATTATCATTGTGTGGGCTAAAATGAAATGAGGTTAAGTTTATGAAAGTAAACAAAATTTAGTACGGACAGATATGAATGTAGTTTACGTACCTGCTGTTTATTGTCTTTGGAGAAGGGCAACATTGTGGAGACATGAAACATAATCTCGTGTCCTTGGTGCATTGTGTAGATAGAATGGCTGCCCGTCATGTCACCTGCAATGTATGCCATCATTTCATGCAGTGTAACAATAGCTTGGCCGATATTGCACGAGTCACTATTAATCCAAAAGATAAATCGAGGCCTAACCTTATATAAAATGTAAATGATCAAAAATATGGTATTTCAAATAGGCAGGTACAGTACAAAACAAAGAACAAATACTTATTCTAAGAGATACCTACACACTGTAAGTTACTAAGATTCAAATAAACAACTGAGTAAAAGTTTTGCTCTAGTAGTTGATTTTCACGTAAACATAACAAACTTCATACATTAAAGCTTACTTTCAAATAGAAAAAAAAATATCTTAAATAGAGACGTAATTTTTGGTAGTAATCGTAAAAATGTAGACGCGTTAACTTAACCATATTAATACAAATGTTTTATGCAAGTTTTATTTTGATATATTCTATATATGCAATTTAAATACAAATCCATCAGTTTCATCCTGTTTCGTGTTGTCCAGTAAAAGTGAATTCCTTTTGCTGGACTGGAACTGTTTCATTATATCAAAATCAATCAAGGATATTTTGTAGTAATTGTGATCAACTCCTATTAAATAAAAACATTGACAAATCATATGTATTTAAGTAACAAGTGGTAACTTTATTCTTAAAAATTAAGAACGAATTGGTATTGACTAATTGGAAATAAGGCAAGAGCAATTTTAGTTTTAAAATAACGCTATAGTTTAAAGATATTCCAAAAATGAAAATATATTAAATCAAATTAAAATATAATATTAAAATAAAGGGATGGTTACAATTATTTTACATTAAAAATTAAAGTTAAACATAAATGTTGCCCATTTTTTCCAAATATACTAAGGATTGTTTCTCGAATACAATGAAAACAAACAGCATTTTTATCTAAATCATTTTCAACAGTTAATCGAAAGTCTACCGCTTCTATAGTTTAACATTTTTAACAAAATATGTTATTGCAAATGTCAGCTTTCGAAAGTTTCCGAAATGTTGACAGTTCAGAAATACAAGAGATAAAGCAAGTTTTAGCCCCAACTTCAACTCTAACAAAGATAAACTTTGACAAGGTATCTCACAATCTCTGTATCGTCTCTGAAAGCAGTTTCAGAGAGTTACTTGTATTGTAGATACAATTGATAGACTGTAAGAAAATTATTTAAAATAAGTATCACAGGAAATATATTATATTAGTATTTTAAAGGAATTGTACTTACAGATTTTCGTTGCTTACTGATAATTCAATTTAAAAAAAATGGTTGCCTGTAAAGTCGGTTTTACGGGCGAAGATTTTACGTGACAACGTCTTTTTCTCGGTAGAATATTTATTGATATGAATATCATTAAATTGCACAATAGGAACAAGGAATTGAATGAAAATAAGAATTGCACAAATTTTAACTATAGAAATATATTTTGTTTACTAAAACATTGTACATGTAAACTTAAACTTAACTAATTCCTATTTGAGTGATTTTGTTGAGGATAAAAAAAACTATAAATCATTATGTAACAGGATGTTTAAATATAAATGCCTGTAATATATTTCGAAAATTAATAAATGAATAATTTGGGTTATATAGGAAATATATCTACTACTATTAAATATTTATATTATAAGTGATTTATACATTAATGATTTAAATGGAACAATCTTGGATGGTTATCAAAATTTATCGATATAAACAATTTTTTTGTATTATATATATCATAAAGAGTTTACAATTTCATATATATACTTATAATATTAAAAATCAATAAACTTTTAAATATTGAGAAAACATTCGGCGGGCCTCTCTCTCGTTCGGTGACTCATCGTAACGTTACCGAGCGTTACACTTTTTCATAAGTGACTCCCAGCCGCAACCAATTTATAAGACGTTGTCACGTCAAAAAGTCAAACGACTCTCAATTTAATCGACATTAGGAACAAAGATATAGCAAATAACTCTTATTATGTATTTCATGGCCCAATAACATTAATTTTCTTTTACTCATTCATTTTACGCTTATTAAATTTTTTTATCTAATATTTTGACTTTTTAAATATCAAAACACTGTAAGAAACGTAGGTGTAGCAATATCAGAAACCATACAATATATACAATTTCGATTTCCTATACTTTTTAGTAGTTATGTTATCTCTTATTATTATATGATCTTTGAATTCTAAGAAAAACACTGAATATATTTTCTTGTTGTTGTTTATGATAAAAATCAAGACATGTATCTATTCGGACTTTAAGAATGAACCATTAAATTTTAAGATTTTATAAATTCACAAAAATGCTCCAAATTCCTGAATACCTTATTGCAGATTTTCGAGAATTTACTTCGTTTGATTTAATATAAATATATACTAGCAATATAATATTAGGTTTATGCAAATGAAATACCCCTAACGACTCGTTAGCATTACGATGAACACAACCCCAACAGACGAGATAATTAATTTCACTTTGTTGATAATTAAATTAAATATGTACAGAGCAACGGAAATCGGTTTAACAGGTTGAAACGAGCTTTTACATCAATTATTTACATAGGGATGGCTGTCCATCTGTAGAACAAAAGAGTTACCTTTGACGTCGAGTCCTCCACGGAACCGGTTCCATCCTCGTAATCGAATTTTGTCGCCCAAAAGTGAAATAAATCGCTCCCATTTCTCGTCGCCTTTCTCTGAAAGATTCCGGCACTTTCATGACTGCTCATAAAAATATATTTATAGGACTCTCGGGTGCAATAAATGAACATTAAACGATTCTCAAAACTACAAGTTATTTTTATGTGTTTATTTGAGGTATTGAAGATCGATTGGGTTAAGCTTATGCTATATTTCGATAACATGCTAATTTGGAATTTTTCTTATTATTTTGTTATTTAGTTTGAAAAACAATCTTGCAGAAGATCAGAGGGAGAGTCTGAACTTCATTTGATTTTATTATATAGATAATAATTAGAACGCCGTTAGTTTAGTTACGATCGTATACCGTGCCGTACAGTATCCACGTGGCTAGAACAGTACAAATAAGAGTAAACACACATGAAACTATATTTGTGTATATTTGTCTGGGTGAAAGTATATTTGTCTCAGTTAAAAAGGGGTGCTCGAGAAGTATGTTTTTTCTTTTGGTGTTATATTTCTCAATAGCACAATAGTTCAAACGTTTGGCTTGTGGTTTCTGCTTTCAAGGAACGTTATATAGGCCAAAATAATATTTATATACCTACCATTTGAGAGCATTTCATCATCTGTTTTTTGAGACGGCATCATCAGCATCACGCCTATTTTGAAGTTAACAGAACCTTCTTGCTCTTCAAGTAATAGGATGTCCTTTTGAAGTTCTGCACATGTAATCTAACAAAAACAAGATAAAGTAAGTATAGTTTAATGTAGTATTGTGATCTCAAGTTATTAGGTGCGGACACTGTTTAAGATCTTGGATCGGATGGAAATCGTGAATCTAATAAATAATTAGATTCATAATTTCAATCCATAATACGTTTGTTTGTATTCAGTGATAAATCAGTATAATTGTATTAGTCACTCTTAAGTTTCATACTCAAAAGGCACTTGCATAATTTTTTTTATATAAAAAATCTCTCATCATCAGAAGTTTCTTTAGTCAATTTTGTAGTAAATCAGATTAATTGACATAAAATATCAATTGGAAAAATCGTAAAAGCTTAAACACCAAAATACTTTAAAACAGCTGGGAATGAGCTTTTGGAATTCTATATACAAATGAAAAACATTTTTAAATTTTAATATAATTTATATTTTGTTATACAACTGGTTGTTTTTTTTTGACTAGTGACATAATCCCATTACTGTAGACATTTTGGTACTTTTGAACAAAAAACTAGTTGGGACTGTTTTCTTGTGATGTTAATAGTACCGTAACAATCCTGAAATAGGTGTAAATCGGAAGGTGCTTTGTCAAGGCTATATGGTGTATGTAATAAGACTACCAAGCACTCTCAATATTCAGTACTACACCAATTCTGTTGATAAATTCCGGTCTTTCTTTGCAAATTTTGTTGCTTGAGCCTCATCTGTTGGTAGTAGATAAACATAGGTTTTTTTCCGGTGATAAAAGCTAATAATATTTGTTTCGACTGCTTAAAACTTTGACATTGTATTTAATTGTATGTCCTAATGGCAGAAACCAGCTGAACTATTATATAATTTTTGCAACAATTTTACTTACCCGTGTTTCACAATAAATAATTTTGATTTGATTTGATATAATGGACGCTGCTCCTTCAAATCCTCCATACACAGAAAATCACCTTATTGCAATTTAACCTGACTTTCGCTATTACTTGTGGAATTTGACTGCCCGTTGACCATGATCTTTCATGCACGTTCTTAAGTAAATGATTCATTGGGTTTCATTCAGTGAGCACGTGTGACACTCAAATATCTCTCTTTTGTACATCTAAATCTTTTTAAATTGGTTAATATTTGAAAATGTATTGAATTTCTTCGCTAGATTCACTGATTTAGGCGGACAGATTTTTATGTTTTCCAAAGGAGTTATACAACTATCTCAAAATTAATAACTTAATCTACCTTGATTTACTCTCGCTAGTGTTTCCACTCACTGAGAGAAATTATACAGTCTACTTTTTAACCGGCGTTGAATTATTTAAAGTTAAATTAAACTTTCTTTTTTACCCCCTCTTTGCGTCGGTAAGTTGAAATTTAGTTTTTAAATATACTAAGTTTGGCTCCGATGACATCTTAAAATGAAATGGTGTTTGTGTCTAGTAAAAAGTAAGCGTGTGTGGGCACAAAAAACATCAATATTGCCCTATTAAATAACAATCAACTTTTAAATTGATGCTGCTTCATGACTAATCTTTATAATATATAGACCTTCAAATTCTGTAAATATTCCCTAAACACACATTACTTTATATTCCAAGTAGCTACGCATTTCTATCGTGTTTGCAATGAGATTAGGCAAAAAGATAATATTAGACTTATTTAAAAGTAATCCAACCTTATAATGGCGGGTGTCGTGTATAGTATTAGCCAAGTAATTTCGTTCTGTTGTGTAGGTAGGTAAGGCCCTACTTTAATTATAAGGCATATGTAACTTACAGTATTTGCCTGTAGTATAATGGTTTAATTTTACTCGTTTCACTTTGGTCTAGAATATTCGGAAATAGTAAGATAAACAGAACAATCAAAATCAACTAAAGTTCTCCTAACTTCTATAACTGAAATAACTGCTTACTATAATTCGTGTACTTGTACGAAACAACATACCAACTTACTACAAAATGTTAAACATTCTAAATTTATATTGAAATCTATTTGTAGAACTTTAAATTGAAAATATCTTGTGGGAAACTTACCGTTTTATAAATCGATGTCCTGTTTTGTATATTCATTATTATTTAAAAATAGAAGTTAACATTACAAATAACCGTAGATAATAATCATACCGATTCGATTTATGAATATCTGAATTGCTTTCATAATGATGTTTGTTTCCAACATCCATTTTGTTTACATATTGGTTTTGGAAATGGCGTTTGAACGCTATTATCAAGGGCGCCACTCTTGACGGCCATAGACATTTATTTTCTCGATTATTTTGTTTTTATTCTCTAGCAAGCAAATTTGATTATGTTTACGTAAATGTTTTGTGTATCTTTTGAAAATAGAACATAGTCACAAAAAATATAATATTAAAGTAATAGCATAAAACTCCTATTGAAAATAGAATACCATTGTTGAGTAGGTAAACTATATCTCACATTTCGTGTCATGTCATATAATTTTCCTAAATTAAAAATAGTTGCGATCACTCTTTTATTAAAGCTTGGTATTTCCTGTTGTAGTTGTTTTGTGTCACGATACTTTTTAAGATAGATAACAAATATTAATCTGTTAATATATATAGGAAAACTACTTCTAGTTATGTTGTGAGAACTTTACTAACGAACAAAGTACAAATATATACGAGGCACTTAGTTCAAATACGAAGTCATTTCAGGGTTATATATAGAGGATGGGTGGGCAAATTTTTATTTACGTGGTCAAAAGGACCAATCTAATTAATTTTCGTGTTATAAAGATAATTCCAGTACTAACACGAATACAATACTGTCCGAAAGCAATTATCTCAAGGTGTTAGTAGACCTATAATATGTGTATAGCTGATTGGTAAAGTAATAAGTCTAATTTATCTTGCCCGTTATACTCGTATATATCCTTACATGCGATGCAAAATAAGAATAAAACAAAACACAAACAAAACAAGTATTAAAAATAAAACACTATAAATTATATAAAACTTTTTTCATTCAATGGTCTTTAAGTGATATTTTACAAACCAATGCATTGTATACGTTCTCGTCTATACCCTATCTTTTAGGTGAGATATCCATTAATAAAAAGTAGAGTACAAAAGCACTGTTATATTTTATATTGACACAAATTAACGCGTGAGTTTCTTATTGACTTCGCTTTAGGTGACTCAATTACTCAACCACCATTAGAATTATTAACAATACGGAGACGAGATATCTTTTGAAAATTATCTTTTCGATTGATCGATAAGACTAACGACACTGCCTTACTAGAGATAAATAGGACTAGGTATATTGTTTTTTATTCCCTATAATTTCCTGTTTAAGAAATGGCAAAAACTCCGATAGTTCACCAAAGAGGTAGACCTTCTCTTATACTAATTTGAATTGGGAATGGCTAATGTTAGTTGCTTCACAGGATGGGTACTGACCTCCCTTGGGACTTTATCCACCCTCTCCATGGCAGGAAATTGGGCGAGGATCTGCTTGACAGTTGGTCTTGCGGGTGTTTGTCCTCCGCCACTGCTCCATGCACTCGGCGGTAAATATATTTTGTGAGCACCCTATAATTTCAAAAATCAATTGGTATTAAAGACTATATGATTGTTATAAATCTATTACATCCTTAGAACTATTTAAGAATATATTTAAATAATAAAAAATTGCCAAAATATTTTTTTGATCAGCAATGTGGGTGTCACATGGCACGAGGGAACCAAATAGAATATGCTTTAAAATAATTAGTTTACTGTTTAAAAAAAACTGGTTTATATTGTGTTATAAAAAAAACTGGTTTATATTGTGTAATGTTACGTCGTATCAGCTATTGTCGAATACTGTAATCGTTCAGATGATGGTTATATAGCATACTTCCTTTTGAAATCTGGTACTCACCATTTTATTAAATAGGATTGCCCGTAAAAGACCCGCACCGCCCTCTTGCACTACACTCAGCAAGTAGGGTTCTCTTGCTCCATCTACTCCTATGTAATTTTGATGCACTGAAAAAAGAAACAAATATTAATCTTGTGATTCTTATGTGTTATAATTTAACCTCAGCGACTTAAATGTATACAATAATACGTGGAGACAGCTTATCTAATTTATGCTAATATAACATGTGTAAGATTTGTGTGTTCGCTCGCTTTCAAACTCCTTCGATTCGAATACCAAGAGCAATAGGGCAACACGATGCTCAGTAAATCTCAACGAAGCTCAGTAGAGACAACATATAACTTGTAAAAAAAATCTGGTACTACGAATAACCTTTCAGAATTGTAAACCGGCACCAGGTTGTCAACAGGGTTCAAATTACTGGTAACTATTGAGAACGCATACTTATCGATAAGTATTTCGTTTCATTTGATCAGCCGAATCTGAATTATCGGTAGCGATGTTAGTTTCGGGTGAGATGGAAACTGAAACTTATTTAGACATATTAAAATTTCATTTGATATATCCAAAAAGTATAATCACCCCACAGCATTTTTTGCGACTTTTCGTACTTTTCTAGTTCTTTATTAGTACTAAAAATACATTGTATTTAACAATAAATAGCAATAGAAATATACTATATAAAATAAATTTAATTAAAGAAGAAGAACGTGCATAGTTACATTTCCAAAGCTTCTTCTAAACAATGACACATTTGAGATACATTTTTTGGCTCGGAATTTGTTATAAACTTTAACTTTTCTAGTTATAATTTTATTTAATATTTTTATGATAAACCTTGAATGACATCTCATGTAAACCTGGTTTATAAACAGACAGTAAACTCATCGATACTATAATATTATAAAGCTGCAGAGTTTGTTTGTTTATTTGAACGCGCTAATCTCTGGAACTACTGGTCCGATTTGAATGATTCTTTCAGTGTTGGGTGGTACATTTATCAAGGAAGGCTATAGGCTATATTTTTTTTTCAAAATTAGGGATCCGTAATAAAATTGCTATTTTGTAACAAGGTGTAAAATCGAAAACCTATTTTTGCGTGCGCTGCAAAAACTATTGACAATAGAACAAAATGATGTACTACGAGTTTGTAGATCCCATTAAGACCTACAAAAAAGTCCGCGAGAACATATATCTAGCTATCATGGTTTAATCACTATAACCGATTTTGTGTTCAAAATAATTATTAAATCGTCTGAAGAAAAAAAAAACTACGTTAAATATGTATCGTATTATTAATCTTTATCGAAATTAAGCATTATGTCATATATGTATTTATGTAGAAGTAAAATACATTTTGTTTCATCTCAATCGGATATTTCGTTTAAAAGTTATCACGTGTGTAAGATGTTAAGAGTTGGCACCTATAAATGAGATATGGGCCATAGAGTTTTTTATGAACATAAAATCCTGTAATAATCTTTTTCGAAATATATTTGTTGATGATTGTAAGTATAAATGTTCACGACGAAACGATTCGTTTATCTGTATAATAGCACCTATAACGTAAATTAAGTAATTCATAAATGATTAATGTGAAGTTCTGAAAATAGTGTAGTTCAAAACGCATGTTCGCAGATAGCAGGACTTGCTCCTTATAGGTGCGCCAATAGGACGATCGCATTTCTTCCTTTCGTCAAGTGTGTTTTACGAGATTAAGAATAGTTTATTTTAGTTACGTAATAATGTTTAGATTGTAGTATATTTCTCTAGTTAACCTTTATTAATAAAAATATGATGAATGGCCTATTTATTAACCTGAAATACATAGAAACATCCCGCTCGCCTTCCGCTATGCGGCTGCGGACGACAGAGGCGAGCGGGGCAGTTTATATATGACCGAGGCGGGAGGCGAGGTAGAATAAAAGAGCGCCCGCGCCGAGAGCGGCGCCACTCGCTTCCCGCTCTCCCTATGATGAATATTGTATGTTATTTTAGTAAGTATAAATAATATTAACTAGAAAATAAGTCGTAGTCATAAGAAAATGTGTAAATAATGACAGAAATAAAGGCGAAAGCACTTGCGGGGGTGAGGTTCGGAGGCCCAAAATGGGTTGCCCCACCTTGGATGGGTCACCCGAAAATATCAAATAAAAGACGGGCTCAAATCAATGCAAAATCACTTCCGACCGAGCTTCCGATCCAGCATTGAAAACAAGCAAAGAAGAAGAAACCTGAAGCCTCCGAACCTCACTGCAAGCTTAAGAAAATCAGCGACTTTTCCTTGCCGAAGCTACCCTGCTGACGTCACCATCCCTACGGCGCCATCCGACATTACCATCGTCCATCACCACCCAAGTTATACAGTCCACCCTAGTGGGGTCTATGCCCCACATTTTGGTCCTCGTCGAAGCCGGATCACTGAAACAGCAAGATGGTAGTCACCAGAAGTAACCTCGGGAAAGAAGAGTCCACCTCGGAAGAATCTGGCAACACAACAACGACCGGACGCGGCGAAACCGGCACCACACACGGAAGCGAAGAAACCGGTACTACGTCCGGGAGCGGCGAAACGGGAACCACGTCCGGCACGGGAGCGACCACAACCGCCACGCCCAGCGTGGGGGGCCCGGCCGACACATCGGGGCTTCAAGCCACGCCCGCCGCCAGTACAGCCACCGTCGTGGAACAGAATTGATGCCGCCGCCGACCGCCCGAGCCGCCAAACCCGCTCGGTCACGCCGATCAGGAGCCCCCAGCAAGAAACTCCTCGCGGAGTTGGGGGCCATAGAGAGGCTAGCCGAGTTGGAACTGAAGCAGATCCAGGCGGAAACAGAATTGGAGAGAATAAGACAACAAAGAAGAGAAGCAGAAACATCGTCCGAAGAATCGGGAGAAGAAGACGATCTGGCACCACAACGAGTCTCAGATTGGTTCGACAGACAGCCGACGCAAGAGGATCGACTGTCCCCTATGGAGGAGACTGCAAACGCAACGACGGCCCCTCGGAGTACAGCGAGAGAAGTCAACGGAGTCAAGCAAGGACTGGTTGTCTGCGCCCGGGAAAAACGCAGACAACGGGAAAATGATGAAGAAATTCAGTCCAGCAAGAACCCCACGATCGACGTCACTACGCTGTCCGCCGTGTTAGCAGAAGCAATCTACACCAACAAGTCGAAGAGAACGTACGTTACGGAACTGCCATCGTTCAGCGGTCAACCACAAGAATGGCTGCACTTCAGAGCAGCATTCAACGAGTCGGCGGAGAGCTTCTCAGCAAGTGAGAACGTCGCCAGATTAAGAAGAAGTCTACGGGGAGCTGCCTTGGAAGCCGTCAGCGCCCTCCTGATCAGTCAGCCACCCCCCGAAGATATAATGAACTCGTTGGAAAGAAGATTTGGTCGACCCGATGCCCTGCTCCTCGGCGAAATGGAGAAGATGAAGACTCTCCCCCGGCTGACCGACAACCCACGCGACCTGTGCGTGTTCGCCAGCCGTGTAGCTAACACTATAGCTACCGTAGAAATACTCAAGCGACCGCAATACCTACACAACCCGGAGATATTGCGACTCATTATAGAAAAAATTACGCCGATCCTACGCAACAAGTGGTACGATCACGCGGCACAAGATGAAGACGCCCGAACTTAAGAAGATGGCAATGTTCCTCAACAATGAAGCGGACAAGTGCGCCCCCTACGCCCCTCCCGAAGTAAACAATGAAGTCAGAGAGAAAATTATGAAGAGGAAGATCGAGCGCACATACGCCGCGACACCCGAAGCCACACCGTTCAAGCCTAGCGAGAAGTCACCGTGCCCGTGCTGCAACGAGAAGCATCAGCTGACGACATGTCCAAGATTCATCAAGGCAGACACGAACGAGCGATGGGAGATAGCGAAGAAGAATCGCATCTGTTTTCGATGCTTATCAAGCAAACACCGCCGCATCGTGTGCAGAGCGAAGCCCTGCGGTCTCAACGGATGCGTCATGCGACACCACCGGCTGCTTCATCATGAGAGAGCGACACCGACCGCGGCGACAACGCCGCCCGCATCACCGTCGCCGATCAAGCCCGAACAAGTGATCGCCTCAGCGATCGATCAAGTTGCATCGAACACAACCAACACGAGCCGCGCGTACTTGAAGATAGCTCCGGTCACCCTACAGGGCCCAGAAGCCACCGTGAATACCTACGCACTGCTCGACGAGGGAAGCACCGTGACCATCATCGACTCAACGCTCGCAGACACGCTCGGCCTTCAAGGACCCAACGAGCCACTATGGGTACAAGGAGTGAGCGGGACAGAGATAGCGCACAATAGAAGCAAGAAAGTAAACGTCAGCATCGCGGGGAGGCACAACCGAGGCAAACCGCACATCTGCAGCGCGCACACCGTCACAAGTCTGGACTTCGCCACTCAAACGATAAGCGAGCGGGAGGTGCAGAACTGCGCGCATCTAGAGGACATCAAGCACGAGCTTCTATACACTAACGCCGTCATCAAGATACTCATCGGTCAAGACAATTGGGAGCTGATCGTATCACGTGACATACGGGAGGGACGGCGCGACCAACTCGTGGCTTCGAAGACTCAGCTGGGTTGGGTGCTACACGGCTGCCGCTCCTCACACGCGGCCCCCGTAGCCTACTGTTGCACGCATCTAACTCAAACCCACGAAGCAGATAACATGGAGGAAATAATGAAGAAATACTTCGCGCTTGAATCACTATCGATCGAACCGAGAAAACAGAAAAGCGATCCCGAGCTGCAAGCCCTCAAGATATTAGAAGATAAAAGCCGACGTCTCCCTAACGGTCGGTTCGAAACGGGTCTACTGTGGCGAGAAGAGGGCACCGACATACCGAACAATCGATCGGACGCGCTCAAGCGTCTACACACACTCGAACGAAAACTCGATCGCGACGCCGATCTCAAGAATAAGTATGAAGAACGAATCGGCAACCTACTAGCGTCGGGCTACGCCGAACGAGCAGGGACGCCCCCTAGCGACAGAACGTGGTACTTACCTCACTTCGCGGTCTGCAATCCAGAGAAGAAGAAAATAAGAGTCGTACACGACGCCGCCGCTAGATCACACGGACGCAGCCTCAACGACATGCTACTCCCCGGGCCCGACCTATTACAATCTCTACCCGGCGTAATCATGCGGTTTCGGCAGCGAGGCGTCGCCGTGTCGGCGGACATAAAAGAAATGTTTATGCAGATCAAGATCCGTGAAGAAGACAGGGACCATCGAGCACATACCCCAATAGAGTGGTAATATTGGGCTGTCCGCCACCGCAACTGATTAGTGATATTTCACTTATAAATATTAACGCTCGCTCCCTCTAAAACAGTACATAACCAGTATTGGATCTGTGCGTACGTGTCTGCTTATTCCGATATTTAATTTAAATTAAATAGTTTCATAATGGCGTGCTGTTCTATTCGGTGGTGTGGGAAAACAGCAGGACTTCAAATTATAAAACCGACGGAATAACCTTTTATCGGTAAGTTATAGTTAAAAATTACTTTTTATAAAAAAATGTCACGGCTCAAGTTAAACTGGACAATCAAAGCGAAATGGTTGACGCACGTGTTCAGATGTCTATGCGTCCTGCTTCCACATAACGTAATTTCTCATTACGCCATCTCTTTCTAGTCTACGCTCTCAACACTAGTGTTGCATTCAAAGGATCAAGGGGTGTATCGATAAATAACATTATTGTAGCTTATTACATATTTTATTCAAACATAAAAGTAATTTTGAAATTATAATATTTGCATTAATGATCTAATTGAAAGTGTTGTGCATTATTGATTATGTAAATCTTGATCGATTATACCGATATATTAGGTATCTAGTGTAGTTAAAATAAACGTTTTTTATACTTTTTTGAATAAATCGGTTTGTAACAAAGAAATTGTTTTTTTTTGTGTTAGCTTTTTGTAGCAATAAAAAGACATATGATGAGATACAATCAGTCTAGGGTTTCTCAATTCTCGACCATATTTATTTCTCGGAGCATGAGAATTCTCGACCACTATTTCCCGGGAATTCCCGGGTTGTCGAGAAATACGGAAATTTTTAAAAATATGTGTGATTTAAAAATAAATCTACGCTTTTTTTTGCAATATTCAACAACATTTATCAATCAACAACATTTATTTTTATTTTCATGTGACTTTAACTTAAGTAAGTATATAAAACTTTAATTAAGCGAAATAAACTATAGCGAGATCTTTTTTCATTATTTCTAGAAACAATTTTAGGACTAAATAGTCTTTTTCTTTGGAAAAAACAAATAAAATATCTTCTAAAAACAATGTCATCATGACACCACAATAAAATTTAGTACCTTACATACTTATGTAACATGAAACGACAAATTATTATAATAGAAAAATACTAGAAAAAATATAAGATCTTATAAGATCGCATTGAAAATGCATAAAATATAAAAATTATAAATGAAACGACAGTTTTTCAATTAGGTACAAACAAAGAACAATCAGACTAGCTTTATAATTACGAATAACAATAAGATACAGGTAATTTAGTTTAGTCCAACTTTTCAATATTTGTTATAAATGGAGTTTTTTCGTTACGTAAGTAAACATAACAACGTAATAAATAAATAAATAATCTTAGACTTATTACAATCGCATTTTAAGTGGAAACTGCTTCAAAAGCTAGCCCACTATGTCTTGTTATTATATGGAAATAAGCCTTTAAAAATACGAGGGCATTTATATCATCATCTGACAATCGGTTTCGTATTTTCGTCACAAAGTTTCCAGACAAGGAGAAAACCCGTTCATTTTCTGTCTACGTAGGCTTTACTGACATAACAGCTTTATACAAGTTTTCCAGATTTTGGTGTTCTAAAATTTTTGACTTCGGTGTGTTATAAAATGTTTGATGAAATTTCTCGATTTCTCGACCAATGTTTTTTCGTCTCGAGTAAGGCATAATTTTCTCGAGCATTCTCGGTTCGAGAACACTCGAAGAGAAACTCTAAATCAGTCAGAAGAATTAATACGTAGCTAATTCATTTTAAAAATCAGTAAACCAATGAATGGTTAATTATTATTTCATCTTTACTTTTAATACAACTAAATAAATGTAATTTGGTAATTGGTTTGGTTCTTGTTGAGGTGCAATTCAGCGGTTAATATCTTCTTATTTGATCACTAGCAGCATTTATAGACATTTATTTCCATAAGAGAACACGTTTGTATTATTCACTATTGCTATAATTACTGATGTATTGGCTATCGATATCGATGAACCTTAGATACTTGGACACTACCACATCTCTAGAGTGATAGTTGACCTTAGGATAGCCAATCGCAGCTCAGTTAGAGCAGTGTGAGTGGTAGCGGCGAATAAGCGGAATTGTTTTCAAACAAAATAATTGACATTTCTACTCTATTGGGTTATGTGCTCGATGACAGGGACGCACTCCGTTTCCTGTGGAGGGACAACCGGCGGGAGGGACCCCCGGAGGAGTACCGCATGACCTCCGTCATCTTCGGCGCGTCGTCATCACCATGCACGGCGCTCTACATAAAAAACAGAAACGCAAAGGAACACGCCGCCGAGTATCCACGAGCCGCGCGCGCGATCGAAGCAAACCACTACATGGACGACTACTTGCACAGCTTCGACGACGTAGAAGAGGCAAAACGGATCACCAAAGAAGTCGACCACGTGCACAGGCGAACCGGCTTCGAGCTACGCGGATGGGCCACCAACGAAAAGGACGCAATCAGCGCCGTCGTCGCACTAACAGAGCGAGAGGGAAACACAGTCGCTATCGGCGGGAGCGAGACGGAAAAAACACTCGGCCTACTATGGGATACAAAAGAAGATTGCATACGATTTCGCCTCAACACCGCTAAGGCGCCGCCCGAAGTACTCGACGACCTGCGACCACCGACGAAGAGAGAAGCGCTCAGCATCATCATGTCCATCTTCGACCCGCTAGGCCTCATCTCACCCGTGACTACGCCGGCGAAACGAATAATGCAAGACACGTGGCGCTACAAGACGGACTGGGACGAAGCCATACCGGAGGAGCTACACGACAGATGGAGCGAGTGGCTACGACGGCTACACGACTTAAGCTACTTTCGCATACCGAGGTGCTACGACGCCGAGCCTGCCGCTTACTACGAGCTGCACACATTCGTAGACGCCAGCGAAGAAGCTTACGCCGCCGCAACCTACTGGCGGATAACGCGGAGCGACGGCAGCATCAAGGTCACCCTAGCAGCAGCGAAGAGCCGCGTCACGCCCACGAAACCCATCTCCATACCCAGGTTGGAGCTCCAAGCAGCCGTCCTAGGAGTTCGATTAGCAAGATCGACCGCAGAAGAGCACGAGTATGAAATAACTCGCAAGACATACTGGAGCGACTCACGCACCGCGCTAGCATGGATACGCGCCGAACCACGCACATTCAAAACATTCGTCGCTCACCGAATCGCCGAAATAGAAGATTTAAGTTAGAAAAACGAGTGGCGGTGGCTGCCGTCAATCGACAACGTAGCCGACGACGCAACCAGAGCGACACCTACCGACTTCGACCCGCACCACCGATGGTACCACGGCCCCCGGTTCCTGTATCAACCCGAAACAACCTGGCCCGTGGAGAGTAAAATAGCGAGCGAAGCGAAAGAAGTGAAGAAAAAGAAAAGTGCAACACACTACAACCGCGCTCCGAACACAGTCATCTACCGAAAATAGAACGATTCTCTAAGTGGACACGTCTCTTGCGAGCGACCGCGCGAGAGCTACAGTTCATTGACCTCTGTCGTCCAAAGAAGCAAACAGTGGCAGCAACACGCAGAAAACGAACAAGAGCCGCTGAAACACAAGACGCAGTTTGGAAAAAATCGAACCCGAGACCCCGCAAGCCCGACGATTTAACCACTCCACCTGCGCGTCACAACGACTTCATATTGTTAGAAGCGCGATATTTACTCGCAGCGGAGAAATCGTGGATACGCGCCGTTCAAGAAGACAGCTATAGTAAAGAAATAGAACGCCTACGACGCAAGCAAGAACCCGACAAGAGCGACCGACTCGCCGCGCTAAGTGTATATATCGACGAAGACGATATAATACGACTTCGCAGCAGAATAGCGGAGGCCAGCGACGTCGAGGAAGAAACCGTCCGCCCGGCGGTACTGCACGGAAAACACAGCTATACGAAGTTACCTATTTCTGCCGCAAAGCAGCAGTGCTTGCATTGCTGTGTTCCGGTTTGAAGGGTAAGATATGGCAGTGAAATTACTGGGTACAGTGACTTTACATCTTGTGTCACAAGTTGGCAACGTACACAGTGGTTCTTGTGGGGTTGCAGTTTTGCTGCGAATCTCACAAGAACCACATGTATTATAGGTGACTGTTACCACTTACCATCAGGTGGGCAGTTTGCTTGTTTGCCAACTTTTGCAATAAAAAAAAAAAAAAAAAAAAAAAAGTTATATATAGCCCATATGCACGAAAAGCTACACCACGGCGGCACGGAAATAGTAGTAAATGAGTTACGTCAACGCTTGTACATAATGAAGATAAGACCTACGGTTAAAGGAGTCATCGTTCGCTGCGCCACCTGCCGACTGAAAAAGGCGAAGCCCGCCGCGCCCTCTACCGGAGATCTGCCTGCGGCGCGCCTCGCTCACCACGCACGCCCGTTCACCTACACAGGAGTGGACTATTTCGGCCCACTAGAAGTCACGGTGGGACGACACAGAGAAAAAAGGTACGTCGCGCTCTTCACGTGTATGACGTCACGCGCGGTACATCTCGAGGTAGCCGCATCGCTCAGCACCGACTCTGCAATCGCCGCCCTTCGCCGTTTCATAGCGAGGCGAGGCTGTCCGACGGAGCTGTGGAGTGACAACGGCACCGCATTCAGAGGCGCCGACCGGGAGCTCTCCGCGGCGATCAAGGAGGCCGCCGCTGCACGACACATCAACTGGCGTTTCCTGCCCCCGGCCGCTCCTTTCATGGCCGGGGCATGGGAGCGTATGGTGCGCACCGTCAAGGAAGCCCTGCGCGCCACTCTGCACGAACAGCGCCCCAGCGACGAGACCCTGCAGACACTGCTCGCCGAAGCCGAAGCGACCGTGAACTCCCGTCCACTCACCCACGTGGCGGTGGGCCCGGACGACCCACCTGCGCTCACACCCAACATGATCCTGATTGGGCCCGACTGTCATACTCCGGCCCCCGGCGCCTTCAACGAGTCCGACCTAACTGCGCGTCATCAGTGGAGACGCGCCCAACAGCTCGCCGACACCTTCTGGCGCCGCTGGGTGCGAGAGTACCTACCGCTACTGCAAAACCGGCGGGAGCCCTCCAACGTCGGCACCCCTCCTGTCATCGGCGACGTGGTCATCATATGCGACTCGAACCTACCTCGCAACACCTGGCCGCGCGGACGAGTTACGAAGACCTATCCCGGCAAGGACGGAGTTGTTCGAGTCGTGGACGTCACCACCAGCAAGGGACACGTTCTGCGAAGGCCCACCAAGAAGATCGTCGTGCTACCAGTAAGATCGCAAGGCGACGGCGGGAGAAATGTTCACGACGAAACGATTCGTTTATCTGTATAATAGCACCTATAACGTAAATTAAGTAATTCATAAATGATTAATGTGAAGTTCTGAAAATAGTGTAGTTCAAAACGCATGTTTGCAGATAGCAGGACTTGCTCCTTAAAGGTGCGCCAATAGGACGATCGCATTTCTTCCTTTCGTCAAGTGTGTTTTTCGAGATTAAGAATAGTTTATTTTAGTTACGTAATAATGTTTAGATTGTAGTATATTTCTCTAGTTAACCTTTATTAATAAAAATATGATGAATGGCCTATTTATTAACCTGAAATACATAGAAACATCCCGCTCGCCTTCCGCTATGCGACTGCGGACGACAGAGGCGAGCGGGGCAGTTTATATATGACCGAGGCGGGAGGCGAGGTACGCTTCGAGCCGCCGTGCGCACCAGTCGTCCCCGTACACAGGTGCCCCCTAGCGGCGCTCGCCACATTTCGCTCGCCTTCCGCGTCAAGCGCTCCAGCAGAAGCCGAAGCGCTCCTGACTCGCCAAACCGGTCGGATAGGCAGCCGCTAGTTGCGAGCCTTCTCGCGACCAGCGGCCCTCGCGTCGGATCGCGTCTCTCTCTTTTGCGCACCGCGGTAATCGTTAGGTCAGCCGCTAGTTGCGGAACCTTCCGCAATTAACGGTTTTTACTTCCGATTTTCGGTTGTAATCGTTCCGGTTTAGCTGGAACCCTTTGTTTGTATTAAAATAAAGGGTTCCTCTTCCCGCCCGCGTCTTGCGTCGACGGATACCTTGCGGTGTTAACGAAGTCGGCGGAGCAATCCCGGTTTGCTCTCTAGGGCCCTTCAGGCTCTAGGAAAACCGAAGGCCAAGTCCCATTGCACTTGGGCTTAGCCCAAGGGGTTTGGCAGGCTCCCCGAGGAGCGCAAAGTCAAGGCCGATCTTAGGGGCATCCCCGAAGAACTTCCGAACGAGGACATCCTAAATGACCTCGTTCGACAGGGCTACCCTGTTGTCGGCGTGCACAAGTTGCACGCGAGCAATGGGAGGCTCTGGCCCCTCGCTTTGGTCATAATGACCAACAACGAAAAGGCCAAACCCATCTTCCGCGCCAAAGACCTCGTGGTCTGCGGCCTTTCTGGCATTAAAGCCGAGCCCCCCAACAAGCGTGGGTATCCTGGGCAGTGTCACCGCTGCCAGCTTTACGGCCATGCAGCGGCGAACTGCAACGCTTCACCGAGGTGCGTCAAGTGCCTCATTCCACACCTGACCAAGGAGTGCTCTCGCACGAGAGACTCCCCCACCCCTCCCGACTGTGTGCTGTGTGGCCAATCCGGCCACCCAGCGAACTATAGGGGTTGCTCTCGCGCCCCTCGCCCCAAGCCTCCAAAGGCTAAAAAGCCTAACCGGGGACCAAAGGCATCTTCTTCTCAGAAGAAGAGGCCTTCTGGCCCCCCGGCCCCTCCTAAGCCTTCGCTGGCAAATTTCCCACCCCTACCCAAAGGGGTGGGACAGCCGGCTACCACCACTCCAGCCCCCCCCATGCCGGCCTCCGGACCGGCCTGGGGACCAGCCCCTCCGGCACCGGCCCCTGGGCCAGCCTGGGGCCCGGCTCCCAAGGCGACGCCGCCTAAGGCGACACCGCCTAAGGCGGCTCCCGCCTCCCAAGCCCCGAAGTCATCCCTTATGGATGACTTCTCTATCATCTTCACCACGATGCAAGGCATCAATATCAATGAGATATCGGCCTTGGCATCCAAACTCAGGATGGCCCAAAACGCCCAACAACGGCTTCTAGCTCTCTGTGAGCACGAAGCCCTTCTCCGGTCCCTTAACTAAGGTCCGCAATGCCAGGAAGGATCCCATCTTCTTCTTCTTCTTCTCCGACTGTACCAGTCGCTCCTCTCACCGGTCGAGTGAAACCTAGAGGTGTTTCGCTTATCTCTTTCAATACCCGCTCCCTGCGCAAAAACATTCCCGAGCTAAGGGTGTTTCTGCGCGAAAGGGACCCCGACCTTGTCCTCCTTCAGGAAACATGGCTCAAACCGTCTATACGGAAAGGGCTATCGATTCCTTCATACTCCCTAGTCAGAAATGACAACTTCACCCCAGCGGACCAGAACCGCAGGGAAATTGTCTCTGGTGGCACGGCGATCTACTACAAAAGATCGCTTCACTGCTCACCAATCCCCACTCCTGCTCTCTCTAACATGGAAGCCACGGTATGCAGACTGGCTATGTCGGGTCACAGAACACTGATCATAGCTTCTGTCTACATACACGCTGGCACCACTCCATTGCGGAGCGACTTCGAGTCCCTTCTGTCTTTGGGCGACTCAGTCATTCTGTTTGGAGACTTTAACTCCAAGCACACTGACTGGACCTGCCGTAAGACAAACACCGGCGGGCGGCGTCTGCTTCAGATCACACATGATCTCGAATTAGACGTCTTCAGCCCGTACGAACCCACCCACTACCCAGACAACCCACAGAATGATCCCGACGTACTAGACTTCGCTCTAGTCAAGGGAGTCTCCCTCCCATTTAGGACGATTGAGACCCTCCAAGACCTCGGGTCCGATCACAGGCCGGTCTCCCTCATTATGGGAAACAAAGAGCCAACCCCTCCCTCCTTCAAAACCATTACTGACTGGGATCGGTTCAGATCGTCCCTCAAGTCGGCAATGGAAGTAGGCAACCCTTCGCTCTCTATGGACCCCGACTATTACGATAGTTCGGAGAAAATAGATGCAGCCATTTCCGAATTTACTCTTTTGGTCCAAAGAAAGACTGCGGACAGTGCGAGGAAGGTACCTGTGAAAAATCACAATGCCATTCCTCCCACCCTCCGCAACCTGATGAGGGCCAAAAACGCAGCTCTCCGGAGAGCTGCTAGGTACCCGACCCCTGAGTACAGAGCTAGAGCTAACCGTCTTCAACGGTTAGTAAGATCTCAGTTGAACGACCTGAGGAATAACCAATTTGGTGACCTCATGGCGGACATCACTCCCTCCCATGTAGCCTACTACCGAGTGGCCAGAGCCCTCCGTAGTGACACCTCCAACTTCACACCCCCTCTCCTCCGTCCCGATGGCTCCACAGCCTTCGACGACGAGGAGAAGGCGGAGTGTTTTGCTGACAGCATTGCTTCACAATGCTCAGTCAGCACTCAGACTTGCGAGCCATCCCACCTTCAGTCGATTGAGAAGGAGCTCAGCGAGCTGAACTCCAAACCTCTAGACTCTGATCCCATCACAGTGTCCCCTGATGAAGTCCATTCCTTCATCAAGGGCCTCAAGACCAAAAAGGCCCCTGGCGCCGACGGCGTCTCCAACATGGCCCTTAAGCACCTACCATCTCAAGTGCTGGTCTTACTGTCCCTTTTATTCAACGCCTGCTTCGATCTCTGCTACTTTCCAGCAGCCTGGAAAGAAGCAATCGTAATAGGCATCCCCAAGCCGGGGAAACCCTTAAACCTCCCTGCGAGCCACCGCCCCATCAGCCTCCTCAAGGCAATGGGGAAACTCTTTGAAAGGTGTATCCTCGCCCGCCTAAAAGACCATCTCTTTACCAATGACCTTATCATACCCCATCAGTTTGGCTTTCGAACCAAACACTCATGCCCCCAACAGGTTCACCGCATAGTCGAGTACATCTCGAGCGGCTTTTTTCCTAGGAAATATAAGACCGTGGCGGTTTTCTTTGATGTAGCCAAGGCCTTCGATAAGGTCTGGCACGCTGGACTAACTGTCAAGCTGTACAGACTTAATCTGTCAGTGAGACTGGTCCGGCTAGTAGCATCATTTCTCCAGCATCGTACCTTCCGTTTCAGATACGAAGGTACTCTCTCAACTCCGCGGGCGTGCCTCAGGGCTCTGTCCTGGCTCCTCTGCTGTATGTTATATACACCAATGACATTCCCGTCCCAACAAACGGGGTACAACTGTCCCTGTTTGCAGACGATACTGCTCTGTATCTCAAGGGCTCATCATGTAGGAATATCCTCCCGAGGCTTCAGACCTCCATCAACTCCTTAGGCGACTGGTTCCGCGAGTGGCGTATCGATGTAAACCCGGATAAGTCATCCGCTGTTTGCTTCGACGCAAAACGCACGCGTGTACCGGCCCGCCACAACCCACCCCGACTCCAGGGGAAGTCCATTCCATGGCAACGCACTGCCAAATTTCTAGGCGTCACCCTTGACCAAAAACTGACATTCTCTCCTCACGTCAAGAGAGTGTCTCGTAACGCGCGGTTTTACTTGGGGCGTCTCAACCCTATGTTGGGGCGTCACAGCCGCATGTCACTTCGAAACAAGCGAACACTTTATAAGGTTTGCATACGACCGGTGATGACCTACGCGTCCCCGATCTTCTCACATGCAAAGGCATCAGTCCTTAATAAATTGCAGGTGATTCAAAACCTATTCATACGTAGGGCCTCAAATTCTCCCTGGTATGTCCGCAACGCGGACTTGCACAGGGACTTTGAACTCCCTACTCTCCAACAATACTTCATAAAGGCCTCTGAACGTTTCTTCGAAACAGCAGAGAGCCACTCTAATCCACTTATCCGGGGCGCATCCAACTACACTCCTTCCTCATCCATGAACCCTCTGTCTAGGTCTGTCCTGACAGACCAACCCAATCAATTGTCAGCTGACCTGAACCTCCTCTTAGAGGCACAGGAATCAGCCAAACGTAGAGCCAATACAGACCCATCAGGTCTACCCCAGTCCTCTCAGATGCCGACTGGCCCCCCTTCTGGGAGCCAGCCGACTTAACTTCATTCACGACTGACCCCCCTTCTGGGAGTCAATCGTTTTTTCTATGCGCTCTCTCACCTAGGTGAGTAGCGCTTGCGCCACCCCTCTCTAGAGGGGTGGTCGCCTCAGATGACGGATTATGACCTTCTCCGGGTGCAAGCCAATCCCAGGTAGTGTTTAGTCAGTACGAGTCTGACATAACTATCGGGCCGGCCCGAAGTATCCATAGAGGATTCACCACCTCCCCCCCCGTGTCCGGAGGGTGCATTTTGCATAAAAAAAAAAAAAAAAAAAAGAGGCGAGGTAGAATAAAAGAGCGCCCGCGCCGAGAGCGGCGCCACTCGCTTCCCGCTCTCCCTATGATGAATATTGTATGTTATTTTAGTAAGTATAAATACTATTAACTAGAAAATAAGTCGTAGTCATAAGAAAATGTGTAAATAATGACAGAAATAAAGGCGAAAGCACTTGCGGGGGTGAGGTTCGGAGGCCCAAAATGGGTTGCCCCACCTTGGATGGGTCACCCGAAAATATCAAATAAAAGACGGGCTCAAATCAATGCAAAATCACTTCCGACCGAGCTTCCGATCCAGCATTGAAAACAAGCAAAGAAGAAGAAACCTGAAGCCTCCGAACCTCACTGCAAGCTTAAGAAAATCAGCGACTTTTCCTTGCCGAAGCTACCCTGCTGACGTCACCATCCCTACGGCGCCATCCGACATTACCATCGTCCATCACCACCCAAGTTATACAGTCCACCCTAGTGGGGTCTATGCCCCACAATAACATCTTTGAAGAGTGTAATAAATACATTTCTAAAATAACTCTGCTAAGGAAATCCACGCGCGCTTGATGCAAGCAAGACAAGACGCATGCAAAAGTGTCGGGATCTCATTGTCATCTACACTTATATTATAAGGAGGAAAGATTTGTATTTTTGTATGTTTGAAATAAACTCAAAAACTACTAAGCCGATTTTAAAAATTCTTTCACCATTGGAAAGCTACATTCACGCTGAGTAACATAGGCTATATTTAATGCTAGAAAAATTTAAAGAATTTTGTCCACCCGTGCGAAGCCGGGACGGTCCGCTAGTTTTAAATAAAATAATAATAAAAGTATAACAACGTTCGCGTTGACCGGTCTGGCGATGTAAAAGCGTATGGAGCGTAAGTCTCGACTTCACAGTCCATACTCAACTTTTATATGTTTTTACTATATTAAAAAAATCAACTAAAAAACGTTTTTCATCATCAATTATTGAGCAGGTACTACTACCATTTTGAACTTTAAAATTATTTCTCATTAATTTACAAAAGTATGAGTATAAGCCTACCTAAAATTATCCACCGAACTTTATTAACAATAAAATTAATTATCTACTTGGGTACCTATTTCTATTGCAAGAGTTTATAGTTTCACGACTTTTATTAAGTGACGGAACATATTTCATCAACTCAGCTCAACAATTATAAGTAACGAACTCAACCGAAGTTAGGCGAAGGCCGCAAGATAAAACATGAACAATGAGTTTGGGCGATATTTAGCAGAAACCAAAACTTCGGTCGGACAATATCTCTTGATGATACAAAAGTATTTACCTTTAACTACGCCTTAATATTAATGTACTTTTGGTTTATTAATTTATCTCTTTAGTAATACTTAAACAATTTTTTTTCCATCAAAAATATACTACATTTGAATATTGGATTTGTTAAATTGACCCTTACATTGTTATTATATTTTAATAACGTAAAAGGTATTTCAAGGTAAAAATGAACGGTCTGTCCAGTAGCGTAACAAGATACGACAATGTCTATTTTCATGATTACGATCTCACAATTTTACGGTTAAGGAATATCTAACTAGAATTGTAAATAAAGCTGATGGGATTACAAAGATAAGGATCAACTTGGGACTAATAAGTCGATGAGATACTAGAGCTTCTTCCTTCTCGAAATCGCGAGTCACTAAAATTAAGGCAATGCTCATCGTGTTTTTTATATATATATTAATTAAATCTATTTTTAAGGGAATTTTGAGTTAATATGAGTTATCACATAGTTAAATAAAATCGAGCATTCTTGAATAGATATATGTATGTATAACAATAATACTGATAATATTAAAACTAGCGTACTGCTCATCGCAATACTCTTCTTAATTTAAGGAAAGTTTATAGCAAACATAACCTACGTTGTGAGATAGGTACTGGTACTTGATATAGCTTTCAAAGTATTAAATCTTTGCTACAGGGTCTTCGAGCTTCCTTCTTCTCACAATAGCAATAAGAACTTCAGTTTGTGCAATCCAGACTATATCATTAAGGTAATTCTATAAACAAAATACAGCTATTTAAATTTAATTGATATTATAAAATACTTATGCCTAGACACACCAATAAAACACGCAAAATTTCGTAACGAACCATAATTTAGTTGCCGACAATTTTTTTAATGTTTCTGAGAAATCAAAACCTTTTTTATGACTGAATAATAAAAGCATTCTTAAATTATAAACTCATCTTAATTATTTCTTTATTTAATATTCTCATTTGCTTAATAACAAGTATCCTCTTTAATGTTTTTTGCGGTTTTAGAAGAAATATTTTTTTTTGGTATTTAATTCTGCTTCTATAAAAAGATGAAAAATCTACACGAAATGGCAATTTTTATTTACATATTTTTGTGATAATAAGTAAATTTATATCGATAAAAACAGTCTGTGCAATTCAGTCTATATCGATTTAATATTATCTACTTGAATTACACATCATAGATAAAAAATTAAATCGACAATTTTAGTAATTTTTTTATATTTGTGTTTTAATTCCAAATTACAAATATGTATTTGATGTTCATAAACGTGCAAGACTGTTTAGAGAGAATTCGCCTGCTCTTTGAAGTAAAGTGAATGTTTTCAAACTTCATGTAAAATGTATTTTGTTTTTATTTTATTAATTATCGGGTTGGAGTAAAACAAAGTGTGTGCAGGGCGGCTAAGACTTGTGAATTTTTTTACAAAAATATAAAACTCGATTAATAATACATTTCTTTATCTTCTCGTGTAAAATGGACAAAAATAACAGCTTTTTACTCTTGTTATGTTTCCTCCGGTTTCGGGTTTAGCGCCAAATGAGTGGTAATAGGTTTTGGCACTTATAATAATTTTGTTGAAAAATATGAAATATGTAAAGTTTGAATTTATAACTGCTATAGCATAAAATAGTAAAAAATAAACACTTTTTACTCTTGTGATTTTTTTTCCAAGTTCGGCTTTAGCAGTAAATGAGCGGTACGATAACCGCTCATTTTTAACACTTAAAACAATTTTGTTGAAAAATATGAAATATGTAAACTTTGAATTTATTGATACTGTTGGATAATTTGGTTAAAAATAAATACTATTTACTCGTGTTTTTTTTTCTCCACCTTCAATTTTGGATATTTTTCAAATATTTGGGGAGGTCGTGTAATCATCTGCAACAACACCTTGCGTAGCGTGAATGTGTTAACAATCGGTAGTTTTCCTTGCATAACTTAATATTTTAGTACTAGATTTAGATATTAAAAGAAAAAAATACCGGTTTTGTTACTTTCTTCAAAGAATATATATATATATATATATAAATTGGATGGTGTTTATAAAATGACCCGGTATATTTTTCTAATGTTTAGGTAGCTTTTGTAAAAAAACGCATCACTGTGTCATTTTTTGTTGACTTTAGTTAGTTGTCAAATGATTCGAAAGTCCTTGTATTTTAACGGGATAATATATGTATAGCCTCCCATTTTTGGGGTTCACTAACAGTGAACGGCTAAATAAAGAATACAAAGCCTATGTTCACCTGGAAAGCACATTCGTAATATTGGTAAAAAAAAAATCGCATGAGTGGTTTTGGAGACTACCTCCTACATAGGTATTACTTTACAAATACTACTTCTTTATTAAATTAGTGTAGATTTTAGCGACAAACGCTATAGAGTTCCACCGATGCATGTCTCCGAATGCAAATTGAGGCAATACTTCAGTTCGCTATACTATAAAAACGATTCCGTGGACGTAATGTCGCAAATTAAATTCATGTACCAGGTTATTTGCATCGACAAACACAAATAGTGCATACATATATTGATTTTGATCAAACAACCGTCATGAATTAGGTACACCCACTATGAATCGTATTATATACAATTCTCTAGTTGATACCTTCTAATTCGTACGTGTGAAATTCGATTTTATCACGCACCTCTATTGTACAAATCGAAAATTTAGCCAAAAGTAAGTTAGCTGGGGCTAATATATAAATAGATTGTTAGCATTACTGACTCGCGAGAAGCCTGTCTTCTCTTGAGAATTACTTATGGTGATCGCAAAGCAATTGACTACGGGAAATTGTGTACGCTTGAACAGGATTGGAAAATTGTTGGGAGCAGTGGTATTTGCGGTATAAACGCTGTTTCGCCTGAACCACATGTTTTGGTAAAAAAGTAGGTAGTAAGGGACCAGTTCTATTGCACAATCAAGTAGAGTAAGATATCTTAGAAGTTTTATCGGAAAGTCGAGATTGAACGTTATTTGATGTGCAGAAAGATTGCTTGTATATGTACAATTTTAATCGTAGTATTTATTGTTCCTATCTGAAAACAACAACTCATCATATCACAAATTAAAAACTCTTAATATTATTCTTATACTTTGTCCAATATAGGATGATACTTGTGACAGTTGACACCTATATAGAGGGTATAAAGTTGCTATTGCAATGTCAAGCCAAACATAAGGAAACGAACGCAACCTTAGTACGTAGCAATAAGGAAGTGACAGTTGTCAAAATCATCCTACATTGGACAAAGTATAGAAATCAATAGTCAAATAACGTTTTCAGTCCGAAAATTCCAATTTTATATATAGGTTGCGCGCTGCAATCAGGGCCACTAATTAAATTTTCAAAACGTTCTTGTTAATGCATTCTAGGTATTGAACAAAATGAGCAGCGTTGTTTGCCTTTTCCGTGTTTTGGTGGTTCTATAAATAAAATTATTTGCGGAATTTAGACAAACATAAATATAACAAAAGAATAAATTTATAGAAGTATAAATTTGCATTTATTGTATTTTTTGTTATATATATATATATTTATATATATATATATATATATATATATATATATATATATAAGCATTAAACTGCTAGAGGATGTGGGTTACTACTTGACACATAACTTAAGTTGATTTTTTTATTAATAAGGAAACAATTATTAAATTAAAAAAATATGTGTCAATTTTTAGAAAGTGGATATCACAAATTAGATTATTTTAGTTTTAATATTATAACAATTGTAATAAATATACTATTAAGGTGTTAGCTGCGCCTTAAATAATGAATTATTATCGAATATTAATTTCCTTAGCATTCAGATAATCGGCTTTCTTCAGATAATGCGACAGCGAGTGGTTTTGTCGGTTGCGTCTTCGACAGGGCAGAGGCAGTTAATTCAGATAAAATATTTCTCTATAAGAAATAAAAAAGTACGCCATTGCGCCAGTTGTCAACATGTCTAAGATATTTCACTCCATAATATGAATAATGAAATAAAGCAATATAAAAATGTTTTATTTTTACTCATGAAAACATGGCTTATTGGTAGCTTTTATCCATTTGAAATTACCAATTTTTATTAGTTCTAATTATGTATTGTATGTTATGTTATGTTTGTATACATAATTTACTTTAAAATTATTGAATTTCTTAAGATAATGATTGACTGGAAATGAAGGATGCGAAAGGATTAAAAAAATGTATATCCTAAATTTTCTTTTTTATTATTTTTTATTAAATTTTCAATAGTGTACTTTTAAAGAAATGATAGAGGGATGGATACTGTTGTTTCTTATTGTCAGAGAAATATTTTATCTAAAAAGTGTCATCTGCAAAATTACTAAACCTCTTCATCAAATTAATTTGTAAGACCCTCACTTCGACAGTTCTTTATTTAATATCTTAAGAAATCAAGCCAGAAGTGTCAGTCATGTCACTATGAATGTTGTGAAATGATACGGTGTGCTACGATATATAGATAGATCTTATCTAGATGAAAATAAGTGCAGTGAAGCATGTGTATGGATAACAGTGTACCGGATACCTATATTATCGCGTACATTGCGTTATTACATTATTATTGTCTTTTATAACCTTTTATAAAACATGCAATATAACGTAAAATTGTATAAAGCAACAATAATGATTATGATTTAATTTAAACTTTATTTTTTTATTTTTTAGAGATTACATAGTTTGTTCTTTACGTTTAAGTCAATATGGTCTTATTAAATGTTTTTAATTGTTTATTGCAGAGTACAGTTAAATACCCATTACAAAAAACTATATTTTGTGTATAAAAAACATATTAATGTTAGAGTACTATTATCCGTACCTCTAAAAGAATTATTACTGGCAATTTTCCCATTACTTATTAGTACAGATATAACAACATGTCTGTCCGCATTCGGACACTAGATAAAATCAACATATCGCTCTGTTAAGCTGTTAAAAACGGTTGGAAAATTATCTACATTGCTGTCAATAGTATCGTAACAGTGTTCTGAATATTGTGGAGTTCCAATGCAATAAGAGATTAACATTCTAGGTTTTAAAACTTATAATATTCTACTTTTATTTACTTGCTTTTGCTATTTTTGTATTTTCATCTCAATTTATGCCACTTGAAAATGTTTCTTTTTTGGTCCATTTTTGTACTTTTTAACCCCCGTGACATCGTAGCTCTCGAACGGATGAACTGATTTTCATTTAGTTCCTTTTGTTTGAAAAAGTTCTTAGTCAAGAGGTTTAAGGCGGAAACACATTATTAAAACGCGACGCGACCCGATGAAACGCGATGCGTGTTGAGTTGAATCAAATGTATTGTTTTCTATAGACCAGAATCATACTATGAACATCCGACGCGACGCCATGCGCGCACACGCCACCCGATCCAGACGGGCCAGGTCGGTGTGTTGTCCATGGTGGGGGTAAACACGCCATCCGACGCGGCGCGCGCGGTATGTTTCTAGACAACACCCGACGCCACGCGTCAGTCGTTCGAGAACTGCCACGGAGCAAATACGAATTCTTTGACCCGATCCCTATTCTTTAAGGCGGAAACACATTATTAAAACGCGACGCGACGCAACGTGTCGACACCCGATATACACCGTGCACATTACCAACACGCGACGCCACGACATACTAGCAATTTCTGAATACAGTTAGCTAACAGCAGTGGAAGTGTATGGTCATGTACTATGGATTAACATAATTTATTATCTCTTGAAAACCGTAGGATGATGTGCGATCTAGTTTTTCTCTTTAAATTATTAAATAATAAGATAGATTGTCCAGTTCTTCTATCACAGATCAACCTTATAGTCAAGGCACGAGTACCCGCACGCTCCTCACGCCCCATAAAAATATTCGTACCACCACAATATCGCAAGAATTAGACTCGCAATAGCTATTTTGCTCGCTGTATGAAAACATATAACGAACAATTCTACAAATTACAATTTTCAATATATTTAAGTGAAATGCTAATAATGTTCGTTTTAATAATTTTTAAGTAAATTAATACTTATTTTGTTGTGTTGTTGCCTTAATCATAGATATTTAATAATAAGCTAATTCGTATTTTAATGTACTTTTATATTTTGATTTAAACTAGTTTCTGTTCCTACATTTATGTACCTAATTAATATTGGGCACTCATTATTCTACAATTGATGTCAAAATCTTGTGTACTTTATTATTTCTAATGACTGTTTCGTGCCAGAATAAATAAAGAAAAAATTAATACAATAAATGCAAAATATAATAATAAATTGACATAAATTCTGTTTGATAGTTTGAAGAATAGGGATGGGTCAACGAATTCGTATTCGCTCTGTGACAGTTCTCAAACGACTGACGCGTGGCATCGGGTGTTGTCTAGAAACATACTACGCGCGCCGCGTCGGATGGCGTGTTTACCCCCTCCATGGACAACACACCGACCTGGCCCGTCTGGATCGGGTGGCGTGTGAGCGCATGGCGTCGCGTCGGATGTTCATAGTATGATTCTGGTCCATAGAAAACAATACATTTGATTCGACTCAACACGCATCGCGTTTCATCGGGTCGCGTCGCGTGTTAATAATGTGTTTCCGCCTTTAAACTGTGGAACGGAATTTATGCCATATTAATATAAATTCTTGCATTTATTTAGCGAAATGACCGACGAAAAATTAATTAAGTTGGTAAAACAATATCTTGTTCTATATGACATGAATTTCGCTATATGCATGGGAAGAAATTGCCAATTCAAGAAATTGAATAAACCGATAGTGAAATCTTATGAAATCTTTCATATGAAATCTTTCAGTATCTTGAAGTATAATACTTCTCTTTTGATTTATTTCATGTACCCAGTAACGCCTAGTTATTCTCTTTTTATTAAGTCATTTAATTTTGTGTTCATATCATATATGAACACAAAATTTGCATCAAATCTTCTTCAAAATCTTCATCTGACACTCGTTATTTATTAAACCCATTGTATATTACCATACATTTCCGCTGCTGTAAGCAAACTGTATTCAAAAATTGCTAGTATGTCGTGGCGTCGCGTGTTGGTAATGTGCACGGTGCATATCGGGTGTCGACACGTTGCGTCGCGTCGCGTTTTAATAATATGTTCCCGCCTTTAGGCCTTTTTGAAGAAAATTGATTCAGACGTTTAATAATTATGGGGAATGAAAGAAGGGTTGAATAAACGATATTAAGCGAATCAATCCGAATAAATCTCGACAGAATACATTATATTAGAATTTATAATACAAGATAATATAATTATTTTAATTATATTTGTCGTGTTGGGGGACCGCTCCATATTAAACTACTTTAATAAAGGAAATCCTTTATCAATAAAATTTGTTATGGCCCTAACCACCTGCCAAAAATTAACATTAAGCTCATTAGGTATACGTAGGTAATCCGAGTAGGTACAAAGATATATGTAAGTAGTTATGTAATTTGGAATACCAAATTCAATAGAACGGTCCCCCGCCACGGCAGTTTTAATTTAAATAATTATATACTCTGTATTATAAATTTTTAAATATGTTGAGATTATAAACTCAATGGTGTGTGTCAAAGACACTAAAAATTTAATTTACGAATAATAAACTGACACTAGTCTCTCTAGCAGATATATTTTCGCAACAATATAATGTATTCAGTCGCAATTATATATAAAACTTACTTTTCATTTCAGATTGTTAATACATTTTTTTTTTAAATTGACCATCAACAGAGTTAACATGTTCTGATGCTTAACGAAAAATTGATTACTGTAATTAGGTGCATGCAACTCTACTTACAGGCAGCCACAGCATGCGCCATCAATATTTAGGCAACAGTCAGTATTGTTAACTTTACTTAATGTTACGTTATTTTAAAACAATCTAGGACTTTGCCCTTGAAAACTGGTGAGCTGTTTTGAAACAAGTCTATTGTTGCATCTTCACTGACAAATTCCCTATACAATCTACTTAACCTAGCCACATATATAAAATTCATATTGTTTATTGCTTTTTAAAGTTTTATTTTATATTTTTTTTACTTTTAGACCTTTATTTTTATGAGTCGGTAGTTTTGTAATTTTTTTATTCATACATATCCATTTGCCTGGTACGATATAAGTCATGTTATTGCATTATTTTTTGTGTCTCTTTAGACATTACTGAAAAATAATAAGCCAAAAAAATAATAGACAAATTAAGAATTATTGTTTGTGATAAATTTATACACTTGCGCTTCCGGATTTACATAAAATGCATAAGATTAAGGGACTGGATCTTTACAAAACTCTTCAAAGTAGAACGTATTTAATAAATACTTTTTAATTAAGGTAATCTGACGGCTATCTGACGTTTTATCTATTGTTCAAGGAACAATCTATACATATAAATAAAATTGAAGTGTCTGTTTGTAATATTGAAATAACCGTTTTTTACTACATGCATATGAATATATATACGGCACATAGGTATACCAAAATAACATTTTTTACAATTTTTGTCTGTCTGTCTGTCTATTTGTTCCGGGTAATCTCTGAAATGGCTGGACCGATTCCGACGAGACTTTTATTGGCAGGTAGCTGATGTAATAAGGAGTAACTTAGGCTACTTTTATTTAAGAAAAAAATCTTTTATTAAAAAAAAAAAAATACCGTACCACAGCAACGCGTGGCTGGGTCAGCTAGTAGATAATATACTATAACCTTTTCGCAGCACAAAATAAGAGCGATTTTCTTTTAAATACATTCTTCTTTATTTCCAATGTAAGAAAATATTTGTTCTCCAATACTAGTGTAGAACAAATATTACTTACTGAAGTAAGATGGTATGATCAATTTGAATGCCTTTTTTCTATATAATCTCCGCCCCTAATCTGATATAATCCGCCAATGTAAACATTTAGTAAGACTTCAATAGCTTTTCGGATGCCCTGTAAAATACCTTAATTTTTAGTGTGACACTTTAATAACTGATAGGATGAAGTTTTATCAAACTTTAAGCTGATTAAGTTCACAAGATATTCTGAGATCTACGTATGTCGTGCTCTGGGATCCTGTTCGTGAAGTTAGCAACAACCGTTTAACTGCTAGTGCGAGTTCACAGAATGAAGAGACTACTAACTTGAAATTAATTAAGTTTTGCACGAACTAATACATGATAGAATTCAACTTGAGTTCTGTTTGGGTCCTAGCCTTATTGAGAAAAGTCAGTTGTCAGATCTGCTAAATAACTTTAGAAATTAATATCTCTGACTATGATGCTGTTTTAAGATAATATTTTGATTTATTCATAACTTTATTGGCTCGGTAGAGAGAAGTTGCATTATCATAATTACACTTTGTGTGGATGCTTAGGTACTATAACAAGAATCATTTTGTGAGATATTAAAAATTCAACTTCCCCTAACTCTCCTTTTCCATCGTAATAACTCCTGTTTTCGCATAGAGCGAACATGGCAGCTTACGATTAATTGTCAGAGCGTTCGCACAGACCGGTCGTAGTTAATTACGTAAAAAATATCACGGAATTTACCGACAATGGTTCGATTGCGGGCCGTAAGGAATAAAACCGTAGGCGTTTGCTATATAGATATATGATCTTACACGCAATAACATATACTTAAATGTTGATTAGAAAGAACTCCCCTGTGATCGTTGTATTAAACTTGGTTTGAAGGCACGTGAGACTTAAGAGAAATTTCTCGAAAGAAACTAGTTACAATTCATTTTATAAAAGTTGTTATTGACTTTGACGTGGGAGACCTTTCAAAGGCGACGGTCGTGAACTTTCACACAGCTTATTTCATTTGAATGACGGTTAATATAGGACATAATAAGCACGGTATAAGAATATGCTATTTAATTGTATGTAAATAGGTTGAAATTGAAAGCTACCTCACCATATTAGCTATAGAATTTTAGAATTGCCGAGAGTCATTTGGATGGTTTTTAGGCACAAGGTTGTATATTTTATTCTCTGTTCAATTAACTCTAAATAGATAAAGAGTTAAATAAATTTTGTTAATAGCCGTTTTAGAGAGCCAGATGGATAAAATAGAGTGTGACCTATTAAGTGGTCGTTAGAGAAAGGTAGCGAAGTTACTAGGTATGGTGAGGCAATTGATACGGTTAAATGAGAGTGAAATTTACATAAGTTTAAAATTAACTTTGAAAATGTTCGAGATATTTTCTTTAGTAAAAATTAACCAGCTATATTTTCTGAATAAATAGTTTTTATTTAATTATTTATTACAATAGAAGTAATTGGAAATACTTTTTGTATAGTTCGTTAACTACTTATAATATATGTATGTAAAAAAGAAAGATATTAAAAGGTTAGTGTAGCAATATTGACTGAAAAGGATTTTTGAAGTTCCAATTATGACTGTAACGCTTACATTTGTTTCGAAGTAAAGATTTATTATTATTACACGATTTGTATAACGGTAGGTAAGAATATTAAACAAATACATAATAACGCAAATACATATCTATACTAATATTATAAAGAAGTAAAGTTTGTGTGTTTGTATATTTGTTAAATTGTAAGGGGTAATCTCGGGATCTACTGAACCGATTTTAAAAATTCTTTCACCAATAGAAAGGCACATTATTGCTGAGTGTCATAGGCTATATTGAATGCTAGAAAAAATTAAAGAATTTTGTCCACCCGTGCGAAGCCGGGACGGGCCGCTAGTTAAGTATATTTCGAACCTCTCCGCTGTAGAGCAGTAAAGTTGTCTGAAAGTTATGTGGTATTATAGGGTTTTTTCTTTAGTAAGACCAAAAAACAAAAAACAACTTTGTGCAAAAAAATGACAAACCATGTAACTTTGATTGGGTTAACACAAACCATGACAGAATATGAATTATGACCAGTGCAGGAATGTTAACAAAGTAATATTGATCATCTAAAAGGTGGACTATACAGTTGTTCATAAGGAACCCGAAGCTTTGAGACATCGTAGAATTGAATTAGCATATTTACTATTTTATATTTATTTATTTATGACAGTTCTGACAGTGATTGCGGATGTAAAGCAACTATCGCCAAAACGGATTATGGGATCGGTGACTAACTCTTTGTGCAGCACAGCTCGTACGTTAAGTTAACCCATAGTTAAAGGCGTTTAAACCGTCTGACACCGAAGACAACTTGAACTTTTTCTAGTAATATTTTTTTTGTTATAAAAAATATCTGCTAGAGTTAAAAATTAAATGTGATTTTTAATATTTTTAAACCATGAATTTAAATTCATTAGTTGATTTGTTTTTCTTTGGTTTCAAATTATTCTATGCAATTGCAAGAGAAATGAAAGAAAAAATGAAAGGTGAAACAAAAACCTTCTAAAATATAATAACAATAACTATAACTGGTTTGAGAGATTCATTTAGAAGTCGATACTTTTCTGAATGACAACACCTCACAAAGTTGTCTCGCATCCAAAGTTTAAACTGAAAACAGTTTACCAAATTAATTAACTTCGTTCCAAGTTGCGGGTTGTTAGCTAACGAGACAGATTTTGTTCTATATTATTTGCACATGACTTGCTAATAAAAAAGTTGATATATTTATTAAGATTATTAACAATACAAAGGCCACGTTATTAATATTGACGTTAACTTCTCGTGCTTAATTCTAGGGTTTACTTCATTTATATAAATATTTAATGTACGTGTTTAAAAAGTCGATAATTCTTTTACCATATTACCAACCAACTACCACTTGTTTTGAGAAAAAAAGTGTTCTTATATTGATCGCAAAGGAGGAGGCTGCTTTTAAACACGTTAAATATATTCTTCTCGATACAAGTTAAGCTCTATGGACTTAAAATCGAGCTCAATTCTACTTCACTGTCTTTACTACTTTAATAAAGGAGATTATACGATCAAACAAGATTGTGAAAATAAACATACATGTTCTTCGGTGAAAGTGTTTTATTAGAACAAGTAAACGCGTAAATGTAGGAAGTAAATATATTTTATGAAATGTAAAGCTTTTGAACAACAAGTAAATACCTACACATTTAATATGCAAATAAATTTGTTCGGTCTTCTCATATGTTGAAAAGCATTAAAGCTTACCTTATCGTTTAAATTGCAAAATATAGTAATTTGAGTTCGGATCACAATTTAATACGGATTCGTAGTTGAAATTAATTACATGTCGAAACTCTGTGAAGCTTTGCACGGTTTGTTAGTCTCACTAGTTGCGATTGAAGCGGAATTGCAATTGTAACCAGGAAATTTTCGTCCACGATGATTGGAGGTAGTGTTTCAACCTTAGTGAGAAAAAGGTATCTTCATCTTATTTTAGTTCCTTTTTAATAATATTAACAATATTATTAGTATTTTCGTTAACCCCATGCGTTAAGCCAACAGCTTCTGTTACGAGAGAGTCTTACAGTACACTGACGATGATCGAACCCAACCGATGTGGCTACGGCCCCCTTTATTTGGTTTCTGTTTTTGCAATTACATTTTTATTGTAGTTTATATGATTCGAGCGCGGTAACATGTTGAATATAATTCGCGTGTATTTATTTTATTGATTTATTGGACTCCTTCAAATTTTTAATTAGTGATTCTTTATTAAATGTTTAAGACATTTAATAAAGAACCGCTTTAAGTATCTTGGGTAGAGTTAAGTATAAGGGTAAGTTAAAAAGCAATATAGAAAGGAAAGTAATTTACAATTTGACGGAAAAGCAATTAACACTTACCTATACTTAAAAAAAAACTGCTATATTTGCACCTAATTCTATGGACTTATCGTTAATAATTCATGACATGTGGACTCGTGGGCGAATGTTTGCTTATGAATGATCTGAATAAAAGATGAATCAACAAAGTTTTACCATTTTCTATGACTATTCTATGAAGTTGCTGTCTATTTTGATCAGACTACAACGTCATTCGATGATTAGAGAGTTGTTTGTAACTGCAAACTAGTAACTTGTTGTGTAAACAGCAAAGCAAAGCGTTTAAAATAAAGAGACTTTGATTTAAATAGTGTATTAAAAATTCCGCAAAAAAAATCAACTTTGAATTTAGAAATGTAGACGGTGTTTACTTCGTAAATAGTTTTGTGTATTTATAATATACAGAGCTTAACACGTTTAAAAAAACGAAAACGCTCATTTAGCGAAAAGCCCTTGACCTCAAGTCTACGCATAAAATGTTAGATAAAAATGTGTGTGTCGAAAAAGAATGAGGCACACCTGCGCGTAGCTGCGCCATCCAGCTCTCCCTCTTCTTAATTTAACAATAGCCACCAAATTAATATAAATTAAATTTAAACACTGTTTACCGGATATCAAAACACGTTTATTTTCATGTAAACTTAATGTTGATATTTAATTCTAATACTTCGCCTTCCTTTCATGAGCTCTGTTCACGTAATGACGGTTCTATGTACAGTCAGCTTTCGGTATTTGTTAAAAAGGTTTCATTCCAATGAGTGGATACGAAAACGTATGTACAAAATAATTAGAATAAAACACTTTTTACGGATTTTTGCGCATGTTTTATTTTATATTTAATCCTGACGTTTCACAGGATGACATGACAAGTGTTTTATTCTGATGTGTAATGTGCGCGGAAGTGTAAGAACTAAATACAAAATAATTGTTAAATTAATTCAGTTTTATTTTATTTTTATTTAAATTTTAACAAAATAAACTAGTTGAAGGACAAGTAACAATATACACGTGTTACATTACGGATTCCAAAATCGATATAGACATGTTATTAGGCAACTAACTATTTTTTTTAAGTACAGTAATATTAAAACAATACCTGAAAAAGATTGGAACAAAAGAAAGTAAAATTTTATTCAATTTTAAAAGTTAGTAAATAAATGTTTTAAATTATAAAAGTCGGTAAGAATATACCTACACTTGACTCCTTATAATTTATTATTAAACTTTCTTTATTACTCGTCCCGTATTTTCGTATATTTTCTGTATTTACACATAATACATGGCAAATTGTACTTCTGAATGCACCCAATCAAAGAAAAAAACGTTTAATTTGTCTATTATTGAACAAAAAGGTCCGTGAGGAAAACTATTAAATATTTTATTTCCATATCTATATGTTTTGTACCTAATGGAATTCTCTCCCTAAGTTGATTAGTTCAATTTGTCAAAGTCAGTCTTAGGGCAAGTGGAGAAATGTGGTTTTCGTGAGGTCGGTTTTAGTGCCAACTTATTAAGTATAATAAGAATGGGTCCTGCAAATGTTGCTTAACTTCTGTCGTCATTGGTCGAACATGTTAACCATACCAAAGTTATCGTGTTTATTTAAGATTTAATGTTTAAATTAATTTTTAAATAAGCTTAGTGTTTTTTTAAAGAATATTAACAATTCTATAAACACATTATTCATGAAGCTTAAAAAGAAAGATGAAGATGAAGGGAAGCTAATTGCTTTATTAACGAGTGGGTCCACATCCGTAGTATATCGGTGAGGATAAAACTGGGATGGCTTGGGTTAAAGCTGATTAATTGCACAATAGGTTATATATAACAGTACATAAGTTATACGGGTTACCGAACAGCAATATGTTGCATATGTATTGCCAATGAGTTACTATTTAAGTCACTTTAAAAAAATATTGAATTAATCGTTATTTGCTGCTTACACATCAATTTTATAGTTACTTAGTAATAAAGATAGTGTTAGAATGACTATCTTTAGGTTTTTTTCGTGCGTTAACTTTCCCTTACAAATCATCTTTCACTCATCTCCTAAACTGTATAATACGACGTATAAGTATAGTATGCAGTTATATGAAGGAATAGGCATAACCAAACAATGAATAATAAAAATGAACGGAATATTAATGGCAAAATATAAGTATGGTCTTGCAAATGTACCAACATTAAACGATATTAAAACTTCCATCGGAATACCTATTGACACATTATTAAACACTTTTAATGCAAGTATGGCCAAATAATTATCTTATTTGCTATGACAAAAAATAAAGTTAATAATCTATTATACATTTTGATACGAAAGTTGAGGAAAATACTTACTTTTGCCGAGGAAGTATTTAAAGTACCATCGTGTTTGGAATTCCGGGTTTTCCAACACCGGGGCGCTGGGCGGACCGAAAAGCTGTGAACAAATACATTTATTTTATTTATTTCAATGGTATTGTTTGTCGAATAAAACGTCATGAGTTCATGACACTCGGTTCATAACTCATTAAATTTTTTATTAATTATAATGAATACAAATATTGGATTAATTTCATTATTATTTTAATGTTTTTTTATTAATTATATTGGTATTATAATAGTAATTTAAATATAGATTTCATATTTTAATGTAATATTGTTTAATGGAATAAATAACTGAAACTGAAACTGTCAAAGGGTTCTTTACGTACAAATTCTTATCATCATGATGCTATCGATTTCAGATGCAGTCGGGACCAACAATCATTGTTTTAAGAATAAGCTAATATAACAGTTATTTTAATCAAAAGCTTTTTTTATCGTAGCACGTAAAACCTTCTCCAACCTTCCAAATTTGTTACAATTGATGTTGAAATTTAAGGTAAGTTTTAAAATCTATTTAAGAAAGTTTTTGATAGGTAAATCAGCTGTTGATTCGAATCCCAACTCAAGCAAAGCAATCGTTCTTATGTTTGCAAGAGAGAGAGTCTTCTCTCTGTTCGTCGGATCAATCTTTAATGGTATAATCGAAACACCCATGAGTGTTCAATTAATTAATTAATCACGATACATTGTGTCCTTTTACCAGTCTTAAATATTAATAACTGTAATATTTTAAAATGATTTATTATAAAATCTTCGATCTCTATGGATAATTTTTGAAAAGGTTTATTACTTACAAAAAAAATTAATATTTCTCATTAATTAGGTATAATGATCTTTCGCTATGAAATTTGTATGTGTAAAGTATGTTAATCGTTCATTTAAATATGTAAAGCAAAAGTAAATAAAGAAAAACAATGATGATATTAAATTTACAACATGTCAAAGCATGAATTTCCCGAAAAAGAACTAAAAAGAAAAAGAACCCTGTAAAATAATTAAAAAAATACCCTTATAATATGATTTGGAATGCTAATTAATCACATAAAGTAAGTTTTTACCCTTTTGAGGTTATGTGCACAATAGGATTTAGGAGTAAAGCAATTATATAAATAAAGCTAAATATTACAAATAAAGCTATATATTATATATAAACTAACATATACTTGAATTATTATTGAGTATATTGATATTAGGACTAACTATAATAGAGCAATCTAGTTTTGGTTTAGTTTAGTATACATCCCTTGTTACATTACATTGACAGCTGCCAAACGAACCTACATAGTAGATCGTGAACTCGTGAACATGGCCGATTGTGAGAGTTTTAGTAGATTATGCAATAATTACAGTATCAATTAAAATATCCTCGAAACTAACATGAAATTAAAAGCTTACACTGATGAAGTCTGTAGTAGTTGTAGTAGTAATAGTTCGCGTAGTTTACAATAATTTTCAAGGTAGTATATGTTCAACGCCTCTTCATCAGATTGATAGATCGTCACCACTTGGCAATATATAATTAAAAATGTGAAAATTGCTGTGAAAGTTGGAATTGGAAGCCCGGATTCTTAGGCTCCAAGGGGAGGGACTCACCCCTGAGGAGCTTCAGTATGAGAGGCGGGAAGCGAAAGAGTAAATAATGGGAGAGTAGGAGCGCTCCATGAAAAACCCATCAGTATGAGTGCGCACCCTCAAGGTGGTAGCGGCGATTGGGGGATCTCTCGCTGGCTGGCGTGGCAAGGGTCATGCTTGTCACCGAGAGGTCGTGGAAGGTGGCGGCCGCTTTCTCCGAGAATGTCATTTCGCAGAAGGAGGCCGCGGAGAGAAGGAGGGAGGACAACGTCAACGCCGCCCTCATTAGGAGGAAACAGCGAGAAAGACGGTGGCGTCGTTACGTCGCTCGGATCGTCGTCGAAGAGGAGGGGTTTTCCATTCTAAAGACGTCGTCGGAGTAGGGGGCGTTTCAATTCAACTGAACGCCCAGTCCCCCGCTCGTATCCCTTCTATGACCAGAAGGAGTTGGGAAGTGGAAAGATGAGGACGTAAGGTCGAAGCAAAAACGCGTGAGTCCAACGGAGCCCGTTCGTTAGGGTCAATGGTGGTACGTGATAACACGGTCCCGCCAGACTCTAATGGAAATGGTGGTGTCGCGCCCCAGGGGTTTTAGTGGGGTATAACCCCGACTACATAATGGTGGGGGGAGTCCTCACATACACCGCCGACTTTCCGCGGTGGGTCGAAGTCATACAGCTTTCCTCTGGATTAAAAAAGGAGGTATAAATGCTTGTCTTCATCCCACAGACACCTGCCCCTTTTGGACTCGACCCCAGGAATGTCGTGAGAATGGAAAAAACTAAAAGGTTGACAAAATATTGCTGCTATCCAGATATCTCATAACAATGCTAACTATTTATTCTATTAACACCAACATCAGAGTGCCTACTTGACCAGAATTTGTAAGCGTATCTTAAAGAGAACATAAACAGAAAACTGGATTATCGAATATAGCTTATTCGTATTAATTGTTGTTTGCTATTTACACAGTAACAAGTAACAGTAACAATTATTTATTTATCTCAGATCATAGTGTTAATAGAATAGAAGAAGGAGTGAATTGCGTATTAACTTTTATTACAAGACATATTTTTAACCTTATTCGATATATTTTTCTTATTATTATTCAATACTTAAAGAAACGGTGGCAAAAATTATCTATCGATACTATTAATATATTTTTGGCGTTATTGGATATATTTTCCTTATAATAATTTAGTACTAAAAAAATGCTGGCAAAAATTTTCTGTCGATATTCTACGATTAAAGTATTTTGGATCGAACGGAATTGCTCTTTAAATTTGTATTTGAAATAACTTCATTATCGTCATCTCAGCCAAAAGAGTCCCCTGTTAGATAAAAACCTTCCTCAAAAATGGGAATGTTTGTCCAAATAATTACGCTTGAGGGTTGGTTTGGAGATCGCATTTATAATAATAAATTGTTACAATTACAACAATTAGCTAAGGCCAAAGTAAGGCTGAAAGGCTTGTGTTATGGATATTAGGCTAACGGATACACATACATATATGATATATCCGTGACTCAGGTACAAATACGCGTATTCATCACATAAACATCCACAGAACACATAACCCAGACACGTCGGTTCGACAGGCAAAATCGCTACCGTTACACCTAACAGTCGTCAAGTTAAATACCATGATCGGACAACGTTGCTGTCGGTGTATGGTGATTATCTATAGTATCAGTAGTCGCATTTTACAACACCCTTGAGTGAGAACGGTTTGCGATATTCCACTCTGCCGGATACCATCGGATTCTATAAGCTTCTATGCTAAAGTTCATATCTCATACAAAACTAACATTAATTTCTCCATTCACAACGTTATGATTTTTAATACAATTGAAGGATAATCAACGAGAGTTCCAAATTTGTCCTTTTTAACCCAAAAGTAATACACTCACTTGCAAAAAAAACGGGCGGTTTTGATTTTCATTCATCTTTAAAAAGATACAATACAAAAAAGGTTTCAATCGTTTGTACACGTTACTGGCCGGTTTTAAAAATGCCGTGGTATTTAAAAAAGTACGTTCTAAATTCAAATTTTCATTTGATGCTCATTTTTACAGAAAACCCCTTTTTATCCTACATTTTTGGCGCGAAGTTCCAGAAGTTAACATCGACTTTTATAACTTTTATTCAATTTTCATCGATTAATTTCATATCCTTGACTGTCAAAGCTTTATTTATTGCTGTTTGGCTGTATCAAAAATGGTAGATAAAGTGGTAAAAGCTACCAAAATTATCGCGCTGCTTGAAGAGGGTTTCAGCCAATGCTTCGTGGCTAGGAGGCTAAATGTTAGTCGCTCGACGGTCCAAAGGACCTGGCAGCGATATCAGGAGACTGGTTCCGTCGAGAGAAGGCCTGGTTCTGGAAGAAAACCATGTACCCAACCACAGGATGATCGATTTCTTGTGAGTCGCGCATTGAGAAATCGCAAATCTTCGAATGTGGATCTTAAGAACAACCTCCAAGAAGTAAGAAATGTGCATATTAGTCTATGGACGGTCAGGAAGAGGCTTCTCGCTGCCAATATACGCAGTCACCGTCCGGCCCACGGCCCAAAATTACTCCGTGAGCACCGAGTTCGCAGGCTTAGGTTCGCTAGAAAGTGTGAATTATGGACTCAAGAAGATTGGAATAGGGTTTTGTTCTCTGATGAAGCCAGGATATCTCTGTTCGGTGAAGATCGACGTCGGCGAGTGCTAAGAAGACAAGGAGAACGCTTTGCAGAGGCATGTTTCGAAGAAATCACACCTTATGGTGGGGGCTCTGTTATGTTTTGGGCAGGAATAAATTCAATGGATCGTACAGAGTTAGTCTTCATTGAAAACGGCTCACTGACTGGGCATCGATACATAACGGAAGTTCTAATTCCTCATGCACAACCCGCATTGGCCGCTCTAGGTGAAGACTCGATTTTTATGGACAACAATGCTCGCGCCCACCGATCTCGCGATGTTAAAGCGTATGTGCAAGAGGTCGGCATTCGTCGTTTGGATTGGCCAGCTCGAAGTCCCGACCTCAATCCCATAGAGCATGTCTGGGACGTTCTGAAACGGCGTGTGAGATCAGTACAACCGGCTCCGCAGACCATCAGAGAGCTGAAGAATGTGATTACTGCGGAGGGGGAACGTATTCCGCAAGCAAGTATCCGGGATATACTCGCTAGCATGCCCAGACGAATTCAAGCTGTGATTTTAGCTAGAGGGGGTCACACTCGATACTAAACATTTATCTGCTTTTATTTTATTAAAGAAAAACAAACAAAAAAAACTTTTTTATTTTTACTTCATGAGCATATGCACTACTAGCGAACATACACTACTAGTGAGGTTTAGCATTATTTCCCATAAATTGTATCAAAATTTTATGAAATACTGATGAAAACGATTATATTCTTATTAATTTACCAAATTGTGAGGATAAAACTACTTATAATTATCAAACAAAGCAATATTAACATTTAAAATGGTTCATTGCTTAGGTGCCCGTTTTTTTTGCAAATGAGTTTATTTTCCGAGCAGCGGAGTCCTTCTAAATTGCCTAAATTTGACGAAAAACGTAGTAACATCTTTGTGCATGACTGCTGATGTTACAAATTTATTAAAAAGACTTTCAATTAGAGGAGTTCGCTACGGCAGCAGCTGGCGATATCAGAAAAGTTTACCCCTAATGAGATTAGGTTTGCATAAACATTACAAAATAGCTGTTCAAAGTTATCAAACGGTTGTATAGGAGAGATATGAATAAGAAAATACTGTAAGCAATTTAATTAAAACTTTGATATTTTGAAGACAAGCAGATGTACAAATAGTTCTCTAACTAATGTTTATCTTAATAACACTCAGTGTATATATTTTAACAACAAAGTTTAAAATAGTATATACTATTATTTAGTTTTTTATAATTAATTCATTTCCTTGGTATTTGGTGCTAAAATTTAATTGAAAGAGATGTAGTTAGAAATAATGTAGAGGTGTTACTACCTCTAACTTCGAAACCAAATTGTGTAATGAATGTGTAATACAGTATGGCAGTTTTTTAATTAATTACTAATGGTTTACTCAGGAAAAAATCTTATTTCTATACGGTTCGATTTTTCAAATCGAAAACTCCACGGATAACATTCTTACAAAAACAATCCTCTATTTCACGAATTCTAAAACGATCGGTTTTAACATAATTTTCGTGAAGAAAAATTTGTTTTAACTGATTATATCTCTCCCCGTAACTATGTGAGCCCACGATGTTTTGAAAACTGTCTCCAAGGACAACAAAATTACAGCCTCATTAAGAAAATCTTCCAATTTGAATGAGGAACTTTACAAGAAAATTATTTACTAGAAAATATGATGATTAACAAAAACATAAATATACATGATAAAATTTTTGTTAGATGATTAAGCGCTCTTCAGAAGCTTACAAGAATGGTCCTTCATTTATTTGTATGGAAACTAATTGACAAAGTGTGTTCCTGAGATCAACCAAATATACAAGAAATTAAACCTTATTGAATCTACTGGTTTTTACTTGCCTAGAGAATAAGTTTGGCAATACGAATTAACACTAGAGGTGTGTAAGTACTGTGAGTAATGTATTACGCGATATATAACGCGAGCGCGTACTGAAACAGTACGTATTACCTGGCAAAATTTTGCATGACACGTCATGTCACAGTACCTGAGAGTCTAGCGCCTGTCGAACAGTGTCGCGTTCTGTGGTCGCGTTATACTATGACATGACATGCTCTCTGCATGGCTAGTCGTTCGGCCGGACGGTTTGTCTCTGTCATGCCATGTTATTTGGAAAAAAAATATTTAGAACAGTATTGCGTTCGCGGTAAGGATCATATTTCTGTTGCACCGCCCCCTGTCGTGTAGAACGTAGGTCATAAACCTTGCGAGCTTTTTTCGTATAATTGTTTTTGATTTGTATAAGTGCATGCATAGTTTTCACTCAATTTAGTAATTACACGGTCAAGGTTTATTGTATGCAATACAGATAAAAAAAGGTTAATAGTAAATTATGTGTAAAATTGTTATGTGTAAACTGTAAATAAATAGAAACAGTAGTGCTAGTGTGTGTAAGTAAATAACTTTATTTGTTTAAATTCGGCATAGCGATGATGGGACACAATGTTCTTCCTTCATCATGTCACGTCGCAAATTGTGATGCGATGTAATCACATGTGTTATGAAGAACGTAATATGATCTGTATTAATAAAGAATCTAGCTAACAATAACAACCTATCGCTTTTCCATTACACTCAGTACAAACAATACCACGTACATTGATATATATTCTACCAATAGAAAAAATGTGTGCAAATACTTTTGAATTTAGAACACAAATCAGGTGAACTGCGATGACAGACTTAAGTGTACTGTATAGCGTGCAATGAAACATAGAGACTGTTCGGGAGGGCATATCTAGTACAGTAAGTAATAGCGGGCCGTTCGTATAGCGCGTCATTCGAAGTTATATGGAGTACTGCGTACTGTTCTAATGTCATATTACGCGATACGAAATGTCATGTCATATGGCAGTACGTTCTAACGTACTGTTTGGCGCATGTCTAATTAACACTGTCAGCTTTATAGGCACTTTACCTACTAGCAAAAGATGTAGAGGGTATTTTTTATTCAGATTAATTTTGGTGTATTTATTTTACTGCGATCTGTAACCCGCCTGTCGAGCGAGATTGTGGCAAAACCCTCCCATATTTTGGGGAGGCTTCTCTCCAACAGTGGAGGCCTTTCGGTCGGGATGAAGATATATTTATTTTATTATTATTGTTACGTTTAAGTTAATATCGTTATGCATTAATTGTAAATGAACCAATATTATGTTTGAAGAAAACTATAAAGTCATATAGGCGTTTTCTTAAATCATTACGATAAATATCCTAGTAGTTTTTTAATGATACAAAAACTTACAATTATTCATAGGTAGGTATGTACAAAGATTCCCATTAAATTATTAAAGAACCTATACAATAAAATACTAATGGTAGAAAATAATTATGTTTACATTTTTATTCATTGTCAGGTGAGTTGTTTTATATTATACTAGTTGACCCGGCCACGCGTTGCTGTGCCGACTGCAGCGTCATCTGCCGGACTGATTTGTGAATCTAAACCATTCTCAGATCCCCTTGAACACACACAAAAAAATTCATTCAAATCGGTCCAGCCGTTTAGGAGGAGTTCAGTGACATACACACTCACAGAAGAATTATATATATAAAGATAAATGTTTTATTGATCGATTTTGAATTGATTCCATATGAATATATAAATTACTCTGTGGATTCTAAACTTTATGATTACGTTTAAACTACACAGCTATATCATTTTTATAGACTTATGATGAAATTACTATGAATAAAGATGTTGGCCATATAAAGGCGTTTAATAGACTTTGTAAATTTATTAAACTATCGTTCTACTATCTAATATAAGCTTATTATCATAGTTGACACCAAAATCCTTTATTGAATCATGAATATACATTTAATAAAATTCTCATCTAAATTATGTTACAGCGTCTTCGCCACAAGCTTTTAGAGGTAAGCAAATATTGAACGACGAGTTCAATATTTACTTTACTTGACGCCTTAGTATTAGGAGAGTTTGATACTGAGGCATCAATAAATATATTAACTAGGGTTGGCACAGCTTACTGCTACTATTAATAATATATTTAATACTATATATTCTTTTATAAAATTAATGTTTTATTCGAGAATAATGTAAAAAAACACCGTGGCCTTACGGTAAATCGAACAATATATTTATAAAAAAAGCAAGTACTAGTATTTTAGTTAGTAGAAATATTGATGCCATTTTTAAATAAGTTTTTGTTTAAAAAGTTTTTAGAATTTGAATACAGTTGTAAATTTATAAATTTATTTTTACATTTAGCTGCCAGAGAGAGACTTTTCAGAAACTACCACTGTCGATGAAATATCACTTTTCTGTACATATAGGAGAAGCATATACATATCTCTCCACACAGCCTGCGGCCTCGGGACATGTTTCTCATGCCGTTGCCATGAGTACAAATCTGAAATGCCACTGTAAGTAAGGAGGTTTTTATTTGCTCTCAATCCTGCCACTTATTCTTTGTTTCGTTTATCAATACAAAACTCAACAATTTAGTATCCTATGTTATTTGGTTGCAGTTTTCTGTAACAAAGGGATAACTTTTCAAGATCAGCAAAAATTGAAAAGCACGCCCTCAATTTTGATTTGCTGTGTAACTCGTGTGTTACTCGTAAATATTAAACAAAACCGGTGCGATTTAGTTGCATTTCAAATTTGAAAACTTTTTAATTCGTTAGGGGCAACCTTTTTAACGAATTAAAAATACAAGCAACTATGACTACATTTAGAACTGGCTTAATAAATAAGGATACCAATAATAATAATGTGACAAAGTGAAACACGTGTTATGAAGCCATTTGAGTCCATAAATCATTCACTAAAGGATCCACCGCTGTTAATAATAAACTTGTTAGAGAAAATGAATGTTTCCTGAAACCAGCATTCTGTATTTCTTGGAATGGATACGGTTACAAGCGAAGATGTAATTTGGAGATGAGTTGCAATAGATATTTCAAGTTGTATGTTATCTATCGTCCCTCATAGGATTGCAAAGCCCCAAATTAACAAATATGTACATAGTATGAACCACGAAATAAGCAACACTAAAGACGTCAAATTTATTTATTATAACGTAACGTCATGACACTGCATTCATTATTACTTAAATATGATAAATAATAACAGAAAAATACAGAGTGGAACGAACATCGAATGGTTGCGGGTTCGAGCCCCGCCTGAACATAACTTGTGCGCTAAGATGATTTTTTTAGTATTATTCAATTAAAAACCATCATATCATACTGTCCTAGCATTGAAAATGAATAAATATACAAATAATACATAATTATGTGTATTAAATCATAATATGTATATAAATAATTATGAATCGTCAACAAGTAGTAATGTACTTGTTGTAAAGGAGGAGGGTCAATAAGGCGGGTTTTCTGCCCCATTCATTTTTGACCTAAAAATTAAAAACAGAAATTTTTTATCTACTATATGGACTAACGAATCGATTCCACCCCAAACGGAACAACCCCCAACCCCCCTCCACCCTCCCACCTCCCCAAGAAGCAGAATAATCATATATGACTTGTTATATTATTTTTGAGCTAAAAAAATCATCATCTAGTCAAAAATGAAAGGGGCCGAAAACCCGCCTTATTGACCCGCCTCCTTTATAAAATATTTCGCTCATCTGTAAATAGATGTACAACCGTCACAAGAAAGTATTAAAGCAATATGTTCTGCTGTTCTCAGAACAAATTATAAAAAATAATTTTAATAAATAGTCTAGCTTTGAACTTTTGATTAATAAGACGAAATTGTAATAATGAAAGGTATTGGATTACGATTGAAACAGTTTACTCGCAGATTTCTCCTTAAACAATTAAAGGAACTGATAAATTTATTATAATGGAATTGAGTTTTTGATATAATCGGACCGCCATTTGAAAGTACCTACACTACTCGTGCCGTCCGCTTTAGTGTTCGTATCCCTGGAGATTCAATATAGAAGGCCATTGTTTTTAAACCCTTTAACTTTTGAACTAGTGTATAGTATAATGGCAACTAGAATGTTATTAAGGTGCTTTCAGACTACGCTATACTATAGTGCCATATAGTATTGCAAAGTAGGACCTAATGCTATACTATATATCTTGGCGTTCACATTACGCGATATTATCGCAAGCATTTGGCGCCAGCGAAAAATCCGTCGCAGGCACAGGATCGTGTCCAGACGTGTTGTCGTTCGTTTCGCTTGCGGGACGGCCGGGGGTAAGGGAGGAGGAAGAGGGCGGCGCGTGATATAGCACAGCATGAACTCAGCGCATCGGACAATTTTATAGCGTATACGAAGCCAATAATATATAGTACAATACAATGTGAACGTGTCCATAACAATGTATGGTGTGCGATATTGTTGTGCTATGAGCTATATACAATATGCTATTATATTATAGCGTAGTCTGAAAGCACATTTATACAGGCGATAGCACATCAAGTAGTTAAACTAAAACGACTATGGCATAAGATAGAGTGAAATATCTAAGTGTATATGTCGCAGATGGATTGCATAACTATATAGCTGTTTGTATTTAAAATTTTATTATTTGCATTTACAAGGCCATATTTTAAATGTTATATAGCTGTTTTTCATAACTGCTAGTTATTTTCGAAACAGTTCTGTTTTGTAAAACAGTTGAACGATGATTAGAGGTTTTTCCCACGTGTTTCTCAGGTCGCTTTCTTGTTTGTCTGTCTGTCTGTCTGTGCAGTTGGATTCTTGCAACTCAATTTTGAGGCACTTCCCGGCCACCTAGCGAGTTGAAACTTTCAGGATAGCTCAGAACCCGATGACAATGCACGCTTAAATAACTTTCAACTTTCTAGGTGCACTTTCAGGTCAACTTTCGGCAACTTTCACTTTTGTATGGGGCTTATCTGATTGTTGCGTAACACATGGTTACTTCGTTGAGTTCAAAATTAAAATTAAAAAGAATAAAATAATAATACTAGATTTAAAAATCTAAAAATCCCACGTTTTTCGGTGACCAAAAAAGAATAAAATAACCCGCCGGGGCCAAGCGAGCGGCCACTCAATCATAACGTGGGGGCGCATCTTTACAAATACTCTCAACATCTATGCATATCCTACATCTCATTACATCTCCATAAGTAACATGCGCCCCCACGTTTTGAGTGGCCCCTCGCTTGGCCCCGCCGGGTTATTTTATTCTTTTTTGGTCACCGAAAAACGTGGGATTTTTAGATTTTTAAATCTAGTATTTTTATTATTACTATACTTTAACACACGTGACTCAAAAAGTCAGTTGAAGATTTTAGTTCCAAATTTTGACGCTGAGCTATGAGTAACTCTAAACAAATGTAATGGCGTAACTTCTTATTCTAATCATAAATATTTGGGTTATGTTCCATGATATGAGCCAGAAATATGCATTCATTTGTTTAATACTGTTTAAACTATAGGGATTACAATGTTGTATATTTGTTTTCCAAAGATATCAATAAATCTCCTTTCCTATGCAAACATCTCAGTATAAACAAAATTTTGATAAATGTATTATTATTGTTTTACTGTGTGGTGTTTTATTGTGGTATTGACAGTCTTATTACTTTATTATTACAATGACGTTTATTCTAATTTTTATTTTTTATTTATTTCGATTGAAGTTGTGTTACACATGGCTTAGAGATTAAACAAAAGATGCAAGTACTAATTACCACATGCACTTCGACGGTTTTAGAAATTAAGAGTAGAGGGGAAAACATTTAATTTTTTTCCCCAAATTTTTTTTTCTAATAGATATTTTTTAAAACCTTGTTTATTTGTTTATGTTTTTACGTTTTCTGGCAGTTTACGACGACCGTTTCGTGCAATGGTAGCGATCCTGCCTTTCGCAACCACGGTCCTGGGTTCAAATCCCGGAAGGGGCAGATGTTTGTATGATGAATACGAGCATTTGTACCTGAGTCATGGGTGTTTATATATATTTCTATGAATATTACATATTTATGTATCATATATGTATGTCTATCCGTTACCCTAGTATCCATAACACAAGCCTTACAGTGCTTACTTTGGGCTAGGCTAATTGGTGCGAATGTAAGAAATATTTATTTATTTATTATTATTTATTATTATAAATTTTTATTAACATGGGGTAAGGATATAAATTGTGTAAAGTTAATTTGGATTTTGTATGCAAAAGGTTTTTTTATAGCGAGCGATATGTTATGCTGGTGCCGGCATCTTTGATTTTGGTGTAAATTCGGGTGTTTTTTTTACTTATAAGATTTTAAAAGTGAGGTTTGGGGTGAGGGAATTTATTATTAAAATCTATATTTTCTATAACAACGAAAAATTTTGAATACATTCTAATTTTGTTTGGTTGTTTGTAAAAACTCATGTCCATTATTGGCATTGTCTTGATCTAATTTGTATTAATTTAATTTTACTGAAATTAATTTCAAAATTATTGACCACTTAGTTATTGTTTGACTTTGTTTATTAAATTACTATTTTTTATCATAAAATACAAGAAGACACTGAAAAATTCTCGGCAAATATCACACAATGTCTATTAATAACCTTCGGGAGGTTATTGATGTAAATAAGGAAGAGGACACATCCAAGGACGGACCCCTGAGGAAAAGAGTCTTGCATAGGCTGGGCTCTCGATCTGATACATGTTATGTTGAGCTTTGGTCTATATTTTCTATTTTGACGTACTGTGAACGATTGCTGAGAAAGGAAGCAAACATACCCCACGGTCCAAATTGCGCATATTTACGCTATCGGTACCAACAGTACACATATAAACTGTATAAATTGCGCTTACGTTCACACTCGTATACCACATGACGTCATAAATGACGTCTTCCATCACGCACACAGTACACATTCCAAATAGGTAGTGCATCGTGTGCCCAAACGTCAAAATCAATTTTGGCAGCAACTGTCACGAATAATAAAAATAATATATTTGCTTGACGCTTGACTTGACGTAGTAAAACAGTTAAAATCGTCGTCAGTTTCATGCAATACACTCTCCAGTAGAACGAAATCCATTATTTCGTTTCTAATCAAAGAATAGCAAAAAAAGCAATGAAAATTCAAATTTAAGATAGGCTATGTAATTATGTTTATGACAGATGAACAAAAGCGTGCTCACAGTTCGGTCCAATTTGTTTGCACGCTTACAGCGCACACAGTGCTCATATCAAAATGGACCGTCCGTTTGCAGTGTTCGTAACGTGTGCACTGTGTGTATAAATTGGACCGCAACCATAATGCCAATATCAAAGTGAATGTAATATTTACTATTTTGATGCGCTTTCGTTATGTCAAATAAAATTTCTATCACGTTTTTCTGATCATTTAATATGATTATTTGTTATGGAAACGTAAGAAAATGTCCACCCCAGATGTGATCAATTAACATGAAAATTATGTTTGTGTGCAGTAGGTATGTACGTATGTGCCTGCTTTATTTGCCTAATATTATAATTTGACGGCATTTAAGCGTTCAGATGTTAATTGCGGAAATGAGGTTGTTATTAAAATTAATTGGTTTAGAGGAATTATGAAATATTCTCCCAATTTTGGGGGAAATCTACGACGATATGAATGTCTATGTTTGTTTTCCATGATTTCCTTCTTAAATATTCAAAGATGTGAACCAGAAATGAAGATTATATTTGTGTGCATGAAGTATGAATAATCTATTGTACTGCGTCTAGGTAATTATTTACTTAATTTGCTTATAATTGGATAACATTTAAGCGTTCAGATGTTAATTGCTAACATTGGATGGTTATTACAATTATGGATTCCAATGAATTACAAAATATTGTTATAATTTTTAAAAATATATTTTAAATGATAAGGTTGCGTTACTCTTATATAAAGAATTAAAAATTTTTGTGCAAAGAAAAAATTTAAATCTAATTCATGAAAAATTTATATCCTTAATTTTAATTAAGTTTTATAATCATATTCGCTTAAATAAAGGTGCGGGCTGGTCCTTTGAGGTTCATCGGCAAGGATTGAATATTATCTTTTTTTAAAAGCGGACTGACAAGGTTACCGATGGCTAAAGTAATTCAATTCGATTTGCATAAATAAGTGGTTTCCCTTTTATAACATTTATAGTTATATATAAGAATAAAATGAAGGTACTAGATGCGTTACAATAAAATAAACCATTAGTTAATCCATACCTCGTCTTTCTCCCCCAATGAGTTGCCATTCTCCAGGCGGTATCTCCGTGCCACCGCGTCCACTGCGCCACCGGCGTCACCACTCGCTGACAACTGCCAACAAAATACTTAATGTAATATTATAATACGTACGTAACTGACCCTAAAATAAAATTGAAGTCCAGTATTCATAAAATTTGTGTCTTTTAAAGAAGGTTCTAAAACAAATTAACTAATTTGCATTTAAATTCTATATTTTTTTTGTCCAAACTCTTATTGATAGAAAATATTAGTGGCATTATATCGCAAAACAGTTGAGAAATGTGGAGATGGTAGTTAAAAAATGTCATCCAATTTTTTTATTACAATATCAATATTAAAACCAGATCTTGATTTTTTATTATATAATGTTAAATAAGTCTCACTAAAGTAAACGTACTAATATTTTTCTAACTAGGGGTATTAAAAGCATATTCGTTTGAATATAGGAAAAACAAAATTGCAGATATAAACTTAGTGATTGATTTATAAAATTTATAGTTTAGAATGGTTTATACGATTTTATTGTTTTATGTAAGTCTTATGGTGAGACATGAAAACAGTTTTATTTATATAAATTGTAACAATTTCAACAAACATTGTGTTTTAGGCAGAACACCACCAGCAAGCTCTGACGACGATAAAATAAGTAAGTTATAGGTAAAGTAAATATTTCTCAACAAATTATCTATATACGATTTTTTCATTAATAATATGGTTATGAAATTTGATGAAGATGTTATTGACTAATAGCACACGGTTACCAGTATATTACCGTATTAATAATTATTTTGAACACAAAATCGGTGATTGTGATTAAACCATGATAGCTAGATATATGTTCTCGCGGACTTTTGTGTAGGTCTTAATGGGATCTACAAACCCGTAGTACATCATTTTGTTCTATTGTCAATAGTTTTTGCAGCGCACGCAAAAATAGGTTTTCGATTTTACACCTTGTGTTACAAAATAGCAATTTTATTATGGATCCCTAATTTTGAAAAAAAATATAGCCTATAGCCTTCCTTGATAAATGGACTACCCAACACTGAAAGAATCGGACCAGTAGTTCCAGAGATTAGAGCGTTCAAATAAACAAACAAACTCTGCAGCTTTATAATATTAGTATAGGTAAAGTAAATATTTCTCAACAAATTATCTATATACGATTTTTCCATTAATAATTTGGTTATGAAATTTGATGAAGATGTTATTGACTAATAGCACACGGTTACTAGTATATTACCGTATTGAGATTGTAATCAGTAGCGAAGGCTGTTGACAAAACATTCGAAGCAGTCATTAATCATCAATGTCTCATCCATCCGTTGTCCCTCCCGCGTACCCAAACCATTGTTTGTAGACTGCGAGCGGCAATTTATTCGGTCGGAAGTACAATCGACATAACATTTAGCTATAGATTTTTAAATTGAAATGGTCTCTGTTGCAATGGCATGAGGTAGGTCTTAACTTCAAAGTGTAATGCTTTGTTTTCTCTCCACCTTACTATTTAATATCCCTACATAGAATTTTATTGGGCCCAGACTCAGTGGCTCTTGAAACGGCCTAAATAATTACAGCCGGATTTTAATTAGTTACATTTTTCATCTTTCAGCCGTATTCTAATTTACGCTCAGTGTTGAAATTAACGTTTTCTTTAATAAGTTTTTCATTTAAATAAAACACTTGAATAACAAGGCGTCATTTATTGCGTATTCACATCTAATTTGACAATATTGACAATGTTGACGACCGTTTGGTGCAACGGTAGCGATCCTGCCTTTCGCACCGAGACGGTCCTGGGTTCGAATCCCGGTAGGGGCAGATGTTTGTATGATGAATACGAGCATTTGTACCTGAGTTATGGGTGTTTATATATATTTCTATGAATATTACATATCTATGTAAAATATATGTATGTCTATCCGTTACCCTAGTATCCATAACACAAGCCTTACAGTGCTTACTTTGGGCTAGGCTAATTGGTGTATAAAATATATATATATATATATATATATATATATATATATACATAACAATAATAACTTTAATATATTATGATTTCGTCTATGGTCGTATCGGGACGGGCTACGGTGGAATATTTAGGCTTTTTGTTGATCAAAAATCAACAATTTTCTTGTTTTAAAAGACTGATTTTTTATATTGTTCTGCATTAAATATAAGATTATGGTAATGAAAAAACTCTTATAACTTTTTAAATTAATTTATTATAAAATGGGTATGCAGAGAAAGTGAAATAAATCTAAATACTTGTGACTTACACGATATAAGAGTAGTATTTAATATAATATCTAATTAGCGCCTTTAACCGTTATTTAATATTACGACAATTTAGTAATTTATCTAGGAATTTATAATACCTATCAAGATCTGCTATTTTCACAAATATTAATAAAAAAATACGTACAATAATAAATTAATTAAATTAATATTTATATTGTTACAATAAAAAGAAAAATAATCAATTATTGTAATAATTATACATATATCGATTTTATTATCTTATCATATAAATTTGTACCTATTACTCAAACTTGAACCGTTTCGATGTGGCTAAATTATCACTATCGCTTCTTTGAAGGAGTAACGCCAGAAATGTAATTGGTGGCTTTCGAGCTATTCTTCTTTATCCATTTTATACACATGCGTCTGGTGAAGAACATTACTTACTCTTATAGGTCATCATTAGATCTCTGAAGGTATAAATATTGTGACGACTAATATAATAAATCAAACTTCTGCAGATCTAACCACTGTTGAACAGTTTACTATAACTGCTGAAAAGGAAAAAGACAATACAGGAGGTTCTGAATTGGCTGACATATCTAATATAGGTATTCTTTAGAACACAAGAACGAAAGAAGAGAAGAGGACGAATCGTTCAGAACGAAAAACACAAAAACAGAAGGTCTGACAAGCACTTCCATAAGGTTAAAGCAGATTAAAAAGTATGATGTCTGCTTATGTCAGGTAAAATAGAAAATAGTAAGATTTTATATCCTAACTAGCTGAACCGGTAACGCGTTGCTATGGTAACGTTAAAAGAGCGGGAAAAAGAGCGGACAGACAAACACACAAACAACAAATTTGTGTTCTTAGATTATATACTAGCTGACCCGGTAACGCGTTGCTATGGTGACGCGTATAAAATGGTAAAGAGCGGGAAAAAGAGCGGATAGACAAATACACAAAAAACAAATTTGTGTTCTTAGATTATAGATTTAAGATGGCCGCCACCACAAAATGGCGAATTACATATTTTATTGAAATCCACTTAACATGGATATCAAATGAATCTTAGTAGAAAAAATCCTAGTCGCACTGTGATAATGGGGACTAGTATCCCCAACTTTTTCCCGTTAAAGTGTACTGCGGCATAAACACAGTGTCGCCTCAACCACATCAAGCCAGAATATCAGCTACTTTTTTTTACAGTGCAGTTATTTTGAATAGAAGTTTCATTGCACAATATTTTTTTAAAAGAATTGTGCGGAACGCTAAGTTTGAGCGTGATTTTGTGTGCAGGAAAACAGCTTGAATACTTGAATACGTTTAAAGAATCCTAAGTTTTTTTAATGTTCGATATATCATGTGAAACACTTTTTTTTTGTATTGTATTGCAGGTAAGCTTTTTGTTCAACTCTTTTATAAACTTTTTGCTGTGTACCTATTTAACTTATGCTTTTAGAAAGAGCCGAACGACGATCCAATAATGTTATTTTACGATAATTTGTCATCGTCTTCCTATTTCAACGAACCATAGCCTTGCCCCAAGTTAAGCTTTATCTGTGAAAACTGCCAAAAAATTGTTTCATAAATTAGCCTGTATATCGCAGTTGGATAGCAAAATAATCTATTTTACATAATCGCTACTTGTTTGATACAACCGCTACATCATTCAGATGTTTGTAAAACATCTGAACGACGATTAGCGGTTTTCCATAATTAATGAACTTTAACACGCAGAATTGTATAAAAGTTTTGAGTTTATCAATGCGAGTCAATTATTTGTGTTACAGCGTGGAAAGATACGAGGGATTTTAGATTTTAATTCTTCGTTCAGGGCTCTTTTAATTATAACAACAATAATTGTGTGACTGCTCATTATAATTATAAATATTGTGGGTTTTGGACTATAAAAGTACTGTTTTCTATATAATAAGCTGTTGATTTATTGAAAAGTATGTAGAAATAATTTTCACATGATGGTGTAAATTGTTATTACTGTTTGGTAAGGAAATAAATAATAATTTCTAAAATGTGCACACTTAAATTAATAACCGAAATAAATATTTGATTAAGCGATGAAAAATTTTTTTTTATTAAAACTGTTGATCTATTAAGAGATATGTCGTGGTAAATGTTTTTATGATCAACTTTTTTCTATTTGCGCGTCTAACCAGAAAAGTAATTTAGCTGAATCTTTTTCGGCTGTTTTGGTTAACAACTAGTCGTTTAAAAAAACAGCGGATTCGGTAATTCATCTGCGACATATACATACAGATAGTCAAAATTTTTTAGATAATTTTATCCAATAAACAAACACACTGTTTCTACTCCTTTATTATGTGTATGAAAATGGTAATAAAAACCTTCTTAAGGGTATTAATTATAGAAAAAAATTGCAAACTGCTGAGGTTTGTAATGAAAGTTGATTATACGCAAATATTATACTAAACTTTGTCGCGAAACAAACGACAACAGCTAAAGGATATTCTCATCTTTCTCATTATTATTCAAACATGTTACGCCTCCAGGCAAGCTAACTTCGTAGACAAACAAGAAGTATCGATTAAGGAGAATACGTTGCGTTTACGTGGAAAATAACTTGTTCCACGAAAAAGTAAACAGTTTTAAATTGGAGGGTTGACAAAAATATAGTATGAACCTTTGCTAAATCGATGAAAAGATTTATTCTAGTTAGTCCTCGCACTTAATTTTCCAATATTATTTTGTCCATTGCTGTAAAGGACATTGTTCAGGTTCCATACATTGAATGTCCCAGAACGGACAGCAATGAGAAAATGCTAGTTGTCTTTGGAATCATTCAAACATTCTTGTCAGGCATTTTTTGATACACGGACAAGCGGTAGGAACCATAGTGTGGTGTAACAAACCCTAAATGTTGAGTTTGAGGTTATAATCGTAAAAAATACGCTGTATATTTGAGTACCTACTTACCTTTATTTTTGAGTGTAGATAGATAAGTTCTTATCCAAACAGAGGAGAATGCACAGATTACCTAGGAGTGTATTAATAATTTGTTTTTTTTTTAATAAACTGTTTAGGCATTCCATTCTGTACTTGTATTATATATGATTTCTTTCAAAGAGTAGCTTTATGCTTAGCCACTACATCGCCTAGTTGGAGCGGAGCGAAGCGAAGCTCCCATGGATCAGCTTCAATGGCGCAATGTCTGTTACGCCATAACTTCCAGAGTTCTTAACTGATTTTAATATTTTTTATGGTTAATCAAATCAACGGGTTTAGGACCAGATGGTGACGGAGCCCGAATTTTGAAATTAGCAAAAAAATTTTTTTTTCTTTTTTAGGTATTACGTTCCGCTCCAATATATGGTGCTAGCGTAGCTTTATGCTTAGCGACTGCATCACCTAGTTGGAGCGAAGCGAGCGAAGCAAGCGGAGCTCCCATGGATCAGCTTCAATGGCACAATGTCTGTTACGCCATAACTTCCAGAGTTCTTAACCGATTTTAATATTTTTGTGTGGAATCGAATCAACAGGTTTAGGACCAGATTGTGACGGAGCCCGAATTTTGAAATTCACAAAAATTCCCATCGTAACAATTTTTTTTTCTTTTTTTAGGTATTACGCTCCGCTCCAATATATGGTGCTAGCGTACCTTTATGCTTGGCGACTGCATCCCAGAGCATAACAAACAAACTTACATTCACATTTATAATATTAGTAGGGATATTCTATATCAGTTTATAATTAAACAACTAAGTGTTCACTAAATCCATTCAATATACCGTTTTCGTGGGCGTAATTTCAAATTCCTTCGATGTTGTATAATGTCATACGTTTGTAACTATGATAATAAAATGTTTCATAGCAGCTCTCTCTTTTGGCGTAGCACAAGTTACCGTTTCAGTTCCAAATTTTATACGAGATACCTTTAAGGTAATATATTTCTTATTGTAATATATAAAAGACTGGAATTTTAAAATTTTCCATTCCTCTTTTACTTACTTTTCTTCAAGAATTAATATATTTAGAACAATGCCCAATCTAGAACATTTTTCTTATTATTTCGCGATCGTTAGCGTGGTCATTGAAATTTCGTTGGCCTTCATCCATTGAATACATTGAAATCTAGATTTTATGAAAGTAATTATTTTACTCTTTGAGTCTTTTTTATTTACACATTTATTATATGACGAGAATTAGATTAGTAAAATTTCGTCAGCAGTATTATATTGTTTATTATGTCAAACTGTTAGTTTGGATTGGTAGTCGAGAAAAAGAATCCCTTTACTTTACTTCATCTATATTCTATTATTCTGTTATCAGGTTCTTACGACAAAAAATATTTCTAACGAGAACAATTTGTCTTAATTTACTTTTAAAATTATTCTAAAATTGAAGAAAGTACGAAAAAGTTTCTTTGATAAATTCAAGAAGTGGCTCAGTCTTTGAATTATAATATTTATTGGTTTCTTTAACTAAATCTTTGTTTGACGATATTGATTTATCACATTTCTCAAGGAAGAATACAGATTATTAGGTTATAGATTATTAGCAGCATTATTTATATATATTTCTTTATACATATAATTCTACTGTACGTGTGTATGTCTTTGATCTCCTCCTAAACGGCTGGGCCGATTTGAATGATTTTTTTTGTATGCGTTTGGGTGGCGCCGTTTAGATTCACAAATCACCCCGGCAGATGGCGCTACAGTCGGCATAGCAACGCGTGGCCGGGACAGCTAGTATTACATACTATAAAGAGGAAAATAATAATGGTAATAATAAATTAAGGCCAACTTATAACAATTATTTAGCCTAAACTTAGCAGAGATTGTAGCATAGGTACTAAATAACGTATAGAACTCATGAATAAGTGTAATATTACAACCATGACTCGGAAACAAGTGCTTGTGCTCATCACGCGACACCTTACCAGAATTCAAACTTCGTCACAAAGGTCCTGACCTTTGACGAAGAAGGAAGGCTTTCTGGCGTTGCACAACGTGCCTGTTCCTATGAAGTTATCTTACAGATGTCTTTTCATAAAATGAACTTATCGAGACTGCAATTTTTTAATTATTTTTTTTGTACCTTATAAATCCAAATTAATCTAGTAGAAGTGAACAGAAAAAGTGCGCTATCTTCAATTTATGTGTATGTCTGTGCTTGAATCATCTGAAATTCTTAGAAAACAGTTTCATTTTTAAAGATAATAGTAGTAGCAACGGATACGCGACTCTTCAACTAAATTTATGGTGAGGTGTCTGTGTACATATACATATAAGATAGAGAAGCTTCTTCTATTGTTTTATTATGACTATGGTCGCGAAACAATGTTACCATTTGTCAAAAATAATGTGTATTTTTATTTTATTTCCGACGCTTCTTTAACACAGTAAATATCCGTGGATAGGTTAAAGTAACCTCTTTCCATCAGGTTCATGCAGTACCATAACAAATGGTATCCGGATATCCGTTCTCCGTCATAAATATGTTTACATACGTTTTATGCGGTCGGTCAAACAGATGTACCAGAAACCCTCGTATGTTATTTAAGGGGTAATAAATATTTATTGGATAATCTGTTGGTCATTTTATGACGTATTAAACTACTTGAAACTGCTATGATTTGGGTGTAAAGACTCAAGAACACAAGGCTATTTAGAAATATAATAAAGATATAAAATCGCCTTTTTACTTACTATATTTTGAACAATGCATTTTATCGTTTCTAGTGCAAAACAGTGATTGGAAAATGCGATCCATTTAATAAAGCTACACTAAATATGTAATGTTTTTTAAATATGTCATTCCCGTCTCGAAAATAGCTGCAGCACTTAGGATGAACTTCATAATACGAGTGATAGCAGCGGCAGCGGATAAATCAAGCTAAGTTCCTATTTTTGAAAAGTTAGATTTCTTTATTTTTTAACATGTAACTTACTGATCGATTGATAACTTTTATACAGTCTTGACAGCCTAGTGGCTAGAGCATGAAACTGTCACATTCGATTTAATCTTGGTATTGAACCATGGTCTATGGAAAAATTAGAAAACATTATTGTCAGTACTTGTTAGTAAGTAGAAGTTATTCTGGAGTTGCACAAATGTTTTTCAAAACAAACTTTTTTTTTTTATAAGTTTAACATAGTTTCATAACAAAACAGTCGATGAGAAACTGGTGATAATCTAGGAAATTCAAAAGCGTAAGCAAACACTTACCTCATACGTTCGCTAAAGCCATAAAAATTGTAGATTCTTTGTTGTTGTGTTTGCGAGAACGGCTGCTACAATAAAAGGTTGCAGATACTGTATTAATAAGTTTAAAATCATCCTATTTTTTATATCAGTTTAGGGGTCTTCAAGTCACGAGTAAATAGGTACCTTCTAGGCAAGCGCGTCACATCCTAGATCACATCGACGCTTACCATCAGGCGAGATGGTGGTCAAGCGCAAGCCTATATTCTATAAAAAAAAAAAAATCTGCATCATAAAAAGGTGTTATATGCATGGTTTTTCTTAAAATCTGTCTTAAGACAGATACTGAACCTAAATTCTTAAATCATGTAACTTACAATCATAGTTTAGAGTACTACCCTAACAAATCATCAAGTCTGCCCGAGGCCGGCCATATGATTTGAGTTTTTATAAACCGAAATGCTTTTTACCGTATAGCAAAACGAGTTTATTTATTTTCATGTGTCTATAATATTTGATTTTGGTGTTTTGTTTATACTTCTTCAGTACAGTCGATGAATAAGGTAATGGTTGTCCTTGATATATCACTAAGTTTTTTCTTCGACTGTACCAAACCAACTAAATTGAGTACCAGAACCTAAACGTTTATAGGTTCACTATCTAAATCATTGCTTGTAATGATTTACAAATAAGATTTTTTATCGGATGACTCATGAATTGGCGTCGATGCTCTTACGCCTTTACATTTCGTTAGGATATTGTTTAAATTTGAATTTTTGGAACTACCAAATAATATCGCACTAAAATTGCTTTCGAAATGTTGATCAACCTAACCTTGTTGTATAAAACATGAGCATAATAAAACCGAAAATGTTAATGGTTTAGCTTTGTTGTTATTATTCTGTGACCCAACTCTGAAATTGCTTTAGGGACTTTTAAACAGTTTCCATTAATAGTCAAATTGATTGACGAGGAAGGTTAAATCAGTTTAATTAGAAGATGTGTTTGTGTCTATATATTGAAAAAGGATTTTTACTGTCTCTGCTTATAAGATTAACATGCGTAATAACATTGTGTAATAACAGTGTGTGATAATAATAACATTTAATCGAGTAACTGACATTAGAAGGTCAGTAAGTCAAAAAAGCTATCCGAATATATTTTTATTAATTTACTAGCGGCCCGTCCCGGCTTCGCACGGGTGGACGAAATTCTTTAATTTTTTTCTTTTATTAAATATTTTCCGTTAGCGCCACCTAGCGTCCGCTAGACGAACTGCTTGCGGTTAACGCGTTGCTATGGTAACGTTATTGATACAATGGGAAAAGAGCGGGATAAAGAGCGGACAGACAAACTCACAAACCACTGTGATCTCAGATTATATAATTATTACATAGCAGATCGATCTGTAACTAACGATCTGTAAAGCAAGCCGGATTAACACTGCTCCGTTAATAGGAGACAGTCAACGGGAGAGAAGTTAGTCGTTCGGTGTCCGGCGAATAGCATCAACGCTTTAAATTTAAGAGTGGTTATGGTGATAATCTATAGTAAGAGGTGATCACCATACACCTGCCGTAGATCATAAAATTAGCAACATCGCTTTCCTAATTATGGTATTTTAATGCGATCTTCAATAACAACCAATTGTTTAGATTAAGGCAAAATTCGCTTATTTTTTGGAGAGGCTTCCGTCCACTTTTTTTTTTTCAGCCAAGATGATGATAACTTCTGACAGATTTTGAAATACCTTATTTTTGAGAGGTTAGCATTTATAGTATGGTTTATATTAATATTCTGTTTAATAGACTCATTAATTTATTTCTTGTCGAGTATAATAAAGTAGCGGGTTGTTTCAAGTTACAAATTCGCCGGTGACAAACTGGGTCTCTGTTCTGTTAAATTTCATGTTGAAATAATTAATTATGATAAAATACTAATTAATATGTGGAAGGTTCCTTCTATTCTATCGCAGTAACATTGTCTATTTGAAATTGTCTATTTTGGTAATCACAAAAATAAAACAGTGTAGATGTAATTAAACATTTGAAATGCTTTTGAAAAGAAATATTTCTTTTAGTTTAGTTTTCTATCACAAAAACAACTTCATACCGATCAACACAATTACAAGTTGTTATGTTTTAGAGTTCGACATTGGGCTGATTTTATTTGTGTGTGTTAAATCACAAAGCAAGAAGTTATGTTATAGGAAATCGCAGTGACTATTAACAAATAATAAACAAGCGCTTTTTATCTTTAGTTAATTGTATTATGTATGTTTATAAATATATTTTACTAATATATTTATCGCTGGTTTGATATTCACTTCCATAAGTTTAAGTTTGAGTTTTTATAGAGATCACACTCCTCTAATTTTTACGGGAACTAATTTTTTAAGCTGTTAATTTCATTATTTTTTTGTTTCTCATTTTTGTTTACTTTACTGCTTAGTTTTAACTGCTGAACTAGTTATTAAACGTGCCATTTATAATTTTCAACTTACCAAAACTGCAATTTTTATTCTTCCTAACAAAACAGATAAAAGGTTAGGCTGAGTTTTTTATTATCATTGTGCAATACATTGAGACTTTACAAGTGCATTATAGTGATTGCCTCTAAGGGGTCTAACAATCTTTAAAAAAATTTAGGTTTAAAGCACTCGTGTGTATATATGTGCTTTTGTATGCATGCGTGCGTGAGTGTGTGTGTGCATGTATGTGAATGTGTGAGGAGGGAGGTTTTATTAGATACATGGTATATAATAATACCAATTCCTTTCTTTTTCCACTATCTTGTATTGATATTCGGCGTTAATTGTAATGATGTATAACTCGATATATTTAAACACACTAAACACTGAGACTGTGTTAATTTAGCACGATCTTAACGGTCATGGGCTGAGAGGGGTGACACGGTTATTATCGTAACGTTACTGACATGATGTCAAAATGTAAAAACGTTTTGAAGTGCACATCGATATGAGTTTATACAAGCACCCGAGATTCCAAAAACAAATTTAGTTATAATACAGGATATCTGCTCATCTAAATCTGTTTTCTTTTTCATGTACACGTAAACTTGCGTCAACATTCCTGTCACAAGTACTTCATGATTTCGTCCCTGAAAAGAGAGCCTATGCAACTCTTTGTTTTAATAATTAATATCTAGATATAATATTATAGTTATTAAATGGGTTAGTTATCTGGTTATCAAAATTTTATATTAATAAAAAGCATTTAAATGTTCATAAATCTTTACACAGAAAAAATACTGTAAAAAAGCTTCTCCCTGCCGTGTTCAAATTCACCCACAATTATGTTTTTTTTGCTCAGTCACGTAAGAGGTAAAGTTTGCCAATTTATTTGCCAATAAGTCTGCCATATATTGTATAAAAAGCTCTTTTGCTTATTTTCGGTGAAAACACTTATGTAAACACTTGTATTTAATAGCAATTACGCAGTAATTAGCCTTTTGGGGAGTCTTCTCTTAGAAATGAATAGAGTCTTTTGTTAAATAATAGTAGTTTATGATACTGTTGCATAATAAGGGTTCTTATAACATGAGTGTGTTTTAAAAAAACGAGCCGTAGGCGAGTTTTTTTATAGCATCACACGAGTGTTATAAGACCAAGTTATGTACAGTGTCATACACTACTTTATCTACTCTCATACTATAATATGTAAAACAATATTGCAAATAAAACGCTGAATATAACAACAAATTTATTTAAATGTCAAATGTTGGCGCCAAGGTGCAAACATCGATTGTGAATGCGTGTTGCGTCGTCGCGGACTCGTTCATTGAAACCTTTTTAAAGTAGAGGTTCAACCTCCTTGGTCTAGCTGGAGGTTGTATAGGTGTATCGTTATGATTAAAAAGTTATATTATGATACAGGTGTCCATACAAGACCTGTATCGTAATTAAACTTTTTTTTTTATTATTTTTGGCCTGTACGTAATGTTTGTCATAAGCATAGTTTAAACAAAGTTTGGTTTTGTTTGCAACATTGTTTTACGTAATATAGTATGAGAGTAGATAAAGTAGTGTATGACACTGTACATAACTTGGTCTTATAACACTCGTGTGATACTATTGGAATTTTAGGTTATAGTTAGGGTTTCGCAATATTAACACTGAATTTACTCATAACTCTTTATTTCCTTAGATCACATTCTAGACACTTCGTATTAAACACCATCTTAAAAGGCAGAGGGAGAACATAGCGAGTGCTTCACAGATAATAAACGAAATGTCTCAGACTAAATATTATTCTAATACCCCCCTTCAAGTTCAAGTCCCCTTTTAATAACAAACTTATGACTTGTAACTTGCTCAATAATGATATGGTGATTTTTAGTTATAATAATATGACAACACTAACCTAATTAACACATGGCAACTATAACATCATAAATGTCATACACGAAAATTTGACAACTGACATTGGCAGTTAACAATAGCAAAAATTAACCTTAAAAACTTCAAGTGTTTTTCTACATGAATTGACGACATTCTGTTAACATAATCTACAATTTATATTGTATTTACTAATCTTAAAGTTATTATCTGTTTATATATATTTTAAGTATTACTTATTTTAAGTTTAGTTTATTACAAAAGTAATTGTGTTTTTCTAGACTCAGTGATTTAGTAAAAATATCTGATATGTTTTCATTTGTATTTGTGTAATCTAATTTTAACAATCCTTTGTTTACTATATCTTTTATAAAGTGTGCTCTAATATCTATGTGCTTTGACCTTTTACTATTTTCATAACTATTTATCATTTGAATACTACTCTGATTATCTATGTATAACAATGTTGAGTTTATATCTGAATTTAAATCTTTTATTATGCCTTTAATATAAATTATTTCACTAACAGCTAATGCAGCAGCGACATACTCAGCCTCAGCAGTGGATAATGCAACAGATGATTGTTTCTTTGAAGACCAGCTGACCAAGTTGCCTTTGAAGAATACAGCTGCTCCGCTTACACTTTTCCTGTCATCTCTATTGCCTCCCCAGTCTGCATCTGTAAATCCTATCAAGTTATTATTTTTATTTGGTTTATATGTTAATCCTTTTTCTTTTGTGTGTTTCAGGTATCGGAGTATTCTTTTTGCAGCCTTCCACAGTTGACATGTGGGTTTCTCTAAGTATCTGCTCAAGAAACATGTAGCAAAAAGTATATCTGGTCGGCTTGTTGTTGCCAGATACATGAGTGAGCCTATCAACTCACGATAAGGAACATCAATTACTTCTAGCTTGTCATCATATTGAAAATTGTTTTCCATTGGTGTTTTTATTTCTGTACTGTTTTGCATATTATATTTTATCAATAAATTTCCAATAAATTGTGATTGTTTTATTTGTAATATTTCATGAGTTCTTGTTATTTCCATGCCTAAAAATTTATTTATTGTTCCCAAATCTTTTGCTTGAAATTCTGTTTTCAGTTTCTCTATTATATTATTGCCTTTTCCTAGTACTAAAATATCATCGACAAATATAAGTACATATATGTCATTTCCCACATATAAACAGAAATCATGTAGTGATTGTTTCAATCCATTTTTTGTTAAGAAATCATGTAATCTCTCATTCCATAGCCTTGGTGATTCTCGTAAACCATATAAAGCCTTTTTTAGTTTTAATACTTTTCCTTCTTCTGCATGAACTCCTTCTGGATATTTTATATATATGTCTGATTTTAATTTGCCATTTAGAAAAGCTGTTGGTATATCTAGTTGTCTAGTGCATAGGTTTTCTTGTACAGCCTTTGCTAGGAATAACCTAACAGTTGAAATTCTTGCTACAGGTGCATACAAATTCTGTACAGTTTCCTCTTGAAAACCCTTTGCGACTAATCTCGCTTTTCTTGTTCCGTCTTGTTTGGTTTTGAATACCCATTTTGTGTCAATGGCCTTTTTACCAGTTGGTAGTTCTGATACTTCCCAAGTTTGCATTTTCTTATGAGCCGCAAGTTCATTATTTATAGCAATATTCCAACCTTCTTCATCTATGGCTTCTTTATATGTTAATGGATCTTCTGATATTAATGCATATGCTATGTACATTTCATAATCTTCATATTTCTTTGGAATAGTCTTTTGTCTCTTCAAATTATCACCTTGAACATTTTCCTGTGTCACTTCCGTTTTATTTATTGTTTCTTTACTTTCATCTTCTAAATATTCTTTTGTTTCTTCATCTCTTATTTCATGGTTTTGTGAATTTGTCTGTATAACCTCTTCATATATTTTATTTTTCTCTGTTATTTCATCTTCATTTTTATACATCAAATTATTTTCATCGAATCGAACATCTCTTGATATTATGATCTCTCCTGTTGATGGATCCCATAGGCGATAACCATTACCACTATACCCTATAAATCTTACTGATTTTCCTCTTTTTTCGAGTTTTTTTCCTTTTGGTAATATTGTTGTCCAAGCTTTACAACCAAAAATTCTTAAGTTATCGTATGATACTCTACCATAAAATCTGTGTGCTGGTACATCTCCATTCAGGGCTTTTGTAGGTGATCTATTTATTGTGTACGTAGCACATCTTATTGCTTCACCCCACATATTTTTTGGGAGATTTGTATCTATCAACATTGTTCTCACTTTGTCTAATAAAGTTCTGTTCATTCGTTCACATACTGAATTTTGTTGAGGTGTGTAACTGCAGGTAGTTTCATGTTTAATGCCCTTATTGTAATAAAAATTCTTAAGTTCTTTATTTAAAAATTCTGTTCCTTGATCTGATCTAACTTTTATTACTCTATTACCTCTGTTGTTCATTCTATTTATGTATTCAATTAAATAAAACTTAGCTTGGTCTTTGCCTTTTAATAAATAAGTTTCTGCAAAATGTGAATGGTCATCAATGACAATCAAATAGTATTTTTCATCTAAATCTGTGCTTGGACTGATGGGTCCTCCTATGTCCACATATATTAGTTCTCCAATTCTTGTACTCTTAGGATGTTCAACTGACTTGAAAGGTATTCTAGTTGCCTTCCCTTCCATGCATGAGTTACATTTTTGTTGTGAAGTTGGCAAACCAATTAATTTTAGGCCTTGATGATTCAGATGGTTCATTCTTTTGTGCCATAGCATACCTTTGTCTATTTCTGTAATAAATCCTTTGCCATACTCATTTATTTTAAAATTTATAGTAAATAAATCTGTTTTATATGACTTTCCAATTAATCTATAAGAACTCTTTAATATTAATGCTTCGTTTTTCTCAAATATGACTTTAAATCCTTTACTATTCATTCTTTTTACAGATAACAAATTATGAGATAAATTTTCAACAATTAGTGCTTCAATCGTTACATCGGTTCCTCTGTCTGCCTTCAAATTTATTGTTCCCTTTTTGTTTATTTTCATTATTTGCTGATTGGCTACTATAATCTTCAACTCATTTATTTCTTCTATTTTTGTCATAAACTTTTCATATCTTTTATTTATCATGTTATGAGTAGCGCCAGAATCTATTACAAAGGTTATCTCTGTTTCTTCTTCTTCATATACAGAATATGCTTCTTGTTCAGCTATGAATGTAAGTGGATTCTCATTGGATTCTTCAGTTATATTTGTACTTGGTCTTTGATTATGATTTTGATATCTGTTACGTCTCATACCTCTTCCTCTGCCTCGGAAGGTTCTTATTTGTGTGCAACAATCTCTCGCATAGTGCCCCATTTTCGAACATTTAAAACATTTTATTGTAGATGTGTTAAAACTATACTCTTCTTTATTTTTATATTTATTGTCACTATTTTTCATTTTTAACTCTGCATCTAGTAATTTACTTTTCACATAATCTAAAGTTAACTCAATATTTGTTGTTTCCAGGGCTACTATTATTCTCTCATAGCTATCAGGCAGTGTTAAAAGTAGGTGGCATACCTTGTCTTCCTCTTCCATTTTTTCAAATTTATTTATAAGTGAATCAAAGATACTGAAATGATCATTTAAGTCCTGTCCTTCTTTGCATTTAAGCGCTAATAATTTCTTTTTATTGTAAAACATTGAAAGTGTACTTTTCCTTTCGTATATCTTAGAGAGCTTTTCAAGCATTTCACGGGCACTTTGTAAATCTTTTATAATTTCTAGGAATTTGTCTGGCAAACCTCGTACAATAATATTACGTGCTTGGATATTTTTCATTTTTAACGTCGATTTTTCTTTTTCATTTAACTGTTTTTCGATATTTGTTGTTTCTATTACCTCTAGACAATTTTTCTCTTCCATCACGCATTTTATACGAAACATCCAATTATTATAATTTTCGCCTGTGAAGAGTGGTACGGATAGCGTCCCTTCCGCCATTTTTCGTTTCTTATTTTGCTATTTAATTTTATTTCTTTTACATACACTCTTCTCTATTATCTCGTCTGGGCCCATAACCTATTGGAATTTTAGGTTATAGTTAGGGTTTCGCAATATTAACACTGAATTTACTCATAACTCTTTATTTCCTTAGATCACATTCTAGACACTTCGTATTAAACACCATCTTAAAAGGCAGAGGGAGAACATAGCGAGTGCTTCACAGATAATAAACGAAATGTCTCAGACTAAATATTATTCTAATAGATACTATAAAAAAACTCGCCTACGGCTCGTTTTTTTAAAACACACTCATGTTATAAGAACCCTTATTATGCAACAGTATCATAAACTACTATTATGAAACACAGAGTTGAATTTGCTGCAATCTGTAAAATCATCAATCTTTATTAAGCAGTCTGGAAGGTAACATATTTTCCGGGAGACTATTCTCCCCAGTCAGATTGCAGCAAACGAGACGAAAAACGCGTTGATAAGCATCTTTAAACACGTTGGACATTTAGATGTTTTCAGTAACTAAAAAAAAGTAATATGTTTAAAATATTTTATTTACTGTTTCCAAAGCACTTTCCACCAGTTTCTTAGTTTCATATGTCCATTATTGAAACCCTTTACAGTCCACCGTTTCACCTCTTCTACGGCCTTCTCGAATGCTGTTAGCGCATCTTCAAACCATAACTGTATTCTTGTAAGAGGGTGGCCCAAGACTTTGCCAGTGTGGTCTTCAAGAAGTTCCTCGTTTTGAAGGATCGGTGAAGTAGTAACAGTAGTCGCCTGTTGCTCATTGCTGTGAAAATTTCTGTCGGGAATTTCCGCGTCGATGCTGTTTTGTTTTTGTAATGGAATCAATAACAGTCCAAGAAAAGAAATTTCGATTACTTTATATTTGGTAGGCGTTTGTTCGTTTAATAGCAACTAAACTGTCGACTGGTGCTTAATGCTTGATAAATCCAGTATTTGTTTCCTATGAGAGCGACGCAAACGCGTTGAGACGAGCTTGCTTCGAAGGATATGTTTCATTTTGAGCCTGCACTTGTAACAGTTTTAAAGATAGGAAAAAAAAAATTACATTAGAAGATAATATTAGGTTTTGATTCGTTTATTCATAAAATAGTACGTATTATTTTAACGTTAAAATAAAAACCCAATTGAGACTATAAACTACACAAAGTAAGGTCGAATTTGTGACGGTATTTCATTCCCGGTCGTTATCAATCCCACATCGTTATTCTCTCATATCTAACCATCTGTATTTTCAGTTTGTACTAAAATGATATGATTTAGAATTGAAAACTGCAGACATTAATCGTTTTATTTTTTAGTTTCATGGCTTTTTAGAAGGTACATGTTGAGGACCAGGTGCCATGCAAAACTTAAAAAATGTCCTTAATTGGTGAGGTTATGCAGCACCCATTTTTTTTTTTTTAGCGAGGGGAAATGATTTACGCATACCCCACCTCTGGGTGGATGGTGGGGTTATGTGGGACTCGCCCGTCAGTAAAAGGCTGACGGGCATACCCACTAAAACCCCTCGGTGCACCCTCTCCGCAGCCGTTGGGTTCCGTGGGTCCGTTGTGGCAGTCACCACGTGGAACCCCGGCAGGCAGCTTGACGGCCCCTTTTCAAATGGGGGATGCCCGGGCACACTGGGCATCCCCCCAAACTCGCAAAGCTGTGCAGTACCGACGGTCGGATTCCCAGTCCTCCGTCGGCTAGCCTTGCCCAGGGACAGGAGGCTACTTGCATTACCGCAAGGCACCCCTATCCCCTTTCGCCCGCTCTGATTCGGTCTGGAACCTCCCTGACCGACCCTGGCCGCCTCTGAACACTCTCTTCTCTTGGAAGAGAGGGAAGAGCGGCCCACAACCCCTGCATTTCGTTCAGGGTGGCAGGGCTGTCCAGGTGGTGTCGGACAACCCACTCACCTCTTAGCACGGCCTGCTGGCCGGGCTATGGTGGGATTTGCTGCGCATAGCGCCGCCTTCTCCTATTACCCCGCCTGCGCCTTAGGAGAGCTGCATTAGCGCTCTCTTCGCGCTCTCTCTTGGCGGCCTCCTTCTGCGCGATAACCTCCTCGCAGAAGGAGACCACCGCTTCCCACGATCTCTCGGTTGTCACCACGGCCTCAGCCACGGCAGCAAGCGAGAGGTTACCTCCTATCACCGACTCCAGAGTGCCGCGCTGGGAAGACCATGCCGGGCACACCTTACCATTACCAGGGTATGCTGTGCGGTGTCCTCCGCAGCGCCGCACTCGTGACAGGCAGGGGTCTCCTCTCTCCTTATCCGCTACAGGTATTTTCCGAAGCAACCATGCCCGGAAAATACCTGTGCTAAACGGAAAGTTAAGGACCCAAACCTCCTTTTCAGCCAGTGCCTTAAAATAGGCCTCTATAGTTCGCGCCCCATATATAGGGGCCTCAAGCTGACTCTCCCACCATGCCAGCAACTCGTCTTCAGCTCGGCGCCTAGCACTTACGAGCACCTCATGCTCCGGTCGCTGTTGGCCGTTCATCCTGGCGGTCCTACGTCCTTGGTACGTCTCCCTGAGAACCTGGAGGTTATGGAGCACCCCGCGCGAAACTATCCTTTTCACGCGAGGGTACTCGTGTAAGACCTTGTGAAAGCTTCCCGATCCAATTTGCAATATATACTGCATCTTGTACAGAAGTCGGTTATTTTCTTAAATTAATTTATTCACTGCTAGCACGTTTTCTTCCGTAATAGTCGCCGAAGAACGGCCGCTCTTTTCTTCATCCCCCCAAAGTTAGACGACTGCACTTGAATTTCTTATCCCAACAGTAGATGGTAGCTTTAAAAGGGGTATCATCGATAAATGCCATTTGATGTTGGTCAAACTACTCGTCCGGGCTTAGATCACATTTAAAGTCATAAAAAATCACTGAGTCAGGATACTCCAATTTAGCTCGGAAAAAATGTGGAATTTTGTACAATTGCAACTACCTTATTTACTGTGCAACTGTAGTGAAAACCGTAAAAAAAAGAACATACCTACTTTCAATTAACGCAAATGGCTGCAATAGTTCTCTTCGTTACTGTAATTCATGTCGAATAATCTGACTCCTATGAAGGCGTAATAAAGGGGATTAGCCGGATTTATTGCTTCGATTAAATTAACAGAGCCAAATTAACACACCCAATTTAGGAAGCGAACGCGATAGCAAAGGAAATATATAACTAATATAGAATAAATAAATCAATTTCTTGTGAGATTCGAACTGATATCTGTTACGATTCTCAACGCTGTCTACTTTCATTGCTAAAGTGCCTTAGACACTGTTAATGAATCCGATTTAAGGGGATATTCTAGTCTAGAAATTTGAAAAAGTCGAAATTTTTTTTTTTCATAATTCGATAGTTTAGATATTTTCAAATGATCTCCCTAAAAGTATTTTTCAAAATTCAAATTATTTCCGAAGTTATAGCCGTTTTAGTACAGTTTTTCGTGGCAACTAGACCGGTTGAGCGGACGACTGTAACAATAGGCGACTGGAGGCCCGGGCTACCTGAGTATGAATAACTCTCTCTCCTTCTTTCTATAGTACCAATGTATGAAGCTGGGATGGCTGATTAAGAGAATGTAAGTACTATTCTATAAGTTACGCTGCCTGAAACTTAACGTAAAACTTTAAACGCGTTTTTCTCAAAACTACTTTTTTCGATACCGTAACCACAATATCTCAAGTTATAATCAGCCGATTTACTTGAAATTTAGCAAGAATATTCTTTAATTATCTCTCTCTGTCATGACGCAACAAAAAATGAAAATTTGAAATTTGTAATATTCCAAAACAATTCGACAAAGTTCGAAAAAATCGGCTTTTATTTTTAAATAGCCGCCATTTTAGGATTTTTTTTTTTCAGTTTTGCAGCGTTATGACATAGTGATATTCGTACTGATTAAGAATTCATCATTGTTTTATTTTTCAGATGACCACAAGGGTAGAAATCATGGTGACGGGGACACGGCCTTTTTTTCCCTCTCTACTTCAAGGACGCATAACTCCATGAAAAATATTTTTTTTCTTTTTTAAATTAATTTTGTGTTCTCTTGAAATATAAATTAACAAATGATAAAAAAATGTATGGTAAACATTTTAAATGCTTCTTTTTTATCAATTGCCAAAAACCGCTCGAAATTCGGGCCTCTAGACTAGAATACCCCCTTAAACTCTATTTTTTACATACCCCTTGATAAACTACTTAAATATATTTTTTTTTACATTTTAATACATCTGGCTCGGTGTGCTTGAATACGTGGATATCAATGTGAATTTATTCAATGTTAATGCTAAAAACAAATACTAACAAAAAGGTAGGACTTTGCTAAATTAATGCATAGAATCTGTACGTTTTTTTCTCTACAAATCCAAATAGCCAATTAAGACAGTATTTCTCTCGAAGTTGTCCCTCGAAGATGGGTCTAAGTTCAAAGGGTGCTCAGAAAAAGGTTTATTTTGTTTGTGCTTACAACAGAGACAAAGCAAATATTTATTTTGTAATAATATTAATGTCTCAGGATTATTCTTGGATTATTCCTTATTAAGGCGTTTAAGAACATGAAGTTTACAAATACTTTGAAAAATTCAACGGCTCTGTTAATATCTTGGAAGCTCCTTTTTATTTATCATAAAAAAACAATAGTTTATTTGATGCTTACATAACATAAAATATAACAATGAAATGAATGTTATATAAAATTAATATAAAATAAATAGCCAGCCTGAATCTGTTCATGACCTTCGGCCTATCAGTTTATTGTCCTGTGTCTCCAAGGTCCTAGAAAAAGTGGTCTATGAACAGCTCACCAAATACATTGAGGACAACCACATCCTGCCCCACACTCAATCTGGATTTCGCAGAGGCTATGGTACTGCTACGGCCCTAGCAGATGTGGTGGATAACCTTTTGGCAGGTCAGGACCAGGGAATGATCAGCGCTATGGTATTACTTGATTTTTCACGCGCTTTTGATTCAATAAATACAACACTTTTGTTATCAAAGCTATCGTATTATGGAATTGACTCGAAAGCAATCAAATGGTTCGATAGTTACCTTTCAAATAGGCGACAGTATGTTGAGCTTCCTGGAGCAAATGGGGACAAAATACAATCTAGTCCACTTCCGGTCACCCGTGGAGTTCCCCAGGGGTCCATTTTGGGGCCAATTCTCTACATTTTGTACAGCACAGATATAACTGAAATCATAATTCACAGTCAACATCACTTGTACGCTGACGACCTGCAGCTGTATATTTCCTTCCCTTTATCAGACCATGCTGAAGCTGAAGCTAAATTAAATGAGGACATGGCTCGGGTGGCTGCTTGGTGTGAGTCAAACTGTCTAACCCTCAACCCCAAAAAGTCAAAACTAATATTGTTTGGTAGTAAGTATAATTTAATTAGCTTTAATGAAAACGGTCATTGTTTTGACATTTCACTGAAAGGGGAAAACATCAAACGTGTGGAGAAGATTAGAAATCTGGGGCTGGTCCTGGATGATTCCCTCAATTTTGAGACTCACATAGGTGAATGTGTGCGCAACTGTTTTTATCGGCTCAAGTTATTATACAAAATAAGACCATACTTGTGTGAGAAACTTAGAATCAGACTATGTGAATCGCTGGTCCTGTCCAGGCTGAACTACTGTGACACGGTGTATGGGCCATGTCTATTGGCCCGGACTAAAAAACTTATACAACGTGTACAAAACTCCTGTGCTAGATTTAGTTTTCAAGTCCCGCCTAGATCACATGTGACCCCTTTTTTAAACTCTGCAAATCTACTCAAGATGGAGGCTCGCAGAAGTCTCCATCTCGCGTCATTGTTATTTGAAGTACTTAATACAGAAAAGCCGCAATACCTCTTAGATAAACTCATATGGGCGCAAGAGCGTAGGCATTATCCAAAAAGAAAATGTAAATATATATTCTGCACTCCGAAGCATCGTACGATGGCTTTCCGGGGATCGTTTAGGTACGCCGCCTCTCGGTGCTGGAATGACCTTCCGCCGCCGATGCGTGAACTGAAAACAAAATACGCTTTTAAAAAACAGCTCAAGAAGCATTTACTAATGAAGCAGAAATGTCACACAAATATATAAACCAGCTTACCTCTGTTTTCTTCACGTCAAGCTCAACGTAGGTATGTGCAATGGATTGCGTCCGGCTACCGATGAGGCGAGTTGCCTATCACACCCTTGGCGGACATTGAGTAGTATGGAGTCTTATTCATTGCACTCGAAATATATAACACAGCACTGACCCCGCTTTATTTTAATAGCTTATATGTACCAACCATTCGACTAATCACCATGCGGTACTTGCGTGGCATTTTTGACGTGGCAATTGAGCCCTTTTTAGTCAGGTCAAAATGACATCACAGATTAGGTATCGGTTGCTACGTAGAGTAACGGCAAATGAATCGGGCCATGCTGCCGCTTGGCCGCTTTTACTTTTTAATTCTTTAATGATGTATGTGAACATTTATTATTAATATTTTAAATTTGTGTGTGTGTATATATTATATATGATTGCTAGTTTTATTAGTTTTGATATTATTTTATAAGGCGCTTTTTTATTTTTTTGTCACTGGTTTTTAACCCTGTCAGAATAACAGCGCCTCTGTGTCTATTCTGCCCATCTGTGAAGGACACAGAGGCAAAAATGCTGAGGCAGGGTATTTTGTTGACCCCGCACATTAGTTTTAATCTTTTTTTATTTTTTTATTTCATTTTTACTTTTGTATTTTTTTTTCCATTGTTTTTTCCCTTATTTTGTTTTTCTCTGTTTCTTTAAGTGCGCGTGTGTCAATAAATGTTTTTTCCTTCTTTTCTTTCTTTCTTAAAATTAATTATTTAAGGTATTAAGGTAAGGTACATATATTTGCGGCCATTTTGCCCTTTATGGGCAGCTTGCAGCTGAGCAAAAGCTCAGATATGAACCTATTTGCATCATCTTAGCGTAAATACTTAATTGTACTTCTATTTATGAGTTTTCATATGTTTGAAAAAATGTGGAAACTTACACAGCATGTATATTTGTGATCCAAAAAAAGCTCTATATATATCTTAGATAGATAGATAAAAGCTATATTTCCTACTTTACACACACACACACACATATTAACAAAAATAAAAAATAAACATATCTTAGGTAGAATACCAAGTCATCCTTAACAACTATGCGTCTGTGCGCTGCAGCAGTACGCAAGGGTCGCAGCTCAGCATCGTATTTACCCGCATCGCGAGTAACCTATTTGAATCATCTTGGCGTTAATGCCTAATTGTACTTCTATTTGTAAGTTTTCATATGTTTGAAAAATGTGGAAACTTACACAGCATGTACATTTGTGATGAAAAAAATACTGTATATATTTACTTAGATTGACAGATAAAAGCTATATTTCCTATTTTACACACACACATACACACACACATATATACTAACAAAAATAAAAAATAATGATATCTTAGGTAGAATAAATAAATTGGAGTGTCTGTTTGTAATATTGAAATAACCGTTTTTTACTACATGCATATGAATATATATACGATACATACACCAAAATAACATTTTTTACAATTTTTGTCTGTCTGTCTGTCTGTTTGTTCCGGCTAATCTCTGAAATGGCTGGACCGATTTAGACGGGACATTTATTGGCAGGTAGCTGATGTAATAAGGAGTAACTTAGGCTACTTTTATTTTAGAAAAATTCTTTAAAATTAATGTGCCACAGCAACGCGTGGCTGGGTCAGCTAGTTATAAATAAATAAATAAAACTGTGATGGATATTATTAGGGGCATAAACGGACAACATCATTAAAAATCATGAATTACGGTTGACATATTTTCATTCAAATCAACATTTAGGTTCCGCTACTTGCTAAAGAACCTGGGAATACCTAACTTTTGCTTTGAAAGAAGATATGCCTTCATTAGGCATTTAAAGTTGTCTATAAGATTCTGTAATATATTCCAGAATTAAGAAGTCAAATATTGCTGTTAATCCAAAATCCGATGTGTTAGAAAAAAACTGTATAATCTTAAATTTAACGATAGTCTTTAATTTTTCAACAATAATTTTGAGTAGCTGTTTTTATTTTACTTGCCCTGGAAACTGTATAAGTGAAAACTTTACTTAAAGTGATTTTTAGTAACAATAAGTTAATTAAGTTCGTGCTATTTCTCCTTATAATGCTACATTAAATGTTCAAAAGTCGAGTCACACTGCATCGAGAATTGAAATTCAGTATTTTTATCCAGTGAGTAGAAATAAATTTGTTACCATTGTCTATTTTAATAAACTTAATTAAAACTTGAATAGCGAGAAAAATAAAAAGACCTCGTTAACACGGTGTTATTAAAATCGAGGCGCCAAAGTTTTTAATAGAAAATATAAGCAGTTACATTTTAAGTCACAATGTGAGCTAAAATAAGTAATTCCTCAGCGTAAATCAATTTGGATATAACCAGTTTATTAATAATAATGCAATTAAGCCACAAAGTGGATTCTAGGAAAGTTTTTTAAAGCGCAATATTTCATTTCATATGGCAAAATACTAAGAATATATCTATTAATTATTACTCCGAAAAGACTCATTTGTCAAACGCATAAAAGTAGATAGGTACGTTCCTTTTGAAGCACGGGATTTTAGAGATAATATTTTTTTTGGTCACCCATCCGTTAACTAGCCCTTGCGGTTGCTTGTTACTTCACTTCCGTTATTATTTTCGAGCTTCTCAAAAGTATGTAAAATAAAAAAAAATACGTTTTGCCACGGTTAATTAACAAAAAGCTGGTCTATAAAGTGTTATCAAGATATATCAGATAACATTATTTAGTAAGACTCAAATTGTAACCCTCATGTAATTATAGGATTACACGTTGCCATGGCAACAACAAAGTTTGAATGGTGTGTACGTTAAAGCTTCCTTAAAGCATTTAGAACCATATTCATATAAAACCGTTTAAGATACTTAAGTCCTTGGTTAGTTAGGTTTATCAATAATATATTTTAAGTAAATATACAGCGAGATAGTTGTATTTATTAAAAAATATATTAAAAATGATGTTAACGTATTATTCGTCTTCTTAGACCGTAATTAGGGAATCAATAATTATGCGTTCACTGCATCTACTCTGTAGGTATTTAAAATGAGAGAGTTAAGTTAAGAGCGTTAAGGTTCACACTGTTAATTCTTGTTAAACGTTCTTATTTATAAAAAAGAAATATTTAGGTTCTATAATAATCAAATCTGTCAAATAGTTGACAAAAATAAATAAAAAAGAGGATTAAAAACATCAACATTTTAAGAAGTATATTTTTTGTTATTCAAATCGGTTACTGAAAAATACTATTTCCTATAACACGTTCGAAATGCTTCATTATTCAGTTTTATAGGGAACAAATGCTTCTTCTAATGAATAGCAATAAAAATAAACAAAAGTGATCTCTCGTTTCGACGCGACACCCATGACTGACAGCACTGCGACTTTCCCTTAGGGGCGTGCGTCTGTGTGAGTGCGTTCGTTTCGATCGATTGTACCACCATGTTGTTACCATACTGCTTTAGCTAATTTATTGTGATGTAACAGAGCATTTTGAAGACCTGCTGTGATAGTTTTTTTTCTGTGAAAATAATATTTTCCTTTGAACATTTTTAGCTTTGTGCTTTGATTTAATGAATAATGTACCTTACATTATTCATTAGTTCGGTATTGCTGGCTGCGTATCATTCTTCTAGATATTCTCTACCGACATTGGTACTAACATGATTTAATAAAATAATTTCTTTATGCTGATAATATAAGTAGTTCTGAAACTAAATATGATTTATTAGTACTAGCGGCCCTTCCCGGCTTCGCACGGGTGGACGATTTTTTTTTTCTATTATTGAATATTTTCCGTTAGTGCCATCTAGCATCCGGTAGACGAACTACTTGCGGTTAACGCGTTGCTATGGTAACGTTAATTGATACAATGGAAAAAGAGCGGAAAAAGAGCAACACACACAGACAAACACACAAACCACTGTGAGCTTAGATTATAGATTTATTAAAAGGGAATTATTACCGTTTTTTTGAGGTTCCGATATTTCGACGCAGTTGCGTGTGTTAGTATGGTAAATAGTCTTATTATATTGTTATTTTTTTAATTAATGTGTTACCAATAATATTCTGTTTAATTATAAAACGTTCAAGTATATTTAAAAAGAAATTAGCAATACCTATAAACTATTAATTCAATTAATTAAATGTCTGACTGTTCTAATCACTGTAAGCCAAACTGATGATAACTTTAAAATGGATTTATCGAGGTTTTTGAAGTAAGTTTTTTTATTGTTATTGGGAAAGAATTGTTTAGTATTTCAAATGGAATTTATAATTTAATAATTACTTTTCAAGACTTGTTAAGAGTAAGGTAACCAATATAGTAAATACATTGAACTTAGTTATTTGGACATTTTTCGATACTTCTTGTTAGGCCCGGATTTGGAAATGTGGAGGCCTTGGGGCAACAGAGGTCCCTAATTATATTCGAATATGAAATCAATTTTTTTTATCGCGAATATAAGTGATCCAGTTTTTATGACAATGTTAAATAAAGTTCTTCTATATTCTACAAAAAAAAAAATTGGCAAAACTTGATAATAGAGAGTAACCCGTCGAAATTTGTATTTTTTTTATCTCTGTTGTGGGGGCTCCTCTCTTGTGGAGGCCCCAGGGCAGTAGCACCGCCTGCCCTCCCCTAAATCCAGCTCTGCTTCTTGTGAAGAATATGATGACTTATTTCTAGCAGACATTTCTTTTGTTTGAGATCTGTAATAATTGTTATTGATATATAGTTTCCTAATATTTTAAAACAATTTAACAGCACTGTCATAACTATTCGCATGATATTTGTTTCAACAGTCAATAGGAAACGAATCCGCATAAAGGGATTTAATGTTTATTTTATTTCTTAAAGATGTGGTTATTTCATGTTGTTTATAAATGATCAACAAATAATATTTTTTAATAAGAAATGATAAAGTTCACTTAGTATGCTAATTCACAAACTTTTTATGTAAAAAAGTAACTAACACTTGGTTTCAAAGACGCCATTTTGAAATAACACAGTGTAAAACCCAATTGAGATGCTTGAACGGGCAGTCTTAAAATTGTCACAGCGGAAACATAAAGTTAAGTAATAAATTTAAATTATGTCTTAACTACTGTGCTATGGTATTGAGTATTATAAATATTTCGGCAATGAAATTGCTGTCGCCAAGTTGCATTAAAAAGTAATTTGCTAAAGTGAAAACTAACAATAGGTATTAAATGTGTTTATAGTTTAAAATATACTGCCCCCTTAGTAAAATGAAACGAATAGTGACCCTTTCAGAAACTTTTGTTATTTGATTTTTTGTGATTTAATTTAACCTAAATGATGAGAATAATATATAGAAGTTATGAATAAATTTGTTTAAACTTTTTTCTTTTTTCAACTTTAAGCTTGATCAGTAATTTAGTTGAACCCACAAATGTTTTCATTCTGCAAGTAATCATTAATTTAAAATCATACTTTCTCTATTAAAAAGCATAGTCTAACACGTGTGCCATCGTCGCGGAAAAGAATGTATACTAATGTCAGAGACAATAAAAGTTTAAAACAATATAAGATTATGTTTTTTTTAATTTTACAATATAAGGTTAATAAAAAAATTGTACATAGTCCATGTATCACACAAAAAAAATACACGAAAAAAACTTTTATATATTTTATGCATTTTTCAATGCGATCTTTTAAGATACATTATTATAATAGAAAAATACTAGATTTTAGGGTTCGATTCCCGCCTGAAAATTCACTTGTGACCCGAGTCGATTTTTTTTAGTATTTTTCTAATATAATAATTTATCAAATTGGAAAGTAGTTCATTTTAATTTTTACCAAATAAATATATTTCATATTATTTATTTTAAATGCCTTATAACACGATCAAATACTTAGGTCTTAGACGAATGAATCGACACAAACTGTATACAGTTTCTGATGTAGGTATACGCTCTGAGCACTTTCATTTTCACAGGAGGAATTCTATTTGGTTAGATTGTTTGTTTTTTGTAACTTACTGTAACATTATTGCTTTGATTCGATTGATATTGAACTAGCGTCCTGGGCTCAGGCTCAGCTAATCCGTGACGAAACATAGAATTTACGTTTTACGTCATAGGCGTTCTGCAGTGGCAGTTAATATTGAGGTATTAAGAGGGCTCAGGGGATCGCAAAATACAAAATCTCTTTGATTATTAACAGCATGTTGTACCCATACTTTCGTATTAATGAGCTAATAATCGCTCTACGACCGTCAGATTATGACGACAAGGGCTTAATTAAAATGGCAGAAATTATATCTAGTTCCAGTTTTAATACATAGGTCCTTGTGTTTTATAGTATGTAGAGTAAGAAATGTAGAACTTTAAGTGAATACAGAAACGAACTATTTAGTCTGGCGCGCATTATAGAGAAAAATATTTTTTGTGGTATTCAATTCAAGCATTTGGGCTGGTTTACTTAGTAACCTACTGGATGGAGTTGTGTGTTAAGGTGAAGAATGATTATCTAGAATGTACTTATTGTGGTAACCTAGCATTAAATAAGTTTAGAACTTCCTGAACGTAAAAGGTCAAAGAATTCTTTGACACACAACATATTCAGTCCTTGCTTATACATATGAGGAAAAAAGATCAGTTATTTTCTGATGCGGACAGCAAGTATCAGTAGTGAAATAGAATATAAGGAGCAGATAATGAGAGAATGCATATTAAAAGTTTAAAAGTTTTACAAATTGACATAACCAGTGATGGACAATAAGAAGCAGTTTTAATACTGTAATCGATATTGAAATAATTGGAAATACTATTTGAAGTATATTTTATAATGTGGAAAGTTAATAATTCACTTGTCTCTATTTGTTTTAAATAGTTGATAAGGTACATACGCCTTATCTCGCCATTTCAGTGTACGCTAGAGATGCATTGTGCTATTTGCTATATCAATGGTCTAATTTGAATTAATGGACATGTTCGGCTAATACTGGAAATAAGCGTCGTGTATACTTAATAAAGAAAACAAAAAATATTTTAAAGAAAATTTATTATTCACTATCGGACTTTTAAATGTTTGAGGTGCTGTTGTCATCATTGTCTTAATTTGGTTGAATTTACTATATTATTATAAGTAAAACTGTCTGTGCAAATATAGTTTCTTTGGTAAATATAGTTTTCTACGATCTTAGCCCAGTCCACTTTCGTGACTATATTGCATGCCTATTTAAACAAATTTGACGTCTTCTTCGTGCTGAATGGGGATTCCGCAACCGTTCTCCTAAGACCGATTCGTCATTGGACTGTTCGTCGACAGGACGTTTCATTTGTTACCTTTTCTCCTGCAGATTCTTTCACCTACGGACATTTTGCCGACAGGACCTTTCAACTATGTCACTTTCGACGACAGGCCTTTCCAGCTACAGAATGTTTCACCGATACGACGATAAAGCTATAAGTCTTTTAACTACAGATCTTTCCATCTGCGGAGAGTTCGCAGTCAGTCTCAAGACAAGTGATATTACAAAAAATACATATAGGTATATACTGTGCCTTTAATATGACATCGGGAAAGCTACTTACATAAACACAATTCGAAATTGTGTTAAGATTTAAGGTCTAAATAAATGAAAAATATAGGCGTGACTTTAGGGTGATGATGAATCCTAGAAAAATAGAAATAGCTTTCGTAAGCAAAGTAAAAGAAAATTCTCAAGGTAAAGAATATGATATGCATGTAATTAGAAAAAAACATAAAACAATATAACTAACTTCAAAAAACATATTATTCATTTCACGAAATCATAATCCAATCATATTATTGTACCCACTCACTCTTCTTCTCTTGATCTTTTTCTATTTATCTTATTTGATTAAATGACAAATATGTGCCCAGCCACTTAAATAGGATTTTAAATCCATCCCATTTTTATCTGATAAATGCCGCTCGATTCTTTCTTTATAGCGCGTTTCACTGCGCTTACGCTTAAGCATTGGCTCCCCAGATTTGATTTTCTCAATAATGCCTTCGGTATGATTTTGTTCCTTTAGGAATTCCTTAATAGTTAAGAATATATTCCATTTTCGGCGACTTAATAATGAGTTCCAGCGATTGTGCCAGGACTCAAGGGAATTTTGCGTTAAAGGCACATGTTTTATAAGACTGTCGTTTACTGACCACATGCGAGGTGGGAAACGAGGTTGGCGTTGTTTCACTGTCATTTTGGAGCTAACCATTTTTATGATATTTGTTGTCCCATTAACATAATATTTTTCAAACCATTTAATAACCATGTTTGCTTCTTCAGGTATTATATCGGTTTTTATTATATCGAATGCATCACTGATTTCCGTTGGCTCTAAAAACGCCAGTGCTCCAATGTGTCTCATGTTATGAGCAAACACTGGATCATTGTTGTAGCGAGATGCGAGTCCAGCTGATTGAATGTGCCGATATATACTTTGTTGTAAATGAAAAAAACAAAGTTTATTTAAACTGCGCGGGAAAACATTTCTGATGGCATTCATTGCCGCAAGTTCAAAATCAGTTACAATGATTTCTGGGTGCAGCTGCACTTTCAACTTATTTCTAGCTTGACACTTTAAAATTTCTAAGAAAGTCGTGTAACATCTTTCTGTTTTATGCGACAGTAAACCATATGCTAGGGGAACTATTTTGTGTGTCCCTTCCGACGTTCCGACTATGGCATGTATCGTATAAATTTGACAAAATGGGAGAGGGCAGCAATCAAATGTCCCATCCATTAGCCAAAAACTTGCCTCATTCAAAAATTCTAAATTTTTTTTCGTGCAAAAAACGATAATACATTCATCATTTTCAATAAAATGACCCATGAGCAATGGTTCACCATTAATCGTACTATATTCTTCGGGAATCTCAATTTGCCGGATATGTTTTGGAATATTTGGTATATTTTTATTCCGTTCTCGTTGTATCATCTTCCTCATCGCATCCTTACTAGGCATATGAGGTGATGAAGTACTGGGTATATCTTGCATGCACCGCTGAATGATTTGTGTAGGAGTGTCCATTGAGCAGGTGGCCTTTTCTTTTAAATTTGCCTTCAGTTTTAAATCCAGCCGTTTTTCAGGATCAGGCAAATGAGCATGTTTATGATTTTGCGACACAACAACATGAGTGTTATCTGCCGTGAGCAGAGTTGTTACAAACACATCGCACCGCGCCGAATGATTTCGCGTACAACGCCAGTAAAACTTCGTATAACGTTCATTATTTAAGTGGTAGGAATAACCTTTATGGATTAAAATGTCTTTACCACGTTTAGACTTCACAATTTCACAGTCACTCATCCTTAAATCATTAAATAATTAGTTAACATAGGATGGAGCACTACACCCAGAAATAAGAAAAGAAAAATGTTATTAAAGATATGAAACTACCCGCATTTATTTAGTTTTTTCTGTAGCCCACCGCCTAGTTTATTATAATACGCAAAAAAGCAATATGATTGGATTATGATTTCGTGAAATGAATAATATGTTTTTTGAAGTTAGTTATATTGTTTTATGTTTTTTTCTAATTACATGCATATCATATTCTTTACCTTGAGAATTTTCTTTTACTTTGCTTACGAAAGCTATTTCTATTTTTCTAGGATTCATCATCACCCTAAAGTCACGCCTATATTTTTCATTTATTTAGACCTTAAATCTTAACACAGTTTCGAATTGTGTTTATGTAAGTAGCTTTCCCGATGTCATATTAAAGGCACAGTATATACCTATATGTATTTTTTGTAATATCACTTGTCTTGAGACTGACTGCGAACTCTCCGCAGATGGAAAGATCTGTAGTTAAAAGACTTATAGCTTTATCGTCGTATCGGTGAAACATTCTGTAGCTGGAAAGGCCTGTCGTCGAAAGTGACATAGTTGAAAGGTCCTGTCGGCAAAATGTCCGTAGGTGAAAGAATCTGCAGGAGAAAAGGTAACAAATGAAACGTCCTGTCGACGAACAGTCCAATGACGAATCGGTCTTAGGAGAACGGTTGCGGAATCCTGAATGGGGGAGCTGTATTAGTGCGGGCTGCATTACCTAAAATAAATTTATGTGTTGTCAGTTTTATTGTGTTATTTATGTTAACTAAACAATTTCAATTTATCGTAATTAATGGTATTATAGTGGTGAGTGAAATTATCTGTAATATGAATCCAAAGCAACTCGTTATATTGGCAATGGTATGGGGTAGCTCTCAAATTGTCATAGCGCAGTATTGTAAGTTTTTTATATTTCAACTAATTGCATCAGCTCAGCTTTAAGCTTTGATTTCGTTATTTATTGTGGCTAGGCATCAATGCTCCTTTTCTGTTGACTTGAGTAGGCGCCTTATGTATTTGCATTGAACAATATATTGCTTAGTTCATAGTTCATTATTATACCAAAAAACTCCGGCAGAATAAGCAACAGTACGGCCTCGAACCATTAATTATATATGCATAATATTAAAGATGCATTCATCTCTTCGTGGTTGTACGTAGCAGTTTTCGACTTAAATACGAATAAACCATTTTGTATCAGGCCTGATTTAGTTGACTTGTCGAACCCTTTTACCCATTGGAGCTTTTGACATCGATGCTTGTGTCATCATTCAAATTGCAAATTGTTATTGACTATCAACCGCGTCTCATCTACAAAAAAAAAGTTCTGACTTTTATTTATATTCTTCTAAAACATCTTTGTCTCTTTAAACTCATATCGTATCTCTCTATGAGAATTTTCCTTTCTGTCTGTTCTCGTATTTTAAAAGTCAAAAGAACCTCCACTAGATAAGCCAGCTCTTTTTTATATTCTTGATATATGTAGATCTTTTTTTTTTCGCTGCCGGATGTACCAGTTTTTTCCTTAATAACGTGTACTAAGGTCTGAGAACGTCTGAGGGGCCGACGCGTTTTCGTACCCGACTGATAGATATTATTCAACGTTATTTAGAGATTCACGCTCTAAATAACTTTGCAGCTGACTGGTATTAATTCATGTTCACGACTTTTTTTTACTTTTTTCCAATTTTATTTTTGAATACATTTTCTGTTCACGTAGTCGAGAAATATAAAATACTGCAAGTTTTGTCACTACAAATCCAAAGTGCAAAACACAGTTAGATTCAAGTATATGGGTATATCACCTTTCGCATTGCGCACGGAACTAAACTAGGTTGCATATGATCCTCAGGTGGCAGCAGTAGGGACTGCTTAAATAAATTCTTAAATTTTTGAAAATGTACTCTTCAAAATACCAAACGACTAGTTAGAGAAATATGAACCGATTTTATTGTATTTAAAATTTATAATATTCAGCAGAGACACTGCACAGATCTCAGATGTTCGGTGAGAAATCGTACATACTCTTTATGTTGGTTACAGTAACACCGCAACTTAATTCACTTAGTACCTTAGAAACTTATTAGTAACTAAATAGTATTGAACTGGGATAATCTTTCTACTATATTTGAAGAAAACTAAGTGATTTGCTGTCTGCGAGATAGGTATATTTGTCAGTCAGTCGTATGACAGTCAGACCTGAATATACACTTGAATATTGTAAGGATGTGGGAAGCATTCAAGTGATACTTTGCTCGTTGGAATCGTATTTTTATTAATATATTTTGACTCTGGCACCAAATATGTACAAACATGGTTAATGCGCACGTGTTTCGCAACGAAATATTCTGGTAATCGTAACTTATTGATGAAAACCAAAATAAATTATTTTAAACTGTGTCCTCAATACATTATTTTCTAATAATTATTTAGTAGTCACTACAAAGTATGTCGTCAGATTTAATTTTGCCGATTTGTACACGGGTGTACGGTTTGAACGGTGTCTCTTTATAAGATTTCTTTGAGCACAAGTAATAACTTCAATTTATTTAGTTATTGTATCTACCTCTATTTCTGTTTAATATATTAAGAAATTCTTTTCATAGGCTCGTATGTTCAGAAAGCAAATTATATTGTATTTTCTTTAATAAAACTATAATTGCGCAAAATATATTGTATTACTTACACAAAGAATATTTTACATCATATAAGCAGCTTTATAACGCCCACTGCTGGGCATAGGATCTCTATAAAGATAAATCATTTGAATACTTAGCTGTATTTTGTTATTTTGTAGGCCTTAACAGCAATATAACCATAAATTGGTCACATTTTTACCTACTTAACTATTGGCTAAATGTAATGAACCTTTTTATGCGTTGTATAGAATAGCTGTTGCCTATACGAAACTACTATTTCTAATAACACCAACTCCACCAGTTCTGTCTCTCCTTGGTATTTGTGTATTTCACTTCATAATTACAATATAGATTGAACTACCTTTATTTAAAATAAACCTAAACATTTAAATGCCGTGATCGGCGGCTCATCCCTTCAATACCGCTGTATCAGGGTCATGCCTGACCTACGTCTGACAGAAAGGTCGGAATACACCCAAGGGAACCCTTTCAGTGACCTATCAACGTTGTACGGCAATCTCCGGGTTCCTTTTAGACTCATATATAAACCAGCTAAAGATAAATGTTCATTGTTAAATTAATATTAACGGGATCCTAATATAGACGTCCAGGAAAAAAAAAGAATCTCGTTTATATATAAAAGATTTCGATTATTCTGGATAAAACCTTTAACTTTTTTATAGTTTACACTTTCGTCGACTCATTGAATTTAAATAGTCTTTCTTTCCAATCACAAAACAGGTACAAATAAATGTTCTTATTTAATTTATTTCAGCCAGACATTTGGACTTTGAAACGTGGATCCAGTACTTAAAAAGGAATGAGCTGGGATTAAATAAATTAAACACGAACGTGAATAAACGCGTTTTGTAATATCATAACAAAACACTCGAAAATAATGAATCCGGGCCATATAAATATTCTCGAAAATCTCGAAATCTAAGAATGCTATCTTAGTGAAATAAATTGTATTTAATAGACAAATAAATACTCCTTAAATAAAACTTCTTCGTTGTTATAAAGTAATGCTAACAAAAATAACAAATAAAAAAAAATTTGAAAAGTAAATAACGAATTTACTGCATTACTTTTCGATCTTAGTTTTTCCTGCCATATAAAAATTTTCTTTATTGAATTTATTATAATGTGACTAACATCTGCAGAATATCTAGAATCGTTGTCCGTACCCGACGACGTCGTCGACCGAGTGTCGTTCGTCTGTCCCCAGCCTAAGGAGTATTCAATTGTCTGTTATACACAATTGGTTTCACTACGCTAGCATTATTAATTTTCAATATTTTCAGTATTTTTGTGACCCGAATTCATTACTCTCGATTGTATTTATTTTCACCTTGAATAAATGATCACAGTAGTAATATTGAATTGTTTAATGCCTTATGGTGCTCCCTTATTCTAGTTTTATTTGTCGAAGAGGAAAAATTGGACAGGCACCTTATCGTTTTTACGATTGATATTGACAATTTAGTTGAATGCTTTTTTTTATTACCAAAAAACGTGGTAGCGTATTTTATTTAAATTCTGTAGAAATGACGTAACGTATGCTCCAGGAAGTTCCGGGACCACCAAAAGCTTCTGTTATAAGTATTCATATCGATTGAAGATTCTAAAAAGATTGGCGGCTTAATACTTTATTTAGTACTGAATAAGTATTGACGTTGGCGATCCTGCCTTTATCACCGAAGGTCCCGGGTTTGAGTACCAGAAGGGGCTGATGTTTGTATTTATATATATTTCTATGAATATTGCTAATTTATATATCATATATGTACGTATTTCCGTTACCCTAGTATCCATAACACAAGCCTTACAGAGCTTACTTTTGGGCTAGGCTAATTAGTGTGAATGTAAGAAATATTAACATTATAATTTCCAAGACAAAATTGATGATAGCTTTTTCATATGTTTACATGATGGAATAAAGTACAGTTTACTTATCCAATGAATAACTGATCTTGACTAGATGACATTCTATAGTTTCATATATACCGTATATTGCCATAAAATAAGTAAATTACAAAATAACAGCAGTGGTTGCGCCAGTAATAAATTCAAAAGCGCCGTGTTCTTGTAATTTTGATTAGTTTGGTCGACACTCCTAGCCTCACGGAGTAAATGACTCCATTTCCCCTTCGGACATACCTTGTTTTGCATATTGAAGAGCGAGACGACCGCGCCATCTATTAGCGGCAAATCATACCCCAATGTGGCCAACATACGGGCAAAGAGAAAAGACTACTGATGGCCGCTCGCGCGCGTGCACCGAGTTTCGCAATTTGAAATTGAACTAGTGGCTTATACTTCTATACTATAACAACTATACTGTGAGGTGTATTCGTGTATAATATAATAATAAAGAACAGCAAATCCCAAGGACGTCCCCGGCAGCCTTCAACATCTCACACCACGTGGAGGTCAAGGTATTGTGTCCCTTCATCTTCCTCTTATATTGTTGTCGTCATTTTTCTCATACCGCAATAAAGTTTACTAATTTTGAATCGCCCGCACAACCAAGCAGTTTTTAGTTTTATTATTAATTTATGATTTAGCTTTATTTCCAAATGTGTTAAAATATCAGTCCTTAAGCTAATTTGAAAAAGGACAGAAATTTAATCCGTAAAATTATATACCGATATCATTAATATGTATCTTATCAAAGATCCTTGAAACAGCTTCGCATTTAGAATAACAAGATTTCTAGAAAAACATCAAGTCATTAAACACGAGCAAAATGGTTTTCGAAAGGGAAAATCAACAACGTTAGTCACTTTTACTCTAGACCAAGGGTGGCCAACCCGCGGCCCGCGGGCCACATGCGGCCCGCCGTCTTTTACCTTGTGGCCCGCGGAGCCGAGCACATTTTTTTAAAGTAAAAAAAATAATTCTAAATTACCATAACATACCTACTATAAAAAGCAAACAAACACTTCTTGTCTTTTACGTTTAAAATCAACACATGCTTTATCTACATAAAATAGGGCTGATTTTAAAATAACGTACTGAGCGCCCGCTAGCCGCGCAAACTTACTTATTTTTTGCGGGGAGAACGCGGGTGCCGGCGTGCGGGCGGGCGGCATGCCGCCAACCGCCCCCGAGCCGCGAGCACCTTGCTAGCGTTCGGTCAGTTCAGTTCACGGCAAGCTCGCAACGCATACAATACGTGTCAACGAGTGTATTAGTATTAGTGTGGTGCGCATTCAATCGCGATCTATTGTAATTGTTTATCCCAACATTCGCTTTTCGGTAATTCGGTAAGTAAACCCAACTGTTAAAAATGAATCTGCGAAGATTGCCGTTTTTGTTTCAATAGATTGAGCTTTATTTTATTAGTTTCAGTTAAAAACATTAACGTACAATGGCGTCAACTAGCAAAGAAGTTGGACCAAAGAAGAGAAAAGTTACGGAAGAGTTAAGAAGTTTTCAAGACAGGTGGACTGATAACTATTTTTTTGTGGAATTTAAAACAAAACCAATATGTTTAATATGCAATGAATCGGTTTCTGTTATGAAATAGTACAACATTAAACGTCACTACGACACTAAACATGCAAATAAGTTTGATAAGTACAAAGGTGAATTTCGAAAAGCTCAAAAACAAAACTTTCAGCACATCAACAACTATTTACAAGAGTGAATTCAGAGTCAACATGTTATGTAAAAGCGAGTTATGCAGTAGCTGCAATACTCGCAAAAAAATCAAAGCCATTTTCAGACGGTGAAATTATTAAAGAGTGCTTGGAAAGTGTCGCGGAAATTGTGTGTCCAGAAAAGAAGAAGGATTTCTCAAAAATCAGCCTATCTCGTCAAACTATTACAAGACGTGTGGATAATATTGGCCTGCACATTGAAAATAATTTTAAAAAACGTGCATCTGAGTTAATATATTATTCTCTGGCATTGGACGAAAGTACGGATATGACAGATACCGCACAAGTGGCGATCTTTATCAGAGGTGTTGATGCCCACTTTAATAAAACGGAAGAACTAGCAGCATTGTATCCACTCAAGGATACCACTAAATCACGAGATTTATTAGAGGCTGTTCAATCAACAATAGACCGCTTTTCGTTACGATTAAACAACTTGTCGGGTGTAACAACGGATGGTGCTCCAGCAATGGTTGGGAAACATGAAGGTTTGGTAAAACTGATTGAAAGTGAGGCCTGTAAAGTTGGCAATACGTCGATGCTAAATTTTCATTGTATTATTCATCAAGAGAATTTGTGTGCTACATCTCTCAAAATGGATCATGTTATGAAGGTAATTGTCAAAATAGTGAACTTTATTAGGCCGAAAGGTTTGAACCACCGTCAGTTTCAAGAATTTCTGAAATCCTTGGACTCAGAATATGGTGATGTTTTGTTTTATGCAGAAGTAAGATGGCTGACCCGTGCCAAAATGTTGAAAAGAGTTTTTGATTTGAGGCAAGAAATACAATCATTTTTTGAAAGCAAATCCAGGAGTATTTCCGAGTTTCAAGACGAAGAGTGGGTATCCGATTTTACATTTCTGGTAGATATAACTAGCCACTTAAATGAACTGAATATTCGTTTGCAAGGCAAATGTCAATTGATTATTGACATGTATGATCTTATTTCTGCGTTTCAAATGAAACTTGTGCTTTAGGAACAGCAGCTACGTACTAAAAACTTCACTCACTTTCCTACACTTTCAGAGCAACCAGATATCACATCAGAGATAGCGGCTAAATACGCATCTCTAACATCTGATTTAAAAACCGAATTCGAAAGCCGATTCCTAGATTTTAATAAGCATCGCCTGCTTTTTTCTGCATTTGCAACACCATTTTCTACAGATGTAAGTTCCTTGCCGGGTCATTTACTAATGGAATGTTGCGAAATGCAATGTGATGCAAAGCTAAAAGAGAAATTCAATCAGATTGGCTTGGAAGAATTCTATAAAAAATATTTTGATAAAGAGAAATATCCTGCGTTTTACAAACATGCTCTGTTCATGATTTCATTATTTGGTAACCCTTACATGTGTGAACAACTTTTTAGTAGAATGAAGCATATTAAATCTCAAATGAGAACACGGATTACTGACGCTCATCTTGAAAATTGTTTGCGGGTAGCAACGACATCAGTCGAAGTTGACATTGATCAGCTTAGCTCTGATAAACAAAGTCAGATATCCCATTAATTTACTATTAAGTTACCTAACAGAATTATGCAGAATTAAAATGTGCATCTTAATATATTTTGTTCCTAAGAAATTTGTTTTTTTTTAAAAAACTCCTAATATAATGTTTTTTTTGTTCGCTGCTTAGTTAGAGTGCGTGTCAGATAACTCTGCGCGTGACTGGAGTGTTATCTTTGCTAGTTACAGTACATTTTTTTTGTTCTAAGCCCTAAGTTCGAATAGGAAAAAATAGTATCCGATTTTGACTGTGCGCAGAATTATCTGGCGCGCACATATAAAATAAAATTTGGTAGTGCGGCCCGGGGTAAAATTCTAATTCCCAATTTTGGCCCAAGTGTCGAAAAGATTGGCCACCCTTGCTCTAGACAATAAAACAACAATACAATGATGTACCTAATGATAAATTGTTTTTATTCAATATGAGTATTTACAATGCATTATTAAATCACCTTGACTTTGTACTGAAAAGAAGCCCCAAGACACTCGCCAAGGGTTGTTTTTGGTCTTGCAAATACTTATTAATTTTAATTAAATCTGTCGTTACAGAATAGCCAATAGTGTCAGCTTAACTGTTTCACACAAGTATTGTTCCATAATATCATACGTTATGTTCTTTTGTCCATAAGTATGAAAAAACTAATCTAAGTTAAACTATTTAATATTGTAGTTGTTTAACTTGAAAAAGCTTAGGTTATTACTTAAATTTTATGCGTATTAATTTGATAATGTGTAGAAAGGTTATTTATTAAACACTAAACACTGAGTAGACAGAGGCAAAAGCATCTGGCCGAAATACTAGCGCTGCGGTTTAGAGTGAGAAGAGGTGCTTGCCTACCGCTGCCGTATGCGTGAGAGGAAGGGAAGTCAGACAGACTGGCGCCGTAATGCGTTACGTAACGAAGCGGTTTACCCTCCCAAAAGAAGTTATCACTTCAAATAAACTATTGCTAACAATTTTGCTTATCGAAGTGAAATACTTCATAACTAACTGAAATCTACTTAAACAGGTTATACAGAAGACATTATCTCTACTATATAAAAGAAGGACTTTGTGGGTTTGTTACCATATATAATTACCATAGTTACCATAAGCCTAAGAATAACAGTTTTTATAATCAATTAACGTTACCATAGCAACGTGTGGCCGAGTTATACCAGCAACGCGTGACCGGTTCAGCTAGTTTAAATAAATTTGATATCTACTCTATAATTAATTTTTGTCCGGGGCAGAACCGATATTTTTATCAACATTACTAAAGGAAAAAGACACTAACCTGTAGTAATATTAAGTCGAAGTGTGTTCTTTAACGGGTTTGCTTAACATAATATACTTTCAAGGAAGCCTTTTGCAGTCAAACGGCGGGAAACCATAAGAGGATTTATTTAAGACGCACACTCGTACCCATTCCACATTCGTTTAGCTTCCGCGGAAGTAATTCTGTTGCGTGGGAAAGGCAATATAATATTTTTCATATTGCACAGAATATATGAAACAGAAATTTTTGTCTTAATCGTATTATATGTCATTGAAATTTTGAGTATACTTGTTGAATTTGTTGTTATGAAGATATTATTAAGATAATAGACTTATGTATATTGTTCTGTGTCGGTCGTTTATAATACAAGATTATAGGTAAAGTCGTCCTTGATTCGTTAAGGGGTTTTAGTATCTATCATTCGTGACTGATTAGACTATGAAACAGCATACCCCAAACTTAACCTTTTTCAAGATACTCTCTCAAAGGACTCTTTTTATAGAAATTGACGATTTCTTTGTCTATTGTCATTTATTTTGTATTTTGTGTCTCTATTCATTTGTTTATACAATGTTTATATAGTAGACAAGGTGCTCCGTGATCATGGCGCTTGCAATAGTGCCGAAATATCGGAAACTCAATAAAAACAAGGTATAGTAATGTCAGTGATATAGATAATGTTAGTGACCATGAATGTTTAAAACAGTAGACAAGTTGTTTTATTATTTGTAACACCAAAATTGCATGGTCCAATTGGGTCTTAGTAGATGATAAAAAAAAATGTCGTAGGAAGTATTGTTTTCTTTTAGGATTATTTTCAAATCTATGGTAGTTATGTTTTGGATGTTCTTAAAATATTTACGTTTCTTCAGCTTTCCAATAAGGTATAACATTCAAGGTTACTATCAGAATTCATAGAATACAACTTGGATGAAAGGCTTCCTGGTAATAGTAGTAAAAAGGGTGTTTAGTCTAGGTGTATTATAAAAAATCCAAAGATAATAATCCAGAGATAAAAAATAATAATATTTATTACTATTTTCTGTCTTGTTTTTTATTTTTCTTTTGAGTTAACAGATGTCCTGAATGGGTAGGTGGTATATTAAAAACTGTAGGACGATTGGAAAGATTTTATTTTAAGGCCGTCTGAATATAGTTTATTTGTATTTCATTACATTGAAGTTGATAGAACGGAGGTAACATTTGCACGTATGAGAGCGTAGTTATTTGTGTTACGCCAGTTCTGTATATAAATAATGGAAAGTTAATTTCATTTAACTTGAATTTAAAGGACAGATGAATTTGAATCATTACCTAACCAGTATTTTTATAGGCAATAATATAGGTATAAGTTAGGTTTTATAAACCAAAGAGTTTTTACAGCCTCATTAGTAAGTTTAATTTATAATGGTATACCGTACTCCTGTAGAGCTTTAGGCTGCTTCGTTTTTCACAAGGTTTAAAAGTTGATACTATGAATGGACATGTAAATTTCCCAAACATTTCCCTAAACAAAAAGCCAAACATTTCCATTTAAGAATCCTTGGAACACAATTACTCACACACGTTCTATACAATAAACGCAATCATTGACGTATAATTAGAGGGGCGTTAATTGCTGCGGCTGAATACAAGTCTATACTGTTTATACTAGTAATGTACTAAAACACTTCGGAAAGGTGATGTCAGTGCATGTGAGTAAAGTCTTGTGCTAACGAAAACGTAAGAAATCGTGTGACTTTTGTTGTTTTTTATTTTGTGTAAAGCGCCATTTTATTAAACAGTAGCTAACCCGGCCACGCGTTGCTATGGTAACGTTCATTGATTATAAGAACTGTTATTCTTGGGCTTATGGTAACTATATATGGTAACAAACACACAAAATCCTTCTTTTATATAGTAGAGGTCTAAATAAGGAACGAGCACAATAACATACATAATATGAACAGCAGTTATCTATATTTTATTACATTCCACATAATTTAGTGTTAAAGGCTAGTGGTATTGCAGTGAACAAAACTTAAGCCTATCTCCCTAACCAGTCGTGCGAGCTATCAATCAAAATGCATTACTTATACAACATTACTTATATCTATTTTATTATATGTATAAATATTATTTTAAATGCTATTTCCTTTTTTAAATAAAATACTGCATAATTGAAATATTGTATTGTAGTCCTTTTTAGGAGTTTTAATCTTAAAAAGTTTAAAATTACCTGCTCCACGGAGCCATACTGCCGACGAGAGAAGACGCCCCTTCTCGATATAAGCTCACTCGCTGAAGAACTGCGGACAAGACAAGAAATTGAGTGATAAATATTATGATAATATAAAAGAGAATCAATTTTGGTGTGGATATAGATATTTCATGTCAATGGCCGGTGGTTGTATTCTAGTCTAATCATGCTATTCCTAACCTAACCTATGGATATGGACTCTTTTTGATATGTAGAATTACTCTATTACAATTGGATTTTCGTTAGATTCTATAGATAAACCATACCGAAAAATGTGTAAAAAAAGGTATTACCAATTAACTATTATAAGACAGCGACCATTTTCTTTTTATGTTAATATCGTATATTTATGGCTAAAGGACAAGTGCCAAAGTCCTTGAAAGCTGGCCAACGTGCAACTTGTGCCTAAAAAGAGCAATCGTGCTGATCCTATCAATTACAGGCCCATCTCGGTCACGTCCATTCTCTGCAAGATAATCGAACGTGTACTGAACCACAGGTTCCTATCGTATCTAGAAGAAAATGACCTCCTTAGTGACCGGCAATATGGGTATCGCCGGAACCGGTCTACTGGAGATCTTCTATCATACGCGACTTACATATGGAGCGAAGCTATCGAGCGGCATGGTGAGGCGCTTGCCGTCTCTCTTGATATCTCGAAGGCTTTTGATAGGGTGTGGCATGAGGGCCTTATTAGCAAGCTTCCATCATATGGTCTTCCCACTGGTTTGTGTGTCTGGATATCGGACTTCCTGAGAAATCGGTCAATACGAGTTGTCATTGACGGTAGCTCGTCTGACCATTTGGCTATCAATGCCGGCGTCCCTCAGGGTTCCGTTCTCTCTGCAACACTTTTTTGCTGCATATAAATGACCTGCTCTTGCCCGGTACGCAGATGACAGCACCGTTGTAGAGACGTATACGTCTGATGCACGAGCCAGTGCTGAACAGATCCAGCGTCATAGAGAGGCGATGGTTAGCCGTATGAACCTATATCTGCAGGCTGTCTTCGAATAGGGCAATGCCAATCTAGTAAGGTTAAATCCGTCAAAGACCCAGGCGTGTCTTTTCTCAGCTAAAAGGAGTCCTTTCAACTTGACTCCTACTTTCCGAGGTGTATCCGTGCCTATCACTGACCATCTTGAGCTTCTCGGTATGTCTTTGTCACCAACTCTCAATTTTGGCTCTTTCATCGAGAGCAAGGCTCAAGTGGCTTCAAAAAAACTTGGCATTCTGGCGAAGGTGAGAAAATACTTCACACCGGAACAGTTGCTCATCCTTTACCAAGCACAAGTTCGATCGTGTAAGGAGTATTGTTCTCATCTTTGGGACGGTTCCGCCCGATACCAGCTCCAGACGCTTGAGTCCATTGAGAGGAGAGCTAAGAGGCTTATCGGCAATGAAGATCTTTTCTATAAAAAGCTCAAAAGCCTTGAGCCTAGACGGAAGGTAGCAAGCCTATTCGTATTTTATAGGATACATTTCGGAGAAAGTGCAGCTGAATTGCACAATCTTCTTCCGCCGTCTCCATTTTATTATCGGACAACCAGACTTACAAATAGGCGATACCGTTATATGGTGGATATACCAAAGAGTCGCACTAAGCGTTTCCAATTTTGTGATACGTACCGCTAAGGAGTGGAACTCTTTGCCTGAGTCTGTGTTCCCTGACAAATACAATTTAGGGGTCTTCAAGTCACGAGTGAATAGGTATCTACTAGGCAAACGCGTCACATCCTAGATCACATCGACGCATACCATCAGGCGAGATAGTGGTCAAGCGCATGCTTATTTTCTATTAAAAAAAATATACTTATGATGAATATAAGGAAAATATTTATTGTTAATACTGCAGAGTACGTAAATTGATCTTATATGATTTAAAGACATGGTAAGTAATTTTTTAGCTCTCCAACAAGGGGTAAACCTCGCTTATCCTATACATAGCTTATCGATAGATAGATTATTGATTGAACGTAGCTACTAAAAATGATTTAGCCTAGATTAGTTAGGGTGAACACAAAATTATCGGATTTATGAATCTTCGATTGGTTTTTTGTGTATTTGTTATAAAATGTGAAGACTAACTACTTCTATATGGAGAACAAAATACTGTTTTTCATATATAAAATAATTTAATGCAACGATAAAGTTACCTACATGCACATGCGGAAAATTTTTTGCAGCATATTTAATTAAACTACACTTGTAACCTCTCCATTGAAGTCAAACAAATGCTCACTAGGTTAGATCGGCATTCGAGCTAGTTAATGTAATCAAATCATTCAGATTATCGTTGTCTTGTTAATATAATTACTGTTATGAATTATTTGGGAATTCTAATTATAAAGGGAATTGGGATGGGACAAAAGGTTAATCGCTTTAATTTTCTAATCACATTTCTAATTGAGAGTATTTACAAATACATTTGTTGAAAAGACATTTCTTGTTTCTCATTAATAGAGATCTATTACAATAATTTTGTTTGTCATTATGTTTCTGTTGAATTAATTATACCATTTAAATTTTTTGTATTGCTATTGCTGAATCTACCATCTTTTAATTTTGTAATAAAAAGTCGATATCCAAGTTTCCAACGCTGTGACTCTAAAAAGAAATCGTATTTCCAAACAAAAGTTTCGCCTGGTCGTTGTCTTAAATCTCGAGTTTCTCGATATCCTTTTTTATACCTTGTCTTTATCGCAAAAGTAATCATTCTGCAAAATTTCATGTATTCTAAGTCAAGGCTTGGTCAGGGCGCAGATAAGTAAAGATTTAAAACTTTGCCTCACTATTTCACCGATGTATTGTTCTTTTATCCCAAAAACGCTCATACATTTTTGGATTAGTTTTGTATCATTTCGATTTTAATTAACATTTTCATATCTATCACACAAAACTAACAGACTTATTATATAGATATTTCAATCTCTTTGTTAAGAGATTGAAATGGGGTTTCCCTTTCAAGGGATGTTTCCCTTTCGGAATCAATATTTATTAAACGCTGCTTCACGAGGTTTAGTTTGTTTACAGTAAAAAGAAAAAAAAACCAAGTTTTCAAGTCTGTAGCTCTAAACATGCCATATTTACATACAATACTTTTTTACCCTGTTAACCCCTCAGAGCTCGACTTCCTTGAAATCCTATCTTATCCCTTGTCAATATCACAAAAGAAACCTCTTTGCAAAATTTCAGCTTTCTAGGTTCAAGAGGATGGGCTCGGCATTGATGGGTCAATGAATGCGTCCAGACTATCGTTTTTGTGATATAAATTGAAATTCTCTCGAAACATCGTTTTATGGTATATGATGTGTATGCTGCTACCATTACTTAGGAGCATCAGGGACATGCAGGCACAAAGGGAATAGGGTAGACTGGTCTAGGAGTACGGTCTTAAGGTCGGTCTTAAGGTTTGAGGTTCTTTTTAACAGAAACATGAAGTAAAAGAAAATCAACATAAGTTTTATTATACTCTATGATAATTAACCTTTCATAAATTAATCACAAAAATTTTAAAAACATCTCAAATCTCAATAATTATGAAACAAAAACAAAAGTGGAATATGCGTACTCTTACACAAGCTAGTGTGTAAGAGTTCGCATTTATATTGGTAAGAGTACGCAACGCTTGTACTGCTGGAAACTATTAACTATTTTATTTGCAAAGATCACAAACTAAGTCAGATTCACCACCATAGCTTGTACCACCACTCATTACATTTCGCACATCCAATATAATCTTCCACAGGACACATTTCCATGTCTTTTTTTTTGTTACCGTCCGATTCTGGTGTTTGAGAGGATTTTTTAGATTTTTTCTTTGGTGTCTGTTTTAAGGGAAGTTTTGGTATTTTGTTTGGTACTTGCTTGGAGGTCGATGCTTCTTCGAGAGTCTGTTTGTAAGTAGATCCACTCCTTACAGACTGCTATTTCCCTTATTTTTTGCGTAGTCAATCCATAAAACATGTTATCTTCTTTTATATGCTCGCACAGTTCTGATTCCATTTTCGGGGTAAAGGTTTGAGAATACCTACCCAAACTTTTTGCAGCAGATGTTCTTTTCATTCTTTTACGTAGAGTAGCTTCATGCATACCCAAGGATACACTTCTTTACCTTTCGCCTGCCTCGACACGTGCTTTTGCATCCCGCCATTGTTTCAAAGTACACAGATTTCTTTCAGTACTTCTTTGACGTCTAGACATCCTGTTAATAGATGAAAAAAAAAATCAGATTTACAATAAGAAAACAGTTTATAACAAATACATGTAAGAGTACGCACGTACTCTTACACAACATACCATTGCGCACTCTTACACGCATCGCCTAATTCTTATTCGAGCGATGAGGTGCGCCATCTATCAGTGTTGACCAGAAATATTCTCGCTCCGATGACGAGAATAATGTCTAGGGAATTTACCTACATCAGTCATTTTTACAAACTAATAGCTTTGTTGTAGTGAAAATAGTTTCAAAATGTTAAAAATATTTAAGAATATTAGACAAAATCTTTCTACTTACGTAATTTTTGTGTTTTTATTAGCTTTTGTTTATTTTTTCGCACAGCATTTGTTAATAGCTTGCACTTGATAATAACACTGAAATTAACTTCGTATCGCAACTAACTTCACGGTAAAACGGTTTGCGTACTCTTATCGGATGCGTACTCATAGACCAGGCTACCCTACAATGTAAAAATATCCGTTCGATCTGATCAATTTAATAAGTATACAACACAAAAGTTAATAACTAAATTTTGAAATGTGTTTTTCTTAATGAAAAACTGTATAGTGGTAACCCTAGAACGATATAATGTATTTTAATCAACCATTAATGGAATCGATTATCAAAAACAATAGTCTACGTCTAGAGTTGTTAATTTACCCTTTGTGGCCATGTAGTGGTTTTCAGACTTTGTATTCCGGGATAATTTAGGGATAGTTTTCCGGGATTGTATGAATAGTAACTTATCTACAATATTCGGGAATATTCAGATATTACCAAACACTTTGTATACGCGTTGACGTTGAAACTAGTCTTAGTATACGCTCTTTTGATTGTCACTCAAATATACAGATAACTTTATAACTTTACGTTATTCTATAATTATATCTGTATTTCTGACATAAATTTAATTATTTGTAATAGTCTGTGTTTAGGACGCCACTTGTGAGACGTCTAGGAGCCACGTGAGACAGGGCAAAGTGTCGCGTGACTGCTCCTGAAATCTTATAATGTTCTGCAACTGACACCAAAGTTTGCAGTTGACGTCGCATCATTGCTGTTGGTTAGGATCTATGCTCTCGATGGGGTAGTTTAACTAAATATTTTTCTACACTTTCATTATTTATATTAGGTAATGTTTTTAAGGAATTTAGGAAAAAAACTCCGAACACTCATCCGTTATCGAATCTTCTTACACCAATATAAGAATGTACTTTTAGGGTGGACAAAGGCTATAATCCCGTTAAAAGGTCTTCGTGATGACTTATTTTAGTACTAAAATTAATTAAGTAGCAGTGTGATGTTCGGCAGGGTAGAGCAACACCAGTACTTACACTTAAATATGTGGTAAGACATGATAAGTGGTACTGCAGTAATCACATTACCTCCACAAGACTACAACATGGGCAGCGGTGTTTTCAGACTTATGGTTTTTTCTGCGATACCTCTAGAAACAATATGGCAAATTCAACTAATATTGTTGGAGGCTTCTACCCAGGAGTTGACGTCTTTCGGCTGAGATGATGACAAAAGTAAACGTACTGAGAAGAAAAGGCAATTATAAATTTGTGATTTTTACATTCACATTTTCCAAGGAACACAACAGTAAATAACTTCAGCGAAGTGTGCATAATTTTTAACGACATTTATTTTAATTCAATATCGATATACTTAAGTCTTATACAAGAATTTGTCACACCGATGCAATGATCAAGTGAAATACAATACGATTAAATTTATTAATAGACTTATCATCTTAAAATAACGTTAAATGTGACTATATACATATTTTATAGTTAAACTTAATTAGAGTTTATATTTGAATATTTTTAGAGAGTTTTTTGGTTAACGAAAGTGCCCAGAATTGAGCTCAGCCTAATTCAATTAGAAAAACGCCTGATAACGTCCTTTTGACCCTCCACACCATCTGAAATTCAAAGACCCTTTAAATTGAATTAACTTACGACTTTTTAGTTGATTAAAGATATTTTATGTCAAATGATCACTTTTATAAATAAATGATATGTCTACATCTTTGTCATTTTAGCGCAGACGGTTTACTAACTGACATCTTATTATAGCTATTGTCCCCGGCAAATAAGTTGAACATGATTTTGAAATCACGTGTCATGCGCAGTAGTAAATAATGTACCTTAACTTGCTACTGCGCATGTCACGTGATTTCAAAATCATGTTCAACTTATTTGCCGGAGACTATACTGCTGTACCTTGGCTACAAACCAATAAGAGTACATCTATGTTCTGATATTCTGTCGACCGTTTTAGTGCAACGGTAACTGTCCTGCCTTTCGTATATATGACACAAGCCTTACCTTGGTTTAGTATAATAATTGGTGTAAATGAAAGAAATATTATAACATTAATATTATATATGAAACGTTGGTAAATACATAAACTCATTTATGTCCACATAACATACACCTTATATAACCTTATTCTTTCGGGTTTTGACATAAATACGGATTTTTCATTTTCTTTTCTTACCCTTTTTCTGTAGATGCTGTTCGGTTGTACAACTTAGATAAATTAAAATTTTGTAATCAAGACACCAAATTCAACTACACTTCTCTTTATTTATTTATTTAAAAATACATAAGTTTTTCGTATTGTATCCACTCCTCTTTTAACCTTTTTATTTATTTTCCTTGAAAGGATCACTACTTCAAAGTAAAAAGGTCACTTTTGTATACGTTTATAAAGTATGTCACTTAGACCTATCAAATCAGGTAAAGAAACTCAAGCTCGTGATCTTATCCCGATCATGCTTGTAATATAAAAGTCAAGGTTCCGGGTCAATACCCAAATTTTAAGTCAGATTGCTCTTCAAACGGACAAAGAGGGGGAGACCATTCACTCTTCTGACACTTAAAAAAGTTAGGCGTCGGCTCAAATGGATTCCGCATCGAATCCGAAGTCGAGAGCCCGCAGACCGCGTAAGCGATATTTCAACGACACCCGAGAGGTCGGCCAGTACTCTTAAATTATTGGAAAATTGGATGTTATACCTTTGCTTTCACTTTTTATACAAAGTAAGGAATGACAGCGTATGAGGAAGTTTATAGTAATTTGATCGATTATTTTGAGAATCGCTATCGTTAACAAACGTAATTTTAAGTAGCGGGATTGATTCGACTTTTAAATCCTTCGAAAACTTACAATAAAATCACAACAGTCAAAATTTTCAAATGTGTTTCGAGAGTATAACTAAATGTAGGTATTATTCATTCGATAAGTCTTTAATATGGATCATAGCACGCAGCAGGCGGAAACGCAGTCAATCGAGCGGACAACTATCTTTAATAGCCTTTCACTGTTATTTCTGTTACAAAACCTATTAAAGTTATAAAGGAAATGTATCATTCATTACGAACACCGAACGTTCTAGAAATAAAAAAGGTGTCCAATTTAGTTCTTATACTTTCGTAGTACTCTTTTTAAATGAAAATGAACCATACTCAAGAAAACACGTTTCTGTGTCCTTAGACTTTTTACCATTTTTAAGATTTTTTGACTGTCACTCTAGTGTCCGTTTTGAAGATTATATTTATTTATCGCTGTATATTGTATATTATACACATAAACAAAGAGTTCAACAAAATGTTTTTGAATTTATCGATCATATGATCGAGATTGCACTCAGTCGCGGTGTGATCGGCGTAAGTAATATATAATCTTTGCAGAACATCACGTTTTGCTCTTATTTAAGGTACCTAAGTGACTAATAAGATATAAGATAATAAGAAGGTTAGGGTAACAGTTTCTATAAAGATGTGGGGTTCTTCTGAAACTTGCCTGTAGACTTCTTTTGAAATTGTGAAAAGACAAATACCGCGATTATTCCACTTGCCAATGTTCGTGTATGTTCATAAACACTTAGTGCATAATAATTTCACCTAATGGTGAATGATTTAAATGTGGATATTATCCACCACAACTCAAGTTTCAACAAGAAAACCATAGTAATATTTACTCTTACTCTTTCGCGCTCATTACACATTTAAATAAAAAAAAAAGTCGAAACGTAAGGATTGAATATAAATTATGCGCAAAAAACCCTAAATGCTAATGTTGGTTGTGTCATGAAGTTATTTTTTTTTGTAATTTTCTTTGATTATAAAATGGTTATGTATAATGTGTGTACAACTGAAATAAATGTATCTATCTATCTATCTAAATAAGTTGTTTTATTGAGACTTAATATATGTTGTCACTAAGTAGGTAGTTGATTGAAATAAAGTTATGTCATTACATAAGTTAAGAATACTTTTGATATATCAGCGTACTTAACACAGAAAAGAAATGAAATAACTAAAAACAGTCTTATGTTTAATGCACTTATTGTTAATTTATTATTATTTACCGACGGCAGCCTGGGGCAACTGTAGCGATCCTATTTTTTGCGCCAAAAGTCATCAAGCATTTGTTCCCGAGTTATGGTCAACTATATGCTTATTTATGCATTAGGTTTACATAGTACAAAGTTTAATTGCGGGTTAACCGGAATTTTTATTAATTTACTTACTTATCAATAAAATACACGATTCTCATAAAAGGTACATTACAAATAATCATTTTATTTAAAAACACCTGTTTATTTCGGATTGAGTTCGCATTAGCCTGTTCATCAAACTTCTCATGAAGTATTTTTTCAACTTAAATTTTTAAAGACATGTTTCTTACGTTTACCCACATGATATTCTGGTTTATTTAAGGATGAGCGATTAAATAATTTTTTGAGCTGCAATAAGTACAAGAATCAAAATCTTTTGAATGGGTTAAGTTGGAAATAGGAGCATTATTTGTCAAAATGCTACAATGCATTGCTACAATGAATCGATTAAAAACATTGGTGCATTGATTTAGTGAACATGCTTTTACTCTATGGGTGTATCTTTTCATGGAAATCAGTTAAGCAGCTCTTTTCATTTTAACTTAAAATTTGACTTAAATCCTGCCATTACTTATAGAAAGTACAAATATATATAATGTCGATTTTTAAGAGTAGGTATTTGATGAAAAATGCTTAATGTACAATATAGCCTACTCTTGGCCATTCTTATTTCGTTTAAAATGCTATTTGTTGAACATTTCAATTAATAAATAATACACATGAATTTCACGCAGTTTGTGCTACGTCTTGCGTCTTACAGTCATACTGACATTTTAATAGGTATACAAAATAAAAATACCACTCTATCAATTGATTATGATAATCTTACTTGTTTATTTACTATATAATACTAATTTGCACTAACTTCAGATTCTGTATACATAATAATTCGTGGCTAGGCTTATAGTTTTTTATACTCGGAAATAATTATGACGAGTGTTAAATAAATTCAGTTACTTTTGGATGGCTTTTAAAGAATTTGTTAGAAGGAAAATATGAACCTTTATCCCTCCGCGGTCCGTATGTCTGAGTATCTGTCAATATCCCTTTTTGGCGTGAAGGTATCAAGTGGAAATAAATATCTAATACTCAGGTCTGCAATCTCTCGGATATGTGAAAAAATCAAACTTCTTAGTCAAAGATCAAAAGATACGACCGTTTATGTCGAATGTTTGAACACTCGCAAGGAATTAAAACTTAAAGGTATTTACTGTTGACTATAATCATGAAATTCACAAGTAAAAGGCAAATCTGAAGTAACATAAATGGTAACATATTTGGAGTAACATAAAAAAATGTCTATTAATCTATAATCTAAGATTTACATTTATTTATACATTTATTTGTATAATTACAATTTTACTTCTTCTTACACACTATTTATACTTGAAACTACTTACTTACATAAAGCTACTTACATAAACTTAGTACCTATAATGTCCGAAGTTGACCCTAATAGGTTATTCGTAATAACCTGTGTTTAGGGATTTAGCCCCAGACTTATAGGTATTATTATAGTGCGGTGAATATCACATTATAGCGAGTAGTCTCAAAGTTGTTGTTTGATAATGTTGAAGTCACGATTCATTATTCTATACCTTATCAAGACAGGAACTATGTCTATGTGCATTTGTGTGCGTGAGTGTGATTGTATAGGTGTTTGTGTATATGTGTAGGAGTGAATGCGGTCATGTTTGTCTATTTGAATAAGTATTTGATTGTATGCTGAATGAATCAATGAATGAACTGTACAAGAAATGTTGTTATAGAAGTAGTTATGGAGGCGAATTGGAAGTGAAAATACCAGATACCAGATTCATGACAAGACTCGTAACAGATCTTCGGTTTGATCATAGGTTTTATGGAGAAGCCATTCGGTGATTATTTTCTTACACATTTGATATGGATATTGGTAATGGTTGATAACTTTATTGGTTTTATTATACAGGTAGGGTCCAAGAAAAGTAATTAATCTTTTAGTAAAGGTGAAATTAGTAGTGTTGCCCAAATGCAAGAACAAGACGAGACTTAGCCAGTCTTGGTCTTGGTCTTGCGCCAATACACCTGGTCTTGGTCTTGGTCTTGGTCTTGCGCTTGCAGTCTTGGTCTTGGTCTTGGTCTTGCAGCAAGAGTCTTGCAAGTCTTGCAATTACCTATTAGTCTATTGCTATTTATTAAAGTTTACTTTAAATCTTAGAAAAACGTATTAGAATTGGAACATTGTGAGCTTGAATTAACATAGCCATAGTAAAGATCAATCAGATTAATAAATAACTGAAGATTTGATAAGAAAGTCGAAAAATCAACTGACCTATATGTCGTTTTCCATGGAAGTAACTGTTTCTTAATAAACATTTATGATTTATAAGCTTACATTTGCTAAAACATGTAAAAAAACAAATTAATTACAATAACTTGACTGTATTTTAAATAACAATGTCTGTCTAGAAAGAGATTGAACCCTCAACTTGCATGAAATTTAATAAAAGAGTTTTATGATTTATCATTTATTTCAATCAAAAATAAAATACAACACAAATCAAACATAACAGTACACAACAGCTTTATCATTAGGTTATGTTACTTTATATCAATTCTTTTGACCAAGAATTAATACAAAGTAACCATCTGGCTGACTCATCACTTAACCTATTTCTATGTTTTCTAATTACTAATGATGCTTTAGAAAATAATCTCTCAGCAGGTACTGAAGTTGCAGGTATTGAGAGAAAATCACGGGCCATCTTCGATAAAGTCGGATACTCTGTCTCATGCGTCCTCCACCAATCTAAAATGTCTTCCGAGCTGGCAGTTCTTGGTTTTCTCAGGTACTCCTCCAACTCGTCTATCACTAAGCCTTGAAGACAAGATCCAGATGACGTCGAGGGACATTCATAGAGTTTATCAAAGTCTATAATGTCTTCATCTTCATCACATACTTTATTTTCTTTTCTTGGCAATTCCAGAGATTTGTTCAGTGAGTGTAGACTTTTATATTCTTCATAAAGTTCATTGAACTTGCGCAGACTTTCTGTTTTAAGTTGCTTCCCCCACATTGTCAGGTCAAAAGTCTGAGCCTTATGCCTTGGGTCTAAAATTAAAGAAGTACAATAAATCCAGTTGCTCTTCTTATAATGTTTAAGCATTTTGTCTCGAGCTGCTTGGAAAGCTAGAATGAGCCTTTCATCCACTTCAGATCGATTAGGTTTCTCATCTAACTGTTTTACCATGGATTCAATTTTATCTAGCAAGAGATTGAATGATACAATGACTAGCGGTAATGTAACATATTTGTCTCCACCAAGTTTTGTACTTAAAAGTTTAAAGTTTATTAGAAATTTATGTAATTTTTCGAGTACCTGCCATTCACTAGCTGTGATTTGAAAATCATTCAATTCGGTGACAGAACTGCACAATATGTTAATGCCCGCTCTCACTTTTAAACCAAATCCAATCATATCATGTGTGGAATTCCATCTTGTTGGACAGTCAAGAATGGCATTTAGATTTGATGGCACGCCAGCTGCTTCACAAGCAGACTGAAACTTCTTCTTCACTATCTCACTTCTTTTTATTTTACTGGAAATACTGCGTAACTTTGTTACAGATGTACGCGAGTCAGCAATATTTGGTGCATATTCTTCATCTTCCTCAGTTTCGTCTGCATAGTCTTCATACTGCTGATCTTGCGCGTTAGTGTCAGACTCACAGTGTAATGCTAAGGTCTCTAATAAATCTTGTACACCAAGGTTTAAAATGTGAGCAAAGCACCGGAAATGTTGATTGTCTGAATCAAAGTGTGGCAACTGTTTGCCCAGTTCATACATAAATTTGGTATTTGCAGTTGCGTTGTCGACCGTGATACCTTGTATTTTATCAATTATGCCATATTCCAATAAACATTCATGGAAAATCGTTGCAATATCTTCCCCAGTATGTCGACCGCGTGATGGTATAAAATCAAGAACTACAGATCGATACTTCCATTCGTTGTCTATATAATGCATAGTAACCCCGTAGTAACTCCTACCAGCAATTGACGTCCACCCATCAATGGTAAATGACATTTTAGATGATAATTGTTGAAGTCGTTCCTTGAGATTAAATTGGAGCTCTTCAAATCGCTCTTTGACTTTCCTTCTAAGTGTAGACCTTTTAGGAAACTCCATATTAGGGCAAATACGTCGAAAATATACTTGTGTAGCTTCGTCATCGAAAAATGAGAAGGGAAGATATTTTTTCACTACCCAATCAACTGTAGCTGTCGTGATGTTGTCACTGCTGTTTTCCGACTGAAATAAAACAATAAATCTTGTGTTATTATTTAAAACATACTAGGTTTGAGCGTTTAGGAGGAGGAGGTTTGTTGTTGTTAAATCGAGAAAATCGTTAAATTGACATTTGTTATATTAAGGTTGCACTGTACTGTAATTTACCAAAATAAAGTACTTAGTTGTTACTGGCCGATTATGAAAACAAATGAAAATATAGGTGTTTATAAAAATATTTAAGACGATAATTACATACTTAATATGTCGCACCCCTAGATGAAAACACCACTAACTCAAAAATACTTACGTAAGTTAATGGCGTTTTTGAAAGTATCGCATGAACAGCTACGCGGAGTTAAAATTCCCGTAGCGACAATTTCGACCATTGTTAAAAATGACGCGAAATATGTACCTATGTATTACTATTTTATCAATATCTATAAAATATTCCGAAGTCAGTTTAAAGTCATTTGTTCAAAAAAGACTTTTTTGAGTTCCTGGAGTTTTCATATAAAAAAAATATATTCTTACCTGTCCACTTCTTCCAGCGGTTACTAAAAAGCTTGTGATATCTCCACTTAATTTTGGTTTAACAGGAAGAAATATTTGTGATTCCTTTTTGTGGAAAGATATTAGATGTTTCCTTAAGCCTGAAGTGTTTCTGTTTTTCATTTTTATTTCAGTCTTTTTATGTTGGCACAATTTACACAAGGCAGTTTGGGATGCATGAATTATTTCGAAAAACTCCTCAAATTTGCTTTTGGGTCTTTTAGATCTGTGACTCAAACTCTCGTTACTCGGACTAGAATAATTTGAATCTTCGTCACTCATATTAAATTGTACACGTGATACGTTTTTAGAAAACAACAAGAATTAGTAAAAACAATTATTAAGTTAGACTCGAAGCACAGCTCAATTGGAAATGACTGGAATTAAAATAATTCCTTTGTTTATAGTACGTTTCCTTGCTTTCTACCGCGCCGCCTCGCCACGTGCCGGCTCTATTAAAAGGATGCCGCCGCAAATCAAACGTTGCCGCGTGCGGCGTACAAACACAGATTATTACCTACTTGTACAGACGCGACGCGTGAATAAAATATATGTAAAGAATTAGTGCCAATCACTATTCTTTACATATAAGTGAATGTTTTGGCGTACATCTATACTAATCTATACTAATATTATAAAGCTGAAGAGTTTGTTTGTATGTTTGATGACAGAAGTTTTAAAATAAATAAATAAATCCTGAACGTCACTATACCTCCAAAGTTACTATTCTTCGTGGGCGAAGTCGCGGGCACTGCTTGTAAATACTTTTTTTTTTTTTTTATTTATTTTTTTTTATTTATTTATTTCATATACAAGAAAAAAAAATACAAAGATACAATTTAGTCCCACAAAACCGACTTGTCGGTTTGACTGAGGGATCTTTAGTCTCTTAGCTTATAATTATAATTATGTAGGTATATAATACAACTATAACTGTATCAGGTAAAGTTAAGTGCACAATAATTGGATTTAGACTGAATTACAACAAACTGAAGGAAAATTTAGCGGTGATAATAATAAGATACAATTGTTGTAAGATATAAAATACGTGTGTAAAAAACAACCACGCCTCCGAGCCCTCAGATGGGCTCGGAGGCGTGGTTGTTTTTTACACACGTATTTTATATCTTATAGAAATATTGCATTGTGAATGCAAAAAAATAAATAAAAACATACAATTGTTGTGTTAAATAGTAGTCATCAGATAATCTTTTAATATTTTTTTAAATTTATTTTTATCCGTTTCACATCTAATAGTTTCGGGCAACGAATTAAGAAGATATGGTATACGCTTCTGTAAAGTTCTGTCACCAAAATAATTTTGAACCCTAGGAATTACAAATTTCTTTTTTGAAGTGGCTCTAGTGATCTGGTTATGATTTATGTATTCAAAAGTGGAGACACACTCTCGGCTGCCGTGATTATTTACTAATAATAAATCGCAGGCTTTTTATTTTATTAGTAGGTAAGTACCTACGCTTTTTATATTATTTTATTAATTATGTAGAATTTTTTTACACGTTTCAAGTATATTTAAAAGTGGCTACAATATTTATCAAACGGGTGATATTTGAACACTTTTTTGCTATTTTTTCTTGTAAAAACTTAAGAAATATAATGACTAAATGTACAATAATAGTACCTAAGTAATTAGTTTAAAACCATATAATCAATATTATAATATATACTTACTAGAATAAATTATTATGACATCTACTACCTATCCTTACCATTTTATTCTAATCATAATACTACTTGCGTGATCAGTATAATGTATTCATTTTCATTATAAGCACTCTGAAACTTATTTATTCTTTGGAACACCTGTAGGTACTCTTAAAATTCGAAATTATTTTGCATGAGTATACCTACGCCTACGCCCTGTGGCGGCAATCAAATAGTGTCAAATGTTGTGATTTCGGCGCGGCGGCAACGATTGTTGTATATGATTTCAAAAGAAGCCGCCGGCGCGTGTATTATAACCATGTGCTTCCGAAAAGCAGCAAATTTCTTTGAGAAGTAAGTACAAAACCTTTGATGCCGCATTATCAAAGTGCCGATGGTTAAAACATAACTATGCATGCACTCAGTTTGATTTTAATGGATATTTTTTTATTCGCTATGTAGGTATGTTTATGGTATTAGTCGTAATGCGCATAGATCCAGTTTTTCATATTCTTTGATACAGTTTTTTGCGTCTCATAGAATTCCTAAGCGTACCTATACACCGAACTGTTACACCTAACTACTCCGTGAAATAGCGCTAAGTCCTAGCTGCAAGACGCAAGAGTCTTGCAGGCTTAGTCTTGTTCTTGCTCAAGTCTTGCACGGTCAGTCTTGGTCTTGGTCTTGCTAAAAATACGCGGTCTTGTTCTTGGTCTTGGTCTTGCAAAAACGCAAGAACAAGACCAAGACTGCAAGACCAAGACTGAATTTGGGCAACACTAGAAATTAGGTTTTGGGACGGAACAGACGTGATATCTCCTTCTCTTATTGGTGACAATGTAAGGTGTTCGAACATGAATAAAAAGAAGTGTGTACAATATAAATAGCTGTCGGACTGTTAGGACTCTCCATGATGTGTAAAGTTCATCGGTAGGGAAGGTAAAAGGTCTGAATGTACTTACTTTTAATACAGCTCTTTGGGCCCTTTCTAATTGCAACATATTGGTTTTAGAAGAGCCACCCCACGCAGCAATGCAGTAAGTGATAATGGACTGGCATAACGCGAAGTATGTCATCCTTATGATGGCAGAGGAGGCAACATAGCGCAATTTTCTAAATATGTAAATTAGTTTTCTGACCCGGGAAGATAAGGATTCTATATGTTTATGAAAGTTTAGATTTTGGTCAATTTCAATGCCGAGGTATTTTACACGAGATACACAACTAATTTCCGAGCAGGTACAACAAGCAATATTCGGACGCAAACAAGTGTGAGCAATAAGTGTAGGTGTTGGCAGAGGTTGGGTTTCGTTTCTGATGGAAAACGTCATGAAGTTGGTTTTGGAAGCATTAAGGGTTAGTGTGTTCAGTGCCAACCATGAATTAATCGCATTGAACCCATTTTGAGCGATATCTATGACTTTATACCACGTGGGCGCCGTGAAGGTAACAACCGTATCGTCCGCGAAGGATATGACTCTGCTGTTGGGGATATGCATATTACAGAGGTCGTTAATAAATACAAGGAACAATGTTGGGCCTAATATGCTACCCTGTGGAATACCGTAGGATACTGGAAGGTAGTCACTATAAGTATCGCCGATCTTAATCCTTTGATACCTACCCGTTAGGTAGCTACTTAAAAGCTTATGTTGGACACCTCGAACACCAAGCCTCATCAGTTTGTTCAAAAGGGTGGGGATAGGAATTGTATCAAAGGCCTTTTTAAGATCTAGGAAGATGGCGAGTACCTTTTGCCGGTTGTTAAGGCCGTTAGCTACATTGTTTGTAAGTTCCAGAACAGCATCAGATGTTGACATTTTACGCCTAAATCCAAACTGATTGTTAGAAATGATGTTGTTAGTCTCTAAATAATGGATAAAACGCTTGCTTATGATGCGCTCGAGGACTTTGGAGAGGGATGTCAGGACAGCGATGGGTCTATAGTTACTCGGTAAACTTTTGTCTCCACCCTTATGGATGGGGTGAATGTTGGCTTTTTTAAATGCATTTGGGAAAATTCCATACTTAAAGCAGGTGTTGAATATATGTGTCAGCGGGACTGATAGAATTGCAGCGTACCGTTTCAGAATGGTGGAAGAGATATTGTCCCAGCCGACAGCAGTATCAGACTTCAAGGAATTGATTGTGGTGAATACTTCATCTTGGTCGGTTTCTAATAGGACAAATGACTTTGAACATGATGGAAAAGAAGACGGCGTCTGCTGAGGTGGAATTCCACTATCTGTAATTTTTTTCGCCAGGTTTTCTCCGATGGAAGCGAAGTAGAGGTTCACATTATTAGCTGAGGTAGTGGGTGACGTATTTTGTTGTAGGAGGTGTATTGGAGGATGTTTTGTAAGGGATATATTTGCGATTCGTTTTACAGACTTCCAAACCATTTTCGAGTTTTTTCCAGCTTTTAAAAACTCATTTTTATCAAACTGTCTTTTTAATTTTTTTAGTAATTTTGAACAAAAGTTGCGGTACCTAGTGTACGTGATTTTTAGCGAGTTGTTATCTTGATTTAGTTTATATTTACGATGAAGAGCATCTCTGTTCCTAATACATCTCAATACTCCTGGTGTAATCCACGGTTTGATAATTTGTTTTTGACGGGTTATATGTTTAATACTGGTGTTATCGGTTATAGCAGTACCTATCATCTCAATGAGTAGTTCAGCGGCATGGTTTGGGTCATCTGTTTTTTTAACAATAGATAAGTCTGTGTTATTAAAGAAGTGATCCAAACCAGCTAAGTTGATTTTGCTAAATGAAGTTTCGCATGAAACGCGGGGTTGTCTCTCGTCCAAGCAGGTTAAAACAGCAGAATGGTCTGTAATGGAGGAATCAATTACAAGTGTAGTTGAAGGTCGGTTAGTTTTTAAAAAGATGTGGTCCAAACAATTTGGCCCCCGCGTCGGAAGTGTATGACTAGGCAGGAAACCATGATATGCAAGAGTGTTTAAGTATTCGGCGGCTCGGTTATCTGTGGTAGAGGGGATGATATTTATGTTGATATCTCCTACTATAATTATGTTATTATATGACGTTAGTGATCTTAGAACGTCGCATAATGATTGGAGAAAAATATCAACCGAATCGTTTGCGGGTGACCGATAAATGCAGAGGACAGCTGTTTTATTATTCAGCTTGATTAGCAGACACGATGCCACATGTAAATTAGGTTCTTCAACTGTATAGTTTAAGTCCGTTTTAATATAAGCAACCACGCCATCGGATTGGTTCAGGTTATGTTTTGTAGAGTGTGAGTGGTAGTTACTAAGTAGAGGGATGGTTTGATTGGTTAAACAGGAAAGCCATGATTCTGTTAGAACTATTAATTCATGTAAAAGTGCGTGCAAGCTTAAGATATTTGTGTTTATAGAACGTATGTTCTGAGTAAGTACATTTAATTTAGTTTTACTATTAGAGATATAAGTTGAAATGTTAGCTAGGGAGCATGCGTATGCACTAGAAACCGAGAAGTCATCGATACCGTTAATTACTGTCTCAATCGGAGTGAATGTAAAGCTTTTTAGAAAGAGTGCAGTTCGAAGGAAATATTTGTATAAGAAATTGGTGGTTAATGATTGTTATAAAATATATGTTCATATATTTCACATAGTACGGAGATAAACTATTCATTATTTTAATTTTAATTTGTACAGGGGTTAAGGTGTTTTTTTGTGAGGGTGTTTTGTGTGAGTTTTTATTGTGAATTTGGTGCGTCGAGTGAGTTTTAATTAAACTAAAGTTTATATACATAATTTCTAACACATCTCGGATAAGAATTATGGTCGATTTATCAATTATTACAATATATGCAAATAAGAAAACTATGTAATAAGTAGTAAATTTCACGTAAATGTTATTTATATTTATAATTTGTATAATTATTGGCTCACAAGGAGTTATTTCAGTAATTGAAAAATATCCAGTGTATTTAATTTCGAGCTCTGTGCCTATAGAAACCAAGTATATCATAATAGCTAGTACAATCAGAGTATACAATAGACAAATATTGCAATATATAATTGAATTTCCAATATTGGGAATTTCAAATAGTCCATCTGACGTGTATATAAAAAGTATAGAAGAAGAAAACTGTTTCATAATGTATTTTTGTGTTACAAACATGAAATTGCAAGGCTTATGTGCAGGATATAAAAAATAATAACCTGTAGTAAATAGATTTAGCAAAAAAATCAGATATAAAATTAATTGTTTAGGGCAGGGACAGATTACGGATGAGTCAGACATTACAATCTTTCGTAGGTAAATTAGAACCGACGCGTTTAGTCAGATCGCCTTAGAGCGAATTTTTTGTATGCTCTCTTCTGACTCAACTCGTATTGGAATGGAGTTTTCACATAGTTTAACATAAACATTACCGTAGTTAGTCCAGCAGCTGTGCGCGATCCGTTCGATAACCAACTGACGCGCGTGATAGTGGAGCCTCTTCGCCTTATGTGTTAAAAATTCACCTATATAAATTTGGTGAGGCGGTCCCGGTATATCTAAGTGGTTTAAACTCAAATCAAATCAAATCAAATATATTTATTTCATCAACTTAGGTTTAAATTTACAGTAAATTGTGGCCGGAGTTTCCTTTTAAGCAAGAGATTTGCTTGTGTTAGGAAGCTCCGCTCTTCCTTAACAATGCGTAAATACTACTATTATACACTTTGTAGTTTTGAGGAACATAATGTTATATTATTACTACAAATGTTCGTGTGTATGTGTGTTTGGTGTGTGCGTGTGTGTGTGTTTGGTGTGTGCGTGTGTGTGTGTTTGGTGTGTGCGTGTGTGTGTGTTTGGCGTGCGTATGTGTGTGCGTGCGCGTTGTATGTATGAGTTTGTGTTTGTTTAAGTTTTGGTTTTGTTTTATTTTTTGAATTTCTTTAGTTGGTACTAATAATGCGTTCGACTTCCTCATAATTTATTGTTTTTAGCCATTCTGTCACTGCTAATTTAGTTTTGTAGTATGTAAGAGGATAGATATTTAAAATTTTATTAATGTTGTTATATAACAAGGATGACTGGTAGTTGAATTGTCGTTTAGCGAATACTGATTTTATTTGGGGTTGTGGTGCAACATTGTGTTTTCTCCTTCTGCATAGTATATTTGGGTCGTATGAAAGGGATTTATGCTTCCTCAGTATAGCGTTCAGCAAATAAAGCTTTCTTACAGATAGGATGCCACTCATCTTGTATAGAATTTCAGTACGAAATCTATAGGGTTTGAAAAACATTACCTTAAGTAGTGCTCTGTGTGCGATTTCTATATCTAAAAATCTCGTTTTATTGGCACCACCCCACACTGTCACACAGTATGTTATTACTGGTTGGGCTAATGAACTGTAAATTTGGTGCAAAAGGCTTTTAGTAGCCACATGGCGCAGTGTTTTAAATGTCCACATTAGTTTCCTAACTCTGCCGATAAGTATGTCAATATGGTTATGCCAGGATAAACGTTGGTCAATTGTAACGCCTAGATATTTAGTGTGTGTTAATTTTTTAAGTTCCTCACATGCACAGGTAGTGTTAGAAGATTGTCCACAGTTGTGTAGCACTATTTTATAGTTTTCTGAAGGCTGTGTATTGTTATATTTAGTGAAACAGATAAAGTTACTTTTTATTACATTTAAAGTTAATTGGTTTCGGTTCAGCCAGGCTGCTATCTTTATAAGTCCTGCTTCGCTGTAATTCTTCAACTCTTCCCAATTATTAGCCGAAAAGACGATCGCAGTATCATCTGCATACGAAAAAATTTCTCCCCCACCATCAAGTTTCATATCACAAAGGTCATTGATATATGTGAGAAAAAGCGTTGGTCCCAGCACACTGCCTTGAGGGACTCCATAAGTAATAGTAGATTCTGAACTGACATATGAGTCTATTTTAACACGGTTTCTGCGGTTGCTAAGATAATCTTTGAATAGTTGCAGTGGAGTACCTCTGATGCCCATATTCTGAAGGTTACTCAAAAGAATTGAGACAGACACCGTGTCAAAGGCTTTTTTAAGGTCTAAAAAGACTGCTAGACATTTTTTGCCCGAGTCAACACTTTTTACTATTTTCGAAGTCAGTGCTATAACTGCATCTTCCGTGGAAAGGTTCTGCCGAAAACCGAATTGCGAGGTTGAAAGTAAGTTAAAAGTTGATAGGTATCCTATTAATCTTATGTTTATAAGTTTTTCTAAAATTTTAGCTATAACAGATAATACCGATATTGGTCTGTAATTAGATGGATCGGACTTATTTCCACCCTTATGTACAGGCGTGATTATAGCTTCTTTGAGTGCGATTGGAAAGACGCCTTGTTGAAAACATAAATTCGTTAGATGCACTATGATTGGGACTATTTCTTTATGTGCAAGTTTTAAGAAACTAGTTGGTATTTTATCCCATCCAGGTGAGCTATCAGACCGCATAGTCATGAGTACGGTATGTACTTCCTTATAGTCAGTATCATAGAGTACAAAAGACGAGGCTTGTGATGATGTTGATAGGTTATAGTTAAGTGTGCTAGTGTTTATAGTTAAATTCTCGGCCAATAAGCGACCAACATTAGCAAAATAATAATTTACATTATCTATAGACTCTTGTGGAGATGAGGATAATTCTAGTAGCTCCAAATTTCGCGATTTCGATGGCTTACGCTGTGTGATATTGTCGATGGTCTGCCATAGTTTCTTTGGGTTTCGTAGGGCTGTTTTTAATTGCATTTTATCGTAATTTCGTTTAAGTTTTTTGATAATATTGTTACAAAAATTACGGTAGCGTTTATATGTAATTTTTAGTGTTTGATTTCCAGGTTCTAATTTAACTCTTCTCTGCATGTTGTTTCTGTTACGAATACATCGCAGGACTCCTGCAGTTATCCAGGGCTTGATAACTCGATTATTCCGTGATATTAGGATTGTTTTGATATTAATAGAGACACAACGCTGGATAGTGTCAATTAGTATGTTTGTAATATTATTAGGGTCAGTATATGTTAATAAGTCGGTTAAGTTTTCAGTTTTGAGAGAGTTTAGAGCCTTTTCGTAGTCAATCACAGTTTTATATTTCTTAGTCTTATTTATGTATGTATTTTTCAAATTTATTATTTTAAGAAAAATCATAGAATGATCTGTAATAGATGTATCTATTATTGAGATGACAGCTGAACGCTCTCCATTATGTAATTTTAACATGAAATGATCTAGGCAGTTGTCAATTCTTGTTGGTAATTGATGGCCAGGGAGTAAACCGTGCATAGCCAACATATTCAAGTAGTTCATTCTATTATAGCGATCTTGTGTGCGTTCATCAGGTTTAGATATTAAATTAATATTTATATCGCCCGTTATAATTACGTTTTTATTAAGTTTAATGCTTTGTAGATGATTATTTAACGATTGTATGAAATATTCTGCGTTTGGTATAGAAGGAGAACGGTAAATTGCAATAATGGAAAGGTCAGCAGTGTCTATCTGCAAACCTGACGCATGAGTTAGATTTATTTCAGTGATAGTAGCTTTATGTTTGTTTTTAGTATAACTCACTACTCCATCAGCTTGGTTCAGGTGCTTAGTCGTATAGTTTCCCCTATAATGCTCTAGCTGAGGAATATTTTTGTTTTGATCTAGTCTACACTCACTTAGGACAATCAGATCTGGTTCGAAGCTAAATTGACTTAAGTTCAGCTGCAAGTCATAGATATTGGCGTAAACACTTCTAATATTTTGTGCAATTATTGTAAAATCAGATTCGCACACAGTTGTGAGTTTTGTAAAGTCTTCAATATGACATGCAGAGGCCTGAGCTATGTAAGTGTTGTCTATCTCATTCGAGTTTATTAGGGTGCTTAACATTTGGAAATTTGTGAATGTTTATGTATTATTTTATGATTATGAAGAAAATATGTAATAGGTTTGCCAGTTAGTCTATGGGTATAGAAAGTATGGTATATTATTGTTGTTTTGCAGGCCTTATACGTTTCCAAAAGTAAATATGTACTTACATCGTAGCATGTGTATAAAGATAAGTATTTATAGATGTGTGTATTTGTATGTTTAGTGTATTTGTGTGTTATGTTATGTTGCGTTTTAGACTGTTTCGTGATTATAAACAATATATTTTCTACAACTATGACATATAGAAATAAAATTAGATTTATGTGAAAAAGAATAACAATACCTAGTCAATCTGCTTGCATTAAATTTTGTACCTGGAGTTCGTTTCTGACCAGTATTATTGGCGAATTTTCATTTCTTCGTAGGTATATACGGCCATATGCAGTCCAGCAAAACTTGTAGCCTTTTGATTTTGCGAGGTCTCGGGTGACGAAGTGTAGTCTGGCGCCTTTAGCAGTCAGCTGCTCGGAGATAAATACAGCTGTTTCTTCACTTTTAGTTGCTCCCAAGTGCTTAGCGCGCAGCTTTTCCTTATGTTTTATATTAAAGATCTTTACTGTTTTTAGGATTTCAGTTTTTAATAACGTTGATGATAACTCTACTACTATTGGTGTGTTAGAATTGCCATCTTTTTTGCTCTGCACTCGGTATAAATCCCTTATATCTTCATTCCTAATATTGCAATTTAAGGTATTTGAAAGTCGCAATACCATATTCAAGAGATCCTCCTTGGTCTCCTTAGGCAATTTTGGCATATTTTTTATTTCTATATTACTCTTACGGCTTCCGCGCTGTAGGTCTTCCATTTTTTCTTCTAAAATTGTTATATACTCTTTGTCTTTCTTTGACTGGACTTCAAGTTGCTCTACTTTCTTTTTCAAGTCTTCGTTTTGTGCCATTAGAAAAGCTAGGGAGCACTCTATGTTATTATTTGTTTGTTTTATTTCTATTTGTGTAGTGGAAATTTTTGATAGTTCGTCTTTCTGTGCTTTGAAAAGTGATGTAATCATACTTTTTATTTCCGTTTTAAAGTCGTTCAGTTCATCCTCAAGCCCATGTTCCCGACTCCTTTTTTGCCGTTGATGAACATAACTGGGTTCCCCTGTATTAAGAGTTTTTATTTTAGCAACATTAGGTTCTGATACACTCTGTGTTTTATCCATTGGTGGAGAGCGCAACACATTTGCCATATCCACGAATAAAAGAAAATAAGTCCCAGCGCAGTCAGTGTATGAATTGAGCCGTCTACTCCTCCGCTTACGCTTATGCACTGCGCCAGCCAACAGCGTATGACGTAAACACAGTGAAGCGCGCAGTGTAGTTCTTCAAATTGTTGTAGTCACTGTTGTCGTCCTTGTCTGCCGCCGCACTATGCTGCTTGCGGGTTATGAGCGCCTGGTACTTCGCGGAATTAAACTGAGCGAATTTATTTAAAAATAATTAAAATTTCTAAGGATTATACTTTTTTTATAAAGATTAACACGAGTCCACACGTCTAAACGCTTACGCGGTCCGAGGGGAAGAGAACTCAGCTTATTAGAGCTATTTTTGTTAAATAGCTTACATTTTTTTATGAAGTTTTCTTTCAGAATGTTAGTAGTCATTTCCACAATAATAGGGCCATTCTTCACTTCTGTGGTAGGCTTAAACCTGGTGACTTCTCGAATTTCAGATTCTTCCAGATGTAAATCAAGGACTTTTCCGATTTTCAAAGTGATCTTGCGTAAACTATCTTTATTCTCCTGTGATTGTCTAGGCACATTTCTTATTTCGATCATAGATCACAGTGGTTTGTGTGTTTGTCTGTCCGCTCTTTTTCCATTGTATTAATAACGTTACCATAGCAACGCTTTAACCGCAAGTAGTTCGTCTACCGGACGCTAGATGGCGCTAACGGAAAATATTTAACAATAGAAAAACTTTTAAGAATTTTGTCCACCCGTGCGAAGCCGGGACGGGCCGCTAGTTATTATTATTATATTATGGCTATAATTTGCAGTTGGTAAACCGACTGTAAGGTCGGTAAGACTGTAATATCGATGTATCGAGACAACAGTTTTTCCAACGGCAAATTGAGTTTGTAACTCAACACTAATATTGCCATTATGCATTTTGGGAGGAAACATAAAAAGCAAAGGAAAAACAGGAAGAAACCTCGATTCTCGATTCTTGTCATAGATGATTTTTTTCCCTATTATTTTGTTATTATCTTACTTTATTTTATTTTATTTGATAAAGACGGTACTCTCTGTACGCGAGTCCGTCTCGCACTTGTCCGGTATTTAAATTATCTTTACAGTGAATTACTTTTATTTTGTTACAAATTTTCCTGGTAGATTTTTTACTTCGGGGGTTAAGAAATCCGGGTAAAGTGAATTTACCCTTTACTCCTGACTAATCATGTTTTAATACAAATATATAAGAAAACCGAGAATGGAAGAAAAAAGTAATCAACCAAACGGTTGATAAGAAAAAATATTTAATATTTCATCATGACCATAATACCACAGAAATAAATTTCAGAAATAAATGGTATATAATCATAGCTTAACACATAAAAAACACAAAAGCCGCTTTATGTATAAAAATTGACGATTGCGGAAAATTGTTTTGCCTCCACTCATGATGAGTTCCTTAGAGTGTATTCAACTAGGGATTTCTTGTTTGTAGCTCAATTCTGGATCGGAGTCCCGTTGACCCCGCCCGTCATAATGAGAATCGTCGTTAAGCGCCATTGGGACTGAATGGGGCTTTGGATACTTTCACAATTAGGATACTGCCCTAAAGATATACCATATACTATGTGCGACTAGAAATTATTATAACCATATTTTATGCAGTAAAAACGACGGGAATTTTATCCAACATGGTGGTCAAAGGAAGTAGAGGCAGATGTAGCCGATATCAACGGTTAATCTTGCTTCCAAAAAAGCAAGGTGCTAAAGATATTTTTTTAAAGTTATCCATACGCTGACCGGTCCAAACGAAAATGGCCACACGTCCACAGACGCGTTATCCTCTGAACCATCGAGCTCTGCCATCGAATATCATATAACGAAACTCATTTACAAAGTTAATTATATGGTTACAATAACTTACAGGCAATAAGTTATGGTTACAATAAGTTATATGAGTCTATCGATCAAACGCCCGATGCTTACGACGTGCTGCTCAATAATCTAATCTCTGACACGAGTGCTTGTTCGTGTAATTTTAGTAACAATGTTCACTATATAAAAATTATGAGCATGATTATTTCAGATGTGAAATTAATTGTGTTAAGTATTGCTCATCTAGTCTTTGTTTTATTTTGTTTCTATTGATATTTATACCAAATATTTGTCACTTAATGTATAACCTGTGATTTTTGTAAGTAATATAAATTAATAAGTTGGAAAATGTCGGCATTCATGTAAAAATTGATTCTTGTTTTATTGCTATTATAAAAGTTTACTATATCTTAGTAAAACGATACGTTCTTAGTAGAAAAGTGATCTAGTTAATCTGTGAACAAAACTCGTTATTGACTAATCTGAAAAGAAAAAAAGTCTTTGTTTTTTTGGCAACGGTCGTTTTTTGAAGAGAGAAAACTAAGACTCAAACGAATGTATATTAAATACTTCCTTCTCAATGTACGTTAATACTTCTTACAAGAAATAAAGAATTGTGTGAACTGCAGTATGTGTTTATTCTTCAAAAATTGTGACGTGATAAGAATCGCTTACTGCTCGAAAGGTGTTTTTAAAGGTTATAGCCCTAAACATTTCAAACCACTGCCTCGCTCTGATTTTCATTTTGCAAGATAAATACTTACATCTCATCATACTTTTCTATTAACTCTTAACATAATATCTACTTTAAATTAAATGTAATTAGTTTTGTCTTTACCATACAGTTTAGTTTGTTTAATTATTAGAAACTTGTTTATTTGCCTTATATTCGAATGTTCAGCTTTCTACATTCAAGTATCAAGGACCTTAGATCCCTGATGCCTGGATCTCTACATAAAGGTAAAGAAGAAAAGATAACGATGTTATATTTATTAAAACATGAACATTTACGTTTCCCTTTCAACATCCTATATGAAACGTCTGATATATAAAGTTAAGTGTGTCGAACTTGTGAAGAAAGTTTCGAAAGTTATAGAAATAGGAAAATTAACTAAAATAACTGTTGCGTTTTATCAACAGGACACAATAAAAATCCATTTTAGTATTCTGTAGTTGGTGTGGAATAACAATGTTAAATAAAGCTTTAAAAAGTATGATTTTTAAAGTCTTTTTAAACTACAAGTAAATTCTTTAAAAATTAGAATTACAATAATTGTAGTTTATTAAACCATTACACACATTATTTATTTAACATCATGCAGAGTAACACTCTCTTCTAAAAATATCTATAAGAAATAATGTGTAAATAATCATGTAACATTAAAATTTAACAATTGTTTGGATAATGATCAGAGTCTTTTTGGACTAAATTTAATTTACACCATGGAAGTGACTGACGAAGTGATCGAATATTCTGTATCAGGATTGTAGCCACAATACGTGAAACGTCTTGTGCGTGCTATACATATAATCTATAATAATCAAGAATTACATTACACAGGCTTGATCTAAGTTTTCCAATATACAAAGATTTTTAATTTAAACCTTGTTTTCATAGTATTAAGGTCGCCCAAATATTAACTGAAACGCGATAGTAATATTTGCATATTTAAAAACGTACATCCGACCATGATATATCAACGCGTCGTTTTTCTGTCCAATGCCACAATTTCCACTTGTATCGATCGATGTATTGCTGAGTAATCATTAAAGAAACACCATACGCGATGGTAAGTTTGGTTTCGGATTCGTTGTGCTGCGGGCGATTATAAAGTTATTTACGTCAGCCCTACTGAGTAATGGCTTCGATCCACTAAAAAGTGGTGTACAACTCAAATTGCTCTGAAGGCTATTTTGAATACATCAATAAGCTAGGCACCACGAATTAAAAAAATATGAGAGATTAATAAAATAACATAATTCTAAACACCACTTTACAAATAATATAAACCAAAACTGCAACATCACAAATCCAATGTAAAACTTTGCGGTTCACGTTTGCAAATAGCTTCTTAAAGTTAGGTTGGTGATTTTTGGCAAACCAAATATCAATCATAAAATGTTTATCGTGGTTGTTTATTAATAAACTTTCGTAGTTGGTTTGAGTCACGTTTAGTTGAGCAGAAGCACGCTTTTTTACATATCTACACCTGAAACTTTACAATTTAATCAATTTAATAATTGTGTGCTTGAATTCCTTATTCAATATTGTTGGCCGGGCGACCAGAAAACAGGCCGCGGCTAATAAGCGCCCACGAACTACGTGTTGTACACTACTGCTCTTTATAATGGTTATAAAATAATGCCTGAATGTGCTATATTTTCTAAGTTATAAACGATTTTGTCATAACGTATTTCATTACACTTGGTTTTGCAAATGACTGCCTTTTGATCATAATAAAAGACGTTTCACGTCAATAATACACACCTACACTTTATTTACACGCTCGCGGTGTATTTTATAAAGTGTGTGATTTAAAGTAATCGGGACATTTTCTTACACGAGACTATTTTCTTACGCGAGACTATTTTCTTACACTGGAAATATATAGCAATTACTTCAATATTTACTTCCGCATTCATAAGTTCATACCTACCTCTTAAAAAATGCAGGCATACATAGTTAACAAAATCTACCTGCAGCATTTTCCAAATTATAGTCTGTTACCAAGCGTGGTGGTTACGGGAAACCCTTGGTATTTTTCTTAAAGATGAATTGTACTTTGTCCACTACTTGTAAATTGCCCATTTGTGTGAAGTTGTCTATTAATGAAAACACTATGAATAGATCCTGTTTAGCTAATAATGAAGGGACTTAAGCGGTACAAGAATTCGCTATATTTTGTTAAATGGCGCTTTTAAAATTCCTACCTCCTTTGACATATATGCAATTACATCGAAATAAATTTTCGAGTTTTCCATTAGAACCATTTGTTTGATTTGTTAACAGATCCCTATGGATCACAGTGAGGATGAGTACATTGCCAATACGCGGACCCATTGCGGATCAGTGGGTGTATACGACTGTAGATGAGCCATTCGAAGTGCGGTGAAACTCGAGATATTAAATATTTGGCGTAATACCCGATAGTAACAATGTTATTAATAAGTAATGTTAATATAGAACAGTTTGTCGCGAAAGCGAAAGCCTTTTAACTCAGAAAATACCTCTCTCCTTTTGTATCAGCGACATCATATTTCTGTTATTGGATATTTTCAAATACGCTTGGATGCATCTGAATATTTATTCGTATTTCATTCAGAGTTCAAAATTGCATCTGAAAGAGCTTCCCGCTTATTTCCACTTGCTTTAGATTTACAACGTGACATTGTAGAGGGTATAGGAAATAGAAAAGTTGCATTGTAAATTTATTCCTGAAGTTGATATATCTATCTGTACATATAAAAATCTATCACAGTTTTTGACCGCCATGAACTCTGAAACTACTCAACAGATTTTCATGTTTTCTTTTCATTTTGCTGGATTTGTTCCGACTTAGAACATAGGATAGGTTTCATTTTAATTTATATTATAACACAACAATACGTGGCCGGGTTAGCTAGTATAATATATAGATAAAAACAGATTGAAAAATTTTCTTAAGAAGACAAACGAAAATTTTTCATTTGCCTTTATCACTAAGCTTCAGAAGCTTTAATCGTAAATTCACTAAAGCAAGTAAGCTTAAGTTAATTTGCGCAAAACTATTTATTTATTGATTTGTTAAAATCAGTCTTATTTACTGGAAATACAGTTAGTTGACTTAAACGTCTTCTCAATTCGGGATATAAGATCAAATTGTGTTAATTTCTACATTAAGTTCAATAATTATATCTTAATATCTCACGTTATATAAAGCTCGTGTTAATGTCTACGACAAGTGACGTATATTAACGACGTTGTCCCTGGCGTTGCTTATATAAGTAAACTGTTAGCACACATGTATTGTACTAAATAATTGTCCTACCTTTGTTTGGGTATTGTATCGCAAAAAATGTTTATCCGTTGTCATCGCCACCTGTTTCATACCCAGTATTCAATTGTTTTATGTCAGCACGAGTAAACTACAATTTGTATAAGACAGGATACGAGTTATTATGTATTTGAACCACATTAAACGTGAATCGTTCTTGCGTACTAAGTACGTAAATAAATCTCCAAATTGTTTATCGAGGATTTTTTCGCCGAAAGAACGTATTGCCGAATTATTATTTTTTATTACATCAACATCCTTAATGTTTGTAACTGTCCTAACATTTTTACCTTTTTTTACAAGGAGAAATAGGTGGGTGAATCAGAGGACGGGAAATTCTTTGATATATATATATATATATATATATATATATATATATATATATATATATATATATATATATACTCTCTGCTCCGCCAAAGATCACTCAGGTACCACTATCCCGGCTGGTTCATGACAAGTTTAGAGAACAAGAGGGTAAGGCTGTGAAAAGCCAGCTTTTGGACTCACCCTTCTTCCACTGGCTAATCAAACCAAAGTTACGATCTAACTTAACCTAAGCATATTAAATTAAACCTAGACATAGTTTACTTTTGTTTCAAGTCATATAGGAATGTTGAAAAGCAAAATTTAATTATTTGGCGAAACGCGTTATTGAAAATGGTGTTTCTGTATTTTAATGTACAAATTTAACGATTGATAATATTATACAGTAATATTATTAGAAAAGGGGATTTTTACTATTGTTGAGGTTCTTGTTTCATAAAATTAATAACTTACAAAAATGAACATCGGGAAGCAATTTTCTATATACATTTTTCTGCATTGTTGCATTAACTAAGGCTTAAACAAAAATATAAGATACGAATTTAAGATAAAAATAAAAAAATTGCAAGAATATAGTACGGTAAAGGTTCTTAAATATAATTATTGTTGTATACACATTTGTAGAAACTTTGGGCATTCAAGTAGGTATAAAAATTATATCAATACTAAAAATAAATTAGTTATGCCAAAAACATACTGTTAAAATTAAATCATAATCAAAAGATCTGCTTTAAAGTGTCCAGTAAATAATAATCAAATATTAACTTTATGCTCAAAGTACGTTTTAATAGGACAAAAGCAATTTTGTATAATAATATTTGTCATTGCCACTGAGCGACAGTTCGCGTTTTCGGTAACAATAATCTATTGAGACGCCTACAGCTGTAGATGCGAAGAATATCATAAAATAATTAAACGATTCTGTTTAGCTCTTTACAAAAATATATGATATAAACAAGCAGCTATAAAATTTTCAACTTATTAAATAAAGGTCAGCACCAAATCATGTTATCTACATCGTATATCCCACGTATGCAAGCCTATTGATATGACATGGCATTATTCATAGTATCAATTCATATTTTTGACTGACTTTCTATCTTACCCGGCCATGCGTTGCTGTGGCTCTGTTATTGTAATATCCTATGTCCTAAGTTGGAACTAATCCAGTAAAATGAAAAAAAAAAACATAATAATCCGTTGAGTAGTGTCACAGTCCATCGCGGTCAAACACTATGAATAGGGATTTACTAGTGGTCAAACGACTATTTACAGCTGCAAGATTTATAATCCAGAGATTTAATAGAAAAATAATTATAATAAATAATAAAATCCATATACTAGGTTATGTTTTAACACAAGCCTTACAGTTCTATCTTTGGGCTAGGCTAATTGGTATGAATGTAAGAAATATTTATTATTTTATTTAAGTTTATAAAAATTATACAAACTAAAGACTTTTTAGATAATGCACTAAGTTAGAAAGTAAAACAGTTTTGAAAAGAAGATCTTATCGGGAACTGTAAAATTCAAAATGTCACAAGACAATGGCTTGGCGGTGTGCAGGCTTTTACCAACAGAGGTTGACATAGACCTTTGTTCTCTGAAATTTATTTACCACGAATTTCAATGGATACCCACCCTTAGAATTTAATTTGTGAGATGTATGTATTTGTCGATGAGAGTGAACTAGATGAGCGCAGTAGTAAACGCGTTCGGCTTATGAGTTAAAGTAACTTTCGTAAGGCTCAGTTATTGGAGCGGAGCGAAGCGAAGCTCCCATGGATCAGCTTCAATGGCGCAATGTCTGTTACGCCATAACTTCCAGAGTTCTTAACTGATTTTAATAATTTTTATGGTGAATCAAGTCAACAGGTATAGGACCAGGTGGTGACGGAGCCCGAATTTTGAAATTCGCAAAAAAAAATTTTTTTTCTTTTTTAGGTATTACGTTCCGCTCCAATATATGGTGCTAGCGTAGCTTTATGCTTAGCGACTGCATCACCTAGTATATTTATACAGGGTACATTATTTGGCAGGGAAGTTATCTTGACACACACCTTGATTTTTGCTTAAAAGAGCTTAGTTCTGCAGGATTTCTTAAAGTTTTGTATTAACTAACCGCTCTAGAAAATTGGAGCTCCGAAAAATGGCGCATGTTGTTTTAGTAATGTGACACAGTTCGATCGGCGCGACCGCCCGCACCTAAACTTGATTTATGGTTTCTCCGTTTATACTAAAAAAAAAAACAAATGACTGTTCTGAGAAGCTGTTTAGATAAGGAATACAAGTGTGTATGATATTTATGTTCATTGTATGATTAATTTTATATGTTGGCCGAAACTTCAAGAAGATCAAATAATACCGGTTTCCTTCAAATATTTAATTATTACAGAAAAAAATTGACCCTAATGCGTATAGTTTTTAGTATGACCACAAACTAGAATAGTTTTTTTGCACTATTTAACTTAAAACAACATACCATTCGGTGGAATTAAATTTAAAACAAAATAATGTTAACCCAGTTTAATGGAATGGCGTCCATCCCACTTCTACATTTTTTAAACGAAAACAACGGAAGTATTGTATTGTTGTTTTGTTTTTTTCGTTGCGATATTTATTTGTAGAGTGTCTGTGAGTCGATTCCACAGAGAAATACATCAAATAACGAAAGTGGTTGGTCTGGTAACTTTTGTTACCAAGAGCTATATAGTTTTTGTTCTGGTATCGTTTGATTCGATCGAGGGCTAGTCTGGTATGCACATGACGATTTAGATATTTGGTTCAATACCATTCTAATGGAGCCGACGGTTGAATCTAGCAAGTTGAATCGTTGTAAATTAGATAATTTTTTTCTTATGGAACAATGTCTAAAGGGACCTACTCTTAAAAGTCCTACCACACACAGTCAGAGTTTGTCATACGTAATAAACTATCAAGATAGGTTTTTGTTTGGTAATAAAATAATAGTAAATTCGAAATAAGAAATTTTTACCAGTCAATCTATTGATTGATTGATAATTTAAATTACAAAAAGTTCATAAAAAAAAAAACTAAGCCTCTTAATATAAGTATGAGAAAAGGTTTCAACAATTCTGATTTTACTTTATTTTCAATATATCCTCACCAATTCGCAAAAAAATATCCTTACTAACTCGACTAACATATTTTTCGATAACAGTAGTAGGTAGTTATAATTTAAATAAATTGTTATGTAGTTGGAAACAAACGAATTCGTTTTGCATCTATTGTATTGGTAAAATAACTAGTATAAATAAATGGAGGGAAACTTATTAGGGAGGGGAAATGAGGTCACGCATCGCTTTGACTGCATGCTGCATTATTTGCCACCTTTACTATTAAAAATTGTAACAGTCAGAATGTCTTTTTGAAATATAAATTATCATTGATAACCTTCTTGTTCACAATCGGGAGTACAATCGAATAATATCTATTCGCATGCGGGTCACCGTACTGAACCAGCGTACTATTAAACATGCATGACACATGGTGGTCGAATTTACATGTTGCATGCGTGAAGTGGGGCATCGTGCTAATAAATGCCGCACAGACTAAGGGGCTTTATACACGGCGTTTTTTAACGCGCATCGGTAGCGCGTTTCTTTTATACCACAGAGCAACTTTTTGCATGTCTAATGCGTTTGTATCGATACAGATACCGATTTAACCACAGGACTGAATTTATGTAGGTATTTGAAGGTAGAACTTTGAACACCTACGTTGGCTTGCGTGAGTATCGATACAAAAAGTGGTGTGCAAAGGCCTTAAAACTTCAAAGTGAAATATGTATGATACATACTAATATATTTTATATACATTTCGATGGAACTCGTTTTGATGAATGACTATTCAAAATGTTGACGTACACTATTCATAATATTTACGAGTACATACAGTAAGAACCATTAATTCTTACTTGTATAAAATAGTATATACCTGAAATTGAAAAAGATGTCTACATTACGGTTTAATAAAAATATGGTTTACTTCACTGATATGGATATCCATTAAAATGGCTATTCATATCGGAATACATTAAAAATATCACTAGGGTTAAAATACACCTTTTTACCAAGCAATTTTACTCCGAAGAGTATTTTCTCATAGAAATCTCTCATTTGCGAAAGTTAAATATAGTTCCTATGGGATTTTTTGGAAAGGATTAAATGGAAATATTTTAACAACCAGGGCAATATTGCTGAAAAGTTTTGACTTCAGTGCCGTGAAGCGTACCTTCGTATTGATTTTAGATAGTATGGGTATGGTGATGATTGGGATACGAAGTTCCAAAATATGTAGAATAACGATGTGGAATAACAAATAACCGAACGCCATTGATTGCGAAAGTTAAATAATAGTTTAAAAAGCAGATTATGATGAAAATAATTTGGTTGAAATTAAAAATAGCTTCATTGTAGCGTTTATCGTGTTTTTAAATTTCTTCTGATGAAGCTAAGAATGAGTCGTTTTCGTCAGTTTCTTATTAATATGTGTGGTTGACTCACTTTTTTATTTTGAAATATATTTTTTAACGCGTTAAGCTCAATGTTTAAAATTTGTTGTCGAGTTATTTTTGCGATTAATTTTGATATTACTAAAAATTCTTCTTAATTTTACGTCTTATATTATTTATTGCTTTGAAATATATCTGCTTCAAATGGATTACTGACAAATGTCATGCTATGTGAAAAGGACTTTCATAAATTGATGTTTTATGACCTACTAGGATTAGCTGTGAGGATTTACAGGACATTTGTCAGTACTTTTCGTGCATTGAAAATAATAGGCAGATGGTATTTTAATTCGATGTTTGTTCACTTTTTTCAGGTTAAGTCCAGTTCCGATTGCTATCGTTAGCGTGAAAAAAGTTATTTATTATCGTCAACACGATTTTCGTCAACATCAAATTATTTCACTTTGAATTACATTTACTAAGTGTAAGTAGAAAATGATACAGTCTAATAATTGGCAGTCACTTGGCAGCAAACGGGTTAACATTCGCTACATTTCTACCCATTAGTTTGATTGCCTACATATATCTTCGATCAAGAACGAGAATTACTATTACGTGGAATATAAATGAAATATTTATCTGATAGGATATAAGTAACAACCCTATAGGTATCCTGAATGAAACGTAAAGCCATCGAAATAATTGATTTTTGGTGTTGCCATATTATCTCAATCGGGGTAAAATTGCTTAGTTTTTACCCATCTTTAATTATTTTATCGGTCTGTAAGTGATACTCATTTTCACATTTTTAGTACTTTAATTCTTAGAATCTGGACCCATTTATGCCAATAGTAAGGCAAAGTATTAAATGAAGTAGGTAATGAAAATAAACAAAGATTGAATTTAATTTTACTGCAATTTCATACGTAACTCAGATATTTCTGCAGAAAACTGATTAGAATTATCAGCTTAAATGAATTTGTTTTGTCTAAGGTACATTGATAGACGAGATCTAGTATGAGTTTAGGCAAATTTTCGTTTTCGAAAACTGTCGGAAATTAATAGACCCACTCGATTACTGCGGGGTAGGTTAGGTCATTATTAACGATCAACCTAGAACAATCCCGGTGAATAATTTTTAAAGCGTGACTGCATAATTTAAGTAATGGTATTACTATTCACCAGTATAAATATGTGAATGTCATAGTTTACCTGCCTCCTGGAAAACCCTTACCATTCCATACAAAATTTTCAATTATAATATTCATTCGGTCTTTTCAATTATTTAAAAAAGGAACCTGGATATTCCACTTGAGCGAATTCTTTCATGCTAGCAGAACCGTAAATTCATTCAAGCACTTATTCAAGCAAGTCTACTTACAGATTTAATAAGCTTTAATTCATATCAGCCCGAGCATGTGTTCCCAGGAAAATCTTTAATTTTTCCATTCGTACTTTTTTTAAAGAACGTTCGGCTTTCTTCAGTTTTTTAATGTCGTCTGAAATTTTTATATTTATCATTATCATTAATTTATTGCTAACAATATCTTAAGAAATAGCTACATAATAATTTATTATTTTTATAATTTTTCGCCGAATCTGATATTGCGAAATCGTGGATTTTTTCAGAACTTTTTAATCTTTAGATATACACGCACATTTCTAGTGCGTATCCGGTTGTGGTAAAGAGTAATATTTGTGATTAGATGTAAAAAAATGAAATAAAATTTAGCAATAAGTAATAAAAATTCAGGAAGAGGAAATTAATTATTTTTTAAAACAAACAAGGCTTGTTGTTTCTAAAATAATATGTCGATCTTTTTTAGCTCAGAAGCCTTGAGCATAGACGGAAGGAAGCTAGTCTATCTGTTTTTATATAATACATTTGGGAGAGTGCGTGGCAGAATTGCACAGCCTTGTTCCGCCATCCTCATTTTTTCATCAGACAACCAGACTTACAAATAGGCGTCACCGCTATTTGGTTGATATATCAAAGAGTAGCACTAAGCGTTTTGGTTCCTACTTTGTGATCCGTACCGGTAAAGAGTGGAAAATTTTGCCTGAGTCTGTGTTTCTTGATAAATACAATTTACGGGCCTTCAAGACACGAGTCAATAGGTATCTTCGAGGCAGGCGCGTCACATCCTAGATCGCATCGTCGCTTACCATCAGGCGAGATAGCGATCAAGCGCTTACATATTCAAGGTAAAAAAAATATATTCATAGGCATAGCTGAAGTATTCCACAATCAATAATTCGTTTTTTGAAACTAGAAATAACAGCGATTGCTAACGGGATTACCTTAAAATGTTTTCCGTTTCGGTGGCGATTCAACTTTTATAAACATTTTCAACAAAAGATTTTGGTGTTCCCATTCCAGTAGTAATTGTTCCTACCTTACCTATGAATTGCCAATTTCTTTATTCATGTTAAAATGCATCGAACTCCTGGAACATTGTAGTGGTATCGGTTTGTATAATTAATTTTAAACCCCGGTTTTGATCGAGATTTGTGTTTTTATAAACAAATTACAGTTATTTAATATTGATTATTAATAAAACATGAATTGCTATTACAAAATTTATTTCTTGTCATAGCAAATAAAGAAATTGTTAAACACCAACCTAGCTTTAATTATATTGTTTGCTATATTCTTCAACAAAGATCTTCCTTAAACGACTTGTACTTACTTATTTATTTTTTGGGTACCGGCTGGTTTTACTGTTAAAATCATCATATACAACATCATCATATATTTAGGATAATAAGACATGAAAAATCCTTTAACATTTTAAAAATATTTTGTTCATATAACTGTTCACTTCTAAGTAGGTACTTTTGGATAGCGTTGATGAATTTTTAAACTAGAGTTTCGGAATTGGGTTTCTACAGAGAACACGGAATGATGTCTCTATCAAACTGAAAAGTTGTTTAATTTGCGTTGTTTCAGCATTCAAAGATATTTATATCTAAACTAGAATGATATTATTCTTCTCAGTACAAATCACAAAGGGAAATACTCTAATTAGAAATAAAGTTTAAAGTCAATATAACCAGATAATAGTTCAGTAAACTATACCTTTAACTCTCCAGCGAACAATACTGCCACGCCAATGGACGCTCTCTGGAGCTCAAACATTGTTTGTGGGTTCACAAAGTTTAAATTGCTCTTAACTCAATAGGAGGTCACTCAGACTTTAAGCGCATAGTGGTTTGTAAGAAAGCGTACGGTACAATATAAGCCTACCTAATTGGATTCTAGTCGAAACAAAAATTATAATACTTTTTTTAATAAACTATCAAAAGTTAAACCATTATATAGAATACCAGATATATTAATGAATACCAGAAATAATGACCAAACATTTTTATAAAATTTGAATAAAAATAATGTGTAAAGAAATTATGAAAAAAAACGGTGATTAAAAAAAATAACCCGTCTGCGTTTCTGTGTTATTTGGAAATAAGAAAGATAGTCGTCATAGCAACAAGAAAGTCGTTATAACAACAATATTTTACAAGAAAAATTGTAGCAGTCGGGACCCATACTAGAAAGTGAACCGTCTAGTCAGTAGATTGGAGTAATCTAAATAAATAAATAAATATATATATAAATATACACCAATTAGCCTAGCCCAAAGTAAGCACTGTAAGGCTTGTGTTATGGATACTAGGGTAACGGATAGACGTATGTCTATCCGTTACCTGAATTGAGGGCACATACCTATATTACATTACATAATCTGCAATGTAATATAGGTATGTGCCCTCAATTCACTAAGCCTCCATTTCTACTCCTCCTTCTGGCGCAGTCGGGTAAAAATTCTACTTGTCTCAGGTGTCAAATGGAACTCAAAGCCACATCCCCTCGCTAGTACTACAATGTCAACATATCGGTCGACTACAGTTCCAGCAGGTTTGGTACAATAAAAGAGATTGATGAACATTAAAGTTTAAAAAATAAAATTAAAGATTTTGAATAAATGATTTGCGTTACATGCTACAGACGTTGGTGCAACTGTAGCAATCCTGTTTTGTGCACTGAAGGTCCTTTATTCTATTCCCGGTAAGGGCAAATGTTTGTGAGATAAATAAGGTTATTTGTATCCGAGTAATGGGTATATACGAGGGCGAGTCAAAAAGTTCGCGGAATGAGGGGCATGGAGGGGGGAAAGGTGACTTTTTACTACCTGCACTAGTTGTGCAGGTTACTATCCATAACAGAAGTCTTACAGTAACGCTAACTTGTGTGAATGTTATAAATATTATTATTATGTTTTTATTTAATTTTTTGCATTCACAATGCAATATTTCTATAAGATATAAAATACGTGTGTAAAAAACAACCACGCCTCCGAGCCCTCAGATGGGATTCGAACCCACGACCTTTCGCAATCCGGGCGACTACTCTGACCGCTGAGCTACCGAGACGCTGGCAAACGTGTCGAATTTTACAAACGTATTCCAACTTCTACTATGAGCTAGTATCGTTCCACCAATGTTGAACGCTAACTACCTTCAACATTGAAAGTAATATTTTTACAAATATTAAACAATCAATTAAGATGGAACCAGCTATAATTATGTTTTTATTTAATTTTTTGCATTCACAATGCAATATTTCTATAAGATATAAAATACGTGTGTAAAAAAAACAACCACGCCTCCGAGCCCTCAGATGGGATTCGAACCCACGACCTTTCTTTATATCTTATATTATTATTATACATATAATATTAATGTTATAAATATTATTATTATATATTATTATATTAGTTTCGCTCATTCATATAACATAACATGAGTATGCTTGGGTACTTCTAAACATACTTACAAAAGGCATTGTCCTGAGTGACTGACAGCCTAAACCGCTGAACCTAGATATGACATTTGAGGGCGTGTTTATAAAAGGGTGAAAACGTTCGCTAAGCTAGGGTTTTGGAAAATTCTACTCATAAGAGGGCTTTCACAGGCAAATGCATGAAATACTATAAATATATATTGCCTTGGGTTTTTAGAAAATTCTAGGGGTGAAAAGGGTTCAAACCTTGTATAAAAACGTTTTAATTTCGAAGCGTGAGTATTTGTATTCAAGTTTTGATAAAAAAAAATATAAAAAAATGTTCAGCTTTCTTGAATACCAACTTTTTGTATGCATAAATATTAGTTACAACAATAAACATACTTTTAATTCTTCCATTAAGTAACGAAAGAAATTTAAAAGCCTCCTTCTTAATCATAGTTCAGCCTCCTCAACTCGCTAACCGTTGCGTCAACAAGTTCGTCTGTGTTGATCAATACAGTTTAAAAATTAAATAAATAAAAACCCCGAAAAATATCCTATAACCTCAAAGTAATTTATTGCTGAAGACTGGTGCTTTCATTATTACGAATAAGGTAATAGACCGAGCCAGGCGGCTGCCCAAACTGTATGGCTCCAGAACTTAATTTTTGTACTCAAATGTTCAAATGAATTTAAATATTCGAGTATTCAATTTCCTCTAGAATTTTAAACTGTCTATAAACATCAAAGGGCATGGAAAATGCGAAGTGCCGGTGAAAGGCACTCGTTTTAATTAGTTCTACTTAGTTGGGTTGCTTTGCTACTTTTTGCAGGATTTCTGCGACCTTTGAGTACCACATGAGACGGGTCTGAGCGCTTAAAGTCATCTGCAAATTGACTTTCACAGTACTAACTTTTCTTAAGTGAACGTTAACGAACGATGGAAACATTTTCATTTTATTTATACTTAATGAATTGTTTTTGATTAACTTAAATTATTATTTAACTACCATTAAAAAAGAACATATATTTCAGATTTCAGTATACTTAAAACGTTTAAACATTAGGTTTAAAATTAAGATTTTATAAGTTATATATTTCAACTAACTTTACTCCAGTGGTCAGGAAAATCATCTGGATTAATGACTGATGTATTGAATATTCTATACACTCACCATCATCACCTGTAAAATGAAAATGCAAATGAAGAATAACTTTATTCAAATGCACTTGAAATAAGTTGTTTTGAATCGTTCAATATTTTTACCTACCACCCATTAAAGACGTCTTTTAAATGACAAGAAGACGTCGTACAATATTATACGTCGTCACCATACATACCATACGTCACCATACAATAATTAATAATAGTAGGATTTCATTGGTGGACGTAGGCTTCTCCCATAGTCTGCCACAAGAAACGAAAAAGCCGTTTGCGTTCATTGTCTTCCTGCAATCTTCCTTCCTTAGGAGACAATGCCAAAAATGGGTCATGGGCAGGTCCATTTCCTTTTTTATAGTGTAGTCGCTATATGGGTACCTTTTTCCCATAACGGATGCTTCTCGATTCTGCAAGAGATTATGTAGCCTACCTTTCGATTGTTCAATTTAGCAATTCGAAAATTTCAAAATGTAATGCAAAGAAACACAGATCATAGCTCTAAAGTCTTTTGATCTCGTTCTTCATTGGCAACTTAAAAGTATAAAACAGAAAATCTACAAGAAAATTTCACCGTTTCCTGTAGATTTTCTGTTTTATACTTTTATAATACTGGTAGATGAGTTGCATTTTTGTACAAATTTTACAATTTTACTTTGCAATGAATTATAATATCTACGAATCTTAAAGTAGACCGTAAATACAGAAGTCGTAAATACAAGTAAGCTTGAAAATCACGCTGATTCCCGTGAAATACGAACCGTGACTTGGAAAATCACTGTGATTGTCACGAGATACATATCTCTAAATCGCGTGAACACGGTGGCAAGGTGGAGATTGTGTTACGATTGTAAGCGGTTATCATTGTCAGAATTCTTAGTACATGTTGACCTGTTTTATATTTCTGAAAGGAATTATTATGCGATCATTTTTAATGACAAGTAAATTGGTTCTTTGTTACCTACTTTTCATTCTCATAATAAATATGTAGTATTGTGCGAAAACATTTGATAATACAGAGTAATCAATGACTCTTACGCATATTTATTTCTTAACTATGTTCCTGAGTCAAAATTATGTGTATAAAATGCCAAAATAATTTGTAACGTGCTGATCTAAAGGCTTTTTGTAAAAGATTATAAATAAATATCTGAAGAAGATTAATGCTACTCTAAATATCAGCTTTTGAGATATACTCACTTGACAAAAACTGTTGGCAAAAAACTTAATATGAAACACTTTTTCTATTCCGTGTTTGTACAAAAGAAGTGAGATTTTAACTTTTTTCTAGCCAATTATGTGCTGATTGGAAAGTTAACATTAGTTCGTAATAGGTGAAGGACAAGTTGAGGTCAAAAGGAGAAGAAAAGGTATATAAATCACCTATTAATCTATGTTACCAAGCTATGTAGGTAAAGAAACCTGATTCTGCGTATACAATAGAACCGAAATTTCCGATCTATATGTATACGGCGAAATGAAATATATTTATTGCTATAAATCTTTAGCGTTTAGGGCTTAAACTTGAGTTAACTATGTTTGAAATATCTTTATTTAGTAGCTATTTGGACGAGTATGTAAAAGTTATCGATGCGAATTACTCAACGTCTCAAGTAACATTCATTACCAGTTGTAAAACCGTTATGTAACTAGCGCCATAAAATATTTATAACTGTCACAAAGTTATTTTTGGTATAATTGGAGAATAGTAATGACGGCATAAACTCGTACAAAATGTTTGTAACGCAATCAAATTTGCGACAACGCGTTTTGATGTATGTAATAATGTTGTATGCTTTATTTTGCTATCTACATTCAACTTGTTATGTCATCCTTAATAATTAGACTATAAATAGGTGATTTGTAATCTGTTATCCAAATCTGTAACCCGTAGCATTAGATAAACTAGGTGACGTTTATACTTTGTTTAACACCCTGTGAAAGTACTAAACGTAAAGTGGTTCATCTTTTTAAAAATGCTACTTACATTCACCGTCGCGTTTACCGTATAGCAACGATAAGCGAAACTATTTTAGTCTCACGTGGAAGTACATTTGCATGTAGCTGTTAAGTGTACATTTTTGGTTCAGTACAGTTTTACATGAAGTACATGATGACAGTTTTACATGATGTAAGAGAAATATGGTATTTGTATTGTCTGAGTCTAAAATGAACAAACGACGTTGATTAGGTGTGCGATTCATTTAATAAAACTCGTCCAATCGAAATCGTAATTCAGATAAAAAGTTACGGTAGCAAACCAGATAATAGGCGTTTATCGTAATCGAAAGAGGTTTTAGCCCCAATTGTAACAACCAAACAAATCTGTTGTTTGATTTTTCCCTAAGTTAATAGTTCACGATTCGATTTTATTAGTTTAGTGAGAGACATTTCCACTAAAATCTACCATACCCATGGCAGAATTGAAGGTACAGACATGGGTGATTTAGTGGCGAATGCCTGCAAGCCTTTACCGAGGACTAGGCCGGTAGGGGCGTGGGGGAGAATCCTATATCACCGTCGCGGCGGAGTATGCGTTATTAATTTTCCCATGTATAAAAAAGATGTTGCTATTCCAATCTTTAAATATAACTATAGCAATTTTGCTGAAGTAGCGTTTTAGCTCCGTTTTGTTTCCGATTGGATAAGTCTCTTTAAGTTGAAAGGGTCAGTCAGGTGGGGCAGGCAACGCTCCGTTTGAAGTTCTGTAACCTATGGTATCATTTTATAGTGTAAATTAAAAAAATAAAATAATATACCTATACCATAGTGATAATAAAAGTTAAGATTTACTCACACCAAAAAATATGTTTTAAACAGAGATTAATGCATGAGTAGAATAACAGGTATAATAAAAAAAACAAGTAAAATGACAAAGGTAAGGCTTCGAAAATAATTATATGGGTGGTATATGCTCTTACCAGGTTTTGAACGTATACTTAGACGCTGCTTTCTTTAATCTTTTTTGCCGGATTTATTAGTACTTTGCAGAAATCTAATAATTTCCTTAGCCTTACTGCTACGGTATTTAGTAAGAATTGCCATAAGACGTCGCAGGAGCGAGTATCTTTTGAGACGATATTTTGATTATGTATTTTGTATAGTAAGTGTTACTACATTTTTTATATATAAATGAAATATCAAAATAAGAAAATAATTGAGATAGCTAGATAGATTTGTCGCGACGCTAATAATGAAACAATAACAATTTTCGCTTACTTTGTTTTTCTCTAAGAACAAACGTAGCGATCGCTGAATTGATTATAAGAAAACACTCCATTTATTTATTTTTAATTACGGTCGTTATCCTACACAAATCCATTAATTTCACCGAAGGTATCGTGGATGGTTGTGCCAAAAACGAAATTGCCATTTTTCAGATTGCCTTGACTAATTAGGTTAGTTTGTATACTTATAAAACGCGTATATTGTATTTTATTACGGCATTGATATGTAAGAATCCGAAAAGATCCTAAAACGTTTTGTATTTCTATCTAAGAAGTGGAAAAGCAGAATAGTGTTTATCATATTTGATTGTTCTCCTTGTAATTCTTGTTATATAGGAGCTTAAAGGGGCAGAGGTTCGCTCGTTTGGCCTATGATTATGCAAGTAAGCAATTTTCACACGAGCCAGTTTTCGATAAGGTAAACAAAAAAATTACATCTTCTGTGCTCCTACGTGGTTCGGAAGGTAAAGCCGTTTGTCCCGACAGCAGCTGTAGTCGTATCTCCCACCAATCTTTATTGGCTCCAGGTGATATATTATGACCCATTATTTCTACCGTGTTTTATTCCATAGCGAAGGCTTCTACACTAGCTTTGGGGATATTATGTCTAGACCCCGTTCTCCCACTGGGCATTCTGTGCAAATGCCCTGGGCCCCATGATCGATAGGGGCCCCCTAGTTCCTGCCAGATTACTAAAGGAATACCGACATTTATTACTGAAAAACTTATTTAATTAGAGTAAATCGAACCTCAATTAGGGTCTATATTAACGACTTGCTTATTAGCTTTTGCATGCGCGAAGCTACTCTACTCTCGCCCAAGATAGGGTATCCAAATTCAGCATGCTTAGACAATTTTTAATATGTGTGAATCGCCCCATTTAAATGAAAGATTATCTATTCTACAATTGACTGTCATTAAAAAATCTGAAACCTTGTTTATCTACTTTCTTTGCCTATTCTAGTTATAAAAACAGTGTTCTGTCAAAGTCATAGGGGCCCCATTATTCTTATATGCCCAGGGCCTCCAATAGGTTAAAGACGGTCCTGATTATGTCATGACGATAGTGGCCTCATACAATAGTATTAATAAAGCGAACAACTGATTATGATCAAAGAGTTATAGAGTACACCTATCCAGTTTTATACTTACTATATATTTCTTCTGTTTAGTTTCTTTCTAAGTAGATATATCGGCAATCTCCAATCTTCACGGCAAATAAATAAATAAAGGGCATCGGTTCGTAACTCTAGGTAAAGATAAAAAGTCTTATTGAACCGATCAGTAGGCAATAGACTTCGCCTGTGTTTCGCTCAAAAGAGAATACGCCCATAAAATCGGAACACGGGTTCAGGCTGCGTTTTATTGCTACCTTCTATGTATATGTCTACGTTGGTAGATATGTAAACTGATTACTAAAAAGCGAATTACCCTTTTAGACAGGGATCTTTTTAAAGTCCCGATTGATTTTTGAAATGCTCACGACATATATGATTTAGATTGCTATTATAGGTAGTTATATCTTAATAGGAGCATGATTTTAATATTTTAGACACCCTTTTTTTAAAGTTTTTCTCAAAACAAAAGTCTAATTCAAAATTATTTATAGCATTTATGCGGTGTAAGATTACATGTTCAATGAATTTTCTGTACCAGGACATGAATCCTGCTAGGGCACCGCAATAAACATTATCTAAAAACATAATAAAATAATAATAATAATTTAAAACCCAAAACAAAATTTAAATGGTGATGATCACTCATAGAGCTGCTTTATACAGGTAAATATACATAACAAAACAAAGTGCCACTCTAACGTAGGTATCATTCTTTAACGAGCCGAAAATCGTGCACGACGTTAAATGTTTAGTAAGTAAAGGCTCACTTCCCGTTGGCATAACCTCAAGCGTAACAGAGCGTTAAGCATTTGCAGAAAAACAAAACACTTTCAGTTAATATAACGTATTAACTGAAAATGTTTTCGTTTTTTGAACTTGTGCATATAATGTGCCGTTTATTCGTAAGAATGTTACGTACATAACATGAATTTTTGTCGTTACGGTTGACGCGTTTTAATTTATCCGAGAATATTTTAAAACATAATTTTCCATCACTCGGTGAAAGAATGGCAGACGTCTCAAATAACCGAATGAAAGTTAGTAAAATGACTTTAAACTTTTACTAGGTGCAGTCGCTAAGCATAAAGTTTCGCTAGCGCCATATATTGGAGTGGAGCGTAATACTAAAAAAAAATTAATGTTAAGTAAATTTTAAAATTCCATCAGAAAGGAAACTTTCAAATAGGAAATCCCATAGAGCCAATGTTTCTTGTTCATAACTTTTTTATTTTTGTCCGTCACAATCTGGTCCTAAATATGTTGATTCGAGTCCACACAAAAAATATTAAAATCGGTTAAGAATTTTGGAAGTTATGGCATAACAGACATTGCGCCAATGAATAATATTGAATTTTATTTCTTAAGAATATTTTGGCATGTTGATGAGCTGTAAATTTATTATTAATTACATTTTTTATCATAACAATTTTTGATATTACTTGTGAGTTTAAAGAAACAGAGAATTTAATTTTATATTTTTTGATATTACTTGTGAGTTTAAAGAAACAGAGAATTTAATTTTATGTGTACGTTTTTATACGCATCACCATAATATCAATAAAATTATTATTATGACACATCACGGTTATAGTTAAATGAATGATGATGATGATGAATGAATGAATGGTTATGTAGTAAATATCATATTTGAAAAATAATGTTATATTAATATTGTGCATGATTTAGGATTTCAGTTTACGTGTTTATTTCAATTTCATTCCCACCTAAAGACTCTGAAACCGTCTGGTTTCAATTATATAATAATTCCCCAACCACTTCTGCTGTTTAGATATTCTGTTTCTTTATATTATACCTTATGGAGCAAATTTAAGGATGTTTTTCTTTTGCGGTTCGAATTCTCTAAGATATAAGAAAGATGCTTGTCCGAATGAATCCTTGGAGATGGAAAACGTAATAACGGAACAGGCACTTTAAATAATTTGTGGAAACCACAGGCATGTGTCAGTTAGGTTTGGAGGTACAGATATTTTTTGTAGCCATGGCGGATGAGCATATTTGTAAATGTGATGCGTACAGATGTGTGCATAGTATATAAGAGAGGACAAAGATACAAGAACTTTTGCTTTCTGCCTCTACACTCACTTTAAAAACCAATTCACTTATGTATACTTCTGTATGGTATCTATGGTATACTTTGCTTTAGTGGATTTAAGATGACGTTCTGTTTAGCATTAAACGAATGTATTGGCCAAGGTTAAGGGGTATAAATATAGGTATACTAAAAATCTGACTAAAAAATTATGTATTCGTACTAACGAGAAATATATTCATATAAGAAAATGCAATACTAATTGTTACATAATCTTAATTCATTTTCAAAGGTATTTAATTAGAGAAATTGCGATACTATTTTTAGAATAATTCGTTGGTGAACATTTGGTGAAAGTTTAATATAATCTCAGCCTCTGTTGCCACGTGAGCTAAACGTTTCTGTCGCAGACATTTCATTTCTTCGTATTTTATTTCGATAATAGGAGATATATTTAATACCGATTGCTAAGTACTAAGACAAAGTTCTAATACTGTGTAAAGTCGTTCAATTTACGGCGACAAGAATAGCATGTCCAATATAATAGACGAATACAGGTTTTGTTTTGTAATTGCGTAGGGATTTGTATGCCATCCTTTTTGTGGTGTTCTCATGCATACTGAAGTCCTCCAGAGAGGATAGCAAAACACAAAAGGCTGATTTGATGAAAACAATTATAGATTTTGGTCCCACGGACTATATAGTAAGAGATGAAGTTATCTATCTTAATGGCAATTACGTCATAAATTGTGAAGTTTCACTCAAATTAACGTTACTAGTACATATTTCGCAGCAGGCAATTGATGTTTATTACGACCTTACAACTAAATCACTGTTGCTGAGTCTACGATAAATGTTAATTTGGAACTCGGGATATCCCTCTGGGAAATTCTCACAAATAGATATATAAGTAGTTTCGCAGATTCATAAGCCAAATATTGCTATATCTTGTATTTTACTACTTGTGTGAACTTCTATCTAGTTCAAAAAATTATTAATATGCGTGTGTGTAGTTTTGTTTTCGATATTATTATTTGAATTAATATAATTTACCATAATGATGCTCGGTCCATAATATTTGCTCACATTTTTAACATTTACACTAACAACGCATATCATGTTTTTTTTTCTTAACTCAATCGTAAATTCATTCATAATTCATTCATAATAAATAAAGTGACATAAAAGTCTAATTGATTTGTTTTTATTTAATTTTTTGCATCCACAATGCAATATTTCTATAAGATATAAAATACGTGTGTAAAAAACAACCACGCCTCCGAGCCCTCAGATGGGATTCGAACCCACGACCTTTCGCAATCCGGGCGACTGCTCTGACCGCTGAGCTACCGAGACGCTGTCTCGGTAGCTCAGTAAATTTTATATCTTATAGTCTAATTGATTTGTTTCCATAAAAATATTTTATGGGTATTTGTCAAAATACACATATGTAGTAATAGGTATATTTATTTTGACTATGATTACTTATAAATCAAAACATAGTGCATGCAATGAAAAGCTTTAAAAAGAGGTCGAAAACGTTTAGTTTAGGTTAAACCTGTGAACAAAAACATGCGATTCCTAACCTCAATGAAATAGAACAGCACTACAGACTAATAAGTACCAACAATTCATATTAACAAAAAAAAGGTTTCTTATGGTTGAGAGATGTATTTTTTTTTATAGAATAGAAGAATTTAGTAACTGCTTAAAATTAAGAGACACTTTCAAGTTTAATTGTTTCAAGTGTATTTTATTATATTACCTAATAACGTAAAATTAGCTTATCATATCCAGGCATATTTGTTTTTTTCTACGAGCTTAAACGTTATTTATAAACGTGGTATACCTTCCAGCAAATAAGTTGAACATGATTTTGAAATCACGTGACATGCGCAGTAGCAAGTTTAGGTACATTATTCACTACTGCGCATGTCACGTGATTTCAAAATCATGTTCAACTTATTTGCCGGGGACAATATCAGTCACGTACTATACAGCATCTTTGTAGTACCTACACGCTGTTAAGATATACCCTTAAAGAAAAATTCACCGAAAAACATATAAATGTATAATAACCTAGATTAAATATCTTCCCTGGGGCCTCTTTTTTCCTTTATTTAACATTTTCCATATACATCCATGCCAAAAACAGAAAGGAGACTGAGCGGCTTTTTTATTTATTTTAGAAACCAACAGCGTTATATATTGTATTAATTCTTGCTTAATTCATTCATATTAAATATAATGTAAGGTTAAGTGAGAAATAGAATATTAAAAAAGTGAGTTTATGAACAGCTGAATTAGCTTTTAGTTTGAAGGATTAAAGGAATACCTTATTCTTTTTTCATGCACCTAACTAAGATATCACCTTTTAATACTTTTTTTTATTATATGGGATACTACCTACGACCTCGAATATAACAACCATTTCTTTTTACAAATTATACATTCAATACGCAAGATCGCACAAAACGAATCAAGCAAAAGTGAACGACATTTATCTTCAAGCTGTCAGTCTTCTTTTTTTAGGCCTTGACATATTTTACTTTACTTTATAATAAACAACCATTCGAATAATCCATTCCCTTGAGATGTTGGGTTGAAAGTGGTTCGTTACATATATCTACAGTATTTCATTTAAATTGAAATATAACTTTGTGTTGAGTGACATCAAAACTACCAACTACCTCCATGATATTAGAATATGTTGACCACTGGCTGGTTAGCAAACCTTTTTGATACCTTTTTATATACTTGAATTCTTTGAATTGTCATTAATAATATATTAATTTATTTTTAGCTTTAGGTTTTATTTATTTGCCTTTATTCATATTAAAATTGTCAGTTTGCATTGTCAGTAAAAATTAAATAGAATACAAATAGAATTGAAAGTTTAATGAATTGAAAAATATGTATATTTCTTTACAAATAAAACTTTTTTGGAACTACTCCTACTCCAGATAAGACTATTTCTCTTAACGTAAGTAGAAACTAGAGCATTCGTGTGATATATTTCACGAGCGGAATTTCGAGCAAGAATCTCTACGGTACCTGTTTTTATAACACAACGATCCAATTGGTAGAACATTAGTGTAATAGCGAGCATCGGGTGACGCGAAGTCGTCCTGCAGTTCAACAAAAAATAAACGCAAAAATAGAAATTAATGTTACAGAAGTCTGAGTGTAAGTTCTTAAATATGCAAGCGTTACTACCGAGTTTGAGTTGATATTTGTATAATAGACCTTAAAGGTAAAGATCTAAGGTCTGAATTTAAAATCTTATAGTCACGTGCATATTTGAAAACTTACACTCAGTCTTCAGGTAAAGCATTAGGTAAAATCAGCGTCAAGCATTTAAGAAACATTACATTACATGGAAATGCTGTGGTTTCTTGTACTTTTGAAGAGACACCAACTTCTTAGCATTCCATGGATTCACAGTGTGGGTTCCGGGTCCTACCCAGCCAAATCTGGTATGAAGCTGCTAATGCAGCTTTGGATATGAATATATTTACATTACATGTAAATATTCGTAGAAATGCTCTAGATTATACTCACCTTTATAATATACACTAAATCAACCGGCCGTTGTTACCTTTTTCATAGAAGCTAAAAACCTTTATTATTATACATCTGGTGTTGAAATCCTTTTACGAGAGCATACATCAAAGCCTTGTAGAGAATCTCTCGTACTTGCTTCTGAGATGGAATGTCATTTCTCATTTCCCTTTATTAAATGTTGCAACCGAGATTGTACGGGCAGGGTTACCCGTCTTTCAAATTAAGGCAATATAGAACCAGAATATAGGATAAAAAAAACGTTACGTAACGGAGTTCGTTTCGTCACACAAAGTTCAGCATTCTAAGGTAAAAATTATACTGTTTTCCTGGTTGAAGTAATGGGCGTCTTGTTTATCTTACCACTGAAGTTTAATGAATTGAAAAAATACAATAACTCAGGTTTACGATGGAGATAAAAAAAAAATTAGCAAAGTCGGAAATACAATCCAAAAGTTTTTATATCAGGACCAATAAAAACGGTGAAATGCTCAATGTAATCTATACGGTAACGGCTTTTTATAATTCTTATACTGTGTGGGGGTGGGACTCCACTAGATCTTTTAAGTTTATACTTATATTATTATTAAAAGTTGTAGATTTAGATGCCACCGATTACAAAAAAAGACAACAGCCATTTAAACGTCTTCGCAGACAGAAATCAGAATAACACTTAGGCTATGAATTTATGTTATTCTGATGTCCATTTGATATTTCAAAGTAACAAAATAGATGTTGTGACGGATTAATAAAGTGCAAGCGACACACGCCCGTACGCACGGCCTACAGCGGTAGAGGGGCATTGCTCGCTCGACCGTCAGCCGGTGCGGACGTGCGTGTGCTGCTTGGTGAAACTACTGACTGCTTTCATTTAATGGATACCCTGACAGTAATCGAGGACACCACACGTGGCGACGAGCCTTCAAGTAAGTGGTATATAGAAAAATTAGCTCGTGAAAATCAAATTAAAGGAGGGAGATAACGAACCCATCTGCAAAAAAGGCTGTCTCATAGTATTGAGACAAAAAAAAAAAAAAAAATGTTAAATAGTTTATCCACTTGATTCTAAGAAGAGTTGAAAAATCATTGATTATAGCAATGTAAATATCAACTTGAATAACGGCAGTAGTATTAATTGCAATTCTAAAGAACTTGTGTAATTATTGATAACTATTTTATTTTAAGAAAAGAAAATATATGAAGTCATCCTATTTTGCTATAAAGAAAATCTTTATAACCTTGTCTTTATAATCTTTATAACCTTTAAGCACTCGATTGAATAATGTATGTGTTGAGATTATTATTACCTTCACGGTTATTTCTGCCATGTTATTCTAGTAATGAATGTCTTGTTCTTGCTTTTAATAATTCTGGCTTGTGCTACCTACCCACACCAAACCTAATCTTACTTACGATTTAAATCGATAGAGATTTTAATTCAGTTAATAGTAACCCTGTACGGGTTAAATATTACATTACATTACACGGGTTAAATAAAACATACTATGATACTAAAAAAAAAATAGATTTTTAAGTAGTTTCTTATATTCCTGAAACAACGATTTGAATTTCAATGGTTATTACGTCAAAACTTATATAAAGGTTATACAGACAAGTGGATATACTACAATACATTAATTTGAAAAGACATGTACCAAGGGGTACAAGAATATATTGCCAAGGTGCAACAATAGTGCCAAGGTGCACAAAGGTGTGATTTTGCCAAGGTGCAACAATGGTAACAAGGTGCACAAAGGTGTGATTTTGCCAAAGAGCAACAATGGTAACAAGGTGCAGAAAGGTGTGACTTTGCTAAGGGGCATCGATTTAGAATTAAATCGTTGTAAAGACATTCAAACATAATTACCTACGATAACTATCTCGTCTTTTATAGTGATATTAAAAGACATTAGTATTTTACACTTATGACTGAAATAAACAAATAATATTTTCGGAATTATACGTAATGTTATTTCTGAATTTAATATTCATTGGATAATAGGTTAGGTTAGAAATATTATATATGTTGAAGCATTCGATTATTTCAATTAGATTAAATTAAACTCTAGAGGTTACGCCTAAAATAATGTTTGTCAGTAAGGATTTGTGTACAAGGTACGATTTTATCAAATGGAAAACGTCAGGTTAGTACCTGGGTGAAATCCTAGATGGCGTGACCTTAAAGAGGCGTTGCAAGTTGGCAACACTAAACGTTTTTTAGAGGACTTGAGAAGCACAGACTGTCAGCGTGCTATAAGTGTAAACGTATAAGCGTAAAACGGTTAGTTTATAGTGACCGTTAGCACGCTATAAGGGTATAACTTTTACTTCATAGCTTATACCGAGCGAGAACGTTACTTTTCGTTGGACCACCACGCAGGGAGATTGTCACGCCGTTTCGGGGATCACCACGTTTTTCATCCATTGAAATCTCGTGCATCATTTGCGATTTTAGACTGCAAGTGGTTTTGAATAATAAAAAAGTCTATCCTACATCCATACACGTTATTATTTTAAAGATCGCTGCAACTCTTTTTGGATAATAAAGAGCATTCTGATGACCGGCGTGAGGCCTCGCCGTCATATATGTAAAAAAATATTGTATACTAGTTAAAAGTTATCGAATTACCGTAAATCTAGATGATTTAATGTTATCGGCAAAGTATGTAATTTGGAAATGGTATAAAATAATTATTCGCTGGTTAATTTATTGCTGAATACACTCTTAACCGTACGGGGTAAGGGACTGGACATGCGTAAGGTGACTCCGGAAATAGATCGGAGTTATCCTATATTCTTCCTAAAAAGATATAGATCCAGTGATTATCCATATCCACCAAATATATCCGGACTAGTAGTAGCAATTCTTTGAAACCATATCAAATCATACCATATATCCAACTAACGTGCTATTAGATATATTTATCAATATCCGCATCTGTTTATTAAATCCGGACTAATAAGATTTCGCAAAATAAGAGCACATGAAGCGCTTCAAATTTGCTACCGTTTTATAGAAACAAAACTTTATGCAGCGCTTGTTTCGCTTATAATGACGCTTGCCACCTCAGTCAGAGCGAACGCAGCATCAGCAGTATTGCGTTTTTAAGAATTTTACCGTTCATCGGAAAACACAGAAAACACAAAAAGCGTTTTCGGCGCTCTAAGTCTTTCGTTCGACGGTTTCGCTGTCGATATCAGTTATGTAGTTAGCCAGTCGGTATTTGACCAAATGATTTGGAATTGACCCATGTGATTGGATTGGATATACTGGATATGCTAAGAATTTTGAATTTTGAATATCCGGAGTGGCATAAAGCTCCAGGATATAACTGAGTTACACAAGTCTATAAGAGAAAATAAATCAACAAAAATATCAATACATTTTATTTATTAGCATCAGACATTATTATTAATAAAATAATTTCCAGTAGGAAAACACATATAAAATAAAGGCAACTTTTACCAAATATTGTTTTTATGTGGCTTCAAAAATATGTTAATGTATTGAAAAAATTACATACAAGGTGTATTTATACACTATACAAATTTTGGAATTTATAAGAAGTAGGTACAAGAAGGAAAAAGAGTTATTGATGTGAGATGACATTTATTATAGTAAAATAGGTATCTTGTTGTGAAACACAAAACCAAACAATAAATAATAGAATACCAGTATGCATAGAAGTCAAGTTACAAGTACAGACTGCTGATAACATGTTAAAAAGAAACTTGGGCGTGTTACCGTTAAATTTGTTATAATGCATAGGTATAAATGTTGGACACACCATATTCAATGGCGCCAAGGGCGCAAAATAAAGGCGTACAGACATTGTTCTGGGTCGCCTAAAATGTTCAGCCTGCCGTCGTAGAGCCATTGCAATGCGATGACAATTCGATGTCACTGGGGTTACGCTGGGACAAATGGATGACAACCCTGGGTATATATCTTTTGACAACGGGGGTAGATATAACAGTCAAGAAAAGAGCTACTCTTCTCTTTATGGGATGATAATTAGTAACAGCTACTTTTGATGTTTATAAAATAGTAAGCAATAAGCTTGACGAGTTTCTGTTATCGAAACAAAGTAAGGCACCATACCTACCATTTTGTTAGTGAGATCTACATCTCACTAATGATGAAACTATGGTTAGCTTCGATGTTCAATCTCTATTCACAAGCTTACCTGTACAAGATTGCATTATGTCACTATGGAATTAATGACAGACAATAAAATAGACTTCCTAAATGTTCAAATCAGCAGCAATCTAAATCAAACCCTTAGTCATATAGTGTATAGAAAGGCAACTCATACAGATAGATATTTAAATGGTGACTCTCACCACCATCCTATACAGTTGGCTACCGTTGGGAAATCTTTGTTTCAGAGAACTCGCGACATCTGTGCCTAACAATATCTGACTACTGAGCTTCAGCATGACAAGCGAGTACTACAAGATAAAAAGTTGCGAGTACCAAAACTACGACACAGAAGCCGCACCAACCAGCCACAATAGAACGTCAACCTGCTGTCCTTCCCTACATGAAGGGGGTCACTGACAAGATTGGGAACATTCTGAAGCGGGTTTCCATTAATACTTACTTTAAACCAGCCAGGAAGATTAACCGATTCTTACGACCGGTCAAATGCAATATACCCCTCCAGGCAGCAGGTGTCTACAAAATCGATTACGACTGTGTTCTCCCATACTTCGGACAACCAAAGAGAAGTATAGGGACGCGCATTATAGAACACGTAGCTGACATAAAACATAGGCGCGATATTAGGTCTGCAGTGTGTGAGTGTGAGTATGCTTTTGAGGGGCCAAACTACTACATTCGTATCGATAAACCTTAAATTCTCGCTAGAGAACAAAGACTTGTTCCTAGGACACTACGCGAGGCTTTGAAATCAGAAAACATCCAAATTTCAATAGAGACGATGGTTGGAGCGTTCCACCTGCTTGGGATCCAATAATTAATAAATTAATACCTACAAAAACACACATTGCAAGACCTGATGATGTAGTTAGCTCTCTTTGCAAATAATAACAGTAAGATGGAGGTCGGTCCCCCTGCCCGAGTTTCTTCCGCCAGTTCTTCTCGGAAGGGCCTCCCAATTTCCGAACTGGTAGTAGACTCAGTAGTGTACAACAACTCAGTGAGAATAACCAAAAGAGTGACCTAAATAATTACAGTCAGTCAACTTTATTAGCTTTTCTCAAATACATTCAGAAGATAATAAGTAATTGAACATAAAAAATATGCTATTCGAATATTGCTACATAATTATGATATATGTACAAGGCGTATGACCGTGTGCAACATAAATATTAATAAACTGATTGTATCCCAAATACAGCTCACAAATGGTTTATCTCTTATTTAAAAGATAGACAGCAATATGTCCAAATCGAATATTATAATCATATGAGTAGAAAAGTTTATAGAGTTCGATTTGATATTAAAAATAATAATGCCTTAACATCACAAGGGAGTGCCTAAGACTCTCTTGTTTTTAGTTTACATAATAGAAGCCGAAGGTTATGAATGAACCGTGTATTTTGTTCGTTGATGGCGTAACAATATATTGAATAAAACCCTTAATTGGTTAATTGAAGATAACTTAGAGAGAAACTTAAATAAAACAAAATTGTCATCTCCTGCATATGCACTGCATGATGCTATAAATATATAATTATATATATTGTTTTATTAATTTGTGACTCCTTAATTAGGAGATAACCGAATAAAACGACATTTTATCATTCACAATCATTTATCTTAATAGGGTAGTTGGCATTCAGATACTACAATAGGGGTTCGTGGGTTCACACACTGAGTGAGCTCACTTTAGTAATACCTAGACCAATTTTTCCGTGTGAATCCTTTGTTAGCTTTTTAAGTTATATAGCTTGTAATTAAACAATATTGTAAGCTGATGATTCGACGAAAACTAAATAAATTAATGTAAAAAAAACTGATACACTTAAAAAAAGGTAAAAGGAGAGTGGCGTATTCAAAGAAAAATAGAGGACACGTAAGATTAGAGTATTTGGCTGCAAGTAATAAATCATAATTTCTAAAAAAAAATACTTCTTAGTTAAATAACAATTCAAGATATACTATTTAAGAATATTAACTACATAAATGTATTTTAATTATTTTTCATTGTCTCAAATTATTCGAATCAGTTGAAAAGGAAGAGGTGTGACGGATTAATAAAGTGCAAGCGACACACGCCCGTACGCACGGCCTACAGCGGTAGAGGGGCATTGCTCGCTCGACCGTCAGCCGGTGCGGACGTGCGTGTGCTGCTTGGTGAAACTACTGACTGCTTTCATTTAATGGATACCCTGACAGTAATCGAGGACACCACAGATGTAGTTAATAAAAATATTTTATCGACAGTATTTCTTTTCTGAGCATAGATATTATCGGTTTATTAGTGTATATTTTATGGCTAACCAAATCTACTGAAGTGTAAGCGTGAGCGTCATGCTATATTTTAATTGCATGGAACACAAAGTTGCAATCTTTTATACCATAGCCATAACATTTTTAATAGCTCCCAATTGAGGCGCCGTTGAAATATAAAATAGTTCTTCCTTTCTTACTCGTATCTTGATGACCCTGATTCAATAACTGAAATGTGGTTTTGAGGAAATCAGTTATTTTATAAAAAGCACTACGAATGGGAGGCACATAGCTTTTTGACTCTCTTATATGAATTCAAACAGTGTAACGCAAAGGTAGGAAATAAAATGTAATGCACTGACAGGTAACTAGCTAGTCTAGAGCCTAATGAGGCTCTTAGTTACTCGTTCGAAGAAATAAACAATGGAGAAGTTATGGTCAAGGTTAGGTTACTTTTCGAGGTAAAAAAAGGAATTATTATTTTAAATTAAATTTGGTTATCCTCTACATGTTTTCATATGCGATCATAAAATACGGCCATAACGACGACCATTTGGCGGCGGACTTGGGTTCAAAACCCAGAGAGGACAGATGTTTGTGTGATAAATACGAGCATTTGTATCTGAGTCATGGGTATTTATATATCTCTATAAATATTAAATATCTATGTATTATATATGTATGTATATCGTTACCCTAGTTTCCATAATACAAGCCTTATACTGCTTACTTAGTGCTAGGCTAATTGGTGTGGATGTAAGTAATATTAGATACTAGCTGACACAGCCACGCGTTGCTGTGGCACAGTAATTTTATTTTTCTTAAATAAAAGTAGCCTAAGTTACTCCTTATTACATCCGCTATCTGCCAATAAAAGTCCCGTCAAAATCGGTACAGCCATTTCAGAGATTAGCCGGAACAAAAAGACAGACAGACAAAAATTGTAAAAAATGTTGTTTTGGTGTATGTACCGTATATGCATAAATTCATATGCATGTAGTAAAAAACGGTTATTTCAATATTACAAACAGACACTCCAATTTTATTTATATGTATAGATTATAACTCATCGGTACAAATGATAGCTTTGAACCCAAGGGACTGAGTTCAAAACTCACTGAAGAATTATAGATAAGGATTCATTCATATTACAAACATTTTCTCTTACTGCGAGAGGTTTGTGGGAATAATAATAACGTGTGCTAATATTCTTTTTTAAGTAGAAGAAAATGAGACAGGGGAGATTATAATTACAATTTCGAATACCTTAAGAAAGGTACATATTAAAACATAATTAAGAAATACGTCTATATTGAAGTGGAGAAGGCAATCGATCGAAGATAAAGCCAGAGAAAGCTTATACAGTTCAAAACCTTTTAAATACATACTTATCACATTTATTAATGTACTTAGTTTTATTTTATGTTTGTATTGCATTTTTAATTTTGTAAACATGACACAATGTTTGCATTCCACATAACATTTTAAGTTTATTATTAATAATGTACTTAAATAGATGGAAACTTCTTCTTTCAAGTAGTAAGTGAAGCTTTAATATCTTTCAGTAACTTAGTGGTAAATAAAATATTTATAGCTAGGAATTTTGAAAAGCTGTAATTTTGATTATAACAAGTTTTTGGCCAAAAATTTTTTATCTTTCTGTATTTGAAGAGTTTCACTTTATGTAAGAATGGGAAATAATGCAATTCAATGTATATTGATGCGTTCGACCGTGGTTTTATTAAATAAAATATAATTGACGTAACAAAATTAATATGAAGCCGCCATTAAAAACTTAGAAACTGAAATGTTAATGTAAAATAACATTTATGTCAATAAAAAGTAATCTTAATGCAAACGAAAACAAACTTAATTAGTTATTTATTTAAGCTTTAACCCTATAAGTGAAAGCCAACAATTCACTATAATAAATTGATGAATTAATGATTATATTTATTTATCAAATATTTGGTAGCAAATAGCAAAGTGTAAGAAAATATGACACAAGGAATGTGCACATCGGAATAACAATTTCCATAAATCAAATTCACAGGTCTTATAAAGGGCTCTCGAAATATTGCCTATAAAGTTACTTCACCTTGGAGGTCACGTCGAATCTTTTAGATGGTATCAGAATTCAATTTATCGCGTGCCTTATTTTTATGTGCCACACCAGTGATTTGACCAAATTTATGATAGAGTTTCTCATTCGACAAGTGACCCAAGCGGCGGCGAAATTAGAGTTACGTCTAATGATGTTTGAAATTGTGTAGATGCTCATTTGTTATTTCTGTGGGGGTTATTGCTGTGATTATAAAACATAAGCTATCATTAAAATGTTAGTTATAATCATCAGTTGATTAACGTACTACTGGTGCACATACGTCCAATGGGGGACGAGAGATCACAACCTTCCATGCGGGTGCAATGCTGATTGGTGGGTGGTAACAACTTTAGGTGCAGCCCTGACCAGCTGAAACGTGACTTCCGAAGCACGGAGGAGCTCCACATAGTATTTTTTGGTGACCTATCCGATGACCGGCCATTTATTATTATTTGACTATGGAAAAAAGAACGCGTTAACCATCGCTTTTTGAGAAACCCCAGAAAATTGTTGTGTTAAAAACAATTTTCAATAGGAGCTAGAAGCACTCATGAGCTCATTGCAAGAAATATTGGTCTTAAGCATTATTCAGGTTCATTTAGTTATGAATGTTACGCTGCAACTTTTGTTTCATTATTAAAGCGCATAGCAGCGTTATTCATATTTTTACCAAACTAGACCGCCACATATTGTATTTAGGTGAACGACGAAGCGTACAGAAGTCCTTTTTGGTCACCTTAGCGCAGTGGTGCTGACACGCAGGTTATCTTTAGTAAAAGAAACTGCTTTTTGAATCACCTTATGCGGAAATTTCCTCCTTATAGATTATAGTAATTCAATTACTGCTAAGTTAATAGTGATTTCTTTTAACTTCTAAAAGTCTATACAAGACTGATGTAAGATTAATTGGTAATTATAAATAACACCACTTAACATCGCGTTTATTATTTTTTTAACATTGACTCCTGACGATTTGACTCCCTTATAGAAGAACGATCACAGGATAACTAAGGGTGGCGATAGGCGTGGCAGTGTAAGAACTGAATATGTAAATCGGTAATTAATTAATGATAGTTAGCCTTCACCACCATTAAGTAAACTGCCGCAGTTAGGGTAAATTTTACTCAAATCCATCTCTGCCACAATATGGATTTTATTTATAAATCACTATTTCAACTTCATTTATATTTAAGTGATGACAGTTACAAAAAATGAACCAGATCACGAGACGTCAAGAAAATTCCACTCATAAGTTCACAATATTCAAATTTCACATCTTTCGTTCGGAGTAACATATTTATATTTATTAAAAGAATATAAACACACCAATTATCTATGCAATATAATTTTTCATGAACAAAAACATAAACATATAAATATTATCAAATAGGTATACGATATGAAACACGACATCATTTTTCCCAACCAGAAACAAAGTTCTTTGTGTCAGTAAATTATTTCCTCTCATTTCTCAAAGGGACGAAAGGTGTTTATCGGAAACATTTCCATGGAGCTTGTTTGGAAGCTAGCTCGCAACGTTTAAAGGCTGAATTACGTACTGTTTCCAAGGATGCAAGAGCTAGACAATGTCAAGACAGTAATTGTCTGAAATGTTAGCTCTATTGAGAGGTAGAATGCTTTAGATCTCGTCTTCGTATTTACATTTGTTAAGATAGCTATGTACTCCTTACGATTTTCTTTTGTATGTTTGTTATAATTATCATACAGTCTATATTATCATAGTAATAACTTGTGAAGCAGACGTTTCAATAAGCGTATGACGCAAATTTGTGTGTGTTGTTGTCAGTGAGTGTGTGAACCTTCTTGTCCCAGTGTGGTTTTAATAGTTTGTCTAACATAACAACATTTCTAAAAAAAAAAACACTTTTTCTTAAACCAAACACTTTTACACTTATGATTAACGACTTATCATGACACTTTTTAGGATTTTGTTAGACAATTAGTGTAAGACAAAAGAATAAATATAATAATGGTCACTCGTCTTAGATGTAGGTATCATTGAAGCAGCCATCTAAATTGTACAACGATTAAATGCACTTGAGAAATCCATTTTCAAAATGAAGTATATTTCATTGCAATACCATCTATATCAAAGCAGACGGCATGACGACGGCTGCAAAATTTAATGCTAGAGAACAACAGTATCCATTTTTTATCTTTTGGTTGTTTCGCGTACACTGATAAGTATCACATGGCTACGTGTCTTTAATGAAAGTACTTGATTAATGTTAAGATAACAAACAATACTTCGGTCTTCCTGTGACCACGGTGATCTAAGAAAATAGTAAATTTTCGATTATATTTTTAAGGCTATGAACGCGGAATGGTCCTTAAAAAGGAACGACATAAAGAAGAAATTAAAAAAAAACTAACTTCAAACTCTGAAACAGCTTGTATTCGTTGATGAGGGTCAAATAAATGGACTTTTCAAACTTTTGAATAGTGTTAATTTAAATATAAAAAGGCACAGTCAGCGCTAAAATACTGGCAGTATGAATTATTACCTTCAGCTAGCAAATGGTATGTTCAGCTAGAATCACCAGGGCTGCTGTGGGTAAGGTTGCCAACTTTTTTTCAGAAAAATAACTTATTTGATGCCATGACGACCATTAAATAAACAAAACACATGGAAAATAAAGTCTCTTTTACTTTTTCGTTTTATGTGTTTTCAGTGCATTCTTCCTCTAAATTTTCAAAATAAATTGTACAAGCTTGGCTTAGATACCTTTTATAAATAATTAAAAATATTTATGGACACTAAATATGTGTTTTACTTCATAAAACAGACTTTATTTTTATATAAACCTATGGTGTATATTAAGAATACTTGAGTATGGCACGTTATTATAAAGCATGGTTAGCAACCCTTGCTATGAGTCAAGACAGCGTTATGGCTAAAAGCACTCGGCCTAGTTCGCAAGAAGATGTGGGATCAAATATAGCTAACGTGAATAATTTGTAGTAAAATATTTTCTCTGTATTTCTTAAAAGTTTAGTCAATTATACTCTGAACTAAACTGTTTAAATGGTTATTAAAACAATTGGCTATCCGACGTTTTTCCAATTTATGCCATTCCCTTCCATTCAATTTCAGTTTGATGTCTAGAGCTGTGTGGATAAAACTTTAGTTTCCACGCTAAAAGTTAATTAACTGGAACTGTTACGGGGCGGTTTATGAATATGGACGAAAGTAAAAATACTAAAACCTCTTTTATGCGTTTCGGGCAGCGTATTGTATCGTCTAGATATTCTACTGAATGTTTTCTTATTAACATAGAAGCATATTGTAATAATATATTGTTTGAAAATAGTCTTTATTATTATTGCTTGTAGACGACTTCGTTATGATAATCAATATATAAAATAAAGCACTTATAGTGTATTAGGATATAGAGTTGTCCATTACAACTAGTTGCAAATATTTAAAAACACAATTTTCGTAAGGAAAATACCGTAAAATTCTTCCACAGTCAAAGTTATCGATTGTCACATTTATTATTTGTTATGTTTATTTGCTACACTATATTTATTTATTCAGTACTTTGATTAGATTGGACGGAATCCACTTATACTAATTCAATTAACAGAAATACATAGTAAGTTATCTGTCATGCTGTCACCTTTTAAATCCACAAACATCCCAATTTTATTTTTCTCCATGCATATACAAACACATTGCCTGCAAGACTAGGTCTCTGGAGAGCATTGAACGCAGAAGGAATTAGGGATAGGCCATGCACCGCCTAAACCAACTAATGTTTCCTAAACTGTACTACGATGACATCAGTAAAAGTAACCCCCCTATGGGCATATAGTTACGTTTCACTCTGTTGTAAAAGCATAGCATAATCTCTGAACAAGAACTGTTGGTTTTCTGAATGAATAAAACTAAAATTAAACACTACTTTAGAAAGAATATAAATTATGTTATAAGCTATTAGGAGCAAAAAATCTTAAATTGTATGAACGATAAAATTCAATCTTTTATTAGAGTTTTAGTTATAAAAACCTAGTAACTTACGAATCTGTTATAACTCAACCTTGCAAATAAAGCCTATGTCAATTTACTTCAAAAAACAATCCCTTTTACTATTTTTTCATGTATAAGTGATATTTTGCGAACTGTTATGCTATTCTACAGTAAATATCTGCAGCAAAAACCTTCACGTGCAGCCCTCGGAATTGATTCATTGATTTTTAGATTTGCGGTGATCCAGTTTCCTTAATTTTGCGAGTAAAAAATTGTTTTACTTTTAAGTGATTCGGTTTTGGAGTTGAAAATATTTTGTTTTTTTTACAGAGATACACAAAGAAGCTCGATGATGCAGTGGTTAGAGTGTTACGCCTATGATTGCAAGAGTTAAGGGAAATTCGCAGTTGTTCGATCGGTAACCAAAAAAAGTCTCCGTGCTTTTCAGTTCAGTTTCAGTGCCGTTCAGATGGCACGGTTAATAGTAATCTATAGTCTTTTAGCACCCACCAATCGACTCTGAACCCGCGTGGTTTGTTACGGCTTTTCCAACAATCAATAGGGTCAAAGTTCACGGCCGTAGCAGTTTAGAGGCATCTATGGCATCCCTTGCTCTCTTTCCGGATAGAGGCGTAGTGGATCTATGCTGGTTCGGAGACTCCCTCATTAAGGATGCCGTGGCGTTGTTGCGGTCATCTACGACCAACACTCACAGCACCAATACCAAAAAAGGTGGCAAAAGTGAGGACATTTATAGGTTGATGATAAAGATTAAGATTATTTATTTACGTGTTACTAATTTTGAAAAGTGTGCATTATTCAATTAAAAAAAAAAGAAACATTATTGCTCGCAAAGAAAAAGAAAATGTAAAGTTATGGTATTTTGATGCTAAAAATATAGACATTGAAATTGACAAGGTGCTTAAGTGGGTAAGAGCCTTGCTGTTCTACCGGGTACAGGATCTCTGGTGTGGCTTGCCAATACAAGAGTAATATAAATACTACTGTAGTTATAAAATTAATTCTTTAAGAAGTTCATGCATTTTTCTTACATGTCTTACTAGAAGAAGAACTGTTTCCTTAAACTTTGGAATTGCACAACACAGTAGCGTTGTATGACAATTAATACCTGAGAATGGTAGATTATTAAACATTACGTGTTTGTGTACTGGCAGCTCAAGAGGAGAACCGATAGGTATCTTCTCACGTTTTTTCAAAATCCGCAGACATATTTGAAAATTAGACATAAGTACTGAAACAGGGTTATTAAATAAACAGTGTTGACTACGCTTAATCGACCTTTTTATATTATTTATGATCTTTTTGACAACTCTATTTTTCTATGATTTTTATGGTTGTATTTTGTTACTTTTTGATTATACGTCTGTCTTGAAGAAGAAGAGTTTTATTTAAGAGCTTTTTTTCACATTTTCAACAAAGTGGTGTCAGAAGTATAAACTAAACATGCTTACACGCTCTACAAAAGCTCGGGAGGCCCAGAAAGATAACAAAATCAAGAATTCTAGTGGCGAGTCTCATTCAAAGATTTCGTCTTCTTCTTCGGTACGGCTTCCAATCGAGGCAGCGCATGCCGAGCGCACAGCTACAGCGGAGCGGGAGCTAGCTGCCGCTGAATTGGCTGCTCGCGTGGCCGAAGCTGAGCTTGCCGCCGCTGCCCGCGTGGCCGCAGCGGAGCGCGCCGCCGCTGAGGCGGAACGCCTCGCCCAGCTTGCTAGGTTAAATTCCGGAAGCCGTACCGCTTCTCAGCGTTCACGCAGCCATGGTAGCCGCACTCAAGCGTGGGTTGAAGCTCATGGCAGCTCGCAATCCGGGCCCTCTGCGCATGATGCGCTTTCTGAGGACCCGCCCGCGGAACCCCTGGCCCATGTGGCGCCTTTCGGGGGTTTGCCTACGGAGGCCCTAGCGCACACTGCGCTTTTTGAGGGCCCCGTGGTTTCCGCGTCGACTGCCATGCCGCAAGCACCTACCAGCGTTCCAGCTCCCCATGACTGCTCATGCAGAGCGGCTGTAGCCTCATGCCCGTTGGTCCCCCCCTGTCATCCTCCTTCAGGGCAGTGCAATGCACAGATCAACAGGGCTCCTACACATTTACTCCACATTAGGCACTCAACAACAAAATTGTATCATCAATAAAAATAATAACGAGTTTTATACTTCACAAAATATGCTAAAATTGGCTTCTGCCATCGCCGAGGTAGCTGCCGGAGCATCAAATAAAAAGGTAGGTGGTAGCCATACAATTTCGTTACCTATATTCAGCGGATATCCTACCGACTGGCTCATTTTTAAAAGGCTTTATGACGCCTCGAGCCCTTCGTATTCTGCTTCCGAAAATCTAGCTAGAATTAGCGCTGCTTTACGTGGGGCCGCGCGCGAATGTGTCAGCGTTCTCATTGCGGTCGCCCGTGACCCGGTCGAAGTCATTCGAGCTCTCGAGGAGTCGTTTGCCCGCCCAGAGCGGATTATTTTGACGGAGCTCTCCTTGGTTCGTAGTTTATCTAGGTTACCCAACCACGAGAGCTCGAAAGACTTAAATAATTTTGCATGCAAAGTACGCAATTGTGTAGAGGCGGTGCGGCTTTTGGATCGGCCGGAGTATTTAGCTTCTCCGGAGCTATGCAACGAGATTGTCGGAAAGCTAACGCCGCTCTTACGAACTCGTTGGGCGGATTTTGCATGCAGAAACGAAAGCATTTATAATTACAGATTAGAACTTTTGTCTAAATTTTTGGTGAGCGAAGCAAATCTTCGCGCAAGATACGAGTACATGGAACCATCAAAACCGTTGTTGCATGTCACTCATGGTACCGTTGACAAGCGTCAAAATGTTCATCTTGTTTGTCAAAACGAAACTTCTTTTTCGGCGGCATCTGTGGCAAACGACAACCCGAAGTCATTCAAGGAGGATTGTTTATTTTGCGAAAAGTCTGGACATGTCGTTCTAGGGTGTAAACAATTCCAAATTCTTCCAATTGATAAACGATGGGAATGGGTGCAATCAATAAAGGTTTGCCATAAATGCCTACGAAAGGGAGGTCATGCATATGCTCGTTGTAAAAAAATTTCATGCAAGTACAATGCGTGTACGAAGAAATTCACACATCATTCCATTCTTCATAGAGATTCTTCCGAATGCGCCACAGTTTCTTGTGGACTATCAGCGCCTGAGGGCCCTGCTATTTCTCATAACACTGCTTCAGAAACTGTAGCTCATAGTAGCACTTGTTCATCTTCCCGCCCTTTCCTCAAGATGATTGCGTTACCGTCTTTGGCCCAAAAGGTGCTGTTGATGCTTTCGCATTGTTAGATGACGGCTCCACCGCTACGTTAATGGACTCGTCTCTCACCAAAAGTATTGGCGCTGAAGGACAAAGTGGCCTTATGACCATTGAGGGCATAGGGGGGATGACCAAAACAATGAAAGTAGATCGCGTTAGTTTTAAAATTAAAGGTCGTCACTGCTCCGAGCTCTTTGAGCTCAAAAATGTTCGCGCTGTTCCCAGCTTGGATATCGCACCACAGTCTGTCAGACTTCACGATATTCAGGCTTTAGATTACATCTCCGACATTGCCGAGCTTCTGAGCTATGACGACGCTAAACCATCACTTTTGATTGGCGTAGATAATTGGCACCTTTTATTACCTCAAGAGGTACGTCGCGGTACTCGCACCCAAACAGTGGCTACTTTGACCTCCCTAGGGTGGGTTTTGTTTGGCAAAGTTAAGTCAAGTTTTTCGCGGAATTGTTACGTTAACCATTGCCGTGACGTTACTGCTTCTGAACATGAATCACTTGACGTTCAACTGAAAGAATATTTTCGCATTCATTCTATCGGCATAGTAAAGAAGCAGTATATGTCAGATAGCGATAAACGGGCGCAACAGATTTTAGATGAGACAACGCGACGTCTCCCATCGGGTAGGTTCGAAACGGGTTTGGTTTGGCGGGCTAATATCGGCAAAGTTCCCGACAGTCGTCCTTTAGCCCTGTCTCGGTTTCGTACCTAGAGAATAAGTTTGGACGTGACCCTGCGTATGCCGCATCTTACAAGAGTATCGTTCAAGGTACTATAAGTAAAGATTACGCCGAATTGTGTCCTCCGTTCCCTAGCGGAGCCGTAGCCTGGTATTTGCCGCACTTCGGTGTAGTTCACCCCCAGAAATTGAAGTTAAGGGTGGTATATGACGCCGCCGCGCAGGTTCACGGTGTGAGATTAAATTCTATGTTGCTCTCCGGGCCTGATCTTCTACAACCTTTGTTGGCTTTGCTAATGCGTTTTAGAGAGGGTCAAATAGCTCTCAACGCTGACATTCGGGAAATGTTCCCGCAGACGAAAATTCGGGTAGAAGATCGGGATGCGCAGGGGTTTTTGTGGCGCAACGACCCCTCCGAGCCGATTCGCGAGTACAGGATGTCATCCATGATTTTCGGTGCCACGTCAAGTCCATTTACGGCTCTTTATTTGAAAAACCGTAATGCTCAGGAATTCAGTCATTCGCATCCGGCGGCCGCTGCTGCCATTATAAATGATACTTATATGGACGACTACTTAGGTAGCGTTGATACACCGGATGAGGCAGCAAACCTGGCGCGTGACATAGTTCATGTTTTATCGCAAGCTTCTTTACAGATGCGCGACTGGGTGTCAAACTCTGAGCCGGCGCTTGCATCTATTTCGCCAGAGTTGCGCCTTACAAACATGTCCTCGGTGGCTGTTCGAATACTTGGCGTGAACTGGAACATCAGGGATGACACTCTGTGTTTTTCAAGGGGCAATTTAGGTGATTTGCCTCCAATTTTAACAAAGCGATCTGTTCTTTCGTTTCTAATGAGTGTATATGATCCACTGGGTCTGCTTACTCCAGTTATAATTCGCGGACGTATATTATTTCAACAGACCTGGAAACTTGGTTTACACTGGGACCAACAGCTGCCTTTCTCTTTGGTTAATAAGTGGACTCTTTGGTACAAAGAACTTTCAGCTTTTTTCACTACTGTTTTTGTATGACTATACCGGATAATGTTTTTACCCACTTAACTTTCGTTTGTAGAAGAAATATAGTCTCCCATTACAATCACTTATTTACAATTCGATTCAATTCACTCGTAAAGTTAATAAAAGATAAAAAAACTACGTGTGTTACTTTTTTATCGTCTATTGCTTGGCAATAGTTACAGTTAATTTAAGATTTTATGCAATAATGAACTATGGTTTCTAATTCATATAGTGTGGCCTATGAACCATCGATCGTACTAAAAGAATGTTTGATCCAATTTAATTAAGTTTAAATAGTATATACATAGTACTAATTTGAACCCACTCGTAGCATAAGCATTCAGCTTACCATAGAGGATTTATAAGAATTTCATGGGTTTGTTGTTTTTTTCATTATTACTATTAATTAGAATCAGACATTTTTATTTTTATCTTGTCGGTTTAATCTCTTCGGGTGTCGTGTTTACAGGTTGACTCCCGATACATTTAATGAGTGGATGAAAAGAAAAAAACAGTGTGTCAGTATATTAAATAAATAAAAAAATAGTGTGTACCGTAAGAAAGAGTAATATTGTATTGTTGTATTCTACAAAAGTGTTTTGAAATGTTTTGTTTATATGTATGCCAACGCTAGTTTCCAAAACTATTAAATAGATTTTTGGCAGTTTTTACAACTAGATTAAACCCCAATTGATGCTAGATTTAGAACTTGTTTTATTGTAATCAATAGACAGTGACACCAATGATGTAGAAAAAAATATTTGAGTTGTTAAAATAGTTTAGTTACAAAGTGATACACTTCATGATTTAAGTAAATCATTAGAATAATTGCATTTATTCTTTGCATTGTTTTATTAATAGTATACTTGGGTTAGGTGTTGTCCAGGACAATTAACGTTCAGCACAGCTGCTACATATTTTCATCAAAAAAGAAAGGACGAAACACATGTTTGTTTATTATGTCAAAATCCTTAATACATCATTTTATGCTTTTCTCTTTTTAAGTAGTAAAATTTATAAAAAATAAATAATGAAAATACCTTAAAGGTATAAAAACGTGTTTCATTTTTTAAAAATATTGAAATATTTAACTAGGAGCTTGTATGGCGAAATTCATATTTTGTACCTTTAAAATGACGGACTCCATGCTTCTAACATAATTTTATGTATTTTATTTTGAAAGAACACATTAGGAGTATATAGAACAGTTGATTCCCAATTGTACCTTTTTAACAGTTTTCGAAATCCTTTCTTTTATAAACACCAGATTAAGGCTGTGTCAGTCGGCCACTCAGTACAAAGCTTTTATATCATTAAGGGAGTTTGCAGCCATTTAGAATTTACTCGTGTTGTCGGTTATCCTTATTTTAGAAACATCAGAAACATTCAAATTAACTTTTTGAATAATGTTTGGACCATAGAACTGGTAATTCGTTTACAGACTGTGAAGTTTCTGGTAAGCGACATAATATGATGTCGTTAGAGCAAACTCGTAATAATTTTGGCATTATGATGCTGTTCTGAAATTTAAATAATATTTTTGATGCATTTGCCCTACTATATAACATTATACTATTCCGCGTGCCTTGTGTTCTTGAGCGTTTATGCACTATAAAGACATATATTATCCCTTTTGATATGACTTGTTAATTTTGAGCCTTAAAAAATTTATAAAATAAATCATCGACAAACTACCACTGTTTTGCTAATAAACAGCCGCTGTGTATTCATTAATTCCTGACATACTGCTGGTAGACAGCAAATGTTGAATATCTTTACCCAGGTCACTCAGAAAGCTCTGCGAAAAATAGTTTTATATGTTTTGGCAGTGGTCTATTATAATTATTAAAATTATACAAGTAAAAGTACTTTCGCTTGAATTTTCCTCCACATTTTTGAGCTAAGTTGAAATATCGTGTGTCATTGAAAAATGGATTCGCGTCGGGAACCTAAACTGGACGAGTCGTTTGATTAACTTTAATAGGCATGGCAACTACCTTTGGTATAACGAATTGAAGTGCAGTTGTCTAACTTTAGGGGACAAAGAAAGGAGTGATCGTCCTACGCCGGTTGTTACCAAGGAATTCCTAGAAGTGACAATAATACAAGAAAACAAGCCAATTAAGAAGAGATTAAGCATATATTGCAGAATAGATCGGGAAGCGTTCACAATATCCTATACGAGTACCTTCGCGTGCGAAGAATTGTTTCGTGCGGGGTGCTGCATAACTCCACCTAAGCTCAACAGCAGACCCATGTAGAATGATGTCGTGACATGATTAATAAATTTGAAGCAGGCACGTCTCGCCCCTTTTACGATATTGTGACAGGTGACGTATATTGGAATTATCAATACGATCTAGAAACAGAGCGCATTCATAAGTTTAGCGGTTTCAAAACAAACGCCTTTCAAAGTGAAGCGATGAAGAAGAAATTTTGAACGCTAGTTTTTTCACTTTGACGGGGTATTTGGTATCGACTTTATTAAGAAATTAAAGCAGCGTCGTCGAACGGTATACTATGATATATCTGCAGGAAGTTCACTACAATAAGCAACAAGCGACCGAACACCGGGCTCTGCGGGTGCTGCTATATATGAATATTACATATTTGTTAAGTATAAAACGACGACGAAATATCAGTGTTTTACAAATCCCTGTAGCGGCATTATTCCGCTACCTCTCATCGCGCCATCGATTACGTGGCCACACCGATAATCATACGATGTGGCGTGACATCGAACGGTATGACGTCACTCGTACCATCCATGATGTCCTCGGCTCGGCGCACCGGCTATAAAAGGAGGCGCACGGCTGCTTCGAGTCATTATCGTTCTCGCTGTTACACTGTAATGTACTCCTTTGATTGCAATATTTAATTATAATTACGTTAAGTAAAGGGCATCAAGTTGCGATTGAGTTTGATTTTTTATTCCTTTATGAGTTACTGCATTGTGGACAAGTAACCCTACTACCAACACAAAGGTGTGATTCCTGAAGGTAAATATAGTAAGGAGGTTCCTGTAGGAATCCCTTCACTGGTGACCCCGACGTGATAGAAGCAATCGCACCCATTTAAAGACGTTATGGCCAATGAAGCCGGTGTCAGCGGCCCGAGTACTAGCGGACAGAAGAACGCAAGTGAATCAGCTGATTTATTCCGTGTTGGTGTTCGTGTTCCACCTTTCTGGACGGAGGAACCTGAGGTCTGGTTTGCTCAAGTAGAAGGTCAGTTCATGCTCTCCGGTATCAATAATGACATCACGAAGTTCTATTATGTGATTGGCCAGTTAGATCATCAGTACGCAGCGGAAGTAATAGATATAATAGTGTCCCCACCAGCCATTAATAAATACGATCGTTTAAAATCGGAGCTCATTAAACGCCTTACTTCTTCAAAGGAACGTAAAATTAAGCAGTTATTAATGCACGAAGAATTCTGAGATCGGAAGCCCTCCCAATTTTTAAGGCACTTACAAGGCTTAGCGGGGGAGACAGTATCCGTTGATCTCATGCGTACCATTTGGGCGAGCCGACTTCCAGCTAACTTACAAACTATTGTCGCATTGCAAAAGAACAGCTCACTCGAAACAGTTGCAGACTTAGCCGATCACATACAGGACATCGCACCACCGAGCATATGACAAATAAACAGCTCGAATACAGGGGCATCCGATCCCACCCTAAAAGCTATAAGCGATCGTTTGGAGCAGCTGTCGCGACAAGTGGAGTCGTTGACAATCAACCAACGAAGGCAACCGAGGACACAATACGGTAACAATTATAATAATTCATACCGCAACAGGTCCAGATCACGTTCACGGCCACGAAACCCACCAGAAGGTCACCTGCATTGCTGGTACCATTACCGCTTTGGACAAAAGGCAAAGAAATGTGTACCGCTTTGCAGCTATAAAGCGGGAAACGGGAAGGGCAGCCGTTAGAGGCCGAAAGCGTCCGCCCAGCTTCAACATCAGGCCGTTTATTTATTACTGACCGCAAGTCAAAGGTGCAATATCTGGTTGATACAGGTTCAGATTTATGCGTGTTTCCTCGATCACGCGTCAACAGGCCGCGCACTAGAACGCAGTACGAATTGTACGCAGCAAACGGTACAGTAATAGCTACATACGGTTACCTTAATATAACGCTGGACTTAGGTTTGCGCCGTGCATTTGAATGGCGTTTCACTGTGGCAGACGTCTCAAAACCAATCATCGGCGTCGATTTTCTCAGTTATTTTAACTTACTTGTCGACTGCCGTAAACAAAGATTGGTCGACCAGGTAACGTCCCTTACAGCCGAGGTGACGTGCCGACTTCTTAGAGGAAATATATCTTCTGTGCGCACAACAGCAGCTACCAGCTCCACTTACTTGGACATTATAAGAGAGTACCCTGATATAACACGACCAGCCGGTAAGCCAACCACACCAAAGCACAGTACGAAACACTTTATACGTACAACGCCCGGCCCTCCAGTAGCAGGCCGTCCTCGCCGCCTCGACCCTTTAAGGCTGCAGATAGCGAAAAAGGAATTTGAAGAGATGCTGAAAAGTGGTATTGCTCGCAGGTCTAAGAGCGCTTGGTCATCTCCATTGCACCTGGCACGAAAAAAGCACGACGGCTGGCGACCCTGTGGTGATTACAGAGCGTTTAATGCTCGTACCGTACCGGACAGATACCCTGTAAGACACATTCAGGACTTTGCTTGCCAGCTGGCCGGTAAGAGGATCTTCTTCACAGTAGACCTGGTCAAAGCATACAATCAGATCAGAGTGCACGAGGACGACATCCCCAAGACTGCTATCACCACACCCTTCGGCCTGTTTGAGTTTCCGTTCATGACCTTTGGTCTCCGCAACGCAGCTCAAACTTTCCAAAGGTTCATGGATGAGGCTCTGAGGGGGCTAGATTTCTGTTATGGATACATTGACGATATCCTGGTCTACTCGGAGACGGCTACCCTTCATCAACAGCATCTACGACAACTTTTCCAGCGACTGTCAGATTATGGTATACTTATTAATACAGGAAAGTGTGTACTGGGTAAGGAACAAGTTAACTTTCTAGGATATTGCGTGAGTGCTGCTGGCGTACAACCACTACCAGCTAAAGTCCAGGCAATCCAAGAATTTCCAACACCCAAGACAGTGAAAGACTTACGGCGCTTTCTTGGAATGATTAACTTTTATCATCGATTCATACCAGGTGCTACAATATTACAAGCCCCGCTCAACGAGCTTCTTTCAGGTCCTAAAGTCAAAGGATCGCAAGTCATAGACATGACTCCGCAACGCATGGAAGCCTTCGAAAAATGTAAGACCTCTCTAGCTGAGGCTACATTGTTGGCACATCCCAATGTAGCAGCGGAACTCGCAATACAGACGGACGCATCGGACACGGCTATTGGAGCGGTACTACAGCAAAAGAAATGCGGCGCTTGGCAGCCACTTTCATTCTTTTCAAGGAAGCTCAGTCCCTCACAGAGAAAGTATAGTCCCTACGACCGTGAGCTACTGGCGATATATGAAGCAATAAGGTATTTTAGGTATATGGTAGAAGCAAGGCCATTCGTAATCTTTACCGACCACAAGCCGCTAACGTTTGCTTTCGGCTCTCGTAGAGATCTATGCTCTCCACGCCAGTTTAGATACTTGGACTTTATCAGCCAATTTAGTACTGATATCCGATACGTTGCAGGAAAAGACAACGTAGTCGCTGATAGCCTTACTCGCATCGAGGAGTTGGAGGCGCCCCTTGATTACCAGTCTCGCGCAGAAGATTAGGCCACAGATATCGAACTTTCTGTATTGCTATAAAATAAATCAAGTTTGAAGTTAAAAAAAAATCAAGCCCATTAATGCTAGTACCGAGGTTTATTGTGATGTAACAATGGAATCACCTAGGCCTTTCATTACAAAATCTTATCGTCGACAGGTTTTTAACATGCTGCATAACCTGAGTCACCCTGGCCCTAAAGCAACAGTTCGCTTGATTACGCAACGCTTCGTATGGCCGGACAGCTACAGAGACTGTGGACAGTGGGCAAGAGAGTGCGATATGTGCCAGCGCGGCAAGGTGGCGCGGCACACTACATCACCACTGACAGCATTCACATTGCCATCAGCTCGTTTCCGACATGTCCACTTAGACATTGTCGGTCCTTTACCACACTCTCTTGGTTACAAGTATTGTCTCACCGCAGTCGACCGCTTTACACGTTGGCCTGAGGCGTACCCACTCCAAGACATTACCGCAGAATCCTGTGCGGCAGCCTTCGTATCTGGTTGGGTTGCCAGATTCGGATGCCCAAGCGACATTACAACGGACCGAGGACGGCAATTTGAGTCCTACCTATTCAAGTCTGTCGCGGCGCTTGTGGGCGCTGAATACCACGTGACAACGGCCTACCATCCCGCAGCTAACGGACTCGTTGAGAGGATGCATAGACAGTTGAAGGCAGCTATTATATGTCACGGTTCCCCGCAGTGGATAGAGGCCTTACCCTTAGTACTTTTGGGACTTCGCAGCGTTTGGAAGGAGGACTTGCAGGCATCAGCTGCAGAACTTGTCTACGGTAAGCCACTCCGCCTGCTTGGACAATTATTACAACCTTCAACAGAAGAGCCAGTCGATGTCACTGATTTCTCCAGCTTGCACCAACCCCTACATCATGGCACTCGAACCGGACCTTCTACATACCGAAGAACCTACAGCACTGCAGTCATGTGTTTTTGCGAGAAGGCCCTAAGCGTGGGTCGCTACAACCCCCTTATGTTGGGCCATATAAGGTTCTTCAGAAAGGTTCGAAAACTTTTGACATAGAAATAAAAGGGAAGGCACAAACAGTAACAATAGATCGCCTGAAACCTGCGTATATGCCAACAAAAACGGCGCTAGATATACCCTTGCAACAACTTATAAACTCCGTTCCAGCAGCAGACGAGCAGGAAACAAGCAGAGGTTCCGAGGTAAAAACCAGAAGTGGACGGGTGGTACGATTCCCAAATTACTATCGCCCGTAGTTACGGTTTCAGCGGGGGGCTGGTGTAGCGGCATTATTCCGCTACCTCTCAGCGCGCCATCGATTACGTGGCCACACCGATAATCATACTATGTGGCGTGACATCGAACGGTATGACGTCACTCGTACCATCCATGATGTCATCGGCTCGGCGCACCGGCTATAAAAGGAGGCGCACGGCTGCTTCGAGTCGACATTCCGCTTCGAGTCGACATTCCGCTTCGAGCCGCCGTGCGCACCAGTTGTTTCCGTACACAGGTGCCCCCTAGCGGCGCTCGCCTCACTTCGCTCGCCTCCCGCGTGAAACGCTCCTGTTGAAGCCGAAGCGCTCCTGACTCCCCGATCCGGGCGGATAGGCAGCCGCTTGTTGCGAGCCTTCTCGCGACCAGCGGCCCTCGCGTCGGATCGCGTCTCTCTCTCTCTCTTTTGCGCACCGCGGTAGTCGTTAGGGCAGCCGCTAGTTGCGGAACCTTCCGCAATTAACGGTTTTTACTTCCGATTTTCGGTTGTAATCGTTCCGGGTTAGCTGGAACCCTTTGTTTGTATTAAAATAAAGGGTTCCTCTTCCCGCCCGCGTCTTGCGTCGACGGATACCTTGCGGTGTTAACGAAGTCGGCGGAGCAATCCCGGTTTGCTCTCTAGGGCCCTTCAGGCTCTAGGAAAACCGAAGGCCAAGTCCCATTGCACTTGGGCTTAGCCCAAGGGGTTTGGCAGGCGGCTATCCGTTTAGGGATACCTGCCCTCGGTCGCGTCACCCCCTCCCCCCTGCCACCCGGCAGGGGGTGTCTCTTGCATTAGTATTCTTTCTTGTTTTTAATCTTTAATTTTTATTTTCTAGCTCACGAAATGGAGTCTTCGGACCCAAGTGAGCTCATCAACGAGCTTTCGGGTGTCGACCCGCTACTCTCGCAGCTTCCTGCGAGTAGCGTGGCGGCACTCCTCGCCTTTTTTGGGGCGCGGTTCGGGCCCCAGCCCGTGGCCGCGCAAACCCAAACCCAGGTAGGAACCCAGCGATCCCAACGATCCCTTCCTATCGTCCTTTCCTCCCCGGCGTCTCCAGACGCGCAGGGGATTCAACGGTCACCCATCCCGACCGTGACCAGACCCAACATCAGCGACATGGATTGCGAATTCCTCGCATCCAAGCGCTCGGCCCCGAGGCACACGCCTCCCTTCTCGTCCGACTCTGCCGACGAGTCTTCCTCCACGCTCACCGATGGTTTCACCACGGTAGAGGGAAAACGTTCGAAGCGCATTAAGCGCAGAGAGAACGTTTCTCCGCCCGCCACTCCAGTGGCTTCCACCACCACCTCAGCCGCCCCGGTTAAGGCAGCCCCTACGGCCCCGAGCAGGTCCACCGGGGACCTGCCCCGCGCCGCCCCGACTCCACGCCCATCCACCTCGCGTCCACTTTCAAGGTGCGACGCGCAACCTACAAAGGTTGCTGCCCCCCCGCCGATCCAACTTCAGGACAAGGCCAAGTGGGGCTTAGTGTCCGCCTTATGTGTACAGGAGAAAATCCAGTACACAAAGGCCGTCAACAAGGGTTTGACCATCGAGGTCAACACCCCCACGATCGCGGACTTTAGGTCTCTGACCCGACTTCTTGCCAACAAAGGCATATCTTACTACACCTTTGCGCTCCCCGAGGAGCGCAAAGTCAAGGCCGTTCTTAGGGGAATCCCCGAAGAACTTCCGAACGAGGACATCCTAAATGACCTCGTTCGACAGGGCTACCCTGTTGTCGGCGTGCACAAGTTGCACGCGAGCAATGGGAGGCTCTGGCCCCTCGCTTTGGTCATAATGACCAACAACGAAAAGGCCAAACCCATCTTCCGCGCCAAAGACCTCGTGGTCTGCGGCCTTTCTGGCATTAAAGCCGAGCCCCCCAACAAGCGTGGGTATCCTGGGCAGTGTCACCGCTGCCAGCTTTACGGCCATGCAGCGGCGAACTGCAACGCTTCACCGAGGTGCGTCAAGTGCCTCATTCCACACCTGACCAAGGAGTGCTCTCGCACGAGAGACTCCCCCACCCCTCCCGACTGAGTGCTGTGTGGCCAATCCGGCCACCCAGCGAACTATAGGGGTTGCTCTCGCGCCCCTCGCCCCAAGCCTCCAAAGGCTAAAAAGCCTAACCGGGGACCAAAGGCATCTTCTTCTCAAAAGAAGAGGCCTTCTGGCCCCCCGGCCCCTCCTAAGCCTTCGCTGGCAAATTTCCCACCCCTACCTAAAGGGGTGGGACAGCCGGCTACCACCACTCCAGCCCCCCCCATTCCGGCCTCCGGACCGGCCTGGGGACCAGCCCCTCCGGCACCGGCCCCTGGGCCGGCCTGGGGCCCGGCTCCCAAGGCGACGCCGCCTAAGGCGACACCGCCTAAGGCGACACCGCCTAAGGCGACACCGCCTAAGGCGGCTCCCGCCTCCCAAGCCCCGAAGTCATCCCTTATGGATGACTTCTCTATCATCTTCACCACGATGCAAGGCATCAATATCAATGAGATATCGGCCTTGGCATCCAAACTCAGGATGGCCCAAAACGCCCAACAACGGCTTCTAGCTCTCTGTGAGCACGAAGCCCTTCTCCGGTCCCTTAACTAAGGTCCGCAATGCCAGGAAGGATCCCATCTTCTTCTTCTTCTTCTCCGACTGTACCAGTCGCTCCTCTCACCGGTCGAGTGAAACCTAGAGGTGTTTCGCTTATCTCTTTCAATACCCGCTCCCTGCGCAAAAACATTCCCGAGTTAAGGGTGTTTCTGCGCGAAAGGGACCCCGACCTTGTCCTCCTTCAGGAAACATAGCTCAAACCGTCTATACGGAAAGGGCTATCGATTCCTTCATACTCCCTAGTCAGAAATGACAACTTCACCCCAGCGGACCAGAACCGCAGGGAAATTGTCTCTGGTGGCACGGCGATCTACTAAAAAAGATCGCTTCACTGCTCACCAATCCCCACTCCTGCTCTCTCTAACATGGAAGCCACGGTATGCAGACTGGCTATGTCGGGTCACAGAACACTGATCATAGCTTCTGTCTACATACACGCTGGCACCACTCCATTGCGGAGCGACTTCGAGTCCCTTCTGTCTTTGGGCGACTCAGTCATTCTGTTTGGAGACTTTAACTCCAAGCACACTGACTGGACCTGCCGTAAGACAAACACCGGCGGGCGGCGTCTGCTTCAGATCACACATGATCTCGAATTAGACGTCTTCAGCCCGTACGAACCCACCCACTACCCAGACAACCCACAGAATGATCCCGACGTACTAGACTTCGCTCTAGTCAAGGGAGTCTCCCTCCCATTTAGGACGATTGAGACCCTCCAAGACCTCGGGTCCGATCACAGGCCGGTTTCCCTCATTATGGGAAACAAAGAGCCAACCCCTCCCTCCTTCAAAACCATTACTGACTGGGATCGGTTCAGATCGTCCCTCAAGTCGGCAATGGAAGTAGGCAACCCTTCGCTCTCTATGGACCCCGACTATTACGATAGTTCGGAGAAAATAGATGCAGCCATTTCCGAATTTACTCTTTTGGTCCAAAGAAAGACTGCGGACAGTGCGAGGAAGGTACCTGTGAAAAATCACAATGCCATTCCTCCCACCCTCCGCAACCTGATGAGGGCCAAAAACGCAGCTCTCCGGAGAGCTGCTAGGTACCCGACCCCTGAGTACAGAGCCAGAGCTAACCGTCTTCAACGGTTAGTAAGATCTCAGTTGAACGACCTGAGGAATAACCAATTTGGTGACCTCATGGCGGACATCACTCCCTCCCATGTAGCCTACTACCGAGTGGCCAGAGCCCTCCGTAGTGACACCTCCAACTTCACACCCCCTCTCCTCCGTCCCGATGGCTCCACAGCCTTCGACGACGAGGAGAAGGCGGAGTGTTTTGCTGACAGCATTGCTTCTCAATGCTCAGTCAGCACTCAGACTTGCGACCCATCCCACCTTCAGTCGATTGAGAAGGAGCTCAGCGAGCTGAACTCCAAACCTCTAGACTCTGATCCCATCACAGTGTCCCCTGATGAAGTCCATTCCTTCATCAAGGGCCTCAAGACCAAAAAGGCCCCTGGCGCCGACGGCGTCTCCAACATGGCCCTTAAGCACCTACCATCTCAAGTGCTGGTCTTACTATCCCTTTTATTCAACGCCTGCTTCGATCTCTGCTACTTTCCAGCAGCCTGGAAGGAAGCAATCGTAATAGGCATCCCCAAGCCGGGGAAACCCTTAAACCTCCCTGCGAGCCACCGCCCTTCATCAGCCTCCTCAAGGCAATGGGGAAACTCTTTGAAAGGTGCATCCTCGCCCGCCTAAAAGACCATCTCTTTACCAACGACCTTATCATACCCCATCAGTTTGGTTTTCGAACCAAACACTCATGCCCTCAACAGGTTCACCGCATAGTCGAGTACATCTCGAGCGGCTTTTTCCCTAGGAAATATAAGACCGTGGCGGTTTTCTTTGATGTAGCCAAGGCCTTCGATAAGGTCTGGCACGCTGGACTAACTGTCAAGCTGTACAGACTTAATCTGTCAGTGAGACTGGTCCGGCTAGTAGCATCATATCTCCAACATCGTACCTTCCGTTTCAGATACGAAGGTACTCTCTCAACTCCGCGTAAAATAACAGCGGGCGTGCCTCAGGGCTCTGTCCTGGCTCCTCTGCTGTATGTTATATACACCAATGACATTCCCGTCCCAACAAACGGGGTACAACTGTCCCTGTTTGCAGACGATACTGCTCTGTATCTCAAGGGCTCATCATGTAGGAATATCCTCCCGAGGCTTCAGACCTCCATCAACTCTTTAGGCGACTGGTTCCGCGAGTGGCGTATCGATGTAAACCCGGATAAGTCATCCGCTGTTTGCTTCGACGCAAAACGCACGCGTGTACCGGCCCGCCACAACCCACCCCGACTCCAGGGGAAGTCCATTCCATGGCAACGCACTGCCAAATTTCTAGGCGTCACCCTTGACCAAAAACTGACATTCTCTCCTCACGTCAAGAGAGTGTCTCGTAACGCGCGGTTTTACTTGGGGCGTCTCAACCCTATGTTGGGGCGTCACAGCCGCATGTCACAAGCGAACACTTTATAAGGTTTGCATACGACCGGTGATGACCTACGCGTCCCCGATCTTCTCACATGCAAAGGCATCAGTCCTTAATAAATTGCAGGTGATTCAAAACCTATTCATACGTAGGGCCTCAAATTCTCCCTGGTATGTCCGCAACGCGGACTTGCACAGGGACTTTGAACTTCCTACTCTCCAACAATACTTCTTAAAGGCCTCTGAACGTTTCTTCGAAACAGCAGAGAGCCACTCAAATCCACTTATCCGGGGCGCATCCAACTACACTCCTTCCTCATCCATGAACCCTCTGTCTTGGCGACCTAGGTCTGTCCTGACAGACTAACCCAATAAATTGTCAGCTGACCTGAACCTCCTCTTAGAGGCACAGGAATCAGCCAAACGTAGAGCCAATACAGACCCATCAGGTCTACCCCAGTCCTCTCAGATGCCGACTGGCCCCCCTTCTGGGAGCCAGCCGACTTAACTTCATTCACGACTGACCCCCCTTCTGGGAGTCAATCGTTTTTTCTATGCGCTCTCTCACCTAGGTGAGTAGCGCTTGCGCCACCCCTCTCTAGAGGGGTGGTCGCCTCAGATGACGGCTTATGACCTTCTCCGGGTGCAAGCCAATCCCAGGTGGTGTTTAGTCAGTACGAGTCTGACATAACTATCGGGCCGGCCCGAAGTATCCATAGAGGATTCACCACCTCCCTCCCCCGTGTCCGGAGGGTGCATTTTGCATAAAAAAAAAAAAAAAAAAAAATGCTTCGAGTCATTATCGTTCTCGCTGTTACACTGTAATGTACTCCTTTGATTGCAATATTTAATTATAATTACGTTAAGTAAAGGGCATCAAGTTGCGATTGAGTTTGATTTTTTATTCCTTTATGAGTTACTGCATTGTGGACAAGTAACCCTACTACCAACACAAAGGTGTGATTCCTGAAGGTAAATATAGTAAGGAGGCTCCTGTAGGAATCCCTTCATCCCGATTTTGTCTCATGCCTTTTTCATCTTTAAAATCGTTTGTATATATCATTCTAAGCACTACAGTGAAAATCCGGCATCGATACGACCCATAGTTTCGACAAAAAAAAATGCAAAGCTTCCCTATATCCGGGTCCAGAAAATCACAAAAATATAAATAAAAAATAAAATTAACCATTATTTAAAAAAAAAATTAAACGTATTGTTACACTCACAACAACAAACATTCTGTCCATTTCTTAAATTTGTAATGTTAATAGATTATGAAATAATATTTGTATTTTCGTGTTTCTTTTATATTTATTATTTCAAGTATAATGCCATATTAGAACGAGATATTTATACTTCATACGTTATTCTATCAATAATACATTACAAATTTCAAAAATGGATTGAATGTTTGTTTTTATGAATGTAAACAATACTTTTAATAACTTTTAAAATAATCGTTAATTTTATTTTTTATTTATATTTTTGTGATTTTCTGGACCCGGATATAGGGAAACTTTGCATTTTCTTTTTGTCGAAACTAAAGGTCGTATCGATACCGGATTTTCACTGTAGTGCTTAGAATGATATAGACTAACGATTTTAACAATAAAAAGGGCACGAGACAAAATCTGTGCGTATGAATGTGAACTGTATGAAGGTGAAATTCCGCTAGGATGGTCGAGTAACAACACAGGATTATCTTCTGAGTCGCTGTCACATTATGTACAGCAACATTGAACGTCGTAAATAGTTATGATTTATTTATTTGTTTCGTCGTGAACAGTATTTACGTATCATACATCCGTTTCCTTACTATCCACAACACAAGCCTTGCAGTGCTTACTATGGGTTAGGTTAATTGGTGTGAATTGTAAGAAATATTATTTTATATTATTTTTATGTTAATGCGCCATTTATTATGTTAATGCGACTTATGCTATCGAAATACTTTTGATACCAAAAGCAAATATTTTACGATGAACTATTAATATAGTGTAAAAAAAATATGTGCAAAAAAAATGATAGTAGTAGGGATTCGGGGGTTCTGGCGCACTTCCCCCCAACCCAGACCCCTCTCCTCACTTCCCTTTGGTATCATCCAAACTCGATCCGACCAGTGTCACCGCCTAAAAAAAAAAAAAAAAAAAAAAAGGTAAGCACCCCCATTTGGAGCGATTGCGCTGGGTCCCAGCTTCGTATCTCTTACCGTTTCCGAGATACGTTTTTGCTGAACTCATTCCTACTTGATTAACTAATGAACCCCTGTTAATGACACCTCGACGCTAATGACACACTCGACTTAAGGCCTTAATGACATGATTCTAATCACCTTCCCCGATGCTTCTCATTAACATATCGTTCATGGCTAATTGTTTTTTAGCAATGCTATGTACTCTGTACCTAAATAATAAAAATAATTTATCATGGAAATTATTTCCAAATTTGGAATCTGCTCTTCATTGGTCATTCTCGTGATACATTTACTATTATTTCATGCTCCTAAACTTATCAACTACGTATGAAATATTTTTAAAATTAAAATTTTTAAAATAAAATTACAAGTAAAAACACCATATTTCTTTGTCTTAAACGTATACTCATTCAATATTGAAATGCTTTATCAACTACCTGTTACCGCAGTCCATGGTCGAGGACAATGAATTTGTACCATTTTTCACCCCATGCATTCAACATCAAAGCAGTACAGATAATGAATTCGAGATCGATGGGTTGAGAATGATGGTTAATTGCACCTTATGCGTGGAGGAAAGAAATAGTGGACGTTTGGTTGCTGGTTACTCACGCCCATCATCGCCGATTCCGATGGAAGCCGCACCAGTCAACCCCCTCTTGCGGGATTGGACCGCAGAGGAAGATGAAGAAATCAACGAAATTGTCGCCAATACCGATACCGACATGTGGAATAGGGAATATCGTATTCTCCAACAACCACTTCTCCAACTTTGTTTTAATAAATACGATGTTTGTAACATATATTAAAGAATTGTAAATTAATTAAAGCATTTTTCTCTTTTACTCATCTTATCTACAGGCTACATATTTGGTCATCACTTTGAAAATACGGGACCTGGTCTACACAATTGCAACAATAAAATCTTGGCGATGCATACTATTATTTCATGAACCTAAACTTATCAACTACGTATGACATTTCTCTTTGCTGTATTTCAACCAAGTTAAACGACATGAAACTTTTTAACTTATGTTTTATTATTACAAGTAGATACTCGTTACCATGCGAACACCATATTTCTTTGTCTCAAACGTTTACTCATTCAATATCGAAACGCTTTATCAACAATTTGAACTATTTGATTCCGCAATCGTAATGACTCGCCATTAACTTTCACTAATTTTGTTTTCAGAATCTTAATAACCTTGTTCATTATTTTATCAATTATTTGCTTCCAGTATCATGACAAGTTTTGTTTACTTGTATAACTACATTTTATCAATTATTGACAAACACATCTAATGATCTGAACTAGTATAAGAACAATCGCATCGTAGCATTTGCTAACAAAGTGCTATCCACTGCCATCGAAAACGTAGACTACTGCTCAAGTCAAGTCACGACAACCGATATGGATGTGAGTATTATTTATTATCTACATACTTTCATTATGCTTGTTTCTGATTTTGTGACTTGTTTGTCTAAACTATCAACCTTCAGTGTATTCCATAATGTTGATGTGTATTCATTGTTGTACTTACTATTCTTTGTATTCATTGTTATAGCTTACATCATGATCAGAGCTAGACAGATCAAGAGGTACCTTATTTTGAACGATTGCATATTTGAATATAAGCCACTGAGTAACATCGTTAAAAAGTATCATGACTAACGATACTATCATAGTGGATGTGCAAGGCTTTAAAAATGAAAAAAATGAATTTATATTAAAAGAATTAGTTATCGGCACAAAAGAGCACAGTCAAATATTTCTAATAAAACCACCATACCCATTCTCTACTCTGACTCTGGAAGAAAAGAAACGTGTCAAGTGGATAGAAAGAAATAGAGGATACCTTTGGAGTGAGGGGCACATTGATTACATAGAATTTAGAAGACTCATTAAGTCCTACTGTGATAAGCGGAGCATCATAGTGAAAGGTAGAGAAAAAGTTGATTGGGTGCGAGAATTATGTGGACACGATAACGTTTTTGATATAAGTGATAAAGGTATACCTAATTTAGAAACTTTAAGTGAACTCTATTGTAAAGACATATCTACATATAATTGTTTTAACCATACGAAATATTGTGCATTAAGAAATGTTATATGTATTAGAAAATGGATTATAAAAAATAATATATCATTGTATTGACTATTAATAAATAACTGTTTTAATTTATTACCTTTGTTAACATTTACTTGTTTTTATTAATTTCAAGGGTTTTTAAAATAAAGACCAAAATAAATTTAAACATATTTATTACACAAACTTAAAACAGGTCACAAGTAAGTACATCATTTATAATCAAATCAATATAAAAGACTACATATTATTGACATTGTTCAAATTGTAAAGTTAGTAATTTTGAATACAAACTTGAACATTTTTTAAAAATTTGACACAAATCCTGTTTTTCCACTGCCACTAGGCCCAGCCTCTATACAAGTTAATAGATTGTTAAAATGAATCATTGTTACATCTTACTATAAGAACGATTAATTGGGCAGTGCATAAGAAAGGAAAGCCGACTACAATTTACAATTATAATAAGAAAGATATAATTAGTAGGCAAATACATACAAAATTACATTGGTAATAAGATCATTTTTGATACACAATTTCTTTATAAATTAATAAAATACATATATTACGAGCGACCCGTCTCGACTTCGCACGGGATGACGAAATACTTTAAATTTTTTCTAGCATTAAATATAGCCTATGTTACTCAGGGAGAATGTAGCTTTCCAACGGTGAAAGAATTTTTCAAATCCGCTTAGTAGTTTTTGAGTTTATTCATTGCAAACATACAAAATACAAAAATACAAATCTTTCCTCTTTATAATATTAGTGTAGATGTAGATAGAAGTCACAAAGATTATTCATAATTATATGTGAAACACTAAAAAACTGAAATAACACAACATTAAAAACATGCATAAAAGACAAATCTTACATATTTTTATTACAGATATTAAAACTACTTACAATAAAAAGAATACTATAAATAAAAAAACACATTGCTAATTAAATCATGCTATTAACTTAAACACAAAAAAATTAACATTTTCTTAAACTATAATGACCCCAAGATGATATGTAACAAATTAGGATATTTTTGTGTGAATATCACATGTTTGATTGATCAAAAACGTTGCATATTGGAAATCAAAAAAAAATTTTTTTCAGTAAACAATTCTTATAATCGTCCATAGTATATTTTTTTGTTGTTATTTATTGACAACTTTAGCCTTAGCCATAACTTTGTAATAACACAACATTAAAAACATGCATAAAACACAAATCTTACATATTTTTATTACAGATATTAAAACTACTTACAATAAAAAGAATACTATAAATAAAAAAAACACATTGCTAATTAAATCATGCTATTTACTTAAACACAAAAAAATTAACATTTTCTTAAACTATATTGACCCCAAGCTAAAGTGTCTGTTGAGTTAGGTAAAAGGCATCGTTTTGTATCCATTATAAGATAAACCAACTTTGGATATTTTTGTGTGAATATCACATGTTTGATTGATCAAAAACGATGCATATTGGAAATCAAAACATTTTTTTTTTCAGTAAACAATTCTTATAATCCTAACCTAACCTAACCTAATTTAGAAACTTTAAGTGAACTCTATTGTAAAGACATATCACAAATCTTACATATTTTTATTACAGATATTAAAACTACTTACAATAAAAAGAATACAATAAATAAAAAAACACATTGCTAATTAAATCATGCTACTTACTTAAACACAAAAAATTTAACATTTTCTTAAACTATAATGACCCCAAGATGATATGTAACAAATTAGGATATTTTTGTGTGAATATCACATGTTTGATTGATCAAAAACGATGCATATTAGAAATCAACCTAACCTAACCTAACCTAACCTAATTTAGAAACTTTAAGTGAACTCTATTGTAAAGACATATCTACATATAATTGTTTTAACCATACGAAATATTGTGCATTAAGAAATGTTATATGTATTAGAAAATGGATTATCTAACCTAACCTAATTTAGAAACTTTAAGTGAACTCTATTGTAAAGACATATCACAAATCTTACATATTTTTATTACAGATATTAAAACTACTTACAATAAAAAGAATACAATAAATAAAAAAACACATTGCTAATTAAATCATGCTACTTACTTAAACACAAAAAATTTAACATTTTCTTAAACTATAATGACCCCAAGATGATATGTAACAAATTAGGATAGTTTTGTGTGAATATCACATGTTTGATTGATCAAAAACGATGCATATTAGAAATCAACCTAACCTAACCTAACCTAACCTAATTTAGAAACTTTAAGTGAACTCTATTGTAAAGACATCTATTGTCTATTGTCTAGACATATCTACATATAATTGTTTTAACCATACGAAATATTGTGCATTAAGAAATGTTATATGTATTAGAAAATGGATTATAAAAAATAATATATCATTGTATTGACTATTAATAAATAACTGGTCTAATTTATGACCTTTGTTAACATTTACTTGTTTTTATTAATTTCAAGGTTTTTAAAATAAAGATCAAAATAAATTTAAACATATTTATTACACAAACTTAAAACAGGTCACAAGTAAGTACATCATTTATTATCAAATCAATATAAAGGACTACATATAATTGACATTGTTCAAATTGTAAAGTTAGAAATTTTGAATACAAACTTGAACATTTTTCAAAAATTTGACACAAATCCTGTTTTTCCACTGCCACTAGGCCCAGCCTCTATACAAGTTAATAGATTGTTAAAATGAATCATTGTTACGTCTTACTATAAGAACGATTAATTGGGCAGTGCATAAGAAAGGAAAGCTGACTACAATTTACAATTACAATTATAATAAAAAAGATATAATTAGTAGGCAAATACATACAAAATTACATTGGTAATAAGATCATTTCTGATACACGATTTCTTTATACATTAAAAAAATATATATATTACTCCTCGTGCGAAGTCTCGACTTCGCACGGGTGGACAAAATTCTTAAAATTTTTTCTAGCATTAAATATAGCCTATGTTACTTAGGGAGAATGTAGCTTTCCAACGGTGAAAGAATTTTTGAAATCCGCTTAGTAGTTTTTCATTTTATTCATTGCAACCATACAAAATACAAAAAAAAACAAATCTTTCCTCTTTATAATATTAGTGTAGATGTAGATAGAAGTCAAAAAGATTGTTCATAATTATATGTGAAACACTATAAAACTAAAATAACACAACATTAAAAACATGCATAAAACACAAATCTTACATATTTTTATTACAGATATTAAAACTACTTACAATAAAAAGAATACTATAAATAAAAAAAACACATTGCTAATTAAATCATGCTATTTACTTAAACACAAAAAAATTAACATTTTCTTAAACTATATTGACCCCAAGCTAAAGTGTCTGTTGAGTTATGTAAAAGGCATCGTTTTGTATCCATTATAAGATAAACCAACTTTGGATATTTTTGTGTGAATATCACATGTTTGATTGATCAAAAACGATGCATATTGGAAATCAAAACATTTTTTTTTTCAGTAAACAATTCTTATAATCGTCCATAGTATATTTTTTTGTTGTACATTTATTGACAACTTTAGCCTTAGCCATAACTTTGTTTTCTACATTCATTACATACATTTTTGATCTTTTAATCCAACAAATTCCCTAAGTTTTTTTTTCCATTATTTTCATCTTTAAAATTTTTTTTATTTATCTGAGGGAAACCATGTGGATTATCAGCTGAATAATCGGAAGTATCGAAGTATGAATATAAATCTTGTTTTATATCAACATAAAAATCATTAGTAAAAATTTGATACACGAGGCTGTCGGTATCTGTATACAATAATTTTATATTTTCTCTAAATTTAGCTTTCATATAGTTATAGTGAAAGTTATATATTAAAATTTTTGATAAATCTAAAATACTAAAACCTAAAAAATATATATTGGTTTATCATTAATTATGTTGGTTTTTTTAACTGTATAGCTACAAGGTTTTCGCAAAATACAGCTAAACTGTAAAAATCAGGGCGAGCAATAAGGCTTTCCGCACCTTGACTTTTACCTATATATTTCCAATGAGTTAATAATAATTTCAAATTAACACCTTTATCGACATTTACCATTGTTTTACTGAAAACAGAGTTATCCATCAATTTGTAAAGTCTTTTTCAAATTATGATTTTTGCTCTCTCTCTTAATTGTATATTTTGTAACCACGATCCTCGATTGAATTTTAACACTATGAATTTTTATTCGCAACTTTAAACAAAGCAAAAGATTTTGAAAATGAATAACATTTCTTTTATTATTTATATTGGCTATTTTTTACTATTTCCTGGTGTACAAATATTTTCTGGGTAAAGAGGAAGATCGGAATGAAGGTCGTGTAAATTATCGGAATAGTCTAAATCTACTTCTATTATGTTACCTACATCTGATGTTGGTGAAATATCAGAATTCACATTTGTGTAAGTCCATTCAAAACTACCATATGGAAGGTATTGAGACATCGCCCAACCATAAAGATTGTTTGTATCTAGATAAGTTAAAAAGGACACAGGTAGATTGTCGTCAAAATCATCTAAATATTTATTATTAGCTTCCGCATATCTATTACTACACCGAGAAATACCACCTCTTAAACCACACTTTATAAAAGCTATCATTTCAATATCACTCAAAAGTTCAAATTCAATTTGAGTTTGTTTTAACATAGCATCCCAACTAAGCCCGGGTAAAGTGTAATAATGTGCAGGATCTTAACGATATGTACTAATACAAATATCGCGAAAATTTTCAAAAATGTCTGTTAAAAGCAAAACATCCGTTTTGAGATATAAATTAGAGTAATTACTCTAATTTAATTCATTTGATATTTGTATTAGTACATATCGCTAAGATCCTGCACATTATTACACTTTACCCGGGCTTAGTTGGGATGCTATGTTAAAACAAACTCAAATTGAATTTGAACTTTTGAGTGATATTGAAATGATAGCTTTTATAAAGTGTGGTTTAAGAGGTGGTATTTCTCGGTGTAGTAATAGATATGCGGAAGCTAATAATAAATATTTAGATGATTTTGACGACAATCTACCTGTGTCCTTTTTAACTTATCTAGATACAAACAATCTTTATGGTTGGGCGATGTCTCAATACCTTCCATATGGTAGTTTTGAATGGACTTACACAAATGTGAATTCTGATATTTCACCAACATCAGATGTAGGTAACATAATAGAAGTAGATTTAGACTATTCCGATAATTTACACGACCTTCATTCCGATCTTCCTCTTTACCCAGAAAATATTTGTACACCAGGAAATAGTAAAAAATAGCCAATATAAATAATAAAAGAAATGTTATTCATTTTCAAAATCTTTTGCTTTGTTTAAAGTTGCGAATAAAAATTCATAGTGTTAAAATTCAATCGAGGATCGTGGTTACAAAATATACAATTAAGAGAGAGAGCAAAAATCATAATTTGAAAAAGACTTTACAAATTGATGGATAACTCTGTTTTCAGTAAAACAATGGTAAATGTCGATAAAGGTGTTAATTTGAAATTATTATTAACTCATTGGAAATATATAGGTAAAAGTCAAGGTGCGGAAAGCCTTATTGCTCGCCCTGATTTTTACAGTTTAGCTGTATTTTGCGAAAACCTTGTAGCTATACAGTTAAAAAAACCAACATAATTAATGATAAACCAATATATATTTTTTAGGTTTTAGTATTTTAGATTTATCAAAAATTTTAATATATAACTTTCACTATAACTATATGAAAGCTAAATTTAGAGAAAATATAAAATTATTGTATACAGATACCGACAGCCTCGTGTATCAAATTTTTACTAATGATTTTTATGTTGATATAAAACAAGATTTATATTCATACTTCGATACTTCCGATTATTCAGCTGATAATCCACATGGTTTCCCTCAGATAAATAAAAAAATCGGTTATTTTAAAGATGAAAATAATGGAAAAAAAAACTTAGGGAATTTGTTGGATTAAAAGATCAAAAATGTATGTAATGAATGTAGAAAACAAAGTTATGGCTAAGGCTAAAGTTGTCAATAAATGTACAACAAAAAAATATACTATGGACGATTATAAGAATTGTTTACTGAAAAAAAAAATGTTTTGATTTCCAATATGCATCGTTTTTGATCAATCAAACATGTGATATTCACACAAAAATATCCAAAGTTGGTTTATCTTATAATGGATACAAAACGATGCCTTTTACATAACTCAACAGACACTTTAGCTTGGGGTCAATATAGTTTAAGAAAATGTTAATTTTTTTGTGTTTAAGTAAATAGCATGATTTAATTAGCAATGTGTTTTTTTTATTTATAGTATTCTTTTTATTGTAAGTAGTTTTAATATCTGTAATAAAAATATGTAAGATTTGTGTTTTATGCATGTTTTTAATGTTGTGTTATTTTAGTTTTATAGTGTTTCACATATAATTATGAACAATCTTTTTGACTTCTATCTACATCTACACTAATATTATAAAGAGGAAAGATTTGTTTTTTTTTGTATTTTGTATGGTTGCAATGAATAAAATGAAAAACTACTAAGCGGATTTCAAAAATTCTTTCACCGTTGGAAAGCTACATTCTCCCTAAGTAACATAGGCTATATTTAATGCTAGAAAAAATTTTAAGAATTTTGTCCACCCGTGCGAAGTCGAGACTTCGCACGAGGAGTAATATATATATTTTTTTAATGTATAAAGAAATCGTGTATCAGAAATGATCTTATTACCAATGTAATTTTGTATGTATTTGCCTACTAATTATATCTTTTTTATTATAATTGTAATTGTAAATTGTAGTCAGCTTTCCTTTCTTATGCACTGCCCAATTAATCGTTCTTATAGTAAGACGTAACAATGATTCATTTTAACAATCTATTAACTTGTATAGAGGCTGGGCCTAGTGGCAGTGGAAAAACAGGATTTGTGTCAAATTTTTGAAAAATGTTCAAGTTTGTATTCAAAATTTCTAACTTTACAATTTGAACAATGTCAATTATATGTAGTCCTTTATATTGATTTGATAATAAATGATGTACTTACTTGTGACCTGTTTTAAGTTTGTGTAATAAATATGTTTAAATTTATTTTGATCTTTATTTTAAAAACCTTGAAATTAATAAAAACAAGTAAATGTTAACAAAGGTCATAAATTAGACCAGTTATTTATTAATAGTCAATACAATGATATATTATTTTTTATAATCCATTTTCTAATACATATAACATTTCTTAATGCACAATATTTCGTATGGTTAAAACAATTATATGTAGATATGTCTTTACAATAGAGTTCACTTAAAGTTTCTAAATTAGGTTAGGTTAGGTTAGGTTAGGTTGATTTCTAATATGCATCGTTTTTGATCAATCAAACATGTGATATTCACACAAAACTATCCTAATTTGTTACATATCATCTTGGGGTCATTATAGTTTAAGAAAATGTTAAATTTTTTGTGTTTAAGTAAGTAGCATGATTTAATTAGCAATGTGTTTTTTTATTTATTGTATTCTTTTTATTGTAAGTAGTTTTAATATCTGTAATAAAAATATGTAAGATTTGTGATATGTCTTTACAATAGAGTTCACTTAAAGTTTCTAAATTAGGTTAGGTTAGATAATCCATTTTCTAATACATATAACATTTCTTAATGCACAATATTTCGTATGGTTAAAACAATTATATGTAGATATGTCTTTACAATAGAGTTCACTTAAAGTTTCTAAATTAGGTTAGGTTAGGTTAGGTTAGGTTGATTTCTAATATGCATCGTTTTTGATCAATCAAACATGTGATATTCACACAAAAATATCCTAATTTGTTACATATCATCTTGGGGTCATTATAGTTTAAGAAAATGTTAAATTTTTTGTGTTTAAGTAAGTAGCATGATTTAATTAGCAATGTGTTTTTTTATTTATTGTATTCTTTTTATTGTAAGTAGTTTTAATATCTGTAATAAAAATATTTAAGATTTGTGATATGTCTTTACAATAGAGTTCACTTAAAGTTTCTAAATTAGGTTAGGTTAGGTTAGGATTATAAGAATTGTTTACTGAAAAAAAAAATGTTTTGATTTCCAATATGCATCGTTTTTGATCAATCAAACATGTGATATTCACACAAAAATATCCAAAGTTGGTTTATCTTATAATGGATACAAAACGATGCCTTTTACCTAACTCAACAGACACTTTAGCTTGGGGTCAATATAGTTTAAGAAAATGTTAATTTTTTTGTGTTTAAGTAAATAGCATGATTTAATTAGCAATGTGTTTTTTTTATTTATAGTATTCTTTTTATTGTAAGTAGTTTTAATATCTGTAATAAAAATATGTAAGATTTGTGTTTTATGCATGTTTTTAATGTTGTGTTATTACAAAGTTATGGCTAAGGCTAAAGTTGTCAATAAATAACAACAAAAAAATATACTATGGACGATTATAAGAATTGTTTACTGAAAAAAATTTTTTTTTGATTTCCAATATGCAACGTTTTTGATCAATCAAACATGTGATATTCACACAAAAATATCCTAATTTGTTACATATCATCTTGGGGTCATTATAGTTTAAGAAAATGTTAATTTTTTTGTGTTTAAGTTAATAGCATGATTTAATTAGCAATGTGTTTTTTTATTTATAGTATTCTTTTTATTGTAAGTAGTTTTAATATCTGTAATAAAAATATGTAAGATTTGTCTTTTATGCATGTTTTTAATGTTGTGTTATTTCAGTTTTTTAGTGTTTCACATATAATTATGAATAATCTTTGTGACTTCTATCTACATCTACACTAATATTATAAAGAGGAAAGATTTGTATTTTTGTATTTTGTATGTTTGCAATGAATAAACTCAAAAACTACTAAGCGGATTTGAAAAATTCTTTCACCGTTGGAAAGCTACATTCTCCCTGAGTAACATAGGCTATATTTAATGCTAGAAAAAATTTAAAGTATTTCGTCATCCCGTGCGAAGTCGAGACGGGTCGCTCGTAATATATGTATTTTATTAATTTATAAAGAAATTGTGTATCAAAAATGATCTTATTACCAATGTAATTTTGTATGTATTTGCCTACTAATTATATCTTTCTTATTATAATTGTAAATTGTAGTCGGCTTTCCTTTCTTATGCACTGCCCAATTAATCGTTCTTATAGTAAGATGTAACAATGATTCATTTTAACAATCTATTAACTTGTATAGAGGCTGGGCCTAGTGGCAGTGGAAAAACAGGATTTGTGTCAAATTTTTGAAAAATGTTCAAGTTTGTATTCAAAATTACTAACTTTACAATTTGAACAATGTCAATAATATGTAGTCTTTTATATTGATTTGATTATAAATGATGTACTTACTTGTGACCTGTTTTAAGTTTGTGTAATAAATATGTTTAAATTTATTTTGGTCTTTATTTTAAAAACCCTTGAAATTAATAAAAACAAGTAAATGTTAACAAAGGTAATAAATTAAAACAGTTATTTATTAATAGTCAATACAATGATATATTATTTTTTATAATCCATTTTCTAATACATATAACATTTCTTAATGCACAATATTTCGTATGGTTAAAACAATTATATGTAGATATGTCTTTACAATAGAGTTCACTTAAAGTTTCTAAATTAGGTATACCTTTATCACTTATATCAAAAACGTTATCGTGTCCACATAATTCTCGCACCCAATCAACTTTTTCTCTACCTTTCACTATGATGCTCCGCTTATCACAGTAGGACTTAATGAGTCTTCTAAATTCTATGTAATCAATGTGCCCCTCACTCCAAAGGTATCCTCTATTTCTTTCTATCCACTTGACACGTTTCTTTTCTTCCAGAGTCAGAGTAGAGAATGGGTATGGTGGTTTTATTAGAAATATTTGACTGTGCTCTTTTGTGCCGATAACTAATTCTTTTAATATAAATTCATTTTTTTCATTTTTAAAGCCTTGCACATCCACTATGATAGTATCGTTAGTCATGATACTTTTTAACGATGTTACTCAGTGGCTTATATTCAAATATGCAATCGTTCAAAATAAGGTACCTCTTGATCTGTCTAGCTCTGATCATGATGTAAGCTATAACAATGAATACAAAGAATAGTAAGTACAACAATGAATACACATCAACATTATGGAATACACTGAAGGTTGATAGTTTAGACAAACAAGTCACAAAATCAGAAACAAGCATAATGAAAGTATGTAGATAATAAATAATACTCACATCCATATCGGTTGTCGTGACTTGACTTGAGCAGTAGTCTACGTTTTCGATGGCAGTGGATAGCACTTTGTTAGCAAATGCTACGATGCGATTGTTCTTATACTAGTTCAGATCATTAGATGTGTTTGTCAATAATTGATAAAATGTAGTTATACAAGTAAACAAAACTTGTCATGATACTGGAAGCAAATAATTGATAAAATAATGAACAAGGTTATTAAGATTCTGAAAACAAAATTAGTGAAAGTTAATGGCGAGTCATTACGATTGCGGAATCAAATAGTTCAAATTGTTGATAAAGCGTTTCGATATTGAATGAGTAAACGTTTGAGACAAAGAAATATGGTGTTCGCATGGTAACGAGTATCTACTTGTAATAATAAAACATAAGTTAAAAAGTTTCATGTCGTTTAACTTGGTTGAAATACAGCAAAGAGAAATGTCATACGTAGTTGATAAGTTTAGGTTCATGAAATAATAGTATGCATCGCCAAGATTTTATTGTTGCAATTGTGTAGACCAGGTCCCGTATTTTCAAAGTGATGACCAAATATGTAGCCTGTAGATAAGATGAGTAAAAGAGAAAAATGCTTTAATTAATTTACAATTCTTTAATATATGTTACAAACATCGTATTTATTAAAACAAAGTTGGAGAAGTGGTTGTTGGAGAATACGATATTCCCTATTCCACATGTCGGTATCGGTATTGGCGACAATTTCGTTGATTTCTTCATCTTCCTCTGCGGTCCAATCCCGCAAGAGGGGGTTGACTGGTGCGGCTTCCATCGGAATCGGCGATGATGGGCGTGAGTAACCAGCAACCAAACGTCCACTATTTCTTTCCTCCACGCATAAGGTGCAATTAACCATCATTCTCAACCCATCGATCTCGAATTCATTATCTGTACTGCTTTGATGTTGAATGCATGGGGTGAAAAATGGTACAAATTCATTGTCCTCGACCATGGACTGCGGTAACAGGTAGTTGATAAAGCATTTCAATATTGAATGAGTATACGTTTAAGACAAAGAAATATGGTGTTTTTACTTGTAATTTTATTTTAAAAATTTTAATTTTAAAAATATTTCATACGTAGTTGATAAGTTTAGGAGCATGAAATAATAGTAAATGTATCACGAGAATGACCAATGAAGAGCAGATTCCAAATTTGGAAATAATTTCCATGATAAATTATTGACGTGACAACGTCTTATAAATTGGTTGCGGCTGGGAGTCACTTATGAAAAAGTGTAACGCTCGGTAACGTTACGATGAGTCACCGAACGAGAGAGAGGCCCGCCGAATGTTTTCTCAATATTTAAAAGTTTATTGATTTTTAATATTATAAGTATATATATGAAATTGTAAACTCTTTATGATATATATAATACAAAAAAATTGTTTATATCGATAAATTTTGATAACCATCCAAGATTGTTCCATTTAAATCATTAATGTATAAATCACTTATAATATAAATATTTAATAGTAGTAGATAAATTCCTATATAACCCAAATTATTCATTTATTAATTTTCGAAATATATTACAGGCATTTATATTTAAACATCCTGTTACATAATGATTTATAGTTTTTTTTATCCTCAACAAAATCACTCAAATAGGAATTAGTTAAGTTTAAGTTTACATGTACAATGTTTTAGTAAACAAAATATATTTCTATAGTTAAAATTTGTGCAATTCTTATTTTCATTCAATTCCTTGTTCCTATTGTGCAATTTAATTATATTCATATCAATAAATATTCTACCGAGAAAAAGACGTTGTCACGTAAAATCTTCGCCCGTAAAACCGACTTTACAGGCAACCATTTTTTTTTATTATTTAGGTACAGAGTACATAGCATTGCTAAAAAACAATTAGCCATGAACGATATGTTAATGAGAAGCATCGGGGAAGGTGATTAGAATCATGTCATTAAGGCCTTAAGTCAAGTGTGTCATTAGCGTCGAGGTGTCATTAACAGGGGTTCATTAGTTAATCAAGTAGGAATGAGTTCAGCAAAAACGTATCTCGGAAACGGTAAGAGATACGAAGCTGGGACCCAGCGCAATCGCTCCAAATGGGGGTGCTTACCTTTTTTTTTTTTTTTTTTTTTTTTTTAGGCGGTGACGCTGGTCGGATCGAGTTTGGATGATACCAAAGGGAAGTGAGGAGAGGGGTCTGGGTTGGGGGGAAGTGCGCCAGAACCCACGAATCCCTACTACTAATGATATAATAGGACCCTAAGTAAAAAGTCAACCAAGAGTCTCTATTACGATAACATTATAAGTATATGTATTACATTTAACAACTTTTACACTGTTCTATTTGGAGTATGTTACATCGTATATTCGTGAAATTGTATATCCGTGTTAGTTACCGATAAAACTAAAGAGTACCTTTCCAAAGGTAAAGGGGCGCCAAAAGCTCACTCTTGTAGATAATTAGATGTTAAACCAATCAGAAATCAAAGACGATATAACTGATATACGACGTGCTTCGCTTATTAATCATATCCCACTTGAACATCACATATTGTACAGGGCTGTCGGTGGTAACTGGGTCGCCATATTTATCATTTTGGCGGGAAACGATGATGGCGTCAAATTGCCGCCGATGGTATATATTCGTTTCCAATCAGGGATGTTTCTGGTCATTTAAAACTCAAATATTTACACCATGAACATTGTTTCGATTTAAACTAGATATGTATCTAAATAATTAATCGAACTTTTATGGTAATACGTGAATTTTATTTACGTTTTGTACTTCAAATGTCTCTAAGAGTGTCCTTATCGCAGTCGGTAAAGCTTAATATATGAAGAATGTTTAACGTTATTATGTTCCAAAGAGCAGAAGAACTTCAAACAAATGTCCAGTATTTCAAAGCGTACATTTCAATTACTTTGCACTTAAGTATCTCAGCTGCTGTACGTACCCCTTGAATATTGCTTTATTTACAGTCAATTTCCTTTGTATTCCTACCTTTTGTATCTACTATTTACTATTATTGAGCTTTGTTTTCTATTCCTCTCGTTGTACTCAGCATCACACGCGTCGTCGACAAATACATTAGTTTATTTTCATGATATCCAATGAAAGAAGAAAAAATATTTTTTATTCTCTACACTTTCGAGGTGCTATCTTGGCTTTTTGTGACGGGTCATTAACTCTTTTGTGACAGCCCTCAGTATATTTATCGAAAACATTGTGTCGTTATGACACAAGCCCTGCTAACAAAGTGCTAACTCACTTGGACGTCATTACGCCACATTTGTGTTGTGTTAGGGCGTGATTTTGCGAGACTAGTAACAAGCGGATCCTACCATTCCGCTTTCTATACGAAAACCGCGATAAATTACAAGGTTGACAGGGAAAATAAAAGACATACACTAGTACAGCACGCACATACATATCACGAGTAATTGATGTCTATTCACGCTTCACATTTGTTGCTTTTTGTCTAATGTTCGTAGAGATTCGTTATGTATTATTACTTTTTAGAACTATGGCATATTTTTTCTGTCATTATTTGTTAAAAATGTTTATTACATGTGCTAACATAAGTATAAAATACATGTCTTTTCAGACGGATCATTGATAAAAAAAATTACTGAAAACAATATTGGAATGCTAAAAACTAATACTAAATAAAAAACTTTTCATTGTTTTATAATGATATAAGTGGCTAAAATTGGACATAGTGATATGACAGCAAACTCGCGAGGGGATACTTGCCTTTTTTTATTGAGTGTTGAGGTGGTCACAGTCAATAGGGTTACAAAACAAAAGGGTTAGTTTTTTAATTTTTTTTATCGACACTTCGTCAACGCCGTTTATGGATAAATGTTTAATAGACTCAATTACGATCAATACTAAGAAAATAAAATTACTATGGTCATTATATATGAATCATGTAAAAAGTCGATTAATTAATGAAAATAGTCGTTCTATTTTCTTTTAGAGGTGAAAATTCGTTGGTGGTAATAAAGCGTGTAATCGTGTCACAGCAACGACAATGAAACAAACGAAATAAACCTCGTCACAACATATATTTCAGTAAGTTGAAACAATGGGGTTGCTAGTAATGGGCACACAGAACTACTAAAAAGGTACATTGTTGGTACTTCTTACACTGTATTTCGTAAAAAAAAAAGTGAAATAATTAGAATGTTTTTTTTAATAAGAAACCACTTTTTGTGTTTGAATAAGGCTTTTCACGAAGCTTTTAACAAAATGTATGTTACAAAGTTAATCTTCACGTCAAATTGAGAAAGAAATTTTATAATTTTGTTTAATCAATAGACATGTTATCGTAACTACAAATTTTATAATCAAATCTTATATTTACCTAAGTGCACATAGTTTACAATGTTTACGACAAAGGGTTCGTATTGTGACAGATTATTTCCTTTTCAGTCTGTTTGGTCTGACTATTTGCATTGTCCCAAGTGATCTCGGTGAGTAGAATAGTACCTCCAAATGTTTGCAGTTTAGTATACTTTAGGGACACCTGAATTCGATTCGGTTCCCAGAGCATGAATGAATGATGAGTGTAAAGAAGTAGTAGTGTAATTTTAAATCCTAACATACATCGATCAATGTCACAGTGACCAACAAATGAAACCTATAATTGAGGAGGTTAAGCAGCTAAACAAAGGGCTTGATCATCGGATGGGTGACTATATCGAGTTCCCTAGGTGCATTGAAAGACACGTTATGTTGTGAGTCCAATATGTCATCTTCATCTACAGTCATTAGCTTCACTGTATCCGCGTAGCGGGGTTAGGAGGTACCATTTTCATTAAAGCAAATATCTGTATCGCGGCATGAGACAAGTGAAGACATTACGGACTGATCATGATATGTTTACTTCGCTTTTGTTAACAATGAACGTGAAATAAATTATTTGGGTTCTTTACTTCACAAAAAGGCTGAATCTGAATTATTCAAGAAATGAGTTACAGCTAGTAGGACGGTTAACGATAAGTGCGCGTAGAAGTTTAATTTTAAATTGAAATTAATGTTTACGCATCTAAAGCTTAAAAAATATACAGGGTGTCCCAAAAACGACACGTCACAGTGACACTGGAGTTAGGCCAGCACAAGAGGCATCGAACAAGCCTAACATGACCTCAGTAAAAGTTGCTCGGTTTTCAAGATATTTCCAATTTAAACTTTTTCTAAATTTTCAAGTTTCTTAACATGTTCAGTGCTAGCATTATGTTAGATAGCCCTCAGGTTTCCATTTTTCTTTTGCACTCTTGTTGCGAATAGTTGCTTAAGATGATAGAAGTGTTATTTCGTTGACAACTTATGTAAAATGTGGAAAAATACTGGATTGAACTTGAAAAAAATTGAACAACGAAAAATAACTTTCAACTTTGATCACTTGCCGTGAAAAAAATTTCAAAGAAACTAAATGAGCAAATAACTTTAAAAACTTGCATGTGTTATGCCAATTCCAAAATGGTATAACACATGTATCTTATTGGTTTAATAAGTTTACAGTAAATGCTCGAACTGTCTCCCTTGAACTCTAATACATAAGTGACATCGCCTAATAAAATTACGGCTCAATGTTCTTAAGCTGATTTCTGATATGGTGCGAGCTGCATCGAATACACGTCGCCGTAACTCTTCTTCGGATCTTATTGGTTTCGCATAAACTTTGTCTTTTAGACAACCCCAATAAAAGAAATCTAAGGGATTTAGATCCGGGGAACGCGGTGGCCATGAAATTGGCCCCTGTCGCCCAATCCATCTTTCGGGGAATGCGTTGCTTAGGTACTGACGTACTGGTAAGGCATAGTGTGCTGGGCAGCCATCTTGTTGGAACCACATCCTTCGTCTCAGCGCCAACGGAGTATCTTCCAATAATACAGGAAGGTTGTTTCGCAAATGTTCTAAATAATTTTGTCCATTCAGAACAGGCGGCAACTCGACCGGTCCCAATATTTGACCGTTGAAAATTCCCGTCCACAGATTAATTTTAAATTGGTACTGTGATCGGTCTTCTCTTTTTTCATGTGGGTTGTCTAATTGCCAGCTATGGATGTTGTGCAAATTGATATACCCATCCCTTTTGCAGGCTGATTCGTCGCTCCATAACACTTCATTGAAGAAATTTGGATTTTCTCTCCATTTCTGAATCATTGTCCGGCAAAACTGGACACGCGCAGCGTAGTCCGCCGGAAGCAGTGTTTGGACGCGTTGGATATGGTAGGGATGGTATTTGTGGCGTTTTAAAATTCGATGTGCCGAAGATTTGGGAACACCAGTGCGGCGTTCAATAATTCGCACTGAAGTTCCTGGCTCCTCTCGTACTTGCTCTAACACCACGTTGTCGTCAACAGTCCGAGGTCTTCCTTCTGAGTGACTCACTCCAGGTAATCTGCCATCACGATAAGCGTTCACAACTCTTAAGATCACTTCGTAAGTCGTCGGATTACGGATTGGATATCTTTCGGAGTATAATCTTGCAGCCAATCTTGCGTTGTACGAAACATTGCCTCGATTGGAAACCTGCCTGGTTTCGCCGTAAATCAAGTGCATGTCCGAGTAGTCACGGTGAGTGTATTGGGTACCACGATTTGCCATCGTTAATAAGACAGTTCCGTAAAGCAATATCAGTGTCCAACAGAGCGCCGAGTTGTCGTTCAAAACAGAAATCAGAGTCCAGAGAAAAGCCAAGTCGATTTAAATTAAGGAATACACGGAAACAAGGAACGCAGAGATTAACACGGTTGTCGTACGAAACGCAAGGTAACGAACTGTCGTAACAACTTGATTTGCAGTGCAGGGCCATAAGAATTAAAACTACAACCCCTCTTTCTTCTCCATTTCTTTGAAAAGATGATAACGACACGTACGTCAAAAACAAAGCTATTTGCTTACAATATCTAGCCGACAAAAGGGTAATAAACTATCCTTATCTTTCATTCTCATGCATTTGACAAACAAAAAAGCTAATAGATAACAATAACAATGCCTTATCGTTGCGCGTGACATTATTTTTTTACCTGCTAGCGGTAGCTTCCGGGGTTCCTAGTATTAGTGAAGCATTAAAAAATCGTATAATATTAAAATAAGACACATGTGTTATACCATTTTGGAATAAGCATAAGACATGCAAGTTTTTAACGTTATTTGCTCATTTAGTTTCTTTGAATTTTTTTTCACGGCAAGTGATCAAAGTTGAAAGTAATTTTTCGTTGTTCAATTTTTTCAAGTTCAATCCAGTATTTTTCCACATTTTACATTAGTTATCAACGAAATAACACTTCTATCATCTTAAGCAACTATTCGCAACAAGAGTACAAAAGAAAAATCGAAACCTGAGGGCTATCTAACGTAATGCTAGCACTGAACACGTTAAAAAACGTGAAAATTTTGAAAAAGTTTAAATTGACAATATCTTGAAAACCGAGCAACTTTTACTGAGGTCATGTTAGGCTTATTCGATGCCTCTTGTGCTGGCCTAACCCCAGTGTCACTGTGACGTGTCGTTTATGGGACACCCTGTATATTCAGCCAAGTAATAGCTTCAAAAGTGTATTATCATTGTTTTGTGATGATATAAAATTAGACTTTTTTTAATAAGCATGGATTTTATAAAAGCCAAACTGCCATTCAATTGTATATTTTGACCGGAAGATGCCCAAGTGTTATGGATTATAGACGAACTGCCTGTCCGGTACAGCCTTAAAATATATACTTCCAAGGGCATAAAACGAGGGCAGAGAAATCGACCTCAAACGAACGGCCGTGATCAATCTTAGGGGAAACTTCCTTAGCCTTTTGCATGACTAACAAAAAAGAAATCTTGTTTGAACTTTCCGCTAAGTCGATTATGGTTATAATTTTAAAAAGGTAACTTGTAAAAAAGATCTTTATATTTAAAGTGACAAAAGAAAAGAGTTTCATAAATTAATATTAAGTTCTTACCAGGGATTCAAAAACACCTTTATAAGGATACACTTCGTAAGGGTTACACACTGAATCTGTTACAGAATTATTCCTGTATAACTTATTTGGGTGTTTTGAACCTGTTTTGCGTCGAACACTTATAAAAGTGTAATAGATATCATGTTTTCTATTACCAATCTGTTAGAAACTGTTTTACGTTTAACTATCTATGTGTATACACAGTACACCAACATAGGCATTTCAAAGTACCCAAATCATTAGTGAGCTGTCGCATAGTTATGCCAACGTGAACCTTATTGACTGTAACAGATATGTACTTATGAACCGGTATTTTCTAAAACAGATTCAAAGTGTAACAGTTTCTTTCTGTTTAACTTTTAAAGCAGAAATGAAAAACAGTGTTCAAAACACTCTATTCCGCTAAAATCCCTGGTTCTTAGTGATGTTTTTTCTACACATTGTCGCACGTATAACTTTAGAGCGGCAATTATAACTTCTGTTCCTATAATTAATTTAAAATACATCGAATCAAATGAATCAAATAATTTGAGTTCGTTTTAATTAAATTTGATTGATATCGTAAAAATCTTTTTTTTTGTGTTCACTAAACTTATGCTTTTATTTAAATAAACAGTTTTTATTTTAAACTCCCCTTTTCCATACGTCCCTCATCATCAATAAATTATATCAAATTACATAGCAAACGATCAGCTAGTTACAAAGAAAATGAAAACATTATTTGCAATATAAGATTTTTTAGAAAATATCCATATTCATCGGCATTTCCATGGGCAAGCATCTAATACCAAAGTAAAGTATTATAAGTTACGTTATAAAAAGCTAGCGGCCCGTCCCGGCTTCGCACGGGTGAACAAAATTCTTTAACTTTTTTCTAACATTAAATATAGCCTATGTTACTCAGCGTGAATGTAGCTTTCCAATGGTGAAAGAATTTTTGAAATCGGCTTAGTAGTTTTTGAGTTTATTTATTGCAAACATACAAAAATACAAATCTTTCCGCTTTATAATATTAGTGTAGATTGCTTCATTCATTGGTACATCTGAAGCGACTTGAGTTTAATTTTATATCAAACAATCAATATCTGATTAGAACTCAACTGACTACAAAATAATTACATCATCTATTTTATGTAGTTATGGTTATTGTTGTTGGCAAAACCATCTGTTTTTATTCCCGACACGTGCTCTGAGCGGCGTGATTTCATTATCCCGTTCTTGGATGACAATGATGGAGCCTGCGAACAAATTAATTACTAACTTCAACTAATTTACTTATGCCTCTTGGAGCACATTTTAGTTTTCTTCATACTTTAAATAATTAATTATCTAAAATTACTAATGTCAACTTAAATGATAATTAAAAAATCTGACATTTACATATTTTGACATTGTATATACCTTTCTGTTATTTTTATTTTTATTATTATTTGTAATACTGATTGTTTATTTAACAAAATTTTAGCATGTCTTTATTGTATACCTTGTAAAAGGTAGAAATGTACTGAGACATTTTAAACCTCACAACAATCTTTGTATAACAATTAAACTACATTTCACAGTAAAAACATTTGATTTGATTTAGTAAATATTGGCCAGGAAAACATCAGATAAATTTAATTAAATATTTATAATTAAGTTTTCTACATCAACGTCAAAAGTAAGGAGTGATTAAACACTTCAAATGTAACGAATAAGAAGTCAAAAATGTATTCATTTTAGGATTAAGTGATAGTCGAAATATGAAATAAATTACATTATGTAAGGGAGGAGCTTGATTGCCCAATAGTGCATTTGCTACGTATGCTACGTTTACGGCTCTTAGGTTGCGATCTGGTCACATTCCATTAAATAAATTTAAATTTTTACTGAAAATTGCCGAGTCTCCGAATTGTTCGATGTGCGGAAAACCAGATGATATTCATCATTTGTTGATGGAATGTGAGCGGAATCGTCACCTGAGAGTTGTAGTTTGTAATTCTTTGAATGTGAATCTGCAAAATGTTGGTTTCTTGACCAACTTCCTAGCTGAGCCATTCTCAGATGCAGCTAAAGCTATTGTCAGCTTTGCAATTAATAGCCTTAAGCTGATTTAGTGAACAATATTAAGTTAAGATGGAGCTAACATGTTCGAATATCGATCAAAGCTCCAAAAAAAAAGAAGAAAAAAAAAACAAAAAAAGGATTCTACGTTAGACGGCTTTCAGCTAGGAAATCAGCTTTAATTGATGATTACATTTTAATTTTTAAGAGGTCTTTATGATTTTATATACTATTAAACCTATAAAAAATACCAGATTTCATTTTTGAGTTATTTAAAAGTATAGAAATTTATTAAAAATATATCTATGACGCATATCTGCCAACAATACTAAACGCTGTTATGAATTGAATTTTAAATTATTTTTCAGTTTCATTTTATCTTACCTCAGACATGGTTAATAGCTTCTTTACAGAACTTTGAAATATATGCAAAACTTTTCCAATCATACTTAAGTTATATTATCTTAAACGATGCCTTTGACAGTTTGACAACTTTTAAGGGGTAGGGCAACCTTAAAATATGCAGAGTTATTGTTATTTAAATATTTCTTACATTCACACCAATTAGCCTAGCCCAAAGTAAGCACTGTAAGGTTTGGGTAATGGATACTAGGGTTACGGATAGACATACATATATGATAAGATATAAAGATATAAAATACGTGTGTAAAAAACAACCACGCCTCCGAGCCCTCAGATGGGATCTGAGGGCTCGGAGGCGTGGTTGTTTTTTACACACGTATTTTATATCTTATAGAAATATTGCATTGTGAATGCAAAAAATTAAATAAAAACATACATATATGATACATAGATATGTAATATTCATAGAAATATATATAAACATCCATGACTCATGCTCATATTCATCATACAAACATCTGCCCCTTCTGGGATTCGAACCCAGGACCGTCGGTGCGAAAGGCAGGATCGCTACCGGTGCACCAAACGGTCATCGTAATAAAATTTTAATATGTAAAAATGTGACAACTCATTAAACAATAGAAAACAAAATTCAGTTATTTTTATTGTTTATCACCGTAAATTTAAGCTAATAATAATAACAAATCATACATTCACACCAAGCAGCGTACCACAAAGTTAGCATTGTCGGATTTATGGTATGGATACTATGGTACCTGACAGACATAAATTCATAGAAATATATATAAATACCCATGATTTAGGTACAAATGCTTGTATTCATCACACAAACATCTATCCCTCCGGGAATGAAACCCAGGACCATCAGCCCAAAAGGCAGAAATGCGTACCTACCAAACTATTGTCATTAATGATAAACACACATAGATGAATGGGTAGTTTACGATATCGGTCTGTCAGTAAGCGCGTAGCAAGTAAGCAGCACATAATACCGTTTTCTTTATACATAACAGTGAGTAAAATGAGTTTTTTTCGCCAGTTCTTCTCGGAAGGGCTTCCCAATTTCCGTACTGGTAGTAGACTCAGTAGTATACAATGTAATCGTAGTGAGAATTAATTAAATAACTAAATAATGTTTTAAAATAAAATAAAACAACTTGATTTATATAAAATAATTTAATAATTAGGAACGTGCCCGATTAAAATATTGTGAAGGTAGTAGAAAATACATGACAACCATCATCTTAGTCATCCTGTGATCACGGCTCCTGTAAAGGAGTCGAAACGTCAGGATTAAATATAAAATAAAATAAAACATGCGCAAAAATCCGTAAAAAAGTGTTTTATTCTTATGTGTAATATGCGCGGAAGTGTAAGAACTAAATAAGTAAAATATCTATTACTTCATTTATTTTTGGGATTCTCATTGACTTTTATTTACACTATTTAAATATTGTTGCTCATACGGTATTGACGAAAACACCCATTACAATGAATTTCTAGTTAGACTATAATTGCAGTTTATTTAATAACATATGATATTTTATTTGATATTTATTGAAACTCTTGTTCGTTCTTTAGCCAGTCCCCTTTTATTCTTATTGTTTCTTTCTCTCTGTTCACCCAAAGTTACCTCGATAAGACGAGATAAATGATGAAGCAATAGGGCTACTCAGCTTTATTTACCCTGATATATGCGATAAACTGTCCTATTATTTATGATACATTTAGTTCTAACACTCGCGATGTTCACTGAAATAATAAGCGATAACTAAATGCCTTTATGTTTAAAGTTTTTATTAAATCTTGACGTTTTTACTTTATCTCAGGAGCCTTAGCCTCATGAGGACGTAGTTAATATTGTTTATGATGTTTAAGTTTATTTTTCATCAAAGAGATGATGATCAATTCTATTTCGTCGATATTAAATTAAAATACAATTATAAAATCCATATAAAATAATGTTAGTTATATCATATAAAATAAACAATGAATAGTACCAAATGTTTATTATACTGGAATGTCAAACAGGTGCCTACGAAATATGTATAAATGACCCAGAACACCATAATTCTTCTAAACCTCACAGCTTATCTTGTCCCGTAAATAATGTCTGTGTCATTTATGTGTCTATTGTCGTTTTACCTATGTTTCATGGCAATTTGATTTTGATTTAATGTTTTGAAAAGTAGAGTTCATTTTATAGTAATGTAGTGAATGTATATTTTTTTTGTGGAAAGCGTTAATTATACTGTTTCATTATAGGTACTCAAATGTCCTCAAAATAATTATCTGTTGGAAACTACCTTGTGGCTCGGTAGGTATATAATTATTTACTTAGTATTAATTTTGATTAGTGAATTATTATTGAATCTTAAATAAAAATAATAATAATTTAAAATTTATCTGATGTTAGGTAGTATCAAAGATGTGATTTTTTTAAGTACGCACATGTTGAGTATCTTGTATAATTATGTAATATTTGTTGTTGTATATACAAATGTAACGAAAGCTATAGCTACAAATTATTCCAATCATCAAGCATTTATTAAGAGACCATACTTGGGAAATCGATTGTGTTTTTGTTATCGCACATAAGATCGACCACTTTTGAAAAAAAATCATGAAATAAATTTCATTTCATTACTTTATATTATAATTAAACAGGTATTATAACTACACAATGATTATTTTAGTAATGTTATTTGGTTGACGTACACTTTTCATAAGTCGCGAACTGGTAAACGCAATGTTTACACACCTAGTCTTAAATTTTTTAACTAGCAACAATATTTTTTCTGTTATTAGCAAATTTGCAAAGTATTTACAATTGTAATACGTTTTAATATGTTAAAAACGGATGGTTAAAAAATTGGTGAATTGAAATTATTACCGATCAATAACCATTCATTTTAATCCCTCACAATTATAATCATCAAAGGCGTATATTGCTGGCCGGATGCCTCCCCTAAAAATGAAGAGGTTTGCTATAATATCTGTGCACAACAGGCGGAGTAAAGAACAGTAAAAGACCGTAATTTGAAAAATACTGCTGCCTATTTAGTGGCGGCAGGTGTAGGTGATTACTTCCAGTAGTCGCTTGTATTTCAAGGGTTAGTATTATTACCTACCAGATACAATGAATAAATAAATATAAGACAACTTCACATACAAGTTAAGTAGCTAAAATACTTATGGAATTTAGAAACATCGATAATACGAAAACACTCACAAGCTAAAAGAATATAGAAAAGTTCGTTTGATTGACCTGACCGGAGATCGAATCCTAGACCTCGAAATGAAATGAGGCCGTCAAGTATAATACAACAACCTATAAATCCGAATCGGTAAAGAATCACAATACAAAAACTCAATCAGTAGAAATAGATTGCTATTACAAGTACCGGCCTATGAATTATTAAATCGTCGCCCATACGTAAGGGATGGCACATTTGTGCCGACTGTATCTCAGAATTAATATTTCGTATATTTGACTCGATGTCGCGTCGCTCGATGTGATAATGCGTCCGTCAACATTTAAACACACATTGAACTCTCTGTAAGAGCATAAGCACACTGCGTTTTTTTAACGCGTTGTCGACGCGCGTCAGACGCACGTCGGCAGTGCATTTCTTTTTATTCCACAGTGCAATTTTTTGCATGCCTAATGCGTTTGTATATATTCGATATCGATACAGATACCGATTCAAGCGTGTGACTGAATTGTGCAGGTATTCAAAGGTTGAACTTTGAACACGTACGTATATTCATAGTTAAGTTGCGTTTGACTTGCGTGAGTATCGCGTCTCAATCGATAAAAGCGCGCGTTTAAAAAACTCGGTGTGTAAAGGCTCTAAGACTTTGATTGACTCTTCGTCTTTATCGTTTTCGTTCTTTTATTATTACAGCTAAGAAATGAAATATTAAGAGGAGTAAATATTTTCGATATTCTTTATTATTCCTTAAATAACAATTGGTTTCCATAAAATCATAATTTCATTACTAGTCAAATTTCGTATAAAAAAATCAACAGGTTTTCACTTTATGTAGAGTATCAAAAACAACTGATAAAGATACTAACAGATTACTTCTTAAGTAAATATATTCATATTTACTTAATATGCCAGTGATTTGTTCTGAAATAACACAAACGCCTATCTTAATATCGGCAGAGGCGACTTATTTATTTTTCGGAAACTAAAAGCAGCGATAAACCACGTTACTCTTAAATTACTCACTTTGAATGTGCTAAAACACTCGGTACAAATACCGTGTTGGAACGAAAACAGTTGCTAAATCGCTCTACAACATTGCTACGACCGCTAAATTTTAATACCGCGATAATCGTAAAGTAGTATGACGTAAAGAAGTATCGTTACTTTCCCAAAATAACAAATCACAGAAGCTAGAAGTTGAGTGTAAGTTTATGCACGTTAATATAGTTTTTACTTCACTTATTACATAACTATAATCGTCTGCTCGAATACCGCTATCAATAAAATAATTTGTCATATAAATATAAAAAAAAAAATGGTTGCCTGTAAAGTCGGTTTTACGGGCGAAGATTTTACGTGACAACGTCTTTTTCTCGGTAGAATATTTATTGATATGAATATAATTAAATTGCACAATAGGAACAAGGAATTGAATGAAAATAAGAATTGCACAAATTTTAACTATAGAAATATATTTTGTTTACTAAAACATTGTACATGTAAACTTAAACTTAACTAATTCCTATTTGAGTGATTTTGTTGAGGATAAAAAAAACTATAAATCATTATGTAACAGGATGTTTAAATATAAATGCCTGTAATATATTTCGAAAATTAATAAATGAATAATTTGGGTTATATAGGAAATATATCTACTACTATTAAATATTTATATTATAAGTGATTTATACATTAATGATTTAAATGGAACAATCTTGGATGGTTATCAAAATTTATCGATATAAACAATTTTTTTGTATTATATATATCATAAAGAGTTTACAATTTCATATATATACTTATAATATTAAAAATCAATAAACTTTTAAATATTGAGAAAACATTCGGCGGGCCTCTCTCTCGTTCGGTGACTCATCGTAACGTTACCGAGCGTTACACTTTTTCATAAGTGACTCCCAGCCGCAACCAATTTATAAGACGTTGTCACGTCAAAAATATTTTAAATTAAATCTTTAGCGCCCAAGATAAAAGTTATTATAAATGCAAATATTTAAAATATACCAGCAAGAAGGAGTATTTGTTATCGTCAACTAAAACCCCGTGTATACTTTCAGTGATCCTTTTATTAAACTGACTGGTATCTTTCATTAGGTTTCCGATCCGGTTGAACAGATTGATTAACTAAAGATAACTGATGCAATCCAATCAAAGCTGAATAAAGGCAGCCCTTCAGCATTTATTTCAATAAGGTTGTCGAGTGAAATTTTTTAATACCGCTGACCAGATAAGATTAGATTGGATTTATTCAATAGCAAGATTGTTTTTTTAATTGATTTTTTAATATCTTACTGAATATTTCATAATGCTTAGTAATGAACTAAGTCGCGAAACTATTTAATATTAATTTCCATATTATGATTATAAAAGCAAAAGCAACATAGAGTTAGGTAGAACTCAGGTTTGTCAGTACTAATAGAAATAACTCGAAACATCTCATCGTTATGAAACCTCTTTAAATACATAGTTTACTCAGCGAGTTTGATATTTTTTTTTAAATAGTTTGTTATGTTTTAAGCTTTACGACTATAACTGCAATTATTACGATCTAAAAATTAATATTTAATGTTTGTACAATAGGGATCCTGCCTATGGCATCGACGATACTGATTTAATTACTGAGTTTAAATCCTGGTAGGGGTTTATGATTGAATAATGTGATGAGCATAAACTTTTATTTTCAATGCATGATTGTTATATTCTATATTCATTATATATTTTTTATTTATTTATTTATTTAAAAATCTTTATTGACCATAAATATAAAATGGTACAAAAGGCGGACTTAATGCTAATTGCATTCTCTCCCAGTCAACCTTTGGGAAAAAGAAACTTAAATGCGGATACAATAGAGATATATACTTAAACTTATCAGTTTAACATACATATTAAATTATATACAAAACATACATTACGTATATAACTATATTACACTACATATATAAACCAAATATATATATATATATATACATACAACTAAATACATTAAATAAGTTACAAAAATATGATGATTCCATCACTCACTCAAGGTTTATAGCAATTTTACTATTACTATAAACCTTCAGTGAGGAAAACGTGAACTTTCTTTTTAAACGTAATCCTACTGGGAGAGCAACGAATAGAGTCTGGGAGGCCATTCCAGAGACGTATAGCTTGGAGTGTGAAAGAATTTGACATAAAACCAGAACGGTAGAGAGGAATAGACAGAGCAAGAGAATCAGCAGAGCGAAGTTGGCGCTTATGAGAATTACACAAATAATTAAATTTGCATTTCAAGTATTCTGGGTAGTGGGGATTATTAACTATAGAGTACAGTGAACAAAGTAGTCTCGACTGCCTGCGCTGACGAATTGGTAGCCAATTGAGTTGCGATCGGTAAGCAGAAATATGATCATATTTTCGCAGGCAGAAAATAAAACGGATAGCATTGTTGATAAGGCGGTCCAGTTTATTAAGAAGCTCTTCATTTAAGTCAGGATAACAGACATCAGCATAATCAATGAGTGGGAAAATGAGGGAAATAACTAGTGCAGTCTTAGTTTTGATGGGTAGAAAATTTTTGAAACGGTTTAAGAAACGCAAAGAAGATGTAACTGAACGGCTCACCTCAGCGACTTGAGTAGTCCAGCTAAGGGAGCAGTCGATGTGTAAGCCGAGATTTTTGACACTAAGATTGACAGGGATGGCAGAGTTTTCGTACATGATAGGGCGAAGGGAACTGTTGTCAATCTTAGCAAGTTGTTTCGAGCCGCCCACAACAATAGCCTGACATTTTGCCGGATTGACCACAACACCGAAGTCTGCTGACCACTTACTGATGCTATCAAGGTCTGCATTTAACTTTAAGATAGCGGAATTTACCTCCTCTGCACTTGATTGAGCATAAATCTGTAGATCGTCAGCGTACAAATGGTAAGAGCAGCCAAGCGATAAGGTAAGGAAATTAATAAAAATGGAAAATAAGAGAGGAGAAAGTATACCTCCTTGAGGAACACCAATCGATAAATCCCTCCAAAGTGATACCTCGCGGCCAAGACGCACCGCCTGTTGACGGCCGTTAAGATAATTAAAGAGCCAGTCCAATACCAGTGGGGAGAAATTAAGATACTTTAGAGTAGCAAGTAAGATATCGTGGTCTACCATGTTGAAAGCGTTGGAGAAGTCGATGAGAACGATGATAGTGACCAACTGATTCTCCATGCCCAATCTTATATCTTCAGTAACCTTAAGAAGAGCAGTTGTTGTACTGTGTCCAGGGCGAAAACCAGATTGAAAAGGAGTTAAAAGATGTTTGGAGTAAATGAAAGACGATATTTGCTTGTGAGCCACTGCTTCCAAAATTTTGGAAAGGAAAGGGAGGATAGATATCGGTCTAAAGTCATTTAAATGTTGAGGAGAAGAGTTTTTTGGTAAAGGAGTGACATATGCTCTACGCCAGGTGTCGGGAAAGACACCTTTCTCAAAAGAGAAATTAATAATGTGCACTAAGACAGGAAGGATTTGATCTAAAATAGTGACAATCATGACCCTACTCACATTATCACAACCAACTGCTTTGGAATTTATTGCTAAAATTATCTTACTAATTTCATCAAGTGTAACTGGAGTAAATGAGAAGGATTCCGAGAGTATCGGGGCCCTGGAGGTGATGTTACTGATGGTGTTGGCTTTAGTAAAAGGGTTTAAAGACGAAGTGGAAGAAAAATGATTATTAAAGTCATCAAGAGAAAACGAGTGTGAAGACGCGTCGGGAGAACATTTACCCAAGCCAAGGGATCGAAGAAACTTCCAAATATTAGCCGAGGAACAATCAGTTACGTTTTCGTGAAAATATTGGCGCTTGGCAGCCCTTACCAATCGATTGCATTGATTACGTACAATTTTGTATTGACCCCACTTCGTCTCCGTTCTATCACGCTTATAGGCACGAAACGCGCGATCCCGTCGGCTCATTGCCACACGAACACCTTTACTGATCCACGGAGCAGGTGGTCGTTTTACACGAACTGCTTTTAAAGGAGCGTGGACATCGTACAAATTAAGTAAACATTGATTTAAATTAGAGACTTTTTCTTCAATTGTAGATGACCCGAGTATAGCAGCAAAATCGAGTTTTTCCGTATCCGCTTTCAGCATGTTTAGATTGATCCGAGTAAAATTACGCATCCAGACAACAGTGGGTTTTGGTTTAGGTGGCCTCAATCGATATTGCAAAAAAATAAGGTCGTGTCTTGAGAAACCGGGAGCAGGTATCTGCCCATGGTTTAAAACATTTTCGGGGGAAGTTACAATTAAATCAAGCCAAGTGTCATGCGAACTAGGGTTACAATGCGTAGGACCCGAAGGCAGAATAGAGAGATTGACAGACTTGATAATGTTGGATAACTTAAGGGCTTGGGGAGTATTACTTAAAAGATCAGTATTGAAATCACCCATGATTATGTGATGTCTATAATCTGAAGAAAGCAGATCGAGTACAGACTCAAGTTGGGAGAAATAGTCTACCGTGGGCGGACAGTAAACAACTCCAAGGACCGTTTTAGCTCCTTTCAAAGATAATTCTAGGAAAATATATTCAGCCGAAGCACAGTAAAGCGATGGAGAAGATGCTAGAATTTTGTACTCTATTCCACCACGCAGGTAGATAGCCACCCCACCACCACGTTTGCCAGTACGGTCATTTCGAATCAGAACATAACCGGGAAGTGAGTAAGAAAAAGAGGAAAGACAAGGCTTAAGCCAGCTCTCTGAGACTAAAATGGCATGAAAAGAGGAAACTGAAAAGGTGTCTAAGAGATCAGAGAAATGAGAGGGTATGCTTTGAGCATTAATGTGGCATACATTAAAACCATAGGGTGTATTATGAATGACTCTGGCGAGTCGTGCATTTAATGTATTAGGCACAGACTGGGAATGAAGGCTAGATATAGAAGAGAAACTGTCATCACAGGCGGAGTAGTAGGAATCATCATCGGACATAACAAAAAAAAAAATATAAATAAATACATATATATCAAATGAAGTATATAAAATAATTATTTATATAAAGAAACACTCACGAACTATACCTGTCCTGCCGGTTGACTAGATTTTAACTATAAAAATTGAAAGAAAAAAAAAAAAAAAGAACAACATTTAAACAATATCAGCAGTGTCAAAAAGCAGAAAGCCAGGGTTATTACATTTTATGAGTAAATTATAAAAACTAGGCTGTATGGGTCTAGTACCCTTAACCAACATTAACATTACAAACAAAAAAGAAAGAAAAGTAAGGGTTATCAGTCTGTCAGAATAGACGAGACGGTAAAATAGTGAATGAAATGCAGTTAAAGATTAAATCTAAAAGTGGGTTAGTTTTGATAAAAAGTTATTGACAATTGAAAAGATTTACAAAATATAAACAAGGTAGCTTCGTAAAAAGAAAAACACATTGACCGACAAAGTATGAATAACAAGCAAAGGAGGTGGAAACTGGAGTAGTTATTTTTTAGCCCTGGCACTTCGCTTCGGCTTGGGTCGCGATTCAGGAGATGCCTGTGTCGAAGATCCCGCTGCCACCGCCTGGTGTGTTTCGTCCTCCGACGAATCCAACGCAGACAACTCGAACTCGGAGAGCAACCGCTGCCTAGTGCCATTCTTCAGCTTAACTATAACATTGCCATCCATCGTCCAACACCTTCTTATACCGAAACGCTTACGTGCGTTAATAAATAATGACCTACGCTGGCGTGTAAGAAACTCTGATAGGGTGTGGGGAGTACCTTTCAGGGCTGTCTTCTTTCTCCAAACAGTCGTCCTTAATGAGGGCTCACAAAATTTCACCAATACAGGTCGACACTTGCCTTCTGTCACACTACCCAAGCGATGACAAACAGAAAGAGCCCCAGATGATATATCCACACCCAGCTTACTATTAAGAAGGCCAACTACAAACTGGGAGAGGTCATTATTATTTTGCTCCGGTATGCCACCTATCAGAAGAAATTTCCTACGATGTCTCATCTCAATTTCATCAACAGATCTATGAAGCCCACATATTTGGTCACGAAGAATTTGCAGCACAGACAACATTTGAGACTTAAATTCTTGAAATTCTTCTCTTAAACGAACAAATGAACTCTCAGCCTGTGGTGGAGTTGATTTCCATTGGGCCTCCAGGTCATTCATTTTCTTGAACAACCTTGCCTCCAGAGCATACTGTGTTTCTATGACTGCAGCAAAATTGGCCATTGGTAGTGTGTTGAACTGTGGGAGTGATGAAATAGTGACCGACAGGACAGTGTAGCAAAACACTATTTAATTAGCATCAACACTGTAGATAACACTGGACAGTATCTTGAGTGCTTTAACTTATTGAAATAATATAAAAGTTCACTTGCACAGTAACTGTAAGTATTTTTAATTAAATTTTAATGAGAGAGATAAATTTTTGTGTTTTACTACTACCCACAATTTTTTGTGGGTAGTAGTAAAACTACCCACAAAAAATTGTGGGTAGTTTTGTGGGTAGTTTTACTTTACTACCCACAAAACTCATATATCATATCATATATATATGATATGATTCATCATATCATATATATGATGAATATATTCAATATTCATCATATATATATAACATACATCTCAGCTGAAAGACGTCCAAAAAATGTTATATTCCTTATTTAGTACCTATAATATCGGCTCCACTTAGTTTGGGTCTAAATAAATTGTGTGAGTTATTACCATTATTAATAGAGACCTAAAAACTAATTTGACCTGAGTTTTAAGTTTCAAAATACATATATAATTATTCAAACAATTACGTAATAGCTATTTCAATTAGCTATTCAATGCTCGGTATTTATGTTATATAGAAAAATCAGCTTATCATGTCGTTTCAAATGTCCTTAAAAGGTTGAATTTTCATCCAATATAAACGATTTTTTTAAGTTTCATTTATAAAAGTACATTCAAAAGTAGTAAATGTAAACATGTGGGTAATTATTAGACTACCTCTATATTTATACCGATATTTTTCAAAAGTGAAATAGTATTGATAGTTACTCTACAGGTTTTGTATATAAATTGCTTATAAATAGCTAACTACTTTTCTATCTCAATGCACTTCAATAGTTTTCGAAGTTATGCTAGTTCAAAGACATGATCTTCACCGCTTCTATTGCCTTCTATATATAGATTTAATTTATAAGCAGGATGGGTCATCACTGGAAGAGATCGTCTAGTAAATCTCTATAGGAAAGCCATAGCTCCTTAATTATTTCCCGAAATCAATTACAAGTATTTTATCATAATATAAAACAAAAGAATAAATTTTAGAGTAGTTTTAATAACAAGAAATGAGGATTGACAGCGAGCAAGGGAGTTTTGACGAATAACCGTACAGAAACAACAAATATATTAATTTAGTGTTATACTGTACTCTTATGTGTAAATTATACTGAGTGTCGAGTAATAAAACAGTATAATTTTCACTTTTATTACTGAGTTTTAATGTATTACTTCTAAACATTCTCTGAAAGAAATCGCTCTAAAAATTAAGAACGCCTGTTATATAATAGTTGTGATAACAAACGTAACCGATATATTATGTTATAATTTTTAACATATTTTATTTTTTTATAGTTTTTCTATGTATCTGTCTAACTAACGTAAGCAATTGACTGAAATCATTTTAAAATCTTCTTCATTACCGTATTTAATAATGTACTTAATGATTCATTGCATTGTTGCTTGTAAATTGTGGTTTTTGATCTTAATATTGTGACAGGGTGCAGCCGGGAGAAATAAAAGGATTCAAGGTCACTTGTTTTTGTATTTAAGGAATTAAGGCACAACTGAAACAATTATATAAAAAAGGGTAAATTACACTGAATACAAAAACAATTTCACATTTATAACTAAAACATATTATAAAAGGTAGGGCTTCTTACAATAGTGCCTTAAATAAACTTATAGACTTTTATATAACAGGAACTGGTGGTACAGAATACATATACAGGAAAACTGTTAATTATGCTTATGAGCTTATTATACTTGTGAGCTTATTATAACTGCCCAGCACTATAAATATATTTAAATAATTGTTATCGGTGAGTCAACCGCTCTACGCGCTGACTCTGGTAAGAATGAACTTCGAGAACAAAACAAATAAAAGGAGATAGACAGTCAATTTAAAATAGGAAACCAAGAGAAAAGAAAATATGAGAAATGGCCAGAGAAGAGCGCAATGAAAGCAACGAGTCGCCAATATAGCTATGGCGCCTCGTTACAATATAACATATCGTCGACTGCAATCTTTTTCCTAGGCTTAGATTAAAAGTAAACACGTTCATTTTGAGGATTCCATCCGTTTGATTGGGCAATAACCAGGGAAACGTGCGCCGGAGCTTGATCAATTGTTATTGGGATCGTAGGCGAGGAAAACTAACGAAGAAATTTTGTATTTGTTTTATTCAAAGGTCAACGTACAAATAAAAAAACATCAATATGCATATATATATATTGCAGATGATATGATATGTGTTATCGTCTACAATTTGTTTTTTATTCTGATTGGATATAGTTTTAACCCAAATAATTAATTTTATTTTTTGAATAATTCATTTTAAGTTATTTTTTGAAGATATGTAACAATATTCGGTATTCATTTTATTTTCTGTAGTACCTCAATTCAATATCAATTGTATACTTTAGTTGCCATGTGAACATGGTTCCATAAATGGAGTGGAAACGGTGTGAATCAATAAAATCAATACGTTTTCGTTATTTTTAAAATAGGATTTTATTTCAAAATTCAGTTCTGAAACTTTAATTGCATCTTAACTTTGTAGATAGAAGTGGTAAATATAATCCAACAACAGTCTTTTATTGATATAAAATAGCTAAGCCGTGTTGGTTCTGCATTAACAAGATGGAAAACCGTCTGGCAATTGATAATACTTCATCAACAGCGACGTTTGAGTAAGTCCGTCTTCAGACTTCTCTTAAATCTTATTAGCTACGAAATAACAATAAAAGTTTGATTACATCCAAAGTAACCCTCTCGAAATCATCTCGTAGACGCTACGAAATTGCTACGGACTACGGTATTGCCCTAAAAACATAGACGTTATCAACACTGACAAGATCATTTGGATTCTAAAATATTGTCTCTCTAGTTTTTCTTACAATTTGTTTGCGAATTGGTCCCATAGTCATTGGTCCCTAAAATGTAAAACCAATATTTTGTAATTATCTGAGTAAATGAACTTCACTCTAAACAATATCAGAAAATTATATGGGTTTAACGGTTATTCATATTTCTTTGATGAGCGAAAGAACAAGTTTTCACATTTACAAAATACATTTATTAGTGCATGATAAATACGGTGAGTTTACTAAAGTTAAGAGTAACAAGCAAGTGAGGTCGGTAATTATCTCAATACTAATTATGGTATTAGCAAGCAGCGACCGGGTATAGCCTGCAGGTGGAGTGAATTGATTATCCCTCTCGACTGTGGATTTGTGCCATCTTCTTAAATGTTACCCCACCTTTCAGAAGATGGCAATCAAATAAAACATTTGATGTTTCTTCTATCGGCTAATGGTATTAGGGCGATAATGCATTGGTTTGTTAAATATCTTTTGAATACCCGAAGAAAGTTTCCATTTATAAGTGTAAAACTTAGGTATTTCAACTTGAATGTATGATGCACTCTCGATTTAACTACTACTAGTGGCGAGAGCCAGTGTGTGTTTTGCCAAAGGTGAGTGCCTTTTTAATTCCATGAAGTCCATTATTGACAACTTTAAAGCTACACAATAATCTTCTTCCAAATATATATATATATATATATATAAGATCATAATCATAACCAATCAAATAAGTTATTGATTACATAAATCCTTACTAATATTATAAATCGGAAAGTGAGTTTGTTTGTTTGTTTGTTTGTTTGTTTGTTCCGCTTTCACGCCGTAACTACTGAACCGATTGCTTTGAAATTTTGCAGACGTAAAGATAAAAGTCCGGATTAAATAATAGGGTACTTTTTATCCTGAAAAAAAATTGACATTCCCGAGGAAAAACAAAAACATTGTTTGCTTGATGGATGGATTGTAGATGGCGCTGTGCGTCGTTTAAAACAAGGTAAAATATTGCAAACGAATATAAACATGTAAATTTAGAAGCTAAATGATACGATAATGAATCCCCGAAAATAAGGAATTCCCGAGGGATGACGTACAATTTGTTTTATCGTCTAAACTGTTTTTTTTTACATCTACTTATATGTTGCAAACGAATATGAACATGTAAATTTTGAAGCTAAATGATTCACTAAATGACTCATACCTTGGATTCCGATTATTCCAACAGACCTCCCATTTCAATTTAAAAGACTACAATTTCCTATAAGGGTTTCATTTGCTATGACCATTAATAAAGCACAAGGCCAAACTCTAAGGGTTGCTGGAGTACACTTGGAAAAACATTGTTTTTCGCATGGTCAGCTCTATGTAGCGTGTTCCCGGGTTTCCAGTGCCCAAAATCTGCATGTTTTTGCTCCACAAAGGAAAACATATAATATAGTGTACCATTCAGTTTTGGTTTAACAACTAATTGTATCCAGCGTTACATCGCGCTTCTTAGATTCTTCCGTGGGAATGAGAAGTTTTCTTATAGTTGTGCTTTATACCGCAATATAACCGAATTCCACGCGGGCGAAGCCGCGGGCGGAAAGCTAGTTATTCATAAATTAAATAAATTATTAAGAAACTGAGAGTTTGCACTAATTTTGCAAAAAAAATAGTTTCTTTGTATTTAATTTATCTAATATTTTGTTCTAAACTTTTATATTCATTTTTACGAGTGTAAGTCAAAACGAAATTATCACAACATATAAATTTTTCGAGGCTCCGATATTTTAGCAGTTGTAGTACGGAAGATCTAAAGTTCTTTGAGGGTGAATTTATTTACTTTATCACAAGATGTTGATCCTGCGATGGTTTGAGTCATACTTATTTGTCAAAATGACCTCAAACCGTAATGGTGAATTTTATTTGCACCCGTAGGTGCATGTGCATTTGAGGGTGGAGGTATTTTTGTATGCGAGTGCGTGAGAGTGAAGTCCTGAAGTTTAAAAATTTTGTGAATTTAGTGGATTCAAAATATTAGGACTATATTCTAGGATGCTTAGAACAAGTACGTAATATAATACTATTTATATTTATACGTAATATAATACTATACGTTATATAATATAATATTGAAAACTAACCCTATGAGATATGAAAATTTTAACATTTGGTGAAATTTTTTAAGTATGAGATTACTGTACACTCGGCGACTCTGTATAGAATACCTACTCAAGCTGATTGTTATCCCACAACCTCTGTAGTGGCATCACTGATAAACCGTGCATATATGATTTGTGTGACGATGTATATAGAGAACATCTTAAAACCTGTACTGCAAGGAAATACACAGGAAAACTTTAACTAAACTTACAACAAAACCTCAGATACAGAAAAATGTGGTAGGTGAAAAAAAAATTGGGAAAAATCATCGAGTCTAGATTTCTGTGATGGAGGAAAGGATGGAGGTTTTTGTCATATTAGAAGCATAACGTAATATGATATAGCTGAAAGCGGTGTGAAGGTCGCTACTTGTGGAGTCATGAAGGTGGTTGGTGGATTCTATTTTACATACTAACATATTCTCTAAATAAGTCTAGAAAAATGATAAATTGTAGGTAGGGAGCATAATATCTTGCTTTGAGACCAGTGCACGGTGGCGTCTGATGAAGTGTTTTATATATGTCATCGTTAGCATTATCTGTCCGATATTAATATAATAATAATAATAAGTATCAGATGGAAAGAGTCATTCTACTAGGGCAATAATCTCATGCTTTGACTTTTGGCTTTTGAGAACTAATTTGTCATTAGCTGCTCATATATAGCGGGAATCAGAATAGCGACAGGTGTTGTATTTGATGATAACAATGTATACTGCTATCTAAGTTGTGTGACGATTCATATTTGTTGTGCGTATTAATTATGTATACATTTGCATCTTCGTATGCTCCAATAAAGACTTACACAGTTAAAATCAAATAGGCTTCAAAAGGCTATGTGGCGAAATACAGGTATAACTTGTATGTATATATGCGTTTTGTGTTTCATTATAATTACTCTTGAAAATATATTGGAGTTTCTAATTCAGGTTGGTTCATTAAGATGTCAACATTCTGAGTTTGGTGAACAAATGAGAAATTTATTCGCTTTGCTTAACAGTGTTTTTGCTTGCTACAATAATTTAGTTCTTACAAACACTTCTTTTAAGGGTACGAACTAGAAATGTATGTACATTTTGTTGGAAGGATTTTCTGACCTTTTATATAGGTATTACAATGATAGTACACTATTTTATAATTTATAATAATTTTAATATCTCTTTTTAATAAGCTATATACATTTAGGAGATTTTCAAATACAAGGATTTATTAGTTTTATAATTTATGAGAGATAAAATATAGAAAACAGTTAATGAAAAGAAGATGCCGAAATCGTATTAATCTGTAATAAAAATATTTAATATTTTTGGTCAAAAGCTTATTTACTCTGGATATAAAACTTCTTAGAAAGTATATATACAATATTCAGATCTTTTAACAAAGAGTCGTACTTATAAAAGTTTTAGATGGAGTGCTTTTTGAAGTAACTTACAAAATAGTTTAAGAATATAATCAATTACTGTAAAGATAGTTTGTGCTGGTTGCTTAAGAATAATTGGAGTTATTAATGTAGTCAAATAATCAAAGAATTAAGTATGTATATCAATTATATGTGTAAATAGAATGAGTTTGTAATTTGTGTACCTAATATTTATTTAATTTAATGATTTCCGCTTAAATGTATGTACATAATAGAATTTTCTTCCTTCCAAGAAGCAAATATGTATATAAGATTTAAATTGTTACATAAACATTATTCATGAATCAAATGAAACGAATGGATCTAATAAAGTGGATTTGGAAATTCATTGTTAGGAAATTTTTAGGAGTGGTAAATATTTTTGCTTCATTTGTAAACAACAAAGTCGTCTATAATCTAAATATTCTACACCGACATTTAAGACTGAATAGAATATAAATGATAATTCTATTTACTTTGATAAAATATAATAAGCTAATCCACTGAACGTTGTTTTTTGTATTTCAAAAGAAAAAAGGGGCTCACCGATTTTTTCCATTTTTACTGTAATAATTGTCAGGCGTCCTTACGTGATGTGCTTTCTAATAAACAGCGTTTTATATTAATATTAACTAAACGGCAGAGATGGTCATTGATTTGATTTCTAGAAGGGGTGGATGTTAGTGTGATGATAACGAGAACATGTATCTGACCCATAGGTATTCATATTATTTCTGTGCATATAACTCTTCCTGTTTACTATATGTATGACTATCCGTTACCCTGGTATTCATTATCTGTGAGGCTTATATGGCTTACTTTGGGCTACGCTAATTGGTGTGAGTAATAGAAATAAACAAATAAATATTAAACAGCGTCACATACATAGTTGTAAATCCATGTTAGGGCGCTTACAAACGAACGACACTCAATCGCAACCGCTTACCTGATTTTGAGGGGAAAATAAATAAAACATCACAAAATGTTTATTCTGCCAGATTAATAGTTACTTTCTATTATAAAATGTAAAAAGAGATACACATAAATTTATAAGATTTAACGTAGGAGAAAATGAGATAGGAAGCATTTTGTACGGGTGGTTATACGTATTTGTGTGCGCATGTGTAGTATAAAGCTTGAGAGAAGGCATCACAACAACCGTGGTATTTTGTATACGTGTACGTATTATTTTTGAAGGTTTCATTTCTACCACATGTGAATTGCACACATGCTTTTTTATTTAATATAATTATAGTAATAATAATAATGACGGTATTACCATGAAGGTCGTCGATGAGCCATTTAAGCAGATAATGTTGTTGATTTACTTTATAGTCATAGCAATCTTTTCCTCCTCGTAATGCTTCTTCGCATTACTGTATTTTGGCTTAATACTATTTTTTTTAAATACTCGTCAATTCATGAAATGTTGCTATCGAAATTCTGAGGTAGTTAAAAAGAATCGTATAAAGTATGACATGTTGACTATGTTCTTCTCTGTAGGACAATGTGATTTTTATCCCGGATTTATGCGCAAAAATCCGTAAAAAAGTGTTTAATTCTAATGTGTAATGTGCGCGGAAGTGTAAGAACCAAATATTCAAACTCTATGTTCAAATCAATGGAAATACTCAAAAAGTATAAAACTGTAATAGCAAAATACGTCTGGTTGCTTGGATCATTAGCCAGTTATTAACACAAGCGTGGAACGAGTGTTATGCGTCTGTTCCGCGCCTTAAGTAACTAAATCACTTGTTTTATAAAAATCAGAAACATTGACGGTACTACAATAGAGAAACCCGAGTCTATATAGAAAAGTTAACTTTCTGTGTTCGATCCTCGGACTGATGAATATTGACCCATCCGGGGATCGAATGGGTCACCTTAAATCCGTTATTATATACGCAAGCTACTCGACCGCGAAGGCCGTAAAATGATTATTATTATACACTAAATTTGATGGTACATTTTCTAATTCACTTTAACCTACCCAAATGAATTATATCGACGGTCCAATCGAATAAAGCCGTAAAGATTTTTACATGGCTTTTAAATTTAATGCAGTTACGCGATCTAAAGGTGTTATTACGTTATGTCAATTTTTTCACAAAAATATTGCTGTTACTTTTTATGTCATGATGGTAGACCTCGTTGTACTTCCGAAAAAGTACGATCTGTATAACGCTGAATAAAACCATAAAGAAAGGTTATTTTATTTGTTCTTAGATCATACTAGTAGAATAACGGTGTTTAAATATGTTACGCCTTGTTTCAGCTAACATTATGAGTTTTTCTGGTGTAATGTAACTTTCTTGCTTCTTTTATTATAATTTATTTATAATTTTATATATGTAAAACATATAACAGTGGCCACCTTCAAAAAAGGAGGAGGTTCTCAATTAGATTGTATTATTTTTTCCATGTATATTACACGATATCTCCATCAATTTGAACTGTTTCACAATTTTGTTTTATTTTATTCGGTTTACCGTCAGGGTGGTCCCATGAAATTTGTATCTCATGATGGACTATGAGCATATAAACAGGAACTCTTCCACGCACACTGTTATAATGATATGATAATAACAGCAACTTATCTTATTATGAATGATACAAACAAACAACCCACTTTAGGATTTTAATTTTACATGTAAAATTGTTCGCTCGCGCGTTGAAATTTGTAATGTTAAAATTGTTTAATTTATATTCTCATGTAAGTGAAATGTATTTTGTTTCTTATGAGAATAAATCATCTTCAAACCTTAACTGTTATTATCATAACATAGTATAAATATCTATCGACGGTCAAATGATCATTGAATTTGAAGATACCTACGTGACTACTAAACGGCACAGAGAACACGCATCGCGATTCGCGAAAGGTTTAAAAACAAAATTAAAACCTATTCAACAATCAACTTAAAATAGTAACACTTAAAAAATAAATATAATAAAAAAATCACCGTAATTCTTTGTGAACAGTTACAAATTAAATTAATAAATACCAATTATTTTTGCTGTCGGAGCAAGCCGAGGTTTAATGTCCTTCTTATTATGGAGTCTCTTTGATATATTATTCAAGCTAAAACTAGTAGATTAAATTAAAAAGGAAAATATCCCTATATTAATTTTTCATAGTTAATAAGTTACTTATAAAACAGAGATATTGTTTTATCTGGCATTATCAGCTTTTCAAGAGAGAGACACAATATGATAATAGTCAGTTTTCTTTCTCAATACATTAAGAAGAAGGAAGAGCCAGATACTGAAATAAAAGCTGTAGTTCCCTTCTATTCTTTCTGCGCTGTGCAGAACAGAAAACATATAGTTTTTCACCGATTTCAGTTTGCGATTTCTTTTCTATACATAATTTTGTGTTAAAAAAATTGTCTATAGAAAAAGTTCAAGGAAGGCCAAAGTCAATCTGAAGGAGATATGATGTACTCGTGTATTGAGAGAGCAAAAAAGCAAACCATTGACATCCCTTATCAAATATGTTGCATTATAAATGATGCAAAAGATTATAGGGTAACAGCACCAGTGGCCAGCCAGGCACCACTATTCAGCCTTTTACATCGTTTATTTGCCATAAATCACTTGCACTTAAATAAACGCTCTGATTCCTCATTTGTTAATGTGTCACGCGACAGGAGCGGCAGGGGATCAGGGGGTAGAAATAAACTCGTTCATATCGGTGCTGTCCAACGACAAGAGCAATAGTGTCAAGTCCGCTATATTTTTTTATTACACGTAGTGTTCTCTTAACAGGTAAGAAAGAACCTATTTTATTATGAAATGTGATTGTGTTTTCTACATGGTAGCTTTATACATTAGTTCATGTATTAAATTATATTAAATTTTAATAAAAATATCGCTTTTTTACGTATAATTGAGGGGGCTGACCACTGGATGCCACTTTTTTACAAAAGATCCAATGGACGGCCCCGGGGCTGATAACTGAGTTTTTCCATTATTTTTAAAATTACAAGAAAAAACGACCATTAGAACCGTGAAATATAAATTCCCAAATTTAGTACCTACGACAAACATTTCCTAATGATCGAAAATACCCAGTGATCATCCACATTTTAAATTATTTTTTCATGCGGCTGGTCACTGGGTGTTGAAGATCCAGTATTCAGCCACGATCTTAATTACATGGCATTTTTGGGACGAATGTGGTTATTTGTATGAGAATCTATAAGCAATACTTAAGTTTTACCTGAAATAGTTATAAAATGTATATTTATAATCATTGATTATTTCTTACTTACAAGGGCTGAGCACTGAGTTCATCGAGGCTGTTTACTGGTTTTTAAAGGCTGTCTACTGCGACAAAGTGCCATTTTTTGTTTAAACGTAATTATATATTTTATTAAGAAAATTATTGTTTTTGACATATATTTTTTTAAAACTATAATAAACAATAAATCCAATTATGTTGTATGTTTCATTATCCGACGAATGCTGTAGAAATGGCAACTGTTGAAACTTCAAAAAGTTGTTATGAGGCTGACCACTTGTGCCTTTACCCTATATAAGCAGCAATTTTAATGCAGCATTCAAAATTTCATGATTACAATAATGTTGTGTCTTTTTTTGACGTGACAACGTCTTATAAATTGGTTTGCCGGGTGACACTTCAAGAAACTGCGTTACGCTCCGCTCACGTTATGCGCTTACAATGAGAGCGAGTGAGAGGCACGCGTCCCTTCCACTCGGGCATGGTTAGCCCGCCTAAGAGCGAAAGAGACAGACATAAAAAGTGGAAGGGACGCGTGCCTATAAATTAATGTTTTAAATATAATTCTTTGTATAAATAAATGTTTTAAATTGTTACTATTATTTCATCCTTCTTCCTACTATAGGAATGAATATTCACATTAAAATTATTTTACCACTCAAAGTCGTTGTCACGTAAAACTTTCGCCCGTATACCGACTTTACAGGCAACCAACCAGTTTTTTTACTAGTTTTTTGCTTTGTAAAGTAGTACTTTTAACATTACTGTTTCGTTCGATATTTACAATCTTTATTCAACTTAAAGTCCAATAGATAGATAACAGATTGATAAAGTCCAAAAATAAAGTCAATCCACTAAATTTATAGTAATTTGGGCGTACATACAGTGCATTTTTTTATTTCATAGACTAATTATTTTGCATGTATAACGCTTTCTTATCGATACAAAAGCGCGTTAACATCAGGCCTGTACCAATTCAAGAGCGAGAATGAATTTATGCATGTATTCAAAGGTAGATCTTTGAACACTTACTTAAATTCATCTTCAAACTGGCCTATAACTACTGACGTTTATTTAGCAACTTTCGCAGGGACAAGTCATAATATGGGTGAAGTTTAATATCTGGGGCTCCTCCGTATCAGTAATCGTTAGCACCCACCAAGCCGCACAGTTTGTATTTCACTTCGGCGTCTTCATTTACAGTCAGGACTCAAATGTTTCTAATTACGATGAAGATGTGTTGTCGTATGTTCATAGATCCCTATAAACTGTTGTAATTGTAATATTAAGTTAATAATAGTACATTACGATATTAGTGCGTTATGATGGTTATAACATGCGAGGCGGAATTTCAGCCCGAGCCGAAGGCGAGGGCGTTATTGAGCCGAGCATCGTACGACGTTTTATAACACATTTGCGAGGAAACAGAAATTTTTTTTTTTTCATTTTTAATTACTGAAACAGTTAGTGAAATTACAATTATAAAAATGATACGTAGTTGTAGTTTTTTTTTATTTTTATTTTTATAAAATAAATATTTCTTACATTCACACCAATTAGCCTAGCCCAAAGTAAGCACAGTAGGGCTTGTGTTATGGATACTAGGCTTAAGGATAGACATACATATATGATAGATAGATATGTAATATTCATAGAAATATATATAAACACACATGACTTAAGTACAAATGCTCGTATTCATCATACAAACATCTGCCCCTTCCGGAATTCGAACCCAGTTGCACCAAACGGTCATCCAATTTTTTTAATTATGTTATTATTATTAAATAAACTCAATCTGTGAATGTACACTGTTGCTTTCCCGCGACTTTAACGAGCGGGGATTAGTTCGAAATTTGAATAGCAACAGCGCGCGAAATGGCAAATGATACTGTTATGGAATTTGTATGGACTATAACTTAACTATTTGGTTTGATAACACACGCGTTTTTTATGACCCGCTTTACATATTTAAAACCGGTGGAATTACATCTGCTTTACGAGCAAAGGTGTTATAAATAAACTTATTTTCTATACAATCAATTTGAAATAAAATATAAAGATATATTTCTATGAAAAAATTATTTCTTATTTCGGTTCCAGTATAAAAATACTGAGAATCCAGACTGTTTATTCTCGCTTACAAACGGATTTTTTTAACAGAGCTATTCTATGTAAATTCAAATATGAATAGAAACTCATTCAAGTGAGAAAGTCCAGGTGATTGGAGAATTTTCTTAAAGAGGTTTCATTTTTTAACGTGGAAAAGTAACACGTTTGCGTTAGCGTTTGTATAAAATCTTATAATAAACCATTGGTTTTTCAAATTTTGCTTGTCCGAAAAGCTCTCAAAATACCATTTCATATTGCTGAATATAATTATATTTTTGGGATTTCATTTTAAAATCGAGTAATGTCCCATTTTGATATCTTGCAGGGTTCGAAAGATATATGAAGCATATTACCTGCCACCTAGCGGATATCACGACTATCGGTCATTGCCGTGGCCAAGCCGGCTGAAGTGGGTGGCTAATTGTCTATGGCTAATAGCTATAGCCCTGCTTTCATATAAAGCTTTTAGTCTGAGGTTTGATTTATTATCTGTCGTTTTTACCTTTGAGGTTAGATTCTTTTTCGATTGAATTATCTATGTTACTTTTGGTTTTTTAGTGATTTTTTTTAGTGAACTGGTAGAGCATTTGTTACGGTTAATGCATCATTAATGCATCAACTCAAGACGATTAATTAACTTGGAATGGTTAACCGATGGGCTGGTTCTTAATAACAATTAAAATGCAAATAAGTGTTTGTTGCATAGTCCTTCTTTTTTGCCAAAACCTACTGTATTTTAATGTTCGTATAGATGATTTGTATTACGCCGTGATTACTCATTAATTACTTTTTAAATAAGTTACTAGGTTAATAATTTAAGTTAATAAGTTAGTTAAACAAAAACTACTATAAGATGAAGTCCCAAATAGAAGCTGGCATTTAAAATACGTGTCCAAATTAAATATTTCAACATCACATTCATCATAGGTGGCGCCAGAGCTATAGAGTGTTTTAAGAACAATTTTAATTAATCTAAACGGCAACTGGTATTTATGTCAATTACATGACACGTTCTTGGCTAAGGTAAAATGTCTTTTAGGCAATATATTTAGAAAGTGACTAAATTAAGTACTTAAGTTTTATTTATGACGATTGGGATGACATGCGGGAGGACTACCTCCGAGAGACTACCTCCGTAATCATAGAATACTTATAATTTATATATATATATGTTTATCCTATACCTATCTTAGTATCCTTGCTTCACAAATTGTCGATTTGCATGAATGTATTTTGAATTTGTTTATCTTACTTAGGAAACAAAACTTGTCAAACTTTGTATTTAACTGTGAAGTTATTTAAAAGTTGCAAAGTACCAAAGCTCCAACACAACTGAAATAAAAATAAGTTGTATAAAAATATGTTTCAATACCAATCAAATTTAAATAACTAAATTTTGTTTGTAGAATCACCATAAACATATATTTTGGTTATTTTCCAAATTGATTACCCAAACTTAAATTACTGTTGCTTTAGTTATGTGCGTTATGCATAATAGTTTGTAGAAAAAATTGCCATTTTTTTAGATTAATACATAATATCTATAATTTATCTTCATTTAACTATGTTGAAGTAACTGGCGTCATACCTGATGGGACAATTATAAACTATTATACAATGCCGGATTTACCTCAGGGGCCCCAAACAACAACTGATTTTTGAGGCCATCGTTTTAATATAACACCCCCCCCCCCCCCTCTTCTTTTTAAATAACAAAAAACAGATCAATTTTGCAAAATCAATATATTATTTGAACCATCTCCATTACAACTTCTTTCTACTTTTTTCAGTCGCAAATTGATTAATAATATCATCAAAGTCAAGTTCTCGAAGCTTCTCTTTTTCGATAAACAGTAGGCTTAAATCACTGACTTTTTCTTGGCCCATCGAAGAATTGAAAATGTCAATGTCATTTTTATTTTATTTAAAAAAAAAACAATAATTATTTTGACATTTTCAAATAAGTTTTAAATTTTTTTCAAATTTTGGGGCCCCTCTCCAAGCGGGGCTTCCAACTAGAATTATGATAACATGTTATATAAATATAACATGTTATCATAATTCTAGTTCATTTAGTAAATGTCTTTTTCTCGTTCTTTCATAAACAAGGTCACGATGACAAGGTAACGTTACAACCCAAGTTGCCTTCGGTTTTAATCGCAGAGAGTGGGGCAAACAGGTGAAATTGTAAACCTAGTTCTAATCGCAAATGGCTACAACTTTATGAGGGATGCTCCGAATGGCTTTTGCCGTTTAATTATCCGTTTGTTCTATTCACCATCGATGAAGTCTCAATTCTACTAAACATTTATGATAAATCTGAAAATCAATACTTCCAAACCAACCATTTGTTATTGTCATACATTAACTTTGTTCGACAAGAATGAATCATATACTTTGTCCAATGTAGGATGATCCTTTTGACAGGTGTCACTTCCTTATTGCTACGTACTAAGGTTGCGTTTGTTTCCTTATGTTTGGCTTGACATTGCAATAGCAACTTTATACCCTCTATATAGCTGTCAACTGTCAAAAGTATCATCCTACATTGGATAAAGTATAGTGAGATGATGTCTATTTTCATTTTTCAAGCGCTTAAGAACAACGATCTCATGTTGGTCGGTTAACTTGTTTAGGTTACTCTGCATAACAGTATAGGCCCATTTTCGATCAATCGATTTGGTATTTTTTCAGTATGATGGAATAGTTTTTTTTCGTTAAAAAGACAGCGGTCAACTCCAATAACCTATGGGATAAGTTGAAACGGCTATTACTGAGGACCGGTTATTGGGAATGATCATATTATTAATTAGGAAATTCTTTTCTTTTTATAAAAAGGAACCCATAGATAAATAATATTGATACTATATATTTTAAATATATCATATAATGCTTTCTCCTTTTATATATTTTTAATGTAAGTTATGTATGTAACTATCTTTATCGCGTAATTTTTTAAAATTATTTTCAAACACATTGTCTTCTGTTAGCTATCGTACTGTTAATTTTATTTTTGTGAGAAATTAAATAAATTTAATATAAATTAGTATAAAACATTTTTAAGAATTCCAGGCACTATTCAAGATAATCGGAATAACAATAAATTAAAGTCAGTAAATGCCATTACTAAAGTCAATATCCAAATAGTATGGACACATAGTGTGCGTCCAATTTAGTAAGATATCGGGTCATTGCATCTTATAGTATATCTCGCCAACGACCCAATTTTCTATTACAAAGTAGGCCAGTCGAACCGTTACGCATTCCAGAAGGAAACTTTCGACTGTCTTATGCAATTACGTTGACTATCATTTGATTTCGAACTCTGTTTTTGCACGGTCTATACTAATTGCATTATAATATCATACCACAGAGCGGCATGTTCTGAGTATCAGATGTTTTCAAGCATTAGTAGAGTTGTCAGTCGATCTTAAAGTTAAATAAAAAAATCGCAGACTTAATTAATTTAACTTTATTTACAATAGACGAATAGCACAAAATGCACAAGACAAATCACTACATAGTATAAAACAAAGTCGCTTTCACTGTCCCTATATCCCTATGTATGCTTAAATCTTTAAAACTACGAAACGGATTTTGATGCGGTTTTTTTAATAGATATAGTAATTCAAGAGGAAGGTTTATATGTATAATACATGCATAATATAGTAGAGCATTGCATCCGTGCGAAGCCGGGGCGGGTCGCTAGTAGTTACATATTTGATTCTAGAAGAGAGAAAAAAAAATTCTAGCATAAACACTATTCAACTAACACTTCAGGTTATCCCTTTTATAGAAAGAAACCTGACTTATGGTGTAGACAGACCATGAAGCGTGTGACTTGATAGGAACCAAATATATACCTACTTCATTACAATTTATAGGATTATTTTTTTATAATATTTGAACGATTGATGATTATTTATTTATCATTCTCGAGTTGCTGTGATGAAAAAGTGTGTTATAAATTATGCAGCGGACTTTTTTTGCGAAAAATAATAGCGGAAATTTGTCACCAACATTTGTTCTCTCCCTGTGTCTGTATTTCTGAGTACTTATAACCAGTCCCTTTTACGAAGCCAGGGTGAACAGGCACCTTCTGGGTTAGCTCGTTCCATCGTGGATCCTGTTTTTGCCTCCGGGCTTGATTGGGATAACCTATTAAAAATCTACTACTTTTTGGAAAAATTTCGATCTTTGGACAAAATTATGGTAAACTTACTTTACAATATATGGTGATTACATCAAAGAGAATGTAAGTTACATTCTCTTCCCGCCGTGATAACATGAGACAATGATTAAACGTTTGAAAGTAGTTTCCTAGAATTTGTTAATTAAGGATAGCAATCAAATCTTATTCGAAGAGATGGTACCTTCCTTGTGGTATTCCAATTAACACGAGGTGCTTGGCAACTACCAAGAAATCAGTGGTCAATTTTAATTTCATATTATCGCTTCTCCTTTGGCTTTAGGTGTTCGGTGTTTGACTTTCCCATTCTAATTTAAGTAATTTTAAAATCATTCAAAATTATAATTACGCCTGTGGAAAGTTTGTTGCTTTTGCAATACTTGAGAGGGTCATTAACATATTTTTCATCTCACAATATGTGCGAAAGAACAGTAGGCAAAAATAGATTAAATTTTATTTTCGCTAATTAAGTTATTTTAAAGTAGCACAATATTTTCCAAATATCTCAACTTGTTGGCGTAAATAATAATTTGAGAAAGGAAATCCGAACAAAAAAAAGAAAAGTCGTATATTATTGAAATGAACCTGTTTTGATGCGCGTTGATTTACTTGAAAATTATTTATTTAATGCTGTATTTTCTAATTCCTTTTAAGACACTTTGTCACAGTATGTAATGTAGTTATAAGATAATGCTTGAGAGAATTAGTTGTGTTCGCATGTTATGTTACTTAGCGCTATATTGAAATGTTGAATGAAATGAAATTTGTTTTGAAATGTTTTTATTGTTTCTGTCCACAAGCTTGATTAGAATCTATGGTGAATAAGTCCACAAAAATGGGACACTACAAAAATACTTTGATTGTCAAATACGTTGAGATAAAAGAATGAGAGTTACTCATTTTGAAAGATACAAAATATATTGAATAGCAACTGCATGTTTAAATAGATTTGTATGTAAATTTTGTATTATAAATGGATTTGGAAGTAGTAGTCACCTATGTAGATTAAATGTTAGTCGTTAGTAAGATCTTGAAAATTGCTGGTCAGTGTAGGTTATATTTTTATGGTCGCAATAATTAAAAAAAAAATGGTTTTGTGGATAATTTCGCCATTTTATCTAAAAGTTGCCGGAATTCTAAAATTTAAGAGAACAACTTCAGGTCAACTATTTAGTATGAAAAATATTAAACAGTAGATTATTACAATTATAAAAGGCGTCCAATTTCGGTATCTCGGTATTCAACGGAGCTCATGATTAAAAAGTGGTCAAATTACTCTGTAGCAGTTGCACTTAAAATCAAATTTAATATACTTACATAGCACTGCTAGCTCTTCTATGTAAGAGTTGCAGCAAGCTGCCGTCTGCAGCTGAAGAGCAGAGGCTGCGCGAGCGCGCGCGTCGTTCACCCTCCCTATCCGCGCGTTCCCCCCGCTCCCGCCACCGTGCCATCAGCGACTCCAAGCACAGCATGGCGCCACCATCGCACACCATCCGCGCTATCCCTTACACCCTCACACTCTCCCACATTCCACACCAAGTTGTGTCAAAATAACTATCCTAAGCACTCTTCCGTCAGTTTATTACGCTATTATCTCTATGTCATTTTTAAACTAATAAAAGTCTATCTGGTTCATATAATATATAAGTGTCTCTCATCTCAATGTTCTACGGGACGACTAAAACTACATCTTATGAGTAAATTTTGCCAAATTAAACGCCACTAAGACTCACTCCACTCAGTTAAACGCTACTTATCACGTTGGGTATACCCGGCAATACGGTTGGCTTACACCGGGGAACAATCACATTAGTAAACGGGGGCAAACTCGTTATATCACGCGATCAGGGCCGGTTGGAGCTAGTCCTCTTTTTGATAGGTTAATATAACGTTTGAACGTCAGTCTAATAGCGTAGACGATGATTAAGCGAGTGCGATGTGTTTATGGAAGTTGTTTGTTTTCGTTTCCCGCCGATCGGAGCTTGTGGTAGGCGGGCGAGACGCATCGCCGGCGGCCGCTGCTACGTGACTGAAGAACGTGACTGAAGCGAGCGGAGCCTTAACACCGCTACCCTGTACTACAGCGCATATGCGCGCAGCGACCGCCTTGGACTCGGAACTGTTTCCGTCGCTGAAGTGACGAAGTTAAGTGAATGTTGATACACAAAGTGAAGTCTCACTACCTTGCGTCGTTTAGCGCTGCAGTGCTCATAACCGGGATTCCATTGCAGGTCATGAGATGTAGGTTACTCACTTCCTTCATATAATTAATAATTTTGTTATTTAACGACAAAATATTTTTATTCACATAAATTATCATCAACTCTAATGGCGAAAGTTCACTTAAGTAATTTGAAATTATTTTTTTAAAAAATCTTCTCGCTGAAAGCCTTCTTGCTGAAAGCACAGGGCAGATAGTGGTAATAAAGTGTTATTAAACAGGTATTTATATATATAGACTGATTTACATATTAGTATTTTTTAAGATTATTCATAATCATATTAATTGAGATATAACATAACATAAGGCGCACAGCGACAGTAAAAATAAATAAATAGTGTTTATTAACACTATTAGGCAGATAGTGTTAATAAACACTATCTGCCCTGATTGGCGAAACGCCGAAATATGGCAAACAAACACTCTTGTTAATTGTAATTTTGATTTTATTTTCCTATTTATTTGTAAAACGAATTATAAATAAAACTCGTTTTAACTATGGGCTGATAAATATTTTAATGACTTGTGCGTTTATATCACGACCTTTTTGATTATATTTGTGACTTAATGTACTTTAGTGATTAAAATACAGCTATTGCTTTTTGTTTTTCTGTTTTTCTTTTTTTATTGGCATTTATCCTTTTTTAGCTGAGGAAAAATAACATTACTTTGTTATCTCAATTAGTAGGCATAAAATTGTGTAAATTCGCTACAAGTTAACTGTTTAAACTTTTAATTAAGTTTATAATTGTTGGTTTACCCTGAAAACTATTTCAAACATATAAATAATATATTGCAAATTCATTAACTTTAGATATTATTAGTGACTGGTTTGTAAACGTTCCCGCTTGTCGTTATATTCGGTGGCTATCCACGTAAAGCCCTCTATTCAAGAAGGCAGTGGCAGTTTAATACTCTCCATCGGCTTATCTATAAATAGAAGTTATTTCAAGATTGATTAAGTTTAAAACAAGTTGGTTATTATATTTATTCGAAGAAAATATTACCGGGATTCATGGGAACTATTGCAAATGAATTACGTGCTCGTCTGTCGATTGCTGGCATTTTATATTATCAACTTTCAATATTTAATGTTCGATTCAATAAGAAATTGCAATAGAACGCGATACCAGTCTGAGTTATGCAATAGTGTATAATATTACGTATACCTACATACATAGGTAAGGATCTATATGTAACAGAATAATCTCCCTCAATATGAATATTTCTTATATGTGCATTTGTAATCTAAAGAAACATTGTTTTTTAACCTACTTGGTCGAGGTTTTGTGTTTGTTTTCTAGAAGGATCGATGTTGAAACGAATTTTTATATATTCTTGTCATTGGCTGGTATAGCCTTCGTTATATCTATAGTTATTTAGTTCTATAGTTTGGTATCATACATTATTAGTAGTGCATATATATCCAGATTCCCACACCAATTATTTAAATCCAAAACTAAGTGAAACTTGTACTATAGAGATATTACTTCCAGTCCGGATATAGGAAAGCTTTTTCGAGAACAACTGGCTCTAGAGAAGCCCAGACAGGGTGACTGGTCCTCCATCTTACATTTATATTAATTTAAGTATACCAACATCTGGAGATTTTGCTGTGTTATTGTTTAACAATTTATTAGATGAATAATAGGATCCTAATATAGGAAGTGATGAATCCTACTCACTCCATCCATTACATCTATTAAAACTGTTTTGAACCTATTGTGGCTGTATGTAAATAATGTGACCTGTTTTCGCCAGTAAGGGCGGGCCATTCGTATATGCTGCATACCTATTATATTTTGTAGCAACAAAAGATGACACAGTAGATACACCGAATGCGGGTTGGGTCAACGCACTTTGCAGTTGCAGTTGCCAAAAGTTTATTTTTAATGTGAACGCAGTTTGCTGTTTGTTTTTAATGCTTACAGGGCAGGAAGTCCAGAAATGTATAGTGTTCCCTTCATATTAAGTAAACTAATGTTGCGAACTCGGAAAACTATATATATGTACAATAATTTAGCATCAAATAATTTAATAAATTTGTAGTTTTTGACGTGACAACGTCTTATAAATTGGTTTGCCGGGTGACACTTCAAGAAACTGCGTTACGCTCCGCTCACGTTATGCGCTTACAATGAGAGCGAGTGAGAGGCACGCGTCCCTTCCACTCGGACATGGTTAGCCCGCCTAAGAGCGAGAGAGACAGACATAAAAAGTGGAAGGGACGCGTGCCTATAAATTAATGTTTTAAATATAATTCTTTGTATAAATAAATGTTTTAAATTGTTACTATTATTTCATCCTTCTTCCTACTATAGGAATGAATATTCACATTAAAATTATTTTACCACTCAAAGTCGTTGTCACGTAAAACTTTCGCCCGTATACCGACTTTACAGGCAACCAACCAGTTTTTTTATGACGTAGTTTACAAGTAATAAATTATAGCACATGGTACGAGCCTCGACAGCTTAATGGTTAGGTTTTCTGGGCCGGTCGTCAAGAGAGCTTGAGTTTAGCCTGAGGTTATTACCGTCAATGTTTTATTTAATCTATCATGCCAAGCCTATAATTCAAACAGTGCTACTAAACACAAGCACTTTAAAAATGGGAATGCCCAAAATGGACAACATAAATATTTAGTTAACTCAAGTTAAACATTCAACAACATTCCTTAAAAAAAGAATTTGGAGTCGTTTCGTATCTACTTTGCCGTTAAAAAAGGAATTTTCTTAACCTTGCCATTAAGAGGGATGCTCCGTTTCCATCGGCTGTTATCGGACTGATAATCGGTTCGTCCACCTTGAGCCATTAACCGTCTTATTAAACGCTTTAATATTCAAACTCCACGGCCTTTTCTGACAAAAAAAAAACGAGTAGAGGGTCGATTCTCGTTAAATTAAACGTCTAGGTTTATCTACCAAGGTTGACTTTAGTAGGACTAGAAAAATAAAAGAGTTTTTGTGTTAAAAGCCTAAGTAAGTTGTAGATAACTATAAATTTTACGCTATGTAATGTAGACTTAATACATACTTTAGAATAGAATAAAATAAAATAAAAAAATAGAATCAAAATAAAATAGTGATTGTGAACTTAGCAGCGATATATCTGGTTTATGGATGACCAAAGACATTGATTGACTACTCTGCAGTGTCGCTATTAATCCAGTAGGATTCACATATTATAGTTTTTGTTAAAGCGCAAAAATGTGGAGACTGTGACGAATGTGACTACATTTATCGTAAGCTTATCAATATGTAAGGACTGCCTGTGCCTTTTCTAGGCACACGCCTTCCTTATGGTTGAAAACAGCGATTTACCGGAAGGCGGGAGGGATGGAACATGTGGGCAAAACTAATCAATATCAAGTAACATAGTGATATTATTAAGAAATGAATAATTCACGCTCGTCACTAACGCGAATACTAGAACTATTTTAAACCATCTCAAGACGCAGTAAACGTTCATATATCGAGCTAATGTTGTAGTATTCTCACCTTACATATCATTAAAATTAGTAAAGCTTTCATTTGTTTTATACCCTTACGGCAGTAAGTCTGATAGCTACTTTGATTGAATCATATCTAAAATGTAATTTTATATAAAGACTAGCGGCCCGTCCCGACTTCGCACGGGTGGACAAAATTCTTTAAATTCTATTATTAAATATTTTTCCGTTAGCGCCATCTAGCGTCCGGTAGACGAACTACTTGCGGTTAACGCGTTGCTATGGTAACGTTATTGATACAATGGAAAAAGAGCGGGACAAGAGCGGACAGACAGACACACAAACCACTGTGATCTTAGATTATAGATTCAAGGTTCTGCCGTGCCTCTTCATAACAATTACAAGACTATTATTCCTATAAACATAATCGATTTGGTAATTAAGTAATATATTTAGTTCTTACACTTCCGCGCACATTACACATCAGAATAAAACACTTTTTTACGGATTTTTGCGCATGTTTTATTTTATTTTATATTTAATCCTGACGTTTCGACTCCTTTACAGAAACATGCGCAAAAATCCGTAATTAAGTAATAGTTTATTATGTATTTAGAAAAAAATCGTTACTGTTGAGATAGAGTTTTGTTTATTTTATTTACTGAACTGAAAGAGTTTAAAACGAAATAATTCTAATAGAAGAATCATAAAAAAGTACGATTGTAATTTATAGTTAGAATACGACGAATTCATCATTTGCAGCAAATTCTGGCACAGATGAAATTAAAGAAAATTCTTAGGTTTCCTAGAATTATTACCCAACTAATAAAATAGCGTAGAAAAAAAATACTAAACAACTTACTTGGAATTGGGCTTATTTGATAAATACGAAAGTGTAGGTGATTCTGAACTTGAACTTTACATAAACTTTTACACAATATTATATCATTGGCCCAGGAGTACTGTAATGGATTTATAAACTGCGGAAAATAAATGAATGTTAAAAAACAGAATCCTCATTTGTTTCTGATAGAATACGTTATGTTGGGTAAAGGTCATCGAATTTAAAAGTTGAATATTTATTTTGAGCAACCTTTTAAGTCAACATTGTTAAATTTACCAGAATATTTGATACAAGAATTTATAAAAAAAATGTAATCTTTTTAATGAGTTGTTTCACGTTAAATAAACACAGTCTTGTTTTTATTTCTTTGTGAGATGTTTTTAAATGTTTGTTGTGTTTTTGATTGTTTCAGGCAACACAATAATAAATCTCGTACTCATTTTAAAGTCTTATTTTTTAATTAATTAAACTTCTTAAATAAACAAGTAATCTGGTAAAATTGAAACAGTGATCAGAAACAAAAACAGTTGTTTAACTCTTCATTAAATTTCTTTAGCAGAATCAACAATCCTTTCATTAAAATTAAGCACTTAAACATGAAATAATTTTCTTTTCATACCCTTGTTAAACTTTTATGTACAATCAATAATAATAATTTATTTTTATATTTTTTATTGAATCTATAATCTAAGATCACAAATCTGTTGTTTGTCTGTCCGCTCTTTTCCCCTCTCTTTTTCCATTGTATATGCGTTACCATAGCAACGCGTTAACCGCAAGTAGTTCGTCTAACGGACGCTAGATGGCGCTTACGGAAAAATATTCAATAATAGAAAAAATTTAAAGAATTTTGTCCACCCGTGCGAAGCCGGGACGGGCCGCTAGTGAAAATTGTTAAATTTCTTTACTCTTCCCGACACGATATGGAAGATAAAAGAGTTTTAGATTTTCAATTTAAACATAAATAATACGAAAAAATAAATCATATTGCCTATATTCCCACCAACTAGCCTAGCTTAAAGTAAGCACTATAAGGCTTGTGTTATGGATACTAAGGTAACTGATAGACATACATATATGATACAAAGACATGTAATATTTTTATAGAAGAAAGAAATACCTACCTATGACTTAGGTACAAATGCTCGTATTGATCACACAAACATCTGCCCCTTCCGAGACTCGTACCCAGGGCCGTAGGTGCGAAAGGTAGGATCGCTTCCGTTGCACCAAACGGTCGTCATAGTCACGTCATAGTATATCAAAATCAACCAATATTTTGTAAAGATGGTGTCAGCATTCTATTTAACGTTGTGGACTTAAACTTATAAATAAGAACCGAAGTAAAAATATTTTAACAATAACGATCAGAATTTTTTAAAGCAAATTTCATACTTATCAATGAAATAGTGTTCTTCATTGATAAGTATGAAGTTTGCTTTAACAAATTCTGATCCTTATTGTTAAAATATTTGTACTTCGGTTCCTAGATCAAAAAGAACTACTCGTACTAGCTGGCACCAAAACCAATTATAAAGTTTTATCTTCACTCGAAATAAAATGTGATGGTTCCTATTGTACAAGTTTAAGAGTGGCATCTGAAGTATTTTATTCATAACTAGAGACCCGCCCCAGCTTCGCACGGGTGCAATGCTGATACTAAATATACTACAGAACCGCCGCAACCGCTATCCCCCTGCATTTTGAATTCGTAATATCTTCGAAAATATTCATTTAAATTACACTGCAAAGGGTCATATTGATCTACATATATTAAATGCACAGTGTATTTAAGGTAATTGGATAAAGATTCATGCTGTATTGCTTAAAATCGCTTCGTAATTAAGCGATTATTTCTAGTAAAAAGTAAAGATAAAAAAAGGTTATTGTGGGTTATCCCTAAGAGATAAATATATACCTTCGCGGACTTTTTGTAGAACTTTTTAAGGTGTACAAGACTGTGTACATTATTTTGATCTATCTAGTAGGGTTCAGCCAGCGTTTGCAATGTAAGCACAAAAAATTTATTATTTATGACATCACATTAGAAACCTCTAAAATTATCAGTGTTTCTATTCGATATTATGAAAGTATTATAAATATTAACCTGTCTTTTGAATCACTCTATCTATCTACAGCAAAAAACTGCATTAAAGTCTATTGCGTAGTTTTAAAATATTAGCTAAAATAAACATAGGAACAGACAGCAGGAAGCGACTTTGTTTTATACTATGTAGTGATTGTGATAAACAATGTGTAAAATTCTGCAATGGTGGAGATTATTTTTTGGCAAGACGCAATCTACATCTATAAGTCTCGACATCCTGCTAGAAAAAAAGCTTCTGAAAAGCAGCTGAACCCTTAAAGCTTTCAATATGTTGGAGAGTTCACTATTATAAACTCCTGGGCCAAAAGGCCAAAGGTTTTGTATTGAAGCATTTACCTGCTAAATTTTTATCTCTGAAGAAATTGTTACAAGAAAAAATTTAACTCGTCTCCGGTGTCACGCGGGACTCAAACCCATACCTTCGCTATCCGGGCGAGTACTCTTCCTACTGGGCTACCGATAATTAGGGGTATTTATCAAGATGTAAGGTGTTCTGTTCCGTCGAAACGTTAAGCAAGTTGATTTTTGAATAAAACACTTTTTACGGATTTTGCACATATTTTATTTTATATTTAAGCCTGACGTTTCGACTCCTTTACAGGAGCCGTGATCACAGGATGACTAAAATAATGGTTGTCGTGTATTTTCTACTAACTTCCCAATATTTTAATCGGGCACGTTCTTAATTTTTAAATTATTTTATATGAATCAATTTTTTTTACATATTAATTATCTAATTTTGCGACGTAAAAGGTCTCCTAGTATGGTATTTCAGGTATAAGAGAAGTTATTGAGTGCTGAAAACACTTTAAAACCACGGGATTACAAAACTTCGTTCGGTATCGTTCAATTTAACCGTCACACCTCCTATATTTACTATTACTAACACAAAATCATTTAAAGGGGAAATATAATAGTTGTTTAAAAGGCGATTGATTCACAAGAAAACAGCATTTTTGTTGCATGAAATATTATGACTAATATCATACTTTCTCGGGGTGCTGATTTCAGATCTGAAGTCAGATTGTATGTATCAGCTGTTTTTGAGATATAAGCGTTTTTAAAGAAAAATCATTTTTTTATTAGGGAAACCATTAGAAAAACAGTCACTACTTATAAAAAAATCTTTTATAAGATTTTCTTGTTTATAACAATAGTCCGCCATCCATGACCCTGGTAATGTTTATCCAGAGTTCGAATGTCTTGATGGAACCATTCCCCTCGTTCGTCACTCAGATCACCAAGATTTTCAGGGGAATGTTCCAAATGACTGTGGAGGAAGAGTATATTGATGCTTACGAGTATATTACAACCAAGCTGCTGGAAGTGTGACAGCATCAGTTCAATATGCTACGCATAACTTTCATCCTGTAGCGGCATTATTCCGCTACCTCTCATCACGCCATCGATTACGTGGCCACACCGATAATCATACGATGTGGCGTCGAACGGTATGACGTCACTCGTACCATCCATGATGTCATCGGCACGGCGCACCGGCTATAAAAGGAGGCGCACGGCTGCTTCGAGTCATTATCGTTCTCACTGTTACACTGTATTGTACTCCTTTGCTTGTAATATTTAATTATAATTACGTTAAGTAAAAGGCATCAAGTTGCGATTGAGTTTGATTTTTTATTCCTTTATGAGTTACTGCATTGCGGAAAAGTAACCCTACTACCAACACAAGGGTGTGATTCCCGAAGGTAAATATTGTAAGGAGGTTCCTGTAGGAATCCCTTCAATACTTTTTGTTTCTCAAAAAAATATGTGCAACCCAAACGAATTAATTCCAGGCATTTTTTACCAATATCAGTCATGTTGATAGAATGGGAACGCAACCAGACTAGTTTTTATCTTTGACGCTTCACTATTGGCGCCACTGTTTTTTTATGTACTCTGTGGTCTGTGTGATATAGCCCTCTTTATGTTCACGTGTGTAATCTCCTCCTATACTTTCCACGTTAGCAATAAAACTAAAATACTGTTAATATATCTTTAATTGTTCAAAATCCTACATGGTAGCAGAGCGTAGTTGCAAATAAAGCAGTAGAAAAGACGAGAAACAGTGATTCCGAAGTTTTACCGGCAACGTGCTTTTGAGGTTAGTGCAAGAAAGTAATAACGTGCAAGAAGAATAGAATCATGAATTCAAGTATGTTTAATATCGATAAGTTGAACGGCCGAGATAATTTTTCTACATGGAAATTTAGTGTGAAAACTTATTTGGAGCATGAAAATTTATGGAGTTGCATAGAACCGGGTACAGGAACAGTCGATCCTGTGAAAGATGTGAGGGCGAAATCTAAACTGATTCTGCTTATAAACACCCAAAACTATATCCATGTTCAGGAGTGCAAAACCGCTAGAGAAGTATGGAACAATTTGCATAAAGCATTTGACGACAACGGGTTAACCAGAAGAGTCAGTTTATTAAAGGAATTGATCAATACTTCACTTGAGTCAAGTGAAAATATAGAAGATTATGTCAGTAAGATAATGAATGCCGCACACAAACTCAGAAACATTGGCTTTGAAGTAAATGATGAGTGGCTTGGGACTCTTATGTTGGCTGGTCTATCTGATGAGTATAAGCCGATGATAATGGGGCTAGAAAATTCAGGTTTGAAAATTGGTGCTGACTCCATAAAAACTAAATTGTTACAGGAAGTGAAAACTGAAAGTTCTAGCAATGCCTTTTATTCTAATTCAAAGAAAAGGAATGAAAATAACAAGTCAAAGTTTTCAGTAGAGAGAGTGAAAGGCCCTAGATGTTACAACTGCAATGGTTATGGACATTTTGCAAAGTTTTGTAAAAGGTCAAAGAAAATACAAAACAAAGGAAAAGAAAGAAGTGCAGATGGTTTCATTGCAGCTTTTTCAGCATCCTCAGGAAAGAATAGTGAAAAATGGTACATAGACTCTGGCGCTTCCATGCATATGTGCAGTAATAAAGAGTGGTTGTGCAATGTTCGTGAGCCATCAGTGAAAACAATAACAGTGGCAAATAGGGAGCCTCTGTCCGTAGAGTGTGTTGGAGATATAAGTATTAATATTTCACAGCATGACAAAATACACGTACGAAATGTCCTATATGTACCAGGACTTGCAGCCAATTTATTGTCAGTCAGTATGATCACAAAGCATGGGTATAAAGTGTCCTTTAACGAGAAAGGCTGTAACATAGAAGACACTGCAGGAAACTTGTTATGCTCCGCGACTTTGACAAATAAATTATATATTCTGGATACCAATCTCATTAACAAAGAAAGCGCCCATCTGGTATCAAACAAGGTAAATCCAAATGATATTAATTTATGGCATCTTCGGATGGCTCATCTGAATTTTTCAACTCTCAAGAAATTGCCAGACTGTGCTGAAGGAGTCAGCCTAACACACAGTGGGCAGACTGATATGCAGTGTTCTACTTGTCTCGTAGGGAAACAAACAAGATTGCCGTTTAAGCATCAAGGGTCAAGAGCTACAAGGCTTTTGGAGGTAATACACTCTGACTTGTGCGGGCCAATGGAAAATCTGTCTTACGGAGGTATGAGATATTTTGTTTCTTTCATTGACGATTACTCTAGAATGGTTCATATTTATTTTATGAAAGATAAACAAAATGTATTGGATGTTTTCAAAGATTTCAAGAGTAAAGTAGAGAACCAACTCAATCAAAAAATTAAAATCATAAGAACTGATAATGGAAGGGAGTATTGTAACTTAAACTTTGAGAAATATTTGACAAACTGTGGTATTACACATCAGACCTCGGCTCCATACAGTCCTCAGCAAAATGGACTAGCCGAGAGGATGAACAGAACAATAGTGGAAAAGGCAAGGTGCATGATTTTCTATGCAAAATTAAATAAACCCATATGGGTAGAAGCTGTTGCCACAGCTGCATACTTAGTCAATAGATCACCAACTAAGATACTAGGCAATACTACACCATATAAAATGTGGACAGGAAGGGAACCTAAACTGAGTCATTTAAGAATATTTGGTTCAAAGGTAATGGTACATGTACCAAAAGAGAAACGAACAAAATGGGATAAGAAGTCAAGAGAAATGATCTTAGTAGGTTATTGCGAGAACACAAAGGGTTACCGTGTCATGAACCCCATGACTCATCAGGTTACAAAAAGCAGAGATGTCATTTTCTTTGAAAGTGTCAATGAGTTTAATGACTGTCCAATTTCAGTTAATCCTGTGGCTGACGAACCAGTGGAAGGACATAGTAGCACAGAGCAATCGAAGGAGTCTGTCAAAACCCCTCAGTTGGTGGCAGGTCAGGAGTCGGATGGGAATTCAAGCGAGTATGAAACTGACTCAGTTGATTTAGATGACACTTATCAGCCTCCGAGACATTTAATACAGCAAGACCAACAGATCAGCAATGTGACTCTCAGGCCTCGTAACAAAATTCACGAAGATAAAAAGGGATTATTCTGTTTTTTTTAATAATGTTACAGACCCACACACCATTGAAGAAACTTTATCATCCCCACATGCCAATGAATGGAAAAGGGCAATGGATGAGGAATACAATTCTTTGATAAAAACTGAAACATGGCAGCTTGATGACTTACCTGCTGGCAAAAAGGCATTACCAAACAAATGGGTATTTAAGACAAAGACTGACCAGCAAGGAAATATTATACGATACAAAGCGAGACTCGTCATCAAAGGTTATGAACAAAAGAGAGGATTAGATTATCAAGAAGTTTACTCTCCAGTGGTAAGATACACTTCTATTCGTTATTTGTTTGCTATTGCAGCGCAATGCAATCTGGACATTGATCAAATGGACGCTGTCACTGCGTTTCTTCAAGGAAATATAGATGCCGAGATATACATGGTACAACCAGAAATGTATGCTAGAGGAGAACAAGTTTGCCGTCTGCTGAAATCTATATATGGACTTAAACAGGCGAGCAGACTGTGGAATATTAAATTATGTAAAGTTCTTAAGGAACTGGGAATTGAGCAATCAAAGACTGATCCATGTGTTTATTATGATAATAAGAAGAAAATTTACATTGCAGTATGGGTCGATGACTTAATTATATTTAGCTCTCGATTAGAATATACCAAAGAGTTGAAGGAGGAGTTATGCAAAAAATTAAATATGAAGGACCTTGGGCAAGTCAAACAATGTGTGGGCTTGAACATAACTAGAGGTAAAGATACTATCATGTTGGATCAGGAGAAATATATAAGGGAAGTGTTAGCAAGGTTCAATATGAAAGATTGCAAAACTGCAAAGACACCTGTGGAAGTTGGACTGAAATTCAGTAACATAGAAGGAGATCCATATGACTGCCCTTATCAGCAAGCCATTGGTTGTCTACTGTTCATAGCTCAAGGAACAAGGCCAGACATCTCATTTGCTGTTAACTGCCTCAGCAGATACAATAAAGACCCAAAATCTGAGCATTGGGCTGCTGTAAAAAGGATACTGAGATACCTACAGGGTACTAAACATTACAGACTGACTTATACCAAGAATGGTGAAAGTGAAATCATAGGTTACTGTGATGCAGATTGGGCAAGTGATGTCCGTGACCGTAGATCGTGCACGGGCTATATTTTTCTTTTGCAGGGTGGGGCTGTGTCATGGTGCTCACGAAAGCCACAAACTGTGGCCTTGTCTACAGCAGAGGCCGAGTACATGGCCATGTCATCGGCGGCACAGGAGGCGCTATGGCTGCAACAACTGCAGGGAGAACTTGGAGGACAATGTGATAGCACACTAGTTATCAACGTTGACAACATGAGCGCAATCAAACTTACCGCTAATGATTGCTATTTGCCTAGGTCCAAGCACATAGATATTAGATATCATTTTTTGAAGGAACATGTTAATAATTTAAGGTTAAAATTTGTGTATGTAAAGAGTGAAGAAAATGTTTCTGATATATTAACCAAAGGCACTAGTGTAGATAAACATTACTATTGTATGTTAAATATGGGATTGCGTTCTGGGGTGGGTGATAGAATGGGAACGCAACCAGACTAGTTTTTATCTTTGACGCTTCACTATTGGCGCCACTGTTTTTTTATGTACTCTGTGGTCTGTGTGATATAGCCCTCTTTATGTTCACGTGTGTAATCTCCTCCTATACTTTCCACGTTAGCAATAAAACTAAAATACTGTTAATATATCTTTATTTGTTCAAAATCCTACACATGTAACTATTAAAGATTTCATTCTTTATCAACCTTCTAATGCACTGAGTTCTTCCCTATGAAAGGCCTGGGGCTCGAAATATTTGGGTTAAAGTAAGTTGTCCCACTTTCATCACTTGAAGAAGAGTTTTTATCTCTAAGTCGTGATCATTTTGTGTAGACGAAGAAGCTTGGAGTGCTGCCCATTTTCGGAGTACAGGACTGCCCGAGCGGTTTCTTTCATTAATTCCGTTTATATCAACCACATAAAAATAGCAATCGAATGGATTTTTGAACTATCAGCTATAACATTGCTGTTTACTTAAAATGGGTTATTTTCTTATTCGCCCATAATCTCAAAGACTCAACACAAGTTTTCCATACCATATGAGGGACCCAGCACTTTTCACGGGTATCCAAAGTAATCAAAATACACCTCTTTTATGAACTCCGACACACTTAGTTAACATTTTTTGAATGTATATTCACTACAGATGTTATAAAAATAGTTGAGATCCTTTTACAAATATTTGACTAGTACAGCTATATCTCAAAAACTAGAGCTGCTTAAGAAAAAAAGGGAAGATTTGAAATCAGCGGCCATAAATTAGTAAACAACAGGCATAAAATTCCATGTAATAAAAAGAAAGTTTAATTTTGTTTCCTTGTAATAAGAACCAATACTTTACTTGATCGTGACTACGAATAAGTACTTATATAGCTGTGAAGAAGATAAGATTAATATATGGTAATTATTAAACGTCTAAAAAACATGGCCTTATAATCCGTGCCCCAAATACAATCGTTAAAAGTTCATATGATATCTTTTATAAGAGCAATATTTTTAGCTTGGTTAACCTCAAAAAAATGATTTTCATTGCGGTTTGACTGTTATTTTTTTACCTTATATAATACTGCAATCACATACGACCAATTTAAATTGTAGAGCTATACATACCTCACAATATTAAATGATCGCAGGTACGAATTCGCAGACGGTAAGGAAATTAGGTGTCTTCCGCTGACGCGAACGCCTGTGCAAACGTGATGCAGCATCCGTGTCATTATATATGTGGTATAATATGACAGGAGTGAATATATGTCAAAATAGATTAATGAAAACAATTTGAGAAATGCAGATTTCTTAAAATTATTTAATTAATGAAATAAAGTGCTTTTATTCAGACCATAGTCCATTTTCAGCTAAATAGCAAAAATAGGAGAATTGCACAGCCTTGTTCCGCCGTCCCCATTTTTTTTTATTTATTTTATTTTACATATTTTTGGAAAACTTACAGCTATACATAATATACAAGCGATTAACAATATAAATAATATATTGGTCTGAGGGCCAATTACAAGTTTCCGCAGATAAATAGCTTTATTATTGTTCACAAAACAGTATGTAAACAGTATGTAACAGTAAGTAGACGACGAGATTTAAAAGAGATATAAATATGTTTCAAAATATGAACAAAATAAGTTTCAAAATTCAGAATTCAAAATTAAATGAACACAAAAAAAAACATTGAATTACTCGATACCCAAAAAGAATTTGTCATTGAGGATACGTTTCAACCTAGAAACTCAGGTGTTGAATAAGTCTATATCCGCACTTGCTTTTGCCAAAACATTAAATGATGCACATGCTCTAACACTAAATGCGTTTTGTCTGTAATTAGTTCTTACGTTCGGTAAATAAAGTAAACTGGGGTTTCTGAGCGCGATCGAGTTAGTGCGCAGTCCCAAGAGTTCCAGCAGCTCTGAGCAGTCCACCGTGCCATTTGCTATACCTAAAAGATATGACAGATCGGAAATATTCCTTCTTTCGTAGAGAGGTAGGAAATGAAATTTTCGACATCTTGCCCTGTAGTCTGGGAGATAAATCCCAGCACGGTACTGTAAATATTTTAGGAATCTCTTTTGAATGCTTTCAAGCCTTTTAACATAGACGTCATAGCTAGGGTTCCAAACTTGCGTGGCGTATTCAAGGTGACTACGAACATATGAACAGTATAAGATTGTGAGGGTTTTTATATTAGAAAATTCAGAAGACATTCGTAAAACAAAACCAAGTGCACGAAATGCTTTACTGGTAATGTTATCAATGTGATTAATTAGTTTGCTATCGAAAGTTACACCTAAGTCTCTGATAGTATCAACTCTTGTGAGAAGTGTATTATGAAGAGTATAAAGGAATTTTATAATGGTTTGTATACGGGTAAACGAGCAAACAAAACACTTAAAGACATTCGAATCTAATTTATTAGATAAACAGTAATTTTGGAACCTTATAAGGTCCTCTTGTAGGCCTTGAGCATCTTTAATAGACTGTATTTTGCATAAGACTTTCATATCGTCTGCATAAAGTAAGATTGAAGAATTTAAGAAGCAAGACGAGATGTCGTTGACAAATATATTGAATAACAAAGGACCGAGTAAGGATCCCTGCGGCACCCCTGAGGGAATAAACATAGTAAGAGAGGAATATCCGCTTAAAACAATTGTTTGGCAACGATTATGGACATAGGATGTGAACCACCTAAACAAGTTGCCTCTTATACCTATTCGCTGCAGCTTTTTTATTAAGATCGCGTGATCGATACTATCAAAGCACTTGCTGTAGTCAGTGTATACTATATCAACTTGCGATGGCTCAGACACAATCCTAGTGATATACTCAGAACATAAAACGAGATTTGATGTTGTGGATCGGCCTTTAAGAAAACCATGCTGCTGGGCCATTAAATCATGCCGCAATGCTGAGTATACTTGAGAATAAACTATTTTCTCTAGAACTTTGGCAAATAAACATAGTTTCGAAATCGGTCGATAATTTTCTACAGAGTTCTTTGGGCCTCCTTTATGGATAGGGGTAACAAAGGCCGCCTTCCATATTTTTGGCACGATACCTTCAGATAATGAACGGCGAAATAATATGGTCAAAGGGAGAATAATACTTTTCGCACAGTGAACTATAAAAATGGCCGGAATATTATCTGGTCCCGAAGATTTACTCAAGTCAAGACCTTTAAGAAGTTTAAAGACCTCGTCTTCCAATACCTCAACCATATTTATGTCAGCGCATGATGGTAATTATGGCGAGATTTCGTCGTTAGATTGAACTTGACTGGGTGAGCCATTGCTAAAAGTTGAGTGAAAATATTCGGCAAACATGTTGCAAATCTCAGCACCCTGATCAGAAGAGTTATTACCATATTTCATAATAGAAGGATATGTATTAGATTGGTTCTTACTTTTTACATAAGACCAAAATGCTCGGGGGTTTTTTTTAATAAAAACCTCTATATTATTTATATACTCATTATACATGTTTGTTTCCATTATCTGCGCCCTGTCACGCAAAATGTAAAACGTGTCCCGGTCATGTGAATTGCCATATACTTTATATTTCTTATGGAATTTGTATTTTTCTTTTTATCGGACTTACAAATAGGAGCCACCGTTATATGGTCGATATACGAAAGAGTCGCACGAAGCGATTTGGTTCCAATTTTGTAATACGTACCGCTAAAGAGTGGAACTCTTTGCCTGAGTCTATATTTTCTGATAGATACAATTAAGGGGTTTTCAAGTCACGAGTAAATAGATATTTTCTAGGCAAGCGCGTCCCATCCTATATCGCATCATCTCTTACCATCAGGCAAGATAGCGGTCAAGCGCTGACCTATTTACAATAAAAAATCAATTCATTATAATTAAGGATTCATAATAAAATTAATTCAATAAATTCATTAGACATTTATACAATAAATAAAAATTTATATAATATGTTAGTAACAATTTTCCTAGCAGTTATTTTAGTAAATAAACAATAAAAACATATTCCAATCATAGGAAATGTCAACATAATGCACATAGATATAAACCCTTATCAATTTTAAGGCTACTGTTAACCAAAAAGAAAATATATGGAGAAGAGTGATGTTTTAACAAATAATGAAATTTTGATATTATTGTGATTTTGTTTAGTTATGTTCCATATATTTTCTGTTGCAGATATAAGTCAAAAAGAGTCACGTTATAAGAGTTAATGTAGGGTAGATGAAAACATTTCCAAAGTTACAATATTGAAGCCACCATTGGTGGATGAGAAAATAGAGATATTTTTCTCTTGTGTGGCGATTGGCATACTAAACGCTTTTGATAGGGACTTCAGATTGTTCCAGAGCGAGTTATTATTCTCTATGAAGATAAATAACTTGATTATTAAGAAATAAATAAATAATTTATACACCTGATTTCTATAATGTTTCTGTTGCAATACGAATACGCTTATGATTACGCTTATTGTAACTGGCGTCTGATGGTATTTTTATATTCTATATTTCTCTTACTATTTGTACTATCCATATGTTTACTTCCAACACAAAAAATATTTAAGAGAGCCGTTCTCGGATCTAACGTAAGACACTTTTTTTCCTAACCACTTCGGCTGTAAATGGTGATGAAAGTAAGCCTGCAAAAATCTTGTTTAAGTCCAATCTTGTAGATTGAAGAAAATGGGGATGAGATAAATATTTATCAAACGAATTGATTCTTATCTTACTTACTAGTTTGGAACTCTGAGATCACGTATGAGCGTGCAGACCTATAGGGGAGTGTGCTAGAAATATTGGACAAATTGAAGTGTGTGTAGCATCTTTCGCTGATATACATATCATGGTGGTCCATTTTAACAAAACACGGATTGGAAAAAAGAATCTATTTTGATTTTACTTGTAGTGCCCTCCAATTTTCTGAATTGATTTTCTTAAGGAACTTATAGCCTCTGAACTCCTTTATACTTTTATGTAATGTCTTTGTAATTTCAGGTGGCATTTGAGTGCTTTCCGCAATTTCTACGATCGAGCAACGAGACTTCGTTGTTAAATTGAACTCGTATATTTTTATAGCTTCTATATAGAGAATTCAAATTGTGCTTGTAGATACTCCGCCAGTGTAAATTATTATAGGTTTTTGTACGAGTAGGAATGCCCGGATCTTAATTGACATAAGAAAGGTACCGTGGGACCCGTAGTTCAAAAATAATAATTTTCATTATTTAAAGGCTTAGGTATGGCCTTTTTATAACTAGTTCCTATAATAATTTTCTGAAGCGTGGCTTCTACAGAAATATGAACTGTGTTTTTGAGAGTGAGTTTCACCTATATATTATTTAATCTATCGATATTTAATATGACGATTTTCATCAGTGGGACCAGCATTTGTAAAAAATGCTTGTAAAAACCCTTTCTTAGTTACTATTCCTACCTGTCGCACCAAATGCTTCTCAACATCTTTCATAACGCGCACAGAATAAGAGTGAAACTCCCTCCCTGCGTCTGTATTTTCGAATACTTATAACCCATCCGTTCAATGCCAGTGTAAATAGGCACCTTCTGGGTTAGGTCGTCTCATCCTGGATTCTGTCTTAGCCCCCGAGCTTGAATGGGTTCATTCAAATTAAAAAAGAGAATATGGCTTATTTATGTATCATATATGTATGTCTATCCGTTACCCTAGTATCCATAGCACAGACCTTACAGTGCTTACTTTTGCTTAGGCTAATTGGTGTAAATGTAAAAAATATTATTATTATATTTTTTATTGTAAAAGACTAAGATATAGTATCGTAACGAACGTAAAAGCAAGAAAATGTTTTTAAACTCTCAATTACTCATTAAAGACTCATTTATTTTTATTGAAATTAATTTCAATTTGAAATACATGATGTCAAAACCGTTAAAAGACATGCAAAATTTGTTTCGTACTTACAGGTTTTCTTTGCTTTCATTGTTTCAAAATGTAGTTGTGGTGTCCTCGATTACTGTCAGGGTATCCATTAAATGAAAGCAGTCAGTAGTTTCACCAAGCAGCACACGCACGTCCGCACCGGCCGACGGTCGAGCGAGCAATGCCCCTCTACCGCTGTAGGCCGTGCGTACGGGCGTGTGTCGCTTGCACTTTATTAATACGTCACACCTCTTCCTTTTCAACTGATTCGAATAATTTGAGACAATGAAAAATAATTAAAATACATTTATGTAATTAATATTCTTAAATAGTATATCTTGAATTTTTATTTAACTAAGAAGTATTTTTTTTTTTGAAATTATGTTTTATTACTTGCAGCCAAATACTCTAATCTTACGTGTCCTCTATTTTTCTTTGAATACGCCACTCTCCTCTTACCTTTTTTTAGGTGTATCAGTTTTTTTTACATTAATTTATTTAGTTTTCGTCGAATCATCAGCTTACAATATTGTTTAATTACAAGCTATATAACTTAAAAAGCTAACAAAGGATTCACGCGGAAAAATTGGTCTAGGTATTACTAAAGTGAGCTCACTCAGTGTGTGAACCCACGAATCCCTATTGTAGTATCTGAATGCCAACTACCCTATTAAGATAAATGATTGTGAATGATAAAATGTCGTTTTATTCGGTTATCTCCTATTTAGGGAGTCACAAATTAATAAAACAATATATATAATTATATATTTATAGCATCATGCTGTGCATATGCAGGAGATGACAATTTTGTTTTATTTGAGTTTCTCTCTAAGTTATCTTCAATTAACCAATTAAGGGTTTGATTCAATATATTGTTACGTCATCAACGAACAAAATACACGGTTCATTCATAACCTTCGGCAGGTCTATTATGTTAACTAAAAACAAGAGAGTCTTAGGCACTCCCTTGTGATGTTAAGGCATTATTATTTTTAATATCAAATCGAACTCTATAAACTTTTCTACTCATATGATTATAATATTCGATTTGAACATATTGCTGTCTATCTTTTAAATGAGAGATAAACCATTTGTGAGCTGTATTTGGGATACAATCAGTTTATTAATATTTATGTTGCACACGGTCATACGTCTTGTACATACATATGTAGCAATATTCGAAAAGCATATTTTTAATGTCCAATTACTTATTATCTTTTGAATGTATTTGAGAAAAGCTAATAAAGTTGACTGACTGTAATTATTTAGGTCACTCTTTTGGTTATTCTCATGTAATGGTGATCACTGTTGTTTTTAATGAGTCAGGATAAACTTCTACTTGCAAAGATTGATTGACAGTGAAAGAGAAGGTAAGTTCGACCACACATTCACAATCAAATGTGGGCGTAGTTCATCAAAACCGTCACTTCTATATTTTTATTTAGTTATTAAATTCTCAATACGATTACATTGTACACTACTGAGTCTACTACCAGTTCGGAAATTGGGAGGCCCTTCCGAGAAGAACTGGCGGAAGAAACTCGGGAGGGGGACCGACCTCCATCTTACTGTTATTATTTGCAAAGAGAGCTAACTACATCATCAGGTCTTGCAATGTGTGTTTTTGTAGGTATTAATTTATTAATTATTGGATCCCAAGCAGGTGGAACGCTCCAATCATCGTCTCTATTGAAATTTGGATGTTTCCTGATTTCAAAGCCTCGCGTAGTGTCCTAGGAACAAGTCTTTGTTCTCTAGCGAGAATTTAAGGTTTATCGATACGAATGTAGTAGTTTGGCCCCTCAAAAGCATGCTCACACTCACACACTGCAGACCTAATATCGCGCCTATGTTTTATGTCAGCTACGTGTTCTATAATGCGCGTCCCTATACTTCTCTTTGGTTGTCCGAAGTATGGGAGAACACAGTCACAATCGATTTTGTAGACACCTGCTGCCTGGAGGGGTATATTGCATTTGACCGGTCGTAAGAATTGGTTAATTTCCCTGGCTGGTTTAAAGTAAGTATTAATGGAAACCCGCTTCAGGATGTTCCCAATCTTGTCAGTGACCCCCTTCATGTAGGGAAGGACAGCAGGTTGACGTTCTACTGTGGCTGGTTGGTGCGGCTTCTGTGTCGTAGTTTTGGTACTCGCAACTTTTTATCTTGTAGTACTCGCTTGTCATGCTGAAGCTCAGTAGTTAGATATTGTTAGGCACAGATGTCGCGAGTTCTCTGAAACAAAGATTTCCCAACGGTAGCCAACTGTATAGGATGGTGATGAGAGTCACCATTTAAATATCTATCTGTATGAGTTGCCTTTCTATACACTGTATGACTAAGGGTTTGATTTAGATTGCTGCTGATTTGAACATTTAGGAAGGCTATTTTATTGTGTCATTATTTCCATAGTGACATAATGCAATCTTGTACAGGTAAGCTTGTGAATAGAGATTGAACATCGAAGCTAACCATAGTTTCATCATTAGTGAGATGTAGATCTCACTAACAAAATGGTGGGTATGGTGCCTTACTTTGTTTCGATAACAGAAACTCGTCAAGCTTATTGCTTACTATTTTATAAACATCAAAAGTAGCTGTTACTCATTATCATCCCATAAAAAGAAGAGTAGCTCTTTTCTTGACTGTTGTATCTACCCCCGTTGTCAAAAGATATATTCCCAGGGTCGTCATCCATTTGTCCCAGCGTAACCCCAGTGACATCGAATTGTCATCGCATTGCAATGGCTCTACGATGGCAGGCTGAACATTTTAGGCGACCCAGAACAATGTCTGTACGCCTTTATTTTGCGCCCTTGGCGCCATTGAATATGGTGTGTCACATTTATACCTATGCATTATAACAAATTTAACGGTAACACGCCCAAGTTTCTTTTTAACATGTTATCAGCAGTCTGTACTTGTAACTTGACTTCTATGCATACTGGTATTCTATTATTTATTGTTTGGTTTTGTGTTTCACAACAAGATACCTATTTTACTATAATAAATGTCATCTCACATCAATAACTCTTTTTCCTTCTTGTACCTACTTCTTATAAATTCCAAAATTTGTATAGTGTATAAATACACCTTGTATGTAATTTTTTCAATACATTAACATATTTTTGAAGCCACATAAAAACAATATTTGGTAAAAGTTGCCTTTATTTTATATGTGTTTTCCTACTGGAAATTATTTTACTAATAATAATGTCTGATGCTAATAAATAAAATGTATTGGTATTTTTGTTGATTTATTTTCTCTTATAGACTTGTGTAACTCAGTTACTTATATCCTGGAGCTTTATGCCACTCCGGATATATATCTAATCATTCCATTCAAAATTCTTAGCATATCCAGTATGTATATCCAATCCAATCACATGGGTCAATTCCAAATCATTTGGTCAAATACCGACTAACTAAGTACATAACAGATATCGGCAGCGAAAGCGGCGAACGAAAGACTTAGAGCGCCGAAAACGCTTTTTGTGTTTTCTGTGTTTTCCGATGAACGGTAAAATTCTTAAAAACGCAATACTGCTGATGCTGCGTTCGCTCTGACTGAGGTGGCAAGCGTCATTATAAGCGAAACAAGCGCTGCATAAAGTTTTGTTTTTATAAAACGGTAGCAAATTTGAAGCGCTTCATGTGCTCTTATTTTGCGAAATCTTATTACTCCGGATTTAATAAACAGATGCGGACATTGACAAATTTATATAATAACACGTTAGTTGGATATATTTTATGATTTTATATGGTTTCAAAGAATTAAACTACTAGTCCGGATATATTTGGTGGATATGAATAATCACTGGATCTATATCTTTTTAGGAAGAATATAGGATAACTCCGATCTATTTCCGGAGTCACCTTACACATGTCCAGTCCCTTACCCCGTACGGTTAAGAGTGTATTCAGAAATAAATTAACCAGTGAATATTCATTTTATACCATTTCCAAATTACATACTTTGCCGATAACATTAAATCATCTAGATTGACTGTAATTCGATAACTTTTAACTAGTATACAATATTTTTTTACATATATGACGGCGAGGCCTCACGCCGGTCATCAGAATGCTCTTTATTATACAAAAAGAGTTGCAGCGGTCTTTAAAATAATAACGTGTATGGATGTAGGATAGACTTCTTTATTATTTAAAACCACTTGCAGTCTAAAATCGCAAATGATGCACGAGATTTCAATGGATGAAAAACGTGGTGATCCCCGAGACGGCGTGACAACCTCCCTGCGTGGTGGTCCAACGAAAAGTAACGTTCTCGCTCGGTATAAGCTATGAAGTAAAAGTTATACCCTTATAGCGTGCTAACGGTCACTATAAACTAACCGTTTTACGCTTATTGTATTCTAACTAAACATTTACACTTATAGCACGCTGACAGTCTGTGCTTCTCAAGTTATCTTAGAAACGTTTAGTGTTGCCAACTTGCAACGCCTCTTTAAGGTCACGCCATCTAGGATTTCACCCAGGTACTAACCTGGCGTTTTCCATTTGATAAAATCGTACCTTGTACACAAATCCTTACTGACAAACATTATTTTAGGCTTAACCTCTAGAGTTTAATTTAATCTAATTGAAATAATCGAATGCTTCAACATATATAATATTATTAACCTAACCTATTATCCAATGAATATCAAATTCAGAAATAACATTACGTATAATTCCGAAAATATTATTTGTTTATTTCAGTCATAAGTGTAAAATACTAATGTCTTTTAATATCACTATAAAAGACGAGATAGTTATCGTAGGTAATTATGTTTGAATGTCTTTACAACGATTTAATTCTAAATCGATGCCCCTTAGCAAGGTCACACCTTTGTGCACCTTGTTACCATTGTTGCACTTTTGCAAAATCACACCTTTGTGCACCTTGTTACCATTGTTGCACCTTGGCAAAATCACACCTTTGTGCACCTTGGCACTATTGTTGCACCTTGGCAATATATTCTTGTACCCCTTGGTACATGTCTTTTCAAATTAATGTATTGTAGTATATCCACTTGTCTGTATAACCTTTATATAAGTTTTGACGTAATAACCATTGAAATTCAAATCGTTGTTTCAGGAATATAAGAAACTACTTAAAAATCTATTTTTTTTTAGTATCATAGTATGTTTTATTTAACCCGTGTAATGCAATGTAATATTTAACCCGTACAGGGTTACTATTAACTGAATTAAAATCACGATCGATTTAAATCGTAAGTAAGATTAGGTTTGGTGTGGGTAGGTAGCACAAGCCAGAATTATTAAAAGCAAGAACAAGACATTCATTACTAGAATTACATGGCAGAAATAACCGTGAAGGTAATAATAATCTCAACACATACATTATTCAATCGAGTGCTTATTACAAGGTTATAAAGATTTTCTTTATAGCAAAATAGGATGACTTCATATATTCTCTTTTCTTAAAATAAAATAGTTATCAATAATTACACAAGTTCTTTAGAATTGCAATTAACACTGTCGTCATTCAAGTTGATATTTACATTGCTATAATCAATGATTTTTCAACTCTTCTTAGAATCAAGTGGATAAACTATTTATATTTTTTTTTTGTCTCAATACTATGAGACAGCCTTTTTTGCAGATGGGTTCGTTATCTCCCTCCTTTAATTTGATTTTCACGAGCAAATTTTTCTATATACCACTTACTTGAAGGCTCGTCGCCACGTGTGGTGTCCTCGATTACTGTCAGGGTATCCATTAAATGAAAGCAGTCAGTAGTTTCACCAAGCAGCACACGCACGTCCGCACCGGCCGACGGTCGAGCGAGCAATGCCCCTCTACCGCTGTAGGCCGTGCGTACGGGCGTGTGTCGCTTGCACTTTATTAATACGTCACAGTAGTTATATCCAAATGACTTCTTTATGAAGTAGGAAACTTATACGTATCTTGAAGGGAACTAAAACTCCAACAAGCTAAAATCTCGTCAACTAACTTATCGTAAAAAAAAAAGACTTGAGCGAACTCCGACAGATATCGTCACTTTTTAGGTTAAAAAGTAGGAAAACATTCGACGCGTAACGGAAATTAAGTTTCCAGCGACAGTTAATGAAATTATATCGATTAAATTAGAAATGTATTCAATGCAGTTATATTCTAACCCAAAATCGTATTCGTACAAAAGTAGAATCTCTGACTTTGTTAATTTGATTTTTGGCAACTAGCCAGAGCATAGTACGTGGTATCAACTCCAATTGAGCATGCAGGCCCGCTGTTGAGACAAGAGGAATAAATATTTATCGGTGCAACCCTAAAAGTCAGAGCACTCTGTAAACTAGAATTTTTATTTGTGCAGAACATGCACTTACAGTTTATTTTTGTTCCCTTTGTTGATCGTTTTCGTTAGTAATCTGTAAAAATGTCGATATTTACAGATTTTTTATAAGTTGAACGGCCTTGCCAGCTACTTAAAGCAAGTTTAATAGAATAATATCCAATGCCTTCTAACCAAAGAATCACGTACAAGTATAATGGAACATGATTTAAAATAGAAATCTTTGTAAATTAAATTCTGTTTGTTAAATACAGTAGTTGTTAGGACCAAAACTGCTGTTCAGTTTGGTTGAATGTTTTAAGTTTTGTAAATGTAATTAACATTAACATACGTGAAAATGTAACGTTGAAAGAATAGAATTTTAATTGGTGATTGTTACCGTCAGCTCAGTAGACGAATAAAAAACAACATTAAAACATAATTTTCTTTATTATGTAGGAATATTTAGAGCGTTGCACACGCAAAATATCAAAAATATTTTCAAAAGTGTTTTTGTAATCGTGCTTGAGTTTGTATTTTTGTGTGTGTCTTGATAAATCTTGATAAATAATGATGGCTATATAGCCACTGAGTTTCCCATTAACCTGTTATCTGAACCTTGTTACACCAAGCGAAACTAATATTGTTTCAGAAGTTATTGGTCGTCATAACCAAATGGAACTGCGAACGACGCGTCGACCCTGTCTGCGCAATTATACCGTCACGTGTTCGAACCCAATGCATCGAATCAACTGTTTTATTGCGAAAGAGTAAACAGATAACTAGTCTTATCATAGCTACGGTAATCATTGGAGTATCAGGATGGATATAAATAGGGCGTGGTCATTCACCCGTAGTTAAAAATAATTTTCTGTTTGATAAGTGTCTATAAACGCATTGACTCGAATGCTGTAATACACAAACATACTCATAGAAATACGCGTAGGATTGTTATTAAAAAGTTCTATTACCACCACGGAGAAGGAGGTTATTAAAGTATTTGTCTCTGATTAAAAGAGTAAATGTTGATATGAATTAAGAATCTTTGTCTGAAATAGGTTCGACATGGTTCAACGGATTTCAATTTGTTTCGGAAAATTATAAAAATTGAAGATGGAATTTTGACTATATTTTATCTTCATTTATTCATATTTCATTTCGATATCTCGCGGTGTTCAGAATATAGTAATATCAATATTTATAAAACCTACAAATATATTTTTTGTTGTTGAAGAAATCGTAGAAATATGGAGAAAATTAAAATTATTATTACAATATAATATAATATAATAATATATAATGATACACATGTTTTTGACGTGATGAGCTCTTATAAATCAATGGACGCCGGCTGTACCCACGAAAAAGCATGACTCATTGTCACGTTCAGCCTGAGCTGAGCGTGCAAGCAAGAGCGCGGAACAAGTGATGGAGAGGCACGATCGGCCTAAGCGTTCGGCTTTTGACGCATCTATCTCTCTTCCACTCCATCGGACGAAGCGTTCTAATAGAATAGAGACAGCGGCAGCAGACAACCTACATGTGAACTGTTTTACCAACTCTTTATAAAGTGACGTGAAAAGTTAATGTAGTTTCCATTGTTTATTACAAGAACAATTGCGGCAAAAAAGGTAATTAATTCTTGCATTTTGCAGAATTTGATATGTGATATAATCTCGTATATTTTTTCTTTGATTATTAAAGAAAAGTAGCATCGGTCGGCGTGTGTAGTAATAATAGGTTATGTTACAATTTTAACTAAAAAATATTATGACTCATATAAACTAACGTATAAAAAGTCAACTGCGGGGATCTTAAAAATCACCCATAAATAAAAAAGTTGTAAATAAATTGCTAATAGCATATTGTTACTTATAAATAATCTGTAGAATTTAAGAAAAAAAATTTTGAATTAACGAGTGGGAATAAATGTTAATTTATAGAAAAAATGTAATGTTCAAGTAACTCCTTCTTTGTATTATACAAAATAATGATAATTCAGTGATAATAATATTATTCAATTCATAAAAGTATGCAATTTTTCATAAATGTTTTCTAATGACGTTATCACGTAAAATTATCGTCCGTAAAGCGACTTTGTACACAACCAATTTTTTTCATAAAACACAGCTTAATAGAAATGCAAAAATAGGTTAAAACATAATAACTTAAAATCACACCATTTTTTTTTCACGATACGTAACTTATGGTTTTAATGTTTTGGATTGAATTTATACTCCTGATCTTGAGCCGCGTATCCACTAGAGGCAGCCTCGCGTCGAGCGGCCTCGACTTGAAGCAAATAGCCTCAGTTTGAGGCTGCTCGCTCTGAGGCAACGGCTACGGATCAGCTCGAGGCGTGTCGCCTCAGCTTGATCCGCCGGCGGCGCACTGCGCAGTTAAAAGCCAAAACGCGATGGCACCAGACGCGCGTCGAGTAGCTGCTGCTTTAATAGCAATAACCATTATTAAGAAAAAGAGGAGGCAACAAAAAGCTATAGAAAAGAGGAAGCATCGCTGGTGGATAAAAGAATTATACCGCAATAGAACTATACATGGATGTGAACACTTGCTATTGGACATGACGTTGGAAGGTGGCGATAGCTTTCGAAATTTTAGCGACCGTCTCCATTAAACACACGGCTCGGACTGAGGCGCCTTTGAGCACGGCACAGAAACCGACAAAATATGGCTCGGCTCGCGGCGAAGAATTTGCCTCGCGTCGCGGCGTGCCTCAGGTTGAGGCCAGCGTCTCCACTTGCGCAGCCTCGGAGTGAGGCAGCCGCTCGACCCGAGGCTGCCTCTAGTGGATACGCGGCTTTGGGCTCTCTTCTTCTGCGTTGTCACATGACAATATCAATTACGAGAATGGAATTACATTTAAGAAAATACATACGTCTAAGTGATATGTCTAGTGTCTTATGTTTGACTTAGCAAATAGACAAATGTTTATGTTCATTGATTTTATGTATCATCGGAATAATTATTATTCCATTCACTGGAGCAATTTCGCAGATTTACCTATTAGGTACTAAATCTTGATAGCTTATGTGTCAAACTGAATTTAGCGAATTCCATTCACCATATACGTTTAATTTTCTGGCGTTACAGACGCATGCATCATTTGTATCAGTTGATAATTCAATAATGTGACCTAGAAAGAAACATTTAAATTTCTTTTTATTTAAATTCAAATAAAAATAAAACGATAGTAAAAGGTTCCTTTTCATTTTAAAAGACTTTAAATATGATATTTTTTAGCAGTTTCTTCTTTTTCTATTGTTTTATACTTTTAAAAGTATTACATCTATGTTATGAATATGTATATGCTTAAGCAACAATTTTTCAAGGAATGTTTCATCAGGTCTACCAAGGTCTCGGTAGCTCAATTCAAATCCAGAGATTATTTGGATTTTTTACAGTAAAAATTCTATAGATATAAAAATATAGCATTCTATATTAACAGAAAAATATAATAATCTATAGGTGATTTCATCTTTTAAAAGAATCTCTATTGTTTGAATTTAATTGATAACTACAATTTGATTTACATTAAAAATTATGAATAATATGATAAATAAGAGCAACATTGCCCCTATCTTTAACATTCGTCAAATATTGTTTACGATTTCACCTTGTGGTAAGTATGTATTCACCGATGCTAAACTGCAATCTTAGAAGCGCAAAACTAAACGCCCAAGATTCATTCCTAATTAACTTGAGGCCAATTAACAGGCGTGGGCTGCGCTAATAGCGCGCTGTAATAATCATAATTGAACGGCACGCAGTAACCAGTTTGTTTATATACGGAGCTCTTTTTCCTAATAATTCTGTTGTAAGCAGTGTTTATATAAATAATTGCATTGTGAAACGAAAATGAAAAACATCCAGATTGGAGCGCGTAGGGCTTTACTGCAGGGTTAATTACAGTAAGAACTCTCAGACGGTAAAACGTCTGTCATTATCATGCAACTTTTCCCTATACGGACATAAAAATACAATTAATTTATTATATATCTTTTGTTATTTCAGTATTTAACTGCTATATTTTTATATCTTAAATAAATAACTTGACTTATGGGATAACGAACCCATATCCTCTTGCTATCCGGGCGAACACTCTTCTAATTGAGCTCATTGACAGACCCGTTGATTCCTTCAAGTATTTCTTAGTCGAATACCAGCATCATCTCTTTATGTTCTACATACCTCGAATGTGATAGTTTAAGAAATATCAGACAATCAATATAGAGGAAACTGCCACGCTATACTCGTATTTTTAATATTTATCTATAAACTGCTAGATTTCTATACCTATTCTTTAAAAAGATCAACTTGTCTTAGGAATTTCTCTATGTTTAGACTCAACCGATGGACTGCTGGACAGAAGCCTTCCCAAAAATGCAGGGGTTTTGTTATAAACATCACGGTTGGCGGGCTGGAGTTCGTGGTAAAATATCATAATTGGGAAAACGTTACTGCCTATTTTATGGTAGACAGTAGGTGTATAGTGATAACCGCCAATATCTATAGTCGCCTATTACGGCACCATTATGTGTAAAGGGTTGTTGCTATTTTACTCATCCGGATACCACCCGGCAATGTCTATCATTTCTGTTTGTCGCGATAAAGTGTTTACCAATTCATAGTACTTTATTAAAAATAAAATTCCATTGAGACTGAGGCTCGCTAAACTTGCATGTTTAGTAGGCATGAGAACTTTATACCAGAAAACCGTTTCGAAATTCATACCGAAACGTCACGTTACCGCTAAACATAAAACAGTTTTTCTCATAACCAACGCAATGCAACCAAAACTGAAAACCTCGCGCGCGCCGCCACGATCGCGTAAATGAGCCAAAAGAGTGGTAAATGCAATAATAAAACAAATAATTTTGTAATTTTATCAGAAATATTATCAAAAGAAAACGAAATAAAAATTATTGTAAATATGACGATTATTAAATGCGCCAAAAAAAGCTTTTAAGTTCTTATTTATTCACGTTACATTAAAAATTACAAACACAATTTAAACAAACTAGTCCTAAGCCTAGTAAAAACACAAAGGGATATCAACATAACCATAATAACGTAAAACTAAAACAAAAACTTGCGTTACGCTAGTTAACAACGTTTTAGTTTTCATTCGTTTTGCAGTAGCCAAACCATCTAGTCAACCGCGGGAGTGATAACCAAAACTGAAAACGGTTTTTAATAACGTTATGGAAACTTCAAAACCGTTACGTAACGGTTTTTAAAAAGTAGCCAAAACGCCCATATCTACTGTCTAGTACGTTTTTACGTATTACCATGTTGTATGAGAAAACATCAATTCATTATTTATTTTATCTGTATTTCCGAGTACTTATAACCCGTCTGTTTTTAAAGCCAGGGTGAATAGGCAACTTCTGGGTTAGCTCGTTCAATCGTGGATTCTGTCTTTGCCCCCGGACTTAATTGGGATCAACCAGCGAACCATTTTAAATTAAAAAAATGTAAGTCATTGATAGTTTGAATAAGAAAATCTTTATTTTCTAGTAAGTTTATTAAAATAAGTAGCCGAGGAATCTGCATCCCTACCAAGAAGTTAATTTAAAAAAAAAACTTTGCTACTTTCAGGTGAAGGTGAAAGCGACGTAGGTGCGCTTCGAATATTGGCATCGGTCCAATCTAGCTTTCGCCCAAGCCACTTGAGCACTGAACAATACTCTTAAGTCCAGTTCCGTAGTTGGGCCTGAGTAAAAGCAATAACATGGCGTCATACAGTCTGTCTGGTCACCGGTGTCCGACACGTTTAGGCAAAGAAATATGATTACTTTTATCGATAAATCCACCATAATGAGGCATTTGGCCGTAACTGTTTTGAAATGCCATCTTCTTTTGTTACTGAGTTCGGGCTCATTCTTTTATTAAGTCGTATCTACCGATGTAGATTGTAGAGGTCCTTCAGGCATATAATTTTGTTCGACAGCTACAATGTAAGCAATAAATTGGCACTAGAAGTTTTAGCAAAAATTCCATTAAAACCTTAAAAAATACTTGAAACGTAAAATATATTACAGAATTTGGTTGTTAACTATTATAACTTTATGCCTATAGGATCTCTACATCGGCAGATACGAGTATGCTAAATAAAAGAACCTACCCAAATTCAGTAACAAATGAAAAAACCCTAAAATAAAAAACGGTAATTTAAAAAACTAAAAAACGGAAAAACCCTAAATAAGAAAGTCGTCATACCCGATTTAACTTAAGAATCGCCAAAGTTGTAACAGTCGGGACCCATTCTAGAAAGTGAGCCGTCTAGTCAGGAGATTGGAGTAATCTGCAATGTAATATAGGTATGTGCTCTCAATTCACTAAGCCTCCATTTCTATTTTTATTTTAGGGTTTTTTACTTTGGCGTTTTTTCATTTCCAAATTACACAGGAACGCCGTCAGGTTTTGTAGTTTTTTAAACTACCTTTTTTTTAGTTTTATTAATGAAACTCATTTATTTATGTATAGTAACCTTTATACGCATGAAATGACACACAAATACATTAAGATTACGCAGATTATGAATTTATCAGTTGATAGAATAATAATATTCTCGTAAACGTTAGAGCTCTATTAAAAATTCTGATCGTGTGGACGATACAAAATTTTTTTAGGATCAAGCGTACTGATGGCCAATCTAGCTACATATGCTTGAGCTTTAGCAAATATATGAGAGCCGAGGTCCACAACCGACCGAGTGAGTGTACTACCCTGAAGTTTGTTGACAGTTACAGCCCAACTCATTGAATTTGGCGCCAAAATCCGCCATTTCGTTTTTTTATTATTATGAATTACCCAGGGGCACTGGGTAAAATCCATCGAGCCGTTGAGATTGCAGAGCGTGCCAAACAATTATACATACATACATACTCACGAAAAATATAACCCCTTCTTTTGGCGCAGTCAGGTAAAAAAGGCAGCCATTTGAAAATAGTAGGGGTAAAATGGCTTATTATGGTGGATTTGTCGATAAAATTGATCATATTGTTTTGCCTTAACGCATCGGACATAGGTGACCAGATAAATTGTTTATAAACAATGAATATCCTCGTTGCATTTATAAATGTCCATCTTTTGGTTTCAGCTCAACGCGATTTCAGTTTCCAGCGACTATATGGTCTCGCCTCGCCGCAAGGGTATTATACCACCTTTATCCACGCATGCATGCTAGAACTTGGCGCGTGGCAGTATTTGCCCTATCAGACATTCTTATTTTGCATCTAATGAATATTTTTTTCTGCTTAGCTCATTTCACTTCCCTAAAATTGTTACTTTAATCCTTGGGAGCTGGAAAAGCAAAATCTGCAAATTTGCACACTATCATAATTAAAAACCCGCCACACGCGGACTTTTATAATTGCACTTCTTGTGTATTTATTTTGCATGTATACACATTACTCAAGGTGTGTGTATACATGCAAAATTGTATGTATGTAACCGTAGGAGTAGTTTTTTATCTTTATTTTGCACAGGGAACCTCATAATCTCATACTTAACTACAATAAACTAACAAGGCATTACATTTTAATTTGAGTAGTTTTTGATAATACTCTAGTTATACCTATAGGTAGTTAACGTTTATCAAAAAGTAATTTAAGGCCAAAACGAGAACTGTTTTTGTTACTAGTGATTTTGTAGCCAACTGTTGAAATTAAACAACTAAAGTGATATAAAGTTTTTTAGTTTTACTTATCCCAGTGTCTGTCTCTCTGTAATCAAACGTTAGAAGTTAAATTTGACCAACTTCCTAGTTTACAATTGAACTGAAATTTTGCATGCATATATAAATATCATGACGATGAAATATTATTGTTACATTGAGCTAATCTCACGATGAAACCGAATGGTGGGCATGGCAACTCTGTATAACACAGCTCAACTCCATCGAGTTTGGGTTCGTTTGATTGGTCTTTTAGGATCTGATCTAGGACCAGAGTCCTTGTCAAGACTTTGGTACTAGATTACGTCCAAGGTAACTACTAAGACAGTTAATGAAAAATTCTTATTCTCTTTTTTTCTCTTTTACTGGTAATGTGTAAACAGTTTTTATTTGAAAACTTGATACACCTGGTTCCATCAACCGGTAAAATTTTAGGTTTGTAATGCAGTTAAGAACAAATAAAAGCGTGTTCCCTAGTTTTTTTTTTAACGAAGAGGTTTTACCATATGTCTGCCAGAAAATATTTGACGTTGACTGTACCTAGATAATATAAATGCTGTTCGAATATTTATCACTTGAAGCAAGGAGGTTTATTTGTAATAGGGTAAGTCCTTAGGAATTGAAAATGGGAATAGCCGAACCCTTCTCGTGTGGCCCTGACAGCTCGCGAGAAAACTTATAATCGAATTGAGAAATTATATTTGACGTTTTTTTCCTTATAAAATATTTATATTTTCCTTATCGTTGCTTGCTTATGTAAGTATCACTCAGTATGTAAATATCCAATATAATGTACGGGAAGTTTTATAAAACTAAGTGGAAAAGTAAGCCTACCCAAAATTTACTTAATTGTTTTTCGAACATTTCGTTAATTGGCAATACTTATTTTTATGGGTCCAATTGTTAAAGATACCATATCTAAAATATTATTTTCGGAATCAGTCGTTACATCTTGCAGATCGGAGAGTAGTCTTGCCGCTTGATAATCCAGTATGGGTCATGGGACTCATAGGTCACCATTACTGTAGCGGCCAGTAAAACAGGAATTGATGGACGAACGTCACAAGTAGTCCAGGGACGAAGCTGGGGTACATATATACTAAGTCCACCAATAGGTACCTGATTGTGGCCGAAGCTTATGTAATACTTTTTTCAAATATGTGTGAAAAGTGTAGTAGTAATGTTTCGTAGTTGTCTTTCGTAGCTTTTTAAATTTTCAGATAGCGTCAAATTTTTTCATAATTTATTGGAGCGAAGCTCCCACGGATCAGCTTTAATGGCGCAATGTCTGTTACGCCATAACTCCCCGAGTTCTTAACCAATTTTAATATTTTTTGTGTGGAATCGAATCAACAAGTTTAGGATCAGATTGTGACGGAGAATTTTGAAATTCGCAAAAATTCCCATCGAAACAATTTTTTTCTTTTTTTAGGTATGACGCTCCGCTCCAATATACAGGGCTATTATATAAACACCATCCAAATTTTTTCTAGGCATAAGATATCATTCAAACACTTCATTTATGAAAAAAAATTGGGAGGTAAAATTTCCGCAAAAAAAAATTTTGTCCGAGCGAATTATTACAACAGCTGGTTACTGGCAAAATAGGTACTTACAGTTGAACGACCGACCGCCCGAAGCGCCCCACCGAGCTGCGCGCGCAAGTTGTAACGACATCGGCGCAATGAAATCAGTCACCCGCGGACTTTCCGCGATGTACAATGTTGCGTTCACGCATTTACGTCGCATAAATATCTACCTAACGAAATGTGTTCACACTTGCAATTGAAATCGAGGGCGAAATTGAACGACGGGTTTATGTGAAGAAGGCCCAAAGCCTTGAGAACTTAAATATAAATATAATCCGTGCATTTAACGAAGTGACAAAGTGAAAAAACAAGTAATACAATAAAAGACAATGTTCATAAACGTGCAAGACTGTTTAGAGAGAAATTACCTACACTTTAAGGTAGTGATTGTTTTCAAACTTCATGTAAGTGTATTTTGTTTGGATTTTTGATTAATTATTTTGTTGGAGTAAAGCAAAATGTGTGCAGGGCGGCTAAGACTTGTGAAATTTTTCACAAAAATATAGAACTATTAATTATACATTTCTTTATCCTATCGTGTAAAATAGTCAAAAATAACTTAGGTAGGTAGGTACTAAGGTTTTGGCACTGCATTTGTTTTTGCGATTTTCGAATTGCCTTTGCGATCCCTGTGTTTTTTTAGATTCTGTGGTTAATAAACACCCTTTGCTTTACTCCAACCAATTATTCTACATAAGTTGATTAAATTTTAAAAAATGCGACGTAAGTGCCTAAGGTGTGGTTTACTTTTATGTTCATTTTTTATTTATTAAAAGTGTTATCGATTAATATTGTTATAATCATAGAACAAATCAACTTATCTCTTCTTCAATTTGACGTTCCTATTTTTTTTCGTTTAAATTTGCAACTTATGAAAATCATTGTAATGTATCAATGAAATACGGGAGGGCGGGGCGGGGGTCGTGTAATCATCTGCTACAACACCGTGCGTAGCGTGACTGTGACAGCAATCGGTAGTTTTCCTCGGATAACTTTGTGTAGGCTTAACTTAATATTTTAGTACTGAGTGATATTAAAAGAAAAAAATCTTGTTTCGTTATTTTCTTCAAAGAATATAATATATAAATTTGGATGGTGTTTACATTATGGCCCTGTATGGTGCTGGCTTAGCTTTATGCTTAGCGACTGCATCGCCTAGTTATTTCCTCGTTTGAATTCATTTTGTGAAATCAATAGGTATCAAAATCTATCTGAGCGTAAGAACGACCGGTCATTACTCATGTTTAACATCAATACTACCGAAGCTAATTACTAGTTCATTGTGTCAAGTTGCTACTAATCATTAGATAATTGCGTTATTACGCAATGAGAAACATAAGTTATTTTTTAAATGTATCCAGCCATTACGATGCCAGAATTGCCGAGCATAGGAAGTTGACGAAGAAATATTATTTCCAGTATGAATATATTTAAATATTAAACACCGGTAAACCACAGAAAACAAAAAACAAAAACTTTTAGGCAAACTATGTATGTGAAAATCAAGAAGCTTAGAATCAAGGCTTGTCGGAGCCTTGAACTTTACAAAAGTCTCGTTTGGCAATCCGATTGAAGGGTTCTTACAATTTTGGTAAGTAGGTAATTGAGATTCGCAAGATAGATTAGAGGTTGTTGAATATTCCTTCGAGTTTTTAGAAGTGTTCGTTTGATAAGGTTTTGTAATTGTTTTAGATGTATATATCCTATTAGTTAGCACTAGGGCGAAAATATTAAAGGTAAATTGGGAAATAGTAGATTATTAAGCAAGGGGATAAATCAGTGTCTTCTGTCGCGGGTGACGATTTAAATCGCGAGCGTAACGAAGGACTCTAAGTCTACTCCCGAGCGTAGCGAAGGTGTTAAAAACTTAATTCACGAGCGAAGCGAGGGATTTAAAACGAGTCCTGAGTGAAGCGAGGGATATAAATTCACCCAAGAATAAGACAGCTTTATCACCCAGGAAAATACTCTACTTTTCGTACCATTTGCGAAAAAATTAACACAATAATAATATGAGATAAGCATTTATTAAATGCGTATTCCTTTTTCAAAAAGATGTGTAATGCTTTATATACAAACTCAATGGTGTAAACACACATGTAGTTCAGTATAAATTTCGGTAAGTATTCCAAATTTAAATCACATTCTCCCCCTAGAGGATGAATGATATTCAGTACAATTTTCTTTCCCTGTTTTAACAGATTAAAAATGACTATTGTTATGTTCGCTTTTTGTGGCATAGAATGTCACTTTTTTGAGCAAGTGGTACGAAAAAATTAATAATTTCGAATTACTAATGGAATGTGTTGGATAGAAATAATTTAATTATTAGTGTAAAATACATTTGAAAAAAAAATAGAAAAAATGTTTATTTCATACAAATTTAGTACAAACAATATTCTAAGGCTGGAACCAACCTAGTAAGCGTATTGTAAATAATACACCTGTGGCAGGAGGCCCCGCTCTTCCATAACAATAGGTAAAAAATGTATGCAAAATAAACAAAAAGAGAAAAACTAACTATACTTGATAACCATAATTTGTGTAATGTGAATGAGTGAATGATTTTAAAGCGCATGCGTGTATGTGTAGATGTATGTATGTGGGGGTGTGTGTAACTGAATGATTGTTATTTAAGATACCATTCAAGCGATATTAAAATTAATAAAATAATAGACGTAATTTGCCTAGCTCTACGAACGATATATAAACAATGTTTTAATGTTTAAAAAATACATTTATTTGAGTAGGTCTTCTGTTTCCTTATACCCTAAAGTCATCATAGCCTTCAACAAAGTTTTTTTGCAATCTTTAAATTGTAGAGAGTAGATTTTGTGATTTTTTTTTGTATTTTATTATACAGGCAAGCAGATTGTGCCCGAAATTGTCGTTTTGCAAAAGAAGTTTTACAAACCTGGATCGGAACCACTTTGTCCTGTCTTCTACCAGACAGTAAATTTGGATCAAAAGGTACAGATTTATGCAACTTAAGTACTGTGTTAATAATATAAAGTTTCCTAATTGATAATATATCACAAGTGCTATATAATTCGTCAGTTGGAAATCGAAAAGGTTTAAAAAACATAGTTTTAAGTAAATATCTTTGCGCTCTTTCAGCTTCCTGGAAATTAATTTTAGTGGCACCACCCCAGACAGGTAAGCAATAACCTATAACAGACTGCGCCAACGCAAGGTATATACGGAACAATAAACTGCGAGTTGTCACGTGTCTTAGAGTTTTAAAAATCCAAATGAGTACATTTAAAATTAAAATTTAAATAATTCAATGAATATCTTCAAAAAAAAATTGTTTTGCTATTGTTAATGACTGTCATTAATTCAGTGTAAACCTACTTGATGTGTTAAATTCTTTCATTTGCTAAAAGCAATTTAATTCAATCATTACAATTTTTTAAAAGCACTATCTAACCTTTATCTGAGAATGATTATTTTATAAGCATTTTTTATAAGCAATAAGTATTTTTTTGCGAAAAAAGCATTCATTCATGCGACAATCTAATAGGGAAAATATAAGGGTTTTGAGCTTTATTAGCTACTTATATTATCATCATTTATTTACAAACGAAACGTAATGAAATAATTATTAATGTTATAAGAATAAGCTGAATATTTATAAATAAACACCGTAAGAAAGAATACGAAGTTCTTTGTTCTCTACTAGCGGCCCGTCCCGGCTTCGCACGGGTGGAAAAAAAATCTTTAATTTTTTTCTATTATAAAATATTTTCCGTTAGCGCCATCTAGCGTCCGGTAGACGAACTACTTGCGGTTAACGCATTGCTCTGGTAACGCGTATATAATGGAAAAAGAGCGGGAAAAAGAGCGAGAAAAAAAAGAGCGGGGAAAAAGAGCGGACAGACAAACAACAAATTTGTGATCTTAGATTATAGATTTTTATATATTTTGTATGTAGTAAAAAATCATTCGAAATCGTTGTTTATTTTAAGGGGGAGGTGTTTGTTATAAATACACGTGCTCACGTTGCACTCTTATGATTTCCACTAGATTGGCGTATTTACGTAGGTACACCAGCACTTGTTATTCAATTCGATGTCAAAGGTCAATCGAATAATTCAAAGTTTGTCGTGCGATACTTAGAAATTCGGCAATGGATCAAGGGTCCACGTAATTAAATCTACACGATAAAGCTTAATAAAAATAATTTATAGATTAAAATAAAACCAGTTTTACTGGTTTGGCGCGTTTATTCTTGTTTATATTTATAATCTTGACGTTTCGACTTCTTTACAGTAGCCGTGATCAAGAAATGACTAAGATAATGGTCGACATACTATATATGCTACCTACCAATATATTAATCGGGAGCATTCTCAACTACGAAATTTCTGTACATGACATTGTTTATTTATTTTTAATTTTATTTTGTTATAAAACGACTGAGTCTCCCACTAGTTCGGAAATTGGGAGGCCATTCCGAGAAGAACAGGCCATAGAAACTCGGACAGAAGGATGAATCCGTTTTACATACCTGAATGTGCGATAAGCGCACAAGTGGAAGTACTAAATATAATTAATTGATGTTTGTAAACGTTTGAGACCCTTTCCCTTCTAAGCTTCTGATTGATATTCCTTTAAGCAAAGATGAAGATTACAAGAATTCGGAAGTAGTTTACACCTTACTATATAAATTCTAATCGACTTGGGGCATAGAATTCATTCAGCAGTGTAAGTATGTTCAGTATCGCACCACTACCAGGCATCATGCCTCGTGGTCGTATATAGACCCTCCTTCTTATGTTGTAAAAGTAAGCTGTAAGCCATCAATAATAAACAAATTGTAACTAGAACTCTGTTTTATTCATAACGAAGACCACCATGAGCTCCTTGTGCTAGTGTCCAGCCGATGCAAGGAATAACTTTGTTCCGTTCATATAATTCAGCAGTGAACGTTATACATGCATTATTAGGCATCAAGCCACTGTTGGTCGCATATTGCGCCTCTTAGAAGTTATTAATAATAAAAAAGTTGAATCAACAAACACTATATTTTATTTTTGACGAGCTTCTTGTTCAAGCTTCCAGCTGGTACATAACGTAATAGAAAAATAATTCAAGAGCGCTTCTTAGCCATTAATTAAAAAAAGAAAAAACATCGGGATATTTTTTTCTTATCTCAATACCTATTAATTAATTGATACTCGACATTTGAATTCAAAGTACACGGCTACTTGAGGTATGGGCGAGTGCTTAGCAATAAACATTTGACATACTTAGTAATTTACCTGGATAGCTGTACTTAGTATTTAGTATTATAAAAGTTTCATATCATTACAACTCTAAAAATAAAATCATAGAATCTCCAATTGACGTCAATAGGTATTCCCTATACCTACAAAATTCAACTAGAGACAAATAAGTAAATACGTCCGACTTGTTTTTTTCATGGGTAGAGCTTGAATTTGAATTGAAGAATCAATGAAATAGTAAAAACAATTATTTTAGAAAAAACAATTATTCTAACAAAAACATTTTTTTTTTGTCGATCATCATCAAAATACCTCAAAATAAAATAGGTGAAGCAATCGATATAGTTTTTGACAAAGAATTTAACACGTTCCGGAGTTTTAACCTACCTTTTTAGGGTTCGGTACGGAACCCTTATAAGATCACTTCGATGTCCGTGTGAATGTATGTCTGTGACCCTTTTTCTCACAAACGCGTGAAGATATGAAGTTGAAAATATCGAATATTTAAATCTACGTTCCCTTTGTGGTGTAAAGAAAACAAGCTTCTAAGTTAACGCAATCAAAAGATACGAGTATTAAACCGTTTATACCGCACGGCGGTCAATGTGTTAATACTCGCAAGTGAATTAAAAGCTATAGGGCATTTTCCGTTGACCTATAATCATGAAATGCACACTTATATCTCATTATTGGTCTGGAAACAACGGATTCATAAAATGTATACATAATGTTGATTCCATCGGGAAATTTCATAATCCTTACGCAAAATTTGTATACTTCTTTTTGAAATAATATAATTATAGTGATAATAATTATGATTAATAGTTTGTTAACGTATAAATTTTATTGCTTGTGACTGACATGCTATTATCATGATGGTTGTCGTGATGGTATTTCAGGATATAATGTGGTTGATTTATTTTATAGTTATACTTAGCAATCCCTTCCTCTGCCGAAATGCTTCTTCGCATTACTGTATTTCACTTAACACTAAATCTTAAAAAATTGTCAATTCATGAAATGTTGTAATCGACATTCTGAAGTTGTTTAAAGTTTTTGTCTTCGTTGTGTCGTAAAAGCGGATAAAGTATGATATTGTTGAATATGTATGTTCTCTGTAGGATAACATGTTTTGCATTCCCCCTGAGCGGTTCCAGGAGATAAAGCATATTTTCCTTTAAATTCTATGTTCAAATAAATATAAATACTCAGAAAGTATAAAACTGTAATAGCAAAATAAGTCTGGTCGCTTGGACTATTTGCCAGTCACTAACACAAGCGCGGCCGATTTACGACGTCGTCGTAGACCTCCGCCGAAGGCGACGTCGTCGTCGCCACTTGGTTACAACGTCGTCGACCGAGTGCCATTCGTCTGTCCCTAGCTTTGTAAAACCCTCAGAACAATAACTAATTAGTTATTGTTCTGAGGTAAAACCTTTTTTTTTAAAACATGCGGTGTTTACCTTTTATTGATTGAATATTTCTCTTATTACCTTATTTTAAGTTTCTTGTGTAGTTAAGAATGTAACCAAAAGTTTTTCGTAACCCATTAAAAATAGAAAAAATAAAATGCATAGAAGAAACCATATAAAAAGAAGGTAATGTAACTCGAAGCGACGCTTACCCGGCAACTTCTTAATAACAACATGCAACACAGTAAATTCGAAAACTGGAAAAGTCCACTTTAGAAATAATAATCGGATACAGCGCCACCTCTACATGATAGAGAGAAACATCTACAGGAATTTTACGTCATAGTCGGCACTGAAGCACAAGGCGCCCTCCAACTTTTATGCATGCTTTGTTACAGTGTCTCATTTTGTCGTTAGATGGCGCTTTAAACTGAATACGTTCGGAAACTATAACTCCGTCTATAACTGGCAACGAAGTCAGAATTACTAAATACAATTTTGTCTAAAATATAACAAAAAATGTTTTGCTATTATTTATAATTTAAGCTGAAATTAGAGCTAAAATCTATATTCTTTTTCTTTATATATACGTAACGATTTGCCTTGTTGAACTTAGTTAAATTAGATGTTGAACGTTCAGTTTTTACATTACACTACGCATGACAGGACTGTGGCTCAACTGTCATTTTCTCTCCTGTCTTATCGCTTTTTTGTTGATTGTTGATGCGTGGTATTTTGGAAACTTAAATGAGAGAAGCAACAAATTTGTATTAAAGACAAGGCTTAAGACGTAATCAATCTAAATGATATATCACTTACCGATTGGTCAGACCCTCTAACGAAGTACTTCTGTGTTCAGGTTTGCATTTTTTATGCTGCACGTTATTGAGTTTATTTTTAAGCTTAACACTTAATCTTTTCGGACTGTTTTTTATTTTCAAATTCGACATAATGTCTACTTTATATGTGTATTTTACTTAATAAGTGAAACCTAAAAGCAAGTCATTGTTTGGTAAATTATTATTATTACAGAACTAATAATGGAGGAGATTGAACCAGAGATTCATGAATCTGACGGAGAGTTTGCATTTGAAACAGATCACTTAGCTTTACGTGGAAACAAAGATTATTGTGAACTGCTCAAGTATATTGTAAAATTGGAAGCTCAAAAAGTGAATGCATTGAAAAATATTGAAGAGTTAGCTGACACTCAACGTAAAGCATTGGAAGACCCTTTAAACTTTATTGATGACTTAAAATCAGGTAATGTCAATTTCCCGCCTCGTCAAACAGTGGCAGAGATGCCAAACATTGATTGGAGTCAGTATGGTATAGAAATGTCCTTAGAAAACGATGACATAAAATCTAGCAAAAATGACTTAGAAAATAACTTTAAAGTGAGAGGCAGAAAATTTACAGACAACAAGCCTGAAACATTTAACCAGCTATGGTCGTGCGAAGAACAGAAGCGCTTAGAGGAGCTCCTTGAAATATATCCAGAAGAACCCATAGAGGCTAACCGTTACAAAAAAATTGCCCAAGATCTTGGTACAAGAACACCTATACAAGTTATGAGTAGAATACAAAAATATTTTGCAAAATTAGCAAAAGCCGGTTTACCCATACCAGGAAGGATACCAAAAGGTATAGCTCGAGATAAAAAGTATGCTCTATATAAAAAATCCACATTTTTCCCTCAACTACACGTGCCAGTTAAAATGGATGATCCTTATGATGACAGTTACCACCGTGAAAGGGAATCGACTTTGGAAACAAGTAGTAGTAGTAACCAATATATGCTTGATTTATTAAAAGCAGCAAAAGACCAAAGATTGCTTGATGAAACTGCTCCAGTTTATCAAACAAAAACTATGTGTGTTGGATGTCAAAAATCAGGCTTCCTCGGAGCCAGGTGGACAGATAATACTGGTACAGATTATTGCACTGATTGTGTTGTAAGATTGCTGCCTTTGGAAAAATTAATGCCTATAAGAAAACCAAAATAATCCACACATTATAAAAACAGGTTATTACTCTGTCTGTGTTGTTAAGTTAGAAATATTTATTCCCATCAGACAACCAAAATAATTTGTATCATTATAAGTTGTTATAGTATTAAAATATTTGTTTAAGTAATATTTTATATCTATACACATGTGAAGCTTTTATGGTATTATTATTGTCTTGTAGATAACAAATTTAACTAACATATATAAAAAACTACATAAATTATGAAGTAGCCTATAAAATGTAATTTTAATTTTAGTTGGTATAAACTGTTTTGTTAAACTTAAAACTGAAAGTAGGTTAAGAAAATTAGTTTTTTTGTTGATGGCCTTCTGACTATGGAATCTTTTGTATTTTTATACAGGTGCCTAATAAAATTATTGCATTTAAACATTACTTCAAGAAAATAAATCATTCTTCGCACTCTGCATTTAATTTGTATAACTTTAATTCAGATTTAGTATTACTTTAATTTAGAATTTTTCTACTCAATTATATTATGTTAAAATAAAATATAGTTTTTTTAAATCACTTCACAACACAAGTTCCAATAAAAATGCACGTCGTCTCAGTCCAGCAATTTGTTTAGTACAATCCTTTCTAGTCCAATTAAATCCATAAATAACTAGATAAAACGCCCGCCGGTTCTCCAAGCTCGCGATAGTGAGTTCCCGCAGCGACTGATGAAGAATCACTGACTTGGAACACTGAACACGCCCCGCACCCGGCTCTAGTACCTAGTATAAACCAATGTAGGGATTAGTGTCAATATGCATTTTGTATTATGAGGAAAAATTTTTTGAAAAGTCCCAAATGACGGATCTTCGGGACAAACTTTATGAGTGAATTGAATTATTAACAGATTCTCAACCCTAGAGTTTTAGCGTAAACTTTAAGGTAGCAGTTTGTCCTTCCCTCAAATTGTAATTGAGTATAGAATTTACTTTTCATTCATTAAGTGCGCTTAGCATGGATATACGCGGAGAATTCTCGAGAATACGTTACTATCAAATAATTGATAATTTCAAACACAAACTTTTTGCAAACAATACCATGATCACTGAATTCAAGAACATTTAAGTGTTTCTATATTTAAAAAAAAATGATGCTTAGTAACCACAATAACAGTTATACCTATTTTAATTGATTTCGAAGTCACTTCACACCTAGATTGACGTATCATTTCTCAGTTCTTAACCATTTGCTGTAAATTACATAAATTATATATTATGTACAGATAATTTCAGTTGAACTTAAATCGTTATTTTGTTCAGTTAGATAGTTGCTAACATAAACTATTTAATTCACAATAAGTAAGTATTTTAAAAGGGACACCTAAGTACAATGATTTCAATAGGGATTTTTTTTTCGATTTATCACCACCTTCGCTCATTTTTTAACAAATGAGTGCACAAAAACGGTACAGACAATTATCCAGTATTTACTTCGAACAATTATTGCAGCCATTTGCTATTTCAAGTGCACTCTAGACATGCATAGTATCACATTTATTTATAAATCCTTCTACTTGTAAATGTTTTGTTTTATTGGTCTATTTAGAAACATTTGAGTGACAACAATTATGCAAAACTATTCGAAGTGTGGTATACTTCGTTTTTAGAGACATTATTTAAGCTTAAGCGTGTTCGTGCTTTTATTAACTATAACAGCCTCAAGACTATAACTATAAAGCACATGTGACATCTAAAGTTGCACACTACGTTTTCAAACAAAACTCACCTATGTCCGCTTTTGTACTGATACACTGAAAATAACGAAAAATGGTCAACATTTTTTTCTTAATATGCTATAGTAGATTTACTTTTAGTTTATGTACGAATTAAATATGTCACATGGTATTAAAAAAAGCGTTGCCCACTTCAATCCAGGCACGAAAATTGAGTACCTATATATAACTAGTATTTATTCCACAGTTTTATGAAAATGTCTTTTCTTATTCAAATTAGATCTATTCTTTTAATACGTGACTCGAATTTATTACATTCACATAATCCGAAGACGATTCTTTGTTAAACAGTACTTAGGTGCGTAAAATATTTTCTATTAATATCCACCAAAGCGATCTTATCTGTAATTGTAAATGAAAGACAGAGTATTTGAAGCTTATGATTGGGTAATGTCGACAAAATTGAATAGCTTCTGAAAGCTATACATAGAAAATAAAATTTTGAGCATCACACTTCCATCGCCCGTCCCAAACAAAATAAATTGTGCTGCGGATATTAAATAACAGATAGCAACGGATATAACAGATTATTAGGTTTAAAAACCACCATGACTCGGAAACAAGTGCATAACTCGCATAACATAACGAAAATATCTCTCGTTTATTCTCTTTCGAGATGGCTTACCTAAATAAGATTGAATACATAAAAAGCGAATTTGTTTTATGTTTAAGAATTGGGTAAGTATTTAATGTTTAAAAAATCCTAAGTAGACAGCTTTTATATTTCGATTAGGGGAGACTGGGTACACTTGATCCCTCTGGGACACATGGTACACAACTTTTATAATCCTACCATACGTGATAGATTAGTTTTAACTGGCAGCCCGGCTTGTTTATGGTGCGGTATGACTTTTATGAATAAAATAATAATTCAAAACTGAAAGTTTATGCCATGATGGACGGTACATGTTTTTCGTGCAGTGGAACCAAATTTTGGTAAGTTTTCCTTTGTTTATAAAATAATTAAATATTATGTTAAAGAGTTCCAGTGTTAATTATTTAAAACTGCAATGTATACAAAAATATTGTGCTAATAACTCAAATACACAGGATAATAAACTTAGGAAATAGGTTATCGTTTTCATTTATTCGGTTACTGGGTACACATGGTGCGAAGCATCGTGGGAGACTTGATCCCCTCGGATCAAGTCTCCCACAGAAGAATGTTGTCATTATTATTTACTCTTTTTTATTTATTTGTGTTAATTGGTCCTACAGTATTGTATTTTCTAATAACACATATTATCAAATTGCAGTATTTACTATGATAATTATATTAAATTGTTTTTTTTGGAACTGTTATTTTTTACTTTTCATGCATTACGACTTTATATATTTTAATGAATATGGCGGGAAGGTAGAATATGATGGAATCTCGGGATGCAGCCAATTTAATAAATTAATAGACTAAATTATTTTCAGGACTAAAAATGCCACGAATTTATAAGACGAAGCAAGGTGCTAAAAAGAGAGAAGAAATTTACATTCATAATATAAAAATGCTGTCTATGATGTAATTTATGTTGGAAAGTCAATAAGAGGCATTGCAAAAACTTATAATTTATCCCCAATGATTTTGAAAGGATATGCCAGAAAAAAAGGATGCTGTCGCTGCTGGGAGCGCCTCTCGTGAATAAGAGCCTAACTATAGACAATATCAAATCTATAATCTAAGAATACAAATTTGTTGTTTGTGTTTGTCTGTCCGCTTTTTTCCCCGCTGTTTTTCCATTGTATATGCGTTACCATAGCAACGCGTTACCTGGTCAGCTAGTATTATCTAAAGAAGAAGAAACAAGTTTAGCAGAATATGTTATAAAAGCAAGTGAAATACATAACATTCGTACACCAAAAGCAGCTCGAGAACTAACATATGAGTTCGCTTTAAAAAACAATAAAAATATTTCAATTAACTGGGAAGAGAATAAAATTGCTAGCCATGAATGGTTGCATGTCTTTATGAAATGGCACAGTAATCTATCCTTGCGAGTTCCGGAAGCAACAACATGTCCTGTGCAACAAGTTTTGATAGACACAATACAATAATTTCGTTTAATTAGAATTTTTTATTTTTTTACGTGATTATAATCTGAGATATTGTTAGTTTTCAAAAGAAATTATATGATGAAAAGATTTAAGAGACTTTGTTTTTTATTTTTAAGTTGTTTTTTGTACTGATTTTTGACCTACCATAGATAATAATTTAGTATTGTTGGGAAGATGACATGTTTGAAGTTATTTGAGCCAAATTATTGTGATTATTGAAAGACTAAGTTCCTAATAGATTTTTTTAATAAAGAATTACATTTATCCTTACTAATATTATAAATCGGAAAGTGAGTTTGTTTGTTTGTTTGTTTGTTCCGCTTTCACGCCGTAACTACTGAACCGATTGCTTTGAAATTTTGCAGACGTAAAGATAAAAGTCCGGATTAAATAATAGTTACTAATAATAATAATTACTTTTTATCCTGGAAAAATTGATATTCCCGAGGAAAAACAAAAATATTGTTTGCTTGATGGATGGATTGTAGATGGCGCTGTGTGTCGTTTAAAACAAGATAAAATATTGCAAACGAATATAAACATGTAAATTTAGAAGCTAAATGATACGATAATGAATCCCCGAAAATGAGGAATTCCCGAGGGATGACATACAATTTGTTTTATCGTCTAAACTGTTTTTTTTACATCTACTTATATGTTGCAAACGAATATGAACATGTAAATTTTGAAGCTAAATGATACGAAAATGAATCCTCGAAAATGAGGAATTCTCGAGGGATGACGTACAATTTGTTTTATCGTCTAAATTTTTTTTTTACATCTACTTATCCTGAAATCACTAAAGTCAACGAATTACTAATTGGTATAAGTATTAGTTACGTTATTTAGTTCTTGGGGTATGCGATAGATGGCGCTGGGTGTTTTTTAAAACATGGTAACGATGTGTTTTTTAACATACATAAGAAGAGGAATGATAGCTTGGAAAAACATTGTTTTTCGCATGGTCAGCTCTATGTAGCGACATTCCCGGGTTTCCAGTGCCCAAAATCTGCATGTTTTTGCTCCACAAGGGAAAACATATAATATAGTGTACCATTCAGTTTTGGTTTAACAACTAATTGTATCCAGCGTTACATCGCGCTTCTAAGATTTTTCCGTGGGAATGAGAAGTTTTCTTATGGTTGTGCTTTATACCGCAATATAACCGAATTCCACGCGGGCGAAGCCGCGGGCGGAAAGCTAGTCTAAATATAATTTGTCATTTCATTTTTTTATAAATCAAGTTTAAAAGTAAGACCGAGTACACTTGCTCAGTTAGAAAGTATCAAGTCTCCCTGAAATTTGGAAGACTTGATCACACGAAAAGTATCAAATGTCCCCCAATATGGGAGACTTGATTCCCCCCGGATCAAGTCTCCTTTTAGGCGGGATCAAATCTCCCATATACGAGGACACTTGGTGCATATCCCTAATTTTTGTTTATGTCTTTTGTTATATACAAATATTGGCTTACGCTGTTTTACTTCTTAGGAAACGTGGACAGTTTATGTCTTAACATTTTGGTTCTAACACATCCGCAATCTAGGCTATAAAACTGATTTTACAGAGCTAAATAAAAAGGGGGAATCAAGTGTACCCAGTTTCCCCTAAGGACCACAATGCTTATTTATAGGGAAAGTATAAATAGTTAATACCTTCCTCTGTTTTGTACAGATTTTGGATTAATTGTTTTTTGTCACTGTAAATAGGGAAAATAAAGTTCGCAAATTGTGGATAAAAATCATAGTCTTAGTCTATGTGATAGTCTCCGGCAAATAAGTTGAACATGATTTTGAAATCACGTGACATGCGCAGTAGCAAGTTTAGGTACATTATTCACTACTGCGCATGTCACGTGATTTCAAAATCATGTTCAACTTATTTGCCGGGGACAATAACCGATTCGTTGCTACATACAATTACAGAAACGAAGGCTACGAGCTTGATTTACGTGGAAAATGAAGATAGTTTTATTCTGTGTTGGTTTCCCTATAGCTTGATTTGAAGGAGTTATCATCGATTTAAAAATGACAGGGTTTCAGTGGCTAACGCCACACGCAAAAAAAAGTGATGACACGACAGGCGAGCTATCAGCAACGAATCGGTTAAATAGGTGAAAAAAATATTTAACCTCATTATAAAGCAGCTTAAATCCGGACTCAACTTCAATAACGATTCAGACATTTTACTTATAATTATATAGGTTCTCCTTTGTATGTAAAGGATCAGACATATAAGGTAAAAACCATGTACGATTTGCCCGTCATTTGAAAGATGTTTTAATTATACCTATACCCGAGAAACGTATATTACGAAGATATTGAACATAAAAACGGCCATCGACCTCTTGGCTTTTCATCAATTACGTACTTTTGTTAATCTTATATAACGTAGTTTCATGTACAGGGAAGCAGTACATTAACCGGCTAAAAGTGTTAAATTCAATTTACTTACAACTTTTAGAGCAAAATATCAGTAGGGAAAATTGATAGCTTGCTAGCAGGTTGATGTGCAAATGGCTTTTTAAAGCCAGCTTTACACCCAGTTCTAATATGTGCTTTCAAACTTTTTTAATGATAGGTAACTGTGTCAATATTTTTACAAATAAAGCCAAACGAATATCTCCGTTAAATATATATAATGAATTATTAGGTACCTCCTAACAGTTTTTTATTTATGCCTTAAAGATATCATAATGTTATTTGGAAGTTTTGAGAGGTATTATGTAATTATTATAGTGTAATTTTTTTTCTGTACGGGTATATCCATTAATGACAAATGAAAATAACTTTATTCAAATGCATTTAAAATATGTTATTTTGAATCGCCCAACAGTTTTACCTACCGCCCATTCAGGATTTCTTTTAATTTACAGGAAGAATGGTCGCAAGAAACTCGTCAAAAGTAACGACATTTACAATATAATACGTCGTCAACATACATAATCCAAAAAAACTATTTAATTGTTATTACAATAAAAGAAGTGGTATAGTTTCATTACATTACATCGTTGATTACAACAAAGTAAACCAGTATCTGTTTTAAAGTAAGTATTCTCAACGAAATAATTAAAGATGATTTTTTAGTTCGCCCTATATTCGTTCGACGGTTGATGTACTGCATACCTACGCGGAAGGTCGGTTCTGGTTGTATGACCGTTAAGTATCGTTCAATACGCTGACATAGCAAAAGGGCTCTGATTTATCGAATAAATTTCATTTTCGTTTCACATGTTACATTTTCCGGGCCATCCTTCACATTGATTGCTAAAATTGTGTTTGCAACGTCGTGCAACAGAGCGCGAGGATATTCGAAATATTTTTCAATTCTGGAAAATTTGTTGCTCACAAAATACAGCAGTTCGTATAAGCGACAAGTCGAAGCGACTATTCAAAATTCTGCACGGTATTTCGAGATATCTTAACTTTGTACATTATAACAATGTTGTCAATTTGCAAATGAGTCCGTTTTCGGAATATAAGCAGGTGCCTACTACACAAACAGGTAAATAAAATAGGTAACTCAATATCGACGACTCAAAGGACTTACCAATTATAACCATTAGAATAAGTGAATAAGACAGGCCTGTTTAAATGCCTACTTGGTGAAACTACGTCACCTAAGACTAGAATCAATATCAGAGAAAGATCTTAAAAGGAATATATTTTAATTGTTGGAGAGCAAAATTTTCAATGACCAGTTAGCTACTGCAAAGGTTTTCAGTATCGTAACTAGAGTCGCGAAGAATACATTTTGATGTTCTTAACATTATACACAACCAATACGATTGCACTGATTTAACTGATGGGATCACATTTAGGATAGGCTTTTGGCTCGCATCCGCGAATGACATGTTTTCAGGTCCTTCAATCCTGGTCTTACAATAGCAACGCGCGCGCTCCGCTTACCATAATTATTACCATCTACTACAATCGATATCTTAGTGAAAATGATAGAGATATCTTCTTTCTCTCCGAGTTCATTTAAGTCCAAAGCCTCCGACTTGCTGTCGAAATAGGCTACCGTGCTTATGTTTTATCCTTTCCTAGATTTATTACGGTACTTAGCTGGCTACCCTAACATAATACAAAAACCCTTTGTTACCTAATTTAAACTTATAGTTCACATTGCTAATATGTTAGTGCATAGTTTTTAACCCGCGACACAAAAAGAGGGGTGTTATAAGTTTGTCCGCTATGTGTGCGGCTTGTGTGACTGCCTGTGCGTGTACGTGTATTAGTATGCTGTGTTTATCTGTATGTGGCACTATAGCTATTAAACGAGTCGATCGATTTTGATGCGGTTTTTTGTATTTACAAGGAGGTTTATTAATGGTGGTTCTTAGGCTTGTTTTTATGAAAATCGGCTCTTTTGTTAACTGCGGTAGGGATCATAGACGCCTCATGGATATACATTAACTGAAATTTCTCACTTATACCCTATTACAAACTAAGTACGGTTATTCATTATTAAATACAAAATATTTTTTTACAACAGTCGCCAAACTTGATTAAGTAAAATAAATGTTCGCTTTTCCTTTTTGCGTTGGGGTTTTTTTAGTTTATTATTTGATGGTTGTTATGTTTATTGCAATCTGCACACTCTTCTTCAAAATAAGCTGTGGATAACGTTACTGGCAATATAATAAGTAACAATTATATTCTAAACGAATAGCTGTTATATACAATATTGTACATTCTTGTTCTATCCCTTGCAAAATAAAATAAAATACTATCCTGTGTACTTAAGCCCAATCATATGAAAAATCTAACCTTAATTTATACTCACTAATGATATTTCTATTTCCTTTAATTTACTCAAATGGTACCGTATGGTACAGAAGCAAACCAATTACGCTTTGTGGAGTTTTATTATAAAGCTTTCCCTTTTCCGATAAACGAGTATACCGTTTTTTGAAATATAAAACTTGGGACGCCGAATTTATCATTGTTTGTTGTGTTAAATTGATGGGCGATGTTATGTTTGATATTTTTTTTTTTAGGATGGGTTTGCTCTTGATCCCAATCAAGCCCGGGGGCCATGACAGAATCCACGATGGAACGAGCTAACCCAGAAGGTGCTTATTCACCCTGGCTTTGAAAATAGATGGGTTATAAGTTCTCGGAAATACAGACGCAGGGAGGGAGTTCCACTCCTTTGCTGTGCGCGTTATGAAGGATGTTGCAAAGCGCTTGGTGCGACAGGTAGGAATATCAATCAAGAAAGGGTGGTAGCCTGCAGTGCAACTGGATGTCCGATGGAAAAAGGAGATGGCGGTAGGAGCAGATGCAGCTCTTGAGCACACTCTCCAAAGTACAGTCTATAGAAGACCGCCAGACAGGCAACTTTGCGGCGATGAGCTAAGGTGTGAAGCTTGCTCTTAACCAATTTGTTGTCCCCGATGAGCCTCTCAGCTCTGCGCTGAATCGTGTCCAGTGCAGCAAGTTGGTATTTTGCTGAGCCATCCCAAAGGTGGCAGCAATATTCCATGCAAGATCGGACTTGAGCTTTATAGAGTGTTAAAAGCTGTCCTGGCGTGAAATATCGCTTGACCTTATTTAGGACGCCCAGCATTCTGGCTGCAATTTGAGCTTTGGATTCGATGTTGGCGCCGAAGTTAAGGTCTGAAGACAACTCCATGCCAAGAAGCTCGACGCTGTCGGTCACAGGTACAGATGTACCTCGGAAAGTAGGAGTGAGGTGGAAGAAACTCCTTTTTGCCGTGAAAAGACGCGCTTGTGTTTTGGAGGCGTTGAAATTAACGAGGTTACTATCGCCCCACTGGGAAACGTAGTTTAGCCTCTGGTTTATTCGCTCAACCATGGCCTCTCTCATGAACATCACGTCGTCGCCGCTGGCTTTTGCGCTAGACAGGTATCTCTCTACAACAGTACTGTCGTCTGCATACCCAACAATTCCTGGTATTAACAGGTCATTGATGTGCAGCAGGAAAAGCGTCGCAGAAAGAACAGACCCCTGAGGAACTCCGGCATCAATAGGCACTGAGTCAGAGGAGCAGCCATCGACAACTACTCTGATCGATCGTTCAATCAGGAAGTCGGTTATCCAACTGCAAAAGTCAGCGGGGATACCGTACGCAGGAAGCTTGCGCAGCAGACTTGCGTGCCAGATTCTGTCATAAGCCTTCGAGATGTCAAGTGACACGGCAAGTGCGTCGCCGTGCATCTCGAGGGCCTCGCCCCAGCAATGCGTGACATAAACTAGAAGATCCCCAGTTGAGCGTCCTCGGCGAAAGCCATATTGACGGTCACTGAGGAGATCGTTGTCTTCTAGGTATGAGAGCAACTTGCTGTTCAGCACTCTTTCTATAACCTTACATAGTATGGAAGTGATGGCGATCGGTCGGTTATTGCATGGGTCGGCACGACTACCCTTTTTGGGTATTGGTTGCACATTGGCAAGCTTCCAGGATTTTGGGACGGTTTTTGTGTTGAGAGAGAGGCGATACAAGCGTGTTAGCACAGGAGACAACTCAGGCGCACAGTACCTCAGCACTCTTGCTGGTATGCCATCAGGACCACTGGCCTTATTCACGTCCAGACTAAGTAAGACTCTACGGACCTGCTTATTGTGAATTGTGATCTCTGACATCGAAGAATCACAGCGAGGTATGTTTGGTGGTTGTTGAGAGCCGGTGTCAAGACGGGAATTGCTCGCAAACAGAGAGGCAAATAAACATGCCTTCTCAGCTGCAGAATGGGCCAGTGACCCGTCAGATTTCAGCAATGGCGGTAGCATAGGACGGCAGAAATTCGTTTCGACTGACTTCGAGAGGGACCAGAACTGTTTACTTCCATTCGGATAGGAAGACAGTTTCATCCCTATTCTGCTGATGTGGTCGAATCTCGCCTTTAGTAACACCCTTTTGCATGACTTGGCGGCCGAATTATAGGCTCTCTTCTTCGCTCGAATTCTCCGTGCACGGACCCCGCGATCGCGGATTTGCACTCAAGCTTGGTAAGCAGATTGTTTTCGGGCCTCAGCACGAGCACAGGCCGCATTATACCAAGGTCGGGACTTGTAACCGAGCGGGATGTCGGAGAAAGGAATAAATAGTTTGTGTGGATTAGTTGTCAGCAGTAGGTCAAGACAATTGGGTGTGTGGCCAGCAATATCTGGAATTCGCGTCGCTTGATCCACCAGCTGGGTAAGATTTAGTGCTAGGGCAAATCGTCGCGCTTTTCTCCCAGCATGGTCAGTTTTCTGGTATGGGAACAGCCACTCTTTGTGGTGAGCGTTGAAGTCCCCCAGTAAAACAAGCTCCGCCACTGGATATCGCTGAGCTGCCAAGTCTGCCGTCTCTGTGAGGTAATCTATGAGCCGAGTCGTCTCCCGGTCACCGCTGTGCGATCGGTAGACAGAGATGTAGAGCATTTTCTCTACCCCTGTGTCCACCAGAAGCCAGATAACAGAAAACCCGGATTTTTCAAAGCATCGGAGACGCCTATAGCATATGTCATTGCGGACGAACACTCAGACCCCTGCACACATCTTAAACTTATGTTCAAGTGTGTAAGCAGGGTAGTTGAGGTACGCCACGTCCGACGGGGTTGCTATCTGAGTCTCCGTCAAGAAGAATAGGTGCGGCTCCTCGGTCTCCAGATGGTGATGGACCGGATGGAGATTTGAGTGCAGTCCTCTAATGTTCGCAAGGTGCACTTTAAATGGGAGGAAGTGCAGCTGCTGTTTAAGATTCTTTCTTATCTTTTTTTTCATAATGGTGAATGTTGGGGGGTAGGATTTTAGTCGAGACGCTACTTAGTGGACCAAAGGAAGTTTTCTTGGGCTAAGCTGACCAAAAAAGGGAACTCACCTAGAAACTGCGGGGACGCCCGAACCCCCCCGAAATGGCCACCGGGTCCTCCCGTCCAGTCGCCAACTGGCACGGTGGAGCATTTCGGGATTTTTCGCGAGTTGGCGGGGCAGCCTTTCACGCGTAGGTAGCGCGCTAGTTGGGCCCCTACTAACTGCGGTCGGCCAGCGGCTTAAACCGTGCTTCGGATCCCGCTAACCTCCAGAATGAGTTATCAGATACAGCATAGCCAAGATACCAAGACCGGTCCTAAGCTGCACAACTGACTTATTACCAATCCCCATTGGCACTGGTATTCCCGCCCTCCGACGGAACGCAGCAAAGCTGCTTGGCAGCGGACTTCGTCAGGATGGTGGTCGCGAGCCAGGCGGAGCCTACCACCGCCGTTGGGATCATCAGCCGTCACCAAGGGCCGAGTTGGTCCATGATGCCGTTGCCCGGGGTGGACCGCTAGGAGGTAGATCCCAACCACCCCAAACTTTTACCACCCCTTTAAATATATGTTAAAATTGTTTGTCGCCTTCTACAACAGCCTTAACTTTACAAGGTTAGTGCTTTTCTACTCAGCTGAACACTACACGGCTACAAGCAGGTATTATGCTCGATGGAACTGGCATGTTTAAAAAAAAGAAAAGTTCCTTAAAATAAAGAGAGGAATAAAAAGCAGGTATTATATAATAATCATTAATTACGTCCACAGAAAAGAACTCGGTGCTTTGTTTATTTGAGTAGGATATGTCTGTCAAAATTTCCCATTTGATTATGATTTCTATGCTCTGTATTTAATGTTGGAAAACTGTACTGTAGATAGGAATAGTGCTTCCGTAATGCACACCGACATTAAAATTTAAGATTTCTGTGTGTCTTTAGGATAAAAATTTATGTTGCAAAATTAATGTCGCTTGAAGAGAAGCAAGTTTGCCGCCAGGGGTAAGAAGCAAAGAAAATACGCATCTCGCCCCAATCTGCTGACTCGTAACGCCATACTCGCCTCATGCCCTTAGGGCTATCATCTGGAGGAGAGCAGATTGATACGGATTTCACCACACAGTGGTCGGACGATCCCAGTGGAGCTGAGACCGATACCGAATGTTTGTGTGGATTAGTTGTCAGCAGTAGGTTAAGACAATTGGGTGTGTGGCCAGCAATATCTGGAATTCGCGTCGCTTGATCCACCAGCTGGGTAAGATTTAGTGCTAGGGCAAATCGTCGCGCTTTTCTCCCAGCATGGTCAGTTTTCTGGTATGGGAACAGCCACTCTTTGTGGTGAGCGTTGAAGTCCCCCAGTAAAACAAGCTCCGCCGCTGGATATCGCTGAGCTGCCAAGTCTGCCGTCTCTGTGAGGTAATCTATGAGCCGAGTCGTCTCCCGGTCACCGCTGTGCGATCGGTAGACAGAGATGTAGAGCATTTTCTCTACCCCTGTGTCCACCAGAAGCCAGATAACAGAAAACCCGGATTTTTCAAAGCATCGGAGACGCCTATAGCATATGTCATTGCGGACGAACACTCAGACCCCTGCACACATCTTAAACTTATGTTCAAGTGTGTAAGCAGGGTAGTTGAGGTACGCCACGTCCGACGGGGTTGCTATCTGAGTCTCCGTCAAGAAGAATAGGTGCGGCTCCTCGGTCTCCAGATGGTGATGGACCGGATGGAGATTTGAGTGCAGTCCTCTAATGTTCGCAAGGTGCACTTTAAATGGGAGGAAGTGCAGCTGCTGTTTAAGATTCTTTCTTATCTTTTTTTTCATAATGGTGAATGTTGGGGGGTAGGATTTTAGTCGAGACGCTACTTAGTGGACCAAAGGAAGTTTTCTTGGGCTAAGCTGACCAAAAAAGGGAACTCACCTAGAAACTGCGGGGACGCCCGAACCCCCCCGAAATGGCCACCGGGTCCTCCCGTCCAGTCGCCAACTGGCACGGTGGAGCATTTCGGGATTTTTCGCGAGTTGGCGGGGCAGCCTTTCACGCGTAGGTAGCGCGCTAGTTGGGCCCCCTACTAACTGCGGTCGGCCAGCGGCTTAAACCGTGCTTCGGATCCCGCTAACCTCCAGAATGAGTTATCAGGTACAGCATAGCCAAGATACCAAGACCGGTCCTAAGCTGCACAACTGACTTATTACCAATCCCCATTGGCACTGGTATTCCCGCCCTCCGACGGAACGCAGCAAAGCTGCTTGGCAGCGGACTTCGTCAGGATGGTGGTCGCGAGCCAGGCGGAGCCTACCACCGCCGTTGGGATCATCAGCCGTCACCAAGGGCCGAGTTGGTCCATGATGCCGTTGCCCGGGGTGGACCGCTAGGAGGTAGATCCCAACCACCCCAGACTTTTACCACCCCTTTAAATATATGTTAAAATTGTTTGTCGCCTTCTACAACAGCCTTAACTTTACAAGGTTAGTGCTTTTCTACTCAGCTGAACACTACACGGCTACAAGCAGGTATTATGCTCGATGGAACTGGCATGTTTAAAAAAAAGAAAAGTTCCTTAAAATAAAGAGAGGAATAAAAAGCAGGTATTATATAATAATCATTAATTACGTCCACAGAAAAGAACTCGGTGCTTTGTTTATTTGAGTAGGATATGTCTGTCAAAATTTCCCATTTGATTATGATTTCTATGCTCTGTATTTAATGTTGGAAAACTGTACTGTAGATACGAATAGTGCTTCCGTAATGCACACCGACATTAAAATTTAAGATTTCTGTGTGTCTTTAGGATAAAAATTTATGTTGCAAAATTAATGCAATGGAATTAAGCTCTACACAAACTTTTTTGCAGGTTAACTAAATGACACTAGAGCGTAAAAAGGTTTTTTAGACTGTGCCAATACTAGGATTTCTATTCTGAATTTAGAAACGTACTAAGTATTTCTTAAGTAAATGCCATAATGGTATAAACTTAACCGTTAAAGCTGCGAGTGCTTTTTTTACAAAAATATGTTCTTATTTATTAAGGATCACTAACATGACATCATATACTAATAATACCAAATTAAGTATAGACTTCGTAAACAACTAAAAACTGTTAAGCGCGATTTTAAGAGACGAGGGCGCGAAATTGTAGACTATGAAAAAAATGTACTATTTACATTAACTTGATTTTACCCCCGACAAAAAAGTTATATATGATATGTGTCTGTCTGTGCGTCCGTTTGTCTGTCCGTGTCATTGTTTTATATTCGATTTAGATGGATGAATCTGTGTCAAAGAAAAAATATGAAGCCATGGGATCCAGAAAATATGCAGGCTGCACTTGCTGCTATACGAAACGGAAGTAAAATAAAGACAGCTGCTAGAAATTTCAGTATCCCTGAATCAAAAATTAGAGATCGATTTAAATTGGGAGAAAATTATGACCCCCCCATTACCCTGTGTGCAATTAATGTGGGCACGATTTTATCAAACCTAGGCACGATATTATCAGACCGGTTTGACAATACCATGCTTTTAACGTTTTTTGAAATTTTAAAATAATTACTTCCCTTTTTAATTTTCGATTTTTTTGTTCTACGGTATATGTACCTGAATAAATGTCCTACTAATTACTGCATTTTGTTTCTTTTAATGTCAAGCATTTTCCTAACTATGGACCCAAGTCCTTAGGGGCTCAGTATTATCCAACTCTCCCCTACAAACTTCAGGTGATCGCAACATATACATAAAGATTAAAATGAAATCAATAACGTACACTAGTAATTTTCTCCTAAAATGACCTTAAATTATAGCCTCTAGAAAATTATAGCTCATACGTTATTATTAACTGGTACATCTAATACCATGACGTATCTAACTTAGACAATAAATTAATACCCAAAAAAGAAAAAAAAGCAAATCAACCACTAGATTTAAAAGGTCCAAACTAAATCGGTTTTGATGTAAACTTGATTAGGGTTAAAATAATTGTATAATTATTTTAACCCTTAGCCCGCTTGTAATGTATTCACCTATTGTGTAGATATACGTGTACTTCCAGATGTGATTGAGTGCGGTGAGCCGGAACAGTGTATTGTCTTGTAGTATCTGCTGATACTGCCAGATGATGCATTGTACAGTACACGCGAGGGTTGGTCTGTTGTTGATTTTTTAATCTGCAGCTTCATCGTAATACGTGTATTGTTGTCTATTGTTTATCATAAAATTATCAAATTAAAGAAGTTCCATATTATGTCTTTCGTTGTATTCGTAGCATTATTTTTGAATTCATTAAAATAGATATTTGCTTCGTCGAAATGTGTTTAGTATTTGAATATTTCTTATACGGTTTAATATCAGCGTTACGGGAATACCATTATAGACGAAGGTCCTCATTATTATTAAGTACATTATATGAAAAAAACAGAAATACCTATAAATAACGATAAAGAAAATAACGCGTGTATATTATATAGTCTAATATATTCCTTCATCGAGAGCTTTGATGTTCAAACTAAATAGTTCTACCAGTTGGTAGTGATTATAAGTATAACTGAAATAACCTAAAATCTTGAGCTTTTCTTTAAGTATATGTAAGCCTCAGTATGAAAGAGAAAATTGTATTTAAATATTTCGAGAAGTTTTACGGGGCGTAGCTATTAAAACGTATGGCTTACGATTGTGGTTATGCAACTTGAAAAGGCATTGGAAGTCCAAAAATTTACTAACTCAGTTGTTTAGTGCTTCAGAGGGCATGTAAATCCATTTATACCAACTTCATCTGCAGTAGGTTGAATCTACCTTACCAATCCGATTACAATGGTGGGTTATGGCCATTTTGCTCCTCGATTTTATCCAAAAGGAAGGCTTAACACTGCAGCGGGGAGATTATTAGAGAGATTAGCATGTTTTTCGCCTTTGCTGAGAGCTAAATCACTTGGGCTTAAGCCGGCCATTGTGTGAAGGATAAAAACGAATTATTGAATTTTCAGTACCTATCTTTAAAATGTTGTCAAAGCAAAGCGTTTTACATCTTACACTTATTCAAGCCAATCTTTCATCAATATATAATAAATGACCCCATTTCCCAAATGAAATGACTATAAGTCGAAGTCTGATAATGAAGTCATTACATTGAAAATTGATACAAACCCACTCTTAGAGGTTGCTAGTTTTATCATTTATAAATTTTTCACTGTTTCTTACAAAATCAGAATACTATGCGAATATTTGATTTATTAGTTTAAGGGAAACACACAGCTGAATGACATCCTTATAAATCTAAAATAATGTTAAAATTACGGTAGTTTTGAAAATTCCAGTATTAGGTATAAACAATGAACACATAATACTTACTATGATATTGAACTACTAGCGGCCCGTCCCGGCTTCGCACGGGTGGACAAAATTCTTTAAATTTTTTCTATTAATAAATATTTTTCCGTTAGCGCTATCTAGCGGCCGGTAGACGAACTACTTGCAGTTAACGTGTTGCTATGGTAACGCATATACAATGGAAAACGAGCGGGAAAAAGAGCGGACAGGCAAACAACAAAGTGATCTTAGATTATAGATCGGTTATGTCTGTACCATATAATAGAACAACAACTATTATATGGTATAGACATCAGAAGAAATCGATTATAATTAAATAAATAAACGTAAATAGAGAAATATGTCAATAGGTGAAATTTCTTTATTTTATTTTTTTACATTTACATTGCTATGAGGTTGTAAATACACCTGTAACAATAAACCACATCTACGAATCCTCAGGCTTGTTTTTACAAACGTATTTTAAATCTTAACATGTCAAAAGTTAAAAAAATGCTGAAGAAGGGGAATAAAAAGGAAATTAAGTATATGTGTGAGGCATTCGTGTTTTTCTTTCATCATTTAACCCATTACAAAATATTTGGTAAACGCTGAAATTTATAAAACAATACAAAATTTGATAATAATTGCGTTACAAAGTATACCCATTTAAAATTTTTGATTTCCCAAGTTTTCATAACTGAGACCGAAAATATTTACCTCTTTAAAATTGTTATTGTGAATGTTACATTATAATATTGAGTATTTATCTACTAAGTCATGATTTAACGTCAATTACCACAGTTGAATAAAGACAATTTTATACTTTGACAAGTCTAACTATAAAATGTATGTTACGTCTTACTCGCCAGATATTTTACGAAAATATGTTATAATCACATTGTGTAAGATTGAGTATCGCTAACTTTGCGAGATCTTAGGCCACTAAACGGATTGAAAAGTTTCAGCGGGAACATTTTTCAAGTATCCAGACCGGATAAACTTCGCTCACTTTGTGAAGTGTATTAAAGAGTATTAGAACTTATATGACTGGATGGTTTACATAATCCTATTGTGATCAAATACGTTTAAGCCATTTTGTCTCATCTAAGTCTGTAGATGTATTTTAAGAACTACAGTTAGGCATGTGGTTTGGCATTGTGAATAGGTATGAGCTTATAATAATTATAATTCATTATAATAATTAATTTATTTGCAGATAACATGATATATAAGATAACAATTCATTAAAAAGCTTCGTCATGTTAAGCCATTTTGAATTTTGCCCGTTAATTTAAACTTTAAATGCTCTATAAAGCTTATAGCCCGTCTATATAAAAACTCGCTAACTCTTACTTACATTGAGCTCACAGGATGGTTATAACCTTCTTCCTAAGTTATTGTGACTGACGTATGTGACGAAGGCGAGTCATTTCCAATTTATTTTCATACAGTACTTGCTTGACATGTTTAAATTCAGAAGTCAAGAATTGTTCGTCACAGATGTAAAGTTTTAACCGGCTGTCCTTCTTTATTTGCACGGTGTCATTAATAAGATTAGAAACATTCTAAGCTACGGCGCACCCTTTCTTCAAGGTGTCAAGAACAACCAACTTTTACGATCTCTCCGTAGTTTTTTCATGTAGCATACATATCTATGTTCGTAAAGTATTTTTTTGTGTGTGGTTTATACACCTGAATCGGGAAAACAAAGTGGAGTACCTATATATACCTGTGCTTAATAACATGTAGCTGACATTATATATTCGCGAGATGATTAGACTGCAGTATGTGCATTAATTATATGAAAGACCACAAATTCGTGATAGAAAACAAAGGTTTATTCTCAGCATGCTACGCGAGGCTATTAACATCAATAGCATAGAAGATAATTATAGTAGATTTTTATGATCCTTTTATTCCTCAAATAAGATTTCAAGCACACACTAATATGCCTAACATCATTATTCCTGGCATTGACGAATGTTCCACGCAATATAATTACTCATATTTAAAAAAGAATATTTTATCTTTCATAATTATTATCTTTTACCACCAAGGGCAGTGGCGTAAATAGGGGTGGCAGAGTATGCACATGCCCCGGGCGGCACGTCTACGGTAAAAAGATAAGGCACGTGGTACCCACCGGAAGAATGTTCCAAGGGGCGGCAAAATTGGTAAACTGCCCCGGGCGGCAATTGATCTGTTTACCCCACTGACCAAGGGCCTTCTTAATTTTCAATTTGTGGTTTCAGTATAAAATATAACCAAATTATAGTTTTTACAATTATAATTTATACAAAATGCAGCGATCAAGAACAAGCCCTGTAAAACATTAGTCCGTTATAAGACATTTATGACATGTCATTCATACTGTGAATATGGGTCATGGTTTCAGTTCAATGACAGGATAGAAAATTTATTGAACGATGTAGTATAATTTTAGACTTCAAATATTAAGATAAATTTTTAGAGCGACTTAAAATTGCGGCAGAGATGACACGCGGCACTCTGCGACGCTTCTGGGGTTTTGTAAGAGTGACGAATGAATTAATTTTAGTTTTATAAAACGAGAAGCAAAAATCTCCACTTTTCTCAATTTTAAGTAAATGGTAGCTACATATGGAAACCGCTAGTAGGCATAGCAAGCAGAATCACACAGGCAAAACTATGTATTGACTATGAGTAGTACCTTTGATAATTCTCTATATGAGAAATAAAAAGTGTACATTCCTACTAGACTGAAATATACCATATAATTACCATGTATCATACATGTTGATACATGGTAAACAGAGTGCTGTGCCCATACAGTCACTTTTATGACAGGATTTAGTCCATCCCCTATGTACCATAGCAACGCGAAATGTTTGCGATGTAAATTCTTCTCTGGGATAGCTAGCTATTGTCTTTTTTCGTAAACCTTAAATTTTAAACTCCATTAAATTCAATAGAAAACATTATTAAAGTACTAAATTTTATTTTTACATGTTATAAATACGTTTTGGACTCTTCGCACCACTTATTTTATCGCAATTTGAAAAACGGAGCTTCGTACTACTTTTGAACACTAAATAACGTATTCAGATGTTTATATCATTACTAGCTGACCCAGTAACGCGTTGCTATGGTAACGTTAATTGATACAATGGAGCGGACAGACAAACACACAAACAACAAATTTGTGTTCTTAGATTATAGACTAGCTGACCCGGTAACGCGTTGTCATGGTAACGCGTTGCTATGGTAACGTTTTTGATACAATGGAAAAAGAGCGAGAAAAAGAGCGGACAGACAAACACACAAACAACAAATTTGTGTTCTGAGATTATAGATAAGCATATAACTTAACTATATGGTGTTATTGTTATTAAGTTCGAAATGATATGATCAATGTAAAGTGTCCAAAATGGTTTCCATTTATTGAGACGCCAGTAAAACAATTGCGAAGTAGGCGAAGATAGTAAAAAATGTGACACGGCAGAGAGCAGGTATCTAATGTAATGGGAACAAACCAGTTGAGGAGATAATAATGTTAGGACCCCGAACGGTCGTGTGTATGTCTTCTAATCTCAGATAAATCTTTGTGCCCGTTGTTGCCCCTAGCTTCATTTTATCCTCCCTACCTGTGGGTATGAACATGCTTCCTTTGTTTATGGATTACATATCCCCATACCCCCTATAAAGAAGATAAGCCAACGAAGTAATTTGGGAAATACTTGTAAAGGAACTTATTGAAAACAAAAAAGGACAAATATCGTGAATCTACATTTTGTCAAGATATTATTTTTTTTGGGCGGGTGGTTGTTTTTATTACCTACATTTTCGAGGCTTGATATCGCAAAATCTTTGAATAAACTTCAAGCTGGTAAAAATGAGCCATTTTCATTTTTTTTGACAAAAAGCATATCATCCCGAGGAAGTTTTCGTATCTTTGTAAAGGGAAAGGATGGAAGGATGCCAAATATAATTTACCATATATAGCAATATACGGTAGCGATCCTTCCTTTTGGACCGATGGTCCTGGGTACAAGTCCCGGTAGAGGCAGATGTTTTTGTGATAAATACGAGCATTTGTAGCTGACTCATGGGTATTTATATACATATATTTCTGTAAATAGTAATATATGTATTAAATTATTGATATATGTATGTATATCCGTAACCCTAGTATTCATAACACAAACCTTACAGTGCTTACTTTGGGCTAGGCTAATTGGTATGTATGTAAGAAATAGTATTATATATATTTTTTTTTTTTAATGCAATACGCTAATAATACCTTTCTGTTAGTGGTGACGTGGGACACATAGAATCTTTTAAGAAACTGAATACTTAGCTTATTTGCATAAATGTTTTACTAAATCTTTTCCACCAGCCTTTATATTAGGTTTTAAGCGTCTGAACCAATTTCGAAACACTTTTTCCAGTCCACTGTAGACACCTTTTTTACGGCCTTCTCAAACGCCGTTAGCGCATCTTCCGGAGATTATAATTGTACACCGATTCTATTGAGTTGTTTTTTTTATTTTTAGGAATAAAAATTCATGCGATGCTGGATCAGGCCCCTAAGGAGAGCGACCCAAGACTTTGAACGGTGTGGTGACCAGATAGTCCTTCGTTGTTGTGACTCACTAACCCGTGGAGTCCGGTTCCGTTGTTTGTTGCTCATTGCAGTGAAAATTCGTATTGCGTGGTACATGCTGTTTTGATTTTGTATTGTAACACTAGACACCTCGATAAGAAGTGAAGTGCGGTAAAGAAACTAGAGAAACTTTTACCGCGCTTATCGCTCACTTTATATTGGTAAGCGTTGATTCGTTTTCAAACAGCCAAACTGTTGCCTGATGCCTTGTTTCTGTATGCTATTGATAAATCCATGAATTTTCATAACGTCGTAAAAGCGTCTCAAAGACTTTTATTGGCTTCGCAAAAAAATACACATTACATAAAAAAACAATTAGAAAAATAATATTACATTAAACACAAAGACTACATTTACTTAAACACTAACATGACATGCATCATACACCGAGGCCAATACGGGTCCTGCCTCAGCATATGCGTCTGCTTCATTCTAAGATGGACAGAGTGACGCAGAAGCGCTGGTAATATGGCAGCGCCTCAGGACGGACTTGTCCGTACAAAATAAAAAATATACAAGTACAGAGAATACATGGTACATACATAAAAAATGAAAAAAATAAGTTAAAATAATATAAACACACCTAAAAAAAGAGATTATTCTTTACTTGCCATATGCTCCGCATTTAACCGTTTCTCTAAAATTTCCAATTTATTTCGGTGGGTGGCACCGCAAAATACTCGTGACCGCAGTATCGTTGCTCTCCGACAGATTACATTGAAATAAAAACGATTTGCGGGTTGAACTAAAAAATGTCTTTATAGATCACCGCCACAGATCAACATCAAATCGATTTGAGCAAATTAAAATCAAGAATATATCAGTAACGCAAAACTAAATACACACTTGTGCACACTTCCATTAACTCACGGCACAACACAAGCGAAACATACCTTAAGGTAGTAATCAATTTGAAGTGTAAAAATAACTTTACAAAATTAGAAACAGACACAGTGTCAATGCGCGTCGCCGATCTTGACGTCACCATCTAACTTATATCGAGTTTATTCTTAATTATGTCACGGCACCATTCCACATGGACCTGCTTCTGAGCTTTGGTGATTTTGTGCTGCACCCAGTGCTAAACTACCCTTCTCACGTAAAGGTACTCGTTTAAAATTTTGTTAACACTTCCAGATCCAATCTGCAAGGTATACTGAATCACTGCATACATATTTCGCCAATTTTCTTAAGTTAAAATTTTCACTGCTAGCATGTTTTCTTTGGTAATAGCCTTCAAAGAATGACCACTCCTTTCTTTAAGCCCCAAAATTAGACTACGGCGCTTAAATTTGTTATGCCAACGGTAGATGGTTGCTTTAGAGGGGCAAAGGCGCCTTGAAATGGCATTTGTAGTTAAAGAACTACAAATGCCATTTCAAGGCGATCAAACGATTTGTTTGGCTTTGGCCATAATTGAAATCATTAAAAATATTGGCTTAAAAATGTTCCCGAAGCAGATCTAATTTTACAATGAAACAATAATTCAATTACATTTTCAAAAAATGTGGAGGGATATTCGATACTCGAACAATGGAACTTTTACTTAAACATACTTTTTTTTTTTTAATAAATGCGAATCTTACTAAAAAGCCCGGTATTATTTATAATATAAATAAAAAAAAGAAGCCCACTTTCTCATGAACTCTTCTCTCCAGTTGAAGTTTCTTATAAAACTCAGATAAGTGTGGCTAAAGACAATATAATCACTATATTTTAAGTGTAGTTTACGAGATTTAATATAACCAAATATTTATTTTTGAAATCGATATGGATATCCTCCATATTGTTTTTTGATTTTAGTGACATAAAGAACAAGAAACAAGAAAATGAAACTTTATATTTTTAAGGAACACAAAAATTTTAAGTGTCTTCAAAGAATCTAGTGGTCTAGTTATATCAAACCTCGGCCGGCTTTTCATGATATAAACTGAGTATAACAGCATAGGAAAAATATATTATTTAATGAAACGTCAATAAGGTTACAAAGAACTTTAATGACTAAGATTAATGATTCTTCAAACGAATCAAACTACGTTATAATGATTCAGTATTTCTTTTCAATAAATAATTTTTAAATATAATATGAACCAGAAAGCAGAGTTTAGTAAACACTAACATCTCGAAAACACATAATTTAGTTAGCAAATGAAATATACCTGTTCTTCAGTTTGCAAGTCAGTGACATTTTTGTTATATACACCACTTTTTTTATGACCAAGTGGAAAATCCTCTGTGGATTCGACCCGCTGTGGGTTGACGGTGGGTGTATGTAGGACTCTCTCACACGTTAACGCACGGAGCTTAGTAGAGGCATACTCAAAACAACTAAAAATCACTGGGACGTGCCACCTGATTGTCTTAGCTCAGCGGGGTCTTGTACAGCACTCACCATTACGAACATTATCAATGGGGAATTTCCAGTAACATGCCAGAAATCTCATCTGTTATATACACCAAGGCAAAGTAATATTTTTACAATATTGAAGATACTGCCGTGGTCGTAGTACAGCCTGCAAAAGGTTAAACCATCTCAGCATGATCATACTTTCCATAACGAATTATGCTAGGATGTGCGTTTGGCATTCTTCTTCTTCTTACATTTCCGATTTCATCTCACTTCTTATATTTCCGGATCAAGGAAGATGAATGGTTTTTCTATAGCTGGGACTATATCGCAATCATATTAGTGTGGTAGGATTTAGAGAGAGAAAGACCTATGACGAAAGCCGTGGTCGATTTTCATATGGAAACAGTAGGTATATAAAATAACAGCTTGGACAAAGTGTTTGAATACCTAATCGGAATAAAGTGGTAATTTTTATCATAAGTGTGAATCCATCATATCAATATTTCCTATATTTGAATGTTTTTTAAAGTAAAACTTTTTGAATGTTTTTTAAAGTAAAACAAAAAGTTGATCTTCGCAACCCTATGTAAAGCTGATCCCACTCAACGGTTTGTCGTAATTCCATGCCATCACATTTCATTATAATGTGTTTCCTAAATTAATTAGCGTCAGGATCAGAATTTAATTAGGATCCGTTTACAATTAAAAAAGAAGAGACGTGGTGCTCCATAGGGAGTTCTATCCATACTGCTTTAAATAGAGTATCCGTTAAATTCTTAATGGTATCGTGGAATTTTTCACATCAATAAATAAAAAGATGCATTAAAATATTCTCAACAGTTTTCACATATTTTGCAATATATGTTTTGAAATCGATTAACCGATAAAATTCATTGTTACTGTTCTGTTTTACTAAATAAGAAAGGACTTCCTGTCGCCATATAAACACCTTTAGACATTTTTTTCATACTTAAAGGTTCTGAGGTAAATAGTAATAGGTGTAATACTCGGTCAACATAAAATAAGTGTATTTTAACTATGCGTATAAATGGATCAATTTATCTTCTTTATCTACTCTTACTTACGAATTATCGCGTGTAAATAGGTACTATTTTTCGTAATTATACGTAAATAGGCAAATACAAGAAATAAAGATAAAAGATAAAGTCAAGACTTATTCATCAAATTCTCTTTTGGTAAGTTATAAAAAAGCTGCGAAAGTTTTTTTTCAAGTTTCAATTTTAATAAATTGAGTCAAATGGGCCGAACACTACTTACATAAACAGTTGATCTGGGGCACGTTTTGCTCAGTAACATCACTTGATCAACTATACAGAAAACAGCCATGTTCATAAAAGCATGCATTATCTTTGAATGCCTATTGAGAAGGCAATTCTCACAGACCATTGAACATTTTCTTGCCTTCTTAATTTTCTGCAGGCGTGTTTTACTGACGGTAATCTGGAGTACGTAAATTCGTTCATTTTCAGTAAATTAATTATTGCTCATTGAATTATGACTTTAATTTTCAACAATAAGAAGTGAAATTATTGAGCAGGTTAATGTGTAGTTGAATAACTCTGCAGATAAAGCTTCACTAATAACCATGGACCATCGATCCAAATGATAAGAAAACTGGTACTGCGGACTCCAGTTCATGATCGACTCTTACAACATTTATTTTGTTCTCTCAACAACACGTCCTTTTCATTACAACATGAGTAAAGGCAATTCAAAGAGCTTTGTCGAGAGTTTGTTACTTTCACGGTTGTCTTCGTCAAGGATTTTATCGTGCATAAAAAAGCCAAACACAGATCTTTCAATACAGCTGGGGCGCACCATACTTAATATAATACATATATATGAGGCCCTTCCATCAGGAATCTGATGGACGAGCCACAAACAATATCGTTATTTTAAGGACTTGTTTTTGACATATCAAATATTATGACGCAAGTGATTGATTTTTACACTTAAAAATCATTACAAGCATAATTTACCGTTGGTTAATTATTTATAACAGTAAATACTAATAAATGGTGGATTATGGTCCATACTGCATAAGGTATTTTTATTCATAGGCATGGTTTGTGTCTATGCAGTAGGGACTTAAGTATATTAATGACCTCCTAAAATACGCAATGACAAAATTAATAGGAAGAATTTGGTTTTTAAACCAGAAAAAAGGTTAATGTTAATCTAAAATGCGGCGCCTCTTCCTGTTAAAATAAAGTACCCTTTAAAATTTATTCATATCTATTCTGTTTGTTTACCTCCTGGGAACTTAGAAATATTTAATAACGTTCACATAAATTTTATCCATCTGCTTGAAAAATCAATATTTATAATGTTCTTATATGTTTTATTTTTCTGTGTCAAGGGACCATGGTCCGACTGATGTTGGTCGACCCATAATAATAACAATAATAGTCTTACTTTAATTAGCCTAGCCTGGATATGTACATATCTCAGAAATATACTCAAGTGTACTCGACTCGATCGCACGATCTTCGGTGTGAAAGGAAGGATCGCTACTGTTGCACCAAACGGACAGCAACTTTTTATATATCATAGATATTCCTTAGAAACTGTTATTACGCTATATAGGTTTTTATACAAATGCACTTTCTTGGAGCTAGCGCCATCTGTGATGTGAAGTGTCAAGCTTTTTGCGTTGTGTAACCAGTGATGTAACGTGCGACGGTGCATAGATGTCGCCTTCACACATTACATGAACGTAAGGCGGTTCACACACTAGAGATGCGTCCCGCTGCGGTGCGCGGAGCGACAGAAAACGCGCGCGGGGACGGAGGTGCAGATCTGCCTATCTTAGCGGTGTAATCTGCTTCCCCGCGCAGAGTAGCAATACAAAACGACAAGGCTCCGCGCTCCCGCGCAGAATCTGCATGCCCCCGCGTTCCCGCGTCGGCAGTGTGTTGTCATATGCGTGTTTTCTATATAAATTGAGATTCTTGCATACAATAGTAAAATCTGCGGTCACGCGCTACGCGACGGGACGCGATGCAGTGAACCGCCTAAGTGTTATTGAATAGTTTTACCTACTGGTATGGATTATTCTACGTGCCTGACCTGTACTTTTTATATAGATCCTATTATTATACTAGGCGATGCAGTCGCTAAGCATAAAGCTACGCTAGCAAAATTTTTTTTGGTTCGTAGGGAATTTTCGCAAATTCCAAAATTCGAGCTCCGTCACCATCTAGTCCTAAACCTGTTGATTAGATTCCACACAAAAAATATTAAAATCGGTTAAGAACTCGGGGAGTTATGGTGTAATCCATATCCTCCAATTACCCAAGTATATTTAATACATTAGATGTCATCATACATACTGCTCCGATGCCTATTCAAATTTTAGACTATATAGAAAATATTTTCTTTTAAAAATTGATCGGAAGCGAACCTGAAATATAATATGTTATAATACAATGAAGCTTGCGTGAAAGCCACTTGACCCCAGATACTATGCGCTCTCACGTGAAATAAGTGAACAGACAACAAAAGCACGATAAAAAGGGCGGAGAAAGGAGTTTTGATCGTAAAAAATTCCACGTTTGTTTTAAAATATCGATTAAATATCAACTGACCTCTGATACTGAGACAAGTCGAGTTTTTTTCTAGTAGAAATATTTTATATTTAAATATAAATTACTCAACTTGTTGTCTGTCCCTACTCAGTCACCTAAAACAGGATTTCGATTTCTTACGTTATAAATAAATATGTAAATGTGATACTTATCAGAATGGTACCATGGAACGCTTACTTCCGGGCTCCATAGGGACTCCCTATTTAGAATGATTGACTAGGATGTAACAGCTGTTTAAATTTAGACATACGTAACACCAAACAAGTGACTGACGATGGTTCTGCTTCGAACAGTCAAGTGACAAGTCGGACTTGACCATTCCAATCAAGTTAATATTTCTTATTGTTAGCCATAGGAAGCTTCCACCTGAGGCTATACCATCTCTTAGTGCGATGCAAGTTCGATTGTCAAAGTGAGACGCCGCTATACGCGGTCTATAGTAGCGTCTCTTTCTAACAGCTAAACTTGAATCGCTTTAAGACGTGATGGTATGGCTTCAGATCTCCTTTTTTTTCCACCTAGGCAAGCTAAATCGCTTTGACGACTATCTATCTCGATCGATCGATCTATGGGTTGACTGTGTCCATGGTCCGTAAGATTATTATGTTTGAGCACGTAATACTGTTATGACCCCATAAACTATAACAATAGCGATGATAATCCATTCGGACTGTAGACCCTCGGTTGATATAAATTCCAGCGATGTATACAACTTCGGTGGCGTAAATATACAAATAAAATAACTCTCACAACTTAAGGCGTGACATAAAGCAGCCTCAAAACGGAAGTCGGTATATTGGTACAATAAGCTTTTTATGTTTATCGTTATAATTTTTCTCAACTTGGAAAATACGCTCGGGAAAAGAAAACAATGACGATGAGTGGAATCAAATTTCACTGTTTACCATAAAAATTGATCAAATATAAAAAGTTAAAGTATTCACAAAGATACGAGTATGTTAATTAAAAGAATGTCAAAAATACAAATTAATAATGCAACTACACCTAATATGCTGGAATGATTCACAATTGTTTAATAAAATTGTTCAGTTTATCATTCAAATTCAAATTCAAATCGTTTATTGCATTCCATAAGTACAATAGGATGTTACATAATTACATAACCTTTATGGGCCCTTTTGGGCATAACAATGTAGTAATGGAGGGGACGTTTACAATATTTGTTGCTATAATTGGTATAAAAAAACTACCCAAATAAATAAAATTAAATTATAAATTAAATAAAATCAAAGCTTAAATTAAATAAATCCAGTTCTAGATTTTATCAAATGAAAATTTAAATTAAATTCTGAATAAAATAATGTAAAATTAACATTAATTAACATAAAGAGCATAATAAATTAACATATAATAATTCAGAGAACACAAATTAATTAACATTTTGATAAAAATCTAACTTAAATCAACAAAACTCTCAATTAAATATGTACATGTGTATGTGATCGTTTTATTCTAAACACCTAAATATTCTCCAATTGTGTAGTAAGATTTTTCGACAAGAAATTGCTTAAGATTGTCATGAAATTCCTTATCGTTAACATTCATTATCTTTAATAAATACTGGAAGCTTATTGTATAATTTTACAGCCATAGCCTGTGTGCTCGAGGAATGTAAATTCAATCGTGATGTAGGTAATACTAATTTGTTTTTATTTCGTAGTTTATAGTTAACTAGCTTTCCGCCCGCGGCTTCGCCCGCGTGGAATTCGGTTATATTGCGGTATAAAGCACAACTATAAGAAAACTTCTCCTTCCCACGGAAAAATCTAAGAAGCGCGATGTAACGCTGGATACAATTAGTTGTTCAACCAAAATTGAATGGTACACTATATTATATGTTTTCCCTTGTGGAGCAAAAACATGCAGATTTTGGACACCCAGCGCCATCTATCGCATACCTCAGGAACTAAATAACGTAACTAATGCTTATACCAATTAGTAATTCGTTGACTTTAGTGATTTCAGGATAAGTAGATGTAAAAGAACAATTTAGACGATAAAACAAATTGTACGTCATCCCTCGAGAATTCCTCATTTTCGAGGATTCATTTTCGTATCATTTAGCTTCAAAATTTACATGTTCATATTCGTTTGCAACATATAAGTAGATGTAAAAAAAAACAGTTTAGACGATAAAACAAATTGTACGTCATCCCTCGGAAATTCCTCATTTTCGGGGATTCATTATCGTATCATTTAGCTTCTAAATTTATATGTTTATATTCGTTTGCAATATTTTATCTTGTTTTAAACGACACACAGCGCCATCTACAATCCGTCCATCAAGCAAACAATATTTTTGTTTTTCCTCGGGAATATCAATTTTTCCAGGATAAAAAGTACCCTATTATTTAATCCGGACTTTTATCTTTACGTCTGCAAAATTTCAAAGCAATCGGTTCAGTAGTTACGGCGTGAAAGCGGAACAAACAAACAAATAAACAAACAAACAAACTCGCTTTCCGATTTATAATATTAGTAAGGATTGTACAATCTTCATTCTTTTTAAAATAAATCTGATATTTTCTTACAAATTTGCAAATTTCTAATATGTAGATACTTGGAAGTGTGAGTATTCCATGTTTTTTGAAGTAAGGTTTGCAAGAGTCTGTATTATCTATGTTAGATAAGATTCTAACTAGTTTTTTTTGTAAAGTAAATAACCTAGGAGCGTCGGTGCTATTGCCCCATAAAATGATCCCATAGCTTAACCAAGCATAAGCGTATGCATAATATGTTGCTAACGCTGTTTGGAAGTTAGTTGTCTTTTTTATTTCATAGAAAGCATAAGTGAATTTGGGTAATTTAGTTTTAACTTTTTTAATGTGTTTTCCAGTTCATATTTGAGTCTATTTCTATTCCTAGTAAAGAGAATTCTTGGACATTTTCTAGTACCTTACCACCATATGATTTCTAGCTTAGTATGGTTTATAACAAAATTTATATTTAGTGCTTGTTTTTGGTAAGGTTGAAATGTCATCACTTTAGTTTTGGGAAAATTAATTTCAAGATTGTGTTGTGCCATCCAGGATGTTGTGTTTGATAAGATTATATCCAATTTGTTATGTATTTTGCTACTATCCGGAGATGATGTTAGTATTGCGATATAGTCAGCGAATAATACACATGGTTCTTTTATAATTTTAGGCAGGTCGTTGATGTAAATAAGAAATAGTAAACATCCGATCACACTGCCCTGTGGAATTGAGGCGCTAATTTTTTTGACGTTTGAACGAATTATATTAAGTTCTTTTGTATTTTGGTTAAAATATTCAATTTCTACGTATTGTTCTCTGTTTACTAAATATGACTCAAACCATTTATGAGTTAATCCACGGAAGCCCATTCCATATATTTTTTTAAGGAGTATATCATATTGGACTCTGTCGTATGCTTTCGACATATCTAGTAGTATTCCTACTGGGTACTGCTTATTGTTTATTAAGTCAGCGATTTGCTGCATATATTTATAAACTGCTAACACGGTAGATCGTTTTTTTCGGAAGCCATTTTGGCTTTCATCAAAGATCTTGTACTTTTCGCAGAAGTTGCACAGTTGCATTGTTGAAGTCATAGTGCAGAACTCATGATTTTAATTTCACAAAGAACAGGAATGTAATTCTTTTCTTAATATAAATATTTAATAAAATGAAAGATATAATTTAAATCACTGTAAGCTCAACATACTTATGCCTGAATGGATCCCACTATAGGTCTGATTTAATATAACGTTTCATATACATAATATGAGGCCAAATATTAGCTATGAATTCTCATTGTACGCGAAAGAACCGGGAAAGTTACTACGTAAATAAAAATAAGCGAGTGATCTAAGAGCGTTCAAAGAATCAGGAAGGTTAAGGAGGAAACAATAAAATGGAATTAAATAACAGTGTTTCTTCAGTGTCAATGTACTTAATACAACAATAGAAAAGCAAATGTATTTATTTTACATTCAAAAGCTGCATTTATTTATGTTCATTCATTTATTAGATTCATATTATCGAATGGCATAATGCGGTAGCTTGATGAGATCTAGTGGTAACGAATGAAACCTAGAAAAACTGATCTAGTGTTCTCAAAAAGGACTCTAAAGTTCCGAATCCTTTCTAATATTAGCTATAAGTGAATGGTAACTCCAGACTATAAGGGATTCCCCCTATCATATATCCGTCTTTAAGGAAGGTATATTAAAGATAGTAATAATTTTTTTTTATTATAGTGATGACATTTTATGTAACATATATTGTATGTAGGTATGCTAGTACGTTACTGCGACGCTTTCTTCCAAAAGTAAGGTCTGTTCCCTAACGAAAGGGCTATAAAATTTACTGTTGATACTAAGAAATACACGAAGGGTTATGGGCATATTTAAATATTATTTATTACTTATAAATATTATTTCAAATTGATAATATTGTTTGCCTATTACATCCCGTTCCTGAATCTCTATCAAGCTTTCTATAATATGTAAAATGAGTATGGTTGCTGTTTTCCGTTTTATACTTGTACCTGCGGAACCGGAAGATGTTGACCTGCGTGAACATTAGCTTACCTGCAACTTTAATATTTTTGACAAAAAAGTAAACCTTTAACCCGATCCCATCGCCACCTAACGGATCCAAGTAGTATTCCAGAAACGCAGAAATACATAATTTGTTTATTGCCTATTTCATGCACTAACTTGAAAAAATGTCGGAGATTTCCTGCAGAGTTTCAACCCCTTTTTTTACCTCCTTTACGGTGGATTTATTTGGGCACGTATCCTCTTATTCCTCATCTAGAGCCTGTGCATCGAATTTCACGCTACTTACCTAAAAAATATTTTTCTACAATTTTACTCTCATATTTCTCCCATAAGATGGTAGTATTTTCAGAAACAATAAAATAAATAAACATTTTTTTATGAAAAGTCTCAACTCTTTATTTCTGGCTCTGATCTTTATTATTACGATATCTGAAAATATAAATAAGATGTCACTAGCAGCCAGAAAATATAAAAATATTGATCGTGAAAACAAAATAAATGGCATTTAGCGTAATTTACGGGGATTAATTTTGTAATTTGGACGCTGCCATTGCTTGAAATTACATTTCACGGTTAGTTTATAGGTTATTTAAAAATAAACTATTTTACTATTTCAACGTCGAAGACGGTAATATTTCAGAGAACCAATATAAAACAGGAAGTGTTTAAATACGTAACATGTACGTCTAAAATAACTACCGTTGAACCATCAAACCCCGTGTCCCGCTGTGACATTATAGCGCCAACAAGGAAACCATATCGGGCCATCTATTAATTTCTATAATTATAAAATATCTATAGGTATAACTCAAACGAGTTTAATGGCTAAACGACAGGTATTATTTTTGACTTTTCGTGTAAGGGGCTTTTAATTTGTATGAGCCATCAATTTAATGAGTAATATAACTGTATTTATATTGTATGTAATAGTTTGTACTTGTGTTGTGGGCATTAACTGCGTGTGAACTTGATTTTTTTGTATAACGTGTACAATTATTCATGTGACTATTGTTAATTTCTATGTATACATAATATAGTTATCGAATATTTATTTTGTGTTTTTCTTATTGTACTTCTTTTATTTCTTGTTGCGCTTTATTACGTATCGTGTTTTATAATTATCGTACATATCAACCTTAGATTGTTTGTAGTCGTGTATAAGTGTCTATGTCGTGATGCATCTAAGATCATTTCCGCAACCAAAAAAACCCATGACCTTGAAATAGCTGAACCCATTTTGATTAAATAAGTCAAACAACCACCGCTATAAAATAAGCTTTTAAATAAAAAAATACCGCATCCAAATCGGCGGAAAAACAGCCAGATACAGACAGACACAAGAAGAGTCCAACTTTCAATACCCCCGTTTTTGCGTCAGGGTTAAAAATTATAATAAATCTATTTACCTTTGTAATTTAATATTTACAAGAAGGCCAGTATATACGTCGATAGGGTAAAATTAATAACAACATAATTTTAAATAAAGAACTTGACCCGTTCAGTCCATTACAGTTAATGTTCGTCCTAATTGTAGAGCGTCCGTCATCAGTATCATTACGCACGATATCATTGCCCAAATTAATTAATCATAGTTTAATGGCTTTCATATTACAGGTCTCACTAAATCCGCCTGCTTTAGTTAAAATAATGATGCACACACATGATAATGAGGGGTGGTTTAATTATAATGAATCGTAATTAATGAGCTTAAAAGTTTAAGTAAGGAATGAAAGGTTCGTTATACGAGTATGTGTTGATTTTACATAATCACTCGTTCCGTTCACTGGAAGGGATTGTTTAGAGTATCTAAATAGTGTGATTGTCACATTATCCCCAGCTTTAGTTTATTATATATTATTCAAGTCAAATATAGAACGCACGTACCTATGGTTAATAGCTGAAGTGAACACGAGGTCAATATCGCTGTTCTCAAAAAAGGATCTCTAGAATATTTGGTTTAGATTTGGACGATTCAAATTGCTTAAACTAATTTGGTATAAATTTTATATCAAATCAAAGCAGATATAAGCGGTTTTTGCCTACAAATATAATTGAATTTAAAATACCTAGCAATTCAACCTAGCGGCTATATTCACTTTGCCCTCTATTACCTACAATAGAAGTGTTGAAATCTATACATATAAATAAATTGGAGTGTCTGTTTGTTATATTGAAATAACAGTTTTTTACTACATGCATATGAATATATATACGGTACATACACCAAAATAACATTTTTTACAATATTTGTCTGTCTGTCTGCCTGTTTGTTCCGGCTAATCTCTGAAATGGGTGGACCGATTTGGACGGGACTTTTATTGGCAGGTAGCTGATGTTATGAGGAGTAACTTAGGCAAATTTTATTAAGAATTTTTTTTTTATTTTAGAAAAATAATATGCCACAGCAACGCGTGGCTGGGTCAGCTAGTTTATATATAAACTCATTATCAGATCGACAATCAATATTTGATGTACTATTTAGATAAATTGAGATATAAATACCACGATAAGAATGACCTTAATAAGCTTCTTCCCGCATTCCGGTAACGTCGACGTAAGAGTTGTAATTACTTATCCCTAGAGAACCTTTTAACCTAAATAAAAGTATCCTTTGAATTAATCCAGAATATACTGCTCTGCCATTACGATAGAATAACTAACAAACACTCCTACTTTTACATTAAAACAACAGGAAGAGATAGAACAGAGGGTCTTAATTTGTACAAATAAATAGTTAAGTGGGTAAATTGCATTAAGTGTTAGCTCAACTCAATTTACATGTATTTGAAGACATTGCGCAATTTTTGTTATTGCCACCTCTGCCATCTCATCTTACCCATACATGAAGCTATAAAACTCGGATGTTTAGACCGTCTTCGTGTCATTCCATTCTTATCGTAAGTATAAAAATATTATTGTCCCCAATTTTATTTTCAATAGTTTGTACTAAATAATGTACGGAATACATATGTAAGTATATAAACGACCATGATTCGGGAACAAATGCTTATGTTCAATTACAAACATATGCCCCTACTGGGATTCGAACCAGAGAACTTTGGCCCAAAAGGTAGGATCGCTACCCTTGCTCCAAACGGCCGTTAACCGTGACTTTGAAATACGTTATTATCAAGTAAAAATTGGTAGAGCCTTATCAATGTAGCGGGAAGAAAAAATCTCATTATTTTACCAATTAGATCGGTACATAAACGGCTATCCTGTGATAGTAGCGGACAGTAGAAATTAGTGTTAGCGTTACTGGAAGGCATGGATCTTTCATTATAAAGGAAAATTAATTAGATTGATTACTTTTGTCCACTATATTCAACGTGCCCTGTCCTTATTTATCATCATCGTCATCATATAGTTGATATCCATGAAACTACTGTTAAGAGAATAGGTTATCACGCACCACTTCGTAATGCGGCCCAGTACGGACGGAAGATTGATAACAACTACAGATGCAGCTGCGATTAACGTAATGCAATATGCCTTGTGTCTTTGCTACCGGTAGCCAACACCCTTCGTCAGTCTCTGGTAGCAATTGCTACCATATTGAGTTTTTTTTTTTAATTACGATTAATTTTTGAATTACAGAGATCCCAATATTCTGTGGTGGATTCTTTATTTAATCAGCTTTACGGTAGTATTTTTTGTTTGTTTCTAGCGTTATTATTTAGCGAGAAAATGGCATTTTATCAAAGATACCGACATTTTTTTTTCACAATTCGCGCAGCATTGGTACTGTAATTAAGAGGGGTGGGACGCGCGATAGCGGACTGACAAGTGGCTAAGTACTGCACCATCGAACTCTATAGAAAATATGTATGAATTTGTAAGTATTATCTATTTTTATCGTAAATAATACTAACGAATTCCTTCCTACAGACACAAGGAGCTTTTAGGTTAACTATCGAAATCTTTCACATGGTCAACAGTAAGATTTATAAATATGTTTTTCATTTTGTATAAAGTTTTTCTAATAAACTAAAATAAAAACTAAATTAATAAAAATAATCACATTGAATTGTATTAAATTATATGTCAGTTATCGCATTCAAATTAAATGTATCTAAACTATATGATCAGTCGGGAATATTTCTTTTTTATGAAGTCAAATTGCTGTATATTGTTTATTTTTAATTTTAATGGGTAATAAAATTAGTACCTATTATTGAAAATGGGATTTCAGCAAGTTATTTTATAATTTTTGAGGCTCCGAAATTTCGGCGCGGTTGCATGCGTTATCGCTACATCAAATTGACAAGTATAAAACTTGAACAGTAATAGTTTAACTCAATAATAAAATATAAAAACTGGCAATTATTTGTATTAAAAAAATATTTTTTATATATAGAAAATAGGCATGCTCTTGACCACCATCTCGCCTGATGGTAAGCGTCGATGTGATCTAGGATGTGATGCGCTTGCCTAGAATGTACCTATTTACTCGTGACTTGAAGACCCCTAAATTGTATTTGTCAGGAAACACAGACTCAGGCAAAGAGTTCCACTCCTTAGCGTATTTTGCCGTATTTTTTTAACTCTCTCTTACATTAGTTTCATAAATTTCAGAGAATTAAAGTAATAAACAAACGGGACAAACACTAGTCACTAGAAATGAATAAAATTGAAAAATATTGCTTGTAAATAATTATGGAGGTATACTGTTAGTCTTTGAAAAAAGCACATTCAACATTAAAACCTTTTCGGGTCACGGTCGAATATCAACCTCAGGGCGAGTACTATGTAGTTGTTCTTATCATTAAGCTTTGCAATTAGCAATTGATCTCGTAAGTCAATGTAAATATCTCATCAGTTCATATGTAAGCCTTACCAAAAGCGCAAAACCACTTACTCGATAGACTCATGTTACCAGTATTTAAATCAATGCCTACCCATTACGTTTCGCAGTGTAAACAGCGGGAACAAACAACTGTAATTGGCGATACGCAGAGCCACCTGCCACTCGGGTGGCCTTAATATGCCCGCAATGTATGTAGTAATTACTTCAGGATTGCCATCGCAAATGCTACGGTAAAATGGATTGTTCTCGAGGCCAAGAAAGAAAGAAAAGAAAATCAAGAGCGAATTCTTCTTTGTTAAACTTTACCGTTATTGAATCTTTTTGTAGCGGGCTTTAATTGAAAGGATTAGAAGGCAATTTCTTTTTTATTCCCTGAAATCTATAGCATAAAAAAGATAAATTCTTAATACTTAGAACCAACTACGTAAACAACTGCGCCTTTCTGTGCCCAAACAGTTTAATAGGTATGTTATTTATTATACATACTAGGCCATTCAAGAAGGTTTTGCGAAAAGAAACTTTTATGTATGAGACCCTGCCTGAATATAATTATTTAAAAAAAAATTCAAGTAAGTATAACCGTTCCAATTTCAAACTTTTCTCAAAATTACTATCTATATGCGCAGCGAAAAAAAAATTAAATCTATGATCTATCTATCCATCCTATACATATAGCTTAACGAATTCAAATGTGGTCGTCTAACTTTGAGGGATGGTCATCCTTCGACGGTTGTCACCAAAGAAGCTAGCAATGAAAATTTTATTAAAAAAAAAACAAGCAAATTACGTTCAAATGGTTTCAGTAAACATATACTGCAGATTGGATTGGAAAGCGTTCACAAGCTTATACAGGGCGTCCCAAACTTATGGGACATGAAGGGGAAGTACCTTAAATATCGTAGATAGTGAATTTTGCTCAAAGAAGACTTTATGTTATTTTTAAAAGTTAGTAATTCTGCATTCATAGATTTTCTAAAAATTACTTGCTTCGTCTGGGAATCGAACCAACTTAAATGTCAAAAAAAAAATCACCCTACTTTTATGATGCCAATCGAAAGAATAGCTAAAAATAATAAATTAATGTAGTTCTAAAATTTGAAAATGGAACAGTCTGTGCGAGCGTTGAAGGCAAATTTAAAACGAAAATAATGTTGTTCTTAAATTTGAAAATGGAACAGTCTGTGCGAGCGTTTATTTTTCGGATATTGATCTGTTTAGTCTTAATTCACTTACACAAGTGTTATTGTGTTAATTTATTGCGAACATGGCATATCAAGTAAGTTTTGATCTAATGGAAGCATATTTTTTGAATGATAAAGATATCTCTAGAAGTTTGCGGTGGTATAGCGTAAAATATCCTGATAGACAATTACCGTCTCGTAAAGTTTTGAAAAGGCTTGTGAACAATTTGAAAACTCTGGGACGTTTCGATAAACGCCCAAGAGAACCACAGCAAGAAAACCGTACGATCAACGACGAAGAACTTGGTATTTTAATTTACTTTTCGGCTTTTCCGAAAGCATCGGTGAGAGAAGGAGAACATGAAATTGGAGTTTCGAAAAGCAAAATACACCGTGTATTAAAAAAACACGGTTTTAAGAGTTATGTTGAAGGACGATTGGTTCAAAAATTACTTCCGGGCGATACAGAAAGGAGAAGAAATTTCTGTCTTGATATCCAGGCACGCTTGCTCGAAAATCCAAATTTTTTGGATAATATTATTTGGACAGACGAATCTAACTTTAGCAATAACGGTATGTATAACCGCAACAATAATCGTATTTGGTCTATAGAAAATCCCCTACGAGTCACTGAAACGAATAACCAAGTGCGTTTTTCACTCAACTGTTGGTGCGGACTTTTAAAAAACCGGGTTTTCTTAATCCATTTTTACCAAGGAACCTTGAACACGGAAAAGTATTTAGGAATACTTCAAATTTTAAGGGATAAGATAAGAAATCTTTCCGCGGCGGAGCAAGAAAACTTAATTTTTCAACAAGATGGAGCTCCGGCTCATAATAGTCGGAGAGCAGCAGATTTTCTAAATGAATGTTTTCCTACATGGATTGGTACAAATGGACCGATTAGATGGCCGGCCAGATCCCCGGACCTTACACCATTAGATTTCTTCTTTTGGGGATACGTGAAAGATATGCTATACAAAAAGCGATACGAGAACGTGGGCGAGTTGCAAACAGAATTGTGCCATATCACATCGAGTGTTCACCATAAAATGATAAGAAAATCAACAGGCAGCGGACTCATTAAAAGATTGGAGATTTGCGTAAGACAAGAGGGATCACATTTTGAGCATTTAATTAATTAATTTACAAAAAAATACCTACTTAATTGACTACGGCAGTTTCATGTATGTTTTTAATTTGATTAAAATATTAATTTCACGTTGTTCCTTTCTTTTAAAAAACCATGTAACTTAAGCATAGTTATTATTTTTTAGCTATTCTTTCGATTGGCATCATAAAAGTAGGGTGATTTTTTTTGACATTTAGTCGGTTCGATTCCCAGACGAAGCAAGTAATTTTTAGAAAATCTATAAATGCAGAATTACTAACTTTTAAAAATAACATAAAGTCTTCTTTGAGCAAATTTCACTATCTACGATATTTAAGGTACTTCCCCTTCATGTCCCATAAGCTTGGGACGCCCTGTATACGAGTACCTTCGTGTGAAAAGGATAGTTTCGCGCTGGGAGCTGCACAATCTCACAACACAAAAGTTTTAGGAGAAAGCCCGTGTGGAATGGTATTGTTACGTGATTAACAGCGCGTATACGGCACTGTGTTGAGATATTCTGGTTTTATTAATACGATCTAGAAACAAAGCGTCAGTCGACTAATTCAAAATAAACCAACGCTAGCTATCTAATAGTGAAACGGCATGGTTAATTTATTTTAGTTATTCTCATAGTGTAATGTCTTATGGGTTGTTGTTATTGGGGCTCAGATGCTAATATTGAAAGCATTTTTGTGTTACAGAAAAGAGCTGTCCGCGCAACATACATACAGCCTTCAACCTAGAATTTCTCTCAAAGACTTGTTTTAGGAAATCGATATTCTAACTGTGGCGGGATATTACATTTATGAGAATATAATCTATGTACAAAAAAACTACAATACTTTTGTCAAACATAGCGCCGTATTTTGCTTTAACAAAAGAAATAAAAATAGACTTGCCGTTCCAAGTTTTAGACTTCAAAAGGCAGGAGGCTCATTCTTGAGGAAAGGTATAGCACTGATTAATAAAGTTCCACAAAGTATAGTTTGCCTTATCATAAATTTAAATCGTATGTGAAAATAAGCTCATGTCCAAAGGTTATTACAAGATCAACGACTATTTAACAGACCGCGATGTAAGTAATAAGTGTCGTTTGAACATTACACTATTTATTACAGGTTGTATCATACAACTATTAGCATTTGTTAATTTTTTACACTAATTTATTACTGGTAGTTGGAGTATGACATGCTCTCCTAATACATCTCTTGAGTTGAGCGAAGCGATGCGTCATGCTCGTAAACGGGTGCTGCCTCGGGAGATGGGTCTGCTTACACCTTTCAGGCCCCGCCAGACATTGCTTCACCACGATAACGCACCAGCTTACTTAGCGCTCAAAAACGAGCGACTTCCTGGATATCACTACGGTCAAAGTCTTGGATCATTCTCCTTACAGTTCTGATCAGCCACCGACTAACTTCTTTTTATTCCCTAAAATTAAAAAAAAAAACAATGTTCATCGCCGGAAGTTACGAAAAGGCCGTAGTAGAGGTATATAAGGTAAACTGTACTAAAAAGTTTTAGTAGAGTGCATGAAACTTCTGTAGAGGCTGGTGAAGAGTTCTTTGAAAAGATTGAATAAAAATATTTTACCTACATTTGTTGGTTTATTAGTGTCAAAAGTTTCTGAGTGTCCACGTATATTAACAATTATTACAACATACAAACAAATCCTAAAACTTAAAAATATTCCTGTCAAACTATTTGTCTGCAGGATCTTTTTACTTTTTATTTTTTGAGTTTGCTATTGATATCAATAACTACAAATTCTTAAAAACATATTGTAAGCAGAAAACTTGGTTTTATAAATTAAATTAATACAAACTCTTTCAAGTTTATTTCCACCTTAGTTTCTTGCTCACGTTGGAAATAATAAAATTACAACCCAAGGAAACTCAGAGAAGCTTTTAAACGTACAGCTTGTGAAAACAACTTAAACCGTGATATACATATATTCAAGTCTTCCACAAAATATGTTAATATGTATTTACTTCGTCTTTATATGATATCGCTATTACCTAATGTATTACCGACGTTTTATCCACTGATTAGGTTAAAAAGATTTTCCAATAATATTTTTTAATAAAAAGCTATTATCTTGAGCACCTCCGTGCTTTCTGAAGGTACATTGGTCCGACTGTATCTGCAGTTTGCTGCACTGTTTTAGGTAAAAAATTGATTATATTTTGACATGCAATCATTAATAATCTGAACATCTGATCTGCTTATATTGTACTATATTTATACCATTTTGACGAGCAAATAAATAAAGATTTTATTAACTTGTCATTGCGGCCGTATGGTGACCGGCAGAGCAGAATAACACCAACCGACTGCTCCATCAAGTACCGTGGTGGCTTCTTCCGAAGACCACTAAAGGGGCAGCAGCGTTTTAGGAATTCCGGTATTTTACTACGATCTCCAATCCACCTGCCGGGCGCGGAGATAATAACAAACCCTTACATACTTGGGGAAAGCCTACATCCAGCATTGGACGTCTAAAGGCTAAGATGTTGATAATAAATTCTATTGCGTAATATAAATGTTAATGACTTATTTTACAAAAAAAAACTTGTATGAGACGGTAAAGCTTACAGATCTAGTTTTTAACCAAGCTGATAGAGGCAACAGGAAGTCGGAACCAATTTTATATATATTGTATATACAAGGAAAAGTGAAAGGAAAGAAGACTTAATATGGAATATAATTCACAACTACGAGGTAATCTTATCGTAACATAATAGAAAATGTTTGATAAGAGAACTTTATTTGCCTCCGGAAAATACTTTAATACATTCAACGAAATAAAATTACATAACGGACAATTATGCGTTCAAATACCTAAAACAGTTTCACCAATTACGCGACATAAGCGTATAAGAAAGGTCGTTGAAATATTTAAACTTTACCTACGGCGTGTACTAGCATCTGTTCTTATGTATACTCATTAGAAAGACAAATAAAACCTGGAGGACCGTACTCTAGGAAAGCTCGCTAAATTTTATTCCATTTGTTCTGGCTACGTTTAGTTTGCACAAAGAATAATGTTAACGGTCTGCTAGAAGCAGAACGTATTTTTAACAATTGTGGGTATTTTAAGGTAGAAAAAATACGTATTTTTGTGATTATATATTAAAAACAGGAGAAAATGGAATTTAGTTGTAAATAATATATGTTTAATTTGATTGCGCATACAGTGTATAACGTAAAAAAACTGCTTTGTCAAAGATTTTTCTATTAACTATATTTCCAGAAATGCTTCATTAATTATCATCACCCTCCTATTTTCATTCGCAAGTCAGATCAAAATTACCAGATCAATAATGACTGCCTTTTTTTTTCTTTAAATACAGTGAACGAACAATACGGCGTGCTACTCATCCCCCAAAAGTAATTCAGAATTGTTTTTCTGTTCACTCTAAATTAGTGAGTAAGATTATTTAATAAATATATTTTCCCACAATAATTCACCAACAAACTATATAATATAGCTGTGTGGTATCACCAAGGGATGCCTGCTATAAAATCCATCGAGTATAGGTTCGGTAGATTAGATTTGTCATAATAACACATTTGAATAAAACATTTTTTACGGATTTTGCGCATATTTCCTTATTTCATTTTATTTTTAATCCTGACGATTCGACTCCTTTACAGGCGTCGTGATCACAGGATGACAAACGTCAGGATTAAATATTAAATAAAATATGTGCAAAAACCGGAAAAAAGTGTTTTATTCATATGTGTAATGTGCGTGGAAGTGTTTTACTTTTTGTTTCAATTACGTATAGACGCGTTGTGATATTTTTTATTTTTTCAAACTAGGAAGGCCATCTAGAAAGTTGTACCCGTTTGCGATATGCAGAATACACTGGCGAATAGAGTAGCCGCCGGACACTCTGACACGCCAGCTGTTCAGTTGTATATTAGCTGTCTGCGTGCAAAGTTGCGTATCGCTGGTACTGATTGTGTTGTCTATATGAGTGTTGATAATGCTGAAGAAAGTAGAGATCGCCCCCAGTTAGTGGTGTGATAAAATTTCGAACTTTCAACCATCCACCCTAGAGTCCTGACTTGGTTCCGTCTGGAATATTGGTATAACAAATAGTAGTCATCTGTTTAAAAAGTAAAGAAGTTTTTCCCAGGAAAGAAATTGAAAAAAGCTGTGACTAGATAATGTCTTTAAACTGGCGGCGCATAAAAATGAATCTGAGATATAAAAACTCCTTACTATAAACTTGGGAGATGACTACATATATTAATAGTTGGATTCTTTTATCAGATATAAAACGTTATTGTTTGTAAACAATTACTAGTTTTATGTATATTCCCAAACGGGTACTACTTTTCGTAAGCCATTGTATTTTTAATTTATAGGAGAAAACTAGTAAAATTGTTGAATAAAACACCATCGACACCAGGATATGTTTATCCCTGACGCTATAAGGATAACTTGTACGTTCCTCATATAGTAAGTAATTTCTTTGATCGTCTCTCATCCTTTTTAACAATAAACATAATCCATCCATTATGAACGTATTCCGTCTGAGGAAAATAAGCAGTTAACTCAAAATTCTCTTTTATTAATGGAAAACGCAAAGGGAAGTAAGAAAACGTCCGTGAATAAATTAACAAAAGTGTTATACATTTCAAGTCGCTTAATTGTTCTGCCCATATGAGCTTCTTTCCTGGAATCCTGTTATAACTAATATAAAATTATAATATTGCAGTCATGGGATCTTTCGAAGAACTGAGTCAATGAGTCGTTCATTCGGGTATCCGGTGCATCATCCCAAAACATTACGAATCTTACAAGTTAAGTCGCCGGGTGTATATTATAACCGTTACCATTATATGTGCTAAGTCAAAAATAGCAATATGTTTACATAATATGTTCTATCGAGTAATGCAATAAAAGAGACAAAAAATTATATATACGCCAAACGCTTAAGCCGGAGTGTTAAATACGAGTATTATGTTAAGTGGAACTCCCTCCCTGCGTCTGTATTTCCGAGTACTTATAACCCGTCTGTTTTTAAAGCCAGGGTAAATAGGCACCTACTGGGTTAGCTCGTTCCCTTGTAGTTTCTGTCTTGGCCCCCAGGGTTGATTGGGATTAAGAGCGAACCATTCTAAATAAATAAAAAAAATATCTAAAGCGTGAAAATGTTGTTAAGCCCCACTGTGGAGATGGAGAGACTTTCATTGTAACGATAGCCGCATATAGCAAACTTGTGTTTAACAGTCTGGGTAGCAGTTTATTTATCTATCATTTTAATTTTTACTATTTTTAAAGTTATTTATTTTGCAAGTGTTGCTATGATCCATTTGTAATATATGATTTTCTTTATCCCTTTAAAATAATCAAAACAAACTTCTTACCTGTTCGCAAAATAAAAAAGCGCAATGTAAAAGGTGAAATATTACGTAGTTAACAGCTATGTAAAAACCTCGATTATGATAATGTATTCTTACACAGCGTTTCCGTATAGAATGCTCTTTCAGAGAAAAGTTAATATTCATATGTATTCCAGACACGGAGAGTATAACCGACAACGATCACGGTTAGTGAAATATATATTTTTTCTGTAATAACCTCTTTATTATTTTATGCGGTTCAATTCTACTTTATAAAGAAAATTTCGAAATGGTAGATGGAATCACATACGTACTGAATCAAACAGTAACTATTTTTTGTAGCAATTTTATCAACTTGAGTGATTTTTGAAGTAGTGAAAACCACGCTACCAATAGTGACAACTTCTTAATCTTAGGATATTTGTTTGACTCAGACAGACCTCTACTTCTTTAAATGACTCTATTAAAATTCAAGCTAAACATTTTTTTTAATATTCTATGGATCTATGTTAAATAATAACATAAGCATTAATAATATTCATCCTACTACATCTGTGATAAATGTACGAGTATTAATCGTGATGGCTTCGAATAAAACATCCCTTGTTACCGATTTATAAATAATTAGTGTCAAAATAACCCTCAATCTTCATTGTGTTGTCCTCAATATCAATTGAATCGACATTCCGTGTAATGAATGGCATCATCCGGATTAGACAAAGACAATGTTTTAAAATAAAAGCTTTTAAAATAAGAATAAACGAACAATGTTTAGCTAAAACGTGTTTTTAAAGCAAAGTGTTCAAAATCCCGGGAACATATCCAGAACTGAATACTAATTCTTATCGATAGCTTAACTTTATTATTAGAATATATTTTGATAAAATCCGATGGCACACTATTCGGAATATGAACACCGTTTGTTGAAATATTGTTTTCGGAATTAATAAAATCCCTATTTTTTTGGATATATTTAATTTACAATCTTCATTTTGATATAAAATAGATATAACTTAGGATTTTACAAGTGAACCACACATAATAGTAATTGAGCGAAGCTCTCTTTTAGGCAACTAACAAATTTCGCTTGTCTCCCTCCTGCTACTTAACGGTTCAACCGATTCGAACGAATTTTGGCATGAACATACATAATTATAACCTGACGGACATAAGTTATGTAAAAAAAATATAGACTTTACCATGGAGGAATAATCACCGAGAGAAAAATTCAAAAGCTGATTACAGCCAGATCGTTGAGACTACACTGATGAAATTTGGCGCCAAAACTCAAATTGTGGTCGTGACTAATGTGCAAAAAAAGTTTTGAAATCGGACATACCATAGAGTCTATGGTATGTCCGATTACCATAGACTCTATGGTAAGTGTAAAAAAAACAACAATTCAATTTTTGAAGGTTAAATCTCCCTTCAAAAATTGAATTGTTTCGTTCAGTATTTGCAAACAGCATCATGTATTGCAGACCTACTTAGTATTAGTGTTGTATTATTTTACTAAGAATCTATTTTTGTAGGGTCTTAATAAATAATGTGTGTGTGTAATACCTTATCTATCGAGTATTACCGCCAGAATTTAATAGGTTCTGACCACAAAGCGTATTAATAGTGTGCCTTCACCAACACTGTAAATAAGACTCAACAAAACAACTACTTAAAATCAAATACTCTGTTATAAAAATAAATGTATTAAATATTGTTTGGTTTTATGAATTGTCCGATCAGATATACAACTATCTCGTCTTATAGATCTATGTTGAAAATTCAATTTCCTTTGTTCTAGGATGTTTATCAAATACAAATACGAATGTTCACGATCCATGCAAAATTTACTGAACCCCAGGGTAAAGAAAAATGTCTTAACTTTTTTGTTTATTTGTGCAGTATGTTAATTTTCTGATACCAATTTTTTTCGGCTTCAGTCACTAATTTAAAAAGCAAAACCATTTTGTTGGCAAAATAAAACAAAACTTTTTTCAGTCTTTTCATCTCAGTTTTGTTTTTGTTTTACATTTATACACAGCCAAGTTTACACGAAGAGTACTCAATTGAACGAGGGTTGTTAAGTGATCTGATCTTGATGTTAAGTTTCATTTAAAACAGATTTATGTATAATCATTATTCTAATATTACGTTTTTATTCTATAGTACAATACAACGGTGGTAATATAATAACAATAAGAAAATAAAGAAACTCAATATTTGAATGAATTTTTTGACTTATGAAGACCAAGCTAGCCATTAGTATCGAAAAAACTGAGATTTACAGAATAATAACAAAATGACGACCGTTTGGTGCAACGATAGCGATCTTGCCTTTCGCACCGATGGTCCTGGGTTCAAATCCTGAAAGGGACAGATGTTTTTATGACGAATACGAGCATTTGTACCTGAGTCATGGACGTTAGTATATATTTTTATGAATATTACTTATTTATTTAGGATATATGTATGTCTATCCGTCACCCTCGTATCCATAAAAAAGTGCTTACTTTGGGCTAGGTGAATTGGTGTGAATGTAGGAAAATATATATATATATATATAATGGATATATGTTTCGTTTGTACCGCGCCTAGTTCAGATAGGGTGGATTGATTGGCACAATAACCAAATGCGAAATAATTTTTGGTTTGGGTTTACTTTTTCAGGTGCCCCCGTTAGGGCAAAGCTCGTAACTGAAGCTTCAGGTGCTGTATGTGGAGAGGAAAAACGTGACGGTTTTATCAATGCCAGACTGTTATCACGTCAGATGATGCCTTTTTATAATACCAAACGTGGATTTTCAACTTAATATGCCTTTTTATTACAATTTTCAATATATTTCATGAATATGAGTCGTGTTTTTATTGCAAATTTCTTGCTTTATTTTTTTGGCTTTGGGGCATCATAAACCCTAAATTTTATGTTTTTTTTTATTATGAAATAAAAATATGTGTTTCAAATAACATGAAAAATATTATTCCAATAGATTATTAATGCTTTTATATATCTTATTGAGGCTGTCAAAAATAGACGAAATAATACTTTTTATAAAATTATTTTGTGCTGGAGCATGTCAAACCGTTATAATATGTTAAATTTTATTTAACATACTTCATTTACTCATCCATAGGCAACTTTTTACCACTATGCTATTACAAAAATACAAAAAAAAAAATCTCCATTAATTTTTCACTCCATCCTAATTACCATTCTTCATTAATCATTATGCTACGAAAAAAATTTGATATGTCTCTTATTTAATAAAAAGTTCTTAAGTCTTTCCAAGTTTATGAAACAATATTAAAAAAGTTTTGTATTTACATGACGAAGTTTCGAATTATCAAAACGTACGCATAGATTTAATGTTAAAATTGAATACACTCTTATGAATGTATTCTGCTTCTACTCTTCAAAACATATATTGTAATATTGGTACAAAAGCACTGATGTTAGTCGGCAAAAATTATTATGGTATTTGTCGAACGTCTATAGTACATAATTATGAAACTGTCTGTAAAACACATAAACAGCCTAGCTCATCGTCAAGTAAAACAGATTATAAGCTGGAATAGTGGGTATACCGTAGCTGAACAAAAGGTTTTCATTATTACAAAAACCATTTTGCCTGAAAATTAACCCCCAACCAATTCAGACTTCTACATTTTATAACGCACAAAACGCTTAAAAGGTATTTCTAAACCGATAAAAGGTTCAATTATGCTACAGGTAATAAGAAATAAAAAATAGGGATCTCAATTCAGTATAAGGCAATTGTACTATCGCAATTCGATTAACCAATACGAAGTTGGGCTAGTGATTTCCAAAATAAATCCACCCCTAATTGAAGCGTAGGTATTCTTTACTTAATTAAGTCCACCACTCGCCAGCCGCTATCCCAACTTCCCGCTCATAAGTAACTACTCTCCAAACTACAGATCACTTACCAACTGATCTTAAATCCCGTAAAAATATAATGTGTTTAGCCAGCTTCGTAATGGAAGATAAATTTGAAAACTTGGCAAAAATTGGGATATGAAACTGATTAAAACTCGGGAAAATTTAAATCGAAAAGGCACCAGGTAGAAGAGACACAGTTCGTCAAAGTGATATGTTAAAATTTTTAGAAATAAGATAAATATCAGGAAAACGCCATATTATATTTGCTTATTATATCACGACATTTTAATGATGAATAATTTTTAGTATCGTCAGCAGCGTTCGGTTAAATAATGCGTAACCTATACTCAGTATGTCGAACGTTGCTTTTTAATACATTAATGGGTTTCATTACAAAACAGACAGAACGGAACTGATGTTAAATACAGGTACACTTACTGTACTGTACTGTACTGTACAGGTACACTTTTCGTTCATTCTTTCAAAGTTAACAATTCAATGCGTGTCTGTTTTATATAGCTCACGGTACAAAATAATGCTATTCTGATTATGAACCCAAACAAAGTACCTTGGCATTTGAATCGTTTGATAAAAGATGGTAATAGGCCTAAACTGGTCCTCAAATTGTTTCGAGCTCTATCTTTTACGCTTTCTGAATTGAATCGGATCAATTCGCCTCGTCGCTTTCCTTAATATTTGTTTTATTTAGTTGATTTCCTTCTAGCAAATAGAACATAAGATATAATCCGGTAATTTCAGTTCTAAATAAATACTATAGTATTGAAATTAATCTTTGCGTCAATGATTTTTTCATAAGAGTTAACTAATTTTTAAAACATCCTCTTCTTTGACAGTCTCTTCTGGTCAGGAAAATCGTTAATTGGTTTTAAATTTTTAGAAAATAAAAGGTTAGTTTCATAAATTCTACGTTCTTCACCTTCAGTAATTCGATTGCCTGCCTGGTCGTGTAAGAATTCGCATTGTTATGGTTCAAGGTGATACGGCGTTTACGGTTATTTTCACGGAGTTCGTTAATAGCTTCCGGTAAAAAAGAAGTGGTATACTAATCACTATTCATGGTATAACGATTCTCCAAAGCAACAATAGCCACGTGTAATTTTTTATTAAAAAAGATATAATTATTCGCTTGTTAATCATCCGCGTGTACTTTGGTTGGTTTCATATGCTGCTTTGTTTTTTTTTCCAAAGCTTCCGGGTAAGATTCCTAGTAGGAATATATGTTTGTGTGATAAGCACGAGCATTTGTTTCCGAGTCCTGGTTTTATTTGTAAGTAGTCCAAAATTTATTTATTTGAAATCCAAGTTTCATTTCCTTTTAACTTAAACCCAACATCAAATTTGGTGTCCCTTCGAAAGTGGTAAGCATGACAGAGTCCGTTTAATGAGCCTCAGTTAAATTGGAATGCGTATTCGGATGCCCGAATCTCGTGACAGTTTACATGCTTGTCTGTGTTTACATGCACGTTATCGATGTTTGTATGCGGTGGACGGGCAAACATTACGAAATTTAGCCACTAAGATTGACAAGACCGCGCTTGATTTCATCAAACTAGCTATAAATAGTAGTCTTGCATGGTGCCTCAGCTCTAAAAAAAGTTTGTGTCTGTACTGAGCTGTCAATTTACACTTAATATCTGAGAAAATCATATTACAAACATTTCAACGAGTTATATTCTATATTAAATTATATTACAATATAAAAACAAGCAACAGCCAGATGGAATAAATTGTAGCTACAACCGTTTTTCTTATCTCACTTTTCTTATTTGTTTGTCTGTCCGGGCAAAATCTTGCAACTTAAATTTGAGGCACTTTCCGATAAGCTAGAAAGCTGAAACTTTCAGGATAGTTCAGAACCCGATGACAATGCACTCCAAAGTTACTTTCAACTTTCCAGATGCAGTTTCAGGTCCACTTTCGGCAACTTTCACTTTTGTATGGGGCTTATCCGATTGTTGCGTAACACATGGTTACTTCGTTGAGTTAATAATTAAAAAGAATAAAATAATTATATTAGATTTAAAAAATCTAAAAATCCCATGTTTTTCAATGTCCTAAAAAGAATAAAATAACCCTGCGGGGCAAAGGGAGGGGCCACTCAAAACGTGAGGGCCCATCTTTACAATAATCGGCATCAATGCATGTCATTCATCTCTTTAAATTCTCCTCTTAGTAATATGCGCCCCCACGTTTTGAGTGGCCCCTCGCTTTGCCCCGCAGGGTTATTTTATTCTTTTTAGGACATTGAAAAACGTGGGATTTTTAGATTTTTTAAATCTAGTATATTTAAATGTATTAATATTATTTTTGCATATGGCTAGTTTTGATATGCTTTCATTTTTACCTATGTATACGTTTGCAATAAACGTCAAAATACACGGTTTTATTAATTTTATAAAACTCTATTTTTTAATGCTCTATGTTAATAATAAACAGAGAACAATAAATAAAGTGTAAAATTGCATTATCTTCGTCAGCCTTTTAAAACTACGTCTACTAGAGCACAGGCTTTCCCAATGGCTCCATCGAAACACCGTAGATCATAACCCATCATGCGGGCCAATTGCGAATTGGAAAGTTCAACCGCTTGAGAATCACGAACTTCACGCCGTGCAACCCATCGGCAGAAGTCAGGAAGGAGAGTTCCCCCCCACCTAAAAAAAGTTCAACAACTGCAATCGCAGCATAAGCTTGACATGCCTTTTGAAGCACGGAGGAGCTCGAGAGAGTCAATTTTTTATTACACATGCCATATCAGACCCTTGCGAAGGTCGCTTAACCTAAACAATTATAGGTCGATCGCAATAATCGCCGAGGCTCATCGAAAAATCGCTTCTTTTATAAAATTACTTTTTAACTTTTATTTATTTTTTGCATTTTTAATGCTTTTTTATAAGATGAATTATTTTAAAAGAAAACATCCCCAATATTTCAAAGGTTGCGGGTCCGATTCTCGCCTGAGAATTCACTTGTGAGCCGAGTCGATTTTTTCTAGTATTTTTTATTAAAATAATTATGATTTTACATTAAACATGTTTTATAACGTTTTAGATGCCGGTGTTATAGTGGTGCGGTTCGATCGATTGAACCACTAGGATCCTAAATTATTTATGGTTCGATTGTATAAACGAATCATGTTGGGCTTTGGTACTTTCCATGTAATAATAATTTCTAAATAATTTGATTTGAATCATCGAACTACGAGGATTTAAAATTTTTCGGTTTAGGTTGATTGTTTAGCCAAATTCAGCAAAGCTTTATTGAAAATCAGTCTCACAAGGAAAAAGTAATAAAAAAATGTCGTGTTATTTTTAACAAAAAAATTTTTTGGAAATGTTAGCGGCTGCGACGAAAATACACATAACTTGACGTATGAAAAATAAAATAAAGATGTGAACAGAAACAAAATTCATATAACAGAAGAAAGCTGGATAAACAAAAACGAGGAAAGAAAAGCAAGTCGATAACGCAAAACAAAAGAGAATGAATAATAATAATTTAATTTCAACTTGCAATAACTGGTGCACACGATTTTCGATCCTATTGACATATATCGAAAACGACAATTTTGGACTCAAAATTAGATTCAATAAGAATCCTATTTAAAACAAACAAAATAAATCGTGAAATCTGTAATCGCGTACAATTTGTTACCGTTGAAAGACTAAGAGCTTTGTTTTGTTTACTCGAGTGTTAAATATGTCTCCTGCTGTTTTCAGAAAGTACGTAAGAAAAAGAAGTTCATAAATAGATTTGATATAGATATGTAAATGAATAACTTATTTATTGAACTTTAAATCACAAATTGCCTTTTTCGTTAATTTTAACTTCTAATTAAGTAAAAAGAAATATTGAAATAAAAGCTCCCTTCCATACAATGCTTTCCAGGAAAAATGTCACGCGCAAACCATGAGTAAGCATCATGTTTGTTCAAATTATGAAATCCGTGCCACTAAGTGCTTCTCTTTTTAATTTATCTAGTAATCCTCTTTTAATTAGGTACATAATATTATGCATCGAAATGCAAACAGAGAAAATAGGACCAAATTTATTTACTTTCTTCAATATGAAATTTGGTCTGAATTCCCTATAAGGTCAATAATTACTATAAGATGTTTCATATACTTTTCCAATATTCCAACAGCTTTTTTCGTTTATCATACAAAATAATTTCTACAGAGGTAACATACGGTATTCATGAGGTTAAATTCAAGCAAGTTTTTTTATGGTATTAAACGATACTCCCATTACCATCATCCGCAAAACACATTTTGAATCACTCATATAAAATTTATTTTCTCCTAGAGAGTCAATACATTCCCCGTTTTACCACGTCGTCATATTCCCCGTTTCACGGTCCCTTTGCACGAGGAGAATTTAAAATTTCTTAGTATAAGTAAACGAACGTGACTGCAGATTCGACGTTGCAGTTGACGAAGAATAACAAATCATCGTAGTTACATTACGATCGATGGAACCACGTGAGCCTAAATTCCTTGTGGTTCAACTGAAATGGATCTAACCACGAATTGAATTTGTAGGTTTGGTACACTATCGTAAAAAAAAATCAACTACCACGTGTATGATGATTTATTTTTTGGTATGTTCATAAATTATTCACATGAATTTTTTTTTGTAAAATCTAAGAGAAATTACGGAAATTAGGATTGTAATTTGATATTAGGGGTTAAAGTATGAAATTGCCGATTTGTACTGAAAATCTATATTGTTTATTTTTTAAATTTTTAACAAATTTATTTAATCAAAATAGTTGCCATTATTATCTATACATTGCTGCCATCTAATGGGAAGGTCATTAATGCCTTTGCGATAGAATTCCGACGATCTAGACTGCACAAACTGTGTGAAAGCATTTTGTACTGCCTCCTGGGAAGAAAACTTCTTGTCACGTAGATAATTGTCCAAATCACGAAAAAAATGGTAGTCCGTTGGAGCAAGGTCTGGTGAATACGGAGGATGACGAATGGTTTCTAACTGCAGTTCCTGAAGGGTCAAAATGGTTTCTCGTGCTGTGTGAGGTCTCGCGTTGTCGTGGAGCAATAATGGTGAAGATCGATTCATGAGTCGGGGCTGTTTTACTGCTAGTTTTGTCAACATGGTTCGGAGTTCGGCACAATAGACATCTGCCGTTATTGCTTGACCAGATCGGAGAAAACTATAGTGAATAACACCATGCTGAGACCACCAAACAGTTACCATTACCTTTTTATTGGTAAGTTTTGCTTTAGGACACTGTTGTGGCATTTGACCTGGGGTCAGCCATTGCATTTTTCTTTTCCGGTTATCATAAAGAATCCACTTTTCATCACATGTTACAATTCGATCCAATATTCCTTCATTTCTGTACCGGTTCAACAAGGCAACACAAGTTTCAACACGCGTTTCTTTCTGCAGATCAGTCAAATCATGAGGCACCCATTTTTCGTATTTTTTTATTTTATTGATTTGACGCAAGTGAGTCAATATTGTGGGTAAGGTAACGTTAAACCATGCCGCTAATTCCTGGGTACTTTGACTAGGATCGGCTTCCACTATCTCTCTTAATTCATCGTTATTTACCTGTGTGGGCGGTCTTCCTCGTGGCTCGTTCTTTAAGTCGAAATTTCCATCACGAAAGCGTTTAAACCAAAATCGCACGGTGCGTTCATTAGTAGACCCCTCTCCAAACGCAGCATTGATATTGCGGGCTGTTTCTGCCGCGTTAGTTCCGCGTCGGAACTCGTATTCAAAAATAACTCGAATTTTCGCAGTATCCATCTTTCTTGTCTAAATTGAATAACAAAAACAATTGAAAGTCGATATTCAAATGTTTTACATTTTTTAAAAAAAGAACATCATAGAAACCATTTAAAAAAAGTTTCATTCGAAAACCTCAAACCATGAAGATTCTATGTCAATTCAAAGAACCTATTGCAATAAAACGGCAATTTCATACTTTAACCCCTATTATTATCGTTTCAATAACAACAATATTTATTTCGCACTGAATATTTCAGTGTGTAACATGTCGATGACGGTCTAATTTTCGATGTATTCAACACGATAGAGTTCAGCAATTTAGTGGATACAATAATTCAATCAGTTCATTAATTTATAGTTAATTAATAGTTATTTTTATTCATATCGTTAAAGCTGATAAGTCAGATAGAACAGAATGTCTACAGACCTGTATTCTATTTGATCATAAATCAATTTTCATATAATAAAACAAACTTATTTTATGTAATATGTAAAATCAGGGTCTTAAGGAAATAATGAAATACAAATTAATTAATTTAATGTCACACATCTAAATTGGTAGAAAAGCACACTCGCTTTATCAACTACTTAAAATGATGTTACAAGAAATAAAAATAACAATTTATGAACAATAAAATGACACAGTCGAAGCTTTTACATTTTTAATAGCCCAAATTGTTAAGTTTCAAGTGATTTATGGAGTACCGATATGCTAATTTCCAACTGTTATATCAAATTGGATGAGACTATTTACTACGATATTCAAAATCAGTATACAATAACGTTATCAGATCACATATATTTATCTCAAATGTACACAAAAAATGCATGCGTGTGTATTAATTACATTCAAGGTTAGGTGAAATCAAACGTATGAATGATTCAGTTCATCTGTTCATTTGTTTTTCCGTAACGTATCGACCGCAGTTCCATTTGGTTTATTTATGAGGGACCCCAAAAGAATTCATCAACTGGTGGGCGAGAACACTATATACGTTTAGTGATTAAATATGTTAAAAATATCGGCATACAATAACAATTTTGGTTATATAACAATCAATGATTACAACAAATGTCTTTTGTCTTTCTTTTATTTATTTAAGCACCATTTATATCTATGCTGAAAAACCACAACGTAAAATAAAAAACCTATTAACTTACAAGCAACGTATAAAAAATATCGAAGTCAGTGATTCCTTATTCCTAAAGGAAGTTACAGATAATTTCCTTATCATCATTGCTGTAGTGTTTATGTAGTTCGTTAAGAAATGTCGTAATGCTACGATAACAATGCTACGGTTCGTAGCACGCCTTTGATCTTTACACGAAAACTGTTAGTAGAAAATGTTAGTAGATCTGAATTCTTTAGAATGCTTTTCAGTAATGTCGGCAGTAATGCCTCATGTGACCGATTAAAATTGTTTCATCATTCACTCCAACCTTAGAAAACTAAACGGGAGTTCGGGCGTGCTTGTCATTCCAATGGAGAAGACTAAAATTCTAGACACAAAACCGTTTAAAGTCGGCCCATTTTCACGTTCTGTACACGTACTTTCTGAACTGTCCCTGGGGCACAACAGTCATAGAAAATAAAAGGCCGCTGCTGATTTTGAACGGAATATATGACAAAAAATATAACTTGTCTGTACGCGTAGCATTTGAATATATAAAATTAAATCTGAATATTTTATTATTACCATATTATTGTCGACTTTATCTTGTGAAAGTGAGAGTAATGCCATGGCTTTCGGTAAAGATTGGTTTTGTTTTACTTAAAACATATTCGTGTTGATGGTTTGTTTTGGCACATATTTAATTATTGACATAATCTGTTGAATCTCTAATTTGGTCATATTAAAACAAATAATTTAAATTTTAAGAAAAGTAAGATGACTCAATTATAATTCATACATAGCTTTACATATATTTTCTATTAAGTAAATTTATATAGAATATTATAAAAAATAAAACCAATATAATATTAATACATTTATATCACAACAACGACCACAGAACATTATGTTTAAAATTCAAGAAAATATTTATTTAACAAATATTTATCTGTACTAACTACTCCTGAGAATCTATTCGCTTGCTGAAATGAAGTTTGCTCGGTACAAATGAAGTTGATTAGATTCACTCTATTTACAGATCCGATGTAATTGGAACGAAGCAAAATTTGTGCTCGATTGAAGGCTTTTTGAACGCAAAATTCAAAATAAAATTATCAAGTACTTACAAACATTGCACTTTTGAATAAATTGTTACAGTTATAAATTTTATTTGAATGGTCCATCCATGGCTTTTGTTAAATTTAAATTTTATGAACTAGTTATGCGAAGTCGACTGAGATAGAGCGATTGGCTGTCATTATAACTTCTATACTTATAAAAGTAATGCTTATATCTATACATATAAATAAAATTGGAGTGTCTGTTTGTAATAGTGAAGTAACCGTTTTTTACTACATGCATATGAATATATATACGGTACATACACCAAAATAACATTTTTTACAATTTTTGTCTGTTTGTCTGTTTGTTCCGGCTAATCTCTGAAATGGCTGGACCGATTTTGACAGGACTTTTATTGGCAGGTAGCTGATGTAATATGGAGTAACTTACGCTACTTTTTTTTTTTTTTTAATCTTTTTTTTTAGAAACATAAAGTAATGTTGCAATGTTCCACGCGGAACAGTTTCAATATCATCATCATCTAGCAGAAAGCTGCCCAGTGCTAGATGGAGGTCTCCCCCAAAAATGGGAGACTTTCGCCAGAATCTACGCGCTCGGCTGGCGATTTGAAGACCGTAATTCGGAAAGCGCTGCTGTCCATTTCGTGCTCTACGGGAGGTCTGTTTTTTACCTCCATTAATCTTTTTACGACACCCAACAGTGCGGTCTGGTGAATGGGTTGAACTTTACTTCAACACAATACGACATAGCTTTAACATATAAAGTTTTATTATAAAGTATAACATATAACCTAATCAAGACTATGTACTGTTATGATAGTAGTGATCTTGCCTTTCGCACTGACGGTCCTGAGTTCAAATCCTGGAAGAGGCAGATGTTTGTGTGATGAATACGAAATTGTCCCTGAGTCATGGGTATTATATATATTTCTAAAAATATTACATAACTATGTATGTCGATCCGTTACCCTCTAGTGCGGCCAACGAAATAATACGATCCTGTCAGGTCGTGAAAAAATAGGTAAATAAAATAGGTAGAAAAATAATTTTAAGGTGCCGTTAATTTTGGACAGAAAAGTCAATTGTTTATTTGCAAAATTAACGGATCTTTAAAGATATGTCATTATGTTAATTTAAAAGTAAATAAATTTGATTTTTTATAAACAAGGAATAATATTATGTATATTTAACAATATTATATAAAACCATACTACGCTGTTACAAGGGTAGATTTACTGTTTATTTTTGTAGTGATGTGCCAAGAATAACAGGTATAAGTAATGTTATTTGTCTTTATTATTTAATTTAAACAAACTACAAAAATAAGCTACAATAAATCTAAATCTGTACAATTTAGGCCTATTTTTGAGTGTCAAGCGCCATTTATAAATTTTAATATTAAAGTTTTCTTTAATTTCTTAGTGTTAAAAAGTTCTATATTATATCAGTCATTTTTTATTGTACATGTTAGTGGAACGACAATGAAGCAATTACGTGTATAAAATTTTGAAAGTGTTAGATGAACAAAACGTGGTTGTTTGTGAGAGGACCGTAAGGGAAAGCGCACACGTGCTATGAAACCTATCTTATCCAGCGTAGACGAATCTATTAAATTATTGAATATTTTATATAAGAACAATATGTCAAATATTTTGCGCCGGTTCTGATGACTTATTAGATTATATTTTTTAAGAAAATGTGTATGATTCGATTGTGGCGTTGAATCTATAATTGTTTTAATATACTTTTCTTTAATTTTTCTATCTTATTGGTATGTATCTGATAATGAGGATTCCATATAGTAATACAAAAATCTAAGATGGCTCGGACGAAAGCAAAATACAATATTTTAAGGGTACTTATTATAATAAATGGCTTACTAATACGCAGGATAAATCCCAATCTACGAAATGCGTAACTTAATATATGGTCTATGTGAGGATTGAAAGATAACTTTGATCCCATTATCAATCCTAGGTCCCTGATGCTATGGATTCTATTGATGGGCTTAATGCGTAATTATAATTATTGAAGTTAATTTTCCTTGTTTATGTTATAATATTACATTTATCAATGTTAAGAAATAGTTGATTTGATTCGCAGTATTTATGTAAGACCATTAAATCTTCTTGTAATTTATCGCAATCATCATTTAAAAGGAGATTGCTACAATTTTTAGGACAATCACCGATATCATTGATGTATAATGGAAACAACAATGGAGAAATATGCGAGCCTTGAGGCACTCTTGAAGGTACTGGTAGAAACAGCAAAATCCCTTCAAGCAGACCGCTTGACTTCTGTCGGTAATGTAAGATGTAACCCATCTCAGAAGGTTGCCGTAAACATCGGCTTTCGTAAACTCAAAACCCCGGAGAAGTTTGTGTATACGACATGCACCTGCAAGTTATCATTGAGAGCCTGTGTAATATGCTCTACAAAAATAGAAAGATTTGCGTTTCCGCTTCTTTTTAAAAGAAATTCGCGTTGAACGTCAGATATGAAGTGTTTATAAGCAAAAGCCATTTGGTTAGTTACGATTTATTCCAAGATTTTCCCCAGAATACAGAGCTTTAATATTGGTCTATATTCAGTAATTTGATCGTGCATATTGTTCTTTAGAATAGAAGTAATAAGGGATCTTTTCCACACATTAGGAAATACGCCTGTTGCGATGGAGGTCTGAAAAATAATTGTGATAGGCAGTGCAAGTTCCTCGGAGCAGACGGAAATAAAAACAGGATAAATTTCATCAGAAGCACGTTTGAGTTCCTTGAGAACCAAAACATAGCTAACATCAACAGAACTCATTTATACGGTAGACTTTAAGTCGCACGATGAATCATCGTCTCCAAGGCGGTTGTTACTAGGCGATATAAAGACGGAGTTAAAATTATTATTAATGGCTTCACATGTATCTTTGCCATTAGAAGTAAATTCACTCTTATACATCATTCTTACCGGTATATCACAATTAGATTGTTTTGATTTACAAAGGACTAAAAATATTTTCTAAAATTTTATCTTCAGAGAGAGATATATAGTTTTTATACCTTTGTTGCTCTAATTTAGTCATTTTTTTCAAAGAAGTGAAAAGTTTGATAGTCGCCTGAATTACCATATCGGTTCCATTTACGGTGATATTTACACTTTTTCTTTACCAATTTTATTAGTGGTCTGTTATACCAAGGCGGGTATTTTTGTTTATTGTTAATATTGCAGTAGGGAATATGTTTATTAATAATATCGTTAACAATTCCATAAAAATAGGCAATCATGGATTCCACTTCTTCCTAGTGTTCATGTTTCCAATTAACAGATCATAAAGAATATTTTATGGAATCGTAATCTGCTTTATAAAACAGCATTTTTGAAGTTAAAACTTCTTTAGCGGCGCTATGTACTTTTTTTGGAATGGGTAAAAATTTCTAAACTCGCGTCAGGACACATGACCTGATCGAAAATTCGTAAGACGGCGTAGGGCGCTTGCGCGATGTGCGTATAGTCGTGTCATTTTTAAACTTTTTTAAAACTGTCATTTTAAATTTTAAAATGGCAGGTAATGTCATGAGAACGCATGCGTCCAACTGATTTTATTCATTGCGCATGTGCAAAATCCTGCACATGCGCACAAAAAAATGCAACGAACACGACTTGGTGTGTTTGTTGACATGTTTGTATACGATAGCGCTATAAATGAATATTGTATTTTACCACATAAATGATAGCACTTTTATACTGATCATTAAAACAATTCGTGCGAAATTATTCCTTAACCATTTCAAAATATCAAAAATACACAACGTTAATATTCAAGTTTTCACTTCTGCCGGCACTCCCGGAGTGCAACCCGTCGTTTATTTAAATAGTAGGTAGGATACTATCACTGATAATTATATTATGACTTATACATTTAGGTGAATATGATGACGAAAATAGCACCTCTCCAAGCGAATCGGAATCGAATTAAAGTAATTTGCCAGTCGCAACTATTTTTCCAGATATTTTTGTATTTAGTAAATATTTCTGAATATCATAATCGCAATTCCATTTTCTTTATTATTTTAGTTACATTTAGAAATTAAAATCCAGACAAACAAGGAAGTAATGAAACTAAAGCTACATTTTCATTGGGTCAGATTAAAAATAATAGTGTTAATTATTTCCCATCACTTGTCATGATCAACTGACAGAAACGGCGACACTTGTTACTTTAAGGCCTTTTCTTGCAATCACTACTAAATTCTTTAACGATTTTTTTAAATAACCGAAACAAATGAACATTGAAGTTTTAATTTATCTATGTCAACGGACGTATAAAGAAAATATCCAAAGTTTGTTCAGAAAACGATTTTGTGCTTGAGATGTTTCAGCTCCTTTACGGTGATTTTGTGAAAAGTAATCGGATAGAAAACTTTCGTTACGAGGCTTTCAGGATAATCTTTTACTTTTAATAAATATAAATGAAATCCCAAATAAACTAAGGGTATTTCCAAAGTTCTTTATCAAGTGTCGGTGGAGATAGGAAAAGTTTGAAAATAATGGCACATTTATTGAGAATAAAAGCGTAAAGGATTGTCAGTGAATTTACGAACGAAATAATTATGTTCTCAACAGTTTCTAGAAAAATATTTTGGTAATGATTGTCATAATTAATATCATTGGATATTATTTTTATGAAAATTTAAATAATTGTTTGTGTATTTCAAATCTTAAGAAGTCCTCGTATTACCCTGGAACCGTAAACCAATGACATATTGTCCCTATGGAACAGTACTCCATTACTATTTATTACAAAAACTAAACCCAACGTTACGAAGACTACAGAAAACAGTATTCTGGAGAATAATAATAATACTTACATTCACACCATTTTCTTTGCTAAAAGTAAGCACTGTAAGCCTTATGTTATGGATACTGGGGTTAGGATATTATGTAGGTATTGAAGACCTAATTGACTATTGTTCTGCTTTATTCATATAATCATCTCAAATTTTATTAGATTATATCATTCATAATACCGATTTTATTACATTAAATAAAAGCAAATCAATTAATTTGGCAATTTTTTTAAATTTACTAAACATTATTTACTTTTTTAACTAAGGTTTGCTAAAATATACGCTATAACTATTTATTCTTCCGTTGAATATAAAAGTTTTGCAGTAAATGGCAATTAATAACATAAATAAAAAAGAATCAAAAACAATATTTACCGTTGGAATTCATATCTCAAGAGCGCACGTTCCAATATGGCCTGTATTTATGCTATATAACTATATCAAACAGAGCCATGGGCTGTTTATACTTAAAACAAACAACTAAATCCGCAGGTGCACGTGTTGAGTAAACTGCTTGGTGGAATATTAACTTAGGCTCTTTCGCTCGGCATCAGCTAGTACTTTACTAGAGTAAATACTTTAGTACTCTTCCAATGCCGTCTAAAATGTTAAGCTAGTATAGAATATAGCTGCAGCATTTGTGGAGGAAGATTCTGGGTCCAATTTTTTTCTCTTTATACGGACATATACAGTCATTATTACAGAATTTATTATTCTAACCATAAATACTTAAATTGTGGCCAATAAGTGTCCACCAATACTGAGTATTTAGTAAGTACTTGCTAGCTCAACAGAGTTTTACCCGACTGCGCCAGAAGGAGGGTTATGTTTTTCGAGAGTATGGATGTATGAGAATTGATTAGCACGCTCTGCGGCCTGAACGGCTCTTAATTTTAGCTTGAAAGGTGTAGTTAAATTTGTATTTACTGTGAGAGTGACACTGGATATATCAAAATAATAAAAAAACAAAATGGCGGATTTTTGGCGCCAAATTCAAATGTTTGGCACGCTCTGCAACCTGAACGGTTCGATGGATTTTAGCTTCAAAGGGTCTTTTTAGATTCGTATTAATTGTGAAAGGTATAAATTTTGAATGCCCCATTTTAAAAAGTTAGCCGTCTAGTAAATAGATTGAAGTAATCTACAATGTAATATAGGTATGTGCTCTCAATTCATTAAGTCTCCATTTCTAGAATGGGTCCCGACTGTTACAATTTTTCTTGTTTTAGGAATATTTCATTTCTAAATTACACAGAAATGCAGTCGCGTTTTTTTAGTTTTTTAATTTGTCTTTTACTAACCGAAATTTAAAAGTACTTAGATATAATAAAGATACTAAATTAGAAAGCATGATAGGAATTTATTTTACTATCTTAAACTATGACACAAGTGATAATGTAAATATACTCTACAAAGAAGCGTTAAAAATAAATATAACATTTAAATACATATATCAATTTATATTTTAAATAACATAGTTTTTAAGGAATATACTAATTCATTATCTATGGATATATAGATAGATAATGTATTTATTTGATACTACAGACACATGCAAAGAACAAATAATATCAAAACTTAAAATTATCTATTCGAATCAATCTATAAGAAAAAAATATGTACGATATCGTGTGTTAATTTGTAATTTTAATTTTTATTACAGCAATTGAAAACAAATACTATATTAACATGCATTAAAATACTCAAACGTTGATATAACCCGTTAATTACACAAGCTGCTATTAAAAATAAATATTTAAACGTGTTAAACACAATTTTTGCAGCACATTCTCTGTCGATAATCACACGTTTTAATCTCGAATGGAAATGGTTTGTAAAAGTGCGCTCGAAAAATGTCCCCAATCATTTCCGCTTTATTGTGATAATCTGCAAATGTCGGAATAATAAATAATCGAGCTTGTTCATGTACTTGTTTAAGAAGAAAACACTAGTAAAATATCTTATCCTGGTCATAGGTTTTGTCACGTTCTTAGACTATTGTAATTTTAAAACCTGGTAAGGAAAATTTTTCAAATCATCTTAGAACACAAAAGATTTTGATTTCGTTCCATTTACAGAATGGCTTCATCAACAAATTTATTTCACGATATTAAGTAATCATAATTATTAAATAATTAAGTATAAATTCGAGCTTTGTACGCCTCAACAGAAGCAATGGCCTTGGTACATTTAATACAATTGATATTCAACGCAATCTTGCCTTGCGTAACGTAACGTAAGACGCTTGCCGTCTCTCTTGATATTTCGAATGCTTTTGACAGGATGTGACATGAAAGCCTTATTAGTAAGCTTCCGTCAATGGACTTCCCACTATTTGTGTGTCTGAATATCGGACTTCCTGTGGTATCGATCGATACGAGTTGTCATTGATGGTAGCTCGTCGGACCATTTAGCTATCAATACCGGCGTCCCTCAGGGTTCCGTACTCTCTGCAATACCTTTTCTGCTTCATAGTAACGATGCTTATGCCCGGTATTTTGGGGTACGTAGATGACAGCATGATTGTAGAGAGCTACATATATGTCTGATGCATGAGCCATTCGAGTTCGATCGTGTACGGAGTACTGTTCTTATCTTTGGGACGGTTCCGCCCAATATCAACTCCAGACACTTGCGTCCATTGAGAGGAAGGCCAAGAAACCATCGGCAATGACGATCTTTTTAATAATAAGCTGAAGGGCCTTGAACATAGACGGAAGATAGCCAGCCTATCCGTTTTTTATTGGATTGGACCTTCAGGAGAGTGTGCAGCAGAAACACAGCCTTGTTCTGCCGTCGTCATTTTTTCATCGGACAACCAGACTTACAAATAGACGCCACCGTTATCTGGTTGATATACCAGAGTCGCACTAAGCGTGTTGATTCCAATTTTGTAATCCGTACCACTAAAGAGTGGAGCTCTTTGCCTGAGTCAACCATGCCAGGAAACACATTCCTGATAAATACAATTTAGGAGTCTTAAAGTTACTTGTGAATAGGTAACTTCTAGGCAGGTGCGTCACATCCTAGATCGCATCATCGATTATCATCAGGCGAGATAGCGATCAAGAGCTAACCTATTCACGATTAAAAAAATAATCTCATCCAGAATAATAAAAAATTGCGCAGAGGTCGTTAGTTATCAGAAAACAGTCATTTCAGAAAGAAAAATAACTACGCCATTTCTTAATGTGCGTCAGATAATAGATAAATTGAGGCAACCCGAATTGGTTATGAGGTACGCGAGAAATATGCTCCTGTGAGAGGCTATAACTTTTTTCATAGAAAACAAAACTGTGACATGAAGGAAAATAGATGAAACAGACGAAATAAAAAAAGTCGATGCCTACAACCGTGAGCGCGAATAAGAAAGCGGGCATTTTCCATCAATATTAACGGTTTGCCTTGAAGTTTTAAATTCAGTCCGTGGTGTTATTCTGAGCAAAATATAATTCTAAACATATAGATCGATTCCACATTACAAAAAGTCTCTGCGAATATTGTGATAAATTATAACTATCAAGAAGGGTAAGATATTTTGCATTAATATTTTGGTAAAGCGACGAATGTAACAACAATACGTAATTACCTACTCCGTGCTTCATGAGTTACATGATCTGATCAAGCTCAGTTTCTAACATCAGCTTAATTAAGCTTAAATTGACATAAAGAAAATTAAAAGTTGCTATTGTTATTGTTTTAAAACTTACCAGACACATTAAAATGTAGGTCTATAGATCCATTATATGATAGGCGAATTTGCATCGAGTAGGTACAGTCCTACGAAATGCCCAAAAAAAGTTTCGGCTTTGGACTTCTTTATTAGAGTTGGGCATAACAAATCACAATCGCAAAAGAAGTGAAATATGTATGTACGATTGTCCAGGCTCTGCAAATATCAGAACCCCACTATCTTTGTGGAATCCGTTATTTAAATTCAATTTCGAAATTTTGAATTCTTATGTTCAATATTGATAAAACTAACTCCTCGAACCTCGTTACATCGTATCAAAATTTTCTCAAATAATTTTTACCAAAAAATTCACTTAGTTATATATATATATATATATATTGTTTCTTATTTCATTTAATAAATTGCTTGCATGTTTGCTAAAATGTGTGTTTGCTGACATGTATAATCGAATGCTTGCATGCTTGCTTGTATATGTACTTGCTTACAGATGTGATTAGAGATAACAAAATAAAAACATCTATACTCTTTACGGCAGGCGAATATTATATAATAATAACTTAAGTCTAGCTATAATATGAAAATTTACCTTTATCAAACATGAAATTTCCCAAAACAGCTTCGTTGCCGCGTTATTTTATCGCGTACCTACCATCCTATTTGCATTATATGTTTATTTTATAGCATGATAGCGCCATAAATATGAAGGAGACGGATAGTACGCGACCAGTATATTTGCTATTCAAACAGAGATTCGATTCATGAACTAAGCTTTTAAGGATTTATCAGCCATAAATCCTTAAAATAATATTGGTTTCGTGTCCAAAGAGAACAGCAAACTTTATAAGATGTTTCTTAGGAATATTTAAATTATAAAGACTGAATAGATACGGCTGTAATGTGCGCGGAAGTGTAAGAGCTAAACTATTATTTCTTTGTTCAAGAGTTGCTTTGTTGAATTTGAGCCGAATCAGAAACTCATTATATAAATTCCAATTCCAAAAGCAACAACCCTTAATTACCTCAATATTAATATTTCCGTTAACCCCCCGTGGTATTCTAAACCAAAAACAAATGGGTTCACGTCCTTAGCACATCGGCAAGGTTTGTACCCGTTCCACTTGGTTCGGAGTTGCGATCTCTACTGATACGCTACACTACCAAAATCAAGGCATTTGTTTGAAATCGTAATAAATTCGCATACAAAGAAATTTAAAAAAATTGGTCAATATTGCAGTTTTTACAAAAGTCACTCTTTATTTTATTTTATTTTATCCACTTTTAAAAGCTTACAACACTATTCACATTTTCGCCGAATAAATATTGTCATTGTTATATATAAAAAACAATCATACGAACAAAAGAAATTTCACCACAACACCATTTTTAGAATGGAACTGCGTCGAATCAAATATACAGAATTAAATGGAAAGCCCACAAATACATTAAAAATGTGCTTTATTGCTAATCCAGTGTACAACTATTTTATGTGAAAAACGATTATAAAGCTAAATATTAACTTAAACAAATATATTCACTTCAAACAATGATTTATTTCAATTGGCTCAGTTCCCTGGATTTTGCATTGACGTTTCGTTAGTGACGAAATCGACTAGTCTCCCTACGGCCCCTAAAAAGGGATTTCGTGTTAGAACTGCTATCCAACAGATGAATGATGACGGTATTATGGACATTAGCCGATCCAGTCCCCATTATTCATTGGCGAAAACATCTTATATAAAAACATATGATATATACTTGGACTACAATTACAAATATAAGCGTTAAACACCAATGCAGCTTCAAAATCGCCAGGTTATATGTAAATAGAACTTCATTAGGAGTAATTATCTATACACACGTACCTACCGGTCAAATTAAAAAAACAAAGTACTTTAGCTTATTTATTTATTCATTCATTTGGGACAAAAGACGGCATTCACAATATATATTAAAATCATAATTATTACAAAAAGTAAGGTAATAGTGAAGGCCACCATTATCCACAGGTTAGTTTAAAAATACAAAATCGAAATAAATTAAGATGACTGTAACAAAAAATTTAAACATAAATTTACCAGGTCACATTTAAAACTTGATTAAAAAAAGAATTCATTTGGTAGTACAACTAACACTTCCAAAGATTTTTTTTAATTTTCTTTAAATCTAGGAATATGTCGAGATTTGCGAAAACTTTGTTGTAAGTGTCAGTGAGCCGATGAAGCGGCGTACGCACACCGGCGTGCGTGCGGCACCGCGGCACGTATATAGCCGAGGCACGCGCACCTCTCTTCTGTACACACTGCGTGGGACTACGCAACTATACACAAATCAATACAATCGAATTTATCATAGCACCTAGGTATTTTTCAAACTAAGCAACTTCTATTTCTCCAGCTGACAAACATACAACTAATGAGTTCCTCGGTACCTAAAGTTGATATATCGTAAGAATTTTCGCTGAACATGTTTCAAAGCATCTATATATTTTTGAAATATGAGGTTCCAAATCTGCACGTCGTATTCCAGTTGGGCTCTGATAAGTGATTTATAAAGAAAAATAATAGTTGCAGGGCGCCTAAAATCAATCGAAGATCTCATAACGAAGTCATACAGTCCAAGGGATTTATCTGTAATAGCATTTATGTGAAGATCTAGATGTAATTTAGTATCCAATATAACTCATAGGTCAAGAACTGATTGAACCGACGTTAGATTTACTCACATTAAGCGGTAACTACTATCAATATCTTGCTGTTTTTGTGAACGTTAATGCGACGCATTTAGAAAGATTCAGTTGTAATTTATTATCACAGTAGTTTAAGAGTCTGTTTAAGTCACACTGTAATAAGTCAACATCAGCTTGGCTTCTAAAAGTTCGAATTTTTTTTAAATCATCAGCATATCAAGAAAATTCGAGTTCATAAAACAAGATTTGATGACGTTTATGAATATATTAAATAATAAAGGCCCCAATATTGATCCTTGTGGAGCACATATATCATATGCCTTTATCATTTATAGCTTTTAACAGTAATGTTAATAATAATACTTTACACGAAGCACTAGCTGTGTCCGGCAAGCTTTTTCTGCTGACCTTTGGTATATGTCATTACTATTTTTCGTTTTTTTTGCGTGACTAATGAACGGTAATTGATTTTGATATAAGACAAGCTTCTGTCACGACTTCGTCCGCATTTACTTAAAAATTTCAAGTTGACACGTGTAGGACGTTATTTTTATAATTCTACTAAAATTATCATATGTTTCAATCGAATTAATAAATTATAGTTATGCTCAATTTCACCAAAATCCGTTCAACCTTTGTCGTTTGTTCCAAATATCCAAACACTTAAGCACACAAACTTTCCATTAATAATATTTGTAGGATATAGAAGTAGGATGGACAATAAAAAGTTTTTGTTAGTTGCATATGTACGTTCGTGCAAAGCTTTAGTAAAACGAATCATAAAAATACACATTAAAAGACACATGATATTTTTAAATTTGTTAAACTAATTAATTTATAATAAAACAAACTCATTGAAATAAACGGCTATGTTCCCTGTGTTTTATTTATAAATTAGTCCTTTTTTATCACACTTGCTTTATAATTATTGGGCAACAATCAACTATACCTTTATCTATATGCGCAAAGTCAAATATGCTGAGAATACTAAACATATAGCGCTGTAAGCGATAGTATAGTGAGTTACTTAAAAAAACATATGTGTATCTAAATAGATTGCTTTAGACATTATTCTAACTAACATACGAAAGTATTTCTCAACAAATGATGCATAAAATTATCAAAATCTTCTATTTGTACATCACGAGAAGTTTTGGTACAGTTCCCATGTCCTGAATTTGTGCGTAAATGTGAATACAAAATACTTCTTACTCGACCTGTCAGCCATTGTGAAATTCTGAAGTTGCGTATCGCGGCTTAGTAATTACGGAATGTTTGTAATCTACTATTTTCGTTACAAAATGCCAACTGCTCTCCGAATATCAACATAAAACCTATCCTGATCTCCGCGTCTATTTGTTTTATTTTCAATACCTTCTAGTGTCTCAATCTGTAAGCAAGGAAAAACAAAATATATCAATTAACTTAAAAGGTTATTCCTCTTATCTTTTTCTTGTGTAGGATTCGTACAATTTATTCTATTCTAGATGTAAACATGTTTGTGTAGTAGTAACACAAACAAACAATTCTGAAGGTGTTGAAAATTACTAAGCGATCCATTATATAAGTACGTAATCTTATTATTTATCTGTGATTTTTGTGTATATAGTATCATATCTAAAATTTAATGTATATAATATATATTGTACATACAATATATAAAACATTATACAATTGTGTTCTCACATTAACAATATAAAATAAATCTAATGACTACTTTATATTTTTGGAGACCAATTCGAAATGAGTTAATATCGCTTTCAACAATCGAATATACAGTAGACAGCATATCAAACTTTACGCTTACACATTTGAACTTACCTTATGCTCCTATATCCACCACGAAATAAAGACCGTGAAGCCATTTATAAGACAAACATCTCTTTTATCACGACAGGTTTTTAAGAATAATAATAATGTATTCAATACAGCGACGCATATAATTTCTAAGTAAAATATTTATCACTAGCCTTTTATAATTGTATAATTTAATACATTTTTAATTCTGCTCTGTGAATGTAAAAATATTACAATGTATTTGTCCTTTTTCAATTTTAAATCAACAGTAAATTATAGTGATACTCTGTTTAGTTTTTAAACAATAGCAATAATTAATACACATAATACACAAATAATATTACAAGTACAGTCCTATTACAATAATATTTAAATGAGTTAGGATTGTTTTGCGTTAAGTATTCCACGAGGGGGCAATGGAAATATTAATAATATGTCTGGAGCATTAAGCATAGGTTCTTTATTAAAAAATATTGTACATACATATTCCTTTATAAGAAAAAACTGTGCATGGTACTTGTACTGCGACACTAAGCTCTGTTTCGCTTTTTTACGAATAAAAAAGATTCAAATTCTTCATCAGGATGCGTAGGCCACTGCTCACTTATCTTTACTAAAGCCGGAATTACATTATTGTGTCGGGGTGTGTCGTGGCGCCTTCTGGTAGCATCTGGCGCATATTTGAACTATCAATTTTGTATGTGTAGAATTACATTATTCTCGTGCTCTCTGGCGCGTTAACGATCTGGCGATTTAGATCGGAGACACAACGGTGGAGGGGATATGTGGCGACACAACACACGAGAATAGTACGCTCGGCCATATGTCGTGGCGTTGTCTCTGATCTAGCCGAGAGCATGTTTACTTTATGGTAATCTTAATAGTATGTGGCTTGTTTATTTATATTCATACTAGATTTTATCCCGCGGCTTCGCCCGCATTTTTTTTTTCAATAAAAGTATCCTATGTTACTTCTAATACCTCCAAGAATATTTTTAACGACGAAATGTAGTGTCTTCTTTTTTAATATCTTTATCAATCATAGAATGGATGTCTGCAAATTGTGTATGAGTAACTCTGAAATAAAGTTGAAATCGTTCTTCATCACTCTCTAATTCTTTAACGAGACAATGAAATTCTCCTCTACTGCTTCTTTATCTGTTTACTGGATGTACATAAAACCTTCTCTTTCTTTTTTACTTTTGAACTTTATTTACTTCATGAATTAGAAAAAGAAATGAAAGATCTTCATCAAAATCACTGTTAGATAGAGCTCGAAGAAAACATTTTACTGACTTAAACACACGAAAGACTACTGGATGACTGAATGAAAATCGCGCCAGAGCGGTCCACGACACGCCTCATAAATGTAAACGGTCGCCGCCACAACACAACACGCCACGACACACCCCGACACACCCCGACACAATAATGTAATTCCGGCTTAATATTATAAATGAGTAAAGTTTGTGTGTTTGTATATTTGTTAAATTGTAAGGGGTAATCTCGGGATCTACTGAACCGATTTCAAAAATTCTTTCACCAATAGAAAGGCACATTATTGCTGAGTGAATGCTAGAAAAAATTTAAAGAATTTTGTCCACCCGTGCGAAGCCGGGACGGGTCGCTAGTTACTTATAAACCCAAAATCGAGAAAATGATGTAAAGCTATTTTTTTTTTACTTCTAGCTGGACTAGAAAAGTCCTTGAAATCTAGACACGTTGGCGTCTGAAACAAGTTTGCCAGCCACTCGCTCATGGAGGATGCGAGACTAATACAAAAATGAGTTGAATTAAAACACTAATATTGTTATACTTGCTTTTAGAAACATAATTTTATGAAGTTTTAAAGTTAACAACACTAATGAAAGACAAATACCGAAAACTTAGACGTTCTAAGTTATAATTTGTTTACCTAAAGCTCCCAAGTTTCCCCTCAAAATATAGCTTGGGGAATATTTCGTGGGGTATTTTGGTTTATTAATTATGTAAAGTAGCTAACCGCACCCGGCCAGACCGCAACGTGTTTTAATAATTCAACAAAACCGTTAGCAGAAATGCCCTGCTACCAGTTTTTATTACAACCTTGTTCCGGAGTGTTCAAAGCGTTCATATAGCAAAGAAGATTATAAGTAACCTATATATAAAAAAAATCCCTGCCACAGTGTTTGACCGCGATGAACTTTAACTTTAAACGCTATTAGTACTAAAAATACATTGCACTTAACATTAAATAACAATAGAAATATACTATCTATACATATAAATAAAATTGGAGTGTCTGTTTGTAACATTGAAATAACCGTTTTTTACTACATACATATGAATATATATACGGTACATACACCTAAACAACATTTTTACTGTCTGTTTGTTCCGGCTAATCTCTGAAATGGCTGGACCGATTTTGACGAGACTTTTATAGGCAGGTAGCTGATGTAATAAGGAGTAACTTAGGCTACTTTGATTTAGAAAAAATCTTTTATTTTAGAAAAATAAAATTACTATGCCACAGCAACGCGTGGCTGGGTCAGCTAGTTTTAAATAAATTTAAAGAAGAAGAACGTGCATGGTTACATTTCCAAAGCTTCTAAAAAATGACACATTTTAGATATATTTTGAGGCTCGGAACTCCGAAACTACTCAACTGATTTTGTTGTTTTTGTTTTTTAATTTGCTGGATTTATTCTAATTTAGGACATTTCATTTTAATTTATAATGAAAAAAATATTGCAAACTATAATAATAACTAATAAACTGATAAACTGAGCAATAGCAATGCGTGCCTGTGTCTGCTTGTACATATGTATATAAATACATGACATCTTTCTTTAGATCATTGTTAAGTGTTTGACTAAATACTTTTTTCTAATTCTTGAGGGACGGCATTGTTCCATCTTCTTTCAAACTGGAGATTCGACTGAGAAATCTCCAATGTCAGTACAAAAGATTCCATTGTCCATTTGACTCTACATAATGCCAAATGCGGATGAGAAATGAAGTAAAACAAGTGAGATGAGCATTCCAGTTCTAAGTACGGTTCATGTAAACATTGTTATATGAGTTTTTAAAAATTAAAATAGAGCAAATAAAATAAATATGTAGACAAATATAATATTGTTATGCAGTCGCGTTTTCTCATCGATGAAACAGTATCTAATGGAGAATGAAATTTTTACAAAATGGCAGTGTAGTAAAAAAAGGTTTAAAATAAACAAAACAAGGCTATGCTAATAAACGCGTCAATAATCCGCTAAAATATTTTAGTTTATACCAATATTATACATTACTACAATTCCAAGCTAAATAGTTATAGCATGAAAATTTGGAACGCTAAAAGTATCACAATCATTCAAAACCCAGATCTGCCGATAACACTGGGACGGTAAAGGATGCGTATAAGCTAAGCCTCCGCAATTTTTTTACATATATAAAATCATTTGTATAAATGCAGTCTTTTAAAGTGACCAGTCTTTACAAAACTTAATAAAGTCTAGTGCTGCATGAAACTAGCATAACAACTTCAAAATTTTACCCCTAACCGCCTTATCATTTACCCGTTAAACCAAAAGCTTAACTTCTGCAAACTAACAAGAAAATATGAAGGATAACCGCATAAAGCCCACTTAGCCAGTGAATTGCCAGCCTGTTGCCCATAAAATGGTCGGTTTTCCAGTGATATTATTTAGCAAGCACGTATAGTAATTTAGTGTCGTAAATTTTAACCTTAAATACGACTATAGTCGTATTTAAATCAACTTTCATATCTTTTAGTTACTTTTATAGTTTAATATTTTTCTTTTGTATCGCTCTTTCAATGCCATTTATAACAGCGATTACATTATGAATCCCGCAGTATAATTAATTTGAATGAATAATAAAAGTGGCATGGTTACTCTTAAAAAAATGTGCCTTGTAATAAAAGCCATCATACATTTTTTAGATTTTATTACTAAAGCGACTTACACAATAAACAAAGATGTTTTGGTTAATTAATAAAAGAGAAAAATGTAGTTTAAAAATGCACTGCCCGCCTACCCGTAAGTAAATGCAGATACCGCTCCTGATGATGTTCTCTGTGAGGGCGAAACACGTGTAAAGTTGGTGGAGGTACAAGGGGCGGACAGGTGTTGCATTTTGCTTGTTTTTTGCGGAACTAAGCTACATTTTTTTATTAATGGATATTGACTTCTTCCAAGAAACGACAAATTCTATAAAATACCTTTCAGGTTACTTTTGTCGTTAGACGTATGCAACAAAATGACATAACTACTGATTTATTTAGTTACTAGCGACCCGCCCCGGCTTCGCACGGATGCAATGCTCTACTATATAATGCATGTATTATACATATAAACCTTCCTCTTGATTTACTCTATCTATTAAAAAAACCGCACCAAAATCCGTTGCGTAGTTTTAAAGATTTAAGCATACATAGGGATATAGGGACAGAGAAAGCGACTTTGTTTTATACTATGTAGTGATTACAGAAGTAATTTTGGAAATCAAAACATCTTCCAAATTGGGCCAGACGTCGTAACCCAAGCCTAAGCCTCAATCTAGGACAGCTTCTATAAATATTTAATTTTGTGAATAAGGTTTAGTAAAACCAATACAGATTTTGAGGTACTTACAATAGAAAAGATAATTGAAAGTTTAATTTTGTTTTAAGTATTTTCTACCAACCCTAGATGACATACCATAGGAGAGGAAGAACTGTAACAACAACCTTAATCCGTTATTAGACTGTATACGCAACGCATTGAGCGATCTCTATGATGAACAAAGAAACCTATGGAGACTTCTCGTGTACTAAGCTTGAAATTATCTAGAGTAATTATGACTGTCACTACAACAAAAGGACTTGCGAGCTGGCGATATTACTCGTAGCCGAAAATGTCCTACGTTCCATTTCAATGTTAACTTAGCTCTCAAGGTCTTCAGTAACAAAATATTATATCTGTTTAACCCATCCTTATCTCAAACCTAATGACCATGGGTCGGGATATGAGGTTGCCTGATCTTGAATACACTTTGTCCAATTGTCAGTTACAGGTTCTCAAACATCTCAGCAATTAGATTACATTAGCGGCCTTCTTTTTTAACATCAAAATATGTTATCTCTTTTACCGAGAATGATATTTTACTTCGCTAGACATGTAAAAACGTATAAACCTCCTTAAATAGTTATTAATTTCTGTTTTATTTCATTGTATGTTTTTCTAGTAATATAAAAGAGTTAGCCATGCGGGCCGTAAAGTTACTTAATATTGTAAAAAAAGTCTTAATATATGTCTCGGTCTTATATAAATATTCTATTGATATGAAAAGCCTCGTTATAATTGTATTATACGATAACATTTAAAAATATTGCTTGGTTTAAGCGTTCAAGTCATTTAATTAAATTTTGTCGCAAACGAACGTGATGGTTTCGTTAGCAAGTTTTAAAAAGTTTGGATTAAAAAGAAAGAAGTTATAAAACTGGCTGTTTTTATTCTTTCATTACACTCATTATTTATTTTATTGCCACAGACTAAAGAAGAACTTTGAAACGTTCAAAGAGATGAAAAGAAGTGCTATAAAAACTCAAACTTAATTACTGTCAAGATGAAACAGTAAATTGTATATGAAACAGTAATGTAAAAAAACCCCTTACGTGTTTTTAATTCATATTTATAAATGACTAGGCAGTAAATATTATGGCGAATATAACTTAGTTTCTGGAAAGTTTTTTTTTTAATTATGCGTCATGTCACGTTAAAATTACGTACATGGTATTAATCGTTAATCAAAATCATATTTGTTTTTACAGATTATTCCGTAAGATGTTTAATCATTAAGCAAAAGTACGAACAGAAATGAAACATTTTGATTTCTGCTTAAGGATCATCAAGTCTGTTGTTAGATCTGAATATGTCATCTTATTCTGAGGAAACAATCACAATAGATTGTTCAAACATTACGCAGCACAATATGGAAATAACTATAAGTATCTTTACAGCATTCACGTATATATAATTGTGTTGAGGTATTTGAGGTCATGCATTATTCAGATAGACTATACTATATAGAGCTTTTCTCCATCTTTCTAACTTGGAAAATATATTCTAATTATATTATGATAATACTTTGTGTGTGTTTGTTACCATATTGTCTCGTTTGATTTTAGTTGATTTAAGAATAACGTTAAAACCTGAAAGCACCGTACAACCCACCCCTCAATCGTTTTCCATGCTTTCAAGTCCTTTTTTTGGTATAAATGCGACCTCAGATCAGTACACAAACATATACTCCTATTATAATTCGTCCCGTACCATTATTTTCAATTTAATCTGGGACTTTTAACACTTTCATAAACAGTAATAAATATAATCTAACCGATTTCCGCTTTGTCGTTTAACATAGGAACAATTTCAAATGCTACGAAATCTATATTCAAAAAGTATAAAGATGGTTATTAAAATTAAATTAGAAAAACGAAGCTCAAAACAAATAAGAGAAACCAACTCGATTATATAATTACCTAAGAAAAGCAAACATCATTTAAAAAAAACAAAGCAATTCTATATAATGATATAATTTTTATATATTAAAAATTGTAATAGCTTTGAATATTTTCTTTTATAATTTTGCAGATTGTATGAGATTATTATTCGTTCATTCATAGAATTAATTGTCTAATAATGTGCAAATTGAAATTGTTCGTTAACAATAACATCAAAATATGTTATAAAGCTGGTAAACTAATAAATAAATCATCCTGGACGGTGATCTTTCATTTTTATTATAATTGTCTAATCTGGTACAAAAAATAATAATGAAATCTGAATAAAATTTGAATAAAAATTGATTCCTATTAAATGATTACTGTTACACATGATGCCTTTATTATCAATATCTAAAGAACTCCACGTTTGTTACGTAACGTAAAGTAACTTACCCCGCACCTATTTCACCGTAATCTAATTTCAATGAGTTTTTGAATTTCTCATCAATCATGTAGTATTGTGTTGTGACGCTTGTTGTCAAAATGAATAAAAGCATGTTGCTATTGTTCAGCTATTGTAGATGATAAAATACAAAAATCATTTAAAAAATTATTACACGTTACATCTAATATCGAGGTTGATTGATTAATTAACTTAAAAGCAAAAAGTGATCTATCATCAGTAGCTTATGGGCCTTCAGTTTCTGTTCTAAAATTCTAGCAGTTAAAAAATATATACTAATATATTACAAAATAATAACAATACAGTATATGAAAATTTTTAAACGTTAAGAAATCTAGTCTTCATCTACCAGAGTAATACTTGTCCTGTATGCTAGGAATTGGTAATTTTTCCAATACAGGCATTCTCAACGCCATCATATATAATTAATTAATAATATAATTGCGCGTATTGTTAAATCTGACTTATTACTGTATGCTTGAATGTGGGTGTGTATATATACGCCCATGTGTGTATGTTTCACAGTTGTTCACCTAGGAAGATCTTAATTCTTATCATCATCTAGTAGTATATTATGACAATACTTTGTGTGTGTGTGTGTTTGTTACCATATTGTCTCGCTATCCTAACATTGCAAAGCCCTTAGGTCCTTAGTAGTTATTTAATTATTAATAAAAGCCCTTATCACACCAATTAGCCTAGCCTAAGGTAAGAACTACAAGGCTTGTGTTATGGATACTAGAGTAACGAATAGACATACATATACGATACATAGATATGTAATATTTATAGAAATACTAGCTGACCCGGCCACACGTTGCTTTGTTAAAAATGAACCCTATCCTATGTCCTAAGTCGGCAAAGTGAAAAAAGAATCATCAAAATCAGTTAAGTAGTTTCGGAGTTCATATAATAGATATATAAAAAATCATGACTAAGGTACAAATGTTCGTATTCATCATACGAAATATGATTTTGCCCCCTTAGGGACTCGAACCCAGGACCGTCCGTGCGAAAGGCAGGATCGCTAACGTATACGCAACGCAACGTCACCAAACATATGACAATCGAAATTTTTCGTTTCGATTTATTTTCGTTTAAAATGGTTGGTTTGTTTGTTGTCAACTTGTGTGTGCTAATAATAATTAGTAAGTTAATGTTTTAAGCAATTATTTAGGGAATCAGGAATTAAATAACAAAGTCAAACAATGGTGTTATGTAACTTTGGTTTTGTTTACAATAACTTGAGTGGGCTAAATACCGGGTGGCACCGCCGTAGAATTCGGTTTTAATTTGCGGTCTCTTCGCGACAAGTTGAATTTAGTGAATATATTAAAATCGTGTTCTATACAAAACAAGACGATGTTACTGTTCTCGTGAAAATGTTACTATTTATATGTAATCCGTTACTATTTTCGGCTACTGACAACACTCCTTCGAATAGGAGGCATAATGAAAGAATTACAGACGCTGTTTGGATGTTGGGAGAATTACCCTGTGGTGGTAACGAGGGACGAGCTGTTTTTTGAGCTAAATAACTGCTTATATTCACAATATACTCATTAACGGCAATAATGGTTGTCACTCGCAATATTCAAGAGATCGTTTGAAGGGTGCTTTACCCGTTTAGAAATCGTTGTTGTTTCAAACAACCTACCATAGTTCTTCAGAATTGTTTCTGGCCGTTTCTAATTCGTGTTTCTTATAACTTTGTTTTCAAATTTTATGGAGAGCTTAACGAAAGTTGAGATATCTGAGATACGTAATCAGCTATGCCCTTTAATTGAGCGAAGCTCTCTTTTAGGAAACTCACAAATTTCGCTTGTCTCCCTCCTGCTACTTAACGGTTCAACCGATTTGAACGACTTTTGGGATGAACATATATGATTATAACCTGACGGACATAGGCTATGTAAAATAAATATAGACTTTACCATGGAGGAATAATCACCGAAAGAAAAATTCAAAAGCTGATCACAGCCAAACCGCCGATACTACATTGATGAAATATGGCGCCAAAACTCACATCGTGGTCGTGACTAATGTGCAAAAAAAGTTTTGACATCGAACATACCATGGAGGAATAATCACCGAAAGAAAACTTCAAAAGCTGATCACAGTCAAACCGCTGAGACTATATTGATGAAATTTGGCGCCAAAACTTACAAACGAAGGTAAGGTAGTGCTTCGCTCAGTATTTGCAAACAGCGGCATGCATTGCAGACCTAGTTTAAGATGCGTTGAGTCTCGATTGCGTATAAAACAAGGCAAACCAGAAGTAATCCACTAAAATTTGAAAACGAATTTTTACGTTTGTCAATTTTTGATGTAATATACATAATCGGAGTGTAAGTGGCCATATCAGGGTTTCTTACTTTCGATTGGGGATGACGTTTGTGTAATCTAACTCTATATGCTATATAATTGATCGGCAGAGATCTTGATTAGCAATTCCACATCTTTATCGACTGTTCGAATGGAGAAAGTGTTTGCTGGTCGTTTACAGGGCTTCTACATTTTACCACGTTTTTCTTATCTCACTTTTCTTATTTGTTTGTCTGTCCGGGCAAAATCTTGCAACTTAAATTTGAGGCACTTTCCGATAAGCTAAAAAGCTGAAACTTTCAGGATAGTTCAGAACCCGATGACAATGCACTCTTAAGCAACTTTCAACTTTCCAGATGCACTTTCAGGTCCACTTTCGGCAACTTTCACTTTTGTATGGGGCTTATCCGATTGTTGCGTAACACATGGTTACTTCGTTGAGTTAATAATTAAAAAGAATAAAATAATTATACTAGATTTAAAAAATCTAAAAATCCCACGTTTTTCAATGTCCTAAAAAGGGGGCGCATCTTTACAATAATCGGCATCAATGCATGTCATTCATCTCTTTAAAATCTCCTCTTAGTAATATGCGCCCCCACGTTTTGAGTGGCCCCTCGCTTTGCCCCGCAGGGTTATTTTATTCTTTTTAGGACATTGAAAAACGTGGGATTTTTAGATTTTTTAAATCTAGTATAATTATTTATAAAGCAGTGGCAGTGCGTAATGTATGTGAAATAACGAGATATTCTAGGGCATGTATTGATAATATATAAAAGTACATTAGAATTTAACTATAAAATTGGATAAGTAACAATCACTACTCGGGAACTATAAGTATTTGTTACAAGCCTTCGTTGTTTATATACCTACTTATTTATATATTACAAAAACATATTCCCCCTACCAAGATGTTGGTGTGATTCGACTTGTAATAAGAAAGATCTGATTCAAAGCTATTTTTTTTTGTTGCTTGCGTTATTCTATCTAAAGGCTTCTATTAGAACTAAATCAATTTGTCCCAGGTGTTCCGCAGAATTGTAATTCCTTAGCATAATACCTAAAAAAGAAGAGACGGCCCTGGAGTCAGCTTAAAAAATAATTGGAAAGATTCAACAGCTCTACCGAGGAGTCGGTAGTTTAATTCGAAAAGCACTCACCCAGATTGCTAGTAGATTTTGGTTCGAGTCCTGCTTGACATCTAAGACTATTTTTTTTTTGTCTAGTAATAATTTATTTTGATCTAGCTATAAATATATATAACACAGAAATATTGTTAGTAAAACGACATTCTAAAAGACAAAGGCTTCTTTGTTTAATAATTTTTGTTATAAATTGTGGAGAATCTCATAAACTGGTCTTGGGTCACAAAGAATACACTTAGAAATACTTTGTTTGCAGTAAACGCCATTTTGAATATTTCTATTTAGATGTGAAACAATGGCGGAATACAGTGTATAAGTCTATCCTTTTCTTTGTATTATCGAAGGCTGATATAAGTCGTGCTTTATACTATTATTTAATACTTCAATTAATTTACAAATGTTCCATTTGTTTTTTTAAATCCCCTCAGAATATATTTATTGATGCTCACTCTTGATATTATTTTGATGTCTTTATTTATTTTTGATGTAATATGAATGTTAGTTATTTAATACGACTGCCCGAAATGGCTCTTAAGCTAGCGAAAGATGGCGTAGAAGAAATCTACAAAATAAGTTAGGTTAGGATGCTGTCTTTATGCTAGACAATTTCCGACCTCATACTGGTCGGATTGTGAAAATGGTGGCTCGACTTTCGAGAGGTGAACATTTACTGTATGATGTGACCATCACGCAGCCCCGACCCTATCGAGCATATTTGGGACAAGCTCGGACGATGACGCCTCCCATTACGCTTCAAGAGCTCAAGATTGCTCTGCTCGAGGGATATGAGATATTCACTAACATCATGTTAAAAAAAATAACATATAACTGCAGAATGCAGAATGCAGCAGAGAAACGAGAATTTAAACTAAAATTTTAAAGTTGTAAAAACATGCTGTTCTATTTTATAAATATCATGTTATTCTATTTTTATTTTAAGATAAAAATTTAAGTATTTTTTTAATGATTCATTAAGTCATAAATTAATTTAAGGTGTATTAATACAAATTGACAAATATATTTATAACATTAATTTAAGGAATAATTATTGTCCTTAAAACACAATTCATTTCATTAAGCTAGCATTCTTAGTTACCGAGAATTTAAGGTATCTTTATGTTACCTAGATTCATTGCTGTCAGGTGTATATCCCTACTTCCCTACTAATATTATAAATGCGAAAGTAACTCTGTCTGTCTGTCTGTCTGCTACGCTTTCCCGCTTAAACCTCTCAACCGATTTTGATGAAATTTGGCACAGACAATTATTAGTCCCTGAGAAAGAACATAGGCTACCTTTTATTGCAAAAAAAGGGATGAAGAAGTTGAAATAGGGGTTGAAAGTTTGTATGGGATTTCTTAATTTTAAAAGATAAAACCGTGAAACTTTATATTTAAGCACTTGATAAGATATAATTAAACATTTGTTCTAGCGTTTTTGAAATTTCGACCAGTGAGGGGGTGAAATAAGGGTTGAAAATTTGAATGGGATTTTGTCATTTTTGGGGATAAAACTATGAAACTTTATATTTAGGAACTTGATAAGCTAATATTATAAATGAGCTAATATTATAAATGCGAAAGTAACTCTGTCTGTCTGTCTGCTACGCTTTCCCGCTTAAACCTCTCAACCGATTTTGGTGAAATTTGGCACAGACAATCTTTAGTCCCTGAGAAAGAACATAGGCTACCATTTATTGCGAAAAAAAGGGATGAAGATGTTGAAATAGGGGTTGAAAGTTTGTATGGGATTTCTTAATTTTAAAAGATAAAACCATGAGACTTTATATTTAAGCACTTGATAAGATATAATTAAACATTTGTTCTAGCGTTTTTGAAATTTCGACCAGTGAGGGGGTGAAATAAGGGTTGAAAGTTTGTATGGGATTTTGTCATTTTGGGGATAAAACTACGAAACTTTATATTTAGGAACTTGATAAGAAATAAAAAAACAATTTGTTGTAGCGTTTTTGAAATTTCGACCTGTAAGGGGATGCAATAGGGGTTGAAAGTTTGTATGAAGTTCGTAATTTTGAAGATAAAAACATTACATTTTGTATTTAGGCACTAAATAAGAAACAAAAATCGTTTGTTATAGCATTTTGAAAAATGTGAAATTCTACAAACGGAATTCCCGAAATTCGAACGGAAGGGAACGGATCAAACACTTAAAGTAGCAGTTGTCCATTTAGAGAAAAACTGTTTTTCGCATGGCCATGACAATCTCCACATTTTAACAAATAATAACAAAACAGCAAACGTTGTGTACAAAAATGTTTTAAATTAGGTCATTTTAAAATATTTTTGTACACAACGTGACGCTGGCCCCTGTAAAGTGTCTCTTGGACATAAGGGACCAATAAATTTTCCTAGGTACTTCCTGCCACTTAATGGAATACATAGGTACCTTATACCTACTGTAAACAGATATTTTTTTAAACATACCTACTCTCTTTTAATCAAATGCTTTACCCAAATCTATACCGTTCTTTTAATTTAATCATTAATATTCAAATTCAAATTCAAATTCAAATATATTTATTCGGTAGAATACAAGAAAAAATGCTCTTACATAAAATTAATTTACTGTTACTGTGTAAATATTTGTTTCACGGCCCATTTGCTGAGCCGTTTGTTACAAAATTGGATATGGATAGTCTGAAATCTGAAAAAGAACATAAGTTACTTTTTATCAAAACACCACGCGGGCGAAGCCGCGGGCGGAAGCTAGTTGTTTATAAAGTAAAAGAGAGGAATTATGAGATTACCTAATTACAAAGTTAGATTAGGTGTGATATACAAGTGATATCATATTTTTCCAATACCAGCCTGTAAGAGACAAAAGGTATAAAAAATTAAGTCACAGATGATTGATGAGTTTCACCTGAGTTCATACCCTAGTTTGAATGACAAAGCGTTTTTCAATAAGAGCAGTGTCCATGGTAATCTTTACGAAAAATACCTCAGATATTTTTGCTTATTTAAAATCACATTAATGTAAATGTGAACGAAAATAAAAGCGCTTACCATCAAGATGATCCTTTTACATTTATTGCATTATAAAATCTCGGCATGCTTCGCCCTTACATATCCGGTGTTACGTGCCCTATAATATATCGAAAAGTAACAAAATAAAGCTTCCACGGTACAATGTTTTTCATAGTAATGACCACCTCAACTTCATTTCAATAAATGATATTACAATAACAAACAGACTTTCTTACAAAACATTGATACCTGTCTTGATACGTATACATCAGGGATTCTTTTATGTAATAAAACGGCCCCGCGGGACCAATGGTAAGGTGTGGGTGCGTACTAAGGAATATTTTTATGTAGATAGCTTTTCGTGATACAATATCCAGTAACGAACGCAGATCGAGAACTATTATCTTCTACTTACATTTAAACATATACTGTATACGGTACATTTTGTAAACTATCAGTCACTTACAAAATTGACTGCAAACATAGCGAATCGTTGCAATTGCAGTTCTTACAGTGGCCTAGTTTCACAATTAACCATTTAGTATAGCTCAACATAGATCGATGAATATTATAACAAATACTGCTTATAATATATTGTTTTAAACTTTCATTCGTGTTATTGATAACGGGATGTTACCATTAATCATTAGCTTTAAAAATAAAATGTATTGTTAAAGTATGGATTTCCTAAATAATACATTGTTTTGAAGGGAATTCCTTTGTATGTTAAATTTATGTATGATGGATTAACATGTCAGTCTGTTAATATCCCTTCTGGAATACAGGACTTCCTTGTGGATTTAAACGCTATAGCGGAGATGTGCTTACCCACCACGTTAGCCCAGTGCGGATGACCAATGGCTTTATCCGTTTAATTCCACAAGAATGAATGATACAGATTGCACATAGTGTTGTTACTTCATCGACACAATATTTTTGGGCTAATGATTATATAGGTGTCAATCAATACCAGTATTTAACCCTCAGTAATCACAAGACAGTTTACAGTGGCAACGTTTATAGCGACCGAAAATTTTCCCAAACATATATAAAAAAAGTTTTTCTACCACCAACAAAATCTATAATGGAAACAAATGCTTTGTCTTAAGCATTTGTTTCTTCTATACCATTCCTTTATTTTTAAAATGAATTCGTTTCTTAGTATTATATATTTTTTCTTTTATACAAAAAAAATAAGAATAGCGTTTATTGTGAATACAAGAATAGTATTAAAATGGTTTCATCGCAACAGTTGCCTATTAAGACTGATTTTTAGTGAAAATATTTACAATAATCGTTGTCCTTGGATTCCGATAATCGTTATTATGAAGAACTACTAATTAAAACTACTAATTCGTCACAAAAATATCAGGAAATCTCAAAGTCAACCACTTTAATCTTGTATTTGACTTTATATTTAAGTATCCAGAACCCTTTAATTTTCTATCGGCAAATACTTGAACACTAAACGAACGTAAAAGAGAGATATATAGTTTCGTCAGCTCACAGATATTGACACTATAACGTAAGATATTTCCATTCAAACGAGTTAGGAAACAGAGAATTCAATTTCCTTTCAACGTTTCTACGATTCAATTTGAATAATAATCCATCTAAATGTTTCATCTATTTCAAATTGGATATTAACCAATTTTCTGTTTATGTTTATTTCCTATTCAATTATTAAGTCTGTAATTTCATTAAATCTGTATTTGAATATATTCCTTTATATTCAAATACAGGTTTAAAAACAATAATGATGAACACATACCAATTTAACACAGTAAAGATATAAAAAGAATTCACTTTCCAATTTAATGTTTGTCTACAATGTAGAAAAGAAATAAATGGCAAAGAATTAATGTTTCTAGTTTTTATTGGCTTTAAAAACTATATTAAGTTTTAACTTTTATGTTGGACCAGACTTCCAAAGGTTGCGGGTTCGATTCCCGTCTGAGAATTCACTTGTGAGCCGTTTCGATTTTTATAATATTTTTGTATTAAAACAATTTATGTTATAAGACAGCATTGTAAAAATGAAAAAATATATAAAAATTAAAAATGAAATGGCTGTTTCATTTTAATCGATTGTCCAAACATACGTAAAAATGTTTCTTTCGAAACCGTAGGGGTTGTTCCTCTCATTAATGAGACAACGCTGACCTACAACGTAAAATCGGAAAAGTTTTAGAAAATTTGGATGAGTGTTCACAAGGCTCGATCGCTCAATTTCGAGGTTCGATTCCCGCCTGAGAATTCACTTAACCGATTCGATTTTTTTCAAGTATTTTTCTATTAAAATAATTTAACTATATTAATAGAAAATCCTTATCCTAATTATATTATGACAATACTTTGTGTGTGTGTTTTTGTTACAATATTGTCAGTAAAAGGCTAAGAATAACATACATAACACTGAGTAATGACTTGATTTATAGTAAAAATAATATTGCAAATTATAATTACTCAGACACCGCAACGCGTGGCCGGGTCAGCTATACCCTGTCTCAAACCAATTTAATAAAAATGTAAACAAAGACGCCATTTTTGCGACCATAGACTACTGAGTGATGTGGTAAAAGTAAAACCATTTATGATTCGATTAATTAATTGATTGCTTCGATTAAATTAATTGAACACTATTATGTTGGAGCTTCGCGTTAGCGTAGTTTGTTTTTATTCCGAGTGTCGGATAATGGGCATTTGTTCTCAAGCCTCGAGAGATCGTGATTATCGAGAAATGAAATGCTTAGATTGAATTGAGTAAAAACGACTTACATTTTTTAAATTTCACATAAGAAATCAATCTTTGAAGAAAAAAGATATCTAGCTTGATTTTTAAATAAATAAATATATTTAGTATTAAAGTAAGACAAACTTAATATTGACTTCTTAGGTTTTGACGCGTATAACTCATTGAAATGAAACACTTATGGATAAATAAACGCGTTATTTATTTTCATACAAAGAAACAAGTAGTCACCCCGCAACCACGGCACCCACAAAGGTATTGAAACTTCGGGAAACTAAATAAACCAAAAAACCTAAAATTAAAGCACGGACTCTGAACTCAATTTTGTGGTGTAAATAAATAACGCGTTTATTATCCGTAAGTGTTTCATTTCAATAGACAAATTTAACTAATTTACATTGTGACTTGGATCGTGTTTTTTCTGGAGCAACGACATTTTGCTACGAAAACTGGACTTTGAGATCAGCTCCGATTTATATTTGTTGTACAAGGTATGTAACTGTAGTATTTACATACCTTGTATCTTATATGTACTTAAACTTCATCTCAATTGAAAGTAATTCGACGGCCGCCACTTAAAGGTCCACTTGAGGTATTTTTTCCCTTACAAAATGTAGGATATAGGTAAAAGAAAGAAAATTATAGCAAAACTAAAAAGCCAATTCCGCACATTTAAAAACATATTCAAATGAAAACAGATGTTTAAATGATTTACCTTTATTTTAAGCATTGAACACGGATAACCCTGGTCCGTTATCCTCTTCTTCGTTTTTGTATTCGCCTATGAAAAAACGACCGAGACATAGTCGCTTGACAGCAAAGGAAAAGACCATAACACTGAATATTTACAAGTTTGTAGACAAATCGATGACAACTTATCCATATAAGTCTGATAAAAAAATTGCGGAGACAATGGGAACTTCTCAAAGCACCATATCTAAAATATACATTACAACAATAAGTATTTAATTACAATAAATATTTAACTACAATACATTATAAACAGCAAAACACATATAAAATTACTATTTATTTGCATGCATTGATATCGAATGGCAGCTTGTCGATATCGATAACTAATTTTAAGACTAAACTGTTCTGATTGTTTGTAATTTTATGGAGTTAAGTTAATCTAATAAATTTCAAAGGAAGGATCAGATTAAATTTACAGTGGTTTGATTCGATGGGCTGTTGTTTCAGTTTAACATATAATTATTGTGATTGTGAGGAAGCATTGCATTACTTACAATAATTTGTCACAGTCACACTAAAATATATATTTCCAAAGGTATACTGGGTGCATTCCAATGTTTTATGAAAGCGATTCTTTAGTTTAGACTTCAATGATGTCAACGAAATCCGCAGGTACTTGATTAATCATCCGTACCGAATGTACAAAAAACGGTCTCACTACTTATGATTATGACAAACGTTATTATTATTTTAAATGAAATACCGGTAATTATCAATTTAAAAAAAACGGTAAATTTTTAGGCCTACCTGGGATTTATAAAAATTGTGAAAACTATATAACTACTGATTTAACTCTCACTAGAATAATTTTACTTAAGTTTACATAGTTAGCCAGCATTAACTTACCCGAGACTATATATTTTGAAATATTTGAGATTCTTGTGATATTTTTAGCAGTAAAACCAACAAATGATATTTTATCTCCAATAACATGACAAGAAGCTGTGAATTACGTCCTGACAGCTGTTTGCCAACACTAAGAAATTCATTGTTCGGATCGCGTTATTATCAGTTATCATCACTCACAGGTATAATTATCGCGTATTTATCTTTACCATACATCCATGACTAATTACCTATTTATAACATTACCTATGCGTCTTCGATTCATAATCGATTCCATTGAAGTAATCAATGAACTGAGAGATACTCGTTTACGGTCAAACACTATGCGAACACAGATTAGACAATTTTTTTCATTGGATTAATAATGTCACTTTTCGTCTTAAGTTTTTCAAATAAATTTTAAATATGTTAAACAAACTATGATCTTTGAAAGAAACTAGTGAGATACATGTTGAAACCCTCTTATTACTTATGATTGTGTTTTTATATCCATGTAGTGGCCGAAAGTGTGAGTATTTTAAATTAAACTGGTTTGTTTACATTTTTATAAATTGGTTTGAGACAAGGTTTAGTATATATTATGACAATACTTTGTGTGTGTGTTTGTTACCATATTGTCAGTTATTATACATGTCAATGTCAACTATTAATAGAGTACGCCGCCAGTCGGCAGCACCTTCGTTGTTGTTGTTGTTCGTGTGTAATTTATAACACAGCAGCGCGTGGCCGGGTCAGCTAGTAGTATACAGGGCCATTTTATAAACACCATCCAAATTTATATATTATATTCTTTGAAGAAAGTAACGAAACAAGATTTTTTTCTTTTAATATCACTCAGTACTAAAATATTAAGTTAAGCCTACACAAAGTTATCCGAGGAAAACTATCGATTGCTGTCACAGTCACGCTACGCACGGTGTTGTAGCAGATGATTACACGACCCCCGCCCCGCCCTCCCGTATTTCATTGATACATTACAATGATTTTCATAAGTTGCAAATTTAAACGAAAAAAAATAGGAACGTCAAATTGAAGAAGAGATAAGTTGATTTGTTCTTTGATTATAACAATATTAATCGATAACACTTTTAATAAATAAAAAATGAACATAAAAGTAAGCCACACCTTATGCACTTACGTCGCATTTTTTAAAATTTAATCAACTTATGTACAATAATTGGTTGGAGTAAAGCAAAGGATGTTTCTTAACCACAGAATCTAAAAAAACAGGGATCGCAAAGGCAATTCGAAAATCGCAAAAAAAATGCAGTGCCAAAACCTTAGTACCTACCTACCTAAGTTATTTTTGTCTATTTTACACGATAGGATAAAGAAATGTATAATTAATAGTTCTAAAAATATTTTTGTGAAAAATTTCACAAGTCTTAGCCGCCGTGCACACATTTTGCTTTACTCCAACAATATAATAATTAAAAATCCAAACAAAATACACTTACATGAAGTTTGAAAACAATCACTTTACCTTAAAGTGTAGGTAATTTCTCTCTAAACAGTCTTGCACGTTTATGAACATTGTCTTTAATTGTATTACTTGTTTTTTCACTTTGTCACTTCGTTAAATGCACGGATTATATTTATATTTAAGTTCTCGAGGCTTTGGGCCTTCTTCACATAAACCCGTCGTTAAATTTCGCCCTCGATTTCAATTGCAAGTGTGAACACATTTCGTTAGGTAGATAATTATGCGACGTAAATGCGTGAACGCAACATTGTACATCGCGGAAAGTCCGCGGGTGACTGATTTCATTGCGCCGATGTCGTTACAACTTGCGCGCGCAGCTCGGTGGGGCGCTTCGGGCGGTCGGTCGTTCAACTGTAAGTACCTATTTTGCCGGTAACCAGCTGTTGTAATAATTCGCTCGGACAAAAATTTTTTTTGCGGAAATTTTACCTCCCAATTTTTTTTCATAAATGAAGTGTTTGAATGATATCTTATGCCTAGAAAAAATTTGGATGGTGTTTATATAATAACCCTGTATAATGAGAAAACCTCCAACACCAGGATCGTTGCTCTAAAATAGTTTCAAGTTGAATAACATAAACAAACAATGAAAATTGCTCGCTTTGAATTCGGTATATATACAGAGCCTTAGCTACAAAATAAATGAGTTTTCTAATGAATTGGTATTTTGCCAGATATTTCAGGTAAATAGCTGCTATCAGGTCTATTCAAAGTAAATTAAAATATTCTGCCCCTTTTTAGTAATTCAATTCCTTTTTTAAAGTTAGGGGAATTTTCTATCGCAACTCAATAGGAAATGTCAGCCACCGTTTTGGACAGACCATTAAAAGTTTCTATGGACATTTAAATTAAATCTCAAAGAAAGTTTTAAATTTATTTAGCTTTCCCATAGCTATCAGAGTCTGACATTATTGTTATCTATTACGAAAAAGAGTGATGTGTTTACTATTACATATATTTTTTAATTTTATACAGTCGAACAATTTACTATGACTTGTTATAGTAAATTCTACCATACTTATTCTACTTGATATAGATCTAAATGCAAACTTGTGTCACGTCAGTTTATATGCGATAAAATCTACAGCGGCCTCAGGAAGCCAATACAAAGCGCTTACCCTCGCGTTTAATGTTCCTTGTCATATTTGTAATGTAAAATACTAATATATAACAACATTCAATTACTGTACAAATTTAAAGTATACGTTATTATTCGTTTGTTTTACACTGCAAGATTTTTTATATCCAAATAAAATATTGCCACAAAAAAATCTACTTCTCTCAGGTATCAAGCGGGAGGCGTCAGCTTCAGTAATACTTGTAGGCGTCAGCTTTAATACTTGTAGTCGTCAGCTTAAGAAATGCTTGTAGGCGTCAGCTTAAGAATGCTTGGAAAAACTCGACGAGTCTATCGGTATATAAAACGCTTTTAAATTGAAAATATAGTACTAGAACAAGGCTGCTCTACCATAGGCCCGCGGGCCACACAATGGCCAGCCGACGCATTTTGGCTGGCCCGTGCAGGCAAGATTCAGAAATTCCCGCCAAGTTGAAAATATTGAATATGTTTTAATTGCATAAGTCTTAAAAGTATAAATTTTTGGCGGATCATTAACCACTTGATTTCATTAGATAAATAACTGGTTAGTGGAGCGCCAAAAATTTCTGAATCATCCGTTTGGCCCGACTGTTAAAAAACTTGAGCAGCCTCGTACTAGAACAAAGCAATCTCAGGTGTCGGGAATCGAACAAACATCCACTCGCTATCCGGGCAAGCACTCTTCCAACTCAGCGAGATCTTGTCTGACCGGTCGAATTTTTTCAAGTATTTCTTGAGCTGACGACAGCGACATAACTTCCCTTTCTAGTTTATACTCTAGTTATGTATTACTCTCAATAAAGAAGTAACAGCTATGTATTTATTATAATTTTTTTGTTATTAAGTCTCAGGTCTCAGGCGAGACTCGTACAAGACAAATTGAATTTTTCCTAGTAATAATTTCATTTCATATAAAAATCTAGCAATTGAATGCTTAAATAACAGAAAATATAATAATTAACAGCATTTTGTAACACTAAACTTGTAGGCTTGTTTCATTTTATTAAAGGAAGATAAATTTTCTATTTGCAATATCAGTTTTAGTTTTGTTTGCTAATTACAACTATCTTGTATTAACATCCATTCCGTTAAGGGGAAAAGACACCTATTTGTTGGTTTGGCATAGATATATAAAATAATATATAGGTATGCATACATATATATCAGAAATTATTATGTTCAATACTAACTATATGCACAATTACAAATTGAAAATTGGAAAAAAGGCACATCTTTAAAGTGCCTCAAGACGAAAGTATTTAACCAGTGTGTGCTGGCGACGTTATTGATGACATACTTACGGAAGTTAGACGTAGTTACTAACTATGGGTCTCATAAGAAGGCTTGAGGTAACCCAAAGGCAATGGAGGGAGCAAAATGGCTTGGAATGGCGTGATCTACACAGATATGAGGAGATCTACAGGACGGCGACATTATATTAGGTAACCGACATTGCTCGATGGATTGCTGAGCTGAAGTGGCAGTGAATAGGACACACGATGATAAGAACGGATGGCCTTTTGGGCGATAAGGTTCTCGAATGCAACCGCGAATCAGAAGACATTACGTGGGTAGGCCTCCCACAAGGTGGACTCGTCTGGACTGGACGATCTGGTCAAGGTCACAGGAAGCCATTGGATGAGGGCATCGCAAAATCTGTCGCTATGGATATCGATGGGGAAGGCCTGTGCCACCCTTGTGCGTCGTAAGGTTGCTATGACGATAATGAGCCACATTGCATATCATACAATAACACGATAAAAAAAACAAATATGACGTATCAAGTAAATCAATATTCTACACAATATTATAACAGTACTATCCTCCTTTTGACACATGACTTTAATTAATTGATAATAAACATTTTGTAGCACAAGTATTGCTTGATGTGACCCTGAAACAAAACTGTGGAGCCAATAAAAATTACAGTATTGTAGAACTTTTTATTGTAGGTTTTTGAGAGTTTGATAAATACGGAATTTTACCTATAGTTAGTATGGTGGTGCGAAACATACGCAACTACTATGACATCCGTGAATCAGACACACGGATCGGAAATAACTTACTAGATCATATCTATAACGTATATAATATGAAGTGATTATTTAACAATCATATGTATTTGTGACGTTTTAGGCAGTTTCGTTCGCGAACGTACAGGATCTCTCAATCAGATATTTTTTGTACATAAGTGTGTTACTAGAAATCCACTTTTTTCAGTAAGCATAGAGTATAAATAATATATAATGTATAATGGCGATAATCGGGAAATTTTAAAAATGCGTTTTTTCTCATCTTTGAAATTTGCGTTGTGCTTATAATATAGTAAAGAAATAGGAACAACTTTAGTAGAATGTGCTATTTACCGCTCATCGGTAATAATATTATTATATATTATAGTAAATAATATTCGCTCTTTATTATAAACATATTCTAATTGCAACTCTATTATGTTCTTATTGACAGCTCAAAAAAATATATGTCTATTAGTTTGACACATGTGGTAGCCATTAGAATAAAACATTGCGTACTCACTGGTGATCAACGGTGAGCGCACGTCGAGGGGGCGCCACAAGTGCCACGGGCCAGGCGGCTTGCACTAATGACTCGCGTACAAATTGCTCCCAAGACGGCGACGGCCCTGGAACAAGTACTTCTGGTGAGTTGCTTTCAGATACACGTCAGCTGTTCTTTAGTGGCCAGCTTAATAACTACACCATGGCGCTTCACTTAGTCTTAATAAAGATATTTAATTACTAACAACGCTTCTAATCCAAACATAAATGTCATGATTTTTGGTAGACACAGGACAATGTTACAATACACTATAAGAACCTATCTAAAGCATAAATTATACACGTACTTGTGATGCACCTATTAGGTTCCCTAGTAAGGGTCATATAATTTATTTTAAGAAGCTTCCCGCCCGCGGCTTCGCCCGCGTGGAATTCGGTTATATTGCGGTATAAAGCACAACTATAAGAAAACTTCTCATTCCCACGGAAAAATCTAAGAAGCGCGATGTAACGCTGGATAGTACCTATACTTTAGTGATTTCAGGATAAGTAGATGTAAAAAAAAACAATTTAGACGATAAAACAAATTGTACGTCATCCCTCTAGAATTCATTTTCGTATCATTTAGCTTCAAAATTTACATATTCATATTCGTTTGCAACATATAAGTAGATGTTAAAAAAAACAGTTTAGACGATAAAACAAATTGTACGTCATCCCTCGGGAATTCCTCATTTTCGGGGATTCATTATCGTATCATTTAGCTTCTAAATTTACATGTTTATATTCGTTTGCAATATTTACCTTGTTTTAAACGACACACAGCGCCATCTACAATCCATCCATCAAGCAAACAATATTTTTGTTTTTCCTCGGGAATATCAATTTTTTTCCAGGATAAAAAGTACCCTATTATTTAATCCGGACTTTTATCTTTACGTCTGCAAAATTTCAAAGCAATCGGTTCAGTAGTTACGGCGTGAAAGCGGAACAAACAAACAAACTCACTTTCCGATTTATAATATTAGTAAGGATATATCATGGTATACTTTTACAAGTAATAATTTTAATTAGTCATAGTGTTTACTCAACCTAAATATATACTTCTGAAATTTGAATAATCTCTCAGAATTTATACTTATTCCTTGTTAAAATATATTTTCCCGTCTTAAGGGCCGCAAACATCTATTTATTTATACTAACATTACGCCTACTGCGCCGCTGGGACATAATTCTTACCTAGCCTGAAATAAACCTATTGATACACTGTAGAATTTAATTATTATGTTTACAGAAACAGTATTAGAAACAACAATATGTTTTTTTTTTTAAATTTATGAAAGTTTTAGTAGGAAATATTCAACTTTTCTTAGGAGTCATGACACATGATATCATCTCAATACCTGGGCAAGAGCTCTTCTAATAGAGCTATCGACAGCAATATCTTGACAGACCCGTACAATTGCAATAGCACTCGCCCGGATAGCGAGAAGATGTGGGTTTGAGTCGCGCCTTATTCCTGGGGCAATTCGATAATACATTTTTTGGTTACAACTTTCTTAGCTTGCATTTTTGACGTGACAACGTCTTATAAATTGGTTTGCCGGGTGACACTTCAAGAAACTGCGTTACGCTCCGCTCACGTTATGCGCTTACAATGAGAGCGAGTGAGAGGCACGCGTCCCTTCCACTCGGGCATGGTTAGCCCGCCTAAGAGCGAGAGAGACAGACATAAAAAGTGGAAGGGACGCGTGCCTATAAATTAATGTTTTAAATATAATTCTTTGTATAAATAAATGTTTTAAATTGTTACTATTATTTCATCCTTCTTCCTACTATACGAATGAATATTCACATTAAAATTATTTTACCACTCAAAGTCGTTGTCACGTAAAACTTTCGCCCGTATACCGACTTTACAGGCAACCAACCAGTTTTTTTTATATTAATCTAAGAGCCTTAGTTTACTATATTTACTGGCACAGTTAAATCATTATTTTCACTCATTTCCTCATCAGTAGAAATGTCATCATTTTCTTGAGAAGTTGTTAGTTGTGATATTGGTATAGATTCTGTAAGTGACGGCTTCTGATGAGATGATTCTGCGGATGATCGAGAAATAACGATTTTATTCGAAATGAATTGTGTGTCAATGTACTGGGAATGTTTCCCTTTCAATAATATCTTTAGCCCTTACAGATACTGAAGTAAAATATTTTTTCATCAATGCAGTAAATGATCTATAATATTCCCTGTGATAACCACCATCTCTATATTCACTTGATAGCACAATTTAAGCTTATGTATTTTCCGGAGTTAAATTTTTTTTTACATTTTTCAACTGTTTTTTTGCAAATAAAACAAATTAATTCGCCTCCCATAATGATTTTTTATTAAAGCTTTATCACATTTGTTTACAAACTGCACAAACACTGAACGCATAACATAAGACATACTGAACTATCGATGAATACTCAGTAAAGTGCGCGAAAGACCTAGCTCGCTATCTCACTCGCGCCTACTGACAAGTACTGCCGGACGCTCGAACATTTAAATTATTCTGGCCAAGGGTTGGAACCATCAATATGGTCTGGCATTTGGAAAAACTCATTATTATTATAATAGTAAAAATATATCTAGGAATTAGCTTTTATACTGTAACGAAAGTACAAATACATTTCATTAACGTTTAAGGGTGTTTGGACCAGACTGTTTGTATGGCAATGGCTTAGATCATTTTCTATTACTGCACAGATAAAAATATTAAAAAATTGGGTTTTATAAATTCACAAAATTATGCCAAGTATATAACACACCTTTGTTACCTGTTAGCTGCCAAAGCCACCATAATCTAAATTTCATAGTGAGCCACCGTTCTTTCCTACGCTCGAGGCATGCGCCGAAAAACTTTCAAAAAAGTTATAATTATAGTCGAGCATAATAAAAAAAAACAACAAATCGATTTAGTAATTTCGGAGTTCATCACGGTCAAACATTGTTATACGGAATTTTTATATATTTAAATTACTATCCTCAGACCTCGCAAATATAATCCAAGCATAGCGCCACATACCGGAGCCAATTATAAATCTAAGCTAAGCACACAAAAATATTCACCAAAATTGTTCGCGTCATTTATTCTCGTAATGGTAGGTCCACACGATACAGAGATTAGTCTGTTAAGATACCGTACAGTATAGATATATGTACGCAAACATGTCAAACACAAGGTTTGAGCAGATTTTTCTTTAGCTCAGACTTCAGTTTACGGAGATGTACAAATTTTCCAAAATTTTTGACACAAGAATTGTAGTGAACCTCAGTGCGAATGTTTGTTAAGAAACATAGATAAAATAAATATAATTATTTATATACACATATTCTGATATGAAACTATACGATAAAACTTAATAAAAGGAACAAAAAGTGAATAGTAAAGAGAGAAATTGAGTAAACTTATGATCAGTAATTAATTAGTAATGTTTTAAAAAACAAATGAACTTAATATTTTTCATTGATTAATTAATTGATTGATTTTATTTCTATTTCAAATATTGCACAGACATAAAAAACATTTCTTCAACTTTCATTCAGACATTCAACTTTCCCTTTCCTCCGGGTTTTTGTTTGTACTGCTAAGTTGCACAGACTAAATCCTATAGAAATCTCCCTAAAAAGGTATCCTACCTACTTATAGTTGATGCACACATACTATAATTGAACAATTATACATATAAAAATATTGAGTTATGGTTAATGACCTTAATTAATTTCACAAAATATTGTTGTATGTATAAATCTGTTTTGCGACACTCCAAATTTATTGTCTCTTAAAAATGTCAAAGAAAAATTATTAATTTTGTCCAAATTTTAGACCAATTAGGAAAGCTTGTTCAGATTTTCAAGTGCTCCTGAGACAAAAATATCAAGTTGTAATCTTCTCTCTAAATATAATAATTTATCGTTGTAAGCGGCAATCGGCTGTTAAAAGGGTTAAGATAAGATTATTGCCACAACGTTACGGTGTTCAATTCAGGTGTTATAGAAAAGGATTTAGAAACCAATAATTTCTTTTCGGACGTATTACTCTAGGCATTTTTGTAATAAAGTCATCATTACATAAATTATTAAACAAAATTATTCATACAAATAAAGAAACCGGGTCTTTCAATTTTTATATTTTTATATTTTGCAATTTTTAAATTCTATCTTATATGATTAATTATTTTAATAGAAAAACACTAGAAAATGTTTATAAAAAACAAAAGTTATGCTTAAATAAAGTACACAATCTATAAAAAAAAATTAAAGCATATTAAGACGTGATGATGCAATTTTATTTAATAATATTTCTTACATTCACACATGTTTTACATACAAAAGTTTTATTATTGTTGGTTGTAGGTATATCAGAATTTAATACTGACTATAAAGGTTATATAAGCAAACTCTACTGATTGAACGATTGACGACTGTTGCAACGGTAGTGATCCTGCCTTTCGCACCGACGGTTTTGGGTTGATATTTAAGCATTTAACTGTTAGTTTTTTTATATTTTAATAACCTAAGGTCTCGGTAGCTCGAATAAAAGAGTATTCATCTGGAAAGGGGGGAGGGGGGGTTTGGTATGGGTTCAAGTTTCTTCTAACACCTAAGTCAAGTTGAAGTATTTCTTGCAATATTTTTTAGAAATAATAAAAGTAGAATTTTATAAACTATTCTTCTAAAAAATGTATTATGAAGTTACTAAATAAACACGTCATTTATATCTCTACTTCATACCTGACTGCTTACAAGGGTGTGATTTGACTAGCGGACTCATAGAAACTGTTTTTGTTGACAAATGACAAAAGAACCATTTGATACTTAATAACCTAAGGTTCGTTGTACGTAATTAAAAATGTTAATCGATTACGGAATAAGTGGGTTATTATGTAATCGATTTACGCATAATAGCTTCATAGCTATAATATTTATACAAATGTGGTTGTTACAGTTTTTACGTCGCACCATTAACACGCAGGCGTCCACGAAGGTTAGATCCTTGACCTAATATAATATCAGCAATTGTACGGTGTGGGCAATTCTAACCTCAAAAGTAATAAAATTTGTATATTTAAAGCGAAAGCGCTTTAATTTTGTATAGAAAAGAAAATTATAAATCACTAGCCTTTACCCACGTTTCGCTCGCATTAATGTAAACTTCCGTTTAAAAGTTAATTTCTATTCCTTAAGAACACAACTTTTTCTAGACAAAAGCTTTAAATATAACTCTTTTGCACCCTGTAGAAGTGTGTGCAATATATGATGATCAATTGAGTAGTTTAGACACGAAATTGTCGCAAACAAACTCACATAGAGTTTATAGCCTCTCATTTTCTCAATCACATGTTCTTACCATATACCAAATTGCATGGAAATTAGTGAACCAGTTTTTGATTTATAGAAAAAGACATACCTACTGAAAGACAACTGTATAGTTAGATAGACATATTTTAAAAATAGGAGAATATTGGTATCAGTGGGTTATAAAAGGTAAATTTATTATGAAAGTCCAAAAAAAATAATAAAGAGACAGAGCCTACAGATTATTTAATCTGTAGGCTTCAATTCAATAGTAGTACAGACAAGTAAGTAATATACAAATGGAACTAATATTTCCCTCAAAATAGCAACTTTATACAGGATGGAGCGGTAGGAAATTTCAGGCTGATATAACTGTTGTACCTGCACTATAACATGTTGGGCAACACACAAAGGTTTGACGGAAACCTGGAATCTGGAAAGTCAAATGTTGAATGGAAAATGACATCGTGAGAGCTTAAAATATGTCGTAATAACCATTGTCTTCACATTTCTGTGAGCCCTCGTCAAAATGCTCATCTACTGTTACGCTATAGAATGTATGCAAGCTTAAAAAATCTGTGCAAATGTACATATGTTAAATTAAGTTCCTATACATGACTAAATGAACAGTTAATATAATAGATAAAATCTGTTATTTTATTTTCATTTAAAATAACTAATTTGCTCTGTTTCTAAACTGGGATCAGCCTTTGTAATAATTCAGTGTGTAGTTTTTTTTTCTAAAATCACTAAGGGCTATTTCTGACAAGGAATGTTGATTTTAAAAATCCAATGATTCGTTTTTAATTATAATCTAAATATTTTCGGTATTCCTTGCAGTTTCGGATTTGGCTCTCCACGGCTAAATAAAAAACCACTGGAGGTATTCACGTCCATCAAAATAACCGTAAGTGTTCAGCTCGTGTTTAATCGATTCACGAATAAAGTTCTATTATTATTAATTCATACGAACATCGTTTATATGATAACAACAACATTAAAGGTTTTTATAAACTGTTACAACTGAACCCTTGAATTTACATGATCGATAGAGATCATTAGTGCCAAAGATATGCCCTTTTTATATTATTTAACTGTAAAATAATTTATCAAAACAATAGTCGTATTGTTTTGATAAATTATTTTTATATAACAAGAGAGAATCTACAGTTGTAAGTTGCCGTTCCGTTTCTCTATACGTAAGTGTATACGATTCCTGTTTGGCAAGTTTTTCACGGTTTTTATTAGGCTATGTTGCTCTATATTGGCATTACGATTATTTTTCCACAATACGAGCCTTTAGGGGTATAGTAAAGTTTATATCATAAAAACACGAATGTACTTCTTATTTACTACGCCAACAGCACTAAACACTGCATTTTACAACCGCTTTACCGGAAACTCCCTCTAATTTGTTATGCTATGTGAGAGGCCATTTTGCTTCCAATCTTAGGTTTTTTTTTGCAGAAATTTACTAAGTGATGGAGATAATATGGAGAATTATTTTAGACTGCATACATATAATGTTATTATTAGCTCAAATTAAAACATATAGTACTTCACTTCTGTGCATAGGAATATGTGTGTTAACACATATTTATAAATGTAACTAAAACTTTTTACCCCTTTTACAGAAAATTTATAAAATTTCTTCAAAACAGATAGGTAAATTAGCTGTGTTGCCTTGATAAAAAAAGGTATTGTCTTTATCAAAAGAACACTAACTTTCAAACTTCTAAATATATGAATATATATAATAAATATAAATTATATGAATTACGATGAAAGTAAGACCACTAGTTGAAATATAACCACGACCGCATTTACCAAATTTACCGCGCGTTTATTCTCATTTAGTAGTCTTTTCGCCTCGAAACAAAAAATTAATGTCAGTTCTGAAATCCCCTGACGCACTGAAAACATCAAACTTTTTAGTCAACGCAATGAAAAGATACGACCGGTTATGCCCCTTTTATGCGGTACATTTTGACACTCGGGTACTTCCCGTTCACATAAAATAATGAAATAATGTGTAGTACAAGTGAAGGAAAAATTTAGAATGGCACAAAGGAGATAGAAAAGGTTTGAGTGAGCGCTATTTCAGATTGTAGACATATTAATTATCACAAACCTTTAATTTTATGGCAAAAAATAACAAAATAAAATATTTATAACATAAAAATGGCAACACAGTAATTACAGAACTGCCTGTGTATTATTGTCTAGAGCCATAATGCCACTGTTAAAAAGTTAAAGTAATATCATAATGACATTAAAATAATTGTTATTCCGTGTTTCGACGTCGAATGTTTTGGATGCGTTTGAGTGTTTTGAAGCCCTCGGTATGCGAGTCCGGATCGCACTTGGCGGGTTTGTTTTATATTTAATCCCAACGTGTCGACTCCTTAAGAGGAGTCGTGCTCACAGGATAGATGATAATGGTTGTCACTAGTGTGCTCCTCCAACATTTTAATTGGGCACGTTCCTAATTATTATATTTGTTTATTATATATCCGATTATTGTCTCATTAATCAAATGGAAAAAATGGACACCCTATATTATCACTTTATTGTTCGTCCGTCTGTCTGTCTGTCAAGACCTCTTACCTCGGGAACGCGTGGAAGTATCGAGTTAAAATTAAAACCATATAGACAGGTCTACAGTCCCTTGAAGCTGTGAAAAATCAAACTTCTATGTTAACGTGAAAAAAAGTTGCGGCTGTTTATGCCGCAAAGGTATAATTCGACATTCTCAAAGTAATCAAAATTTGTAGAGTATTTCCCGTTGATCCAGAATCGTTTGGTATGAAGCAACTTCAGCAGCACAAGTAAAGGAAAAAATTCTGAAATCAGCAAATTTTTTACTTAAACACAAAAAAATGCGATCATAAACTTACTTGCAGTTAGTAAACTAACGATATATGAGTAGAACAGTTTTCCAACGGCAAAGTTAAGTTTGCCCCTTAATTCGTTTATCGTGGTTCCTGTTATAAACGAACTATTTACTTAACTAAAAGTTTGTACGGAACCCTCGGTGCGCGAGTCTGACATGCAGTTCGCCGGTTTTTTATTGTTCTTTTGATATTCTGCACCCATTCTAATTTTCTCGAGCAATTTCTATTTTTTTTCTAACTCCATTTTCCTTGACAATTTAATTTTATATGGTACTGGTGATGCCTGAAAATCGGTGCTTCATGAATTACACGTTACATAATTGTAAAATAAAATGACAAAAGATCCTACGCGTCCTTGAAATAAACGCTGAATTTGCAAAATCTAGATACCTATCGGTGAGCAAGCACCCAATAAAGTTCTGCGAAATGAAATAGAAAGAGGTTTAATAGGCTTCGTGAAGGAACTCGAATATTTAAATTCCTTAGTAGAATTCGACACCGTAGTAATTTCCATTAAGTCCAGGTTAGTAACCATTTGTTACTACGATAAGATACACACATCAACACAGTCTAGGGATATTTTGATTTTCTCAATTTATGCAAATTTGTTTTATGTAACATATACCAAAAGTCCGTTTATATATAAATGGGTTGCCGCATTGAGCAGCGGCGACGGAGTGGGGCGGAGGGGTTACGCATTGCAAGAACGGCCAATGGAAATTTAGTGCCATGGCGTCGTTCAGCGGTAGCCAACGTGCGTTCCGTGTACGTGAGTACTATCGAAATAACGATTCAGCGACCTGAGCGCAACGAAAATTTTGGGCTTATTAAAACATACGGTACAGAGATCAAACTCCATCAGTTCAGTTGATAAAAAAAATGGGTGCTCAAGTTTGAGGAGATGGGTTCAACAATAAATTTATCTCGATCTGGGCGACCTAGAACATCGAGGGACCCCGAAAAGGTGGAGCTAGTAAGAGTCTGTTCGTGACCAACCTGGATTTTCAACTAAGCGGTAAAGTGTCCTTAACGTGCCAAGAACAACATTAAACCGCATTCTCAAGAAAGATTTACATCTACCTCCGTACAAAATTCAAATGGTGCAGGAATTAAGACCTCAGGACCATCTCACTAGGTTGCAGTTTGCAAACGAAATATTGGAGCGGTTCACCAGCTGTACTAACATTTTTTTTCAGACGAGGCACACTTCCACCTGAATGGGGATGTCAACAGACAAAATTGCCGTTATCAGAGTGGCACTAATCCGAAATTAAAACTTCAAAAACCTTTGCATTCACCCAAAGTTACTTCATGGGCTGCTTTATCAGCAAGAGGCATCATTTGTCCATACTTTTATGAAGATTCAAGAGGACGCGCGATCACAGTGAATTCCATGTTACTACACTTTTTTGTTCCAGCGCTGCAGGATTTTGCTGGTTTTAATCAGCGGTCATGGTTTCAACAAGATGGAGCCACTTGTCACACCTGCAATGACTTATTAAGGGCAGCTCGAGAAGTTTTTGGCTAAAAAGGGATATCGAAAGAGGGGGCATTAACTGGTCGCCTCGTAGCCCGGATTTATCCTAAATGGATTTTTTCTTTGAGGATACCTTTGAAGTAAAGTTTATGGCACCAACCCAGTGACTCTTGAAGAATTAAAAGGATCGTATTCGCGCAGAAATCCGAGACATTTCATCGAGCAAGTGTCAAACTGTTATCGAAAATTGTCGCTCTAGGTTGCAGCAATGCCAGAATAATGAAGGATAGCATATGGATGATGTTATTTTCAAAAAAATTCCCTTTTTGTGTACGTTCGAAAACAATAAACCGTTTTTACCTAATTACTTTTTTTTTAATCATCATCAAATATGAAAAGGCTTTTGGTCCATATTATATTTTTATAAAGCCTATTTATCGGACTATACTTTAGAATGAAACTTTTTTTATTGAAATAAGGACAAAAAGTTTTATCATGGTCAAACTAAATGGTGGTACATGGTTTTTAAAGAAAAAATACAAATAAAGAAAATTATCAGGTCTTTGGAGTTGCTCGAAATATTAGTAGTCTGTAAAACTACCCATGACGTTACTGATCGCCCTGCAACGGTATTTTATGCTTTGAATGAGGTTATCAATGTCTTGCTGCGGAATATTGTCCCAGGTCCTGCTAAGATGCTACTCTTCGATCACAATGGTCGGAGGAAAATTCTTCAAAGCCCTTCTTTGGAGAATTACACACGCGTGCTCAATGCGATTTGGTGCTAGCGATTGCGCGGGCCAGTCTAACACCGACACGTCGTGCTCCTGCAGATACCTGGTCACCACTCGCGCTTTGTGTGGACGGGCGTTGACGTGCATGAGCGTGAAAATTTCGCCTATTTGTAGTGGGTAGGAATAAATAATGGGTACTAGCACCTCATTAAGGTATTTTTCAGCAGTCATGGTGTTTCTGATCCAAACGAGGTCTGTTCTTCCACCATTACGAATCACTGTTCAAACCATGATTGTTTCGCTGTTGTGATTGATTGTTGTATGGATGGACTTTCTGAGGGTTTTGCAGATGGTTTTCACTACCAGGACTTCGCCATACACGTTCTCTTCGTGAATTAGGATGAAAACCGAATCGGGACTCATCGGTAAACAACACTACAGACCACTGGTTATCTTCCCAGAACAAGTGTTCCCCAGCCTACTCTAATCTTCTTTCACGATTTCCTCGGCGTAGTACTGAAGTAAGAGCGGTCTGCGAGTATGGAGGTTTGCTTTGTGCAGTGTTCTCCTCACAGTTTGGTCACTCACAAGCAACTGGTGCTCTGACTGGAGCCTTTGAACCAACTGCATGGCCGCAACAATTGGTTGTCCTCTTACGGTCACTTGCAGAAATCGGTCACGTCGTTGGGTAGTTATGCGTGTCCCGCCTGGGTGCCTTTTTAGCCACTTCACCAGTGGCTTGATAATGAGATCACAATCTTGATAACACGCTCTGTCTTGTTTCGATGGCCTCGTCGATACTTCGTTGAGAAGCCCCAGCTTTGAGCATATCTACTGACCTTAAATATTTCGTCTGTCGTTAAATGGCGCCGCTGCATATAGTTGCATAAATCCGAAATTAACAAATATTTTTAATAAAACTTTAATTTGGTACAAAAAATACAAATAACTAGATTAATAAATTGAAATCTTCTTACTTTACTACAAGTTTTGCCGCGCAAATCTTTTGTTTTTAATATAATTTTTTAATTTAAATTTGGAATCATTCAATAACTTCTATAAAATAAGTTTCCATTGAAAGGTTTATGAACAATTATTTTTTGAGTTTTAAAACTTTATACAGAATATCCCTAGACGGTGTTGATGTGTGTATTTAAAAGCTTGAACCTGAACTTTAAAGCTTTAAACTTTAAGAATGCTCAAAGTTTCAGGCAATGTCAGTTTCCATTTTACTAGTGTCAAAAGCATGTTATATTCTCATCATTTCTTTATTTTATTACTATCAGTTCGGGACTCTGATGAGAGAAAGTTCTATTTGCCGACCATTACGAGCAAAACTCGAACTAACTGTGTCGACTAACTACTACCGAATACCAACAACAGTAATTACAAAATTCATAACTACATTTTGTATTACTCTTGGGCCTGGTATTTGCCATACAACTTCCGAATAATAAACTTTTCAATACATTTATTTGTCAAATAGCTGGTACCTTTTTATATACAGATCATGTGATAAACTAATATTCTGAAAATCAGTTTCGTTTATCTCCATCATTCACGTGCTCTTTATATAACAAGGCGATGCAGTTGCTTAGCATATCGCTAGCACCATATATTAGAGCGGAGCGTAATACTAAAAAAATATTAAAAAAATGAATTCGTCATTGAAGGGAAAAATATAGAATACTTAACTAAAATTTTGATGTATATTTTGAATCTTTTATAAATAAATACAACTTAATAAGAAACTTTGTTTTGATAAAGAATCAGGTCACTAAAATACAATATTTAAAGAACATGTGCATATTAAGGTTTATACTTAAAAAAAACATAGTAGCTTTTTTATTTTAGAAGCGGATAAAAACAGAAATATAGACAACCATGACACTGGGAGAAATCACAGATAAAATAATATTTTCCACAAAATGCTCATGATATAAACATATGTCTCATTTTGAAATCTTTGGAATCGTTCGATATGGTCTGGATTCTTCAACGGATAAGGATAACGATTATCGTGATTGTTCATTATCCTCAATGTTCAGGTTTGTTTGTGACAGGTTATTTATTGTCATAAATAATAAATAAAACGCGTGTAGCTTTCTTAAGATACATACATACAGCCACTAATCCTCATGGCTGGAAAGAAAATTTATACATGCGATCTATGCACACACATATCGTTTCTCGTATATATCGTGGCACGTAGCTGGTATTACGAACGTCTTGAATTAGTAACCGGCGATAGAAAAAAATTTATATTTATTCGATCTACCAAATAAAATTAGCTTGCCAACCCTTTCCCTATAAAGGACAAGTAGGTATTATTTTATATTTATATATTATAAAAAAAAACCTTTGAAAGCGTAATTTTATGCTCTGTTCACATCACATTTACTCTCGCCATGACAAAATTTATGGTCATGACTTTGCAGAAAACAGCAATTTTGGACAAAAGGTGCCCCGGCAGCTATTTATTTTTGCCAATATTTCATATGAACCGTAACATTAAGCAAATTATTTAGATATATATAATATATATAAAAATAAGATATATATAAGCTATTTGTATTAATATAATTGGATTGTATTCAACATGATTTTTGTGTTATTACTTATTTTATTTTATTATTTATATAGGGTTAACAATATACCTAACTACTTATTCGTAGGCACATAAGGTTCAGATTGCGGAAAATTTAAAAGAATGTTGGCCGTGATTGTAGCTGAAAATCAGAGATTCCGGCTTATGCGGCTTAATACAAAATGGTTTTAATAATATATATTTAAATTTACACCTTATCTGTATTTCTATAAAAAGGAGCAGATAAAGATAAAAAGGCACACAGAGCCATATTTGCATTAATATCTATCTGTCTAAGCTACACCAGCAAAATGTGTTAAAGCACCATCGACCTGAATCTGTAAAATTATCAAAGGTCCTTTTCTAAATTCAAGGTTGTCCTCTAAAAAGCTATTGTTCTTTGTCGTTAAGGGTCTTTGTTGTTAAATCTGTGTTTTAATATAGTACATTTCTTTTGGAAATAAATTTAAACAACGATTTAGTAGAAGTTTTTATTGAAATTTGCTGTTTTGTCTTTTATTTTTCTGAATTTCTTGATAACATAGTAAACTATGCCTAAAGGGATTATGTTTATTGTAAAGATTTTTATTAATGAAGAAAATGTTTTATTTTATTTTTAGAAAGAGGTTGGTTTAAAGGATAAAATGCAAATTTTTAATACTCTTCACCAGTATATCCTAGCTTATATAATCGTCTAGTTTCATTCCAACTTCATTCCTTTAATGTTATTTAAATTAAGTAATTATGTTCCGAATTGTTTATCATAATGTTATATTAGGATTTTGTGCTGCAGCTGCAGCCAGAGTTTATTGAGGATCTTATTTTTAATAAGTTCGTTAATTTATATGACTTGATAGTTATCTTGTAGTTTTGTATTTCAATAGTAACTTACGTAGGTATTACACTCAGAGCCAAAACAGCATAAGATGTTATCGCTAAGGTATTATCTTTGTCAATACATTATTTATAAGATGGATGGACTGAACCCAGGCAACAAATCGATAAATAATAAATGCAATTAGGATGTGGTAGTGTTTGCTAACTGAATTGTACCGTATGCACGGGTCTCACTCACATTAGATTTTTTTATATAATTTTATATAGCTATAATTAACTAGTCTAATGTATGCTGTTGTTATAAACAGGTAAACATATTTGTTGTTTAATTTCTTTTCATGCAAGAATTACACGAAACCCGTAGCTACAGCAGCAGCAAATCTAATCAAGTATTCGAAGTTGATTTCTATGACGCTGCCGCGGTATTTCACAACATATTCCTCCGTATTCGCTGACAGTGAACATGTTTCCTCAATCTTCATACATTTTTTAAACAAAGAGCTGTATAATATCTGTATAGTAACTCTTAAGAAACCAGCGCTCACCTGCGGTAAAGAGATTTTTGTGTGCCAACATGCGTTGAGCATTGTTGAAATGTTGACGAATGCTAAGATTCCATAATTGAACCAACGAAACGGCATGGATATGATGGGCGCTGAGCCCGTAGACAATGTACGGAATCTGCTCCTTGCCAGCTCATCACTCAAATCTCTACCTGGTGATCCTCTGTGGCCTATGATAATATTGCATAATATTTTTAAATTGGTATACCAACCAACGTGCCGTTTGGTGCCCGGCAGAGTAGAGTAGCTTTCCGAATTATGATATTTTACTGCTATCTGTAATCCGCCTAGATTTTATGGTAATACCTTCCCTTTTTAGGAGAGGCTAGGATACTGATACGAACACAACACTCGAAAACTCCCTCAAAATCCACAACATTCCCAAAGTCAGTTTAACTTTATCACATATTCATTAATAAAAGTCCGTAGCTATTACAAAGAAACGTTATACCAACACTTACCTTTAGACAGATCAACTATTATAGTTAAGAATGAAAATCCATTGCAAAAAAAGACACTTCGTAAATTAATTGTAACATCAAACATTCAAAAACCAATTTATTTTTTTCAAAGACATTTGAAATCATTTATACCTCGTTCCTCGATACTGTCGTTACTCAAAACGAACGCTTGTTGTTAAAGGGAAGGGTCGGTAATGTACGTATATAAAGCATTTGTTATAAGGATCTTTTTATTCGGGGAAATGACAGTTAATGAGGGTTGTGAAGCAGTAAAGAAAAACGCTTACCGAAAATATTTGCTATATTAAATACGATTCAGAACAGAAGCTTTCTAGCTTAAAAATATAATAAAAGAGGTTTATAGTACATCCTATATTACTTTTTATTAATTTTATTTTAAATCAATATACATAAGACCATTCCTCTAATTGTTCAGAATCAAGTTAAAATATTAAAAAATAGAAAGCAACCTAATGATTTAAATCCTCTTTTAACATTACGTGTAGCATGCTAAAATTATTAATTTGTTAATTAGGGGCTAGTCTGATCTAAATTAGATGTTTCAATATTATTATTTAAATTCTCTTAAGAGCTAACTTCCTAATTGTGTTACATAAATGGCTTTTCCCATAAAACCAAGAATAAATCTGTTCCTAATGGCTATATCAAAGGACTGCTAATACTCCTAAAACTGCCGCGTAATGTTATAAGTTGGTTGGTCCTTTTAATAACTCCCACAAAACCAAAGTTAATGAAACTCATTATTTCCATTTGTGTATTTTTTATACACGAAAAGAGTTCGTCATCATCATCAGTCTATTAATAACCCTTTTGCTAGTGCACATTTATTCCTTTTAGATGAAAACGCTATAGGAAAATGAGCCTTAACCCAATACGCGAACTGGCTATTTGTTTGGGTACCTAATGACTGCAGATTCAACCAGTGCTAACAGCTTAAAATGTCTCCGTACGATAAATACGTCATATGATAAGCCATTTAATAGTCATGAACGTACGTTCGTGAACGTTTAGTTAGCTCCAGAATAGCTTAAGCCTGAAATAGTGCTTTATTCAAGTGTTGAGCGCCCTTTCTTCGTGTTTTAGGTAACTTCCATTTTCCTCCTTAACAGATAGAAACCTAACAATCAAATGCTTAATTAACAAAAATTGTAAAGTACTTCACCCCAAATTTATAACCTGAAGAAATGCCACACTTTTCTTTTTGAAGCTGGTACTATTATTATTGTCGTTAAATCAAATATGAATTTTTAATTTATTATATTCAATGACTAAACTTAATCAGTGGAATGTGATGTACGTGTAGGAATAAGAAAATAGCAGAGAATAAATACAATTTGAATATTTACAGCCAAGCCGGCAGAAAGAAGTAGACGTTTCTGAGAAATTATACTGCCGCTCTGGAGTAGAATTAAGGCGCGCCTCGTTTCTGGATTCATTGTAAATGAGATTGGTAGGATTAGCTTGCATCGAGCCAAAATCCCACGTACGCACCAATTACAGCGTTTTCATTTTTATGAAATAACATACCTAACTACACAGTTTACTTTAATTATTCTATGTTTACGTTTATTGTAAATAAATAAAAAATTAATAATAATTTATAATTATTTATCTTTTATACAGTTGTAATATTAAGGACTTTTGGTTTTTAAACTTGAGTAAAATTTTAAGAATTGACGACAGGTTGGTACAATGTTAGCGATCCCGTATTCTGCATCAATGGTCCTACCATCGTTAGTCCTGCAAGCTTATTACAACCGTCGGAAACTGCTCTTTCTGAATCCGTGCGGAAACTTTCCGAATATCACCTCCATGAACTATTCACAAATCCGACATCAGAAACTTTAGACAGTTTAATTCGGAATGAAGGCTTTATCTATCGAATTCGTATCCGATAGCTAATTGGTGGCGAAAAAGTTTCCGAAAGAAAGAAAAAATAAAAATACTTTAATTTTGACTTAATTTAAATTTTTATTTGCAACTAGTTTGAGGCAAGTTTATTATTGTTTTTATTATTAAGTGCGGTGTTAACGTTAAATGCTTGTTTTATATGCATTACTGGAATTAAAGTTACGAACGTACATTGAAGACGTTGCTGGTTATTTTTTTTTATTTCTTGTGCAGATGGAGATCATAATAGTGAGAAGTGGGGCCCACAGTAATGTAACAGCATAGAAGCGGCAACAAACTTTGTCAATACACCGTATGATAAGAGATGCTACCGATTGTTATTATGACCGTAGTTTTAGGTCCCTGTACAAATTGACACTGGCAAGTAGACTTGCACTGAAAATAAAGGCATGTACCCCAGCCACGAAAAGATCAGCTGCTTTTCCAGTTAAACTCAATTTGAGTAAATTATTTGTATGTTAAGTTGTTTAAAATAGCGCGCAGAGGGCAAGCATCAATTCCTAGTTCTACACATATAAGTTAGTTTTTGTAGTATCTTCAATAATAAAAGACAGCTACTCATACAAAAGTAAGTAACAGTTATTTCAATACATATAAGTAATAAGGGATGAAACCACTTACTCTAATTATTATCTAAGTGGTAATCAAACATAACTCTTTTTCTATTAACTCTAATAAATAATTTAAGGCAGGCATTGTATTATAAAAATATTTCTTTTTCATTAGCAACTAATTCACAGTGTTAACAAAAGTGTTGTTTCTTTATCTCCTAAATGATTAAATTGATTTAAGAACATCACTTCTTTAATTAAATTTATTAACAACAATTTGTTTTATATTAATAACAAAAATAGGTTTACATTGGATAGTATTTTAATTATATCACATACATAATATTATTTTGGTAACTACATAATATGATGAAGGCACTTTATTAAACTAAGGCACTTTATTTTTCACTGACGTTATCTTTTATTTACAAAGCTAGTTTAAAAACAACGCAGACCAGTTATTAAGACATTGCATTAAACAGTATTTTATTTAAGCAAATTATTTAATAAGTTGTAAATTTTTTGGTTCATTTAAGATATTTTGTGGCAAATATGTTTGTAATCGTGAAAATGTTCATATTTAGTACTTTGATATTTTCTACTACCTATACTAATCCATATCCTACAATTTTATAACATTCGTTGTAAACACGCTTTACTTCTGCAATTTAGCACTATACGTAGTCTATGCATACGGATTCAGAATCTTGTTTTCGATAGGATTTGTGAATAACGTTTAACAATCCTTTCGGGAATAAATTTGACTTTCGAATTCGGAAGGTATCGGACACGGAAATTTTTGGACGTTGTAAATAATAGAGATCGGATCGAATAGGGATTCTAATCCTGGTATTTAGGTAATATATACCGTGTTTATATGATAAGCATAAAAAATGGTTTCAGAAACACAGTTTTTATATTATATAATTTATGTATGTATGAGTTCAAATCCTGGTATATGTTTAGTGATGCGAAGAGCATAATCTCATCATCATTTCAACCGTAAGACGTCCACTACAAAACTAAAGAATGCACCAAAAAAGTATTCTTATTTAATGTATTTTTTTATATTTTGCATTAATAATGCCATGTTTTATTCCTTATTTAGTATCCATAGTACAAGATAAGCTTAGTTTGAACCTAAATCGTTGGTGTGATTTTGTAAAAAAAAAAAAAGTTTACAATTTATCTTATAACCATATAGTACACTGCTTCGAAATTCTATAGGGACTGTCCATGACCACCATTGGAAAAATTGATAAGCTGATGTGTATATAATGATTTTAATATAATCATGACACTATAGTCGCACCAACGTTAATACGAAATTCTATTAGAACAATGAATAGTTGACAGGCGTTGAAATAACAAATTAGGCGCTGTCAATCATGGCATTTACTTTACGTAATATAGTATGCAATAACGACAAATTGCCCATCCTCCTGAATTAGACATTCAGTACTAGCCCCAAAATAGCGAAGTGCAATGAGTATCAGTATTTAATGTTTGCTATGAAAACTGCTATGAAAAACTACGTACATTAGAATAAAACACTTTTTTGACTAAGACTTATTGTTAGACTTAGTCATCCTGTGATCACGGCTCCTGTAAAGGAGTCAAAACGTCAGGATTAAATATTAAATAAAAACATGCGCAAAAATCCGTAAAAAAGTGTTTTATTCTAATGTGTAATGTGCGCGGAAGTGTAAGAATTAACTCCGTACAGTCCGTTGAATACATTGCTGCCGAAAATATAACGGAACATCCGCCATAAGGAGTTATTACTCCGAAACATACTTCCGCATAGCGTTTCTGCGGTCTTAGCAGCACTCGCCGGCGTCAGGAAACAATATTTTGTTCCAGTCTTCTAGAGTCCAAGAAGCACAGTTTTGACCAAACAGAAGTCGAGCAACACGGTGCTCACAGAGTAATTTAGGGCCTCGGGCCGGATGGTAATTGTTGATTTTGGCAAACAAAAGCCTCCTCCTAACCGTAAATAAGCTAACTTATACTCCTCTTACTTTATCAGGACTCTTTCTTAGATTCACACTTGACCCCTTACGATTCTGCAATGCCTGACTTATCAAAAAGCAGTTTATTGTGCATCGTATTCTCCCCGAATCTGGTCTTCTTTTAACCGAATCGGTCTCTTGAAATCGTTGCCAAGTCCTATGATCAGTTGAATCAGTTTGCTAACAACCTTCTTGAAGTAGTGCTATGATTATACCGGCCCTTATCTCGTTATCAGTCAATTCAGAAAGTGATATTTAATGTAAAAAAAATGCAGGAAATTTCCAAAAAGTTTGAAAATTTTAGTAATCAGCAAAAAATAGTTTCAGCATTTTGCGCCATTAGTTAAGCAATTTAATCTTTATTTTTCTTTTGTTTATTTAAAATTCGAAACGTAAGAAATCATGCCAGGTGTTTAAAATAACATGACAATACATCGTCAAATTAATAAAACCTCTTTCTTATAATATTTATTAAAGTAAATATATAGTAGACTAGCTGACCCAGCCACGCGTTGCTGTGGCACAGTAATTTTATTTTTCTAAAGTAAAAGATTTTTTCTAAAATAAAAGTAGCCTAAGTTACTCCTTATTACATCAGCTACCTGCCAGTAAAAGTCCCGTCAAAATCGGTCCAGCTATTTCCGAGATTAGCCGGAACAAACAGACAGACAGACAGACAAAAATTGTAAAAAAAATGTTATTTTGGTGTATGTACCGTACATATATTCACATGCATATAGTTAAAAACGGTTATTTCAACATTAAAAACAGACACTCCAATTTTATTTATATGTATAGATTATTAACCAAGGGGATAAAGCAGTGTCTTCTGTCGCGGGTGACGATTTAAATCGCGAGCGTAACGAAGGACTCTAGGTTCACTCCCGAGCGTAGCGAGGGTGTTAAAAACTTAAATCACGAGCGAAGCGAGGGATTTAAGACGAGTCCTGAGTGTAGCGAGGGATTTAAGTTCACCCAAGACTAAGACAGCTTTATCACCTAGGTAAATACTCTACTTTTCGTACCATTTGCGAAAAAATAACACAATAATAATATGAGATAAGCATTTATTAAAAATAATGACAATTAAAAGTAAAAGTTAACATTCGGAACATTGGTCCAATTATTCTTCATAAGTTTTTAAATAATTTTCCTTGGATTTTGTTGGAAGCAAATTATTTATAATTGCGGCAGCATTTGCACTGATGGAATCCGACAATTCACTGTCACTGTCGCTTTGATTTAACATCGTAACGTATTTTTAGAACATTAACTTTTTTATAAAAATAAATTAAAATAAACTTAACGTTTATGTATTTGAAAAAACAAAAACGCGGCAAATTCCTAGACTAATATTTTATTGTCGGAAAAGCAAAGGCATCAAGCTCATACGGCCTCGTCGGTTTTCGTAATTTTATTTAATAATCATTACTGCATAATAAATGCGTATTCCTTTTTCAAAAAGATGTGTAATGCTTTATATACAAACTCAATGGTGTAAACACAGATGTAGTTCAGTATAAATTTCGGTAAGCATTCCAAAATTAAATCAAATTCTCCCCCTAGAGGGTGAATGAAATTTAGTACAATTTTCTTTCCCTGTTTTTAACAGATTAAAAATGACTATTGTTATGTTCGCTTTTTGTGGCATAGAATGTCACTTTTTTGAGCAAGTGGTACGAAAAAAACTATGAGTGCTTGTTTATTTTTTTGCTAAGGAGTTTATGTAACCAATTCGAATACTTTTCGTTTTTAAGTATATTATTTCATAAAATATACCATTTGAAACAGTAAAAATTCTAAATTTAATACTTACAGCATTTACCGCCATGATTACAACATGAATAAATAAGCACCAAAGTGCCATGGGAATATACAAATGTTAGAATTCATATAGTGAACATAATCTATTTCATGTTAGTTCCACTACAACACTTGGTTTGGCAAGTAAGTTTAGCAAGCTATACACAGTTTGTAAACTCATTCCCACCAAACAAGCTTATGCTATGCATATTTAACCTTAGCATCCGTGAATTTTAAAAGAGAGATGCTGCAAACATTAACATTAACATGCAGTATTCATAAAAGTAAACTGGCGGCAAAGATAAGCTGTGAAGGTTCATAACAAAATAGGTATCCTTCAAGGATAATAAACTTTTAGTCGTTTTAACCCGTCTCTCGTGATTGCTAGAGAGCTTTAAAAGAAACCGCAAGTAATATACACCTTACTTTTACGACAACGTTACCGTGTAATTCCGGGTTTTCTTACAAAGCTCCGTAGATTTAATCATAGTGCATTAAAAGGGTATAAAACTACATCCAAAATTACATCTACGAGAGAGTTTGCTTTACGATCTTTTTTATAAACAGTCATTTTTATATACTATAGTCCGTTTTTTTTAGCATTAGAAAGAACAAAATTTGGGTACTTTATTGTACACATTTAATGTAACAAGCAAAACGTAACATCGTGAAAAGTTTACTTTAAAAATACCTTAAGAAGCAGAAGTTGCAAACTTGTGGAACGAAACGTTGGTCAGTTTGACACGACAAAATTAAAAAGTACATGCCGATGTTGTAATACGTACCATATTAGGTGATTTTTGAAATGGTCGCTCAACATGGCCGCCATTTGCAACAATAGCGGAAAATGTCAACGTCTGCATTTATCTGTTTTGACTATTTTCTTTAGTTTATTGTTAAGTTTCTATTGATTTGTTGAAGTTTTTTGTTAAAAGTTTTTGTTGTTATTTGTTATTTAATCTGTTCAACAATGGACGAGCCTGAAGCCGGATAAAGTGGACTCCGGCACAAGGTTAGCCACCACTGCTTCTTTGTTTACATAATTTCTAATGCTAAAAAAAATGGACTATAGCTGTGTTTCAAAATGTAATTGCATTAGTCAAATAGTTTTACCAAAGTATGAGTTGCGTAGATAATCTAGAGTTTGCAAGCAGTCAGATCGCACCCCAAACTTTACGCACGAAGATTGGTTTACCTTACCTTAAAATTATCCTCCATTATTCATTATAAATATCAGAAAGTGGTGTTATAAATTTTATAGTCTTTAATTGTTCAGATTTAACGCTTCAATTCAACAAATCTGGATGATTTGTTTTGTGTTTATTGATCCTGAATGGTGTAGAATACGCCCAGAATATATAATGAGTACATCGGAAATTTCAAAACTTAAAATTATTACTAACTGACCCCACTTCTTGTGGTTTTAGGTTATATCGCGTTTATTTTTATTTCAGAAAAAGATATGATTCCTTCCGAAGCCCGTGTTAAAGCATGACAAAAAATCAAAATTCGTTCAGCTGTTTCGCCGTGAAAACATAACCAATGATGTTTATTATGTTTTGTATGGTATAGATTGTTTTTAGGTATTGGGTGTAGTTTTCAAAATAATACTTGGTTACGTGGCAATGTAAATGTTGAATTAATATGTAGGACTTGTGCATTGCGTTCTAACTGAGCAGTAAACAGTCAATTTTTGGCTTATCAGTTGGATGCTATTGACATTTGTTTTTGAATTTTCTCATTATTTTTGGACTGGAGGGAGACTCTGTACCAGGGTCGTCTGCTTAGGTACCTCCGTCTTACCTATTTCTGCCGCAAAGCAGCAGTGCTTGCATTGCTGTGTTCCGGTTTGAAGGGTAAGATATGGCAGTGAAATTACTGGGTACAGTGACTTTACATCTTGTGTCACAAGTTGGCAACGTACACAGTGGTTCTTGTGGGGTTGCAGTTTTGCTGCGAATCTCACAAGAACCACATGTATTATAGGTGACTGTTACCACTTACCATCAGGTGGGCAGTTTGCTTGTTTGCCAACTTTTGCAATAAAAAAAAAAAAAAAAAAAAAAAAACGTTTTCTGAAACGAAAGCTAACAGCCAAATATCCGCTATTCATTTTATACGCCCTATTAGAAGGGTTTATAATCCTGATTTTCCTTTTAGACCTCCATTAATCTTTAACCCTCTGCCTTATCTTAATTTGACAAAAAAACCTTCGTGGAAAATAATTACCGATGCATATTAAATAATAATGCTGTTGTATTCGTGAGCATGTTTAAATTATTTTACTCACCTACGACATACGTGCTTGCGCTAAGCATAAAGGTTCGCTAACACCATATATTGAAGTGGAGAGTAATACTAAAAAAAAAAAAGTCGGTTTTTTTTTTTTTTTTTTTTTTTTTTTTTTTTTTTTTTTTTTTTTTTTTTTTTTTTTTTTTTTTTTTTTTGCCTGTAAAGTCGGTTTTACGGGCGAAGATTTTACGTGACAACGTCTTTTTCTCGGTAGAATATTTATTGATATGAATATAATTAAATTGCACAATGCGCGCGGCAGACCGATCATAGTTGAGTGGGAGAGAGACGCAAGGCATTCGGCGGGCCTCTCTCTCGTTCGGTGACTCATCGTAACGTTACCGAGCGTTACACTTTTTCATAAGTGACTCCCAGCCGCAACCAATTTATAAGACGTTATCACGTCAAAATTTAGTAAATTTTAAAATTTCATAAGAATGAAAACTTACAATAAGGGCGCGCTTTTTGTGTCAATGACATTTCCCATAGAGCCAATGTTATTTGGTCATACCTTTTATTTTTACGAATTTCAAAATTCGATTCTCCGTCACGATCTAGTCTCAAACTTGTTGATTCGATCCCATACAAAAAATATTAAAATCGGTTAAGAACTCGGAAAGTTATGGCGTAGCAGACATTGTGTCATTAAAGCTGATCCAGCTCCGCTCCAACAAACGTGCGGAGTATGAAAACTAATGTAACGTGTTAAAGCGAATACGCGTAATGTAACCAATACCCATCTACGACTTTGTTTAGCCACATAAAAGATCATCACTGGAATATAACGTGAAATGCAAAGTTATCTCAGTATTGTTTCTTTATATCAGTATTATTTATAACGAGTTCTATGGCCTCATTTTATTGATACACCAATCATTGTGTTTGTCGGCTACAAAAAAAACCTAAAGTTTATCACCAGAACCTTCTGCTGAGAGATTTTCTTCAGAAAAATTGTCAAGGCAATACATTCATTAAATAAATTAATGTAAAGTTATAATAAAAAAGCTTTTTTTTCTAAAAATTTAAACACCAATCAAAGCGCCACAAATTTCGAAAAAAAAATTATGACAACTTTTTGTTAAAGTTTCAAGAATTATTATTGATCTGTATTCGCTCATTGGTCACAAGGCATGGGAGTAATGGAAAAACATAAAGTAGCAAGCACTGTGATTACTTAATTAGCATTTTGAAATATTAACCATCTTGTAAATAATTTTGTATATATCTTTTTTCAGTAAGACTGGTGAGTTTCTTGCACGTTTTAAATAGGTGAGGCGTAAACATTTTTCGAGTCATTCTAAGGAGTTGAATCAAAGTGCTATTAAATATTTTTTTTCTATGAATAATTTTGTGCCCTAATCAGGTAAATGTAGGCTTCTTTGAAATAGTACCCAGATCCTTAAGAGATGGCGCTAGCGTCAGCTTAAGAAATACTTGGTAAAATTCAAAGGATCTGTCAAGGTCTCTGTACCTCAATTGGAAGATTACTCGCCCGGATAGCAAGGGGATGTGGGTTTCGTGTCCCGCCCGATAACTGATATAAGTTGCAATTGTTTAAAGTAAAAATATCTTAAGTTAATAAATGTATAGAGTATACAAACAAAATTAGAGCAAGTTGGCTTAAGAAATTGTTGTTTTCTTGTGTAATTAATCTATAATCTAAGATCACAGTTGTTTGTGTTTGTCTGTCTGCTCTTTTTCCCGCTCTTTTTCCATTGTATCAATAACGTTACCATAGCAACCCGTTAACCGCAAGTAGTTCGTCTACCGAACGGTAGATGGCGCTAACGGAAAAATATTTCATAATAGAAAAAATTTCAAGATTTTTTTCACTCGTGCGAAGCCGGGACGGGCCGCTAGTCTATAACCCAAGAACACAAATTTGTTGTTTGTGTGTTTGTCTGTCCGCTGTTTTTCCCGCTCTTTTTCCATTATATACGCGTTACCATAGCAACGCGTATTTTTTTATTTCTCTGTGTTCGAGGAGCGAGGGTTGTTGGTGATAAAATGTTAAATGAGAACTAAGTAAAGTTAATGTTAAAAAAGTATAATGTTCTGTCCAACGTAACAACTGTTAAAAAATGTTAACGAGTAAGTATACGCGACCCGTACTAGTCCGCGGAAATATACATACTAAAAATTAAAACTATGTCATTCGATGCAAGCGCATCGAACTGACGTCACATGCTGTGTTTGGGACAAACATAATGTCTCAAACATCTTGCCAAGGGAAGCAAAGACAAAGATTACTAATTCTAACTTAAAAATGTTATATACAACGTAAGAAATATTAATCGATAAATAAAATGTATAACGTAACTTAATTCAAATTAAAAGTGTTCTTAAAAAAATACATGTCAATGACAACATAAATAATAATAATTAATAAATAACTAAGTATCTCATTATAATTAAAATTATAAAGTTTAATTGATAGAGTCATTAGATTACTAAATTATATTTTATTCACTTAATGTTTGTTTTCTCACAGCGAAAGGCTCGTCGTGGCCCTTTCTATATAACGTGGCACACTTTCACTTTGAACACTGTACACTATCACTATGTTCACTTATATTCACTGACACATCACTCGGTGGAACGGCAGAGCGCGCCGCGGGCCGCGGGCCAGCAGCGTCCAGGGCCGGCCGCGGCTCCAGCTCCAGCGGCGCGGGCGCTGCCGTGGCGCGCCAGCGACGGCGCACGCGACGGCACCCGTAGATCGAAGCCGCAACCACTGCCACCGCCACTATGCCGTATATAAGCGTGTAGTGGTGCAGATCATGAACAGAAATACTCGTAGTCTCCGATAAGGGTTTCTGTTGTTTCAGTATTTTTATCTGTTGTTCTAAATCTACGAACATGTGGTTCGAATCATTAGTATGATTTTCTGTTACTGCTTCGATTGTTAAATTTATAATATGGTTTATGGGTGCTATGTTGAGGGTTTCAAAAGAATCTTTGGTTTCCATTTTACTTTGTAACTTATTATGGGTGTATATAGTAAAGTTCTCTGTTTTTATTTCGTAGTTATTGTTTACGTTTACTATATTGGCTCCGCTCAGCTGATGGATTGTAACGCGATCCTCACAGAGAGAACGAACTTGACACTCGCCACAACAAAAATATAAATATTGATTAAATTTGTGTAAAGAAGTCCATTTATTTTGGCAAGGAGTTATTTTAGCTGAGCATTGATGTTCTTTGTTATCTGCTCTTAAACACAGATCGTTGTCGGTTTTCATTTTGTAAATAGGGGTTTTTAATTGGCATAAGTAAGTCAAGGCGTCTCGAGGCAAACAGTGCTCCCACTCTGTTCTAGTTACCGGTAAGTAAGAGTCCTTATGTAAGTTAATGGCAACGTATTCTTCAATTGGAGTTATTTTTAACATTTTATTTCCAGTTTGATAGGGTACGGGAATAATGTTGTACAAATAGTAACTGTCTCTACTTATCAAGGGCATTTTCACTTCAAAAATAAGGTATTGTTTTGTCACTCTCGCCTTTATAGTGAGCAAATGATAAAGGTTTGCCATATCTGTTTGGATATTATATATCGGTAGAGTCAGGTCCTTTAACAAGTAACCCGAAATAATGTTAAGTTCATGCTGTAAACTTCTAGGATCTAATATATGAATATTCATTGTTCCTTTATATATGATTGTGATAGTCTCTAACAGTGCATCTTGGACATTTTTCAGGTGAGTCAGGATATTATTCGCGGCCACGGCTAACATCGTAAAGTCCGATTTTTCTTCGTCAGCTGTTACTTGACGTACTAATGTATTTGCCGCATTATCCAGTACAGATAAATGTTTCACCATCATATTATTTTGTTTTTGTATATACTCCTTGGTTTGTTTTATTAGATTAAATTCTGTTTTTAACACTGAGGTCTGGTTTTTCCAAAGAAGTGCGAGGTGTTTTTCATTTTCACGTACGATTTGATTGTCTCGTTCATATTTTTGTGAAAACTGCTCATCGAGTACTCCGAATAGGCTATTCGCCAGATACCCGACACCGTTGATAAGACCTCTCCGCCGCCGCCGGTGAGCGGCACGAGCTTTTAAATGGTTATTCAGCAAAACTTTATTATTACGCTCGAGTTCGTCATACAGGTGTTGTAGTTGTAATATGATTATTTTACAATGTGAGAATTGTTTTATTGACTCGCACATGCTATGTAAATATTTATAGTATCGAGTGTAGGTCATGGTACTATCCCAGTAAGGATTTAAATCATAATATGCAATTATCTTCCACTCGTCGCGAATCAGTTGCATTTCGGCTATTTTATCAAAATAAATCTTTTGATTTTCACTTAATTTTGTTGTATTGAAGGCTTGTACGGGAGAAATAAATATGGAAAATAAACATATAAACATGATGGCTGTGGTAACGAAGCTACGTGGACTTGCTTGGTTTGCGTTATTGTTTTGTTTTATACATTCACGAGTATCGGCTGTTTGTTCGGCTTGTTTTTCTAAAGGTAATACAGATAATTTTAGTATTGGTCTCTTGATAACGCCGTTTTTAGTTTTTAACGATACAACTCTGCACGTGCACTTCTAGCACTCTTCCCATGGCCCATTTTCCAGGGGGGAGATTATCTTCGTGAATTACGACTATATCTCCCTTTTTAATGTTATGATGTTCCTTCTGCCACTTGTTGCGAGATGTGAGTTGACTCAAATATTCTGTTTTCCATCTTTTCCAAATATCTTGCTTAATTTTTTGAGTTAAGTGCCAACGAGTACGAGCATCTTCTTTTGTTTCAATGATAGTGAGACCCGATCGCCCCGACAAAAAGTGCGCCGGACTCAAAAAATCTAAGTCTTCTATGTTTTCAGTAAGAGCACATAATGGGCGCGAATTAAGACACGCTTCTACTTGAGATAAGATGGTGGCATACTCTTCGAAAGTAAGTTTTTGTTCACCTATTACACGCCTTAGGTGATGTTTTAAGCTTCTTACAGCACGCTCCCAAAGCCCTCCAGCGCTCGGCCACGAGGGGGCATTAAAATGCCACTCGATGTTCATTTCCGTGATCTCGCGTAAGAAACTATCCTTAAATTCGTTTTGTAAATGCTGGTACTCTTCTTGGATGGCTCTGTTGGCACCAACAAAATTAGTGCCGTTATCGCTATACAGATGACGAGGGAGGCCGCGTCTTGCAGCCATTCTCCGTAGGGCGGCGATGAATGACGAACTCGACAAATCACTGACTAACTCGAGATGTATGGCCTTAGTGACCATACAGACGAAGATAGCTATGTAACCCTTTAATGTTCTAGCGCTTCTCCCTTTGTTGACTTTGATGTCGACAAATCCTGTAAAATCTACCCCAGTGTGATGGAAAGGGTGCGCTGGGTCACACCTGGTACTCGGTAAGTTTCCCTTAATTGCTTTTGCGTTCTTCCTTCTTGTTTCCGACACGTGATGCACTGTCTTAACTCTTTCTTCACAGAGTTGTTTCCACCGAGGATCCAATATTCTTGCCTCAAAGTGGCAAGCGTAAGACGTGGCCCACCGTGAAATGTTAGTTCATGAGCTTGATTTATCAAAAGTGTAGCGAGACGAGTATTGTTAGGAATTATTTTCGGATGTTTCATTTCCATATTCAAGTTAGCATGAGCTAATCTTCCTCCGACACGTAAGATTCCGTCTTGATCAACGAAGGGATTTAAATTTAATAATTTCGATGTAGAAGGTAAATAATTTTGATCACGTAATTTTACTATTTCTGATTCATATGATTTAAATTGTACAAACTTAATAATTGTTAATTTTGCATTCCGTAACTCGTGTAAGGTGATATAGCTCGGTAATTGTTTACGTTTCGGTGTCAATGCCCGGAGTATCCATGCTAAAATACGCAATATTTTGTAAAAGTTATTATATTTTGTTAATAATATTTCTATGACGTGTTGATCTATATTTTTAGTTACAACTAAACTTGTTTGACCCAATTTTTTCTCCTGATCTGTTACAAATGTTGTTGGTGACGACGATGGTTCGAATGTGAGCAGAAATTCGGGACCATTCCACCACAAATTTTGTTTTTGTAGTTGTGACGCATATAAACCTCTACTGGCGGGGTCAGCTGGGTTTTGATTTGTGCTTACGTAGCGCCATTGTTTTGCAGGCATAATCTCTGTGTTATTTGTTTTACTCTATTTGCTACAAAGGGTTTCCATTTACTAGCCTCCCCTTGCAGCCAGCCCAATACAACTTTTGAATCCGTCCAACCATGCACGTTTAATTCATACTGGTTTAATGTTTGTTTTATTTTTAAAATAAGTTTAGAAAGTAAGTGTGCCCCGCTTAACTCCAACTTTGGAAGCGTAAGCTTCTTTTTCAAGGGCACTACTTTAGTTTTAGAAGCTACAATTGTAATTTTGTTTTGCGATTTTATTCGCGCGTAAACAACGCATGCATAAGCTTTAATGGATGCGTCACAAAATCCATGAAGCTCTATGACGTCATTCTTGTTATTACTTAACCATCTAGGTATTTCAAATGTTTTTATCAAATGTAATTCATTTTGTATTTTCATCCATTCCTTATAAATGTCGCTTGAAACTTCTTCATCCCACTTTGTGTCCGATTTCCATACTTTTTGAAATAAAATTTTCATTTTTGTAACTAGGGGTGCCAACCAGTCTAGTGGGTCGAATATCTTTGAGATTTGAGATAAGAGGATTCTTTTTGTGATTTTCTGATGCGTTGTTATTTCGTATTTAAATGTAAATGTGTCTGTTTCGGGACTCCAGCATAACCCAAGTGTTTTCGGAGTGTTTTCACTTTTAAAATTAAAATCGATGTTGTTTTTATGTTCGTTGGTAATATTTTCCAATAGTTGAGGGTTATTGGAAGTCCATTTTCTCAATGAAAATCCACCAGAAAGGAGCAGCGAGTTAAGGTCTTGAATCAGCATCTTTCCTTCGGTAATTTCATGAACCCCATGCACAACATCGTCCATGTAAAAACATTGTTCTACGACTTTTGAAGCCTCAGGGTAACTGTGACGTTCGTCAGTCGCTTGCCTTCTTAGGGTCATCATGGCCAGAAATGGAGCGGCCTTGGTGCCATACGTCACCGTAGTCAGTTCGAATGTTTGTATAGGTGTTTGTTGCGACGCCCTCCAAACTATCCTTTGTAATGGGGTGTCAGCTCGGTTTGCAAGTATCTGCCGGTACATTTTTTCGATGTCCGCAGTGAAAACGTATTAAAATTGGCGCCATCTTATTAACAAGGACTGCAGATCCTGCTGTAAGTTAGGTCCTGCATACATTAAATCATTGAGCGAATATCCTGTTGATGTTTTACTGGATGCGTTAAAAACCACCCTGTATTTAGTAGTTGTAGATTCGGCGCGCTCTATGCCATGATGCGGTAAGTAACACTCAGGTGTCGCATTCCCGTTCATTGGTTTCATATGACGCAATTGTTCGTATTCGCTCATAAATGTTTTATAGGCCTGTGCTAATTTTGGTTGTTTTTCAAACTTATTTTCTTGGTTACGAAATTGAGCTAAAGCTTTTGTTTTAGATAAGCCAATTTTATTTTGGAAGTCGGGTTTCATCGGGAGTCGAACCTCGTACCTTCCGTTTTCGTGACGTAATGTGGTGTCTTGAAAATATTGTACGCATTGAATTTCTTCAGATGAAAAGTCTTGCTCCTCTGGTATGTCTTCCACCTCCCAAAACCGTTGAATGTCCTCGATGTTAGATAATATGACGTTACACTGAAAAGTTTGCGCGTTGCCACATAACAACCATCCAAGTTGTGTCTGTTGGGCTGTTGGTTGTGTGACGTCATCACTCTTTATCATTCCGCTTAAAATTATATTAGAATAGATCTCAGCTCCTAAAAGCAGATCTACTGGCCGACTGACATAAAATTCTGGATCAGCCAAATTAATGTTTTGAATAACTTGCCAGGATGGTTTCGAGAATGTTTTATTTGGAAGGCTTTTTACTAAATTATTCATAATGATAACTTCAGAATTAAATGTATAATCGTTATATAGCGAGGCACATGTTATATTTATCTTTCCCTTGCAATTGTTTTCCTGTTGACCTACGCCATATATTACTCCTTTACATTTTTCTCTTTTGATTCCCAATAACTGTGCGGCATGCTCGGTTATAAGCGAAATTTGAGAACCTTGATCAACTAAAGCTCGTAGTATGTAATACGTTCCATTTGCTCCTAGAACTTTAAGTTGAGCTGTAGCTAATAATATTTCCGAGCAGTCGTCCCGAGCTAAATGTGACGTCATACTCATTGTGTTTTCTGAAGTTTTCGCAGGAATGGGAGCCGACCATAGCGGCTTTCTGTGGATGCTTTTGTCCAGGGCTTCATGCATGATGGTATTATGCTGACCTGGGCATTTGCGACATGTTTTAGTTGAAGTACACGATTTTCCATTATGCGAAAATAAGCAATTAATGCATATTCCAAGTTTATTCACCGTGCTCAATTTTTTGTCATTCGGCATTTGTAAAAATATTTTGCAATTATAGATACCGTGATCATTTTTGCATAGTGGGCATTTATAAGTCGACACATGGAATGTTCTTGCGCAATTATTATTCCCTTTCTGCGTAAAATTAAAAGTAGGTTTCTTGATGTTGTATGTTTTTTGTTTAGCAAAATTTTCTGTTTTTCGGTGAAAAGATGTTTCTAAAGTAGTAAATTTACTTTCTAGGAAGTCGAGCAATTCTTGTAATATTGGCAGCTCGCTTGTATTCTTTACTGAATCTATATATTTAGAATAAGTTTCAAAGTCTAACTTTTGACACAAAATATGAACAAGAATAGGATCCCACGTTGACACGTCTATCCCTAGATTTCTTAAAGAATTTAATGTTTCTTTTGTGACGTCGTGCATCCTTTTAATTTGAATGGTACTGTTATGTTGAATATTCGGCAGGTTAAATAAAATACTCATATGTGACGTGAATATAAACCTTTTGTTATCAAATCTATGACTGAGAATCTCCCAACAAGTACGATAATTTTCGGAAGTAATTGCCAAATGTTTTACAAGTCTCTCAGCTTCACCTTTAATTTTTGTTTTTAAAAACTGCAACTTTTGAGCGTTAGATAAATTGGGATTGTTGTGTATTACTTCTAAAAATAAATCCTTGAAAGAAACCCAGTCGTTGTAATTACCGCTAAATACCGGAATGTCTAACAGGAGTGTTGATTTTTCCCTGTGTTTTTCGGACCACATCTTCTTGTTTATCTCCTTCTGCAACGTTTGAAATTGATGTTCATACTTAGCATATTGCGACTCGTATGATAAATCCTTTCCATTTAGCTCAAGATCGATCTCCCAATGCAGATTATCAATAGCAGACCATTGATTTTCTAAGCGTTTGAGTGCGTCTTCGAATTCCCACTTCTCCGACATTTCCTCGAGTTGAATGTTAGCCACGGTCCTAGCAAAGGCTCTAAAATTTGCCTCCTGTTTTCTTAATGACTCATCTAATCGACTAAAACCACCCTGATTTTTTCTACTTCTTTCTGCTGCAGTGGAAGGTTGCGTTTCTTGGCGTGTTCCAGGTGTTTCTACCGACTTTTCTTCCGCCCCAGTCGCACTAGAGCTCGATAAAAGACGTTGATACCCCTCGTTAATTAATGTTTTAAAGACATTATAGTCTTCTTTCACCCTTTCATATATTTTTTCTACAAAATATGGTTCATTTTGACTCAATTCCATCAAAAGTTGATCATGATTAAATTGAAATTCATTCCATAGTTCTTCTAACTTATTCCAGCACCTTTTGAAATATTCCACATTACTTTTTCTTTCAGCCCCATCTTTACGAAAGTTTCTTAAGTTTTTAGATATTTCTTCAGCCAGCAAATGTTGAGACTCCACGGATACCATGATTGATGAGGTAAGAAGTTAAAAAAATATAGATAAAAAGACCTTACTTGTTTTCTCCGGTTACCGTGTTTTGCGTGTCCTTTACCAAAACACGCAAGTCAATGTTGTGTTTCGGTGTTTGTTGTTCACTTACAACCCTTAACTCACAAATTCACTTCAATAGTTCACTAGTTCAAACACTTCACGCTCCGATACGAAACGATACAACGCGCGAAGTCCAAGGTTCGAAGGACCAATGTTCGAGGAGCGAGGGTTGTTGGTGATAAAATGTTAAATGAGAACTAAGTAAAGTTAATGTTAAAAAAGTATAATGTTCTGTCACAACGTAACAACTGTTAAAAAATGTTAACGAGTAAGTATACGCGACCCGTACTAGTCCGCGGAAATATACATACTAAAAATTAAAACTATGTCATTCGATGCAAGCGCATCGAACTGACGTCACATGCTGTGTTTGGGACAAACATAATGTCTCAAACACTCTGTTTAGTAGCAAGCAGCTGATCAATCATAAAGCGAAACGAAGTGGTCGTTAACCCGTAGCAAGTTTACTAAGCTCGTTCTCCCTAAAGAATCCAATAAAGAAAAAGCTGACTTCTGGCTGTGTGCGCAATAACGACAGTTTTTTCATCTACACCCATCATCAAAGAGATTTACGACTTTAACTTGTTTTGATTTACCAAGAAAAATAACAAATGCTTTCCCCCCTCTACTTTAGGAACAAAGCCTCGCTGTGCTTAGAACAATAAACGTTGATGATTACGAAATACGCTAAACAAATAAGAGCTTTGCTAATACTTTGATTTTAGTGCTTTAATAAATTTTCATTCATTCCACAATCAAAGCGCACGATAATTCTTCGTAAACCGAATAATATGTATATAATAAATTCGGTCTTAAAATCTGATGACTGATTTCTATTTATGGCAAGCGACGCCATGATAATGGGAAAAACTTAACAGTTAATGTTTATTACAAATGATTACATATATTATTCCTCGGGTTCAAATGAGGTGTATTAGATATATGGTCTGCATGTTATGTGTGTGATTAGTGATAATACTTTATGCTCTCACTGTGTACCTACCCTTAACCTTTATAGTGTGTCCCTAGCCTTAAGTTGATATTTTGCAATATTCTAATTAAATTGTTTTTAACTTTATGTGTGTCGCAGCGTCAGCAGTACAAATACGACATGCGCGGAAATGATGACACTGCAACACGCATCCGTTGCATTTTACTTTACCTATTTTAATTATTATATTTTTAGCCGGCATCCATCGCGGAGCTGCCATTTATTTGTAATAGTAGTTAAGTTATATATTTTTTTTAAATCCTTATTCGGCTGCTGTATTAATTTGCAATGTTCAGTAGTTTTCGTATCAAGATTTAGCTTTCAACATTGGTGGAACGATACTAGCTCATAGTAGAAGTTGAAATACGTTTGTAAAATTCGACACGTTGGCCAGCGTTGGTAGCTCAGCGGTCAGAACACTCGCCCGGATAGCGAAAGGTCGTGGGTTCGAATCCCACCTGAGGGCTCGGCGGCGTAGTTGTTTTTTACATACGTATTTTATATCTTTTTAGTCGTTTATTTTTTTCTTCACATAATTACATAAATTACAGATGACTATGAAAAATTTTTTTTTTTGTTTTAATAAAATCACAGTCTCATCCTGACTCATCCTGTCAGTCATCCTGTGATCACGGCTCCTGTAAAGGAGTCGAAACGTCAGGATTAAATATAAAATAAAATAAAACATGCGCAAAAATCCGTAAAAAAGTGTTTTATTCTGATGTGTAATGTGCGCGGAAGTGTAAGAACTAAATATAAAATATCATTACTGAAAATTCACACAAATGGACTCTGTTGTAAACGACATGCATAAAATAGAAGTAATTTCCCATTAATTAGACTAAGCAAACGTTGTGGCTTCGTTAATAGTTCTGTCGAATTCATTTTGAATTCAGTTTGAAGATGTTTTTAAGTAGGTTCACAAAGTTTGATAATAGACTACGATATATGCTTGATTATTTTACTCAAAATTCATAACTTACTGACCAATGTCTAAGCAAAAATAATTTATTCAATTGTATATTTTAGAAATATAGTCTATCTTCCAAACCATCACATCTCGTTAATAATTAATAACGAAAGCTTATGTTTCATTTTAATTTTGCCTGCCTAAATTCTGATAAAATATAAATTATGACCCGTTCATTAAGTCGACCCTTATTGTCGTTGGAATGTACAAATAAAACAAGCACTGCTGCTGTATTTTGTTAATGAAAATATTACAGAGATTTATTTTATTACGACCAATAATGGTTATTTGTTATGCAAGGCTGCAAAGTTGAGTTTTGGCCGCGAGTTACCTTTATTGAAACCTGAGCAAGCGAAGGATTCTTTGATTGAAACATGAGCGTAGCGAGTGGTTTAAAGATAGAATCCTAAGCGTAGCGAGGATTTCAAAGGTAGGAGACGCTAAAAACTTTGCTGCTGAGGGAAACACACAATTATTCACCTTACTACAGGGAGGAAAATTTTTAGGTGCAAGAAAAACAGCTTAAATGAAATAGTAAATTGGTTATTGAAGTGATAACTTATTATGGGAGGGTAAACCGCTTCGTTATATAACGCGTTACGGCGCTAGTCTGTCTGGCTTCCCTTCCTCTCACACATACGGCAGCGGTAGGCAGGCTCCTTCTCTCTCATTCGTTAGAATGAGGGCTGAGATTGAGCAACTAGCGCTGAGGTTTACCTCAGCACTAGTCGTATATCGGACAGACGCTTTCCCCTTACTCTACTCAGTGTTTAGTGTCTAATAAATAACTTTTTTTACAATATCTTATTAATATAGATTAATATTTAAGTAATAACCTAAGCTTTTCTCAAGCTAAACAATTTCAATATTAAATAGTTCAACTTAGATAAAAGTTATCACTTCTGTCGTGCGTCCCGAGATGCACACGCTTTTTTCTATTTATAAATTAAAAGTGATATTTCTACTTTGCTACTATTTGTAATATTGACTGACTTTATAATTGATTTTTAAAAATGTTAATTGACTAATAAATACGTTGATTTTTTTTTGCGTTGTACACTTTGACAGTTATTTTTCGAGTGCGGTCCGAAATCCAATCATAATTTTATAAAATCTCATCCACCATATATTTAAAATATTTAACAAATAGTATATTCTAAATATTATTTATTCATATTGTTTTTATGATTTAAGCAACTTAAAAAAAATAATAAAACCAAAACTTATTATTATAGTATTAATTTAAATAAGAATAAAATGTCACTTATAAAGATTTTAATGACGATTCGGAACGTAACATGTGGGTTTTTCTTTGAATAGAAAGGTTCCAATTTCAAAACACTTTACCGAGCTAGCGGATAAAACGCAATTTTCCACACAGAAATTGAATGACAAACCAAACTTTTCTGAGCGCGTGAGGTGAAAAATAAATTATCGTTTCAAATACAATTATTTATTTCAGAGTTCAAATTAAAAAATATAATAACAATATCAGGGACTTGATATCCTACACAAAATATAGTTGGAAATATCTGCTGAAATTTCCCAAAGATAAAGATATTTTATTGTCTGAAACATGGTCACATAACAAAGATGTTATTAAATTATATTAGCTCAGCATATTTCGCCGGAGGTCCGACGTGCAAATCAAAACATTTCAATAAATTGGTCTAGGAAAAACAAATTACAATATCCATTCATAGTATAGTCCATAATCAATAAGATTTAAATATAATGTCAAAATACAACAACTGATAATTTAGTTATGTACTGATAAAAAACTAGACATTAATAATTAGTCAGTATTATAACAAATCAATCGAACGGTATTAGTCCATATAATCTGGTCAATTTGAACTAATTTTTTTTTTTACTTATAATAACATTTTGACACAAGCCATGCATAGAGTTTATGTCTAAATATTATAATTATTTTTATTTAATTCAATTAAGTTCCATTTTAATTTAGTGATAGTTATGAACGGACAAACGTCTAGACGTTTGCCTATAATTTGACCAATGAACCACTTTCAAGGACATTTTCAGAACATAATAGAAAGAAATATATATATTGGAATTACGTCTGTTTAGTGTTGTAGTCTAAAAGTTATTGGCTTACAGTTAACAAAGCACCAGAAAACTAAACACGAGGTTACGTATAATCGTAAAACAAATAATCATAAAAGAAAAACAAAATTATAGAAATATTATTAATATCCGTAAAATAGAAATACAATAATTAATTATAATAATAAAAATGTTTCTTACGTCCACATCAATTAGCCTAGCACAAAGTAAGCACTGTAAAGGCTTATGTTATGAATACTGTAACGGGTAACGGATATACATACATATAGGTATTATACATAAATAAGTAATATTTATAGAATGAAATACATCCATGACTAAGCTACAAATGCTCGTATTCATCAAACAAATATCTGCCCTTTCTGGGACACGAACCCAGCAACATCGGTGCTAAAGACAGGATAACTACCTTTATACCAAACAGTCGTCAACTACCCCAATAAATTAGTAATGTCAAACATAGTTCAATTAAATGACATTAATGTCTGGTTGAATAAAATAATAATACTAATCATACTACCTGATTTACGCCAGTCTAAGATACGTATAGATCTTGCTACATAAGCACAACGAACTATCGGCAAACAGATCAAGATCCTCATTCTGAGTAAAGAAATTATTAATAAAAAAAAATTTACTTGTCTCGGTGGCTTAGTTAGAAAAGTATTCGCACAGATAGCGAAAGAATTGGATTAAATTGACAAGTCGAATTTCTTCTACTAATAATTTATTCAGATATAAAAATCTAGCTGTTAAAAACTACGATCTTGTTGCCGATCAAATTATTTTGCTCATTATTTCTCTTGGCTTTTGATTCCAATGAGTTTTGAGCTTTACCAGCTTTTTAATGACAAGACCTGTTTAGTTTAGCATTAGGCAAAGTAGATGAATATAGCAATTTAGTTACCCCACTCACTTTTTCAATTTCCCCACTCCGTTCTTCAAACGTATACTATATAACTATTTAAACCCTTTAAACTGTAATATTCAATTTTTATTAATAGCAACGGATTCTATTTAAGTTCCATTGTATATATTTTGTATAAAGGATAAATTATCAATGCAAAACGTAATTAATTACTCTCTTATTACATTTTCTAAGGAGCGTTAAGACATCACACACTCAGTTACGCATGCTTTGATGTACGTTCTGCCTCACACTCCCACGCCGAGTATTGACTTTAATAAATATAACATTAGGTGAGGAAGGATAGATTCGGTAATTGTGTCATTCAAAATATATCATTATAATTGTAATAGGAATGTTGAAATTTCCAGTTTTAGGAATTTGACTTCTATAGGACTTTAGTGTCCATAAAAGCCCAGTTTCACTTGTAAAGGTTGCATATACCTCAGCTATTAACCAAGAATACAACAAATAATTGTTTTTTTACCTCTAAAGCAGTACATAAATAATTCTCTTTTCCAATAGCTTTATCGCATCCAGCGCATGTATTCATATTTGATAAGTTCAAGTGTTCAAATCAAATGTGTCCAATTCAAAGAATAAATTTATTAAGGCACCGTGTAGGGGAGAGTAAAAGTCTGGTAACTGGCAGGTAGCGAGCCATGAGACAGCCGGCGGACAGTGAGGGTAGCCAACTAATCGGCGCTATTGCTTCGATTACGATAACTCACGCACTCCGTTCCATTATTATATATATTTATTACGTATTTGCTTATATCTCCAAAACTTATCGCCTCAGAATCTGTTGGATTTACTGATATAACCGTTAAGATATTGAACAGTTCCAAAACCGATACATAAATAATTAAAATTAATTAGCATTTTTGTTTAAAATCTTCAGAGAAATACATACATTACACAACTGCCTTACACGAGCGGTATCGGCCGACTCAGATACTGCTACAGAGTACTTCCTTCAAAATAATGCATGACATAAAAAGATTTGGGCCAACCTTTCTGTGAATATAAGATTCTCAATGCTACCTACCTTGTATTTTTCAAATTTGGAACAATGCGTAAATATGCCATTCCTACAGGATTTGCGTCTGTTTTTTATTGTGGTACCGTTGGAAAATACAAAAGGTTTAGGACAAACTTTTATGAATATAAGATGGCATCCGCTGTTACTTGTGAAAGGATTTAGGACACAAACGTATGCACGTTTAGGTTTATGTATTACCTTGACATGCCTAGGGGCTGCGGTGAAGCTGACCACGGATAAACCTCTAAAATCGTTGGCCTCAGAATTGGAAAACAAACAAAAGCTATTAAAAACTTACAAAGATAATCAATTTGCATAGAGTAACATTTAAAAAGTACTTTATTTTACATTGTCTGTTCGTATTGCTGGCAATGAAAGCGAGTTACAAACTCATTTCCTAGGAGAAATATAGTAACTACAACCTAACTTTTATATCAGTTTATAGTGTGAATTTTCAGATTAATTTGTTTCGTAGTCATATTCACTACATTTGAAATCCATTTAATTCATAATAGTGGCAGAAGCTATAACTAAGAGGATTTGGATATTCACATATCCATTCTCGTATAAAAAAAAAATATTGGAATAAACAACTCGTGATCTATTTTGTATCTTGATTGGTATTTTTACATCTTTTATGTGGCCAAATTTCACTTAATGTACCTAATTATAAATAGATAATTTATTACAGAAACAGCCAATAGTAAAACGTGCATTAAATTAAACCATTTAAAATTACAAAATTACCAAATATATGAAATTATTTATAAAACTAAAAAGTACCTAATCGTTAGAAAAACAAAACACATGGCAGTCAAAGATAACTTTCATGTTACTTATTTCGGATCCCCTAAATTAAAACAGTCATAAAAAATACTAGGTACCTATAATCATATCTGCTCTTAAACACTAACCACATGGCGCCCGCAAAGTGCGGAGCGTTGTTTCAAAGTTATATGGAGCGAAACAAGTTTGATCACGAAGGTAAGAAAACTTCATACAAACTTCAGCTCATACTGTAATTTGAACATGTTGAGAACTCCATGCGGTACATTAATGTACGTACTACTATATAAATTATGAAACAGTATCGCTCTTAATTATTTATTAACGAGCATTTTTAAATTCAGCATAGTGCTATGACGGAGGGCTGTGATGTATTGTGCAATAATCTTTGTTTAAAAATCTAACAAAAAGTAGCTACGGTGAATAAATTATTCTAATTTTGAAAACGATCTTAGTGATTTGGAAGTAATCTTCAAAGCGAATTAAAGAGCGATTTAAGAAGTGACCTTAGCAAGTTATTAGACCACTGTGACCGTGGCTTACGCACGCGATTGGGATATTCTGCGACGAAATTTAAAAGTTAATTTCTGACAACTTTTGCAAGTTTATAAGCAACTGAGTTAATTGACGAACTTGTTTGGAAACTGTTTTTGGAAGAATTTATATTAGGTGTAAGAAATTTAGGTTACTAAAATTAACCTCTTATTAAATTTCTTAAGGTTTAATTTTATCATATAAAAATAAAATAGACCAATAGCATGATAACCATTATATCAAAGGTGTTTGAAAAGACAAAGCATGCGAGACTATACGACTTCTTGGAAAAACACAATGTTCTAAAGCATAAACAAAATGGCTTCCACAAAAGGCAAGTCCTTGCAGTATTTAACTTAATAAAGACGGTAACTGAAAACGTTGATCGGAACACAGATACAACAGTCATTTTTTTACATGAGTAGGCATTTGACTTTGCTTCCCATACTCTTTTCTACAATTATGAAAGATCTAGTTTGAGAGGAATAGCACAAAAATGGTTAGAGCCGTGTCTTCAAAATCGGAATTAATACGTAAAAATGTAATACATAAATCAAATTAAAGATGAAATATCATTTAGCTCAACCCTCGCTATAAGTCATGTGAGTGTCCCTCAATGTACAATCCTGGGACCACTATTTTATATTTTATATTAATGACTTACCCAATATTAGCCCTCACCAATGTAACTTGTTTGCTGACGATATTTCAGTAGTCATTACTAAAAAACTTCACTTTAATTATAATGACGAAATTTATGAAATTATAAATAACATTTAAAAATGGCTTCAAAATAATAATTTACATTTAAAAATAAATGAATCTGAATAAATTAACTTTTATAATTTGAAACAGAAATCAAATAACTGAAATATAATTATAAATGATGAACCTATCATGAAATCGGAATAACTCACATTTTTGGGAATAGAGATTGACAATCAGTGCTCAGGGAGAAATCGCATTAAAATTATTTCTAATAAGTTGAATAGGTTTGTATATGCATTATGGCGATTGAAAACCGAAGTAAACCAAAACGCAACCTTAACAGCCTATGACGGTTATGTTGCATCCAATGTTAAATGCGGCATACTGATGTAGAAAAACTTCATAGATATAAACAAAGCTTTTCTATCTCAAAAACAGTGCGTTCGAGCTATATGTCACGTTCTGCCACTAACATCATGCAGGCAGTTATTCCTTAAACTAAGTTTACTAATTCTGCCCTCTATGTTATTATAAGAATGTTGCATCTTTTTTAAGACACATATAAATTCAAATTTAAAAACACAAATACCTTCAGATTAGTGAGATACCATTGTATGTTGATGTTGCCCAGTATGCGTATACAATATTACAAAAGCAATTATGGAATAACATAATTATTCAAATTGTATTAAAATCTGTAATAAGTAACCACACTCAGTAAAGGAGCTTAGTTTATCTATAAAATGCCAGGGTTGTTGTGATGCCTTCTCTCAAGCTTTGTACTACGCATGCGCACACAAACACGTATTAACACACGTACAACGCTGAGGCCCAAGCAAACTCCCACTACGCCTTGGTAAAACCGAGTGGAGAGGTACAAAGCAGAGTACTAGAGAACCACGAACATAAGAGACACTGTTTATAAAGTGTTTGTCAGTTCAATCTTATGAATGTATGTGTCTGTCTCTTTTTACTGTCGCTTTTTCGTTTCATCGACTTTCAAAACACAACGATGCTAAAGAAGTTTTCTCTTCAATAAAACTACAAATGCTGTTAAAAATTAAAGGCCTTTATTGGATTATAAAATATTAAAATTAATTAATCAAAATCAATTAATATGACATACAAATTATTTATCGTTATTAAAGTAATTAATTATTAATTTCAATCGTAAGTTTCCAATGACATCCACATGCCCTGCGTTAGGCAAAATAGAAGTTCAAAATCATTATGACCTAATATGATATAATAAAAAATTTTCATTTCATTGACGAGCCAATACCGCACAGCACGTAACAGTAGTAACTAATAACGAATGGTGCTATGTTATATTTTACCGGTTGTATAATATCGAATACTACATACAAAACACCATCGCGATTCTGTAACATAAAAATCTCGTAACTTCTATAGGTATATAAAACTCGTAAGGAAAGGATAAGGAAATTCATAAGAAAAAATCACTTGGTAAAAAAATGCTAAAATGTTCATTATTTTCATAAAATAAAAAAGCTGAAAATCATTATTCAGTCTTAAAATATCAGTTTTATGGAGTATAATTGACTTTTTACAGTGTGGAGATTTAGACAACAATTGAATTGATTGCTCTCTCTGTTTTTAATAAATCTTACTTTCTTTATTTCCGTTACTTATATTACTCAGTAGCCTACTCAATTTAATTTCTCAATTAATTAAAAATTCAAGTTCTCCAAATCCCGACTACATTATTTAAAATAGATTTCTATTCTTTTCCGGAAAAAAATTCAGAGGTCCTAAATTTATTAAAGAAACTGACCAATAATAAACTGACACAAAAAGCTGATTGGTATATTCAAAATTGAAATATAGCATTATAACAAGACAAATAATGAATATTTGACTATAATATAATGCCTATCCATAAGTGTTAACTTTAAAATCACTGCATCATTGTGCCTGACAGCGTTATTTGTAACATTTGGCAAATGATAAACATTCGATGTATCGAAGCAAGGTCAACAATATTAATAATAATACCAAATTGCTTTCCCGACTATATTCATTATCAAGACATCTATTTAACTGCAAGCTCTTTGATAATTCGTAACTCCATTATGAAACGTAATCAGTATATTTTAAGAGTATTATTCATTAACATAAAAAATAAACATACAATCACCTCAAAAATATCTAGTCGTTACCTTACAGAGCTTGCCTGCATTAAAGTAATTATATAGTAAATTTCTAGCTTTGATAACAACATGCATTGGCTCTTTGCCAGAATGAAATCTTGTTCAACTATCGTTACCACATATTTTCATTCGCTTTAAAACCTGAATATGAAACATCCAACGTTATTTTTTTGCAGATAACGTGATTACGCAATAGGAATTAAAACTGCGTTTATAATTTTGAAAGGTAATACTCATTATCATCAGATTTTTTAATATCCCTACAGCTAGGGTGCAGCTTTTTTCCTATGAATGAAAAGACAGTAGGACAATACTCCAACTTTTTCTACATGGGAACAATACGGATTGATGGGTGCTAATGACTACAGTCTCAGCTGGGGTCAATGACTTAGCGTGTCTTCTGAAGCACAAAGGACCTTGAGACAAAATTTATTTGGTCATTCATTTGATGATCTGTCTTTGAGCAAGTTACTTGTAGTAAAAGTTACAATAAGTAATCATAAGATCTAACGAAGTAAAGTTTGAGTGCGTGTGTTTACAAATCACAAAATTATTTTTATAATTTTTATATATTTTATGCATTTTCAATGCGATCTTATAAGATAAATTATTATAATAGAAAAATACTAGAAAAAATCGACTCGGGTCACAAATGAATTCCCGCCTGAGAATTCACTTGCGACCCGAGTCGATTTTTTCTAGTGTTTTTCTATTATAATAATTCACAACATTATGTTCAGATTGCCTTGTAAAATAAAAATAATATATATTATTTCCAGCGTAATATTTACAATTTGGTAAATTTCATATTACAAATTATTATAATAGAAAATTAATAGAAAATATCGACTCGGGTCACAATTGAATTCTCTGGCGGCAGGCATTTCTGCCGCCAGAGAATTGAAAATTCACTCACGGGTCGATTTTTTCTAGTATTATTCTATTATAATAATTTATCTTATAAGATCGCATTGAAAATGCATAAAATCTTACACGAACACGGATAATAATTCTATTTAAGAAAATTACTTGAAGTATGTTATATAGTCAACAATTTATTCAAAACGTTTGAACGGTGCTTGATATCCAATAAAAGGGTGTTAAGAAAAGCAAAGCCTGTTTATGCACATAAACACGGATACTTGAAAAAAGTTTCGTAGAAAAGTAGTGTACAATACATTATTCATTCTTTCCCTTACTTTATCCTTGAGAATTAAAGTGCGGAATGTAATACTAGGCCTGTTTAATCGGCCTGTTAAGAGTTAGGCAAAAATAATTTGTGCACTATTACTGACTACTATGGCCTGTGTCACATGCTACCTAGCTGCCATAAAATTTATTTTAAAAGATTATTCCTTCATATCATTCCATAATTAAACCTGCAAACATTTATTAAAAAATGAAGACGGGACAGAGACTCATGACTCTGACAAACCGGACCAGATGATGGATAACTACGTTACCGAGACTTCTATTAAATTTGATGAGTTTACTCAACACAATTTATTTTTATAACTTGTCAACGTGAACCTGTACACTGAACATTGTTTATTATTTGTTTTAGTTTTTTGTTACGAGAAAAGCTTCAATATCTTTCTATCTAACCGGGAAAATTATACTTGTGCATAAAATTATTTATGTATATGAACTAAATATCTAAATACGCTTCCCATGTTTCTAAAACTCAAGACATATCATACTTATATCTACTATATAAAAGAAGGACTTTGTGGCTTTGTTACCATATATAGTTACCATAAGCCTAAGAATAACAGTTTTTATAATCAATTAACGTTACCATAGCAACGCGTGGCCGGGTTAGCTAGTTATACTTATATTTAGTATTAAACAAATTCTCCTTGGTAGAAAACAGAGTAACTTACTATATCTAATTCCATACTCGACGAAATCTATGGCTTTTTATCTACAAGATCTGTAATGTGATCTTAATCATTAGATTGTCTCATCAACACCATTTGCAAATGATTTCAAAGAGGTACTAAATAATTTTAAAATGGCTCCTGCAATGTACCTAATATCTGATTAAGTATAGTCGGTGAAAAACATAATCATTCCTCACTTTTTACATAGAAACACTGCTAACATCAACGTATCATGTAACGTATTGTCAAATTTATACTCGTACCAATATAAAAGTGATAACACTCTGATGATATTGAGATGACAATTTTTTTCCAAACAGATTTGAATCAGTTTCCTTAATGTATGACTAATGACAAATCGATATGGACCGTATCATTTATCGTTTCATGATAGTTTGCGTAACTTTTCCTTATCGACTTTGTTTCTCGACAAAAGAATTATAATGATGTCCCTATATTAAACAGGAATTCTATCTCTGTGTTTTTATTGTCTTGTACAAAATTGTATTTTTATATTTAATTTGCAAAGAAAACTTTCTAATCTACTCATAATTTATTATTACCATTATTTTGCCAAAAAATGTTAACAACAAACCTGACCCAAAGTAAACACAGGCTTGTGTTATGGATACTAGGATAACGGATAGACATACATATATCATACAGGAATAAGTAAGATTATTAGAAACATATGTACCCATTTAGTAGTCATGGGTAGTCATGGGTACATGACTCGGTACAAGTGCTCGTATTAATCACAGAAACATCTGACTCTTTTGTGAATCTAACCCAGAACCGTCAGTGTGAAAGACAGGATCGTTACCATTGTACCAAGAGGTCGACAATCAATAATTAACATACTCCCACTAAACCACGCAATGTAAACATAAACAATTTATGTTTACGTATAAAAGGAACCCTGTCATGAGAACATCGCAGGAAGAATGGATCACCACCACCAACATTAATCAATCCACACTCGTCCCACCAAGCGGACCCAGTGTGGATTAACGAATGCTATCAACTGCAAACGCATACAAAATCAACAGCTTAACGTAGTAAGTATTTTATAGTCAACTTTTCGCGACAGGTCTAAGCCATACTGCCAGTTCGTGAGTACCTAATTTCTTTTCTTAATTAGATGATGAAGAATGATGATGAGAGCTGATCATTGAATAATAGATGATCACTTAATTACGAATGAACTGTTACTGTATCTAGTAAAGGCTTAAGGTTTTACAGAGACATCTCCGTGGACTTCTTGAAAGAGCTGGAAAAGGTAACTTCCCCTGCTTTGTTTCACTTTCCAATACTATTGCATATTCATAAACTCTTAGTGGTTAATAATCTGCCATTATAACGCACCACAACACAAATTTTAACAAGAAAAACAAAACCACTAAAGTGACGCTTCCCGCTCCCGCCATGAAGTCCTCAACAGCTTAATGTTCCTTCCGAAGCACAGATGAGTTCGAGATAGCAATTTTTAACCCCACCGCAATAATTGCTCAAACGCGCTAACCACTGCCCCATACAGTTAAAAACAAACTTAAATGCGAGTAATCCTAATTTGGAAACTAAATCGCTTTTATTCCATTCCGTTTCATTTTAAGTGTGCATGAACACTAGATAAAACGGTGTTTTTTTTGTTAAAGTTGTTTCCTTTCAGCCGCGCTCTACAAAGGGATTATCCCCTCAATGCACCATGCATGTAGTTAAGGTAGAATTAATGATAATCCTGTCTTATGGAAACTTTTCAATTTTAATCAACTGTTGAACTGACTATATTTCATATATTCGTTCAAATTCCTAAAATACATTTCAACCTTCTTAACATCTAGGTGCATTATTTACCTTAATTGGCTTCCGAACAATTTATGTGATATTGTCTTATGTCTAATTTATCTCAACCGAAAGACAGCCATTGCTGGACGGAGGACATCACAAAAAATGGGCTGGTTTTCCCATCAATCACGATACCTGACAGGTAGGCTGGAGATCGCAAAAGAAGACTATAATGCGAAAAAAACGCTCTTGAGGTGTATCTTTACCTTCAGTAACATAAGCCACTTTTTAAGACACTGCTAGTGTGAAGGGTTAACGATATTAAAGTCTTGTATTTAATTTATTTTTTGCATTTACAATGCCATATTACTATAAGATATAAAATACGCATGAAAAAATACGACCACGCCTTCGTGGCTTTCAAACGTCTCGGTAGCTCAGCGGTCAGAGTACTCGCCCGGATTGCGAAAGGTCTTGGCTTGGGAAGCGTGGTCGTTTTTTTTATATGCTGATATTATAGTCTGTCCGACACTACACGGAGTTTCGAACTGTTATAAAGTTGCAATCGTTCCGAACATGTTTGTTTAGCCTTCAAAGTTCCTAATGAATTCCTTAATTACAATGATTTTTGTGGAAAATAGATAGTTATAAAATTACCAGGGATTGCCCACGACTCCGTTTGCATAGATTTAACTCGTATTGCACTAACAAAAATTTTCGAGGAAACATATGGTACTTCTCATTGGAAAAGAAGTAGGTACAAAATCCTCGCACTAAATAAATTTCATCAAAATCAGTTCACTCGCTTTTAAAAAAAGTTACTTCAGCACTTATGATATTCATATGGACCGAACATTTTTTGAACGTTTTCAATGTCTTTTTTTATAGAACCACGTTTATAATTTAATTATTTTACATTGGAATTAATGAAAACACAGGGATAATCTACGACAAACAGGCAGTTATGTAGCTACCTGCACGTTGCGTGCGTTATATTGCGTGTCACACCTACATAATATTAACAGTCTTATTAGTACCTAAAAATAAAAGTCATGTTTTGGTAATTTCACTTAGTTTCATGTACAGACAATAGCACGTAAACCTATATACGAGTACAACCGTTAAATTTCTCCATTCGATTTTAAGCTTAAGGGCCTGTTCCTAATTATAATAATAATACATCTTACATTCTCATTAACTAGCCTAAACCAAAGTTATCACTGAAAGGTTTGTGTTACGAATACAATGGTAACGGAAATATATATTATCGCATATGATAAATCTATAATCTAAAATCTCAAATTTGTTGTTTGCCTGTCCGCTCTTTTTCCATTGTATATGCGTTACCATAGCAACGCGTTAATCGCAAGTAGTTCGTCTACCGAACGCTAGATGGCGCTAACGGAAAAATATTTAATAATAGAAAAAATTTTATGAATTTTGTCCACCCGTGCGAAGCCGGGACGGGCCGCTAATATAAAAGTTGTATTTAAAAAAAATTATTCACGTCCAACTGCTCATATTCGTAACACAAATAATAATAATATTTCTCACATTTACACCAATTAGCCTAACCCAAGGTAAGCATTGTATAGTCCCCGGCATATAAGTTGAATCTGGTTTTGAAATCACGTGACATGCGCAGTAGCAAGTTTAGGTACATTATTCACTACTGAGCATGTCACATGATTTCAAAACCTGGTTCAACTTATATGCCGGGAACAATAAGGCTTGTGTTATGGATACTAGGGTAACATAACACATAAATAAGTAATATTCATAGAAACATATATACATACACATGACTCAGGCACAAATACTTGTATTCATCACACAAACATCTGCCAATTCCGGGACACGAACTCAAGACCGTCGGTGCTAAAGGCTGGACCGCTGCCGTTGCACTAAACAGTCGTCATACATCTGCTCCTTCCAAGATACAAACTTGGGACCATTTGGATTTGATGGTAGGGGCGAACTGTAAGGCCAAACCGGTCGTCCTTTTATATATAAAGCCATTATTGAAAAAACAGTTTGTGATAAGTCGACGTGCAGTTGTGCGTTCAATTTAAATGTCGTAACTTCGTTAAGGGTCTGTTTATAATCGATATCGTATCCAATAATATCTTACAATATTAATATGAAACGATTTTATATTTCGTTCGTAAAAGTCACCTCATGCAAGAAACGAACTGGTGTCTTCAAAGAAATGGTGCCCCTGTTAGGTTATCAAGGCTCTTACCGACCTGGCGAATTTAACCAAAGACTTTTTTTGCTTTAGCTCAATGAGCCTTCTTAATTGCTCGACACAGAGCAATCTCGAATATATTTACTGGTATTATGAAATTCGCAGTATACAATTTACTATTTTTATATGCATAGTGAAACAAATTATATCATCAATTTATTATTATTTATAATCACCCTAAACATTGTACCTTACCACAATATTACCAAACTTTATTTATTGCCAAACAACTTGAGTCCATCCGACAGTAAGTATTGATACAAATTGTATTATTTTCGTAGGATCATTATAACAAGAGGGAGTTTGTCCGCTTTGAACACGATACTTCGCGAATTGCAAACTTGGTAGGGGAGAACCAAAAGTTTACGAAATGTATAGTAGGGAAATTGGTGTGCGGGCAATACTTGTTTTGCCTTGTCGAAGGGCTTTTTGGCGGAAACGTGAGGGGTTGATTTTATTTAAAACAAATTAACCAATAAGTGTTCGTGTTCGTGTTCGAACATACCAGAGTATTGATAAAGTAATATAACTACAGACAGTAGGAAAGTAGTTTGATTAGGAGGAAGCCCGTCGAAAGAAGAAAAGGAAGTTTGTTGATGCCAAAAAGAAGCTTGTCGACGACAGGAGAAAGGAGAAATCTCCAAATCCTAACAGGGAAATTCGATAAAATTAAAGAAAACAATGCCCAACACGAGCAAAAGATTGGTGATCTCCCAGCGAATGTGGAATGTCATGACGCTCACCTCTCTACCTAAATAAATAATAAAATAACAACTTTTAGCTGAGGTAGAAAACCGTGTAAACTAGTGTAATCAATGGTAATATTACCTCTCGTGCACTTTGTAGTCGTTTTTAATAAAAAAAACAACGGGTTGCAGTCCGGGAGTGCCGGCAGAAGTGAAAACATGAACATTAACGATGTGCATTTTTTATTTATTTTGGAATGGTTAGAGAATAATTTCGCACGAATTGCTTTAATTATCAGTATAGAAGTATGTACCATCATTTATGTGGTAAAATACAATATTCATTTATTGCGGTATCGTTCACAAACATGACAACAAACACCCACGCACATTTGCGCAAGCGCCCTGCGCCGCTTAAACGAAACAGCAGGAGCAGGCATACATTTTCGCCGCGAGGTAGAAAGAGAGGGGATATTACTTCCTCACGAAGGCCTTGCCGGCGGTCTGCTCTCCTTCCGTCTTACGAATTTTCGATCAGGTTACGTGTCCTGACGCGAGTTTAACATTTTTTACCTATCCCAGAAAGTGCACAACGCGCTAAAGAAGTTTTCACTTCAAAAAATATTTTTTAGGAATAGTAGCCAAAGATATGCCAATTTTTATTACAAAATAAATGAACTTATTATTAAACCGTTATTAGATTTATATATAGTCAAATACTAAAGTTACCGTACAGTGGGCAAAATTGTGGTAAAGTCAGCATAGTTGACGGTATTTTATTATTTTTTTATTAGGCTCACAATACTGATTTACAATAATCGCAATGAACAACTAAAAATACATTTATAACTTATCAAACTACATTTAAACCTACTCAATGTAAGCACAACATGCGTCAGTAAACTATACTAATAAGCACGGACTAATCTGGCCTAGGAAGTACTCTAATATTAATAGGTAATAATTAAATAACTTTAGAAATTGAGATTTATTTATAAAATAAAAATATTAACACGGGTTTCACAAATTAATGTATGTTAAAGTCTCCTTTGCTGAAACCACAAAACCATTAAAAATATCAAAATCAGATCTAATATAGTTGTATGTACTTGTATGATACATTCGATACAGTGGTGAGTGATGGATGACCGAGTCTTGGCCTAGACAAAGGGAGAGTGAATGTTTTGCGATTTTGCAACCTACTGCCAATTCCTGGGAGGGTGATATTTTCGCGTTCTAGTAATTCTGGAGAGTCGATATGACCATTTATCAACTTGAACAGGAACATAACATCGGAAATCTTTCTGCGCGCATTTAAAAGGAAAAGACCATAGTGATTGGACCGAGTTTGGTAAAGGGGTGCCTGCACATGCCATCCGAGTTCGCCAAATAGTACAAGAAGCGCTTCTGCACTCGCTCTAGTCTTTCAGAATGGGTTTGGTAGACACATAGATATTTGAAACGAAAGCTTTTTATAACAATGAGACGGTGAAGGAAGATCGCTGTTACAGTTTTATTTCTATTATAAAGAAATAAATATACTATAATGATTCTTTCTACTCCTGCCCTGTAACTAAAGTGACACGAGCAAGCGGGGCGGCATCAAATTAAAGAAAACCCAAATAGTAGCGGTTTAGGTACCGCAAAAAATAACGGTACCATTTATTTCAAGGACTGAAAAATTTTGGTGCTTCATTTTAAAGATATAATAAGTATCTTAAAGATACTTCAATCAAAAAGGTATGACGTCATATCGTTATATAAAGGTATCATTATTTTCCGGTAATTCCTACCTACTAATATTCACCTAAAAGATACCACTGTAGTAATAAGATGTACTTTTTGGAGTTGATTCATTACTATTTAAAACTATTAAGGAGCACAGTGGTTATTTATTGCTAAAATGTGCGCAATTTTTTCTTGCGTAAAGGTGGCAACCCCTTGCAAAAGTTGTTTAACCCGAACGTCTCCAGCTCCGTCCTATACTAAAACACAGGGTATATCAATTACCTCAACTTTAAAAAAAAATTCAAATCTATCTGTTCTATAACTTCTAATTATATGAAACCAAGTATTCAGAAAGTATTCATTGACGCCCGCTTGGTCAAACGGTAGCGATCCTATCTTCTGCGCCAAAGGTCCTAGTTTCGAATCCCGGTAGGGGTATATGTTTGTGTGATGAACATAAGCATTTGTCAAGTCGTGGTCGTTTATGTACTAATTTATGTATTCTATAGATTATTTAGTACCCACAGTACAATCTCAACTTAGTTTAGGACTAAATAGTAACTAATTGTCGTGAGTTGTCCAAAATTTATTAATGTAACAGCAACCATGATGGAAAAACATTTCCATCATATATACATAGTCCAGTAAATATGTCACTACCTTTTTCCTAAAGCCCATTACATCCTATTGCCGGAATGTCGACCCATTGAGTCTGTTTCCTTAAACATCCATTTTCTGTGGTTTGTTTACTTTTTTGAAAGTTTACGTGTACGACCCAAAGGGTCCATTCACAAAATAAGTATATTACTCGAATGTTTACTATTTCTATAATGTTATCAATGTCTACTTTCTATCGATTTACGATCAACAGTATTACGAAATACTTCAATATATGAAAGAAATATAATCATTTATTGAATATTGAAAACCCTGATTATTTTAAGCTTTTCATTAAAGATGTGGTAATGAGTTTGTTTTTAAATATTGATCATATAGATATTTTAAGTGTTACTGCATGTTGGTTGTAAAATCTTAAACTTATTATTATTATAAAAAAAATAAAAGCAGTGTATTCAATAGAAAAATGGATGAGCGGGTATGATCGTAGCTTGTAGTATAAATACGTGTTTGTGTGCACATATTCGCTAAGGGAAACTAATCACAATTTGAGTTTGCTATAGAGGATGAATTAAAATTATTATGGAAGAAAATTCAAAAAATGTAGTTGAGTGTGGTGGTGTTAAAGTTAATTTGCTTAAATATACAAAACAAAACAAAAATACGACCTTGAATTTTTACTCTAAAATATCAAATCCAACTCAATACCATCTCTCCAATTGCGACGTAGCCATCTAAATAGCTTACCAATTACCACATTGTACGTGACCATTTTTTTAAACATATATATGCCATCGCGGACTTCTATGTAAATCTATAAAAGAGCGGACTCGCGCCACCAATGATACCCCATTCGGGTATGTTCGCTGAATTCAGTAAATTCATTCTCTTCCCAAAAACTCCCTCCCCCTTCAAATAGCCTATTATGTAATACACAAATCAAACCCTTTCATTTGATACCTCACTGGAATTTATTTGCTTACTTCCGTTTATTTATCCTGTCTTCCACCCCCCTTAACTATTAATCAATTTTCTTCAAATATAACCTAAAAAACTTTCGGCTAAAAAATCTTTCAAACAAAAGCAACTAAATGAAAATCTGGTCATCCGTGCAAGAGCAACGAGCGCACGTAGACAGATATACACACACGTCAAACTAATAACATCTCTCGTTTTTGCGTCAGGGGTTAAAAGAAATTAATGACTGTACCAAATTGGCATTCATCTGCTTCTATGAATACCAAACTGGCATTCATAGAAGCAGAAATAAACTGTATGATATATATGGTGACTTCTAGTCACACTAAAACTACATCGTTTGATACAAAGTTTAATAAAAATGGTAAAAATAACTCAAGACTTTATAAAGGTATGAATGTCTGTTATCGCAAAAGCTAAGCATGTGTACAAAATAATTAGTCGATCACAGAACAATACAGATTGGAAGTTAATGATAAATTAAATGAAGAAAAAACATATCCGAAAATTTATTTTCCAAACTACCAACTAAGAACTCGTCTTTCAACCATGTAGTTGCTCCTTGATGGTTTAAGTATTGATAAGTACAATTTTGATTGATGAGTTACTTTCGACATATAATATTAATAAAACATACAATAGTAATTATCAAAACTTTCAAAACCATAAATACAAAAAAAAACAAAGACATCGTTTTATTAAATCAATAATTTATTCATGTCTCCACAACATGTCTTTATTTTTAATTATGTATCCTTCATTAGTTTTATCAAATTTATAGTGGCAATATTTCCAGCGCATGTGCTGTTAAGAATATAAGGTTCATATCCGATGTTGAAATAGCAAGGATGATACTTCAGCTACATTACCCGGTGTAATGTCCTATGGACTATTGCTGTGAGGGTCAGCGGGTATTATTGATCCTCCAAAAAAGCAGTACGCACTATTTATAACTTACGGGCGAGATTCCCTTCGAGGATTATATTCAAGAAATTAATTTACTTAATATGTCTTCCCGATATATGTATGTTTGCACGTGTGTGTGCGTGCGTGTAAGTGTGTGCGTGTGTGTGTGTGTTTGTGTATGTGTGTGTGTGTGTGTGTGAAGATAAAGTTCTATACATATTAGTTAGTAGGTAATTTACTTATACTATTATAGAAGATAAAATATGTAGATATTAAAAAAAATATAATGCATAATGCTCGATAACTTAATCGAAACAGCTATGATTGTTTTTTTTATTTAACTACAACTGCTTGACTGTTATTAAAGGCCATTGACTAAATAATGCACAAAGTGCACAATGCCGCTAAAGTAGTTTTTACTTCAAAAAATGTGATGAATCTTTGGTAACCCTAGCAAAAAGTTTCTTGCGGCTTCTTCTCGGTACAAGGTACATCTTGCCTTTTAACGAATGAATTTTTTTGCATTCACAATACCATACTTCTATGAAATTAAAAATACACCTGTAAAGGCAACCACATCTAAGATTACAACCCACAAACTTTTACTATCCGAGCAAGTGCTCTGACCGCTGAGCTACCGAAACGCTGCAGCGCTGGCAGTTGCGTCGAAATTTACAAATTTATTTCAACTTCTTTTATGAGCTATATTAATATATAAGTTAAAATGTTGGCTTTTATTTTCTTTATTTTTTAGCATAAAAACTGATAAACACAATTAATCTGAAATAAAATTGTTTTTTAACTAACGGAGAATGTTCATGAGGTAAAGTGATCGACGTGTCATTCGATAAGTGTGTGTAACAAGAGACACAAAAGAAATAGATGTAATAGGACAAAGAAAGAAAAAACTTGTTTATCATTTTAAGAAATATAATTAGCAATTCTAAAATAAGGTATTTTTCTTTCATCTTTACACTACAAAGCCTTTTTAAACATGTTTAAATTCAGAAAAAGCGAGATATTTACACAAACTTATTCTTACTGAATAAAATATTCAGTATATACTGTAGAAATAAAAGATTCCTAAGCACGTGAATAGTTTGTGGAATAAAAGAATGGACTTTTTGGTGAGATCGTTAAGCGTCACTTCGGTAGTTTTATTTTATAATTTAATAATAATAATATGAAAGCACATACATTGTTTTGAACCCACATGTAGTATGTAAACCCCTTGTGCTATGGAATACGGAAACGCCGATGGTGCCTTCCAGACCCGAGCCAATAAAGAAAATTAGTTTTCTGGTTAAAATTTGTATTTTCATCGTCATCTACTATGTCATCTACATCGCACTAAGCGTTTTGGTTTTAATTTTATGATACGTACCGCTAAGGAGTAGAACTCTTTGCCTGAGTCTGTGTTTCCTGAAAAATACAATTTAGGGGTCTTCAAGTCACGAGTGAATAGGTATCTTCTGGGCAAGCGCGTCACATCCTAGATCGCATCGACGCTTACCATCAGGCGAGATAGTGGTCAAGCGCATGCCTATTTTCTATAAAAAAAAATCTAATTAAGAAAAGAAATTTCTGAGGCTGTAAGGACTTTTTAACCGTTGCCTTCATTTGTAGAAAAATTACACTTTAAAATTTATATATAGAATAATGCTTTACTTTAGGTATAACTCTATTTCAGAGGCCATCAAATCGTTCGTGTTGCCGTGTGAAAAAGAGAAAAGTGTTTTGTATAGTACAAAAAAATAAATATTTCAATACTAATATGGAAAAAATATTGCATTATGATTAATAGTCCTGTGTTTAATGATTAATATCTGTTGATTATATCTGCAAGTTTAACTAACCACAAGGCTAATTCCCACAGTCCATATTCATGAACGACACTGAAAACATTTTAGTCTAATTAGACATCATTTTGATTCCATTAACGAACTGGGTTAATATAAACGTTTCAATTATGAAGACATTTGCTTATCATTTAAAGCTATTGGTAAGAGAAGATTATTTCGTAAATTAATATTTGACAGCCTTATCTTTATAAAAGGCAAAGGCCGAATCTAATTGTTGAAAAATAAATTTTAAGTGATGGTAAATAAATCGTAATTCGCACATCAGTCAAGAGATAAATACTTGCTTCAAATAAAAATATGCCTTTGATTTAGAACGCAATTTCTTTTTACCTTAAAAGATCTTTCATTTTATCTTCATGAATAGTTGATGAATTACTCAAGAACTGATATGAATGGCTCCTTCGGTTAGGCATAAGAAGTATAACCGTGAAAAATTATGCTCAATATTCGAATTCTCACTTGGCTCTCATTTCCTGCTGTGACTTAATTTTTCGGCTATATCACTAGTTTCTGCCCGCGGCTTCACTCGCGTTTATATAGATTACCAATTTTAACTTATGTTTCTATCCCTCAGGAACATTACTTTTTTTCGGGATACAAGGTGTACTCGTATATGTACTTTTCTGGCAAAGTGTATGCAAAATTTCATGATGATCGATTGAGTAGTTAAGGCGTGAAAGTGTAACAAACAAACTCACTTTCGTATTTTTAATATTATTTAGGCTATAAAGTTTTTACCGATATGATATATATACCTATCATTTGCGCAATCAAATGTTTTTACCATATACCAAATTTCATGGAAATCGATCAACCCATTCTTGATTTATAGAACGACATACAGATAAACAGACAAATATAAATTAAAAAAAATAGAAAAGTTAGTATCAGTGAGACAATAAAACAAATGTTTATCATAAAATAAAATAAAATTAATAAAATTAGTTCAAAAAATAAATGTATAAAATACCATCAGATTTATAAAGTAACTAGCGGCCCGTCCCGGCTTCACACGGGTGGACAAAATTCTATAAATAATTTTCTAGCATTCAATATGGCCTATGTAACTCAGCGTGAATGTAGCTTTCCAATGGTGAAAGAAATCGGCTTAGTAGTTTTTGAGTTTATTCATTGCAAACATACAAAAATACAATCATTCCTCTTTATAATATTTGTGTAGATATAGATATAATATAGTCTATCATTTGCGCAATCACATGTTCTTACCATATACCAAATTTCATCGAAATCGGTCAACCCATTCTTGACTTATAGGACATACATAGACAGATACACAATCAAAAATTTTAAAAATTGTAGAATTAGTATCAATGTTTCAAAAAACGAATATTTATCATAAAATTTGTCCAAATAAAATAATGTACAGACAGAACCTACAGATTTATATAGTAGTATGATTTATTGCACTTGTTCGATAAGTTATCGGATCGTTTACTTATTCGTGTATCATGAGATTGTGCCAATTTATTTTATTTGTTCTTTACGTGAAGACTACGCGTATGGATTGATTTGAATAGTTAGAAAACATAAAGAATCATTTATTCCGATGCAAAAGATGTTTGAAATACCTGAATTCCATTACACACTGAAACTTGGTTTGATTCATAAAACTCTTCCTTCGCAAAGCATCGTTATAACATGTTCCTGCAAAGATCACTACAAACTTTAAGGAGAAAAAAAAAACAAAGTCTACGACACTGTCATATACATATATAATGCGAAGATTAAAAAGTTTACACTTTTAATATACCGTAGATTAGATAACAAAACTTTTTGTCCTCAAATCATAATTAATTAGGATCGCATGACTAATGAGTAGGTTACAAGTAGAGCAAGCCTACTTGACACGCCATGGGTCGAGCTTTCCGGTGGCTTGAGCAAAACGCCACCCACAGTCGGCTCCACAACGACACGGCAAACTCATTTGAGAACATTGTGCCCCATTCTTATTATGAATCCCTCTTTTTGTTTGTGGTCTACTATTACGGTTTTAATCGTCGTTTTCATTTGTTCGTTGTAAAACTCAAATTTTTACGGTCTCAGTAACTGTAGTTTGTTACATTTTGCACTGAATATATTTATAGATTGTATTATTATTACGTTTTTATTTCGATTCCCAACATTTGAAAATTTTTTTTATTCAAAGAAAGTGAAATCTTAATCTTAGTTTAATATAAAACAATATAATACAAAAGAGTTCGTTTTCCACGTTGACTCGCCCGGGGATCGAAGCCGGAACCTCAGTAAAGAATGTTTATAAGAAGGACTTTTCTTTTAACTGTTTCTATTTTCTCTTTTTATATATTTGTCATTCTCTCTTGTCACATTTATAAAAGAGATGATTTTCTAGTCATTTTATGCAATGATATTGCATTTCCATTAAGCTATATTCCTAATTTCTTTACCATTTTATAAACCATATGAAATTCTGTTGTTTTGAAATTAATTGAATAGAATCTGAAAGAAAGGCATGACCTAATAGAGATATAAAAAGTACTTGGCGAAATTTCTGTGATAGAGCATGAAAGTACCTTTACAAATAAAATAATAATAAAAAACTTTCATAAATAATTTTTAGAATAAATAAGTACATTACCATAAACTTGTATCAATGAAAAAAAACAGTGCAATCGTTAAGTACTGTTTTCCTTTCAAGTTAAAGTAAGTATATATTGTTTAAAATCTGAAACCTTATAAGAGCCATAACTCATATATTTGTAGATGAGTAGGTAGGTTTTGAAGCTCAATAATCAATATAACAAAAGCTAAAATCAAGGAAAGTCTTACCTACCCTTCAAATGGAAAAGAAGTATTTCTTGTAACATAAAATAATAATCTCATTCCATAGCAGCAAAAGCAATAACAAAAGAAAACCGGAACTCTACCTATTCCTCAGGGGAAATTAAAAATAGCATCTAGATACAACGGCAATAACAGTACTACTATTCATTCGGTGGGAATTATAATACTATGGAAATCAAGGTATTAGTAATGGAGGTTTTAAATAATAAACTGTTTCACTTGATGAAAACGAACATTTATTTTAAATGCACTATTTAGATAAAACTTATTTCATAATATAAAAATGGTTTAACTGCCTCCAGTTAAATCTGTTCAAATTAGACCTTGCCTTGTAGTCATTATTTTGTGAACAACCTCAGTAATTGCGCGCCCGATTTTCGGCATCGCCTTCTTCAAGGTCTCAATTTCGTTTACTACTAGGTTAATGTAGAGTACGAAAATTCTTTAATGTCTCGGTTCTTCGTAATTATATCTGATTGTGATTTTGAACTATTGTGTGCTATGGTGCTGCTTTGAACTTAATTCAGACTAACATACGAGGGCGGGTCAAAAAGTTCGCGGAATGAGGGGCATGGAGTGGAAAGGTGACTTTTTACTACCTGCTCTAGTTGTGACACTCATTAAGAGTATAAATACCAAGTTTCAAAAAAATAGGTCATAATTACCTGAGCTACACATCAATCAACAAGTCAATCCGGAAGAAAATTTACAACACGGAGAAAATTGAGTTTCGCGCAGTCATGGCTGCTGTTCAAAGAGTGGGCTTCGAAATCTTGGAACATCCTCCCTATAGCCCAGGTTTAGCCCCAAGTGATTATTTATTCCCAATAATGAAAAAAGAGCTTCGAGGGAAGAAATTTTTCAGCGATGAAGAAGTGAAGAGCGCAATTTCTGCTTATTTTGACGACAAAGAGAAATATATTTTTTTCGAAGGTTAATAAATTAATTGATAGGTCTAATAAATGTATTAGAGTTAAGGGGGAATACGTTGAGAAGGAAAAATAATTTTGTGTTTTATTTCTTACTTTTTACCCTCCATTCCGCGAACTTTTTGACCCACCCTCGTATGATATTCTCTTCCTTATCTTCTGTGGAAAACAGTAGGGCAACATTTCAAAATTTTAATTGCTGTTTGATAATGCTCTATACTGAACTAGAGTATGAGCACAGAGCAGAAGTGAACCTTGTATTTTTAACTTTTATGCGGAATTCGCCTTGTTCTGAATAGAAACTAAAAATGGCGTTGAAATTGTATTGTACTACACCTAAAAAGAGAAAAATGTAAAATTCGAAGATATTCCACTGCTGTTTCCGACCAACAATAGGTGATACTATTGCAAGATATTTTCAGTTCAGGCAATATTCTTCTGTTATTGTATAAATCATATGTTCGACCTCTATTAGAATATACATCTACAGTATGGAATTCACAATATAAAGAACAAATTGACGCGATTGAGAAAAACAATCATAAAACAACTTGTTTATAAAGCTCTACGGTACGATCAATCATCGCTTAGGGTATCATATCTTTTGGAACGACTCCATGAAAAAGATCAAATGTTTCTCTAAGTTTCGAGAAATCTGGTAGATAAACCATTTTTTAAAAGTAATATTAAATTTAGATATTCTCGAACTAAGTATCTTACTAAACCAAAATACGTAAAGTCTGTTCATTCTAACTTGTCCTATTTGGTAAACAATCTTGGCACAACTTTTTAATGAAATCGCCCATTTAAAAATAAAATTCAATAATCTATTACAATAAATCGTTATTATAGACTGATACCTATTGAATCTAGTTATCAGTTGATTTTTAATTAATTTTAATTTATTTATTTTAAGATTGTTTACAAAATAGGACAACTAAGGATGAACAGACCATAGGATACACTTTTGTTCTTAGGTTTTGTAAGCATTATGATTTCAGTTATTGACATACTTGTAAAAAGTCTTCATATGAAAAAATAGGGATTTGACATACAGTTTAAATTTTTTTATCATGTTTTAGTGTAATCCTTTTATCATGATTTCCTCTTCGTCCGAGACCATTGTTGTGAGCAGACGTGTCGACCTATATTGTTTTAATTTCATGTATGTCCGCATCCAATAATGATTTCTGCGCAGTAAACATAAGCTACTAATATTTGGTAAAGCAGTCGTTGACGGCCCGTAACGGGGCATGATAGCGTAATAAACACAGTTGTTATTTTTTAGCTCTTTCCAACACGCGGCGATTCATCTACGCATCGTAGCGCTCTTGCTACGACGGTGCTACGACGTAATGCACCAGTCTACGATCAGAGTCTATTTGAATCCATACTAATATTATAAATGGGAAAGTGTGTCTGTCTGTTTGTCTTTCTTTCACGGCAAAACGGAGCGACAAATTGACGTGATTTTTAAGTGGAGATAGTTGAAGGGATGGAGAGTAACATAGGCTACTTTTTGCCCCTTTCTAACCCCCCACTTCCCAAAAATGGGGGGTGGAAGTTTGTATGGAGCATTCCGCAATTTTCAAGGTAGAAAGCTAAAAATTGGTATGCTGACTATTTATGACTACCAAAAAAATCGCCCATCATTTTTTTTTAAATCTGCACCCAACCCCTTAAAAGAGGGGGTGAAATTTTATATGAGACTTTTCGCAGTTTTTAAGGCAGGAAGCTAAAATCGGCACACAGACTCTATGTTACTAACGAAAATACCTGCCATTTTTTAGAAATCCTCCCCTAGCCCCTAAAATAGGGGATGGAAATGTGTGTGAGACTCCACAAAATTAGAACAGGTTCTTTAATACAAACGAATAATAAAATAATTTAATTAAAACGAATTAAATAAAACAATATTAAAAACATTAAATCTTACCATAAATCAATCAGCTTTTGAGAAAATAAACATTATAAACATAAATAAGTTAACTCATGGATTCCGATAGATGGCGCTTATATGTTTATTGTATATTATGTTCACGATAGGTTTAATTGTTTAGTTCAAAAATTAATAACAGATGGCAGTGTTGAAATAAAATAAATAACGTATAAAATTCTGTTCCGAGTTCTCTTCTGTGTTCAGGAAAGGGGAACAGTGCTACCCCGAATTTAACGCCAGGGAAGCCGCGGGCAAAAGCTAGTAATTAATAAAATGCCGCTTAAAAGAACTCCTTCCCTGATACCAACCAACTTGACAGTAGGTGCGACCCATTCGCTAGCTCATTCTGATCCAAACCTGAGTATTTCTGTTGAAGCTGAATCTTTTTTGTCAAAAATTTCTCAAAGCACATCCAAAAGAAAGAGAGAAAACCATTTAGAAAAAAGCGAACTCGATGCGAGCGATTTCGGGCGAAAATTGATATTATGAATATATTCAAAAAATTAAGAGTTCCATAAATGAGCTAAGGGAACAGAATACCAAAATACAAGGATCGGTGAACTTTTCTGCAGCAAAATATGAGGAAATCAATCTAAAATGAATTCAATTAAAACAAGAGAATATCGAAGACAAAAAGTATATAACTGAATAAGAAGGTAAAAATAGAACAGCTAGAAAAGCAAGGACGATCGACAAGTTTGGAAATTAAAGTATTTCAAAACAAAAACTTGAAACCAAACAAGACCTTGTAATCTATTTGAAATCAAGAATGTATTTCGTATTAATATTAAATCTGTGTGTAAGCCTATCATTGTTGAATTTACGACAGTGATTTTAAAAGAAAATGTATTTAATACTTTAAAGAAATTCAACAAAGAAAACAAGGATAAAAACTTAACACTTAACAGTTATTCATCAAGGATCCACAAACCCACATATTCTCAAAAATCCTCAAACATCTCACACCAAGGGCCAAGAAGCTGTTCGTCTTAGCAAGACGATGGGAATAACATAAATTCAAGTATTCAAGTACTGCTGGACCTGATATACTCTTAAGTAAACTTATCTCTTATTTATAATTGTGATCACTTGCAATATTTTTAGATCATAAGATGACTACAATATTAAAGTTTATCAGTCTACCTAAAACGATCGACGAGACAAAATACAGTTAACCGCATTACAAGCAAATATTATATTGGCTCTATTATAATTCAAGGCAGAAGGCATATTGATGTTCTTTAGACTATGCCTATCAAAATTACAAAAAAAATGCTTATTTTTATATTAGAATTATCAATACAAATTATATCGTTTTTGTGTACGTACCTCACGATTTTTCGTGAGTAATCTTAAATAAACAACATATGATGCGAAAATTGATCAGTCTAATATTTTATACAAAGTTTACTACTTTCAATTTGTCTTGCAAAACACATAACGGGTTTTCCCATTTCCAAATACCTTACCGTAAATAGCATTATTGCCTCTCAAATGATAAATTCTATGCCTTGGAATGGAGAAAAGAGAAATATTATGTAAAACGTTATTGAATCGGAAGGCGGTATATGTCCAAATCTCTTATCCCGTTTCAGAAATGTCAACAATATATGGAAACTTTATTCATGAGATAATATCAATGGCCATTCATTCCTCAATATTATAAAAATGGCGCCACTATTTCATTAAATAGGGGTTTTGTGTTTTCAGCGTTTTTATAGATTAAGATTGTGTTTTCATCAAAATGCTCAATGATTGTAGTCCTTTTCACTAATGTCATTATTACCATTTTTCTTTCATTCATATTAAAAAGAGCACCGTTTTTATAATACTAGGTCGATACAGTCGCTATGCCTAAAATATAAATAATAATACTAAGTAAATTTTTAAACTCCATAAGAATGTAATTTTTAAAAAGCGTACGCTTTTTGTTTCTATGGGAAATCCCATAGAGACAATGTTTTTGGTCATAACTTTTTTATTTTTGCGAATTTCAAAATTCGGGCTCCGTCACGATCTAGTCCTAAACCTTTTGGTTCGATTTATTACAAAAATGGCGTAATGACGTCACATACATTTCGTCATTGAAGCTGATCCATGGGAGCTTCGCTCCAACTATACTAGATCTGCAATGCTGCTGCTGTTTGCAAATACTGAGCGAAGCACTACCTTACCTAATCTCACCTAAATTTCAATAGTGTAGTCTCAGCGGTTTAGCTGTGATCAGCTTTTGAATTTTTCTTTCGGTGATTATTCCTCGATGGTATGTCCGATTTCAAAACTTTTTTGCACATTAGTCACGACCACGATGTGAGTTTTGGCGCCAAATTTCATCAATGTAGTATCAGCGGTTTGGCTGTGATCAGCTTTTGAATTTTGCTTTCGGTGATTATTCCTCCATGGTACAGTCAAAAATTTTTTTACATAGCCTATGTCCGTCAGGTTATAATCTTGTATGTTCATGCCAAAATTCGTTCGAAACGGTTGAACCGTTAAGTAGTAGGAGGGAGACAAGCGAAATTTGTGAGTTGCCTAAAAGAGAGCTTCGCTCAATTATATATTATTAATTACAAAACAAGTGGAGCCTATATATAAAGCTAGAGCTGATCTACCATTTTAGTCCTTTAGTGTAATACTTTCATATTTTCATTTAATTTTGTGATAGTTTCAATTTTGTGCCTTTCTATTGCGTGATTTTTATTGTTGCTATTTTTTACTTCCAAGTTATTATTCCCACAAAGTGTTGTTAATTACCCATTCACAGGGGACGCCTGTGCCCCAGCATTGGGGACTATGATAAGAATCAACTTATTATAAAGTCTCCAATTATAATCACAACATCCTTTTTATCATATAACGATGTTGTCATTACATTTTTATCGCCTTATTTAGAGCGAGGCATACGATGCATTTCTCGCTCATGTTAATGTATGCATTACAGTGATAAGCTATAACGGTATCAAAACTTTGTTATGTATAACCCCCTAATTGATTATTTAATTGGCCGTCTTTCTATCATCAAAACGAGCGTTGATCAGTTGTAAAAAAGTCAATGGATACTTCAAATCGCTTTTGCTCAAACGTTTATTAAATTATTTAAATAAAACTACTGTTATTGGATAACTTATTTATCATAAAATTTGGATTTCTTTATCGTGATCAAAGGATGTCTAAGGTAATTCTAATTAATCAGTTATAGAAACCTTGGACCAAGAGTGCATCCCCTGTGGTGTGCATTTTATAGCATGATTTTACTCGATACTATAATGAATCACCCGATTCCCATAATCGATTAACTGTCTGCAACCATGTATATACTGATCGCTTAATGATCGAGTCAAAGACGCACTTGTTGTAATTTTTTGTATTGATGTAACCGATGTTTGACATTTTCCTATATTGCTAACTACTACCAATATAGACGATACGGATTGGCCATTTGTCTCTTGCTCTGACAGACAGAATATCACTCGAGTCTAAGTTTGTAACATTACGATATAATCCTTAATCACGAGCTATAGTATAAACCTTTTACTTTTAACCGTTATTTTAATTGTCTTTAACATAATAGTTTAAATGTAAGCAATTCGTAATTATCACGAGAATGATAGCACTTAAAAAAAGATAAAAAAGTACCGATACAAATATTCTGTAATTACCAGCTCCAATCTCATCCGACAATATAAAACATTCACAGTTTAAAAGCCGGAGCTTGCAATGTTGCGTAGGAGGGTCCTAACTCTCATTCTGAATTTTTTATTGTTTCATAAACAATTGTAATTCCGACATTTTAAATGGAATCTGAGGATATACATTCTAAGTACCGACTTACTTTTAAAATATGTAACTAAAATATATATTACGGCTTACCTAATTTACACGCTATTAACGTCAAACCATGAAACAGCCACCTATGTTATAATGGAATGTGAAGGAGTGGCCCAATACCGGGCGAAGCATCTCGGCTCGCTGGGCAGTCTCCGAGAGGTTCTTACCAAGGTAAAGGCGCTTGGAGCGTTCCTGGCAGAGCTGGGATGGCTGGAATAAACGACTAAACGTCCTCCAGATGCAAAATAGGCGCATTAAGTCGTCAAGTTGCGGATACCGCCAGTATTGAGTGAAGAAGAAGAAGAAGAAGAACGTCAAACCATTGTTTGACGACCTCCGTAGTCGAGTGACTCGCATGCCGGTTTTTATGGTAATGTCACTCAGAGGTCTCGGGTTCGATCCCCGACAGGGCCAATGTAAAAAACAAACTTTTGTGTATTGGCGCGGGTCTGGGTGTTGTGGTGCCGTCGTTGTTTCCGAATTCCATAACACAAGTGCTTTAGCTACTTAACCCGGATTAAGAACAATGTATGGGATAATGGGAACAATTTTTATATTTATTTATTTTTATTGTATCATGGAAGTGATCTTTTAAATTTAGAATGTTTCCTTAAAAAGAATGACCAGGGGCCCTATCATCACCCCTTATTGCGATTCAAGTTCAGCTGTGGAAGAGAGACGCTACTATAGAACACATATAGCTGTGTCTCAATTACACAATCGCTTTTGCATCGCGCGAAGACATCATGGTAGGCCCTCTGGATTTTATAATAATTAGTTATATGTCCTTACAGCTCTATTTATTCATTTTCCACAAAACATGAGTTACAAAGAGAATGTAAGGTCCTGACTTCGTTTATCATTACAAAGTGAAAGTAATATTAATATTTATAAGGCTCTGTCCTTTTTTAAGGTTCTACCTCTAAGAAGCGAAATAAGAGATAAAACATATATTTACTATACTTTTATTTTTAAAGTAAGGGACATAAAATAAATATGCTCCTGATTAAAATATAAATGAAACTGGGTTGATGGGCATTTTAGAAAATTTCACCCCTTAGTGTCTTAGAAAGAGGTTGTAACTTAGTATGAAAGGCCCCACTAGTTTTCAAATGAGAAATACAAACTCAAGAGTTAAAAGCTTTTTTAGCATTAAATGTTAACAAGTATTTAGTCGCTTAGTATGTATGCTTCTTGGACCCTGTATGCAACGTTGCGATTGGGTTTCAATCGTAAATATATAGCTTTGTGATTATAAAGATAATTTTGTGATACGTACCGCTAAGGAGTGCTAACTCTTTGCTTGAGTCTGTTTCCTGACAAATACAATTTAGGGGTCTTCAAGTCACGAGTGAATAGGTATCTTTTAGGCAAGCGCATCACCATCACATCCTAGATCGCATCGTCGCTTACCATCAGGCGAGATAGTGGTCAAGCGCATGCCTATTTTCTATAATAAAATATATAGCGAAAATATATTGCGAATATATATATATATAAACGAATGCGCGGGCCAAACAACGCCTTCTGGGTCTGCTAGTATCGTTATAAAACTTTTCTAATTAATCTCGATATTTGATACTATGAAACCCTTTCCAACACTGAATAAACCACGATATCAATGGCAACTCCCTTGATTGAGATCACAAATTATTAGAACAGTGTTACAAATTTGTTTTCCCCTATTTTTTCCTGGAAGAGAAGGTTTCCCTAAAATGCAATATCTATGACCTTATTATATACTTGTTTTTATTTACGTTGGGAATGATATATGTATATTAATATTTTATTTTATTTACAAAAATCATGGATAACATTATCATTTGACTTAAATGATTTCATTTGGCTTAAGTCTTTATTGGCGATCGTGCCCATAATGTTTATATATAGTTTAAAGATAAGTGTAACAATCACGAAATCGATCTAGATTTGAATTTTGGATTTTGTGTTTTATGCTAAAGAAATCTTTATGATTTCCTTTAATTATTTATTATAATAATAATTATATTTAAACATTTACACCAATGGGCTTAGCCCAAATTAAGCACTGTAAGGCTTTTGTTATTGATATTAGGGTAATGGATAGATATACATATATGATGCATGGATATTAAAAATTCATAGAAATATATAAATACCCATGACTCGGGTGCGTATACTCGTGTTCGTCACACAAACTGCCCCTTCCGGTATTGGAGCCCAGGACTGCTGGTACGAAAGTTCGCTAGAAGAAAGATCGCTACCGTTGAACCAAGCGATCGTTGAATTCGTTATGTTATATATCGGATCCCATTTAAGAGTTACGTTGAACTTAAAATCAAACAGTTTTTACTTATACAGAATTTTCATATCTTTATTCAATCGTTACGATTCGACTCCTTTATAGGAGACGTGTTTACAGGATAACTAGGGTAATAGTTGTCAATTGCTGTAAGTGTGCAATTATATTTCATCTTTCACATTCCTAAGTGCACATTTTTTAGGAAATTTGTTGTGTTGCTAAGAAAATAGATTTGTGTTTGTGATATTGTAGTTGTCTGTGAATAGTTTTGCTATTCAGAGAGAGAGCATGTATACATGCTCTTAATCGATACCTTAAATCTCGATAGCATTCCAGAATGCTCTAGAGCGCACTTGTTTCATAAGTTTCTCAAAAATACAACTCTCAAGGTCCTAGGGTATAATAAAAACAAAAGACGAACGGCGAGTTTACGTCATAAAAATATCCGAATGTTTGGGGTATATCAGGGTTAAATAACTTTATTTACAAAAAGTACTAATAATAACTTTAAGTATTACAGTCTGTTTTTGTTTGATATATTACATTATGAATAATAGAATCCTAAGAGGACGGTACGCTTAAGCCATCAATTCAAATTCCTTATATATTTGTTAGTATAGCTTATCACAGTAAGAAATTAATGATTGTTTGACATATCCTATCGTGTGAGCAAATATACTGAAAGTAATATTTGTCAGCCACTCTTTTCCTAACACTTCTACGTTAATCGACATTTCATTCAGTAAGCCGAACAGATCCGACGTATAGATACTTGATAGCAAGTAAAAGGTTCCCTTTGTAAGCAATCAGTCAGCTCTTCAACAAAAAATGTTATGCGAAAGAACTCAAACGACTCTAATCACTTATGTGAATGTGAATGTTTTTTGCTCAAATAGTAATTTCACTAAACGCTTATATCTTCACCCTAATAAATAATTCAAATTGAAATAAATTATCTTTCCATAGGTCAAGAAAAATTCATTATCAATCCCAATTGATCTTTCAACGGATTATTTTTACAATCCGTTAAAAGATTTCTGTTTCTTTATTAAGAAATTGCTATGATACAGTTTATACAAATAGGTTTGTCATTTGTGAAAAAAATACATGACTGTCTCAACTCGAACGGACCTCTGGTGTTTACTTTTTATGAACGATTGTCTTTAAACAGGCACAGAAAATAATAAAAGAAAACTTCAAAATAAAAGTGGAAGGTGCGCACTATAGGTTGCGCACAAAATACGTAACGCTGTTGGATCCCTAAATTTTACTCTACATATTTTTTCATATCGAGCGCCTTATATGTGAATAACTCTTGAGGAGTAAACTCCAATAGTAAATAAATAGTTTCGTTAAATACCATGCGATGAGAAAACCTTAAAATGTACTATCTCAATAACAGTTGTTTTATATCGCAAAATAATTGGACAAAACGCGTGATTTTATGAGAACCAAAGCTTGCCTATCGGACTATGTCAATGTACAGTTAAAAAAAGTAACTGTCTACTGGAATTTCTGTGTTTAAAACTGCTTTTAACGCAACTTCTAAAGTATAAATAAAAGCACATGATTCAGACAGTATGTTCCCAAAAATTACTTACAATTTAAATCTAGTAAATTCGACACCATTTCAATATTATTATAAACTTTGTTAAGTATTTAAAAATATCAAAGTTATTAAAAGTCTATTATATTTTTTATTGTACCGGAAAAACTTTTTCTTCGACAAATAATGTTGTACTGACAACTTGAAACGAGGGTAAATAAGAACAGAAAAGCTCAACAAGTAATTAAAGAGAACATTTTCGAATCTCATGTCTTGTCTTTGAGAAAAACAGAATAGCGTAAGTTCCTTAGCACGTTCATAAATTATTATTAAGTTGTCTAGTGGCCTTTGTTTTGTGGCTTAATTGTCCTGAATACTTAACTCGAGAAAGCTAAGTCTTTGATTTACTTCAAAGACTTAGCGCACTAATCAGCTCAACGTAATAGACGTAAGATTAAAAGAAACGTGTGAGGTCATTTGGCCCCTCGCTATGTGAGTTAACGTTTTGAACTCATTTATACATCAAACGCTGATGCTTGAGGTCCTCAGAGAATTTTGCTATGTATATTCTTACACACTTTTCCACGGTCTACGGTATCTATCCATTCTTATTTCCTTAACTGCTAAGACCGTCTTTGGAATTCCCTCCCAGTCTCTATTGACGTTTTCTGCAATCAAGTAAAGGATTATTTATGTCATTTAAGGTTAGGTTAGGCGCTACGTAAAATCAATGTTTATATACAGTGGTAGTCATAAAATTAGACACTTCTTATCAATAAAGAAAGTATAACTTCATCGTACAAATATTCGTAAAAACTATACACATAAAATGTATGAAATTGACTGAATCAATACCACGTCGTTGCGGTGCTGTTATTGAAAATAAGGGATGGCCACTAAATATTAATTATAACTATTGGTTGGCTGTGGACAGCAGCTATTTCGTAAATAACAATACTAATTACTAATACTTTAAAAAATATTGTTTTTTATGTTTTTTTGTTATTCTTTCTAATAAGCTGACCATTATTGTTCCTACTTAAGGTATTTAAATGTTTGTCCGTAATTTTATATTGAAACTATACTTGTGTAATGGCATTTATATTGTTTTTCTAATAAATGATAAATCGTTGAACATATTGTTTCCCTATTTATTGTCTTATTTTAAAATAAAAACTATTGCGGTGAATTATCTTACATAATGTCAAGGACCGTTGGTAGTGTTTCTAATTGTACGATCACCATTGTATTATGTATGTATTTATATATATTTACGTCTATGATCTATGTGTGTATTAATAAAACAAACAACATGTAGAGTAGTTGGTGAAGGTGCAAGGTGTGTCTGGGTCTGTGCGGTATCTATGTACATTTATTCGCGGGCGAGCGGTGTATTTTGCTTGTTTTTTGCCGAAGAAAGCTACATGTTTTTGTTTTATTATTGGAAATGAACATTTGCCAAGTGACGCCTGACTCTATCAAAAACTATGTATGTATTTTTTTATGTTATTGCCGTTCTAATTTTCATTTACAACAGCGTCTCATACTCTAGTCCTATCGTCTGTTGTTGTCTGATAGAGGTTATCGCTTTTAGCGATAGAACTACTCATTGTAACAATATTTTCAATTTAATGTTGTGCTATTCTTTCTTTATTTAATGTGGTGTTCAAAAGTGTTTGTATTTTATCGCATGGTGAACCTATGTCATACGTACCATGTAGGTGAGCTTATGTCTAACATACCATTAACATCTACTTGTATATTTACCCATCTCATATCGCGTTCTGAATTGCCCCAAAAAACGTACGAAAATAATAAAAGCAATGACATCATAGGTCTCAATGGATCAAAAGAGATAGTACAAAAATAACCCACATAACAACTTAATAAGTAAGCAGTATTATTATATAAATATCACTTATAAATGTATCATATAATTTTGTTGCCTATCCGTTACCATAGTATCCATAACACAAGCCTTACAGTGCTAACTTTGGGCTAGACCAATAGTTAAGATTGTAAGAAATATTATTATTTTACTACGTAGTCAGCGCTTCAGAAAAGTGTTGCCCGCAGCCAAGCCTTAATTGATTTTTAAATTGTTAACGTCATCTATTGAGCGCGAATGTAAAAAAATATCGGGAACATCAAAAGAATCACTTCTAAGCTGTCATTTTAACATTTTAATTCGGCGGAAAAGAATTTACTGTTGGCAGGGAATAGGTTGCCGACTGCAAATGTAAACGGATGATTATTTGAATGTTCCTTGCTGTAATAAAATTCCCGTGCTTACCTCTCGTTAACTCAATCTGAAAACATTTCGTGTAGAATTGTTAAACAACATATAGAAAACGTAAATAATTGTAGAAACAACCATGACTTAATCAACAGAACCTTTTACATAAACTTAAACCAAAAGTAAAACACGGGATCTTTGGTGCAAAAGATAGGAACGCTACCGAATATCTGAAATAATATTTGAGTGTATTTTTTATTAAGCTGTCAGATATCGTTCTTTAATAAAAAGAAACTTCCATTTCAATTGGAATAAAAACTTTTTGTACATAAAAGTATTGCGCGTATTTTTAGAGTTCGAGTACTGCGACTTTATCTCATTATTAAAACTTCATCAGTCTTCCTGCCAGCCACTGATAAATCGTAACATTGAAATCAATTGGCCTCAATGTTATTTAGCTGCAATTTATCTTTTTTTTGCTTGAAAGATTCTGTTTTTTGTCTTTATTTGAATCTAAACAGATTAGGTCGGCAATTTCTGTTAACTGAAATACTTTTTACATGTTAAAGTAATATATAAAACAGTTACGTACACATTATTTCCATTTACTTTTATAGTATTATTATTTAAACTCATGACAATCTTACAGTTATAGACATTCGTCAAAAAATAAATAAATAAAAATAGTAAAATTGCTTTTTTTCCTAGAACCTTTCATTATTCTTTTTTCAGCATAAAGACCAACAAATGCAGTCCAATATAAATAGATAAGATTTTAAAGTTTATGGTAGGCTGACGTGATATTCTCTGTAAATTAACGTATTCAAAATTTCATATTTTCTCAGAATATATTGAAATCTATGAAAATATGCTTTATTTGAAAACTAAAATATTTAGCTTACTTCTGCTAAAAATCAAAACGTATCGCCCGCCCGCCCGCATTTGGCAAACAAAAGCAAATATCCGTATATATCAAGACAGCGATTTAACTTGCAGCTTTACTCGTGTTTCGCTCAAACAAAGCAGCAGCAGCATCAGCAGTTCTTAGACCGTATGGTATCCAATATCGAGTTTTCTAATGGATATGGAGTAGACGAAAACAAGTGGCGCCTGAAATACTATAGATTTAACTTTCAGATAAGAGAAAAGATAAAATACATTTTATTCATAAGTCTTAATAAGGTGTTCATTGCATGTTACAACTATTACTAAGCTATGTCTTTGTAAGTCCTGCACCGGCAGATCAACAAATACCTATTCACATCACGCAGTTTTATCCTTTATAGCCCCTTGGACTCCCGAAGAGCTTGTTACGAAACAATTACCTACATACTCGTATGTTTGTACTGATTCTATCAATCAACTGTATACAGAATCACATACTTCTATTTGAACCCGATATATCAAGCTTCCCTTTGCCGTGGGAGATCGTATCCCAATAGCATTGTACGATACATAACATAAATATATCGAACTGGCAGATGCCCGCGACCACGTCGGCGTGAAATTTGGTTTTCCTTTCGGAAAGGACTTTATACTCGCCCTTGTTTGAGAATTAAAAGAATTCAATCAGCTTAGTGTGCTTTTGCGGTCACAAATTTTATTGAGAAAAAAACCATGAGAAAAAAATACTTGCTATAGATTCTTAAACAACATATAAAATTATGCATAAATAATATCTTTTAATAAGACTTTAAATTTAGGTAGATACCAGCAGCAATTAAGCCCTAAGACTTATTTGGGGTCATCGCGAAGGAAGTGGCTCGGCTGCAAGAAATTGTGTGCACTTGAATTGGGATGGGAAAGGGTTGGTAACCGGTGGAATTTGGGGTATGAACACAGTTTCGCCTGAACCACATCACCACAGTGAGAATCTCACCTTTGTTCATGTTCCGTATCAAGTGGAGGCTGAAAACGGTTGGAAACGGCTGAATGGATTTAGATGAAATTTAGTACACAAATAGTAATTTCAATGAAAAAAGTCAAATATTGCTCTAAGTTGAGCTTAGTATATCTGTGAAAACCACCAGAAAATCAGATATACACACAGACGGAAGTTAAAAAAATCAGTTTCATTTTCTCATTTGTTATCCACACACACTCATTTATTGATTTCTTTTATCAATATTGAAATAACATCTCTTTAACCTCGACGGTGTTTCTGAATAGTTATTGTTTTTAAGCCGTGTGAACGTGTATTGAATATAAAAAAACGTAAATTACCGCGTCATAAATTCAGTAAACTGGTTTTAAACATAAACATATGTGCGATAGTCGTGGAGCTGAATATATACTATAAGTAATAGGACATTTATAATGTAAGCTTGAATTGGTTTGATATTATTATCTTTGTTTGTTATTTGGTATTTATAGTTTATATAATAAAATAGAAGTTTCGTTGGTAACCTTTCTGGCGACAATCGAGGTGCTCGAGCTAACTTAGAATTTGGCAGTCAAATGCGACGGAAAATATATAGGAATAATTCAGTGTCAGGTAAAATTATATACAGATTAGCAGAGTTAAAGCATGCAGCTGATTCTTTTACTTCGTTTTGTTAAAATAGATGAAATAAATGTAAGCGTGAACAACTCGACCATTTCTATTGATCACAAATGTCTACCAGTTATTTGTTATGGGTCGCATTTATATATTTACCTTCCAAACCTATATTTATATTTGTACATGTACGGTATAAAACAATTTTATACAACAGTAGGTTCGTTTCCGTCTCGAAGCAGCCTTTTGTCGCGTTATTCGGCTAAGCGAGTGAAATCGAGTTCGCTAATATTGACCCGCTGTTTCAATTTGCATGCAAATTAGTTAGGACAGCGCACCGGTGGGTTAGGGCCAATTAAGGCTCTAAAAGTGTGTGCTGTGAACAAAGTGATAGGAGCGATACGGTTATTGCCATGTTGCCCGTTTCATACAAGGATATAAACGATTTCTAAATATAGTTCGCTCTTGATAAGGTTGCTATTGACTACAAAAGAGTATGATCTCGATATTTTTAGGCTCATTAAAAAGCAATATAAGTTATGGTAGCGTTAACTAATCGTTTGAGATATGAGCTTTCAAACGGACCGAGTTCGATCAATGGCGATTGGACTAAGGAGATGGACTCGTATCGTATCACATGCATTTAGCTTACCAAAAAGGGGTAAAGGGAATATTAATTATGTAAATATAGTTTACGCTTTGTGAAGTGTATAATAGAGAGAGAAGCAGTTGTTTTAGACAGCCTATTTATTTATTTACCAAAAGAAAATTGGATATAAAACCAAATATTCTGTACTCGATAAATTAGAACAAACATTTTTTTCCAAATAAATTTGCAAGCTATCAACTGGACCGCAATGTGTTTTAATCGAAAGCAATATTCTTTTTTATCGATGACGGTGAAGCGTACTTCACCCGAGCGGTATTGTTACCGAGTGAGATTGACTCAGCATTGACTATATTTCACCGCTGGTTATATTTTGTACTACGTAATGATCAAAATATATTCGGAGTGCATTGCTGGCCATTAGCCTGTCAATGTTACAAACAAGCTCCGTGCACATCCATCAACTTAAATTAAATGGAGTTAATGAAGGTCAAAAATATAGCTATATTAAGGAAGTTCATAATGAAGATCTTTAAGGTTTTTTTTCTTTGTTTTTACCGCTTCACTACATAGTATAAAACAAAGTCGCTTTCTCTGTCCCTTTATCCCTATGTATGCTTAAATCTTTAAAACTACGCAACGGATTTTGATGCGGTTTTTTTTAATAGATAGAGTAATTCAAGAGGAAGGTTTATATGTATAATACATGCATAATATAGTAGAGCATTGCATCTGGGCGAAGCCGGGGCGGGTCGCTAGTATGGACTATTTAGTTCTGTTATCTTAAAGCACATAATTTCGTAATGTTAAAAGCATCTGTTTTCTGATTACCTTTGTTATATGCTATTATGTAAAGTACAATTTTTGATTGTTTGAATATAAGTATAGAGCACAAATTATAAGGAAAATGTTGAAATCAACAAACTGTTTGTAATTTAAGCTCTAGTAGAAAATGAATAAAAATGCTTTTACTCCCACCGGTTTCTTCCATTAGTCGTCATTAAGTACTCAGACTTTTGTAAATTTATTTTTCTGACTTAAATTTCAAAGAAACTATTTGGGTATCGGTAAATACAACTGAAATATGTTATATAAGTAGGTGCATTTACTTTGTATTATAAAAATAGGATACAACGTTTTAAGCATACGAATAAATAAATGTATAAAAATAAAATTGGAGGTAATCTGCGAAACTAGTTATCTTATTTATAAAAAAAAATCACCAATATTTCTACCTCGATTATTGTGTTTTTAGGATCGCTATCCTAACATTAAGAGATATTATAATATAAAAAGTTCTATAAAAATCCGTGACGTAATAAGTATATCTATATGTTAAGGGTAATTCACGAATTGATATGACATGACCAAAAGTTAAATTGAAATTCTTTTTAATCTGTCACCGGAAATTGAAGCTGATGATGTAAAATTGTTATAAATATACATAAAAATCGCTATTTACACAATATTCTTTGGATGAAATAGTTTAGATTTCGCAAGCGAAAGTTTGAGAGGATGAATGAATATTGGGAATCTTTATTACTCTTTGTCGCAAAAAAACTACAGAACGGATTTCGATGAAACTTCACAATAAACTTACATCAGGATAACATATAGGCTATATGAGAAAGGGGTAAGTGAAATATTTATAAATTATGTACTATCGGGTAGATGTCAACAGATGGCGCTGATAGGTAAATGCTATTTTATAAAACGGATTGGCAGATTGTTTGAACATTGTATATAGGCTTTGTCGTCTGTCTCTAGAGGGACGGTCGCTTCTATGAGGGCTTTTAAACCTAAGTAAAGATGTGAAATTGTGAAAAACTAAAAATGTACTCATCCTAAGTCGCGTGGCTTTGCTAGTAGTTATATAAATTTAATAAAATAAATAGTGTGAGATCTTATATCTTAACAACATTAGCAATTATCGCTTTGCTAATATGACAACTCATTATGCAGTCTTCTTTGAACAAATATATCTTTGAAAATATATACTATGAACTACCCTGTTGGTATTCAGTTTGCAAGCTTGTTTTATCGGTTACTATCTTTTTACGATGCGACAAGATAACATATTGTATAAAACTGCAATATAAAGTAAATTTACTTACCCTCGACCCCATGAAACAAAAATTATCCTTCATGTTACGTGATGCGAAAAGTTTCTTATATGAAAGAACCCTGAATAAAATTTATAGTCTGAAGAAAATACGCGACGTTCGTATTTTTTGTTGAAGGCGTGTCATTTCTTGTTATTATTATTACTCTTTTTGTTTCATATTTTGATAGTTTCGAGATTTCGATCTTTGAAGTTGGTATTACAGACGTAAGCATTTATAAAACTTGATATTGTTAACGTGTTATATTTATCTCTTGATATAAGTTACACATAAAATTTTTTGTGCCATAAAAGTCGACCTTACGGCCTACATATATTACTAATAAAGATAATTCCTAAATTGACGATCCGTAAGAAACAAAATACTGAGTTTTTGCTGGTTCTTTTTAGTATATGGTCTCCTGCCACAGATTTAAGAATAGGTGACAAATTATCTTCTGAGTCGGAAACTTTTTAAAAGATTCTAAAAACAAAGACTTGTTAAACGGAACTCTCAAGTTCCTCTGGATATTTTTTTTTCGTAAGTTCATCGATTATTTCAGCTACTATAAGTCTATTGTGATAGCTTTTTTTTTGTAAAAATGTATATAAAATACCAAAAATTTTTAAAAGTATTGATTTATCAAATGATTAAAAAATTTTATTTCAATTTTTTTGTGCCAGTGGGTGAAATACGCGTACCTTTCTACGTATATTATACATACTAGCGGCCCGTCCCGACTTCGCACAGGTGGACATAATTCTTTAATTTCTTTCTATTATTAAATATTTTCCGTTAGCGCCATCTAGCGTCCGGTATACGAACTACTTGTGGTTACTTGGGTTGCTATGGTAACGTTAATTGATACAATGGAAAAAGAGCGTAAAAGCTGCATGTTTGTGTGTCCGCTCGTTTTTCCCACTGTGATCTTAGATTATAGATTAAACAACATCACATACGTTGTTCTAAAACCAAGTTGAGTAGCTAAAGCACTTGTACTTCGATTCTATAAAAATAAAAAGAAATTTAACTGTTACGTTTTTCATATTGATACACGATTTTCACTTAAATAGCAAACAATAAAGAACTCGACAATAGAAAAAGCGGCTTATCCGATTCGCACGATACCGATATAATATACCCTATATTGAAAAGGTATAACTAAAACATTAGTTGAAGTAATCCCAGGACAAACAAGTTGTGCTACGGATTGTTCTCCGGCTTTCCTTTTTGTATCTTTACTCTAAGTCTTACGGGCTATGCTGGCTTATTGATCCTAGGCACTCGGTCAGAAAGCGAACGGTTTCATTTTCGCCGCAGAATCGCTTTAAACTTTGTTTGGGAAGAGCCATAATATTGTAAAGTAGGACTTCAGAATATATTGGATTTTTCATCGGTAAAAAGAACAGCTTCACTACATAGTATAAAACAAAGTCGCTTTCTCTGTCCCTATATCCCTATGTATGCTTAAATCTTTAAAACTACGCAACCGATTTTGATGCGGTTTTCTTTAATAGATAGAGTAATTCAAGAGGAAGGTTTATATGTATAATATATGCATAATATAGTAGAGCATTGCGTCCGTGCGAAGCCGGGGCGGGTCGCTAGTATGTAATAATAGAGTAAACAAGTGAACAAAGACTAATTATTATATCTTCATTTATTCTTATTTCTTTTTTTATTCTTTTTGACGACCGTTTGGTGCAACGGTAGCGATCCTGCCTTTCGCACCGACGGTCCTGGGTTCGAATCCCGGTAGGGGCAGATGTTTGTATGATGAATACGAGCATTTGTACCTGAGTCATGGGTGTTTATATATATTTCTATTAATATTACTTATCTATGTATCATATATGTATGTCTATCCGTTACCCTAGTATCCATAACACAAGCCTTACAGTGCTTACTTTAGGCTAGGCTAATTGGTGTGAATGTAATAAATATTTATTTATTTATTTTTATTTATTCATTTAGTAATATTTCGTATATAACATGTTTTGCATTACAATGATTGAAGTCGAAAATTGTATGGAAGATAATAAACGAATCATATTTAAAGGATGTTTGGGGTAATGTTAACCGCATATGTCATATGCATGATTTAAAGATAAACGAAGACGTCACGTTGGAAGTTACAATTGAGAAAATGGAATTTAAGGGCAAAATAATTAGGACAAATAAAACTTACGTGAAGAAGCTTTTAGGTAAAGAAGAAGTTATTTATTTGGCGCTAATGCGATTTATCAAACTATCCACCAGAGCAAACATCAATTAAAATGTCAAAACAATTTCTTTTTTAACGAATTAACGTCGCACTGTTTATTTAATTATGAAATCCAAAATTACAAAATCATAAAGTTTAGCAAATTTTTCCTTAAATTTAAAATTGTATACTTGTAATACACCATCATTCTTCATAACATTCTATGTTAGACATCGTGGTCGTATTTCTCTCTGTGTGGACGTTCCGAAGTTTATTGTTCATTCCTTTTGCTACCTTCTTTAAAAAATCCCTGGGTCGAGTTATTACGGTCGCTACGTAAAATGTGGCAAGTTATCGATAATTTATAATCCAACTTGCCACATATGGCAATTTTCCTTTTCTTTCATCATTCTTCTCTTTAATTACATTTTCACATTTCTTTCTAGACAAGACCTTTAAATATATTAGCCTTATATTAAATTATACATAATAACATCGCCATATCAGCGCGACGTGACTAGGAGCATTCGCTTTTGCAACTGCTCAAAGCATTGAACAATTTGTAGTTATTGTTCCAAACTGTGAACGCTAGTATGACAAACGACGCCGATGTTTGTTATTATTAGGCGAATTATACAGTATAATGTTCATCTGAGCGTATTCACTGATATAATGCTCAAATCTTAACTGATCTGCACATTTTACGAGATTATTCCTTAAGAAAAATAACGATTAAAAAAAACAATGAAAAATGTCATATAGAACAGACCAAATTCAATGCTTATACACGAAACAATTTGAAATCAGCTAATACGACCGTGAAATCAACATTTTAAGGTGAGACAGCCAAACGAGACACTCACTGGTGGTTTGTTCTCGCTGACCCAAATTACGCCACTTTAAATGCAAATCATCCGCAGAACGATCGTATCCACAGAGAAGCCTCGTATTTTGTTTTATGCGCTGTCTGCTATGTTGATATTCGCAACAGGCAATTGGGCTCATGCTTCTTTAGGGGGTTTAAACCATCGTTATCACGCAACCTCTTAGAGTTTTATCAGTGAGCTAACCAAGTTAAATAATGAATTTTGAAAAATAAATCCTTAGAACATTATTATGGAGCAAGCACAGCTGCTAAAAAAATAATAGAATAAAAATAAAATGTTTACCAGCAATAGATTCGGTATTCTAATAAAAAAACTCTACAATCTCAGACTTATTTCGATTACGCATAAGTGGAATCAATATGTACCCAAATATCTAAAATTGTTAAGTATCGACATTGCGAGGCTGTCTCTCGAGACATGCGCATCCTCCATGTCGTGATACTGCCTTAAGTGGCATGCCTCGCGATGCTAGCCTTGTGATTTCAATACCCAGTTTTTATATTACGGTTTTTGCGAGAAAAGAAGCAAAATGAGAAAATCAAACTGGAAATCAATAAGAGAATTCAACATAGGCAAGGCAACATGAAATATATATTTTAGGATTCCTTAAAAGGGATCAATTTTGTCGTTCTCAAAAAAAAAAATTAAAACCGCCTTTCCATTAGATGTTTCTGGACTCGTTTAACATTGAGTATTGAAATCCCCAAACGGGCAGGACTTGGAACCATGAGTAGATAAACACTGAAAAAATTAAATTTAAGGATGCGAGATTATACAAAACGAGGTTACAAAAGGCACTCACTATTTTAATACCACTTTCTTGTGCTTAAATTAAACAAATTATTGTTATAAAATCAAGAATAATTATAAACCACAAACTAATTCATTGTATTGATTTATTATTGAACACACTGCACGTTAACTTTAAACAGAAAAACTCTCTAATATTGTAATTTTCCCAAAGCTTAAAACAAAATATTAAAATTAAATATACTGTTAGTTCAAAAAACCATTTTTCCCCTTTTTGGTCGAAATATTTCGGTCCCTCATAACCTAAAATGTCGCTCCACTAAATCTATAATTTTGATAAAATTGGATATTGATGTCATTAGTGAATAGTACGATTAAAGAACTCTATTTTCTCACAAACTATCTTCGAACAGACCAATGCGCTTTATATATCTCAGACGGAAATGTGTCATAACTATCATTTGGTAACATATAGATAAAACAAAAATAAAACAATATACACATGGTTACGAAGCCTTAAATTTCACGTATAAAGTCTTATTGGAAGTCACAACCATGAAGGGAATGTTCTTTATGTGAAAAAGCAACAATACATTTTATCGTGTCACGTGAGATGACAAGAGAGCGCACAAACTACCTTCCGTTGTCCCAGATACCGATATTATATCTCAGAGAAACGTGACATGCACTTTGTGTGCAAGTACTTTTTGTATACAATTGCCAAGAGTGAATACATATGAGTCTCAGACTGATATATTTATTAGTTTGTGAAGAACTTGACGTCGCAGTTGTAAGTTAGCTTATGGTTTTTCGAGGTTAAGAATCTTTCACAGGGCCAATAATCGGATCGGTGACGAACAAAATATTTCCTTGAGTTCCTCCGTCCTTTAGAAGACACGTCAATCTATTAGTTAATAGTTATGATGTTTCTTTCCACATTAAAAACGTGCGCGTCTGAAATAACGAGTTTATTAGAATGATGTTGTTGATGAAATATTGGTTATAAGTTTATTTAACCATTACAACGCACGTGATTCGACGACTAATAAGTAAATACGTGAAGGTACATATTTTTAGCTCTAACACAATCTTTAGTCCTTGACAGTCATGGCAATAAAGAGTTTCACTATTAATAGAATTAAGTACAGACAACAGCAGATCAACAAACCACAAGTTTTCTTTATAAACCGTACGTAAAATAGAAAATCAGTCATAGAACTTAAATGGCTTTATCCTGAATGACTGACTGACAGACTGAGCCACCGAACCTAGAGACTTGAGGAGGATGTACTTACAAAAGGGTAAAACACTTTCTAAGAAGATAAGCTGTTATGTGGAAATCTATTAATTTTAAAGTAAGAGGCTTAAATATTACAATACACATGCTTTTAATAAAAATATTAATGTACATGGGCGTTGAAGAAAACTGGTAGTATTTTCTAAGGAGATAAAAACGGGTTGAACCTTTGTAGGTAACTTACAAACGTCAAAATAAATTTTGAGGTTATGAATAAAACATCAGTGTGTATGTATTTCTTCGGTCCTGTAAGGAAGCTTCTCCCGAAAATTGAAAATTTCGCCATAATCTCCACACTTGGCAAGCAAATTAAAGATTCAGTAAACAATCATGATTCCATAGGGCTGTAAACTGCGTTTTAAACGCAATGCCAACGAGCATTTCAGAAATTTGTGTCACTACAATTGCCCGTTAGCATCGTGAATATACAGAATTAAGCGCGAGGGTGAATTTATGCAGGTATTCAAAGGTAGATATTTTACCACCTAAATAAATTCATCATCAAGCCGCGTTTGACTCGAGTAAGTATCGAATTTGTATCAATAAAAGTGCGCGTCGATGGCGCTTTTAAAAGAATTGTTGTGCAGAGGCTCTTAAACGAGAGATGTATGGTAATTATCTGCAGTATCAGTCACTTTTCGATGGTGTCTTCCATCATTTTTAAAGCGTCAGAAGCGTGTAATAAATAGACTCCTGTTAATTAATAAGTTGATACGTGCTTTAGTTTTTTTAAAACGTAATATTATAAAAGTGAAACAGGGGTCAATTATTAGAGAAGTCCACCAGCTTTAAAATAAAAAACATATAATCCTATGATCAAAAATAAACATAGACGTATTTGATCATTTCTAAAAATTATAGATTTTTTTATTAAGTTCGTGTTTTTAAGTACGTAGCAGTAAGTAATGCAGTTCGATATAGAAGCTCCTGAATAAAAAGAATTAAATAGATATTTCAGAGTTTTCGATAATTCTACTTTAAAGGAGATGAAAAAGTCTTGGAAAGTTCGTATGAAATAGCCACCAACTTTAAAGTAATAAACATGAATTCAAGTGTTAAGGCTCTAAATTAAAAATAAATATACATATTTCACTATTCGTTTAAATACCACCCCCAAGAGGTTAAAATGAGGATTAAATATTTTTATTAAGGCATTCTTTTTGAAATAACAGACTTGTAGTTCAATACAAAAGCCGCTGGTAAGACATTTATTTCCTCAGTTTAGAAAGTTGTTACCCTAAAAATTCTAAGATTCACTATCTTAGAAAAGGGTTGAAAGTTTTATATAAAATATCCATCATTTTTGAAGTGAGAAATAAATTTGACATGCTCCCGGTAAGAGAGAAATAGATATGTGCTTCTCAAAGAGTAAAAAAGGATTGGAAGTTTGTATAAAAAATGTCCACCATTTTTCGATTGAGAAGCATTAAATCGAGTTATTAATCTTGTGATCGAAAATAAACAAAATGGTGATATAATGGGACAATTCTTTTTTTTGTCAGTTTCAGTTTGTTTTTTAGGGCATGAAGTTTACTTCACAGTCTCCTAAATAGAAATAAATGGATACGTGTTTTAACGTTTCAAAAAATTCTAACCATAATGGGGGGTTTAAAAGGGCTAAAAGTTTTTTTATAAAAAAAATATCTACGTTTTTAAAATCAAAACATATTAAGATGTGACCCAGTGGACTAAAAAAATACTACCGCTCATCCTAAGGTCACAGGTTCGATTCTTAAGACAGGCAGTGTTATTGGATTTTAGTGACCTATTAATTCCTTTAAGATATAAAATACGCGTGTAAAAAACCACTACGCCTCTGAGCCCTCAGGTGGGATCGGAGGCGTAGTTGTTTTTTTACACGCGTATTTTATATCTTATAGAAATATTGCATTGTGAATGCTAAAAATAAAAAAAAACATGACCTTTTATTTACTAAAATGAAAAGAAACAGCATAAGAGGTCAATATATAACGATATTAAAAAAAATTGTCACGTCTAATTTTATCATACAAATACAAGTTTTCGTCAGCCAACAGTGCCTTCACCAACATATTAACATGGGTCGTATTAGACATGCATAGTTTACATCCCGCAAGTTTCCGGCGCGATAAAGGGCATTCTTCTCTAACGACGGGATGACATGCGCTCGCCTCTCACCACCCACATCGCTCTCAAGACCTTATGTGTCATATCATGACACATTTACTTGGAGGTCGTAAAATGGACTATTAAAACACTAAAGTAGTATCTTACTGTTGACGTTCTTGATAATGGTAGTCGTATGATTTTTACTAGCATATATACTGAAGTATGAAGTACCTATATACAGAATTGATGTACAAAAAGGTACACGTTATGAATTAATATCAAAATTACGTAAATTATACAAGTCTCTTCATTAAAAGATACCAAGTAACGGCATAATTTTAAAATTTTAAATATAACAGTAAAAATACCCTTAATAAAAAATAAAGGTTACCAATTTTTAACGTTTCATCTTTTACTACGAAACAATGGGTCCTTTGTGTGACCAAACAATCCTTTTTCCCGAGACCTTTAAAAATTTATTATTACACATTCCAATGAATAAGCACACATTTGTACTCCATGATCAATCTGTTGCTTCGTGCGTTATGATATAACGTGGCACATATGGTTTTAATACATAAAAATATAAGTTGCTTCTTATTCATTCCTTTTACAGTATTTGCTATATTTGGCGGTTTCGTTCAGGCAAAAATTTTAATCAAATTGTTCTCTATGGCATTTATTTTATTACATTTTGCCCTTGCGTCTATACTTTGTCCAATGTAGGATGATACTTTTGACAGTTGACACCTATATAGAGGGAATAAAGTTGCTATTGCAATGTCAAGCCAAACATAAGGACACAAACGCAACCTTAGTACGTAACAATAAGGATGTGACACCTGTCAAAAGTATCATCCTACATTGGACAAAGTATAATATGTGTTATGTGATCGATGAATAGGATTTTTATACCTTTGCTATATACGTATATTTTACAAGTCTTGTGAGTTTCCGTTGGTTGAGAAGGGGCATTCTTCACCCACGTCAAGGCTATCTCAACTTCATCTCGGTTCGGTTTCGTACGGTCAACAACATAACTAAAAGAGGAATAACAATTTTCGAGTTTATTTTAAGAACTTTCATCTCCAAGTTCAGAACTTAATAACATGGACTACTGTAATTAAGGGATGATTATTTGCAATTTTATATCATTTAGTTGTTATTCTCCATTCTCTACCATCTCTATTCTAAAATATAAATATTTATATGTTATAAGTTTAAATGTAAAATATAGAATAATAACCGTTAATAGCTTTTCTTGCAAATAATTCAGTGTGTGCGTCTGATGAATCACGAGGAGTAATAACATCAATATCTTCTTCGCTCGATATGAAAACTTCTTATAACGAATGAGGTTTGTGGGGATAATAATCGAATTGTCTTATCATATTCGTCTATAACTTTGCCTTCACTTCCAAAGTCAAAAAAATGTGTACCTTTAGAAACAAAAAAGTATACTCTTTATTCTTTAGAATCTAAACATCGAGAGTACCGTAGAGTAACACCGTAGAATTAATATTAATCTTATGCGTTGGTAAGAATTAAGAAAAATAAGCAAAATTTCAAACAAATAGTTTTCGAAATTTCATCATTGTCAAACAAACATGAAACAATGCTTTGTTCATATTATAAGCTTATAAGCTAATTTAAGAAAAAAAATTTAAGAATTCTAGTAATAGTTTCTTTAGATTTCAAAATCTATAATTTTTAAATGCTCTATGACAGAAAATATAATAAATTCAATTAAATGATAAAATTAATGTCTTAATTAAACTTAAATAAACTTCTCATCTTTTGTTAAGAAATAATGAATGGATAGAACTTTCGGACTTTTCAGAAAAGGATTAGGGATACAAATGGTTAATATAATTAAGTTTTTGCCGTCTGTTACTCGATAATTAATATTCAGTCACATTATATCTTTATGTCAAAAAATCAACCTGGCTGACAATTTATCCCGCCACAGATTAACTAGTGAGACGAGTTGATTATTTCTAGTATTTTTCTATTAAAATAATTGATCATTCACTTACATGCTGAAAATAGTTTTAATATTTAACGTTATTAAAATATAGTTGTCGTGAATACCAAAAAATGGCATAGGAACATTATCAGATTTTGCAAACCTAATATTCAACTTTAATTTCATTTATACTAATAAATTAATATGATCAAACATAAATGAATTATGCTAGAAAATAAATACAGTCAGTGGTAATTACGTATCTTAATAACGATACCGTTCAGTGGCACTGTACATGTAATTCATACTCGTAAATATATTCTTCAGATATCGACGCACATTCGAACTATTTAACATTGGTAAGTACCCACATAAAGTCCACCACACAAGGATTTCAATTCCACGCAAATGGTAAATACGGTCGGCCAAAAATTACGGAGGCTCAATAAGTCGACCATCGGATAGGTGACAAAAAAATATATCATCTCGAGCTCCTTTGTGCTTCGAAAGGCACGTTAAGTGCTTTTGCACGTATAACCCGCCCGTGCGAGTACTGTAGCGAGTGCTGTGGCCTTGGCGATACTGTGTTCACATTGGCTGTAAGGCGTTTACGCGACTGCTGCTTTTGTTAATAAGATTTTATGGCTTGATTTTATGCGATGATGATGAATGATGATGAAAGCTGATTTATGAATGATAAATGATCAATAAATGAAAAATGAAACATTTGCCTAGGTTTGTTAATATGTGATGTTTTACTAAAACGCTCTCGTGTACTTCTTGAGGGAGTGTATAAAGACAACTCTCGCTGTTTAGTTTTAACTTGCCTACACTCGTGCTTGTTCACAAATATCAGTATTTGTTAATAATCCACCATTTTGACACAATAATATCCACCATAATACAATTTTAAACAAGAAAATCAAAACCACCAGTGACACTTTCCACTCCCGCCGAAAAGTTCACGCACCGCTAGTTCTAGTTCGATGTGAACACACGCAAACAACTTCATTCATTTCATAAGCCACAGCTTAAATATTAATCGTTGAAGCAATTCTCTTAACAACTTTTTGTTAAATTATACCAATTTACTGAAGTTTCTCACTTATAACAGCTATTTAATTGTGCAATTATTTGGACTTTTTACTGAACAATCAAGGCGTAAAGTGTCAGGAAAATGACAATTGTAACAAAATCAGTGTCAACGACAGTGAAAAACTGTGGGCCATCCCCATGGGTAAAAAAAACATAAAATTAATGGACTATAACTAAGAAATAAGCTTGGATTTGTAGGTGGTAATGGCTACAGATGCCATCGAGACAAACGTCTTAACATGTCTTCTGCCGGCCTAGCATGCGCTACTAGAGATATCTCGCTCACGATTGTAGAGAAGTTTGTCGATATCGACATATGTCTCGTTTTTACAAACATGTTAAAAATGATTTTGCCTTTTGATATATGATTATTAACTACTTATTATTTAACAGAGCTACACCGGTATCGTTCATTCAATTAGTGTTGTGTGTTTTACCCTTTTATTTACTTTTTGGAAATGTGGATTACATTCATTTTGACGTTGACTGACGACTTACATGATCTGTGGTTGATCGTTACTCCTAATTCTAAGGTGTTTTTTCTTTTTTGAGACCCCCGATACTTTAAACCAAAATTGGATTGGAGTGGATTATATATTATGCCCGTAAAGTGAAAGCGGGGTTTGATGGTCCCTTATAAAGATTCAATTTACAATATTTGAAAACCGTAGTATCGCAGTATGACTTAAAACAAATAAATTCAGAAAATTCAAAAAATTCAGAATTCAGCGCCAAAATTAATAAAATAAAAAGAAACATTTATATGCCAACCCTATTTCCATATAATTAAAGAGTAAATAACACAGAATGTTTATGTAAATGTTAACATCATATCCGCGAAACGAAATAGAGTCAATAACAAAATGTACAGAAGCCGCTCAGATCTATATAACAAGTCAAAGAAAATGTACTTTATGTTAAAATCTGTTCTGCCGTGAAGCGTGTGGGTTCTCGAGCCCAAACTTGATCGTTATGTACATTTGAAAGTCCTGACCTCGTGAATGTCGCCTCATCCGTCCAAATAAATAATAAAATAAAATAATAATAATCAATAAATCGTAGCCGATACAGTTCGCGAGCACGATTTCAGTTGCCATTTTCATGGTCAACGCATAATATCATATCGTAATATTCAGAGTTAGAAAACAATGCCATTTTTTCACTTTAGAAATATTAGAAGATTTATATTGACAACATAACGTTTTTTTTTCGACTTGACGTTTTTCGAAGCCATTATTAATTCCACTTGTCGAATTTATAATTCATAATTATAAATTCGACAACCTAATATATAATTCACTAGTTAAACCCCAAATAGATTACCTGATTGAATTATGGGGTACAGCAGCAAAAAGTAACCTAAAACCAATTCAAATTGCTCAAAATAAACTAATAAAAATTCTTTTTAATTACAACTTTCGAACGCACACTAATAAAATTTACAAGGAAACTAAAATTATGAATGTAAGACAAACATACGAGTATTTCACTTGTTTACTTATACACAAAATATTTAACAATGAAATTAATATTAATATAAAATTTTCTAGGAAACATAGCCACCAAAGAATGAAACTAAGGAACGGAAATCATTTGGTTTCTCGTAAACATAGAACAAAATACTACGGTAATAAAACAATTGAATTTGAAGGAGTAAAATTATATAACGAATTGCCAGAATCTATTAAAGATGCCGTTTCCATGACCAGCTTTAAAAGGCATCTAAAAGAATTTATTTTGAAGAAAGAAAAAGATTGGAAAGCACATTAATATATTAAAAAAAAAACAGTTACAAAATACCTAGTTCTATTATTATAATTTTGTTTAGCTTTTATTTGTTTTATAATTCTTTTTTTTATTTAAATAACCATAATTGATATTTATTATATAAATTAATTAATAATTATAAATGAAGTGAATTGGCATTTCATAATAAACAATTTAACCTTTCACAATACTCATCAGTGCCGCATCCACGCCCAATGTACCGCGGAGTTGTTTCACACATCTATGTATGTTCAGGTGACTGGTGACTCGCGATCTCGGGCGCTCATTAGAAATTATTTTAGTTGTACCCTCTGTGTGTTTTTATCTTTAGTTTTATACGTTTCATGTAAGCTCATCTGTTGTGTGTAATATTTGTTAACATAAATGTAAAATGTATTTCTCAGTAAGTGAATTTGTAATTAATTCTTTTGAGAAATTAATAAAGTTCTTTAACCATAATTTGCAAACCTTTTTGAATGAAAAACTTAAAATACGTCAAACACCCTGTTAAGACTGCGTCGAACCAAAAGCGAAAAAAGGACAGTTACGGTTAGGGTTGATATTAACGAAAATATTCTATTTAAACAGTAAAAAATTACATGATTATTACCATGGATAATGTGTCTTTAATGTTTGCGAGGCAAACACATAAAATATGGTATAATTGTTATAAAAGACTCATCTAAAGTTGCACAAATATCTACAAAACGTGTGCTGGGTTTCAGTGGATATTGAATATTTTTTCATAGAAATATTTTGTAAATATTGATTAAACTTAATCTCTAATATGTAACCTTGAAATTTTGCGGCTCATATTTTTATTAAAATGCCTCAAATATTTAATAAAATTTTATTAAAAATACGCTCCGAATTCTTCATACAAAATTTCTATGAACGCCTTGTGGCTTATAAATACATGCGCACAAACCAACAACAATTTAGTCCTCCACGAGAGCTCAGAGCGTCCACACGTCACTTTTGAGAGCGAGTGCATCGATCGCGAATTATTGTTTTAGCACACTCTACTGTATAGAAAAACAAGGTATGTGACATTTACAATATTTTAAATTTAATTTCACTACCTATATCAATTAATGAATTCTATCTTGTAACCCATTTCGTTAATTGAATGAGTTTCAATTTTAGGTATTTACATAAGTTTTATAGCATCATCTATTATTTTAGGATATATATCTATAGCATTAAGCAAAATGGGAAAGCGAAAGGAGAGGTATTACACTAAAAAAAGAAACCAATTCAAGAAAAAAACTGTTCTTCAAAATCGGTATGTGCGTACAACGTAGCATCTCCTAGTTTTAGATTGATTCTAATATAAAAGGATATTATATGAAATTTTAAATAAGACTCCATTTACTAATATCATTGCAGGTTCATTATTTGTTGTCAATATTTTATTGTTTACCCTAGGTCAGTAGTAACGAATAATGTACAAGAAGATAAGGAGAATTTTACACCCAACTTCAAAAAAGTCAGACACTATGGACATGAAGAACAATCAGACGTAAATGTACAAGTACAGCAACGCGAAAAACTTTCCAATGTTAGTTTATGATCTAAATATGATTTTTCTGGAATCTGTCAGATGTGTTTTTAATTAGGTACTATTTAGAGATAGAGATTTTTAATAGTACAAGTAATATGGGCGCATAGTTTTTTAGCTGTGTTGACAGTACATACTCCCATTAAAATATGAAACTGTGTACTATGTACCTTGATTGAGAAACACCCAGTTAATAATGAGTAAAAATATTTGATTGTTGCGGTGATTTGATTAAGTTCTTTTGTTGTATGTTTTTGACCAACCATATTAAATTAATTTCAGATTACACTAAACGAAGATGAAGATAATTTTGAAATAATCATAGAGAACGAAATCGATAAAAAAGAAGAAGATTTTGTGGCAGGTGGCAACAGAGTAGTCGATTTTGCGTATATTTATAAGCAACTAGCTCTCCGCCCGCGGCTTCGCCCGCGTGGAATTCGGTTATATTGCGGTATAAAGCACAACTATAAGAAAACTTCTCATTCCCACGGAAAAATCTAAGAAGCGCGATGTAACGCTGGATACAATTAGTTGTTAAACCAAAACTGAATGGTACACTATATTATACGTTTTTCCTTGTGGAGATTTTGGGAACTGGAAACCCGGGAACACACTACATAGAGCTGACCATGCGAAAAACAATGTTTTTCCAAGAGTACTCCAGCAACCCTTAGAGTTTGGCCTTGTGCTTTATTAATGGTCATTGAAATAGAAACCCTTATAGGAAATTGTAGTCTTTTAAATTGAAATGGGAGGTCTGTTGGAATAATCGGAATCCATGGAATGAGTCATTTAGTGAATCATTTAGCTTCAGAATTTACATGTTCATATTCGTTTGCAACATATAAGTAGATGTTAAAAAAACAGTTTAGACGATAAAACAAATTGGAATTCATTATCGTATCATTTAGCTTCTAAATTTACGTGTTTATATTTGTTTGCAATATTTTACCTTGTTTTAATGGACACACAGCGCCATCTACAATCCAGCCATCAAGCAAACAATATTTTTGTTGTTCCTCGGGAATATCAATTTTTTCCAGGATAAAAAGTACCCTATTATTTAATCCGGACTTTTATCTTTACGTCTGCAAAATTTCAAAGCAATCGGTTCAGTAGTTACGGCGTGAAAGCGGAACAAACAAACAAACAAACAAACAAACAAACTCACTTTCCGATTTATAATATTAGTAAGGATTTCAAAATATTGCAAATCATAACACTGCCTTTGGTTGCAACCTGAATTGTTTGAAAATGACCAAAGAGACACGAAAAGGGCTTCTTTCAAAATTTCATTTTACTTGCCAAATGTGCAATATAAAGCTTGAAATAAAAAGTTGTGAAGTTCCAGAAAATTCCGCAGACCTCAATCTCAATGATAACGCAGTAAGTAGCTTTATGTCTATAGGTGCGGGGTTTTCTGGTCTGGAACAAGTTGCGGCTTCTCTTGATATACCTTGTATGAGTGATAAATTGTTTACAAAGTGCCATACTAAGGTTTGTAAGCTTTGGGAATTGGCCAAAGAGCAAAGCATGGCAGACGCAGCTAAAGAGGAATATGACATAGCTGTGCGCAATGGTGACGTTGATTCACATGGAGTTCCCATGATAACTGTGGTAGCGGACGCGTGCTGGTCAAAGAGGTCATATAGAAAAAATTACAATGCTTTATCGGGTGCGGCGGTTATTATTGGCTACAGGACGAAAAAAGTTTTATATATGGCGGTGAAAAATAAGTACTGCATGGTTTGTACTAGAGCAAAAAACAAAAAAAGACGATACCTGAGCACATTTGCTTCAAAAACTATGAAGGTTCCTCTAGTGGTATGGAAACTACAGCACTCGTTGAAGGATTTAAATCTTCAGTGCAAACTCACGGTCTAATTTATTCTAGACTGATAGCCGACGGTGATTCAAGCACGCATCGAAATATAGAAAGAGCAAAACCGTATGGAAATTTATTAGTTGAGAAAATTGAGTGCACCAATCACTTATTGCGAAACTATTGCACGAAGTTAGATGAGCTAACAAGGACTACTAGCTACCCATTAAAATATAGGAAAACTGTTGGAAGTAACATTATGAGATTGAGGCGTGCTGTTACTGGGGCTGTAAAACATATTAATTCTCAAGAAAATATAACTTTCGATCAAAAAGTCTTAGAACTGAAAGAAGATTTGTTGAATTCTCCAAATCACGTGTTTGGCAATCATGATTTTTGTAAAAACTACTATTGTAAAAATTCCAGTGAAAATGCTTGTAAAAAAAATTTTGTGCCGGCAATGAAAAGTAAAGAGGGTGGTTTCATTTTTTCCGCAATAATGAAATTTCTTTCAAGATTAGTAAATAACGCAAAAAGTTTGATATACAATGTAAACAGTAACATAGCTGAGATTTTTAATAGCGTGATTGCAAAATTTATTGGCGGTAAACGCATAAATTATTCAGGCCGGCAATCTTATTCGGGACGCTGTGCTGCATCAGTAGTCAGTTTCAACACTAAACAACCTTGTACGTACCTCAGTAAAAGGATTTTTTTGAGAAGCCCAAGCAAGATGATAAAGCTTCTCGAAAAAAAAAGAAATGCTAAACGATTAGCATCCGCTACAGGTAAACTACAACAACCACCAACTTTTACCAACACAGAGCGTAGTAGGAATGCATCCAAAAAGGCCGATGAAAACTACAGTGAATTTTGCCAGAAGCCCGACCTGAGTACAAAAGACTATGATTTTGCTGTAAATGAGCATATGAAACGGTTAACATTGTCTGCCGAAGATCGGCATGCACTAGAGAGACGAACCATTTTACAAGCGGAATCCATTGAATGGCGTCAGGAACGGAAACTTCGACTTACAGCATCAGTGTTTGGGAAAGTATGCAAGCGTAGGTTGATCAAATGTGGTCCATTAGTGAAAAATTTGGTGACGGAAAAAAATTTAGATCATGTTCAGTCAATTCAACACGGTCAAAACCACGAACATCTTGCACGTGAACAACTACAATTGCATTTGAAAGTCTCTATTAAAAGTTGCGGTTTATTTATCGACAAAGACTTTCCGTTTTTAGGAGCAAGCCCAGATGGGCTGGTGGAGGATAATAAAGTTGTCGAAATAAAATGTCCATATTCCGCAAAGGGCAAAAGTATAGTTGATGCTGTTAAAGAAAAAAAAATTACTTTCTGGAATATAGATGAAGGAGGTAATTTACATATAAATAAAAATCACGACTGGTATTTTCAAGCACAAGGCCAAATTCATATAACGCAAAGAAAAATATGTATATTTGCTGTTTGGACTGATATAGATATGATTACAGAAATAATAGAAGAAGACAAAGCATTTTGGACTATGATGGAAAATAAACTAAAAATGTTCTACTTTGACTGCTTACTGCCGGAAATTACCGACTCAAGATTGGACAGACAAATGGAAATCAAAGAGCCCCAATATATTTTAAAAGCAATCAATGCCCGTACATTAACTGCTAAGAAAAATAAACGTAAAGAAGCAAAAAATGCAAAAAATGTGAAAAGAAGAAGATTATCTAATGATGAATAGATTTTTTATCTATATGTACTACTATATGAATATGTAGGTAAAGTCTGTACATTTATTTTTTCGGACAAATTTTAGGATCAATATTTGTTTTATGTTATGACTCACTGATACCAATTTTAATATTTTTAAATGTTCGTCTATCTGTCTATCTGTGTATTCTTCTATAAGTCAGGAACAGGTTTACCGATTTCGATGAAAGTTAGTATATGGTAAGAACTGGTATAGTGCAAAAATAGGCTATATATTACACCTGTAAAAACCTTATAGTCCTAACTTATATTATAACTACGAAAGTGAGTTTGTTTGTTACACTTTCACGCCTTATCTACTCAGTCGATTATCATGAAAATTTGCGTACACCTCGTCCGGGGTATAGAAAAGTGCATAGAGTATCTTTTATCTAGAAATAAGGACTTTACCCAAGGGATAGAATTATAACTTTTTAATCGGTAGCCCACATTAACGCGAGCGACGCCGCAGCTTAAAGTTAATAATACTAATGTTTGTTTAGTATGACTTAAAATAATAAAATATTTTTATATATTTTTATTATTACACTACCTACTGTTTGAATTGATCTATAATATAAAAATCTGCACTAAATTATTTATTATTATTTTTCATAATGTACAAAGACAATTTTGAAATGTAAAATACATTGATAGATTTAAAATAAATTTATCCAAATATACAAGATTAAAATAATAGTTTTTTACATACCATTGTTTTAATTCTTAAATAGATTTCTCATTGAAATTTTTACATAACATGTTTTCAATTCAAACCAAATTAGAAAAAAGCATGGAGCTGAAGTAAATATAACGTACAAGGAATCTATTTACTATCAATCAAATCAAATGTAAGTTGCCAAGTTTTGTCTTTCAACGGCCACACATGAGAGCGTTCTTTGTGTGCGTGAAGCCTGCAATTCACGCACACAGCAACGCTCGCACGGCGAAATACCTAATTGGCGCTTGTCATTTATGTTCGACGCAGTCTTAATTAATCTATGATAACTTCAGTTCTATGCAATGACAGCTTACTAGGGTTGACAATATTTTTCGCTTTGATAATTTATTACATTTTTACGGGGCTTTTTGTAACACGTTGTATATAATATAAATATAAAAAATATATTATCACCTAAGTACATAATTGTAATAAGACACCGCAATCGCTTCTATCGAAATAGCACACAAACCACTTGTCGTCTCCTTCTCTACGTAGTAACCGCAAGGACATGAAAATGTCGAAAAAATGCTATTGCTATGATAGAGTTTGTAGACAAAAAACTGCGGCTATGTAAAATTACACTTTTAATGCTTGCAGACATACCCTTCTACATATAAAATACTACAAAAGTCAATCTATCTCTTTATAATTTTATTATAAATTGGTAATATGGATGTTTTGACATTTTTCTTGTTTTTAGGCTACCGATTTAAAAGCCAGAAATCTAAAATTACACCTTAACAATGAGTTCAGAAGGTATTTCATATACCTTAGAAATAAATGTATGTTTACTTTTGAGTACGACACTTATCAATAAATTTTGTTATTAAATATTAAATTTAATGTGCACAAGTATAATGCTTAAGTTATACGTAAATACTCTCTGTTTAATATTGTATTTGATTACTACACTAATTCCCTGTGAGATATTCTTCTCAAGCGTGTCCGATAAAAGAAATCTCATCAATATCGGAATTATTATGCTTCATCCGGATTTATTTAGATTAAATCTTGATACCGCCATCTCGGACACGCCAGGCGCGTTATTCATTCAACACCAAAATGACGATGATAATTTGAACTTTCGTTAGTACTGACAACCAGGGTTTATAATTTAATTTTATATTTATAGCTCATTATATGAAGAGAATAAAACCCTTACTCAAGGAACATCTAAATAACTGTTTGTATTGAATTCAGTAACCGAGCCTTATAAACACGTATTCGCATTTGAATAAAAACATTTTGATACATGTTAGAGTGGAAGTATTGCGGCTAAGATGATAATAAATGATGAAATACTTTTATTTATCTAAATAATAAGTATGATATACGTATTTTAATAGTTCATAAAGATCTTGCTAGGCATCTGTACGCATACCAGCATGGTTCTCTACTATACGCTGCTTTTATTCTCAATATATTAAATTAGCTTTCGAGTATAAGAAAGTACAGCTTTTCAAGGGCTATATTTTTTTCGTTCAGATGCTTTGCGTTTCATTTTAAATGTATTGTATGCCTAATTGTAGTCATCGTGAACAATTACTAATGTCCCTGGAGGAATCAGTATTATTGAAGTACGAATAACCAAATTGTTAATTAAACAGGGCATAATGGGAATAGGTCGTTATTATTTTTCAAAGTAGGTTCTATTTTTTTAATTTAGTCAAATACATTGAAATGTTGTTTCTTAACTAAAGTTAAATTGGTAATTTTTTTTAGATTTAGCGTTTTAAACAAAGTAAGTAGATATGAATAAAAGAGTGATTGTGTCAAACACAATTCGAAGGATTATTATATTTTGCGTAATTAAATCTTTTTATCATGGATAACGAAAACCATATATCTTAAAAAAAACTTATTTTTACCAATAAATAAAGACAAAGTATGTGTGATTTTAAAATAAATGCAAAAAATGTAAGCGATAAAATCTATAAAGTAAAAGTTTGTCACGGAATAGCTAAATGATATCAATGATAATTTTAGGGATAAAAAACCTTTTAACATTCAATTTACGACCAAAGCGATATATTACCGATATTCTCATGAGTATATAAATATTGGTTCTATCATACGGAACATCAGAAGATATGAAAATAAATATTGGTAAAATCTATGGATGTAAACATACATGTATAAAACCTGCTATTACCTTTAGCGGGTAACATAGCTGGGCCAAAATACGAAATTGTCGGGGTCGGACAACTTCATTTCATTTGACAAATTTTAAGTCTGTTGTCGTAGGAAAACTTTTTATTCTGAAGTTCAAAAGAACATAAATAAATTATATATTGTTTTAAACTTTCATGGTCACTAACATTATAGTAATATAAGTTATTTACGGTCCGTGATCATGGCACTTGCAACAGTGCCGAAATATCGGAAACAATCCCGTAAATAACTTATATTACTATAAATAAATTATTTTGTTATCTTAATTATTCTCTAAATATATGTATCTTCCGAATCCAGGACATATCTATCTCTTAATTTACACCGATAGTTCTTCGTTCAACATTGAATCATTTACTTTTTAGTAAATTAGAGGTAGTATGGTTAGCAAAGTAATGCAATTAGAAGAGTAGTACTTAGTATTTTCCAAAGTAGTGTGTTTTGCAAAATAATATGGTTTGCAAAGTATTATGGTTTCATAAGTATAGTGGTTTGCAAAGTAGTATGGTTAGTAAAGTAGTATAATTATTAAAGAAAGGTGAACAGCATTGAAAGATTATTGACATTTCTATCGTTGTGTTTTACTTAATTTTCGATTCTTGTCGAATTTCAAAACTAGTATTGTATTGTTAATGGAACTGGTTACTATGTCGTATCAATGTTAAGTTTTATAATTGTGTATATGAAAGCTATGCTAGCAATTGTCCAGTAATTATTATTAAAAACTAAATTATGAATATGAGTACAATTATTAAATGAGTATCATTGTGTTTAAAAGTCACTAAACGATTACGTCTAATTGGTCGTGTGCTGTGATTGGTTATTTTTTCTTCGTCTTGCTGTCAATTGAGGCATTATACTTCGGGTTGTGGACGAGAAATAACCTCATACTCCTTATTCTGCTAGTTTGACTATGTACGTAATTACAATTTGTATTAAAAATCGGAACCCAAGTCCCCGCCTCTTTAAAGTTGACGTCTACACCAGCCATTCCCATATTGCTGCTAAAGCGATTTTTATTTTTGGCCTATCAGTCCACTAAAATTCATCCGTTGTTGTAATCTCCGTTCCACTGACTATCGCACGTCTCCGGGTTTGGCACCACAGTAGCAAAACAGGAGGCCCCCTTTCGCGCTTTTGTTATCACATGGGCATCGGCAGTGTTAATACAGGTTTGCGAAACCGCAGTACTGGCCTCATTTAGTAGTCTCCCCTCCGTATCGCTACATAACAACTATACATTTTTCAACGAAACTGCAAGTGGTGGAGACGGCTGATCACAATTATTTTCTGCTATTGCCCTCTCTGAATGCAATGCTACTAAGCCCATGGGCCCACTCATATTCTCAGAGCTATAGCTATTATTATTTATATTCAAGGACGGTTCGATATTAGGCTGAAAGGACACTGCTTTATTGACACTATCTTGAAGTTTTGTTTACGTGTTCTATTGCGTAATTCTCCTTAATGATTTTAGTCCTTCAACAGCTTAGTTGCGTACCTGGACGCAACTAAGCTGTTGCAAGACATTTACACACATGACAGGACACATCAAAAGTTACGGGAGGTTGTAAAAACAATGATGTATTATATTTCAGGTGTTCTGAATTTATTTGTTTTTCTTTACGTTGGTACCTACTTAAGTAATACGAATCAAATCATCATAAAATGTAATCGCTACTAAAAATAAATAATAACTTCCTATTTACCTTTATTTATGGGTGTAGATAGATAAATACGTATTAGGCTGTGAGCACTTGGGACTATGTTTGTAATCGTATGTAAACGTACGCTTGTGATTGTACGAATTCAGTGCGCACACTGCATACGTTTATCTTCGTTTAATAGGTACTGATATCGCATTCGTGAAGAGAAGCCATCTTGATTGAAGCGCGACGTATAATGTAAATCAGTATCTTCGTGACAGTTCTGTTATAACTTAGAGGCTGCGGCGACGTCGTCGTTGAAGTAGAACCGAATATCCTTATAAATTATGTTGCCTTCGGAAATACCACGGCCACAAAATGAAAACAAACAAATTCATGACTACCGGAGAGAATATAAGTGCAACGAGAGGTCACCATATCAGGGATGGATTTAAAAACTATTTTTCGCGAAATCCCTAACTTGCTATAATATTATCTATTCTGTCATAAATATTTTTTTTATTGTAAATAGGTTAGTGTTTGTCCGCTATATCGCCTGACAGTAAGCGATGATGCGATCTAGAATGTGACACGCTTGCCTAGAAGACATTCACTGATGCCTTGAAGACGCCTAAATTATTTGTGTCAGTCGTGTTTTAAAATCCCAACAAGTTCGGATTGCAGTCGGATGTACACGTACGTAGGTATACGTACGGCGAACTCGCACCAAGTGTGCGCGCAACCATAGTACTTGGAAGGTCGGATTCGTTCGTGCGTGTTCGCACAGTTAAAATTCGTACGAAAACGTTTCCAAACTGCTCACGGCCTTATAAACAGACGGAAATGCTTAGATTGATTTTTTTAGGATAAACTGTTTAGGTATTCCATTCTGTAGGTACCTGTAGCCGTTTTATTATAGATACTGGTTATCATATGATTCTTATCAAAAAGTGATAGGTAAAAAGTACATACTATTAATATTATGAAATAGCAATATAGTCCTATATATGGGAAATGTATGTTATTGAAAAAAAATCGACTCGTGAGAATAGTCAAGCAAATGATTGCCATTATCAAGCCAAGCAAGGGAGCGAGCAAGACACAAAATTGGAGAAGTAACTCACTTCCGCTTCTGTAGAATCAATACCGGTAATCGAACTAATGAATCGAGAATCCTTTTTGCTTAATATCGATCGAAACGCTATTATTTAGCTGTTTTACAGATTCTAATATACCTTACGTATATTTTGATAATAAATGTATACATATTAACAAAAAAATGCCATGAATAGATAAAAGCTTTTGACACAGCAGGGCAGCAATAACTATGACAGACAAATTGTGTAGTAGTCACTAAATTTTAAATTTTCGTTTCAAACGAACGTTTGTCAGTTTACTACTGATAATAATTGGAAAAAAAATAAAAATATAAAAGAATATTTATAATGCCGGACATTTATTTGTCTATGTTGGGGCAGATTTCATCGATGTCCTTTAGATAAAAATATAGGTAGATAGGTACCTATTAATTATGTTTTATTAACATGTAAAGTTGTTATACATTATAACTTCGAAACAAAATATGTTCGTTATTTCACGTTATCAGGTAGAAGATATTAAGGTTGTATTTAGTTTGTTTTTATGTTTATAATATCTACATAATAAAAACATCAAAATAATTTAGGAAGTGTAGCGTTCGACGCATCAAGCTGATGCGAACCTACGACAAAGTAAGCATGTAGGCATAAATGTTCTACGACCCGTGCGAAGCAGGGGCGAGTTACAAGATAGTATAGTTTTTATTCAACACCTTTTTTGGGTAGGTTCTTGATCCAAATCAAGCCAAGACAGGATCCAGGATGGAACGACAGGTGCACTTGGTGCGACAGGTAGGAATAGCAACCAAGAAAGGGTAGTAGCCCGCAGTGCGTCTGGATGTCCGATGGAAAAAAGGAAATGGCGGTATGAGCAAATGCAGTTCTTGAGCACACTCTCCAAATTACAGTCTGTAAAAGCCGGACAGACAGGCAACTTACGGTAATGAGCTAAGGTGTGAAGCTTGCTTTTCACAAATTTGCTGTCACCGATGATCCTCTCAGCTCTACGCTGAATCGTGTCCAGTGCAGCAAGTTGGTATTTTGCTGAGCTGTCCCAAAGGTGGCTGCAATATTCCATGCAAGATCAGACTTGAACTTTATAGTGAGTTTAAAGCTAACCCGGGTGTGAAATATCGCTTAACCTTATTTAGGACGCCCAGTTTTTAGCTGCAATTTGAGCCTTGGACTCGATGTTGGCGCCGAAGTTGAGGTCTGAAGATAACTCCTTGCCAAGAAGCTCGAGGCTGTTGTTCACAGGTACAGATGTACCTCGGAAAGTAGGTGGAAGGAACTCCACTTTGCCGTGAAAAGACACGCTTGTATTTTGGAGGCGTTGAAATTAACGAGGTTACTGGGAAACGTAGCTTAACCTCTGGTTCGTTCGCCCAACCATGGCCTCTCTCGTCAACATCACGTCGTCACCGCTGGCTTTTTCGCTAAACAGGTATCTCTTAACAACAGTGTTGTCGTCTGCGTACCCAACAATTCCTGGTATTAACAGATCATTGATGTGCAGCAAGGAAAGCGTCGCAGAAAGAACAGACCCCTGAGGAACTCCGGCAACAATAGCCACTAAGTCAAAGGAGCAGCCACCGATAACTACTCTGATCGATCGTTCAGTCAGGAAATCGGCTATCCAACTACAAAAGTCAGTAAGGATACCATACGCAGGAAGCTTGCGCAGCAGACATGCGTTCCAGACGCTCTCAAAGGCCTTCGAGATGTCGAGTGACACGGCAAGTGCTTCGCCGTGTATCCCAAGGGCCTCGCCCCAGCGTGACATAAACTAGAAGATCCCCAGTTGAGCGTCCTCGGCGAAAACCATATTGACGGTCACTGAGGACTGATTTGTACTATTTTATAGTATATCTAAAGGTTATTTTATTCGTCGTCTTTAAACGTACTAGAAAGAACATTTAATTCTATTTATAGTGCATTGTACGTGCTAAACTAAAGCCAACATTCAATTAAATTCACCCCATAAAATATAACAAGCTGAAAATATAACCCTTAGTAGGTACTTATTTTTCTTTGTCGTTCTTTCCATTGCCTGCCGATATCCGACCATATTTTACGAACCGATAGCGTAGCCATTCGACAAGTGCTAGTTAAGCCTTGATTGATTAAACTGTTACTCGCCTAACGCCTATGATACGTGATCGTCTAGTCCAAAAAAGGTCCAAGATGACGTATAATTAAAATTGATCATTGATTAAGACTTGACTGTGACCATTTTTAGCAGATCTTGGAAATCGTTTTCCCGTGTTATATGCAATGCACTTATTCTGTAATAAGCAATTATCATTAGAGGCACCTTCATCGCATTTAGAAAGATAGGAATATATTATAACCAAACTAAATCTATACTAGTAACCTTTCTTTATTTCTGAATATATCTGGACATCTTGAAGAATAATGCATCATAATTATGTCAATTCTCTGAACTAAAAGAACAATAATAAACATAAATTGATTGAAAATCCTTCTAATAAGAAATAAGGATAGAGACTGCGAGATAGAATCCCAGTTGTTGGTCTGATTGCGTGCGCTTTTGGATAGCACCACAAGCCGGCCGAGCCTTTGACTTAAAAAAACACCTTTCTCGGAATACAAAATTTACACAATTTTACACTTCACCACATATTACTAAAACAACTGAATCTTAGATCCGCCGTTTGGCAGCGACGGTGGTTCCTTTTTTGCGATCTCCAGAGTCTAAGTGATGATAAAATAACTTAATGGGAAAAAATAGAAAAATATGACACGGAAAATAACAAGGAATTGAATAACTACGTAAGTAGGTTGAGGTAAGTAATAAGGCTGTAAGAGAACGAAACACAATGTGAGAGAGACTCTTAAAGAACGTTCGGGACCTTTAATCACCACAAAAAATAAAAATACACTCATTATTTTTTCGTTATTTTAACACTTAACTGGCAAATTTTTATTCCATAAAAAATTTACTACTGTCAGGCGACTCTAACTCGCCATATTTTCATGAATGCAATATTGCATTTATTATGATTTTGACAACTAATTGGCGATAACGATTTCAATAAATTCTTTCTTTCTATGTATTTCTACTATGTGAATATAGGTAGTGATTTATGCATCGTAATCAGCAAATCGAACTTTGGGCTATTTATCAAACGTATTCATACTCAGTCGGTAAATGGGTGACAAGGCTTTCATGTAAAAATAACTTTCATAACTAAATTAGTTTTGACGACTATCTTAGAAGTTATAGGGGTATCGCGATAGGGGTATAAAACGATGTGATTAATACGACCAAATACTCGTACAGCTAAAGGACCTCATGTCTCATAGTATAATTCATATATTTTATATTTTTATGTATGTCTATATATACGTTAGCCTAGTATCCATTGAGAAGCTAACAGTGCTTAGTTTTGGACTAGACTTATTGGTGTGAACATAAGAAATATTATTATTACTACTAATATTTGTCTTAGAAATACACCAAAAAGTAATTAGAAGATCATAAACGTTTACCTGGCATCCAAAGCACTATAAAGTCTACATTTATACAAGAAATACATATAATTCTTACACTTGTTACATTTTTAATTTATTAATTGAAAACATCTGAAGGATTAAAGCCTCCTTTCTATGTACGACTCTGTATAAGACAGAACAAGCAAAAAAAGCTCTTACTGTGTTTCTTGCCGAATTGATGACTTGAATGATCGATGATTGAATAATGATTTTTATTTTAAGTTTGACGTAGGTGGGTTTTTAATTAATACAATGGACTGAAACAGTGAAATATCGTGACTAGCGAAAATAACACCTGCGTAGACTACGATATTTTGTAAACAACACGTGATAGCTCTATGAATTCAAAAAACATTGAAGTGTATTTATACACGCACAAAAGGTTTTAATGTGCAAAGTAAAATTTTGTTGGAGACACCCTTTACTAGTACATAAAATATCAGTGTTTTAGTTAACTAGTTATTTCTGCTCGTCAGTATGCTTACGTAAAAGAAAATTCTTATGAAATTCATTCAAAAACAGAGAGAACTTATCAATTTTACGTGTCAAAATGAATCTCATCATTGAAATAAAATAGGCCCGCTTTTTAAACTAACTCTAACTGATATCACAAACTTTACATTAGATATGGTTATAGTTCAATTTAAAGTTTTTGACAGAAAATTTCATCACGAAACTTTGATCATATTCGAAGTTCCAAAAACTTATAGTTGAAATCCAGTACTTTATATAAATTTATGTAGGTATAGCTTTTGTGTTTCACACAACTTTTTTAATTACAACTCATATTGAATGAGTTACAGTTATTGAACGGTATGTCTTCATCACATTTACTTATATAAAAATAGCTAACCGGCCACGCATTGCTGTGGCTCAGTGATTATTATTATAATTTGCAATATTTTTTGAAATTGTTGTATGCATGCCAGAGTAGGTTTATAATAGGGGTTAAAGTATGAAATTGCCGTTTTATTGCAATAGGTTCTTTGAATTGACATAGAATCTTCATGGTTTGAGGTTTTCGAATGAAACTTTTTTTAAATGGTTTCTATGATGTTCTTTTTTTAAAAAATGTAAAACATTTGAATATCGACTTTCAATTGTTTTTGTTATTCAATTTAGACAAGAAAGATGGATACTGCGAAAATTCGAGTTATTTTTGAATACGAGTTCCGACGCGGAACTAACGCGGCAGAAACAGCCCGCAATATCAATGCTGCGTTTGGAGAGGGGTCTACTAATGAACGCACCGTGCGATTTTGGTTTAAACGCTTTCGTGATGGAAATTTCGACTTAAAGAACGAGCCACGAGGAAGACCGCCCACACAGGTAAATAACGATGAATTAAGAGAGATAGTGGAAGCCGATCCTAGTCAAAGTACCCAGGAATTAGCGGCATGGTTTAACGTTACCTTACCCACAATATTGACTCACTTGCGTCAAATCAATAAAATAAAAAAATACGAAAAATGGGTGCCTCATGATTTGACTGATCTGCAGAAAGAAACGCGTGTTGAAACTTGTGTTGCCTTGTTGAACCGGTACAGAAATGAAGGAATATTGGATCGAATTGTAACATGTGATGAAAAGTGGATTCTTTATGATAACCGGAAAAGAAAAATGCAATGGCTGACCCCAGGTCAAATGCCACAACAGTGTCCTAAAGCAAAACTTACCAATAAAAAGGTAATGGTAACTGTTTGGTGGTCTCAGCATGGTGTTATTCACTATAGTTTTCTCCGATCTGGTCAAGCAATAACGGCAGATGTCTATTGTGCCGAACTCCGAACCATGTTGACAAAACTAGCAGTAAAACAGCCCCGACTCATGAATCGATCTTCACCATTATTGCTCCACGACAACGCGAGACCTCACACAGCACGAGAAACCATTTTGACCCTTCAGGAACTGCAGTTAGAAACCATTCGTCATCCTCCGTATTCACCAGACCTTGCTCCAACGGACTACCATTTTTTTCGTGATTTGGACAATTATCTACGTGACAAGAAGTTTTCTTCCCAGGAGGCAGTACAAAATGCTTTCACACAGTTTGTGCAGTCTAGATCGTCGGAATTCTATCGCAAAGGCATTAATGACCTTCCCATTAGATGGCAGCAATGTATAGATAATAATGGCAACTATTTTGATTAAATAAATTTGTTAAAAATTTAAAAAATAAACAATATAGATTTTCAGTACAAATCGGCAATTTCATACTTTAACCCCTAATATGTACAGTCAGCTAAATAAGATCAGCAAAAAAAAAGCATGCCGGTTGCAGCTAGTATTTTATATATGTCAAGATTGCGTTTACTTTATGTTGTCTTAAGAGTAAAGCCAGTAACATCTTACTGGCCTTATGTCAAATTTTTAAATCATGCATTTGCTACGAATAAGCCAGAAGATATAATTTTGCTATCTAGTTACAATGAAATGCATAAAGAGGTATTATTTATCTCAGCCTTCTTTTTTTATTAAATTTCAATTGCATAAAATTTCTTTGGAACAGATACGAAAATTAGCTGGGTAGCGTTGATTAAAAAATAAATATTTTTCAAATTCGAATTTCTACTAATGTGTCAAGAAAAAAGTAACGACGATAATGGTCTTAGAGATTTTATAATGTCATCCGGAATTCCAAAGCCGAGAGTAGAGGAGAGAGAAAGAGAGGTTTTTCATTAAAAAGGAATTTTACATAAAGACTAAATTAAAGGAGGAAGCCGACAAGGTTTGAATGAATGAAACTGAATTTATATCACCATAATAGACATATAAATTCCCGTAATACTAAAAGAATATTTAACACAATTACTCCATACCAAGTCCGAGGAAACACGTAAATCATATTCCTCAAATTAATAAATTAATCTGAAAGTGAGAACGCAGCTCAGATTATGATACTCACAAAGTAACATCACTTATTAGAATTGATACTTGAGCGTTTATGGTGGATAGTAACAGCTGTGAATGTTCTTATAAAGATATAGATATTATTAAATTATGTACATATGTTGTTCCCAACGTAACAATTTTGTTTTAGTAGCTTAATATGTACTGAAGAAGAGGTTTGTGGTAAATTATTCTACCAACTAAATAACTAGCATTTATCGAAATGTGAATATCAAATTCCACATTTATAATTCCATATGTAGAGTAAATATTATAAATAGTTGCCCTTCTTTATTCTAGTCAATCCTGCAAAAAATGGTTGCATTAAAGTCTTTACCAAAACAATATTTCGTCATCATAATTACAACTCACAAAAGCAGTTTTAAGTATTTTTTTTTTGAATTCGATAAAACAAATATTTTAAGTATTTTATCCACATTTTTGACATCATTACTTCTCTAAAAAGTTGATTTAAAAACTTAAAATACATGAATTGACCTAGTTTCATAGCGGCTATGATTTTAAAATTAACTAAGACTAACTAAAATTAACTAACATCAATCAATATCCAAGTTTAAATAAGTTGACAAGTTTCTATTTTATTATTATGTTTTTTATCAAAAATGTAAGTGTCGCCACTCTGATCTTAATGAATTGTTTGATTGAATGGTGTAATAAAAACATTTACTTTATTTCAAAATCAATTAAATAATTAAGTTTATATAAACAGACTAACAAACTACGAGATATGTTATTGATGATATGATATGATCGTCAATTTTTAACTTTTCTAATAATAGGGCAAAACTTATTTTTTTAAAAGCAAAGGTTAATTAAGGAGCACTTCCTGCCTATTTAAAGAATAAATAAACCGTATATTACGTTAATAGCCAGCACATCGGAAATATTCGAGCTCAGGGTTACTAAAAATGAGAGAAAGCCTCTCAAGCGAATGGCTATCAATTAAGGGGACATTAATATCACCCACTCGCTCCAGAAGTTGTGACGTCATATTTCTAAACGTCAATAGTGACTGTAGTACTATATCAATTTCGAAATAGAAAAACTAGAACCTCATCAACACCGTTGCAAAATTGTGTATTCTGTTAAAAATTTCATTGGAACTCTTATAACTTGATAGTGGATCTGTTTTAAAATAATAAATATTTTTTAATACTTAGTTAAATACTTCCTTATTTTATTTTTTTAATTTTTAGTTTTTTGTCATTGAAAATAAAAAAAATGTTAAGAATAGTAACAATGCAACAAACGCTTTCAAATTAATATTCTAGTGAAAGCTCGTAGTAGGCTAAACGATTGTGTTACGGGTACTCGTCCGTAGTTCATCGGTGAAGATCGGTTCTCGAATCGCTTTATTTAAAAGTGACATCTCGACCGATAGGTTGCTACGGCCGCCTTTATATCCTAATGTAATTTCAACACCTTTTAAAGAATCATGTTCACAAGATGACAAATGCATTGGTTGCCATAAGTGTGTTATTACCAAAGTATTTCATCAGGCACGTTCCGAATTACTTTTTTTTCATTAATCTTATTATTATTTCTTTATTTATGACTTGTACGATTTGTGCATTTAGCCAGTGTCAAGTAAGTATAATTGTCAGTTATATATGTATATATTTTTTGCTAGATTTCAGTAAATGTGTGGGGTTTTACTGAAACCTTCCCGTGGACTCCTTGAGAGAGCAGGAAAAGACAACTTCCGCTGCTTTGTTACTCTTGCCAACACACGCACTAATATCCACCTCAACACAAATTTCAACAAGAGAAACAAAACCATCAACGTGACGCTTCCCACTCCCGCCAATAAGTCCTTTCTATAAACTTAAAAATAATATAATTTTTGCGATATTTTTCGTCATTATTTTTATTAATTAAGAGGCTCATCCGAAAACAACCGAAACACCGTATCATTCACAATATAAAAAGATGTGTTGTTTTTATATTGACCTATCATTTATGTTTGTAGTAGTGTTATTTAAAAAATCTAAAGTTAAATATTACACATAATATCTGGTATTTCTCAAAGGTGCACCATCCAATTTTTTGGATATCTTTTTTAACAAAATGAGAATCTGATGCATATCTGAAACTAGGCTTTCCTCCACTCAACTATAACCAGATAAGCCCTGTGACTCTGGCCCTTTGAATGACTGACAATTTATCTATACCTCTTAGTCAAAAGCCTTTGTACTCGTAATTAATTAGGAATACCTTTGTTGGAATTTCAGCGACAAAACCTGTACCATCTTATCCGTCTGATTGTCGAGACCGCATTGCCTTAGAACCCCTGGCCTTCTTTCAACAAAGTAATTTTAAACTTACCGTCTTAAATTAAAACTCTTTTAAGACCGTATAATATCTTCTTATCTTCATTGTGAATAGCCTTCTAGTTAAAAGACGGGAACATTTAACTATAATTGTTTGTTGATTTAAATAAATTTGTAGCGTGAATCAATATATAATATAATTATTAAGACGTAAACCCTTTTTATATGTAAGCCTTCAGCTTCATAATGACTGCTGACGTGTCACAGCTGACATGTATATAATAAGTTTACGACGTGTTTATTTGGTGTTTTAAACTATTTGTAGTTTTTTTTAATATAATTCGATTCAAATATTATGTCTAAATATTTACATGTATAGAGAGCTCTTCATTTAGCTGAAGCGATTTCGATAAAATTACATAATAGTGGTTTAGTATATTGAATTGTATTTCTTTTTGTTTTCATACACATAGCAACAAATGAATTCAAAGGGATATATTTTTGCCCGAATTTGAGATCATCTTCATAAAGTGCAATAAATAACTCCGGTTAAGTAAAGATAATTAAATAGAAGGAGTGCGCGACTTCTAATTCTGCTGTGGTCAGAATTTGGACGGAAAAAATAAATACGTATTCATTTTTAAGTACTTTTTAAACGTGAATTTAAAGATGTCCCCAACAAATATTAGAATAACGCAGATGATTTACCACTAAAATAGACAGAAATCAATAAAACAGAACTCGGTCTGCAAGCGATCCTATCGCTCAAAGCGATGAGCGGTACTGTCGCTCAAAGCGATCTCTGCCAAATAACTTTTGACAAACGATAGGACTGGAAGGAATCGTAACAAACGGTGTAAACGAAAATTAAAAGGATAAACTTAAATATATAAATATTCAGTATAAAAACATACTTAAATATACATTATAAATAGTCTAGCTAGTAGATACATCAACTATACGCAGCTCACCTAAAATGACAGCCAATGTTCCTTTATTTGTTTCCTAAAAATGCTAATGGATTGTGCTCACCTAATAGACACTGGTAGGGGGTTCCAAAGACGGTCAACTAAAACGATAAATTAAGAGTCATAGAACATGAAATAGTGTGTAGGAGTATTAGGAGCAAGATTCTCTATTGACATCGAGGAAACAGCGAACAGGAAATAATAGCTAACATGGAATGGAACCCCCTCCCTACGTTTGTATTTTTGTTTTGGTTGTTTTTCAACGCCAGGGTGGATTAGCACCTTCCAGGCTAGCTTGCTCCATTGTTTATTCTGTCTTGTTTCCCTGGTTTGTTTGGGAACAAGAGCGTAACCTATTCAAAATAAACAATACAGGCATCAAAATGTACCTTAAGATAGGGTCGAAAGATTAAACCGTATGTTATAGAGTAAATATGTTAGTATTCTGGATCAGATACTTCAAATGATAAGCATTACATTTAATTAGAATATAAATTTATATAACAGTTGCCGAAAACATTGTTATCTCGAGCCACTTTGTAAGTCGTTGCTGCATCTACACTTGGCCCGTGTTGTGAATTACGGCGCTTTTTTCTTGTATAGTATTATCCATAGGAAAGCACAACAGAAGCGAGGGGCACCAGTTATACTGATAATAATGAATTGCCAATGCTATTTAACAGTACATAAAACTTTCTAATTTCCCCTCTTTGAAAAGTCTTTACATTAAATAAAGTGCTTACTTTCAATTGAAATTCTGACCCCATTAAAGTTCCTTTGAGTTACCAGCGATACTTGTTTATTGTTTAGCAAAGTAAACAATTTATTGTTCCGTAGAAGGGCTGTAAGTTCAGTATTAAACTTTTCAAATGGTTTTTCGTAGTAGATCGCCTTACAGATAAATAGATGTATACCTGAAAAAACAGGTATACATCTATATAGGAATACAGTCATTACTTGTCGCAAATTTCGGTTCCGAAAAATTCTCGATAGTTAATACCAGAATTATGCAATAAAAGTTATGTTACAATACAATATTATTACATATTTAGTAGACAAAATATGATAAAGTCTAATCTGTGATGTATTATTATACTCTTTATTGTACTTATAACTTATATATAATATAACTTATAATAAATATATTATAAGCTTTATACTATATAGCGGAGAAATGGGCCACAACTTACCACGTGGGGGTGGATTGGATACCTACCTAGCAATTGTTTTTCTTTTTTTTTTATTCATTTGGAAAATAAACAGCATTAATGACACAGATGGATTTTACAAATTAAGTTTTACATTTGCCAAAATAGTTTTCACTTATAAAACAGGTTCATAACTGTTGAGTAACAATTTAAGTGCAGTGTCGATTACAGAAAAGAGAACGTGATATGTGCAAAACAATTATTCAAATATCTATTTCAGTATTCCAATTTTTAAACGAATAATTTATATGCAGTGTCTGGTAAGAAAATAAAATTTAATACAATTTAGGCATCAATCGCTACAACTTTTTAAATTTAGCAAGTTTATATCTAAAGATATCGATGTGACTTTATTTAGAATTATAAGAATTCATAGCTCTAATCATAAACCTGTTGCCTGCGTAGTTGGTGCTAACCCATGGAGGGGCAAAAGTGGTTGTAGTCCGGAAACTAACCCGTGTGCATTTCAGTCTAATTTTGTCCAGCAAATATGGAGAATCAAACTGTTGAATTTGTACTTCAACCTCCTTAAGAATTTCTTTTGCACTTTTTCAATACACTTAATATAGGTACAATACCGAGGGTTCCAGATTGTCGATGCATATTCCGATTTTGATCTTACAAAACCAATGTACAAAAGCAACCACGGCTGATTTTAGTAAAGTCCCTACGTTGACGAAAATTAAAACCATGACATTCTTAATACCTTAGCCTTGATATTGTGTATGTGCGATGAAAACAACAACTCACTGTCTAATGTCACTTCCAAGTCTCGCACCTCGGAAACGCGCTTCAGATCTCTATTAAGAATATCTATAAAAAAAATTGAATAATATTGGTGACTTTTTCTTGAGTACGATATAGCACAACATTTATCTACATTGAGGTACATTTTATTCATGTTGCAGTACTGGCACAATCTAATTAAGTCATTTTGTAGATTAATGCAATCCTCAGTAGATTTCATGATATAATATATTTTAGTATCATCTGCAAATAAAAAAAAAATGGATTTTTTTAAAGATTTGGCAATATCATTAATAAAAACGTTAAAAAGTAGTGGACCAAGGTGCGAGCCTTGGGGCACGCCGGACGGGATGGGTATGAAGTTAGAGGTATAACCCTTAACAGTGACTGCCTGAGACCTATTCTCAAGATACGATCACACCCACCTCAAAAGAAAAAAGAAATCTACCTATGTGATTTAAATGAAACGGAATGAAACTAACCGCACACCATATTTAGCATACGGGTATGTCAATTGAGATTCGTGCCAATTTCAGAAATCAAATTGTCTTGAATGTTATCATCTTTGTTACGTGTATTATTATTACTCTTTATTTTTTATGTATAATGTAACTATATATGTACCTGTATTCTGTATACATGAATATTTATTGTTTATTAGTAATTGTATGTGTTCGTTCGTACGTCTACTCCTAAGGTCCTGCCAAAAGCGCTGGTATTAATTTTGTTATGCACACAAAGTGCTGTCAATCTTGGAACAACGCAGATGCGTACACTGAGACAAGGTCCATATTAGCCTCGCATTTAGGATGTTAGTGTTTATGTTAGTATACTTTTGTGTTTGATGTTATGTTTGTTTTTTTGTTATTTGTTTCTCTTTTATTGTGTTATAAATTATGACATATATTATGTTAATGTATTATGATGTTGTGAAGCCAATAAATGTATTTGTTTCCTTATGAGAGACTTTCTTTACTTTGCCCTAAAAATGTAAACTTCTCCCTAGCTGCCCTAACTTTTTCTAACATTACTTTACTATAGCAATAAGGCATCGTTAATAAATTCATGGTTTCTTTTCCTTTATAATAGATTTGACACAATATAAACTCGTAGGTATTTACAATATCACAGAAAAATACCCAAAACATATTAATGACGATATTTTTTTCTTCCTTTTATTACCGTATTTTATAACAGAGTACAGAAATATATATAAATATATAAGGGTTTTTTGTTAACCTGCCCACTTATCTATTTCTCACTTCAGGAAATGGAACCCAATTTTTTTGCGTTTAGTTTTAAAGAATACCGAATAACATTATAGTACATATTGTCCCATAAAAGATGAACAACTTTATACCTTGAAAAAAAGCAATACACGCCGTACACTTTTTATGATGATAACATAGAAATATTTTTCTTTTATGGAAAGCTATGTATGAGCACGTTGAATATAATGCGTAAAACGAATCAATCCTAACATCTTTTTCTATTGTAATGAAAGTTTCGTAGCCACTTCTACCGCGAATACTGTTCCTAGAAATTCATGTGTCAGGTTTATCAATAATAGATCTGATTCGTTCCGTCCGCTGTAATTTCAGAATGTCAGTACAGTGTTGTCCTCTACTACTCCTTAATTGATTATTTAGACTCAGATGGTGTTGGACTTGAGCTTAGATGTAACTGATATCGAAAAAAGGCATGTGAGTCACTTTGGTAAAGTCGATATAACTATGGCAATACCGGAAGGTATTGGAAAAGCGTGGAACGCGTATTCGGTACCTGACTGTAGTCGTTAACGGACAATTATTTGAATGTCCTTCTCTGTATCGAATTTGATAAGTTTTCCGATCGTTGTCCGTCTCAATGTCATCAATATTCAGTAATTTAGTATAGAATAGTTATTTATTGTGAAAATGAACGTCTCTGATTGTTATAGGACTATTATTTTAAGTTTTCCGCAATATATGATCTTTCTGGTAACGAGGCCAATGATCTATCTCCGATCCCTCTCTTATTCATAAACATATTTTTCGCTTCATTTTCGGCAGTTGTTTACACAGATAAGCTATCAGCAATTTTGCATAAACGCAGAATATCGCTAGATTATCGCTATTCAATTTCTAGAGAAAACCCTAGGTTTTTTTTTTAATACCTCTGGCTTTAACAGATGTAAGATAAAAGTTTGTCTACCTTCATTTATTCTAATCTTTCCTGACACGAATTCTAGTGAAGACTCAGTGTAAACTTTTAGTTCAATAAAAAAATAACTTATGGCCAAGTAGTTCAAATATTTATGTGACGTCGATTTTCTTTAACGCTTCTAAGATTAAGTTAGTCTGAGGATAAGAGCAATGCTTGTGTGTATTTTATATATATTTTTATAACTTGCTTTATTCTTAATTAACATATAAATGTCCTCTCTCATAACTGCTCAGCTGGGATGGTCTATGCTTCCTCTGTAGATAAAAACATTACAAGTTTAATCTGTTTGCGGATTGGTGGGCATTTACAATGCAGATTCAGCCGAGTTTCATGTCTATCTAAGCAAAAAAAAACTCAAAATGTCAATTGTATGATCAAAATTCCGACAAAAGTTGATTAAACACAGCAATTGTAATCTAAAGTAAATGATCCTGTTCCACACTAAATTCTCCATTACATGTGAAGGGTAACTTGGAAAAGCTTGACGTGGACTACTGTTATAGAAGTATTTCTAACTTTTCCTGTAAATATCTACCAATTCACGACATACAAAAGAATGTCCAAGAATATACCTATAGTAAGTAATTAATTTTCTACTAAATTTAAAGAACATATTCTGGTGTTTTTGGAACATTCTTATTGATAACAACCCAGTTCAAAAGTGTCAAGATACAACGACTACGACTAAACTACTACAAAATCAATATCAATATATTCGTTATTAATAAACATATTCAAATATTTAATTGTTATTTTAATAGATATATATTAAAATACTTTGTTTAAGATATTTAGTAACACGACTTCTTTGCATAAACTGAAGAACCGGACCAAATACCCTTACTACTAGCCCCAATAAAAAATCACTAGCTCTTACGAACCTGTTTTCATTTATAACCAACAAACTTATTTTATTTTTTTGGGGTTTACATAAAGGGGTATTCGTGTAAAAGAATATAACAATGAAATAACTTTGTCGTATTACTATTATAACAGCTAACTATATAAATAATATATTTTCATTATTGATAAATCTTTTTCTCATAAATTTCCTTCAGAATCTCAAATATAACCTTGAACATAAACTCTATGTTAACTTTGATTCACGAGAGTGATTAACATCACGTACGCAGCTTGAGGGCAAACACAAACTTTAACGACTGTTTCTTTAACCTCTAGAAGCAGTTTAAAACTCCGTAACGCTTATCAACGTGATAGAGCGTTATAACAAAGAAGTTGCCCTGGCAAAAGGTCCATAAATTTTTAGAAAGCCATAAATACCTAAGTAATGCTATTAATGACTTACATTACATTATTATTATTCAAACAATTATTATTCTAATGTTATTAGGTCTTTATTTATAGTATCTCCTTGAAAAATACTTTTTCTTACAGAAAAAATAGTAAAAAATGCTAAAATGATGGCAACGTATTTTCATGGTCTAAAAATTCACCTCAAGTAAGCGAACAGCATCTGATTTGGCTGGCCTGCATTTCTGCCTAGATTCGTATCACACCCGAGGCAATTTTTTTATTGTTAGAAAAATTTAAATTATTCTATATTCAGTTATATTTTTACATTTTCGAACTCTATGATTATAATATTTTTTAATTCTTCTTGGTGTTCCTTTATAAATATATAAAAAAGAGGTTTCTTACATAGAGTTAAGACTATTTCATGATTTAGACTAGTCTGTTAACATAACATAATAACATTATTGGTGATCGAATCGCGCTACGTAAATAATATAATTTTAACTCTGTTCGTCAAAACCAAGCGTAACGAATTGGTAAATTGATATTATTTTCTTTATACACTCCAAATAAATATAATTAATTCAAGAATAATCAAATTAATTACCTGGCTCTTGAGGCGTCGGTGCTCTTAGTCTGTTTTCGTCGATCCTTCTCTCCATCTCACTGAACACACTCACATTACATTTCGACTTGAGTTTTTACTACACAGTATTTTATACACAACACCTAAAACCAACACGTAAGTAATATGACCAAGGAACCGTTCCTCAGTATCATGTGAAATATCAAAAGAATAATAGTACTATTTAACCAATAATTCGTTAAAAAATTGGAAAAGATTTGAATAGCATAGAGTATAAATACATTGTTTGTTATATTGTGTTAAGACTTTTTTTGTTATCAAACTTTATTTATCTCTACTTTCTTAATAACTGTATGGGCAGTTGACTAGACTACAAAATTTTCATGTACCTTATGCCATGGTAATAGAGATTATTCCATTTTAAGAGCGTATAGTTGGATGTGCTGTGGATTGTACATAAGCTAACATTATACCTCAAGTATTTTGTACATTTTTAATAAGCTTGAATCATAGCGTTATTCTACTAGAGAGTCCTGTATTTTAAACTGATATATGTATATTTTTGGAAAACTGCTTTATTTTCCAATTTCTACTATTTACTACTTTGAAAAGAAACTGTAGGTTACATAAATGCCTTTATAAGATTAAACATAGCCTTATCAAATTTAATTAATAAACTTTCACACATAAGCTAAACAAATGCAGAAAAGATTTTAATAAAAAGATCCTGTCCTTAAACTTGCTTTCATAAATTGACTGAGATATCGGCTGAAGACATTTGCCTACGAATATATTGGAAACACTTTTATGGTAGATACTTGAACTAACAAAGTGGATTGACCGTAAAATGCGGCGGAGTTTTTGATGATTTTAGTCACGATACCAGACCATTGACATCTTGCGTAGCAGATGGCGCGGTCTGGTCACGTAATGGGAGAGCATCACACTCGGAGGAACCAATAAAAGAGACCGGAGGGTGTACTAAAAGGCTCATACATCCAAATTACTTTTACGTTGCCTCCGTCCACTGAGCATACGAGATGTCGCTGTGCGTAGCAAAACCCGTAGTAACTACAAATTCGTAACACGTATTCGTAGCGTTAAGGTAAATAGTCAGTTAATAGCATATGTGATGATTATTTTTTATTTAATGGTGTGACAGGACTCAAAACTGGTTACATAAATATTTAACACACTATATGTCTGTATATAGTATACATGTAGACGCAACGCAGGGCAGAGAAGGTAGCCTTAAAAAACAAAAAAAAATTTCTTTGTTTCCTATTACTTTCTTAGCTAAATTTAGAATGCATCACACTCTTTTTTTAAAAAATCATTAAAATAATTGAACTAGTATATTATAATATATATTATACTTGAATGTTATGTTAAACGTCCAATCCATAATATGCCAATGTTGTTTTTCTTTCTAATTTTTTACTGTCTTTATTATATAAATACATGATATTTTATTCTAGAGTTTAAGAATAGAAAACCAATAAAAGTTGATATTTATTTAATTACTTGATTTATAATATATTTAAAGTAACTGGATTCTATGAAGAAGTACCTCAAAAACACGATACAATTTCAAATTAATCACACAAATCAAAATTATTATTGCTCCACATATAATCGGCAATTTCAAAGGTAAATTACCTAATATTACCGGGGCGGAATAGACAAATAACTACGAATTTCGTGACGGCAAAGAGTATATTAATTATGTACATTATTTTTAATTTTAGTTGTCCCCAGCTGCAATATTTTTTAAAAACATAGAGTAATTAAATACTGTGTCGAAAAAAAACTTAAATTTTATTTAATTCAAACATTGCTAGGGTACATTTTAAAATATTCCAGTTGTATGTCGTTTATATTTTAACTTTATTTTCAGTTACTACCCTTATGCAGCAGATTTTATTTTACTATATTATTGGAGCGGAGCGAGCGAAGCTCCCATCGATTAGCTTCAATGGCGCAATGTCTGTTACGCCATAACTTCCCGAGTTCTTAACCGATTTTAATATTTTTGTATGGAATCGAATCAACAGTTTTAGGCCCAGATTTTGAAAATTCGCAAAAATTTATGAATTTTAAAATTCGCAAAAATTCCCATCGAACCAAAAAAATTTTTTTTTTAGGTATTACGCTCCGCTCCCATATATGGTGCTAGCGTAGCTTTATGCTTAGCGACTATGTCGCCTAGTTTATTACTTATTAGTGTATTTCAATTCATTAAGCTTAACACTACTGTACATAGTACAGTTTGAAATTAATTCAGTACTTAAATTGCGTCGGCCTAAGCTGCCTGTACTATAATAAAGATGTTCACTTTCTTTTTAAATCCATTTCTAAGTTCGTCGTCATTTGTTTATTCTTTATTTCAAAAAGTACAACTATAATCGAATTTAATTTATTGTGACATTCTCTTTCAATCAACCGGTAAGGGTGTATAGACAAACAAATGTACAAGCGTTGTAATAAAATAAAATTAACAATAATCAAATAAATTTAGGAATATATACTTGTGTGGCCAATGAGCGTTTGAAACTAAAGACTAAAATAATCATAACTTAAAATACGCTAGAAGAATATATAAACTTATACATAATAAGTAGGTCCACAAATAACATACGGAAATGTGAACTAATAGAAAAAACAATTATATAATAAATGATAATAAGTAAATGACAGAATCATATATACTTAACATAGTGTTCACGTATCACTCTCTTCAAAAGCATATCGATGACTGTGAAAGATTTGGGGATAATATCGATATAATGAGTGAGTGTTTCAAGAATAAGGCGGTTTCTAAAACAAAGGTCAAGTTGTTGGGAGATATCCAGAAACTGAAACCTTCTTCTTCTTCTCCAAGTAAGAAGTATTTTGGGGTACGAGGAAGCACAGCATGTTAATGAACAAATTGCAGAAAAAATCGTAGGTTCCTACGTTCACAATAGGGACCCATTGAAGCTTTTTACAGAAAGAGAGTACATAATCTGCAGTAGTAGTAGTTGAGTAACTGTTAGACCAAAGATAAAACATATCCAATTGTTAAGTAAGCGATGCAACCTATTTAGAAGAATAAAACTGAAATCAGTGAACAAATAGCTGCCTTTTAGAGAGAATGAGATTCTGTAGTTGCACAATATTTGTTTCCTTCATATTAAGATGTCAAATTAGCCAGATGTAGTCGTGTAGCTTTATATGACAATTCGTCATTTCTAATTGAGTTTAACCATTTGAGTTGTATATTTTTTGTGATTGCCTTTTTAACCTTTCGAGTTATTTTTTCTTGACAGATGTTAATTAAAAATAAATTCAAACTGCATGTTATACCACCCAAACATATCTAATTATTACTTTTAACTGTAAAAATATCTCCAGCAACTTGAATAATACGAGGTAATAGATGTAAGTTACCTCATATTACTATAGTTGCAAAAATGAAATAATTTTTTTAGAAACATTTATAAATAAGCAAAAAAATCACTCTACAATGGGGAAATAGACAAACTACTTTGCAATCGTGAAATAATAATAATATTTCTTACATGCACACCAATTAGCCTAGCCCAAAGTAAACTCTGTAAGGTTTCTGTTATTAATACTAAGGTAACGGATGGATATACATATATGATACATAGTTATATAATTTTTATAGAAATATATATAAATACCCATATCTCCGGTACAAATGGTTGTATTTATCACACAAACTTTTGCCCCACCCGGGACTCAAACCCAGGACCATCAATGCAAAAGGTAGGATCACTACCGTTGCACCAAAGGATCATTTTGATAACCAGTATACTCTTATTTAAATGTTTAAAACATCATGTAGCTTAACTTTTCTCAATAAAGAATCTCTAAACATAGTAATTATTGAATTTTAAAGTATTTATCAGATTTTTTCTCACATTTAATTTAATTGATCGCCAGAAAACAATTTCCAAATATGAAATAATGAAAATATATAAGGCTAAGTAAATATTCTTGTTGTTAGTAAGTTGTTTTTTGCTTTTAATATAACTATTTTACCTAACATTTTTTCTAAGTCATTTTACTTTTTATAAATATATAAATCTTTCTAAAACCTCTGACATATATTCGATAATAAATTAATGTTCCCCCTTAGTATTTCACAATCATCTTTAAATTATAAAGAAAGATTTACTTAATTTTAAAATTCAAGAAGTGAAAAGTTTTAATGCGAGTTAGTTTTTCTTTTAAACGCAAATCTTTGTTTGTATATCGTATTGTAATAATAATAATAATCGTATTGTAATACAGTTATTATGATTGTTTAATGGCTCACGGGGATAGTTTGCTATGAGATGAAGATTTTCCTGTCTGTAAACAAATTTGTTGTTATATATTCTTCCGTTAAATAAAAAAAAGCCACCGCTGTCAATTTATTTTGTCAAAACGATCTGTCTACGAGGAAAGTTTGTAAGCCTATTTTTTCATAAAGCAACAGCGGTTCCTATATTCATGAACAACATAAACCATTTAACACAGTAATAATTTTCAATTAAATTATTATGAATTATATCCCAACTACCAAGCTATAAAGTCATTAATCACATTTAATAATTGTGGACTTGTCTAATAACTTTTAAACAGATCCAAATGGCTTAATGAAGACATCAGACCAGTATCATTTTATTTATATATATAAAAATTTCCAGTCACAGGAGACTCAACCGATTTTGATGAGTTTTTTTTTTAATTTTGCTATTTTTGTTCCCACTTAGGACATAGGATAGGTTTCATTTTAAACTCTAATAACAAATGCAAAATGTTATAACTGAGCCACAGCAACGCGAGGCCTGGTCAACTTGCATATATAAAAAAAAATCTGTCACAGTGTTTGAACGCAATGAACTCCGAAACGATTCAACCGATTATGATGATTATTTTTTTATTTTGATGGATTTGTTTCGACTGTGGACATAGACGATTTTTATTTTAATTCATGATAAAAAATGTTGCAAATTATAATAACTGAGCCATAGCAACATGTGGCGGTGTCAGCTAGTATCATCACTGCATAGTATAAAACAAAGTCGCTTTCTCTGTCCCTATATCCCTATATATGCTTAAATCTTTAAAACTACGCTACGGATTTTGATGTGGTTTTTTTAAATAGATAGAGTAATCCAAGAGGAAGGTTTATATGTATAATAGATGCATAATATAGTAGAGCATTGCATCTGTGCGAGGCTGGGGCGGGTCGCTAGTTATGAATAAATACAAAAGCTCCAACAAATCACCAACCAATCAATATAATTACACCTAAATTAAATATCGTGAAAGAAGAAGCCTCGGCACTATGTTTATTTAATGAAGGAAATAATTGCTTTTTTCTCGTATAAAAGAACCCATATTTAAAGAAAGTTACTACCAACAAACTAAAAATTATGCGGTCATAATGACAACGTATTTTGCTCATCTCATTGATAACGTATAAAACTGTACAATAAACCGAGTAATACCAAATTCAAGATGACATTAGCAACACCGACGAAAATAAATCTTAATTATACTTTTAATTTACAAAAGAACAATGCATTATTTATCTCAAAAACTTTCAATCATTAAGACACTGGTAATAATATTCTTAACGTATCATTTTAAGTTATGCAATAAAACAAAGAATATCATTGGTGTTATGGACACAGAATAAGTAATATGATAATAATTAAAGTGTCATTAAGTCTTATGGTTAGTTATTAACCAAACACATAAATACTACCTTTGATTTTCATAGTAATCAATATATTCAAGTGACATTTTAAAAAAATCAACATTTGTGTTTTGTATTTATATATTTTTTTGAATCAGTTACTTATGGTGACTTAAGATATCAATTTATTCGAGTAGACACAAGTTAATATCAATTTATGGATAATCTTTTCCACACTTTTTCTCTAAACTTCCAAAGGTTTATAGTGCAGACAAAAACACTGCTCTTAAATTTAAAGCAGGCAGTTTCAAGTAAGTAAAAATAATTAAAAGTAACTGATTAATTCAATTCAATTCAAATCTTGCCAGAAGACGCGGATTTGGATCCCGATTGAGGTGAATCTATTCACACTTTTTTCTATATTAATGCTAAAATCAAAAGTTACAACCTAAGTGTACTGATGTCCGTACTCTAATATCTTTTAATTAAAAATCGAACTGCCAACGTCTCGATCTCCCTACGGGTAACAAGAAACAAAGGCACAGACGAGAAATAAAATAACTTAAGTATTCAATATACTCGTAATGCGTGCCTGGGTTTTGCTGTAGTTGTTGCATGTTTTATTTAGTGGTCTCTTTTTATTTTTTTTTAATATTATTGCGAACTCTCATTAGCATATAAACCCTCGAGGTTTTTGCTAATGTGTTCTGTAGAAGTAATTGTGAATTTATGTATTAAAAAATAAAGAAAAAAATATCATATATTGAACCACAAAACAACTAAAACTCTCAAATAATATTAAACTCAATTTGTTTAAATTTAATTGTTTAAGTTTAAAGTTGTAAATTGAGTAAATTATATATTAATAGTTAAGTAGACTGTACGTTTCTGAAGAGAAATATATTCGGCTATGAATTAGTTCATTAAAATATTTACGACCTCTTACCCTCACACCTGACCCAACTGTTGTGTAGAATTTTATCTTAAATTATTCATCGTACTCGTAAAAAGAAGATGAAATCGATACCCTACATTCGCATCCAAACTGTCCCTATTTCAATACGAAATAAAATTTTACTGACTCTTTTGGTTTGTAACCCGCATTCTAAAACTTTATCATTGAAAACATTTCCCTTGACAGTAGCTTTCGCGCTTCATGCAATATTCAAAACTTTTCCAACGTGCTGTAAAAAAACAAACGTTTCCACCAAATGTAACTAATATTTTTTTTCTTTACATAAGAATTATTTTACAAAGTTACCGCTTTATTCTTTCTGATTGTCAGAATGAATGATGCGCTCGAATGTACGCAACGAAACGCGACGTACGCTCACACAGAGAGCGGGCCAGATCGCGACTGACCGAAGTACGCTCATCTACAGCAGAAACACAGTGTCCTCGCTTATGTAAGCCACTTCATGTCGGTATCGACTTATGTACGTCGTCATCAAACTTTCAACACCACAAGATGTGACATTAAAAATTTCATTTCAAATTAAGTACAATTGATATTAATGTATGTTATTTACGGCAGAGTGCGTATAAATATATTTTTTACGCAAAATTCTCTTTTTGCTTAAACTTCTGAACTTCTTTATAGAAAATTAATGATTACCACGTGTCTTTAGTTCGGTTCGCGCAATAAAAACAATAAATGTGTGTACAGAAAAAAGGGTCCTTGCATCAGTTTCTAATGAGATAGGCTTTAAGACAAAGTTACATTTAAGGCAAAGTGATAGATACATTGGAAGATACAGTACTTTGGTAAACTTTTACGTTCATCTTATAACGTCATTAGAATCATGTGCCTATAAACGTTCGCACTGCTTGGGCCTTCATAATGGATGAAATTACCGTAGGAAGAATGGGCCATTTCCCACCGGTCTCAGTGCGGATTTGGGGACGCTAACAACCACAGATGCAGCCAGGACTAACGGTTTAATTTGCCTTTTGAAGCACAGAGGAGATCGTAGTAATAAATTTTTGGTCGGCTCTCCGATGATCAGCCCTTATGATAGAGCTTTTATCTCCACAATCTTATGATGAACGCACTATCTGCGCTATCCACTTCCGCAATTTCCTCCTCTCTTCTGCCTCCTGTTACAAACACATTATTAAAACGATTTATAGTTTACAATCGTTTACATCAGAACCTTATATACTGGTGGCGATTGCTAGCTTTACTTCTAAATCAGTCTAACTTTTCTTTAGTTAACAAAACAGTTTCATAGGCTGCCTCTGGTAAATAGTATTTCCTTTTTGACGACTTTCGCCAGGTAACAGGCCTAACAAAAAGACTGTAAATTATTTTTGTGGCTCGAACATGTGCGTGCCGTGTCACCGGCTTATAACAAATAGCTTTCGGAAACGCTGACCTCTACAATTTACATAATATCAATGGTATATAATATCTACTGCACGCATGGGAAATTAATGTTCTTCTTTAATGTAATCCGAACTTAATGGCCACTGGAATTTTTATTTGTTTATAGCCTCTATATTAGTCTTCGTACATTTCGTTTGCATAAAACAAAATACTTCATGTACTCGTAATCCTATGTACATGCTTGCTTTGTTTTTGCAACGACAACGTACAGACGCCGTATTGCAGAAGTTCTTAAATTATGTTAGCCACTTACTTAATGCTAAGTAAGCGGATAAAGTTAAGAATGCATTTCTAACCTGAAATTCATTCCCATTCACCTACGTATTACGAATAACTGAGTTATTTACACTTAAATAACCTTACTGAAAATGTTGTTTTCCATCGACTACTGAATAATAATACACATTTAACATATAAATATTCTAATTCTGATGTTATACTATTGACTATCTTTAAATATAAATCGTAACCTTAATAAAAGCAGTGGCAATTCATTTTCGAAATTCCATCGTAATTTCTTCCCGATCTGTTAATTTTCTGTTTTTTATTAATGTTAAAATTCGGAACAGTCAAATCTGTTCCGGTATAATACTTTAATCGTTATTAGTTTCATAAAGAAATTAAATATAATTATTTGACATGGCGATGTAATGATAAAAAGTTTTGGTACTTAAAAACACCCATTAGGTTGACAAATATCGACAATGTTAATAAATGAATGTTACGATGTTCGTAGCGTGCGCCGATGCGCTGCAACATATGTCCTGGGCCTAATTACCACCTCAGAAAAACATTTGTTTTGTTCTAGTCAATAAAAATATATTTTATTTTCACGAAACCCCATATCTGTTCAGCTCCCTAATTTCAAATACAATATAAAATTCATTAAGATATCGATTGATTAAGGTTAATGTATGATGAACAAAAAGTCGCTGCATAGTGCTGGGCACAGCTATTTATAAATAAAATACAAAGAATATTTAATTATTTAAAATGTATGTAAACTCTTTCAAACCTCTCGACCTCGACCCTGTCACTAGCAATACAAAGCCAGTACTTCACGCAAGCTCTAAAACATTATTCATTGGCTGATTGAAATAATTACACAGGCCAGGAGCCATCAAAGAAATTTTACGAAAGGAGCTGACCTTCCGTAAAATTTCTTTGATGGCTCCTACCGAGTCTTATTTAATGACATTTGTTAACTTTACTGCTAAAACTTACAATAGTCTCTTTGTGATATGATACGTTATCATATTACAAATTAATGAGTTGTAAATGGGTCTCGCGTTTTATCTGATACTTATGCAGTATCGCCTGATGACGTCTAATAATATGCATTTTTTTCCATTAGAAGAGAGAGAAGAATTTGTAATAGGTTAAAGTGTACAGTACATCGGTTATCCCTATGAAAGATATCGGAAGTGAATCAGACAATGATAGTAGTCAAAGAAAACTGTCCACACATTGATTTTTCAGCGTCTTTAAAATATGTTAATATTTTTGTTATTTTTATCATAAAAAATGCAATAAACTTTAATATGAAGAAAAGATTTAAAAAGAAATCATCTATGAGGTAGCAATCGAATTTGCGTTTGCGGAAGATTGATTCTGTCTAATCGTTAACAGTATTCATTACATAAGCACATGAATAAGAAAAATAATGTTAATTATGTAATATTGGTCAAAGAATAGGTTGTCAGGGTGGGTAAGTCTTGTTCTATAATTTGAGAAGGCTGGAAAGCCAAATCAGCACAGTTCGCAAAATCCGAAGCAGCAAAAGCCTTCTGACTGAAATGGCTAGCAGAAATGTTCAAGGACATCATAAGCCGGGAGGCCGAGTTCGCAGAACTCTAAGAACCACATCGGCACGTCATGGGCGGGAGAAGCTGTTAAGGGAAAGCCCCCAGAGCCGATGGTTACACAAAGTAGAGAGCACGTACAGGTGCTCCAGGTGACGGCGCAGATGTGTGATGTGGAGGGGATGCCAGACTGAGCTAGCCGACGTCCTTTAGGGGTTGGGGGGGCGCTCCCGTCCACCTCTTCTTTGAGAGGAAGTGCTAGACAACAGAGATTGCTTCGTAGAGTCCCTCGGGAAGCTCTTGGGGAGGTAGCGCAAGCGCATCCCTGGCGAGACCAGCCGGTGAGAAATGGGCGGTGCTTAGCCGCAGGGCAGTGCCAGGGTGTACTTAGATTTTTAGTGAGTATGCCTTCAACCCTTACAAAGTGAAAATAAAGTTAAAATTCAATTATTTACACTACAAACATTTGACATTTCTTATTTTTATATACATTTCTTTTTATTAAATTAATTGTTAAATTTCTACTGGAGTATGTGGTATTTACCTAAAATTGTTTGATGCATTTAGTTTTAAATTTTAGAATTTGTTGTTTATGAATGTAATAATGTACTTCATCGGGCATTAGGAAAAGAGTCCTACATAACAGCGCCGCTCACCCGGCGCGCAGTATGCGTAAGCGGCATTTTCCTAAGTCTCAGCAGTCTAGCGGTTATGAATGGCGTCTAGCATGATTACCGTGATGATGTGAATTTTAAACACGTTTTCAATTTTGTCGGTTTTCTTTTTTATTCTGCTCATTTTTGTAAGGCCATTTAGAAAACTACATGCCATGCTATGAAGCTTTCTAGTGACGCGTGCGTTGCGTTTTATGCTTGTAAAAATTATGTTGTTTTATAAGACGATTTTTTCAAAATAATGTTCACTACGAGTCAATTCAAACTGTTGTTTTTTTTTTCTCTAAATATACTTTCTATGCTTTCTATGATTCTTTTCGAAACATGCCCTTGAAGTTCCTACAAAGAGCAATGATTTATCATTTTAAGAAAGATTCTTAACAATAGGTTAGATTTATATTTATACTTCTTTTCAATCGCAATTTTTAACATTCCATTAGTTTTGTGTCGGCCGTTAAAAACCACATTTATCTTAAAAAAAATTTATATCAATCCTAGTTTTATTTTAAGAAATAATTATAAAACCAGGTTGTTTGAATATCCCTCAGCATGCAATTACCTAAAACGAAAAGCCAACCATTCGTCAAAACCATGCAATTTTTAACATAGACTCGGAACATATGAGATTTCCCCGTGACTGTTAGTGAATAAGCATTTCTTGAACGGCTATTTTAATATGAAAAAAGATCCTTCTCCAAACAGTTACGCTTATACTGTATAAGCGTTCATTATAATTATAGATACGCTAAAATTAATCTTAATAAAAAATATCCCCTTAATCTTTGCTCGTAGCTAATGTGCCCAGAAAGCATTACAATAGACAGCCTTGAATTTTATAGTTGAACAATAAATAAACTCCAGGCGAACTCGGCTCCCTTTATTTTAAAACTATAAATTTAACTTTATAAAAGGGTCAGTTTCTTTGCAACAAATTGTAATGAGAAACATCAAAAGTCTTTACTAACGAACTATATATACATATGTCACCGGAAAATAACAAGATCCGCAAGTTTATAAATTTCCTAAGAAAATTATAAACTTTAGTAGAATTCTAAACGAAAGATAAATTGTATTATTTTACGCCCATATTTTCGGAAATTTATCAATTTGCGACGTCTCGTAGTAAATTTATAAACTAACAGATATCCACTTGTAAGATTCTAAACGGTTTGACCAATCACAGTAGAGCTTTTAATTTTCCCCTTTTTTAATACGGCAAATAACACACTGCTCTCTTATTGGTCGATGTTGACAGTGGCAATGCTTGTGTCCATAGACTTAGGTACAAACAGACTTGCCAAACTATAAATTTATCAGTTTCGATTACCTACCTAACTGTATTTTTACTTTAAAACTAGTTAGGTACCTATAATACAGGATTACTTTTTTACATAATATGCTAATGACCTCTTCTTCACTCTACCAAAATAAAACAACAGAAATCGTGTTCTACGATATTAAAGAGGTCTATTAAAAAAGAAAAACAATCATAAAACATAAAACCGGCCTTCTACCAAAAAAAGGTTAGGTTAGGTTATAGGTATTGACTGCTTGGAACTATTTATACCACTGGATCTTGCTGAGATTTCCTTTTCACTATCAAGACTTTTTCGTCACTAATAATACGTTTTGGCGTGATATTATTCTTTGTCTGTGGGCCGACGTCCCATAACTTTAGTTTTCTTAAAATCTTCTATTATTTTAAAGACATTTTTAATTGTTTCCTCTTTCCATTTCGACTTCTTAGTATTTTGGTCATGGCCACTATAAAACTTTCGTAGCTCTGTGGTAAATTTGCTTCCTTATTATTTTACGCGTGAGTTCGGTAAGTTTATCAATTTGCGAAAATATGGGCGTATAATAATACAATTTATCTCTTTAGAATCCTACGAAAGTTTATAATTTTCCTAGGAAATTTATAAATTAGTGGTTCTTGTTATTTTCCGGTGACATGTACATTGCTTAATGACTAAAATCAATAATAAACATTAATTAGATAAAGGTGATTTTACCAAGCAGATTCAGCCTTCAGCATCATATATCTATTTAATATAAATTTAACGACCGTTTCGAGTCCCGGAAGGGGGATGAATACAAGCATTTGTAGCTGAGATGTGGTATTTTATATATTGCTATAAATATTACATATTTATGTATCATATATGTACGTCTATCCGTTACACTAATATCCATAACACAAGCCTTACCGTGCTTATTTTGGGCTAAGCTAATGGGTGTGAGTGTAAGAAATATTTATTTATTTATTAAATGAACGTAGAAAATATTTATATTCAATAGTGTAATGAGTGTTACAAAAGTAAGGGTGACTGTTTAAATACTTGTAACTTTAATACTTTATAAAAAAATATTAAGTATTCCTTTGATTATAACTCTATGTATCATAATACTATGTGTTAATTTTACACTTGATCAAACGAAATGTGTGAATACTAGATAAAATTATTGATAAAAAAGGATTTAAATTATTTTCTCTTTTAGTAAACGGTATATTTTTTTCAAAGTAGTCTTATTTAAAAGTTAGAAAGATTAACTATCAACAAAAAATTTAAAAAACCTCCGATTTCGAGCAGTAAATTTGTCAAAAAAATTATAATATATATTTTTTGTGAATAAATACTTTTTTTTAATTTTTCATTTGTTTCTTCAAAACTAGCTCATTGATGTAACTCTCTTAGCATGTTTTATTAATTGACATAATTTACTCTACAAGTTCTCCAAAATAACCTGGGTTCTATCTCTAGTCGTTGTTAAAGATAATGACTATTTAAATATGGTATATAATCTCAGCACAAAAACCAAACGTGATCTAATAAGAATTTAATTGACATAATTTATGGAATAAAACAAAAAAACACTAGGAAAGAAAGTAAAATGATTTAATTTATTAAATTTTCGAAATGACCACTATTCTCATCCATACAAACAGTTGCACGTAATGTTACACTACGTACTGTTTTTTTTTTAATACAGTACGATTTTCTTTTATTTGATTAGCCGCAGCCAGATAATCTGCTTCATATGGTCCCACAAATAACTAGGCGATGCAGTCGCTAAACATAAAGCTACGCTAGCACCATATATTGGAGCGGAGCGTAATACCTAAAAAAGAAAAAAAAATTTGGATGGGATTTTTTGCGAATTTCGAAATTCGGTCCTAAACCTATTGATAATTAAGAAATAGCCTAAATCAGCTTAAGAAACACTTGTATATTTTCAGCGGGTCTGTATGTTCTCGGTAGCTCAATTGGGATGATGACTGAATTTTAATTTTCACGTCTCGTCATAATATATTAAAGTACCGTAGAAAAAGATACAATCTTGTGAAATCAGAATTAAAATCGGCTTAGAAATACATTAGATACAAGCATTTTAAGTTGTTCATTTGGAAGCGATTAGACAGAGAGATCCGACATCAACAGTGACGTCACTCTTTAGTACGGCCATATAAACTCCATGTAAATTTCCGTTTTGCTAGAGAGAGATGGAGCAAAATATTCAATACCTTATATCTTGCTTGTTTTTTAAGTTATTCGAAAACCGATTTTTTCTGTCTGTTTATTATAGAAATGAGCTTCTATTAAAGCAAAAAAAAATTTTTTGTCATCTAGCCTATTGGAAAAGCACTCAACCGGATAACGAGAGTTGTGGATTCGAGTCTCGACTGACACCACTTGAGTTATTTATAGTAAACATTTCTTTTGAATTTTAATAATTAGTCCCCAAACAAAATATTAGCAGCTCGGAAACGGAAGCCAACACGGAAACATTCCCATGAGCTAGCCCGGTAGATAGATATCTTAGGAAAACCTAATAAGTACGTAGGTGCGTGGTGTGCATTTGATTTTTTTTTTCACTTTTCTGTATTTTGAACCAGACTTTTGATAAATAACAGCTTTTGTTAACCTAGAAACAATTAAATCTCATTAGAGCTCATTTAGATACATCTCTTTTAAGATAAGAACAAAAAAACCGTGAAAATACGTGATAATAAAAAAAACATATTTCTAATTTGTAAAAAATTACTTTCTGTAACAATCTCAAACTTTGTATACACACACAATACCTTTAATAAACAGTAAAAACTTGGACTACGAATTTCCAAATTATACTCTACTTAATAAACAAACATCGTTCTTTGTAACGTACGTTTATAAATTCACTGAATAAGCGCACGCATACTGAAAACATACGATCAGCAAAGTTTAACTATTCGCATCGGCGGTACTTGCGTAAACTGAAATAGTATAGGTACTCATAATACGAAAAATGCGAGTAACGAAATGCATTCGTGTGTAACGTTTCGTTACTCGGTACTAGATGGCGCACTCGTTACTCAGTAACGAATACATACGGTTTGTTACAGCTCTATACTTTAGTGGTTTTGGTTTTTTTGACAAATTGTGTTGTGATTGATATTAGTGTGTAAGTAATAAATGTAATAATGGTGGGTTATAAACCACTAAGTGTTTCTGAATATGCAGTAAAATCCCATACCTTTACTGATTTCAATTTCAATATTCATTCATAAATCAACTCATATCGTCATTCATCCTGATCTAAGACAAGAAATAACCGATGACTAGGCTGTATGGGCTTTGTACCCTTTCTCTTCCTTTACGGGAAAACTTAACAAAAAAAGTATTTGTATTTAATCACTACACTACGTTTTGTTTGAACATGTCGTTTTTGGATTGTGAATTCATTTGTATAGTAAAAGCTGACTTTATTTACATATACACCTACTGAAATTAAATTCGTAGTACGAAATTTAATTTTGATTTCATAATGTCTAAAGACAAGGTAAAATCCAAAACAAAAGGACGGCGTCTATCTCATAATACAACATCCCCCTATCTAAACCATCAACCTGCAAAAAGATGTAATATTATCAAACAAATAAATGGTGACGATGGAATAGCTAAATCGAAACAACTCGTTCAAAAAATGGAATTCAACCGAAGTTTTGGCAGGCCCAAGACTCGTATAAACAACAACAATGAACCAAGAGTGTGTGGCAACGGCAAACCAATGCCTTCACTTGCAGATCTCGAAAAAATGTTTGAAGATTCCGATGATGATCCTGATGAACCAAAAATAAATAAAACAAGCGTTACCTTACCTAACATAAAGGCAGAAAACTCTACACCAAGAAAAACTAATATTTTATCAGAAGATAAACTAAAGTCACCAACTACTATTAAAAAAATTGCAGATAAAATGTTAGATTTTATTTCTAATTTACCAGATGCGACAGTTCTCTTAGATGAAGATACCCCAACCTCTGTGATTCCAATAAAGAAAAGAAAAAAAACTGATATTCCTTATATCGTTGGCTGTAAGGACCGACCTCAAGTAGTAAGCAAATCAACAACTAATTTCTGTAAAGGTGATGAAGATTATGGTGTTGATAAAAACAATACCAATAGTGATGAAGATGATTATCCAAAACAAAGAGCAAAAAGGTCCAAAGTAGCAAACATTTCTAAGTCAATTTTTAATGAGCATAGTGATGAAATCGCTGCACGTTTGAAGGAATGTGACACTCCGCTTAGTGACTGTAGTTCTGATAGCAATAAGACAGTTGCCTATGAGTACTCCACTCCAAACACTTCTGTTAAGCTACGATCATTCTCTCCCTTGCCTAGTACTTCAAGAGATAGTGAGACTATTCATAAAAATGATATCCGTTTCAATGAAAGCTTAATTGCAGAAAAATCAGAAGATATGGAAAATGACCTGGAAGTCATCAAGCAACCATTAGATACCATTGTAATAGAAGATGAAATAAGTTTTAAAAAAGGTTGTACTACACCAGATACATCATTGATTGTATTAGATGATAATAGTACCCCTCACTCTCTTAATGATGATGGAATATTGATTAATAAAGCACTGAATGTAGATGATGACACTTGTATAGAAATAATAGAAAACAGAACTTCAAAAATTGATGATTCTCCAATTGTAGTCGAAGATTATTACAGCTCTTTAGATTTAAGTCAACCTTGCAACAATGATTTCAATGATGTGATAGATGTTGATGATGTGATTGCAGAAAGTAATGCTATAATCAAAAAGTATCGTAAATTAAAAGATCGAAGTACTGTGACATTAGTTGATCCTCAACCAAATAAAACAGAATCAAATAATATAGAAGATAAGACAAGTAACATTGATGATTCTGTAGTTAGTGTAGAAAAAAGTCCCAGCAATCTTCACCAAAGGCAATCTTCACCCGTTGCTATGATTAACAGCCCAAGTCAAAATATTTCAACTGCCAAACAAGTGATCAACATGCCATTATCATCACCTGTAGAATTTATATCTACTAGCCAAAGACAGAATAGCCAGGATGTTGAGTATGTGTCTAGTATTCCATCACAAACATCCCCAGTTGAGCTTGTGTCCAACACATCAAGAAATAACACATCACCTATTATACTAAGACATAATACTTTGAATGTTCCTCATGTTTCCTCCACATCACAATCACTAAATGATAATAATATTGACAATGTAGTCAGAGATTTTTTCCGCCAAAATAGCAGTGATGGTCAATCAGATACAATTCTATTACAATGTAATAATCAAACCTCAACATGTAACTCTCATGATCACCATGCAAAGACAATGTGTATTTTAACATTTCTCCAGTCTATGAGTGATTTAACAAAGAACTATAATAGTGGCAAGAATATGAAAAAGAAAAAAAATACACAAAATACACTGCCACCAAAAGTCTTGTCTCCCCCATCACAGATATCTGAAAATGTATCACCACAAACATCAAAAGGTCTTGGTGACTGTCCCATTTGCATGGAGAGTCTGACCATAAACCCTGTAGCATCAACAATTTGTGGCCATATTTTCTGTATGAGATGTATAAGTGCTGCCATCAGAGTTAGTGGTAAAAGATGTCCCACCTGCAGAAAGGTATTAAAAGGTGTTGGTTTTCATCAACTGTTTTTATAGATCTCAAGTTTTATTGTCATTTATAAATGTTGAATTATTTGTGATTTCTAGATATAGATATATGTGTTATGTTGAAAATATAAATATTTTACTAGCTACCACATGAAACTAGGTTTTTAAAAACCACATTTTTGGTAATAACAAAACTAATTTGGTCACAAATTATGTGGTAGCTACAGTGGGCGAATATTTTATAATTCATTACTTATCATAAATAAGGACATCCTCAAGAAGAGGACCTCTGCTTTAATGTGAATTATTGTTTCACAATTAATAATTCTTTAGATTTTTTGTTTTCAATATCATTCAATACCCAATAAAGCTTAAAGATTGAGGAATCACTTTAAAATATTTTTAATAATTAGTATGTTACTATTTGATGATACAGATAAAGGATGATAGTAACATAAATTATGACACTGCAGAAATGTTGATGTATCCAAACAAATCTGTTATAATTTTTGTTTTGATAACCCACCTTTATGTTTATTTAGTACTAGCTGACCCAGCCACGCGTTGCTGTGGCACAGTAATTTTATTTTTCTAAAAAAAAGTAGCCTAAGTTACTCCTTATTACATCAACTACCTGCCAATAAGAGTCTCGTCAAAATCGGTCCAGCCATTTCAGAGATGAGCCGGAAAAAACAGACAGACAGACAAAAATTGTAAAAAATGTTATAGTTATATAATATATTTATATGTATAGATGTCTAGACTTTAAATGCTGAAAGTACAATACAATTTGAAGATTGTACTGCTATTTGATTTGTACTTTAGATGTTAACAAATTATTTTTACTACTTTAGAAAAGAAAATTAAATATCGCATGAAAAGTATGGCTTCTTTTATTTTAAAATTGTCGCAAGTTCCTGACTCTTGACTAATTATGTAGTGTGATAGGATTAAAAAAAACTCCTTCAAAAATTAGTGATTGTTACAACATACTTGCGCAAGAAACCACCAAAAACTGTAAAAATAGCACAATTTATATTGAAAACTGTGTCTAACTTTAAAATTAAAATCATATTGAGTATTCTATACTTTTTTGATATTCTGTTTATTGTACATAATTTAAAAAATTCAAAGTGATAGGGTTGTCAATTGCTGTTGTTGTGAATGGAGAAGTTTCATGATGTTGTTATTATTATATTTAACGTGATGATATTAAAATATAGACCAAAAGTAATTAATCACTGAAAAATTTTTGAAATCCATCTATAAATGACTTGGAAATAAATTATTGAAGTTTACGTATTTTAGTACGGAACGTCTGTGGTTTCTGATTCGCCTGTGACGTCATTTGACCTATTCAATATCACCGCACCACGAATCATTCAAGTATTAGTTTCAGAGTTGCGCTAGGGTTCTTGCTTCGTTCGTGTTTATTTACGTACAGTCGTTTGTTGCTTTTTTATTTATGAACGTGTAGTTTTTATTTCACTATAATGGATGAAGGCTTCGTCAAAGGGCAAAGTGATAATTTGCTTAATATTGATATATACACAGTAATGGACTTTTTTTCTTCAAATCCGTCTTATGTGTGCTGAAATAAAAGGAGTTAAACTTTTTAAGTAAGTAGGTATATACTTTTAAGTTCCTTTCATCAACCACATGGTTTAACTTACAACTATGATTTCTAAATAAAAAACATTTCAGAAACATATTGTAGTTAAGTACCTACTGGTTGATTGAATCGTCATGTTTACAATACATACGTATATTGCTCGCCGTGTTGCATTGATGGAAACAATATCAAATGTATCAATATTTTTTCAGGGCCGGTCGAGCATCTTACCGAGATGAAGCTATTGGATATGTTTCATAAAATTCAATTCGACGTAATTTTTTCATACGCTAGGTACTCGTTCTTTTTGAGGTTTCACCGCCTTTTGACAGTCAAATTTATGAGGACATATGTTGGCTTTTAACTTTAATGTTTCGCCAACTATTTATTTTCAACCTGTAAATAAATTCGATATTCACAGTACTTACATACATTTGAAGTAAATAACAAATATATTTACATAAAATATATAGTTATTTTTACTGAATAAGTTATCCCGGACCTACTTACGATTCAATAGGTATATCAATCAGAAAGCGGCACCTATTATTAATAGTTACTTACATCAAAATGATCTTCACACACATATTTAGTGCTTTTAGGGCCAATGAAATCACGCTTCATTACTTTGCACCACTTTTTCCTTGTTATTATATTATTTGGTACACGAAAAAAAAAATATTGGGATTTTTAACTGTTGTGCATTGACACATAGGAACAATACAATATTTGTAGGCATTTTTTTAACTTCTGCCATCGGGTAATAAACAAAATACGAATCGAACGGCGCAAGCAACTACACAACAATACATTCTTACGTACTCAGCGAATACGTGCTGCGTCGTCTAGGTCAAATGACGTCACACGATGAAGCGCCGCGTGTAATAAAATTATTCTTGCAAGCGCAACTTCAAAGTCCCATAACTTTTACATTTCTTGAGATATTTTTATGATATGAGATATTGATTCTTTCACGTGTTTGTTTTATTTTACTTAAATTTTTATAATTTATCCATAAAAAAAAGAAACCATCTTCATTGACTCTTGTGTCAGATCAATTAAATCACATGAGCCATCCCTTGTGATGCAGTTTAGCATAGTTTTTCAAAACAGTGATTTGTGCACAGGTCGTGGTTACCAGATAAGAGATTAATAGTGCAGGTTTCTACATTTAAGTTATATATTCTACCTATGTTAAGTGTATTGAAAAAGTGCAAAAGAAATTCTTAAGGAGGTTGAAGTACAAATTCAACAGTTCAACTTTAATATTGTATCACTATCGACTCGAAGAGAACGCAGGGATCGTTTTTTTTTTCCATAAAATTCTCAATAATCAAATTGATTCTTCATATTTGCTGGACAAAATTAGACTGAAATTAGGGATGGCGATCTGAGATCGATTAATCGAAGAATCGATTTTTCAGGTCGAAAAGATCGATTTTTTAAATCGATATGCAGTACTGAATCGATCCGGTGAATCGATATTTCACCCGGTAAAATCGGCATTCGATTTTTTTATTTTGGTAAAAACCATAAAATTATTTACAGTAAGTTGAATGTACCCATAATATTGCGGTTTTGCCGGCTAAAGGGTTAATTATTTAAAAACTCGCTGGATGGTTGTGTGGCTCACATTCACTCAATAGCCATGTTGTATATAAGTATCGTGGGATCATCTGTTCCTTGTGAGCGCCTTTTTTCAATTGCCGGCAACATTGGAAGTGATGAGCGGAACCGCTTGGATACGAAAAGACTGGACTAACTGTTATTTTTAAAAAGTTTAGATTTAAAGCATTGGGTATTTAAACTTTTTCATGAAATAAATACATTTTGAAAATAAATATCTTTCATACCTGATATAAATAATTGCATTTATAGAATTCCCTGAACTAAAAAAAACTAAATTTACTGGTTAGAGATAATTTATTATCGTATATTTCTTGTTATTCATAAAATGGATTTATATTTAAATTATGAATGTCAACTTGGAAAAAAATCGATATATTGGAAATCGATCTTTTTGGCCTTGATTTTTTTGGGAATCGATTCATCAGCTTACGATTCAGATCGATTTAAAAATCGATCTTTTTCGGAAAGAATCGCCATCCCTAACTGAAATGCACACGGGTTAGTCTCCGGACTACAGCCACTTTTGCCCCTCCACACCACAGGTTAGGACCAACTACGCAGGCAACAGGTTTGTGATTAGAGCTATGAATTCTTATAATTCTAAATATAGTCACATCGATATCTTTAGATATAAAGTTGCTAAATTTAAAAAGTTGTAAGCAATTGATGCTTAAATGGTATTTAATTTTATTTTCTTACCACACACTGCATATAAATTATTTATTTAAAAATTGAATATTGAATTAGATATTTGAATCATTGTTTTGCACATAGCACGTTCTCTTTTCTGTAACCGACACTACACGTAAATTGTTACTCAACAGTTATGAACTATTTTTATAAGTGAAAACTATTTTGGCAAATGTAAAACTTATTGAACTTAACTAGCAGAGCCAGAGTATCATACTGCAAGTCTTACTGATGTGTTGTATTTACAATCAGATACTCTTGGGAGGAATAAGAAAGGCATAATATATGTATTATATTATAAATAAAATATTTTACTGTCTCTTTCTATACTTTGAGTAATTAGGTGGGCCCCTAAGTAGTTTTAGCCTAGGGCCCCCTAAACTCACGGTCCGGCCCTGGACAGACTGCACAGTACTCAGTTCTCGCGTGGATCGTAAAATATAATATATATAATATAATATATATAATATAATATATATAATATAATATATATAATATAATATATATAATATAATATATATATAATATAATATATATAATATAATATACGTATAATATTGGTTCTAAACAAAATGTGGCGGATGCAGCGTCGAGAGGTTTAGCGGTTCAGACTTTTTCCGAAATAAATTATCAAATAGGAGAAGCCTACAGACGTAACCACAGATTTAGAAGTTTTAATCTCATTGTGCTGTACTAGAGGAAGGCATATATTCACGCGGTTGAAAAAAGTTATAGCATACTGTAAACTTTTATAAATAATTTAAGATTGAAACCTAGTTCGTGGTTTAGTACTAAACCACGCAAGATTTTAAAGAAGAGATTAGTAGAACAAAAAAGAAACTTGCCTTGGACACTTCATGGAGATCCCCAGCTAATGATTTGCTTCATCCAGGAATCAGTCCATCCTAAGTACTGGATATTGAGAGTAAAACAGCTAGTCAGATCTTATTATAGGAAATGTGTGACGTGCGCGAAAAATTCAGCATATACTCAGACCCAACGGATGGGTCAGTTACCAGCAGCGGGGCTAACTCCGACACGTCCTTTTAAATTTAGAGGCGTAGACTACGGGAGACCTATTAGATTCGAACAGCCAAGGAATGTGACCATAAATAATTCAAAAGTTATTTATGTACTTTTGTTTGTATGACAACGAAGGCCATACACCTAGAACTGTTCACTGAGATCAGTTCTCGAGGGTTTCTCCAGGCAATTAAGCGTTTTGTCTCCAGGCGCGGTCACTGCTTGGATATATGGACTACAGACGCTAAAAATTTTACTGGAGCAGCCAGCGAGTTGAAGTCTTTTCCCAATAGAAAATGGATTAATGCTGCATAAAGTGGCCGAATCGGTGGCTAATAATAACTATTTTGTGTCTACGGTACAGCACATTTTTAAGAAAAAAACAAAATCAATATTAGACATAAGAAATGGAATGCAGTCCAAATAATTTTGTAAGCATTTTTGCAACAGATTAATTGGTGCTATACATTCCATACATGTGTTTACACGTATGGAATGTAAAGCACGTAGAAGACGTGATTTAATTGCTAGTTAAAGAACATATGTGGGTTTCCTGTTTCGTGTGTTTCCAATAATACTATTTTGTGTACCTAGCAACGACTGTAAGTACGAGGCCACACGATGCTTTAACGGTGCGGTCTCTTTGGGTGCGGTGCGGTGCCGCTGCGTTATCCTACATACAAATCACTATACCATGTCACACGACGCGTTATTTCGCCGTGCGGCGTCGCACCGCAGCGCGCCGGACTTGGGACCTGAGAGACGAAGCGGGGAGGGGTAATGCGCCCGCAGCACAACGCTGTTCACCGCGGTGCGGTGCGTCGCCGTGTGGCACCCTATACCTTAAATTCATTACAATGCGGTGCCGCACCGCATCGTGTGGACTCGCACTAAGAGCCTGTCCGCATTGCGATATTTCACCACGCGTTTTTATTCTCGCAATTCTGTAACATATTGAATCTTTATAAGAGTAGTCGCACTGGCGAAATAAAATCCGCGCGGAATAAAAATCTGTAAGTTGATGCAAATTGAACGCGTCGCGATGCGGATAATTTCCGCGCGAATGTTTTGTATAGTATGACTAGCTATGGATATTACCGCATTGCGTAATAAAATTCGCGCGATTCGCTCAGTCGTGCACTGACGCTATTGACAGGATGTCGCGCGCTTCATCCCTCGTCCGCTCGGCGGCCGCGCAGCCGTTAACAGAAAACGACGACATAGATGTCGAACACTTAAACACGCTGATGCACAGGAGACCTCCCCTGTGGGACAAATTTGACCCAAAATATCACGACAGAATATTGAAGGCAAGATTGTGGGATGAAATATACCAAGAGATTTATTTTACTTGGGAACAATGCAGTGACGCTGAAAGAAAACAAAAAGGTAAGTCAAGTAGGTAAATACTTTATTTAATTTAATGAAGTTTACAAATTGAAGTTTACAAGATGATTGTTAATTTTTCTTGGTATCAGCGTCGGATAGATGTTTATTTATTTATATTCCTTCATATTGCCATGAAATTGACCCTTTTGATGAATCAAAATATTCTGCAAAATATTGTCTGTTCTTAATGCTAGATATTCTAGATCTCACAAGAGTAGGGCGCAAACTTTGTAACTCGGTCCCGTACAATTTGTCCGTAAATCGAATTCCATCATGTTTGCGTACGTAATTATGTAAAATGCAACATGCTTTAATTATAAGGTCACAAGTTGTTAGTTTCACATCTAAAGCTCGATGTAAAATTGTCCACTTATTAGTGAGTATACCAAATGTGCATTCTACAAATCTCTTTGCTAGTGTAAGTCTGTAATTAAAAACTCTTTGAGTTACCGATAGGTTTCTTCTTGGGTATGGTCGCATTATGTGTTCTGAGAGAGCGAACGCTTCATCTCCAACAAAGACATACGGCATTTTTTTCCCATTTTCATCATTTGGCAGGCAATCTGGTGATGGAAGTGTTAACTGACCATTTTCAAGTTTCTTCCCAAATACAGAATTTTTAAAAATGGTGGAATCACTACTACTAACGTAAGCACCTATGTCAACACTAACGAAATAATAGTTTGCATCAGCAACCGCCATCAAAACCAAGGAATTATATTGTTTATAATTATAAAATTCAGAACCCGCGCAGTTAGGCTTTTCGCACCTTATATGCTTTCCATCCACCGCTCCCAAGCAGTGAGGAAAATGAGTTCTTTTATAGAAAAGTTCGGCAGTATGGGACCAAGTTCTTGCATCTGGTTCTGGCATGTATAAAGGTTGTAAACACGACCATAATTTTACACATGTGTCTTCTATAATTTCGCCAATAGTGGAGATACCAATAAGATATTCGTAATATAGCGAATAGTAGCTATTTCCTGAAGCCAAGTACCTATAATCAGAAAAAAAGTTGTTACTAGTTAGTTGCTAAGAATATAAAATACAAACACATAAATCATAATTATTAAACAACAAAATCACTTTTAAAAAAATGTATTGCCTTTTGCAGGAGCTGATGTGCAAAAAAAATGGAAAAATCTAAAAGATACATATTTCAAAGAGGTAGCAGCTGATAAAAAGGTAGTATCGGGTCAAGCCACAAAGAAAAAAAAAAAGACCATACATACACATGAGAGCACTTTCATTTTTAACCACTCAAAAATCACTCAGAGATACGACTAATAATATTAAAGACACTGAACGCACTAACAGTAATGCGGAAGATCTTACTAACCAATCCGAGGAAGACGATGACGCAGAAGCTTCAAGAAATAGAAGACTTAAAGCGACCATGCGTAAAAAAACTAAATTTCAGAATAATAGCGATGATGAATTATTGAAATTATTGCAGGAGAAAAAATATGATGAGGATGTTTCATTTTGTGAAATGATCATACCGATGCTCAAAAATCTCTCAACAGAGCAGAAACATTATGCTAAAATTGAAATTCTCAATGCACTTAACAGAGCAGCCAAATATACACCACAAAATTTTATGCCACCTAGAGTGAATTCCGCTCTGTCTCAGTATCAATCATCATCCGCATCATCGCATTCATCTTACAACCCACCATCCTATCCAAATACAATCTTACACTCTCCTTCTCTCCTTTACCAATACCCAACTCGTAATTCATTTGTGATTCCACAATCTCCGCCTGATCCCCCTCTTCAAACCCAATCCACACCATCTCGTGATCCAACTGTAATTCCTCAATCTCCGCCCGATCTGACTCTTCCAACCCAATACACGCCATCTCATAATACATCTGTCATTCCTCAGTCTCCGCCTGATCCGTCTTCTCAAACCCAATACACGTCAACTCATAATTCAACTGTCATACCTCCATCTCCGCCTGAACCGTCTCCTCAGACCCAATACACGCTGTCTCTCAGTTCAAATTTTCCAAACACTTCATTTAATAATTCTCCATGCGTAGTAGAGAGCACTGGTTTTGACATGAAAGATTATGTTTTATTTAAATGAAAGATTATTGCTGTTAATAAACGATGCTGTATGATTATAACTTGTTTTTATTTAACCTCGTCAGTTATTATATTAAATATGAACACTGAAATGTTACAGTAGTAAAATGGGAGGCATACATTAGAGAGCATTAATATTTTTACATGAATATTTATTGAAGGCTAGTGCTTAGATATATTTGATCTTAAACTGCGGTGCAGACTGTAGCTACCACTTCTTACTAAGTATGTAACGTATCACCTTACCTCAGTGTTACCGAGAGTCGCTCTTCAGCTGAAATTGCTTTTCTCCAATTCGTATCTTGATAGGTAATAGCCGGACCAATTAATCGTAGTAAATTATCGAATGATTTTATAGTCATTCTGTAATACCCGAAAAACTTTTTACTGTATTTTCGCAGCTCTTGATGTTTTATGTAAAAAAATCCTTTCATAGGTCTCAAGGCCGCGTTAATGGGTGCATCCAATGTTCATGACATCTTTTGATATCTCTGTTTCGCCGCCGACGTAGTATCAAATAAATTAAAGTTGTTCTGTTGTTCATTTTAGACGTTCGTCTCTGCTGGGAACCACATTGAACTGATAAAATTTTTAATCGCAATGCGTATTAGCGATAATTTTGGTCACGGAATATAATACGCGAGAAAAAAAATCGCGCGGTGAAATATCGTAGTGCGGACAAGCCCTAACTGGCATTTTATCCCCTCTCGATCGCCCAGTTTTGGCGGCCTATGGGAAGCAGGGGTAAAAATCAATCAAGTACCGCTTAAAAAGGATAATTGGGTAATCAAATTCAGATTTGAGATGTCAACTGTTCTAGCACAATGGAGGCTTGTCTTATTCCAGACCGCTGCTGTCAGTTATTGCATGCAACACAGAAGATGTTACTTTACATTCGCTTTTGTTATTGAATATATTTTTAGTGTAATTTAGAGTCTAAGACTCTAAGTTTAGTTCTGACCAATAGATGGCGTTGTCCTATTATAGATCGCGGTATGCTCTCGTGTACTCTCGCACATTAACCATATTAATGTAAAAGAATAATTATACTTATTTTAGTGAAGCTGTTTAAATAAAATAACTTTTTAGCAGATATTATTGCATATATTTGATATTTAATCCTGACGGTCAAACCGTCCTTTATTACCGGAGCTGTGATCGCAGGATGGCTAAGATAATGGGTGTTATACATATTTTGATTGGGCAAGTTCCCGTTAAAATTTATACAAATCGAAATTGTTTTATTTTGCATTTTATTTAGTTATTTTATTGTATGATAACTGTAAACTACTAAGTCTACCACCAATTCAGAAATTGGGAGGCCCTACCGAGAAAAACTGGTGAAAGTAACTCAAACAGAGGAACCAACCTCTCCTTACATTTATTATTTTAATAAAATGCAAGTTGGTCATGCTATTAGTGGGGACTAAAAGGGACAACAATGTGCAAATATCTATTAAAAAGTTGTTTTATTTAAAAGTGTAATGTGCGCACGCAGCAGTAGAACTAAATATGTAAAGCTATTTTAAAACCGAATGTTCATAGTAAACCTATTATTTCCTAGTGTTAAAATGCTGGGAATTCAGAAGATAATACGAACTGATTGCTACAATATATACCCACAAAAATTTAAATAGGTATGTTGTACAATGCATGGAATTGGCAATGGCAGCAACTACAACAACAAAAATATAAATAATTGTATTTCACATAAAACTAGTTTTAACATCACAAGTCATCTTAAAATTATTGGGTATTTTGTTTATTTATTTTATCTTCACTACAAATACTGACATTCTCATCAGAGTGAAGATGTTCTATAGATGCAGATAATTGCTCCAGGCTTTGTACAAGCTGTGCCATTTTGTCCCTTGAAGCAGAACTATCGAAATTATCATCTGTTGGCTTTTCGATATCAGCGCAGAGTCGAAAATGTAGCCTTGCTAAATGCTCCTGCTGATCTCGTATATTAATCATTTGCTCCATACTACACCCTGAACTGAAAGCACTAAGTTTGCCAGTGTGAAAGTCATCTAGTAATTCTAATAGAGCTTTTTCCATATGTTTGACATCTGGAGTTTCTTTAGGAATATGTTTTGGTCTATTGTTATAGTTCGATCGCATTACCTCACGGTGAAGACGTTTCTCATTGACATAAGAAACCTTTGTTGAATCATTTATACTATTATTTCCCGTACTGGTAGGTATTAATCCAGGGTTTTTAGAACTTAGGCTTGCAGCCTCACTTGACATTTTATTGCTTGTTACAGGAGATGTTGCTGTTTGAGATATTTTTTGATCTTCCTCTTCCATTTCATTTTGCATTAGTTGCTGAGTTTCGTTAGCTTCTTCCAGATCCAAACTCATGTAGCTTAATCGTTATCTGTTTTCAAGAAAAATTTCAACATGAATCTAGAATACTGAAGTTTTCTTTTGTACAATGATTTTTCCGTTTCTCACAGAAATTAATACGGACGAGAGCTGCTGTGTTCTCAAGTCAAGAGATATTGAACTCTATATCATCTACTTCAAGCTGAAATTTGACAGTTTTGTAATCGTAGTATCTCTAGTTAATCTGTGTTTGTATTGTAATGTTGATGTCGAATTGTTTTTGTTATATGGACGGTTTTCCTATAAAGAAAGCAAAGGATAAAGAATCATTCAGTCTCGATTTCTTTTTTAAGATGATAAGAGTTTATTTATGAATGATGGGTGATAGTTAATAGAATTACCTCATACCTAAGTTTTAGTAAAGGTATTTGGGTTTACTGAAACCTGCGTCGAATTCTTGAGAGAGAGTATATATTTAGTGTCCAATTTAGGACAAGAAATTCAGTCGTCGAAGCTTTTGATTACACGTTCCCTGATTCAGAGCTCTTAATCAGACGTGAAGGTCGAGCAGTAAGTAACGGACGTGTCGAGTGAAAAACAAAACGGCCCCAATATTATCGAAAAACGAAAAAAATGGTGATCCTAGCGTAATCCTCCATACAAATAAAAAAGAGAAATCGAACGAGATGAGTGAAAGATTATTTATTATTGCGTCAAAAACTAGCAAGTATAAACATTATGAGGGTCGTGGAACCAGATGACTTCAGAAATTATGTTCGAATGGATTCAAAAGAATTTGATGTATTATTAAATCAAGTGAAGCCGTTTATACAAAAGAAGGACACTTTTTCTCGAGAAAGTATTAGTGCAAAGGAGAGATTAGTAGTAACGTTGCGTTAGCTTGCAACGGGAAACTCGTATTCTGATTTCAAATTTACAGATTTAATATCCCAACCCTCACTGTCAAAAATTTTACCTGAAACATGCTTTGCTATTCTTGGAACTCTTCCTATTTAGTATCCTAAATAGATTTAGAACGTCGGAAACCAAGCTTGTCCTAAATCGGATCCTAAATAGGAGACTACCTTCTTAAATGGAATTTAACTTCACTAAATTCAGAACTTCGACTATATATCGGATCCTTAATTTAGGATGATGTAATAACCTCTTAAAACAACACCTTCCACAGTTTTATCTTTCTGTTACCAATATCCATCCCCCCCCCCCCCCCCAAAAACACACATACTCCTCACACAAACATACACAAACAATGTGTAAATATTTACAGATAGAGATAAAATAGTTTATTTTTTACCTGATCACCAATATACACTTACATCCGCCATAACACAAATGTTAACGAGAAATACAAAACTGATCAAGTGACATTTCCCAAAAACAGAACAGTAGCTTACAAACATTCATTCGAGGTACTTACTTGAAATAAAAAATGGAAGCTTTATAATAATTGGGCGATCTAATATTTGTTTGATTATCAACGTTACGACCGGCATTTTTTTCAATATCTAACAAATTATTTATTTATAGTGAGCGACATTTTATCTTAAATGAAGTGTTTCGAAAAATACTACAATGAGCAGAGATACTTTGTCTCAACTTTTTTCAAAATTTTCTTGTGAACAAAAATAAAACCTAACCTAACCTATCTCTGTATTTCAAGTCGTTCACGTAGTAATTAAGTGGCTTGTTTAAAATTATAATATCCAAAATGGATTTTATTCACAACCCACTTTTTGTGAGCTCATTCTGTATTTTTTTTATTAATTAATATTCGTCGTCAGTTAGCTTACGCAAATTCGTACCACTCAAGTTATTAAAATAGTATCTCATTATCAGTCGCTAAGTTTTTTTTTTATTCGGTCGTTTTATTATTCCCTTAAATGAAATGGCAATAAATGACGTGATAATAATTATTTTAGTGAAGAGCACTCGGCCGGATAGCGAGAGGTAGTGTGTTTGAGTCCAGCCCAGACCGATAAGCTAATTTTGTTCTTGTTAAATTTTGTTAGTTATTGTTTTGTTTATTTATTATAGTTTAATTTTTAACTATCATTATTATTATCTTTAGCCAAAGGGATCTAATGGTTCTACAGAAAACTACATTTTTATAATTGTCAAAATAGTTTCGAAGAGTTTAATGTTATTCTCATTATGAGAACGGTTTAAAAAATCTAAAACCTCGGTTTCACCAATATCAATTATCACTCAGAAAGTTATCGAAATTATAAGCGTCAAGCTTCAAACATGATAGGGCAACTAGGACTTTTAATCAATTTAAACATTACTATTATCAGTAAACACTGGATCGGATCCAAGATGGAGATGGAGCGTGGAGCGTAACGCTTCGCAATTTATCAATCGTTTTTTCTGATAACGGATTAAAAATAATAACCTAAAGTTACCGCATTGATATAGTAAGGCTAGGAAGTAAAGGTATAGTAGATTACAATGACAAAATAAATCACTTTTTCGGCAAAGGAATATGTTCGTTGAATTAGGTATTTAGGAAATCTTCTGATTGGAATATGAGGTATAATATATTTGATTTGTTAGTGTAAATATATAGATTATTTCCTAATCGATTTTTTTCAGTATCAGTTGTCATTACATCCCTTTAAAAATGATAATTCATTCATTTATTAGATATGGGCGTTTTGGCTACTTTTTGAAAACCGCTACGTAACGATTTTGAAGTTTCCATAACGTTATTAAAAACCGTTTTCAGTTTTGGTTATCACTACCGCGGTTGACGAGATGGTTTGGCTACTGCAAAACGATTGAAAACTAAAACGCTGTTAGCTAACGTAACACAAGTTTTTGTTTTAGTTTTACGTTATTAAGGTTATGACGATATCCCTTTGTGTTTTTACTAGGCTTAGGACTAGTTTGTTAAAATTGTGTTTGTAATATTTTATATAAAGTGAATAAATCAGAACTTAAAAGCTTTTTTGGCGCATTTCAAAATCGTCATATTTACAATCATTTTTATTTCGATTTTTTTGATTATATTTCTGATAAAATTACAACATTATTTGTTTTATTATTGCATTTACCACTCTTTTGGCTCATTTACGCGATCGTCGCGGCGCGGCGTGGCACGGCGCGGCGCGCTGTTTTCAGTTTTAGATGCATTGCGTTGGATATGAGAAAAACGGTTTTATATTTTGCGGTAACGTGACGTTTCTGTATGATATTCAAAACGGTTTTTAGTTACGTTTTGGTTAACGTTCTCATGCCTATCATTCATAAATTAATATTTATTTATTTATAGCAACACTTATGTGTAAGCCGTCAAGCTGAAATAAGTTATGGAAAACGAGGTAAATTTTGTACATGGAATTTAATTATTTCTTTAATTGTTGATCTAATATTAAGTAATTTCTTATTTTTTCTTACAATACAAGATAACTACTTTCTAAGTATTTATTGCAACAAAATTGGGTCCGTCTCGATAAGCTGTAATTTGGCCTCCATTGTCCATTTTTTCTGGCCACATCCTCAATTTATTGTGGCACATGTTTCGCTCGAATACCTACAAAAAATTGATAGCTTTCTCGTGCAGTGCATTAACATTCTCCTTTACTATTTGCAGTTACTGTCACCAACGAATTTTTAACACGGTAACTGGATGAAAGTGCAGCTGAATTTGCGTGTTGTTATTTTGCGACGCCAGAAAACGAAATCGGCGAGCAAAGACTTTGAAGAAAATGACTGAGACGGCGCCAAAGCTCGATCCCAGTGCACGGAATAGGCTAACGCGGTATCTACACACTGGCAATGAAGTTCCCAAGTATTATCCAGGATGCTGGACTTCTCATAAATATTTCGAGGTCGATAAATTGACAGCTCTCAACGAAGCCCTGGCAAACGGAATGAAGAACGTTGAAGTGGTGAACATAATTTTAAAGGTAAATTTAGACCTGCTGTCACTGTACAGGGACAGATGACTAACTACTGGCATATTTTCATATATTAGATGTTTTAGCTTTGCAATGCAATTTCCAATATTGACTATTTATTACAAAGGTTGATTAAATTAACAAACAATATTACAAAGAGGACTTAAAATAAATGTTTGATGCAACAGTAGCAATTCAGCCTTTTGCACCAACTGTCCTGGGTTCGAATCCCGGAAAGGGCAGATGTTTGTGTGATAAATTGGAGCATCTCTACCTGAGTCATGGGTATTTATACATATATATATATATATATATATTTTATATTTATAAATATTACATATCTGTATCATATGTAAGTCTATCCATTACCCTAGTATCCAAAATCCTTAAAGTGCTCACTTTGGATAAGGCTAGTTGGTGTGAAAGTAACAAATGATATTATTATTATTATCACAAGGTTAGTTTTTTTATGGTTTGTATGTAAAATCTTATCACTTTTGTATGTATACTACTTGCTCATACTGTCAGTTAAAATATAAGTTGCTAAAAAGACAAAGACATAAGGTACATCCCTTCACTCCTTCCAGCTTTTATAATGTTTAAACTGATGTCCTATCCATTCTACAATAAGTTGTCTGGTTTACCAATTATGTACTAAAAATTGTATATGTTTTTTCACTAGGCTTACAAAGATGGATGGTACACACGTTTTGAGACTGTAGCATTTGCTTTGTGCAAGTGTCTTCTTTTGGGTTCCCCTCCAGTGAAAGAGGCAACATATAAGGCAGCAGCTGAAATATGTCGCACTCCAGAACAGATGATGTTGTTCAACAAGTTTACAAGGCTATTAAAAACAGGTGTTTAAATATTTAAATTAAATTTTATTGATTTATTTTAAATCAAGTAGCTTGATGATACAGTGTACATACTGTATATATTTGTGGATATAAAGCAACTTTCGTGATAGTAAAAAAAAAATTTGCTATGTGCATATCCTACATGCTTTGGAAGTCACATTAAGCTATTGAGTCCAGCTTAGTATGGTGATATAACTAAATATTACCTTAACTATAACATTGTTCAGTTTACGAATGTGATAAAATAACTGTATGTTCTACAATTATGCACTTCTCAAAATCTAACTTAAACAAAACTGCAACTTTTTTATATTTTGAAAGTATAATTCATATTTATCTGTCCATAATATATATATGAATCATCGGACAGCATAAATAATTTAGTTCTAAGTTTATCTTTACTTTATTATTAATGAAAAAAACAAAGTACATACTAAAATGTCACTTAGGTTAAAAGTTCTTGGTTTTTTTGCAATCACCACCACTTATTGATCCTTTAATATTAAAAAATTAGGAAACTACATTAGATTCCATTACTCAATCAACATTTATTTTTTAAGAGATGTTGCTAAAACATGTACTTTTTTTCGTGTGTCCACTATCAAAATTGCTTGTAAAAGCAAATAAGTTATTCTCTGATTACTTCAACACTTATGATTTAGAAGAGCTATTTTCTAATGATAAGAATGTTATTATAATAAGTTAAAAACATTTAAGTTAATACCTTATATTTACATTGAGCTATAGAATAGAATATTTTTAATTATCATTTTTAAGGAAATGGCCGTGGATGGTGCAAATATGTGAAAGAATGGTACATTCAAAAGGAACCAATGGAATTAGCCAAAGAACTGAGCAGAGTAAAGGCACGCCATGGTCGCTCTCATAAGACCCTGATACGAAAATGCCATATCAAAATTGATGCAACTGACTATGGTATTTTTATTTATTATAACTGAATTATTCTTTGCAATCAAATAATCATTTGATTTTATTATGGAAACTTGGGAAACAGTGTTACCTGATCCTTTTTTATGTTTTTACCAATAATCAAGTTTCTTTTTAGCACGGGATGCAGTAATTAAATATGCAATCTTTGGCTTGAAACGGGCAAAACAACTATTAGGAGATAAACCAGAGACAAAGGAAGTGTTTGAATACATCCAGAAGGTCGAAGACTTACGCCACTGTGAAGACCCAGTTGCAGCAGCTGCCATTGCAGCTGAAAATAATTTTACACTTGATCATGTCCCTGGTCATCTGCTCACCTCTCAAGATGTAAGTTTTGATGTTTAAAATTAAATAATTTTTCTGTTACCTTTTGGGGCAACTAATGGATATTTCATTATGAATCAATGACAACTTATTCATGCGTGAATGTATCGTATGCGATAGTATAAGAGATGATAACTATGATGATGTTATCTTTCTCGCTTTAACAAGTGACATTACTGGGCTTTGAAAAAGGACATGAATAAATATGATTATTTGATGACAGATGTGCTTCAACCCCTCTTAGATATATTAGAGAAATAAGAATAAAACAATTGGTTATTCTGTCAAAAGACTGCAATCTAATAACCAATTGGTCAAAGAGCTTTGTTGACTTATTAGTAGTTTAGTGTCTTTTGATAGCATCATAAGTACAAACTGACCCATAATTTTAGTTACTTAGATTTTTTCCAGTTTTATACATTTTAACTAACTTATCGCTGATAAATACCACTAACATTAATGATAAGAAGAAAAGTTTAATATTTAAATTGATCCTATTAGTAAAAAAATATTTAGACTTAAAAATGTAGCAATTTAAAGCTTAAATAACGAAAATAATTTATAAAACTTTAAGCCATTACTTATGAATTTATCAAAGGAAGTATATAATATATGTATATAAATAATAATAAATTAAATATATATATTATATAAATATAATATATATTTAATTTAATAATAAAAAATAATAAATAATATAAGTATATAAATATATGTAGATCAAGATCAAAAGCAATAATAAAAACTTTATTTCAGGTGTGGAATGCCATCCTGCCACAGTTCAGCTTGGAAGAAGTCCTAGATCACATTCAGCGTATCCATAACATGGGTTTCCTTGCAAGTGATTCTACTACTACGACTATTCTTATATCCCTATTGAGCAATCCGGATATCATCAAGAAGTCTACAGTGACTCCTCTCGCGGTCTACATTGCTCTCTGCAATTATAAAAAGAAAAGCAGGTAATACCTATATTATAAACTACATCTATTTGGAAAGTACATTGTTGCGTATGCAAGAACAGGTCTGAAAGTACGACTTTATTGTCACACAAATATTGGTCTGGTAAAGTTTAAAATGAAAATCCTTTACTTGTCTACTGGTTTTTTATTAATTTAAATAAAAATTTTACTCACCATAGCTTGTTAATTTATTTCTTGAATTTTGTATCACATATTCTTTATTCTTTTCTTTTTTTTTTTTTGCTAATTTAATTTAATTTTGGCGTATGTTATGTACGCCCTTATTGTGACATACATCAGAATTCTTGCAACCTTTGTTAAATCTATACAATTGAGATAATGTAAGTCATGTGGTAGTACTTAATAAATAAACAAATAAACGAATATTGTCTATGTAACTTATCTAAATCTTTATATATATAATTCTTCTGTGAGTGTGTATGTCACTGAACTCCTCCTAAACGGCTGGACCGATTTGAATGAATTTTTTTGTGTGTGTTCAAGGGGATCTGAGAATGGTTTAGATTCACAAATCAGTCCGGCAGATGGCACTGCAGTCGGCACAATAACGCGTGGCCGGGACAGCTAGTACTATATAAAGCACTATATCCTGTTAACTAAAAAAACAATGCACAGCCTTAATTGCAGAACCTAACCACTTGTCAGTCAACAGTAGCAATGGCTACCGATGCCCAACACCCCTCGTCAGTCCCTGCTAGCAATTGCTACCATATTAAGATTTCCGCGTGGCCTGCTGTTTTTTTTTTTAATACGATTAATTTTTAAGTTACAGAGATCCAAATATTCTGTGGTGGATTCTTTATTTAATCAGCTTTACGGTAGTATTTTTTGTTATTAGTACATTTGTTGTATTATTAACATTCTGTATAATGAAGAATACCTTTTGAAAAAAGTATAATTCAATAGTGTAATATAATTTTCTGTCAAGAAGTTCAGAATTCCCATATATATATATATATCTTCTATTATTGTTTGTTTTAACTTAACTATATCCTGTCATTTGCGATAGGCCCATGAAGCATGAAAAAGCAAAAGTAGCCGCTGAGAAGGAGCTGCGTCGCCGTGCCCGTCAAATGTTTAATGCCAACACTGGCCTCTGGGAGTGGGTTGTCACCAGGAGGCATCCGAAGGAAGTTAAGCACTGGGGTAAAATCAATCACGCTTTAAGCATAAATGTTACTTTTAGCATTGACAAAGCTTTACAAATCTAGATTTAGTCAAACAATGGCTTAATCTAGATTTGTACTTTGTTCAAATGTCGCATATGAAGTATCAGAAATATCTACAGCGTGGCCGGAATGCTGTCGCCCAAAAAATGCCCCAACAATATGAGGGGCCCAAAATATTTTAATGTATGTCAATGTTCCAGCCACCCAACATAATAATATTCTTCTTTAGCAGATGAAATAAGAAAAAATAATTAATTTTGTATTGTTTTATATATTTGTAGATTCGAAATCTGCTAAATGCTTAAAAATTGTTTCATAACAATCTGTTTCAATATTAACAGGCAACAAGTAATCAGCAGTTCACTAGTTCCCACACAAAAATAGTATTACGTTCAACAAATTTTGTTGTTTTAAATATAGTAATGGAAGTCGTTACTGCTAATACAATTTGTTACTAGTGATTATTAAATACGCTTTACTCATGCGAATGTCTAAAGAGAATTTGAAGCTGGCTCCTAACATTGATTTTAATATAAACAGGCATAGATCAGCCTCCGAATCCTATGGTAATTGCAGCATTGAACAACCTTATTGACCAGACCTGGCTGCTGACTCCGCCCACTAAAGTGCGCTACATGATCACCTTGGACATGCGACACCATATGTTTAAAGGTAACAGTTATTTTGTTTTTGTGTTTAATGGGCATGCTATGGAGGCTCTTGCCTACGTTTATTTAATAAGCCATTTTCTTCTTTTTCATAGGGACTTTCCTTTATTTACTTATATATATATATATAATTCTTACATTCACAGCAATTAGCCTAGCTCAATGTAAGCACCGTGGGGCTTGTGTTATGGATACTAGGGTAACGGAAAGACATACGAATATGATACATAGATATGTAATATTTATAGAAATATATCTAAATACCCATTACTCCGGTACTTGCTTTATTCATCGCAGAAACATTAACCCCTTTCTTTTCCTTGACTATAGTTGATTTTAGGTTGACATACATAAGCTATGCTAAAAAATTAATCATGCTTTGATTTCCTTTCTATTTTTTATAAACAATTGTTTGGTTATAGGTCGTCACTTCTGCAAGACCTATGTAGTGCCGAAGAAGGGCAAGAAAGTTACCGTTACCACTAAAACGCCTCAAACAGGGGGTGGCGACGCTGACGCCGAGAAAAAGAGCAAGAAACATCTATTCGCAGAATGCTTCTATAACAAAAATGTGACTCCTGGACATGCCGGTGAGTTAAACCTCCGTGACCTTTGTGTCTTAATCTGATATTAATATTAGAGGAGTGCCCAATTCCATAGAGAGTTATAAAAAGTGTTTACACTTATATTAAAAAAAAATCGTGTGCCAATGTAAGTAAATCCATGAACTATTTTATAATTTTGTTGGTTCATCATACATTGTTTTATGGATGCCTGCGCCACTTATATTTTTCTCCTATTCTGATTCTTTGCTATGCAGAATGTTGTTTGATTGTAAGGGTAGTGTTATATTTGCATTTTAGTAGCATTATTTCTCACAAGTGAAAGCACTCAGTATTACATGTGTTTTTAATTTGTATATGTGAATTGTGGTAAATATATCATTTTATAATTTTTTTATTTTTATTGCATTTTTTCAATAAAGATATATTATTTTAATAGAAAAATACTAGAAAAAATCGACTCGGCTCATAAGTCAATTCTCAGGCAGGAATCGAACCCGCAACCTTTGGAAGTCTGTTATAATGCTGTCCTAATTGAGCTACCGAGCCATGTGAACACACGTCGAAATTTTATAGTAACTCTAATTTTCGTTGTAGGCCAGCGATGTCTCATCAATGAGAGGAACATCCTGTCGTATTCGAAAGAGGATACACCTTTTTCTATTCCATTCATCACGCACATGCACACCAATCGCTTTTTTGCCTTTTCATTTAAATGATTTAAAACAGATATGATAACGATAAGTGAGAATTTACATTTGAAAGTGTGGAAAAAATATTATTAGCATGTAGGGTCAGTTCCATAAATTCTTCATGTCTGGCGATAATTTTTTTTTTTGGTGTTATAGTATGTTCATTTTGTTGCAGCTATTATTCTGGCTTTGCAAATCCTAAAGCGCGAGAAAAATGTGAAACTAGCGGTATTCTCCGAGGAGGGTATCCAAATTGTTACCATTGAACGCAATTTTAGCAACATTGAAGAAGCCGAGTTTGTGTTAAGGGTATGTTATGTTACTTGCAGATTTTTCAAAAGGATAATAATTATTTTGTTTAATCCTAATTAAGGTGTTGGACTCAAACACATAGCTTCAAAATTTCGTTACTTTTTGATATTAAACTGTAAGTTATACTGAAAAGGCTTTTCTATATTAATTTTATAAAAAAAAACTAACCATATTATTGAGTGGCAACAGTATTTTGGTGAAAACATATTATTAATTCATATTTTTTAACTTAATTTAATTTCATGGTATTTTAATTCGTTTGATTTAAATTTGTTTTTTCTCCATATGTTAATAATAATGATTTGTTTGACTAAAATAATGATTACTTGAATATGGTTTGCACTTATAAATAAATATTGGACAACATCACATACATTGTATTGAATCCAAGTTAAGTAGCTAAAGCACTTGTGTTATGGAATTCAGAAACAACGACGGTACCACAACACCCAGACCCCAGTCAGGTTTCTATTATAAATTTTCTGCCATAGGAAAAAAGAGATTATTTATAATTGTTTAATAATACCTAAATAATTTCTTTCTCTACCAAAGCATGGAAAGGAATTTTGTCTGAAAACTTTTAGGCGGCTTTTTACTGCGTTATTTACTATCAGTCCTCCAAAAGAAATACACAAAGGAATTTATTTATATATGGCTAGAAAGAAAGGTCTACATTTCACAGTATTTTGCTTATATATGTGTTTGAATACATTGAAAGATAAATTGTTGAATGAAATTTGAGTGCTTGGAACTAAGCCCTAACAATAATTATTACACATAAATATTATCTAAATGGTAACTTGGAATATTCTTTAAAAAACGTCGCTTTAATATCAGTTTTGCAAACACATATAAACTAAAAGTGATATTAGTAAGTTAACTGAAACCTTCTTCATATTCTAAGTCAATATTATATTCGTTTAACAAAATGTAGTTAAAGAAATATTATAAGTTAACATTAATCATTTATATTAATTAATAGAGAGCTTGGATATAAAATCAATTTGCATTAAACATATAATCGTATATTGAGTCATAAAATTTAAAAAGAAAGTAACTCGTCCGTCCAGAGGCAAGAAAGTTTGTATTCTACATTGACCTGGCCGGGGAACGAACTTTGGACCTCGGAGTGGCGTTACCTTGAAAACCAGTATGCTAGCCACTCGACTACAGAGGACTTTTAAATATTGTATTTAGAGGTTTAAAACTTAAGTTTGATATCTCTTTTATGTTATTGTTAATAAAAATTAAAAGTTAATATATTTATATAGTTCCCATTTTAATTCCAGAAAGCGAATCTCGGTCGCGTGCAGCTCGACGCGCCTATAGAGTGGGCAAGCAAGAACAACCAGAAAGTGGACGTCTTTATCAACATGGTGGATCGCCCCACGCGCTTCATGGAGCTGGAGCTGAACAAACGTGGAGGGCGTGGGCAAGGGGGCAGGTTTGGCCCGCCTCCCCCAGCCGACAAGGAAATACCCGACCATTGTCCCGTGCGAGCCTTGCAGCGCTACAGGCAGAAGGCTAAGATTCCCAACGCCAAGTAAGTACAGTGCGATACTAACTGTTCAATCTCATCAGAAATACGTTTACCGTTGGGACTAATCTCCCTTGAAAATTGGTTGCCATAGTCTCCACGTCTGCTATGAATCTTAGGCCCTTTACATACTGGTCTTTTTCCATCGGTTTTATATGGAGAAATGCAATCGCTAAACGACTAACCTACATCTAATGCTACTGCCGTAATAATAAGTGCCGTAGAGACGCATTGTGTTTCCCATACAGCTCGGGTGTCACGATGCGTATTTGAGAAAAACGCGTCACAATGTATATTAACTCTTACAGGCGATACTAAATAATTTTGCGAACTAATTCATCAGCTGCGTCTCAAATCCTTTTTATAGTAGATAGCAAGCTCCCTACTTAGTAACGCTATTAATGTCTGTAGTTTTAGCCGTCTGGTGTCTGGCAGAGTAAAATTGTACAAGCCCTTCACACTCAAGAGTCTTAAAAGTCGAATAATACTGAAGATAAAGACAATTCACCTCCCTTAAACCAACAAAGGGAAAGCATCGTTTTCCGAATTATGATCTTTTACACCGAAGACCAACCTACGTACCTAGAGTGGAGATTATGGAAAAAACCCCTATTTTTCTTTTAATTTTTTTCCTTTTCATTTCTTTTGGAGGTACGTTTCTGTCCAGCAGCAGATTTCTTTCAGATGAGATTAGATTTTAATGTTGTTATAATTATGTTATAATGTGCATATTTCTTGCAATACAAAATAAAAATGATTATAAATTTTATTATATTCTAGGCTGATCGTGATGTCGTTAGCTTCTCACCGTGTGGGTACAACTGACGGAACTCACGAAGGAGTTCTCGATATAATCGGCATTGACGAACACGTGCCTAAAATCATTGACGCGTTCGCACTTGGTCAATTCAAGTGAACACAGGACATCCACAATATAACCACACTCTAAGAGGTCAATTCTAATACTCGACTCACAGTCAAAAGAATACCGGTATTTTTAACAAGAAACGAGTCTGGTAAAGTATTTGAAAAACTTACTAAGTCTATACCATTTTCGGAAGTCAACAAAAAATTTTGCACTTAAAAAAAATTGTACAATTTAAAAAATTAGTGAGGATTGTGGTCTAAATTAATTTAAAATTTTGATATAGGATACCTTATTGTGTACAATACATATTGGTTCCTCAACTTAATAAATCATTTACCATTATTGTTTGTACTTTATAATAAAGACTACCACTGCAACCTCTTTTAATGTTCTGATTTTGTAAGAAACGTATTAAAGAGAATGTTTTATTATTTGTTTGTGAATCGATCTCTCTTATTTAAATGATCGAAGCAAAAAAATCTCAGTATTTAAGTGTTTCATGAATTTTATTAACCGCAATGTGTTCTGGAACCTATAATGAAAAATAACATACTGATATAAAAAAAAAAATACTTTTAAGGTGTTTTTAATGTGGATGTGTCCTTACCCTTAAGATCTTGACATTGGAAATTAAATGGTTTTAGGGTTACATTTATTAAGTTAAGGGTTTGCTTAATGGGACATTTTAGTGATGTCCTGCTTGAATTTGACCCCCGGATCTCTGCTTATTTTTAAATAATACCATTAGGCGATGACGCGAATTTATAATTTTTTTATAATATGATATACGTACAAGTTTTGCAAAATGTGTGTTACTACGCTAACAGTTCGAGAAAACTTAAAAAATCTTACATATTATATAGAGTATTTCGTAGTAGTGACTATTAACAACAAGCGATCTCTTTCTCACTGAATAAGTAAACGAAAATGTGTCTTAAATTACCTTATGGTAGTCTCTATATATCTATTAACACTTCAATCGCTTTTAGAAATAATTGAATGAAACAAATTGTGACTAAGAACATATTGTCACATATGTCTATGTTGTTATATTTATTTTACACACGAATAAATTTGTACAGTAAGGCCGCGTTCAGTTGACGTACTCTGCACTACATGACAGGAATCTCCATGGCAATAAACGGATGCATATGATGGATAAAAACTCTTATCAGGGTTGTCTGTCGGTGGTACCACCAGAATAAGTAATTGCATAGAAAAAATTTGTGTATGAGACCGTACATTTTTCTTTTTCACAAATGGAGAAAATGTGCATAGTCTGCACGCGGCCTTATAAACTTTACACTTTCTTGTCGATTAACACCTAGTTTTATGATGACTTATCATAATAAGCCACTTGTGTATTTACTTTCTAAAAGTGTTATCACCATCCTCGTCCTATTGCTTGCTATTCTTAATGAAAAGTAGCACTTGTTAAGTTTATTGATAGAAAATACATTTAAGGGACGTGAAATATGGCTATTGCAAAATCGTAAAATGAATTTTGTTTTTTTTTGTTTTTAAACTCCTTACTACAGCTATACTTCAAACTTCTTATCGATTAATACTCGAAATTATAATAATTTAACAGTTCCTTAATTGTACACTTTTTATTGCTATTTATCATTTCGACCTTTGAAATAAGTGTTGCTGTGGGTACATCATACTCACGTTATGACAGCAATTCGTGTTTCGGGCTGCTTTTTATAATTATCATAAGTATGAAGTGTGTATCTTTATCTAATATTAAGCTCAGTATTTGTAGTTTTGATCGTTTAATCAGGGTCTTTTTGGTTACTCAAAAATTTGGCACCTGTCTCTCATTCACTGCTATGTGTTCGTTGCTGCAAATTACAATAAAGTTTTAAAATTGGGGGGCAGTCTTGACAACAGGGAGGATATATCTTTTATTTGAACCTTATAAAAGAATGTATTTCATAAGCCGAATGTCATAACCTCCATAATGTTTGTATGCCAGTACTTGCGTAGTTGTTGATTTTCACAAATTTTATTTATTGCTGTTTTGACTATCGAAATGGTCGTGCGAGGTTGTGCGTAATATGTGAACTTTTCTATTTGCCAAAGTGATTAAGCATTTGTAATTTTATTCAGAGTACTGGCAAGCAAACAATATTTTTATAGTATCAAATAGTAATAAAATAGCATATCTTACTTATTTTAGACAATGAAATCAGATGCATGCTCATATAGAAAATCCTAAAATCATAAGTAATAAGCGACAACTTTATGGAACACTAATGATTTCCATAGTAAATCTAGGTAAAAGGAGCATGAATCAGATTTATTTTGTGCGTAGTAGTAATAAGAGTATCCGTTTCTGTTTATTGGTTACTTTTGTACTGATAAGAACGGACCTTCAGAATCTGTGATCACTTGGTACTCTCTCGGGTTAAGTAATTTTTTAACTGAAAATATTAAACATTTTCAAACCTTAGATACAATAAAACTTGAAATGTTAGGCATGCTTTTTACTGTACTTTTGTTAAAACATGAATTTAGGAAAATATTTCTAATAGTATTGATTGATTCAATAATTGTTTATTTAACTCTTTTTGCCGTAAATTACCTCTGTGGTGACTCTTCCTAAAGCTGATATCCAACTTTTTGTGGGAACCATTAATATTTATAGTTAATCATTATGAAACGTTACTCGCTGTAACTAATTCAAAATAGCGTTCTGTGATTTGGCGATGCCTTTGCAAATTTGACATAGTGATATTAAACTGATTTTGGCTGAGTTTCCATCTCGCACATCATTATGTAAAGGATTAAAACAGCCGAGCTTAGTGTAAGGAACTATGTAACGTAGACTAGTATTAACCATTAATCATTAAACTGAGTTACAAACCTTTCTGTTGTTATATTGATGAATTAACTACTTCTTTATTATATTGTTATTTCTTATACGTTTGGCAGCAGAAATTAAAAGCAAGCTGGTGCATTTTATTATTGGAAATTTCGAAACAATCCGTCCCATTCAGTCGAAATCAATTCGAAAACATTGTACGCTTTAGCATTTAGTTTTAAGTCATAATAATTATGTTTAACCCATTCACAGCAGCATATCAAGAGCACCATTATAACAAATGTAACATTTTAAAAATGTACTTGCATGTTTGTTTTTACGTTAATAAACTCTGTCTTTATAGAAGAGACTATCATTTATCTACTCTTCGATCATCGTGATCGTTAATTTATTCGACTCCACTCTTGCTGACGCTGTAGTGCACCATAATATTGGAGCGGAGCGTAAAAAAAATAAAGAACAAAATAATATTCAATAATGTTTAGTAAATTTTAAAATTTCATAGGAATCAAAACTTTCAAAAAGCGCGCGCTTTTGTTTCAATTTCAAAGCTTTTTTATTTTTGCCAATTTCAAAATTCGATTCATTACAATAATTACGATAATCGGCAAAGAACTCATGGAGTTATGGCGTCACATACATTTCGTCATTGAAGCTGATCCAATAATAAAAAAAAATACATTTGGATTAATTTAAAGCTCCGTGACTCCATTCTTTAAAACATACATATTATTTACCCTTACCCTTTAAATAATCATCTAAAGAATAAAAGCAATTTCCCGATAAACAAATACCTTTTTTTTAATATATTAAGTACAATGCCTTTAAGTTTAGGCAAATTATTAAATTTATTAATTGACTGTACATACGCATTATTTCTATGGATGTCTCGATGACAACTTGGTAAACATAAAAAATACAAACTTATGTATACAGTTTGAAGTGGGAGAATTTAATTTTTTTGAAGACTGGTCTACAGCTGTCTGTGTTCCAAGCATTACTTATGGCTCTGATGCATTTTTTAAGGAAGGTTGCCGGGTAGAATAACCAATTCATGCAAACTGTGAAGCGTATCCCTTCCAAGAAGTAGGTGTCTATAAAATCGATTGTGACTGTGGTTTCTTCGATATCGGGCAAACAAAGAGAAGTATAGGGACACGAAAAGAATAAAAGGAAGTTAAAGAATATATAGCCGACCGTTTGGTGCAACGGTAGCGATCCTGCCTTTCGCACCGACGGTCCTGGGTTCGAATCCCGGAAGGGGCAGATGTTTGTATGATGAAAACGAGCATTTGTATCTGAATCATGGGCATTTATAAATATTACTTATTTATGTATGGTATATGTATGTCTATCCGTTACCCTTGTATCCATAACACAAGCCTTACCTATAGTGGTTAAATGGGCTAGGCTTGTGTGATTGTAAGAAATATTATCATTTGTTCCTAGAATGCTACGCGAGGCTATTAAGATCAGTATAAATTAAACACACTCTTTTTAGGGTTCCGTTCCTCGAAAGGCAAAACGGAACCCTTATAGGATCACTTTGTTGTCCGTCCGTCGTCCGTCTGTCAAGACCCTTTTTCTCAGGAGCACGTGGACGTATCAAGCTGAAATTTATATCAAATACTCAAGTCTACTGTCCCTTGTAGCTTCTAAGCCAACGCAATCAAAAGACACAGCCGTTTATGCCGCAAAATTCCACAAAATTTCGACACTCGCAAGGGAATCAAAACCTACACGGTACTTCCCTCGAACTCAGAATCTTGAAATTTTGTACGAAACAACATCTTATAGCACCGATAAAGGAAAAATTGCGAAAACCGTAAATTTTTTGTTACATCATATAATAAAAATATTTTACGGAACCCTCGGTGCGCGAGTCCGACTCGCACTTGGCCGGTTTTTTTAAATTAATTTCAAAATATAGTAATAATTTTGCTACCCATAAAAACAGACCTAATTATTGAAACAATTTATTGTATAAAATATCTAATTTCATTACATACACTTGGGAATACTTTTCGTCTTTCTGTTTGTTCAACTATCACTTTTTCTTATAAATACTCAGAGGAAATAAGGAGTGGTGTGCTGAGGCGGGACCTCTCGCTCACTGTCTGGAACAGCTTGAAATAGTTTAGCATGTCTGTCATTAACTGTTTTGAATTCCATTATTGCAGCAACATTACCGCAACGGTAACAGTAATTGGGTGCCGACCACACTGTCACCAATCGTTTGTCGAACATGTATTTATAACCTGAAACATAAAAAATATAAAGCAAATATAATAAAACTTTATTAATCACACTATCACACTTTAACCAAGAACGGCTGCATTTCGTATACAAACAGTTCAGGGTGGTTACAGGGGCCCTGGTAGTATCATATAACAAATCGTAAGTCAAGTAAGATATGAGCTAACTTATAGATAATCATAAATAAGTAGAATTTTTATTTTTTTTGAAAAATATAATTAAGGAAGATTTTCTCTCCCTCGAAATATATATTATCTGACCCAGCCACGCGTTGCTGTGTTATAAATTAAATAAAACCTATCCTATCTTTTAAGTTAAATCAAATAACAGATAGTTACGAAGTTTGATCAAAATCGGTTAAGTAGTTTAGGAGTCCGTCGCGGACAAACAACGTGACACGTAATTTATATATATTAAGATTATATATATATGTATTTTTTTTCTTTCTATAGAAACTTTGGGCTTGTTGAGTAACACTACTGTATCAAGTAATCTAACTTACTAGATTTGATATCATCAATCTACTAGCGCAAATGCTAGATACCATAGTATGGTACGCCAGCAGAAAAGTAGCTTCTGGAATGAATTGCGAGGAATAATTATGCGTAGTCTTTTGTAAATGTGCGTCAAATAAATTACAAATAGTGCAACTTGTCGTTTTGGGATAAAACCGGAAAAACAATACAATACAAAAACACTTTATTGATTACACCACAAAAATAGAAGGATACAAATACACAGATAATTGCTTAAATCTAACGTGTAACAATCGGCGGCCTTATCGCTAAAAGCGATCTCTTCCAGACAACCGTAGGATAGAGAGGATAATAAGGAAGCTAGAGCTATGGCGGTGTAACACAAAGAGGAAATAATTAAGGTGAAATACTAATAATGAAAACAATAACGACTGAACAAAACTTAAATTAAATATAAATAAACGTGCATAATAATATATACATACTATAAATATACATTATGACATATATTCATTGTATAATATACATACATAAACAGTATACATATCAATAAACATAATTGTCTAGTTGATAGAGAGCAGTTACCCAACTATTGTGAGAGATAGTGAGTCTTAACTAAATTAGTAAAGTTAGAAATAGATTGTGCTCGTCTTATGGAAACTGCAAGAGAATTCCAAAGATAAACAGCCTGGACAGCGGGAATTTTGAGCGCCATATTTTTTGATGACCTTAGGGATAGTGTGGTTGAACTATGAAGATAATTAAAACATTCTTTAAGATAGCGTGGAGACAAAGGATTGAACAAAACATTGTAAAAAAGGGTGCAAATGCCCCGGGCGGCACGTAACGTTGTAAAATTGGTAAACTGTTTTATTGGTAAACGGTTTATATTAAAAAGACAACAAGCAACAAGCAACAATGTTCTAACAGGCGCACATTCACAGCAGATTGTGCACTAATTATTCATATTACAGCTAAGTTGTCACCGTACCTTAATTTATTTATTTTAAATTTGTTAAATAAATAAAATACTATAATTGTAATTTATTAACCATTGTCAGACTTCAATTCTGCAATGCTAACAAAAGAATGCAAATAGAAATATTATATAAGACAGTGGCATATGTGTTAGTGCGAGTGTGGCTTTAAGAAAGAATATCAAAATAATTGTGATACTATTATCAATTATCAAAATCAGAAGCTACATAAAGGTACATTTACACTAATGATACCTTCATTGACAAGTTGATGTGCACGACATATTAGACTTAAATTGTTGTACTCCATGAAAAGCTCTGTTACAAAGCTGCCGAACAACCATCCTGCGCCACGAGGACTAACTGACCTGAAAATATAAACATCTTACATGAATATTTGTTAATCAAAATTATAGGCAGAAAACAAATCAGCAATGTGATTATGAAATAAAAAAGGCTGCAATACAAAAAAGGGTGATCATTATGAATATAAATCAAAATTAGTTGAATGATAACCATTTGACTGTTCATAATATTATCCTAGTTAAAGTACCCTAGTTATTATCATGATTTGGTCATATGTTTATAAGGGACCTATAGCCCATCAGTGGAGATGTCATCTGTGAATACTATAAATAGGGTTCGAAGTATTGACCTTGGGTATTGATACCGAGTACTCATATGGTATCGAGGGATTTGGTATCAATACCCAAAAATAATCAATCCTAAGGTAATGATACTACTTGGTATAGAATTATTGCAGAGATGAACTTCTGATTTTTATTGAATTATAGTAAATAATTGCTTCTTGGAGATGTAAGAAAAAAAAAACTTAATACACAGTTGGATAATTTATTTTAAATAACCCTTCGGTGCAGTCAGTTAAAACTAATTTGTTCAAGTGCTAATAAGTTTTAAATGATTGATTTGGACCATTATAGTCCCTGTCAGTTAAATTATTTGAAAAGACCTAGAAACTCATTCTTCATATCTTCCCAGTTATTATTCAAATAATTATAATTGTGTTGGTTGCAATAAGAAATTTAAAAGAAATATAGCAGCCAGTAGCACCAAACAGTTATCATGTGAATATAGATAAGACAAATAAGATAGAGTAGCAAAGGTCGCTGGGTACTCGATACTGGTGTATGTACAAGTACTTGCTAGTAAATATCGGGCTGTAGTATTAAGTACTCAGTATGGGGTTCCTCCATAAAAAGTATTGATCCCTAGTATAGAGAGTAAGGAACTTTCTTTAGACTGTCTTTGAGATGAGTTTAGTGTCATTGCCATTGCCAACTTTGGCATTACGCATTACAATAAGCATTTATCATGCCACATGCGATAATGTGTTAATAGCCATTAATAATAATATATACTTTACCACATCTTAAGATCAGCAGGATCAGACCATAGCAAATCACAGAATGCTCCTTTGTGAGGGATTTGTTGATTCCTGTCTATACAGCGTATTTGGTCTAACATTGAAATCTCAGGAGAAAGGCCACCATGTACGCACAAAACTGTCTCATCTATCAGCTGAAATATAGAATGATATCTATGTTGTTAGCAAGAATGGTAAAAAATTGTAAAAGCAAACAAAAATATTTTATAAACAAACCCTGATAATTTATTATGCACAATATAATTTGCTTACCGCTGCTACTGTTAGCAAATCAAATACTCTACAACAATCTTTCCATGCATTTGCATTTCCATATTTGTTTAGACATTCATCATAAAAGCCATATACTTTTGTAATTTGGCAGGTTTCATGGTTCCCTCTTAACAGAATAATTCTAGAATAAAACATGTTACACAATTTTTAAAAGTACATAAAATCTCAAATTACTTAACCTAGCAGTGAAGTATTGCTTAGCAACAATTTTATCCATATGACTAGTAATTAAGCAGGGTTTTACAGAATTCTTTACCTGTCTGGGTATCTAGCTTTCAATGCCATAAGCAGGGTCAATGTTTCTAAACTATAGTATCCACGGTCTACATAGTCTCCCATGAAGATATACTTTGTATGAGGTACCTGATCCCCAATATGGAATAGCTCTTCTAAATCATAGAACTGTAACCAAAACGTACAAATAAGCTGTTACGAGTTCATTAGTAATATCAACATAATATATTCGCAATATATTGATAAGAGAGCTTATATAAAGATAACCCTTTACTTAAAATGTAACTGACTATATTTTTTTCTATTTACCTGTCCATGTATATCTCCGCAAACGGTGACAGGGGTTTGAACCGGTTGCACGTTGGGTTCCTCCAGTAGCAAGTCACAAACGATATTGCACAGTTCCCGTAAATCATCTTCAGGAAGGTATTTACACCTTTTAGCAATTTCAATCCATTTGTCCACGTCGCTCATTTTGTTAAATAATTTAAAACTTTTTCTGGCAATGTACTGTTCCTTTTATTTTATTTTTACTCACTCAAGCCTTTATTAAAGGAATATTAGAGAAATGATTGGTTTGGTTTGATTGGTTGGTTGGTGTCTATTGGTTGCCTCTGCCTACTTGCAATGCGCATATGACAGTTGGTTGACATATCCATGACATTAACTTTTTTGATTTCGTTTAGTAATTCATGCTTGGCGGAACCTACAAAGACAGCGCCATTTAACTAAAGAAGAAGAAGTAATTCATGCTGCCTTTTATTGCAACTCCTTTGCAGGTCACTGTATACGAATGTACAACACGCTGCCATGTAACATGCATGACTTGTCAGTGATTAAATTTAAAATTTTAATTAAAACTCGGTTATGCTAAAAGGCTTATTACAGTGTTAAAGATTTTTTGAATAATAAGGCAGCGTGAACCTAAAAGAAATTAATTGCTCTTTCTCTGAATCGTTTTGTAATATACACAATTTGTAAGACTTTTGGCGATATTATAAGAGTTTTGGCACATGAGTTTCTTGCCCGATTCTTCTCATGTTAGCCCCTACGTTCGGAATCGGGTCGCTCATGGCGATTACATGCGCGGCATCAACTTCGCGGATGTACTTGACGCTAGCGTACGGGCTATCTTTATTATAGTAGAATATTTTCTTAATTTTGTAAAATTGACGATTTTAAGTGCTTGCGGGCCTATGAAATAAAGTAATTTTTTATTTTATTTTCATGCTTTTTTCCTGATTTTGTTATCAACATCAGTTGTCAACATTTCGTATTCCTACCTTTTTTTATTGCCTTGTCTTTACTTTTACTTTGAGCTACTTAATACTTGACAATGACCAGAGGTACAAACTTGATGGAAAGACCCATGCAAGATTGCAAATGCTAACCTTTAAAAAAAGACTAATACATATAACTAAATTATACTGTTTATGTACCTCGCTATTTTAGACGCATGATATTTATCGAAAAATATTTCTAGCCCATGTAAAACGCGTGTGCAACCATTACTCTAGCGCCCTCTAGTAAGCGCGTGGTCAAAATGGAATAGGTATAAATAACAGCATATTACCAAATTGCTTTGCGCCGCCCCTCTCCAGAGGGCGTTTTTGGGCATTAATAGCCTGAATTCCCTCTTTCACTGTTATTTACCCATGTTGGGATAAGGACGAAGCCTGTTGTTCAAAGGACATTTGATACCTTATATCCGACTAATGGATGGCTTATTAGTTGAGAATTACAGATCCTATCGCTCTTCTTTTTGGATAGCAGTGATTTGGTACTGTGCATTAATTGTGTACTTTCACAAAAAATAATGCTCCTTACTAAAGGAATCACTAGGTAGCCGCTTAAACACTATCTCGCCTTACCAAAGCGACGATGCGATCTAGGATGTGACGCGCTAGTTTAGAAAATACCTATTCATTCACGACTTGAACCCCTAAATTGTATTATCAGGAAACACACTCAGGCAGAGTTACACTTCTTAGCGGTATGTTATGTATCGCAAAATTGGAACTAAAATGGTTAGTGCGACTCTTTGGTATATCGGTATTTGGTAACAATAATGGTGGCGCCTATTTGTAGGTCTGGTTGTCCAATAAAAAATGGGGACAGCGGAACAAGGTCGTGCAATTCTGCTGCAAAAATAAAAAACGGATAGGCTTTCGTCTATGTAGCACTGGCACGTGCATCAGACCTATAGCTCTCTACAACCATGCTGTCATCTGCGCACACCGAAATACCGGGAAAAAGCAGAAAAAGTGTTGCAGAGAGTACGGAACCCTGAGGGACGCCGGCATTGATAGCTAAATTTTAATTTGTCCACATCTATACATTTTTAAAATATGTTATTTAAACGTGAAGACCTATTAATAGCTTACTGTTTTTTATGTAAAACTGTGTATTCTGTATGTTCGCTGTTGGTCTTCCAAATATAAATAAATAAATGGTCCGACGAGCTAATATCAATTTGTATTGACCGATCTCTCAGAAAGTTGGATATCCAGACACAAACCAGTGGGAAGACCATATGATACGTCGCTATCGAAACTGATTATTTTTCTCTTTGCAAAATACCCTAAGACTTTTTCTTAAAATAAACTGAAAACGGTACACCTTAATTATTGTTACTTTGCGATCTTTATCTGATAAATAAGGTTTACAAAGTATTAGTAAATAATTCCTTATTTTAAGTCCAAGAACTGAGGAATCACACTTAAAAGCTGTAAAAATTCCAGGTTTGTTCTAAATTTATTCAGAACCAACTATTTGATCTTGTTATATCGCGAATCCTACGGATGATGGTCTTTCAACACACTTCTTTTAGTGGCTAAAAAATGTAGATCTTGGCAACATCTGAATCTGCGATCTTAGGGCAAAATTATAAACAGCTCGTGATTTTTTGCGCATATGTGACATAAGTATAAAGATTTACAATTTACAGTGTATTTAATAGAGTAACGATTAGAAAACGGATAAAAGTCTAGCGCCAGATGTAAAGTTTTACCTAAACCTATGCGCGCTGAGAACCTGAAATAGGTACGGAATATTAAAGCAACCAATACAATTGAAATATTTTATTACAAATGATGGTTGGTGCAAGGGTGACTAAGCAATAACAAATAAATCATATTAATATGCATTTTCTTAATTTCTCCCTAAAGATGCGTAACCCTAATCACTCTTGTACCAACCTGTGCATGTTACAAAATTTTAAGTCACTGATATAGCTATTTTCAATTAATACTTCAATCCCTGTTGTAATCAAAAGTGTAGTCAAAGTAGGATTGATCAAAACTCTGGACACGCACATATCCATCTTCACCACCAGACGCATAGCTCTTGCCATCCGGATGGAATGCCAAACTGTTGATTGGACCGAAATGTCCTTTGACACGTCCAAATTCTTCTTCAAATACTAAATGGAAGAATCGAGCATCGAACTTGCCCTGCCTGGTTGAAGTTGTTGTTACTTCCATAGCATCTTGACCACCGCCCAGAACAACATGATCTAAAATAGGACTCAGGGCAGCTGAATTGACGGGTCTCTCTGTTTTGTATTCTTTAAGAAGCTCCAAGGAGCTAGTATCAAAAAGTTTGGCGGTTTGGTCTTTAGATGCAGTGATGAACATGGTACCATCACGAGACAGTTGCATGTCGTTGACCTGGTGCGTATGTTCTTTAATGGAATGAACTTTCTTGCCAGTCTATAAAAAATATTAAACTGTTAGCTTGGTTTTTAATAGTAGGTATGTCTTATTTTTAAAGGAACAGTTAAATGACTTGTAAAATTTGTAGGTTGTCAGGACTTTAACATTTCAAGCGTCGAACGCACTTATTGAAAATAAAAAACCGGCAAATGCGAATCGGTACTAGGCAGTGAGTTTTCTACTAGTGTGTTGAACTATTGGTTATATTTTTGTAATCCGATTCGCGCGGTATCAATGTATATAGTACTAAGTATGTAAGTATAGGTAAATATCCCGTTTCATATACAGTGAAACCTGGTTAATTGGGATCTCAAGGGACTAAGGATTTTGGACAATTTAAAGAGGTTCTCATTTATCCAGTTTTCCAATTAGACAGGTTTAAAATTATGCTTGTCTCATTTACAGAGGCCCCACTTATATAAGTCGAAATGTACCGTTATTCCATTTATATAGGTAGAAATGTTAATAAAAATGCATATTATAGGCGTTACGACTTAAGCTTTCCACAATCATAATCTGACAGAAGCTTTAATTTTTCAGATGTTGATAATGTGTTATCTTTACATTAGGAAATTTTTTACACTTGTATTCCCCTGTTTGTAAGTAAAAACCTGAGACAGTACTGACAAACAAAACTGGTGCGAAAGAAATTCAAATGTTTGCAAACAAACGTGTCGAAACCTGTCCCAACCACATAAAATGTCTCACTTATAAAAGGCATTGTGCTACAGATTCCCAATTATAGAGGTAAACATTGATAAAATCCTAGAAATCAAATCTCATTTAACCAGGTTCGAAAAGTCCCATTAACAGAGGTAGTTTGATTAAAAAGTGCCAGAACCTCATTGGAATTCTCAATAATAGAGGTTTCCCACTTATCCAGGTCCCACTTAACGGGGTTTCACTGTATTTGTAAATGGTTAATTTGAACACTAAAACAGATTTGAAAAATGAAATTGGTAAATACATATACAGATTGTTTAAATTTAAATGATGTTGTTTTATTGTTATAAGAGAAAAACCACTGATATAAAATAGCCTATTAGATAGGCTTTCCTATTCTTTTGTACATCTGTATAGTATGCACCCAAAATCGTTATTATAAACGCATGTACTTGGCGGGTAAAAAAGAAATTTACTGATAAATCTAGAATAAAAGTTTAAGTAATACAAACAAAGGTGGATTGAAAAAATTGCGACCTATTCAAGAAAGAAAGCTAAAGAAAATGGGAACAAAAATAGTTTTATTTTTTAAAGTAATCTCTATGTCTAACTATTAAATGCATAAGCATTTCTTTCACCTGCATTTCAGTTTCTATGCTGGATTAAAAAAGATTCTTCAAGATTTTCAAACTATGTTTACTGCAGTTTTGACCTTATCATTTGATTAAAAAAAATTCCACTAAGGTCTTTTTTTAAGTTTGAAAATAGGTTAATATCTAAACATACTAAGCAGGATGGGGCAGTAATTCAAAACCACAATCACATACTTGAGCCACAAATTCAAGAGATGTGTAAATGCAGGTATAATTGTGATGAAACAACACTTTTATTAGTAATCTGGTGCCTCTTTCTGTTATTTCTTCAAGTAAATGAGATAAAAAAGAAAATATTTTTTTTGTTATTTAATGATATAGCATCTGGGTTGTGACAACAACAATTTTACTTGTTGGATGTGACATAAGGAAAATTTTAATTTGTTTGTGTATATGTCACTGGAAAATAACAAGAACCGCTAATTTATAAATTTCCTAGGAAAATTATAAACTTTCGTAGGATTCTAAACGAGACATAAAATGTATTATTTTACTCCCATATTTTCGCAAATTGATAAACTTACCGAACTCACGCGTAAAATAATAAGTAAGCAAATTTACCACAGAACTACGAAAGTTTTATAGTGGCCATGACCAAAATACTAAGAAGCCGGAATGGAAAGAGGAAACAATTAAAAATGTCTTTAAAATGATAGAAGATTTTAAGAAAACTAAAGTTTTGGGACGTCGGCCCACAGACAAAGAATAATATCACGCCGAAGAGTATAATTAGTGACGAAAAAGTCTTGATAGTGAAAAGGAAATCTCAGCAAGATCCAGTGGTATAAATAGTTCCAAGCAGTCAATACCTATAACCTAACCTAACCTTTTTTTGGTAGAAGGCCGGTTGATTGATTGTTTTTCTTTTTTAATTAACCTCTTATATCGTAAAACACGATTTCTGTTGTTTTATTTTGGTAGAGTGAAGTAGAGGTCATTAGCATATTATTTAAAAAAGTAATCCTGTATTATAGGTACCTAACTAGTTTTAAAGTAAAAATACAGTTAGGTAGGTAATCGAAACTGATAAATTTATATTTCGGCAAGTCTGTTTGTACCTAAGTCTATGGACACAAGCATTGCCACTGTCAACATAGACCAATCAGAGAGCAGTGTGTTATTTGCCGTATATTAAAAAAAGCGTAAAATTAAAAGCTCTTCTGTGATTGGTCGAACCGTTTAGAATGATTACAAGTGGATATCTGTCAGTTTATAAATTTACCACGAGACGTCGCAAATTGATAAATTTGCGAAAATATGGGCGTAAAATAATACAATTTATCTCTCGTTTAGAATCCTACGAAAGTTTATAATTTTCCTACATATAAACTTGCGGGTCTTGTTATTTTCCAGTGACATATACATTTCCGGCCAGGTTTTGTTTTTAAGAATCCGTTGCGTTAGATGCAGCCATAAGTCAATATTCGTATGTATAATAAAAATGTTTTTCTCATTTTGTGGGAAATAAACTATTTGAACCAAAAAAGAATAATAATACTCCGATTTTTATTGTTGTTTTGCGTTTTGTGAGGTTCTCTACTCCTTAGCATCCCCAAAAACCGTACACTAAAATTATCTTATGTTTTTTTGCTTTGGGTCACCCAAGACTGATTCCGGACTAAAGAACTGAACTTAGGTTTCATTCATTGTCACTACACTCTGATAAATATTCACTTTTGCTAAAACAATCTGGGTCCCCAGACTTAGCAGAAACTTAACAAAATCCAGGTTTTAAGACTATGATGTTTCCTCTTTGATCATATGTGATGCCTGTAATGCCATCAATCTCCATGATAGTCAATTTTCCATCTGCCATCATGAGAGATCACATACTATGGCAAGGTTATCTTTTATGTTTCCTTATCCTTGTTTGAATTCTGCAACTATACAATGAAGCAGATTTCACTAATGTTGTTTAACGTCATTATGAATCACTCTTAGATATTTTACTTTGCAATCTTGCTCTTAAGTTGAAAAGCACAAATGCTCTAAAGGGAACTAATGACAATGGAAAAATATAATGAGTATTTATAATGTTGCCGCAAACCTTTTAATCCACATTCGTAAACTTATATTTAACCTTTCTTAACTCACCCTCAAGTCCCATTGGATAAGATCTCCAGCTTCATGACCAGTTATGATAGTTTCATCAAGAGTACCCCAAACCATTGACGTCACTTTGGAATCTGTGATTTCCCATTTTAAGATGGGAGACTGTGTGGAGATAGATTCATCAATAGTCCTTGTGTCAATGATTGAAACCTGCAAATTATAAAGTATATGGATTTGCATATTTTAATTGCAGATTTTTATCCTTTTTTATTATCCTTACAAAAGCAAAACAAATTATCAACCCCCCCACCCCATCTAAAAATGATGTTGACTTGTAATATGATTAATGACTATATTCAAAGGCCCTGAAAGGGGCCGTCTAATCTATATATGTATACAATATAGATAAGAAAGTGACATTTTAGCAAACTAATGAGATATATAGGCTAAGGTAAATTTATTACATTGTCCGAGAAATGTAATAAATTTACCTTAGCCTATGAATGGGAGAAAGATGTTCATATAAAAAATATTTGTAACACTGAAAATCTACAAGGGCTGTCAGTTGTGATGATGAGGAAACATGGATTTCTGTGAGGACACCAAGGTTAAGGAACTATTCTAATATGATTTAAATTTTAGGCAAAAACTTTGTTTCTGGTAACTTTACTATGCAAAGTAAATAAACTCTTACTTCACAAGGATGACCCATAGCCTTGTCTGTGGTATATGCTGCTTGGTATGCACTGAAGCTAAAATTGCATGTTCTCACTGATGAGTTTGTTTTTATTGTTGCTATGTTCTTGCCAGTTTCTAAGTCCCATAATCTGTAATTAAATATAAAGATAAATGATACAAAAAGATATCCTAGCTATCCAGCCCATCCGATCCCAGTAATGCACTTGATAACATACTAATACAAGTATATTTATAGCTAAAGCCTTACCTTCTGTGTATTTAAAACTTAATGAACAGTTTAATCTGCTTTAAATAAAAGAAATAGATAGGCAATATAACCTTACTATCATCTATGATTGAAGACAAAATTACCTGCAAGAACTATCACCTCCACCAGTGATCAGGTTAATGGTTTGCCAATCCACATCGAGACACCATACCACACCTCCATGGCCATTGAAAGTACCAAGACGCTCGCCATTTAAAGACCACCACACATTAGGTTTTGAATCCTTTGCTGCAGAAAACAGTAAATCTCCTTCCCTATTGTATTTGATTTGCGTTATCGCACGCTCGTGCCCTTGTAGCATAAGTGGCTTCTACAATGATGAATAACAAGTTTTTTTAACCACTAATAATAATCATACAAATCACATTTGGGTTAACGGTTGAGAAGGTATTGTTAAATTTGGATTAATATCCGTGGATTTGAGTATACACTTACCATTTTTGATGGGTTCTTAATGAATTTTTTACAAAATTTGCTAATATATTTGGCCTGACATGTGGCGTTCGGCGCGATTTTGACAGGAAAAATCAAAGAATAGACTAGGGTATTCGAACTCGACTCGATTTAATCAAAGATCGATATTTTAAGCCGCATTCTTCGATCTTTTGGATCGATTTTTTGCGGCCTGAATCGATCTAGAGATCTTTTTAAAATGAGCAGATCGAACATCGTTCCAACGCTGTTCATTTGAATGAAGTTGAGTTGAATTAACTAGATTCTTTTACGGAAGAAAAAGTTGAAAACTTGGCTGTATGGGTTAGTAATCCCTTTGCTTATGTAAAAATGGCATTGACATGGCACCATTCTTTTTAGGTGTCTAGATTACGATTCTCCTTTTAATTAATAATTAAAACAAATAAAAAGTTTCACATTATTTTAGGCATTAGTTTAAATTTTTTCAATAACTTTAATTACCCGGTGCTTTTTTCTTTAGAAATTAGATCGAAAGATCGATTTCATCAAATCGACTTGATGAAATCTATCTTTCGGCATCCGATTTTTGCTGGATCGATCTCAGACAAGACGAGTCGAATCGACGTTCGATCTTTTGATCAAAAATCGGAAACCCTAGAATAGACCATAGGAATAGACAATTATAGAGCTAACACAACCAAAATTTTTTTTTTCTTTATTTGTGGCTTGCACGATATATGCATTTAGCCAGTGTTAAGTAAGTATAGTTGCCAGTTGTTGAGTAATTTATTTTCTTAATTTCATGATAATGAGTAATGACTGAAAAGTAAAATATATTTAACCCCTAGGTTTCAGTAAATGTGTGGGGTTTTCTTGAGAGAGCAGGAAAAGATAACTTCCGCTGCTTTGTTACACTCAGTGGTTAATAATCCACTATTATTACAGACTAATATTCCTCCCATGGATCAGCTTCAATGGCGCAGTGTCCGTTCCCGAGTTCTTAACCGATTTTAATTTTTTTTTGTGTGAAATCGAATCAACAGGTTTAGGACCAGATGGTGACGGAGCCCGAATTTTGAAATTTGCAAAAATTCCCATCATTTTTTTTTCTTTTTATAGGTATTACGCTCCAATATATGGTGCTAGTGTAGCTTTATTGTTAGCGACTGCATCGCCTAGTATTCCATGTTAGATTAACCACTGACTACGCCTTTTTGCCGAGAGCAAATTAATAAATCATAATGGTGAATTAAGAACAACTTAGTGTTTTTAACACGGATAAGTGTTGACAGGTGAAACAAAACAGTGGAACTTGTCGCGCGTGTCAGTAAAATCCTACACCTCTACTAAACTTAAAGAAAGGAATCAATTCATTATTTATTAATTATCAATTTATCATCTATCATTCATTAATGAAGGTTGTATGAACTTTGTATCATTTGCATACCTTTATGGGAAAATTTAATAGAGAAAAAATGTCCCCTTGGTGGTTTTGTTTTTCTTGTTAAAATTTTGTTGTGGTAAAAATTATTGTGTAAAAATTGTGGATTATTAAACACTAAGTATTTGCGAACATGCAAGAGTGTTGGCAAGAGAAACAAAGCAGAGGTAGCTGTCTTTTACTACTCTCTCAAGAAGTCTACTGGGAGCTTTCAGTAAAACCCCTCAACTTTACTGAGACCTAGGGAAATAGAAATTCCACTGTTCATTCATCATTCATTGACCATCTATCATAGATGGTCTATGATATTCATAAATCGGCACACTTTTCGTAACGCTCTCGTCACGCATTCACCAACTTACTCCCCAAGTCAATCTTGTGTTAAGAAGTTTTACCTCAAAAATTGTCTTGTTTTGTGTTTACCTATCATCAAAAAGCCTAATCTTATGTAGTCAATTCGTAAAAACACAAAAATACAAATGTATATAAACTATGGGATAAAAACAAGATGGGCCCTATTTTGTTTTGAGTAGAACAGTTGTTAAAAGTTACCCTTTGAATATTCATTGACAGAAAAAATGGGATATTATGCAGACTTTCTCTGCTATTGACTTACAATTTAATAGGTAGTGGTGATATTTGTTATTTTAAGGAAAGAAAATTAGAAGAAAACATAAAAATATTTCACATACATTTTATTTTCTTAAATTATTAACCATTGATTTCCAAGAGTACAACTAAAAAACAAATTAAAGTACAAACACGTTATGCATCGCTAACTAAACACAACTGTAGGTAACTTCTCTTGGCAAACCGTACGCATTCCATTGACTAACACGCGGCGCACCACAAACGAGTTAAAATCCTGTACAAACAGTCACTGTACCGGGCGGGCCAGCTAAGAAAATGTCATTTTCTATCGCCGTCCCTTTCTAATTATTTTATATCGAGAGAGATGACAACACAAAATGGCGTAGAAAAAGCCTTATGTATTTTCCCGCAACATACATCTTAACTTGGTCGATTAAAACAGCCTTTGATCCGTCGAGAACAGTACTGCAGCCAGCAACTAATGTGATTTTCTACACGTAAACATAGAGCCCTAAGGTTACGATAATACTTAATGTATATGCTAGGTCTGAAAGCGATAAGTCTTGGTATTGAGCGAGCCCAACTAAATACGTTATTACAGCACACTCAACCATACAGAACTCTTTAAATACTATTTATGTTATGTGCGCAAGTTACTGTTTTAATGTGATACTTTTTCTGAAAAAGCAAACTTCTTTTCCATTACGAAATTTTCAATTATTTCACATGATTCCCAATTTGAAAACTTATAGGGTTCAATAATGGAAAATATCGTATGTTTATATTTTTAGCGGTGGTGAAAGGCATTTAATTAAAAAGATATAAACCAAAATTAATTTAACGTCAAATTAACACGATAAGCGAAACGCGTTTGTTGATGTAACTTTAACAGAACTCGACAGACTGCATCCTGAATAAAATATGAAGAATAACTCGTAGATTAGATATCTAATAATTATGTATAATTAGAGTTCAAATATCCATCTGTGACATGTAATTACATACAACAAACACTCGTCAACATTTCCAAATATATATTCTTTTACGGCATTACACACTTTTAATGTTATAACTATTTTATTACAATGTCTAATGTACACATTTCAACCCTCTTTTACCCGAAATACATGCAACGCTATTTTTTATACACAACAAACCTTATTCTATGAATGTGAAAATATTTCGTCACGATATTCTTAGACGTAATTAATTATTTTCTTATGGACTGTAAAGAAATTGTGAAATGCATTAAGTTTTTGTTACACACCTATACGTAATAATATATTAACATATTATGTTTATTTACTAATATCAGTCAAAATATTTTCGCAGTTTATATTACTGACCGATCGCTGAGCAACTTGTGTGATGTGGCTTTAATTTAGATTGGGTGCAATAGACATGAATGTTTCAAAGTCTGTAGCAAGTTTTGCATAGTAGTTATTTGAATAGTCTTCTTCGATTAGAAGAGCTGCACTTATTTAAATGCAAGTTATCTGAAATTAATATTTGATCGAATGATGTAGTCACTTAGCGTCGGTCTATCCGAGATCGTTCACTCCCACGAGATCAACGATCGCTTACATTTAACAAAACAGTCAGCAGAAGCAAAATGATCAAAAATTACTATGTCCTCTTTCAGTCGGTACAATTTTCGTTATGTATAAAGTATAAAACTTGTTTAGTATAACGATTTAAGGCGAAAAAAGCCTACTCCGTCCAGCAACGAATTTAGAAGAGCAACGAAAAGCGAGTGGCCATATTACACGTGAAGGATAATTTTATTTACACGTTATATCAACGTTTAGCCTCTTTGGGCTTCTCAAGTACTATTCTAATTAGGTACTCGCCAGTAATGCGCCAATTTGATAGTTTAATTACTAACAATACTATCGTTTGTACAACGCCAATAACATCCTTATAAATCTAATTCCCATTTGATACACTGCCGTTAGTTTCGCCTTAACACTAATCTACTAACAAAATAAGTGTCAATATTACTTACTTAGCATTTACATATTAGTAGAACGATGCACGATTCGCGATTATAGTTATTTATTTACGATTTCCGTCATTACATGTTTAAAAATCTATAAAGGCATCTTTACCTCAGACTTTAGATTTACCACCGTCGTTCTGATGGTGTATTTACAAACTAATTAATTTTAATTAAGTTAGATATAAATGAATAAATAAATATAGTTATCGAATTGTCGTGAAGTGTTCACGAGTGGTGAAAAGGATCACGATGGTGACCGATTGCAAACGTGACGCGAACGTACCGCAACTGCAACCGGTCACGCTGCGCTATCACTGTTTCCTATCACAAATTAACTAATAATTTCACCAACATCATTAACTTAACTAAACATACGTAAAGTATAACAAAATTAACTGAAAAACTATTTAGGCATTTGATGGCAGTATCGTAACTGGTTGTAATAATCAAACTAATTACTTACAATTTACAAACACAATAATTGCTAACACTTAATTAATGGTAACACGAAGAGGAACGGACGTGTGTCGCTCATTCAGGTAACAGGATTTTCTATATAGTCAACCCTTTAGTCAAAAATGTTGGTGTAAAGTACATATAAAAATTATTACAATATTATCTATAAGAAGGACAGCTAGAATGGTTTTTGAAACCTCTTTTCAACAACTTTTCTGATTAAAGGGAAGGTTTCTAAGGCTCAATTTATACCGAGAGTAGCGGCTGGCAGCGAAACAAGTTAGTATTTTAAATTTTAAAATCATTTAAGAGAAAAATAATTATTAAAGCCATCGAGGCTAGTAGGAATCGAACCAATTTAAATTATTTTCATTAGTAGTAAAGATTTTAACTGCTCCTCAGACCGCTCCCAATTTTCGAATTCGAATTAACACTTAGGTAATCGTCATTGTCTCATCAAGATGTTCCTAACCTTTTATTATTTTATCGAGATTTTCTTATTATTACTATTTTCATAACTGGCCTGAAGACGTTTGAAATACAAAAAAAAAGCTTCAAATTGTCATAATACTTCCAAAAGAACTCGGCTACATTCAAATAGGTGTTGTACATAGTACAATCCCGACTTTTTTCTTAATAAAATAAAACGTTATAGTTTGCTAACGAACACACAGGTTATCTCTATCAAATGTATGTTGACATCAAAATCGACAATGCTAAGGCATACACCGTTTAATTAACTAGAACCTAAGTCCCTAGAACGAACTTTTTGGTTGTAATTACTTAATTTTAACAAGGCAAACATAGCCCTTCTATATCTAGTGGTAACTGTTCACCGTTGATGGAACGTTTATTACAATATATTATTAACTATTAATACGAATGTTAATAACGATAACGCCAAATAACTTTTAAAAGTCAAGGCAGTGATTACTGACAGTTTTAGGATTGGAGAGTCTATTATTATCACTTATGATAAGATGAGTTATTTTTTTAACAATTTTTAGTAAGTATTACGTCTAAAATGACTTAGTATACAGTTTGATGCCATGTTATTTTTTAAATCAGTGGAGAAATGTTAACTATGATAATGATTTAATAATGATAAGTTATATTAATAAAATAGTACGTACAATATTTTTTTATGATGTTTATAATCGAAATGTTAATAATTGTGCGAGTTATGATGATTGCCGTTCTAAGGAAATGAGAAATGATGTTATGGGCGAAATGCTAAATGGTGTACGTCCAGCTTTAATGACAGTGAAAGTGAGAGGAAAATGAAATAGATACGTTAACTGCTGGTTTTAATTCCAATGAAAACAAAGGTCTTATACTTTGTTGTTGTGGAGGTCTATAATGTTGAGAATTATTATTATTTTAACAGCATGTATTATATAACAACAGCAAGTGTTATATATTTTGTAAATTCGATTCCAAAAGGATACTATGGATATATTAGTAAGTATTGCTTTTTTGTGATGGATGTTGCATTCTTTCTAGTACCCGCAAAATTAAGAAATCTGAGCGAATTTGAAATGTGAATGTAAAAAATTATGATCTACGAAAAGTTAATTTTTTATGTGATTCGAATGAGTCGTCCAAAACAACGAATAAATTGAGCATAAAAGTTTGAACACATTGAAGGAAGCAAAGTATAATCGAAGCACCTAAAAAGAGAACCTCGTCGGTAGATATGGAATAACACAGGATTGCACGCAAGAAACAATAGCACACTCCAGTACAATAGGTACTTCGGTTACTTAAAACTTAATTATACCAGAATGAGAAGTTTAAACTGAAACGTAGTATTATCATGCACAAGTGTTATGCGAAGTATTGGCAATAAAAATGCATAAGTTGTGACTATAAGAACCGAGCGAGACAACTCTAAATTAGTGTATAAAACAGTAGTAGTTGTATACAAGCAGTCTTGGTAAACACACGAGTAGGTAGGACTTAGTGCTACTTATATTATGAACAAGTCATATAAAGTTAAATTAAAAGTTCTCAATATAACACACTCAGTTTTAATCTACTGGATACCTACACGATATAAAATGCAAACTAAAACAGCAATATTTCATTTACAAGAAACAATCTGTCTAAAAACAACGTTTATTTTGTAAACTACCATCTATATTTACAGAAATAATTATATATTATGCAATTTTCCGACTGACAAATTTAAATAGTAACACAATTATATATTTTATACTATTTAACACTAATTAGTATACACTACCACGTATAAAACACGCATTCAAGTCCCTGGTACTTAATCACTAGGTATTTTTATAATAAATCAGTCTGTCGATTGGGACGTTTTAATTCCTCTACTAAACAATTAACCAATTCACACATCGACTCAACAAGTGTAAGTGTATCGCACTGTCTTTGCACTCGAACCCATCACGACGCTTAAAGGGCATCGCAAGATTGCTCTCGTACGTTGCAGAACCATTTGTTGTTGACTTCGATCGCGGTTGTAGTGAGGTCCATAGTACTTCCTCGATTTGCTTGTCTTTATCAAAACCATCATACACCTCTAAACAGAGTTAATCACAGTCCTAGTTGCGATGTCATTAGTTTCGTAGCATCAGAGTTTTCCGAATTTTTATTGTCAGCTCTGTGACGTTATTGTCGGGGGCCGAGTAGTAGGAACATTTGTACGAACTCTTGTGCTGGACTGGTGAACACAGCTTGATGTGCGGTAATCATAAGACGAGGGTGTAGAGGGCGCGCGGGCGGGGGGCCATTCGCTCGTACATCGAGAACTAGACTCCCTGCTGCGCCATGTACTATCTGATCTCAGCCGAGTTCAACACGAAGGGTACGTAAAACATTTTACTTTCGAGTAGGAGGTTCGCCGCAGCTTGTATCTGTAAAGGTGAAAATAAGCATTGATTTTAAACACTTTCTATTTTAGATTTGATCTAGTTCGCTTGTTGTACTGCGATAGAGTATAAGTTACATTCTAGTTTATAATGTTAGTTTCACTGATAAGATATATCTAGGGCCGTTTTATTAGGGCAATAGTCATGTCGCCGCGGATAATAATAGAAATGAAAGTAGGCAGAGTCTAATGTTTTAACTTTATATGATTGGTTACGTGATGTATATTTAATAACAATTTAAGCTATAAAGAGATTCATGTTTTAATGTTATGTTTTGTTAAGCCCTCTGTAGATTACTGAACCGTTAAGTTACAAAGTTTGTGCATAATTGATTGGTGTGAACCATTAAATATTTTAATTTTTTTAAATATTGCTATACAAAAGATAATTTGCCATTGAAAATTCGAAAGTGTATAAACATCATAGCCTACTTCAGGTATCCTAGCGAAAAGTTCCTGCAGGCGGCCAGGGTGATGTGGCGCCGCGTGCTCTAGGTAGCTCCTTAACACTTGCACGTAGCGGTCCTGGATACCTTCCAGTTCCACCTCTGTAAAAGTAAAAAAAAAGCATTAAATAAAAGAAAAATACCGTTATATGTTCCATATGTTATATGTTCCATATGGGGTATATGTTCCATAAAGGTATGTTTTAGCCCAAAAAATGGTTTCGATACTCGATATCGTCCGCGTAAAATATTACTATGGTTTTTTTAGGAGCGCTCCTAACGGTGACTATCAGAAACTACGAATCTTCATAGAAATCTGTAACGCGCTCGATAACGATTGTCGAATGTTTAATTTCGCACTAAAGCTTCAGATTCAGGTACCTATCGCTCAGTGGGTGGTCGCATATTATACAAACGATCGGTCATATTATTATTGACGATTGTCAAAGTTAAATAAGTAGATAGCATAATTTTGGTTGCGTGTGCATTACCTTCATAGTGTAAAGATGATACTGCAAGCTTTTCGTGCAAGTTTGGGTTTCTTATGTTTGGTATAAACAGGTGTATCCTTATCACTTTAGTTATTTCAAAGAGTTGACAGCGCGAAACTAATAGAAATAAAAATACTCCTGCTCGCCCTTGTCGAAATCATTTATGTTTTATGCAATAGCGTTTATATGTTTCCCTAATTAGGCGAACATTGTTCGTTATTTAAAAAAAGTGGTACTGAGTAATCAGTTGTCAAAAAATAGGCCTATCAACATCGAGTTTATTTTTCAGACTTTTAGTTTTGTTTGCAGTTATAGTAGTTTATTGTGTTAGAATCAAGATAAAAATTAAGAGTTCCTAAAAATCGATATATTCAAACACAACAGCACAAATAATAAATGAGATTTATTCGTAAATTGTTATTTATAAACACAGAAGTAACTATATATAACTACATACCGAGAATTAACCATCTTAATATACATTAATAATGACTACAGTGTACGTCAGGCCTAGTGTTGCCAGATTTTTTTTCAACTTATAAGGGACAAATGGTTAAATGAGTAAAAAAATACGGGATTTCAGTTTATTTACCCGGGACAAATGAAAAACAAAATGATTTAGTGTCATTTTTTATTTTCTTTGATATTTTTCTGAGGATCGAGTCACTTTTAACATATTTTTATTCGTTTTAACATATTTGTAAAAATCAATACAATTATAATCGTAATTAAAAACGGTCATCAACTCGCTTTTTATTAAATTAGGGGTACATTTATTTCTTACATCAGTCCACTCCAGTGCCATCTGTGAAAAAACCCTTTCCACGAAACAGTTTGAGCTAGGAATAGTAAAAACGAAGGATAAAATTCGGAAAATATTAGGGATTTCGGTATTCGAAAACCCTTCGGTGACTTTCTTCCACTTTTCAATCGCACCCATACTCTTGCCATCAGAAGTTGTGCTAACAATAACCAGGCTTTTTTTAATTATTTGGAATTCTTCGAACAAGCAATCCATATTTATTTCTTTTATTTTGAAATGTTCCGCAGCTTCTTGAAAATTGTTGTAGTTTATTTAAGATTTAAAGTTTAAAAAGAGTACCTTGAAGAGAATGTTATTTTCGTACTTGATGCTCTATTGCTAACAATAGTCATGTGCGATTTAGTTTTACTTGTTTTAACCAGGAATAGTCATTTTCCCAGCTTGGATTATACTTAGTTAGCCTTTTAGCTTTCTTGGGAGGTATTACACTACTATTGGTCGCTTCACGCGCACAATAACTGACTGCAGTGTTCGTCTTATTATGAATGATACAAACAAACAACCCACTTTAGGATTTTAATTTTACATGTTAATATTGTTCGCTCGCGCGTTAAAATTTGTAATGTTAAAATTGTTTAATTTATATTCTCATGTAAGTGAAATGTATTTTTTGTTTCTTATGAGAATAAATCATCATCTTCAAACCTATTGGTGCTTTCATCACAGTCAGTATCACTCATATTACTCATTTTATAAAATCTTGATAAAATAATGAACGCAAAGAGTCGCTTTTAATATTATAAAATAATTGACGACGTATTTACTTAACGTCTGTCTCAAAACAATAACCAATCAATAAATCTTTTCCTCTTATTAGAAAGAAACAGAAAGAAAGACATATTAAGCATGAAACGAAAAGGGATCAAATAGTTTCATTGTGTTTACGCGTCAAAGGGGAAGAAAAACAATGACGGCTAGGCCACGACTTTGCGCGTCCAGCGCGGTCTTAGCTGTCATTGGTCGATGCGGGCGGCAAGTGCGAGTTACTTCACACTACACAATCGCTCGAGTCGAGCCGAGTCATAAATGTAAACAGTACGAAGGAAAAACGAAGTACGGTTCAAATACGGGACAGCGTCAGTCCCGGCGGGACATTTTAAACTATGCCTAAAATACGGGACGTCCCGGGAAATACGGGACGTTTGGCAACGCTAGTCAGGCCCACGTTGCGATGCCGACTGTTTCATTCAACTACTCGATCCTAGATGGCGCTGCAGGGCGTGTTTAGCCAATGCCAAGAGACGAGCGGCGCGGTGGTGACGTCACACGCTCAGTAGGTCACTCCGATAGCGGGGCAACGACCGCGGCTAGCCGTTGACCTCCGCTCGAGCGCTCGCGTCCTCACTCGCTATTGCTATCCTGTTCACACGCGCGCGATTTTCCATGATATTGTACGCGCGGTCGGTTATGTTATGCGCGCCGTTATGCAGCATCTTTTAAATAGACGAATACGACATTTCAGTGATGTTGCACTGCCTTTGGTTTTTTGTTTATTAGTATTGCTGTATTTTTATTAATGATGTTCACTAATACCGCGTCAAATATTACGTAAAAATGGTAGCCGAGTCTCGGCTTAGTCTATTCAATCTTTCTCTGTATTTTTCCGCCAGGCGGACAGCTACACTGCGCAAAAGAGAAAGTTTCGCCTTCCGCGTTGCGCTTTCCGCTCCGAGAGTGAAATGTTGTCCCGTTACAACTGACGCAACTAGCTTCTCATTATTCGTGTTCATTGGACGTTGTACTATTGTGGTTGATCATTTAATTTACACCATGACACGCAAGTTTTCATCTACGGTGTTTTGTACTTTGTTTTAAAAAATAAATGAGAAAAAAATTGTACTTGACTATCTACACGTTTTTGAGGTGTTTATGGAGAATAATATGAAGGCTTTTTTTTAATCAGGCCGTATGCTCCACCTGAATGGAAAAAAGTATCCACTTTCTATCAATTACTTTTGATGGAAATGCTCAATTCGGGCCCAGTAAGTTAACATTACCCAATGTTAGTATAGCTTCTGTCAACCTGTGTGTGTACACACACACCTATTCACAGTACACATGCGAAGACACAGAAGCCGGCGCGGAACGGTTGCGCAAACGCTTTCCATTTCACTCGGCGCACATGGTTGTTACCGTTAGATACTCTATCGTCTAAACAGTGTTGAATGTCGAAACGTTACGTAACTACTACTTGTAGAAATAAAACCGATAAAACTGAATATATCTAAGTAGGTACCGAAACTTTTTACAGCAGCTTATTGTGAATGTATACTCAAACAATTTTTCTTTTTTTGAAAAAAATGCGTGAATAAAAAAATATGCTATTTTTATAATGCATTTTTTCAATGCTATCTTATAAGATAAATTATTTTAATACGAAAATACTGGAAAAAATCGACTCGGCTCACAAGTCAATTCTCAGACGGGAATCGAACCCGAAACCTTTAGACGTTCGGTCTAATGCTCTCCCAATTCTATTTTATATTATTTTCGATATTATCATGTTTCACTAGTCTTCTAGACTTTATTATATAATAATGAATAAGGTATTGTAACTAGTATAGGTGAATTACTATTTATATGCAAAATTGTACCCTATTTTATTTTGAAGTTATGATTATATTCATGAGCGAATGATTTAGAAAGAGAAATAAAAAGAAGGAAATGAAGCTCCCGCTCATAAGAATTAAATTACTATTTTTTGGTAATAACTCTTATCAATATTCGCAATATCAGGCTTTTCATAGGACGGAAAGCGCGTAGTAACTTTAACACATCGAATCTTTGCAGGTTTGGAACTTACAATTAGTGTGGTTCCGCTAAAGCAAGTATATCAATATTAGGGAAGGTGAAGGCGCCTAAGCCCCCGACGTGTTTGAGCTAAAATATTTGAATGCTACCTACACTCTTATTTTGTATTTGTTAAAGCCTTATAATAAAAGCCTTATAAGGCGCACAGAACACCCGTAGCGCCAATATTTTCAATGTAACCTTTAAGAAATATCTTGCAATATCCAAAAGTATCACACTCGGGTGAGATACTTTAAGATGAAATACTTATTATTTTGTTCATAATAAGTGTTCTCTTACAATATATTTCGTAAGATGCTTTAACACAGTGGCATGTGTGATGGTAAATTATATGGTATTTCCAGCGATGCAAAAGTTATAATATTTTTTTAGTGTAGTATAATATTTTCCATAATTCTTAGTAGCTTTCAAAGGCAGCTAATCAACTTTAAAGCTAAATGATTAGCCGACTACTTGGCTATATTAATATATACGAACTTAATTCATCTTTTATTTCTTGCCACTTACAAGTTCAGTGGATAATCACCAGTTCTTGTGGGTGTGCGTGTATAGTTTTATTGTACTTATTCAATGATAGACACGATGTAAATGCCATAATCAGGCTTGGCTTATGACAAGGTTTAATTGTCTATATTGCGACCATGAAAGTTTCTTATTTGTTATTTTTTGTATTCAAAATAATATCATATGTTTAAATGATTGTAAAAATAATAAAGATTTATTGATTTTAGATATATTGATTTTCGTATTAATATTTAATAACAATAGTTAAGTATGATTTTTACTTAAAAAATATAATTATCTAATTATTTATAACCTCAAGTCGTAAGTAAGTACGGAAATTGTTACATATTATTTAGTTATTTATGTGAATGGCTCACAAAACAGCTTTTAAGGCAGCTCTTACTTCGTGTTACTCTTACTTCTTCAAAAACACATTCGCTATATAGAATATACAATATATTGATGGGGTTCACGGTAGAATTCGAAACTACGCTGATAGCTGATATTTAAGTGAATAATAAATTAATAATTGTAATTTCTCTGAATCTTTAATATATGTTATTTTTCCAAATTTTTGATTTAATTTCTTTGGTGTTTAAACCCATTGTTTAAAATTTGAAATGCTGTGCATGCCTTTAATTTAAACGCATATATATAATTATTGTTTGTTTTTATATTAACTAGTGCCATGTATGTGTTTAGTTGGTAAGCCTTATATAAATAAAGAAAAAAAAATTATTCATAATTTTTGCGCATGAATTTTAAACGAAGTTAGATTTCGAAATACGCACAAGCGCTTTGATAACAGTGTTATAATAATGATTGAGCACAGTGAAAATTATTTTCAAACATGGCGCATGCGTTGACCCACTTAGATGCGATAGCGCAGGATGTCACAGTTTCCTAATACTGGGACATTTTAAACAATAAAATTATTCAAGAGTATAAAAATTTGGTCTATTTCTAACATTATCGTTAGATATGGTCGCTGATAATATATATATATATATATATATATACTAGCGGCCCGTCCCGGCTTGGCACGGGTGGACAAAATACTTTAAATTTTTTCTAGCATTCAATATAGCCTATGACACTCAGCAATAATGTGCCTTTCTATTGGTGAAAGAATTTTTAAAATCGGTTCAGTAGATCCCGAGATTACCCCTTACAATTTAACAAATATACAAACACACAAACTTTACTTCTTTATAATATTAGTATAGATATATTGTACTGTAGATGAAAGAAAAAGCTAATTTATTTGAGTAGAAGAAAAATACCTATCATTGTTAAAATAAAATAAATTAAAGGAAATTGTTTGAGGGACCATTCTTACTGATTCTTTAAACTTAGTTAAAGAACTAAGAGTAGAACTAAGGTAATGTGTACTTGATACTAAATCTCGTTCTATAAACATATTAAAAGTACACTCTTAAAAATCCATCATAATCTGAAATGCCTGTATTAGACTATTCTAATAGCTGCTTCATGGAAACTTAATAGCGTAAATGATATTTTGACATAATATTTATAATAATTACCTATACAACATAAGGAGAAAAAACAGCCCTCTGTTGAAAGCAACATAGTTTTCGACACTCTAAATTAAGTTTATTGATTATCATAATAAGGTAGACATTTAGCTATAATAACAAACTGGTAAACATTTGTTATGCCTCGAGAATTGAAGTGAAATTGTCGTCAACGCGTCCCGAAGACGGAGTAATCGATTTTGCAACGAGTGGACTCTCGCCGCCCGCCGGCAAGTGGGTTAAATGTAACATAAATCATAATAATATTAAGACACTTTGCACTCGCTCTTGTATTTCTTCGATCACAGAAATGTACTATAAATAGATTAAATTTATTCATCCTATCTTAATTCAGAGATGACAGAGTGAAACTATCAGAACAACCACTTTTTCAAATGTCAAATGTGTATATTTTAATAAAAGGTTTTTAGATTACTACATTTTCATTTATATGATTGTTACAATGGTATATTTTTAATTAAGCATAAGTTTCATAACATTATAAGCAATATATTTAAAACTGTAAGTATTAAAGCTCGCACTGCCAGAAAGTATTTTATCGAAATTACAAACACTCGATCAGAAATATTATTTTTAAAGTTTTCTTTGGCGATGCAAAGTGCCAGTTTACAACTGCACACACGGAAAAGGTATAAGGTTGGTACTTCATACGCAGGATGCTTAGGTTGCTAAGTGTCTGACCTATATGAACTCTGGCAGATACACCTCCTTAATCCAGTTATGCACAGTACATTGACATATTCAAGTTACTCGGAGCTCCCTATGCATCCCAAAGGCCTGATGATCTCAAGGATTTTTGGAAATGTGTAAATAATCTTAATAAAGCCACAAACAAATGCTCGTTCATATTGAGCTTTTTATATCAAATCTTGACATTTAAAATTTTTACAGCAGCCGTGATCACAGGTTATCTAATGTTACGGTCATCACAAGTATGCTACTACCCTCTAACAATTTAATCAGTTATGGGGAGGCCCTTCCAAGAATAAATAGGACACTACTGAAAATAAAATTTGATTCAAATCGGCCGACAATGTTTAATCTAGAGATAAAGAGAAATTGCGTTTATTTATAATTTCAATAGTACTGGAATCGAACCAGTGACCTTAACTTAGAAATCGCAAAACAAATGCTTAAATCAAAGTTACCACAAACTCCCAGATCCGAAACAAATAACTATTGCATCAAGTTATTTGCTACGGTGCAGGAATCAAACCGGCGGCCTTTACGTAGAAAGCGAAATTGAAATGTAAAGTCTACGAGATTTCTATTATTTAACCTATTTACAAAAACTATTGTAATTTGTTTATAGCGTGTTATTTTATATACTACAGTCTTTATATTATAGTTATATAACAATAACTGTTCGATAAATAAAACAAATATACAGAAACAGGATCGTCAGGAAATCGGTTGTAAAGATGGCAACTTTCATGATTGAATTACTCGAATTACTTAATATGTTACATTCACAACGGAAGCGATACTATTTAAATATTTACATAGCCTCAATAATGACCGTCCTAATAGCCTGAGCGAAAGGTTATCCACTGTCAACCAATTAACATCATTTAAAAACGGTCAAAACTTCGACTTTCGGTTGTGATTTCAACTTATTATACAAAAGACAGTATTGAGAATTATTCACAAATGAACAAACTTCAACCGCAGTTGCGGAAGTAATTGTTCAAGCTATAATCCAAGAATATGTGAATTTTATGTTACAGAGAAGTATTTCTGGATTTCTCTAAAGGGCTATATTTGAAAATAGAAAACTTAATCTTAATATATATAAATTACGTGTCACGTTGTTTGTCCGTGATGGACTCCTAAACTTCTTAGCCGATTTTGATCTAACTTCGTAACTATATGCTATTTGATCTAACTTAAAAGATAGGTTAGGTTTTATTTTAATTTATAACACAGCAACGCGTGGCCGAGGCAGCTAGTAAATTATAAATATACTTATAATTATTATTTATTTATTATAACAAACAAATAATAAATATGCATATAAAATTATAAAAAATATAACTCATCGAAATAAGTTAATTCCTTAACATCTTCTCAATTTACACAATGTAAATTGATAAGCTATTACTGAAATATTGAACTGTACTGTTCATTGAAATTGATCAGCTTAATAGTTGAGAAAGAACAAGACTGATATATATACATATATATATTAAAAAATACCAAGCCCAACGGTAATTGTACTAAATACATAGAAATATCAAGTTATATAGTTTGGTAATTCTTACCTTGATTTAACAGTATGTAGACCTTGAGGCAGACGTATTCCTCCATTCTGAGCTGGATGCGCCGGAACACACACGTGATCTGAGTCATCTTCTCAACCACCAACCCGACGTCAAGTCGGAGCTGTTCCAAGGTGATAGGTCTACCCATTAGTGACGTTAGGCAATTTTGTAAAGTCCGCAGATTTGCGTTAACCTGTTGACAAAACGGTCAACGGTTCTTTATAATTCATGATGTATGTATGTATCACACACTCATGCACGAAAACACACACATGTTGTTTGTTTTTAAAGTCTTAATATTAATATAACACGGACTATGTTGTCATAATTTTATCATTGTGATTATCACTAGTTCTTCATAAATGAAGAGAACGGAGATTACTTTTGAATATTCTTAAAGAAATAAATGTTTTTTTTCCGTCATATACTGTTGCCAAAAAATTTTTATGAGTCATACGAGGAGTGGACGAATGTGTTTACATAATTTTTTTTTGCAGACGAATATTTATTGTTAAGATCACTATACTTCTGAGTCGTCCGAACATTACAAACGACGGTCATCGCATCCAACAAATTATCCTCTCGACGCAGTCGACATATTCAATGAATTATCCTCCTATAAGAAAATTATAATAATAGGATGTTGTTAACACGCAAATGCTTGTTAATAATAATTCATGCTTGCAATTGGCAATGCCTTGTAGAGTTATCGTACAGTGTTTCGAGCTATGAATAACTACATAATTTTGCTAATCTACAAAAATTCATTACAAATGTAGATTTCATCTAACTATATAAAAATGCATGTAAAAAACTAAGTTTTTGAATATTCTCATATTTTGGAATGTATTACAAATAGCAATACAGTATAATTCTTCACTACTGTCTAAAATAACCAGACTATCATAACAGATCATTACTCAGTTTTTATTGTACAGATCTTCAACAACTCTTATTGGCTCACAAAATGTTACGAAGTTCCTATAGGTGCCTCAAACGGTACAATCCGATAATTCTTTTACGTAATCATAAGCATATAAGTGGAGGAAATGCTCTAGACAATGAAATTGCTTTTAGCAACTACCGCTGTTACGGCAACGCGCATCGCGAGCATCGTAGTTTTACATAATCCGATCAATTTTCATCTGTATATGCTGGCGATCGATTGACTTTAATTAATTTTTATTTTACATTTAATTATGCAGTTTAAATAAGTAAAAAATGAAATCGATATTATGTTTTATTGTCATTTTGGGAAATAAGAATTATCATTATTGTATCTAGAAAATACTAGTGACATATTTGAAGTAATGTTTATATAAGGTAAATGGAATAGGATAATAATTCGACTTATCCATAGACCAGAGTTCGATGTGATTATGGGACCATGACTAGTTTTTTAGCTAAATGAGACCCTTATCTCATTTAGTTGAAAACACTAGTTTTTGCGTCATAATCACATCGAGCTCTGTTATATGGATAAGTCGTTTTTTTATTTAATTTAATGAGATAAGGTCTCATTTTGCTAAAATAACTAGTCATGATTCTGTTCTATGGATAAGTCGATTGGATTATGATTTGGATTATGAAGTCATTTCTATGCAACTCGTTGTCGCACTAGAAACGCTTGACGTTCTATACTTTACGATTCAAATTGTGCGGGTTATGCAGGTAGTTTGCCCGCGACCGAATGCAACTAGTCTGAGCTGACGACTTTCTACGGCAATTGCGCAACCAATGCAGCTCACGTAACTGCACTCCAGCGCATGTGGCGGAAGTCTACGAGTGTGACCCGCCCCAAGCAACTATCTACACGATCTAGGATTTATCGTCCACAACTATTAAAACTTTGAAAAATACTAAGAGATTTCAATGAAAATAGCGAAACAAAATCTTACCTCTTGCATGAAATCATGTTCTTGATCAGACGATGGCGGCGCGTGCGCATGCTTCCCATGCATTGCCTGGTATGCCGCCGTTGTCAGTACTGAGATCTCGTGCCACTTTTCCATTAATAACTTGGAGTGGATTTCCATAGGTATTTCCATGATGAATGGTAATTTCTTCGTCCAGGCGACCATCTTGTGGACGATGGAGTCGCCAATTTTGCAGAGTTTGTCGCCTATTTCTGACGTGTCGTGTAGCAGGTCTGGTAAATGCCGGACGGTGGCAATGTCCTCCATCGCATCGCAGTCTATCAACGCCCGGATCATGTGCAACGCCCGTTCGAGAGGGATAGCACGGTCTCGCGATGATGACACGGCACTTTCAAGTCGTGCTCGTAAATGTACCACCTGTAAATAATTCTTTTATTAAAATTGTACAAGTTTTAATTTTACGATATCGACCTTACACAATTATTGAAATTTTCTTACCTCGCTAGGGTTGGTAAGTGCAGTCTTAAGTATGGTCCCATTGACGAGGTGTGGTGGGAGTGGTGGTAAAGGATCTTTAGGTTTTTCTGGTGGCGACGCTCTACTTGTTGTCGTCGCTGCCTTATTTGCCTTTTTGTGTTTCTTATATTTAACTTTGTAAAGATTGTAGACGGCACCACTGTTTCGTCCACCAGGCATCCTATCCTCACGTACGGCTGTAAAACAAAATAAATAATGAATGAGATGTTAGTTTATTACGATCACTGTGGCAACTTTAAGATAATTTCATTAAATATGTTATATTTTATTCATAAATAATTAGATTATGTTAAGTCACTATTTACCTTGTAAAACCATCCCCTGTTCAATACATTTTTTAAATCGGCAATATTGGCATCTATTTCTTTGCGCTTTTGTGATTTCACAGCCACCATCAGCGACACATGTGTAAACGCGCCGGTTTTGTACAGTCCTCTTAAAGAAACCTTTACAACCTTCACACGTAATTATACCGTAATGCAGTCCTGTCGCTTTGTCTTCACATATCATACAAATCATAGGTTGCTCGTCCTCATCACGCTCAGTTTCTGGCGCGTAAGTCCGAAGTTCTGGCCTTGGTAAAGTTAGCGAACTTGCCCCTGCCACCGCTGAGACACCAGGCAAATTGCCTGCCGTTGGACTTAAATTTAATGCATGAAGCTGTTGGTGAGCGGGCAACTGTGACACGTCACCGGCCCAAAGTAGTTCCATATTTAAAGGCGGTCCTCGTGGCCGCCTCAATTCTCCACCAAGGTTAAGCAGTAGCCTTGCCGCTGATTCTTCCGTACACGTCGTAGGGTCCGGTGTTGGAGGCGTTGGTGTATGTGATGCGCTTGCTGCTGGTTCACCAGTAGCGGAGGCTGCAGGGAGAGTCCAAAACATAGTTCGAACACCGCCCGACTCGCCCATTATGACTGCTGGTGCTCCTCGCCATTGTGCCGGTCCTCGCGTTCCACCTTTTGGTTCAATCGGCTGAGGGGGAAAGTTTCCGCCTATTAATTCCGGCTTTACTCCATTGATGCAGGCGGTAGAGGGCCAAGGCGCAGGTGCAAGTGATGAATGTGAACCAGAAGGTGGTGGAGCCACAGCTCGAGGCCTGTACGGTTGTGGTAGTTCTGGTGGAGTTACTTCTAATTTGACGGAAGATAGTTGGGAAGGCACGCCCGAATCATGTTTGTTCGCCGAGGAGATTTCAGTTTTAATTGGAGCTGGTGCCCCTTCAAACTTGATGCAGGAATAGGGCGGCGCAGATCTGATGACGGTAGGGTGGCAGGCGGGTGATGGTGAGGGTGAGCCACCGCCGTCAAACACAGGCGGCGGGTGCGGCGGCGTGCTGCACCCTGCGTCGGCCATGCGCGGCGATGGCGGGCCCGGGTCCGGCGATGACGTGCTGGTGTCGGCAGCTGACTCGCCTACAGACAGAAAAATATACTAAGTAAAATGAAGCTACATCACTACCAAAGAATAAGAATACCCTGCACTCTGTGCAAGAGAAAACAGAAACTAGGTGAAATGTCAACGACCGCGCGGCATAAACGTAGTTAGAACACGCGGGGCGCGACGCGGGGACGCGACACTGCACTTCCCGACGCCGCCGCCGACTAGATTAGTCGGTTGCGTCACTATACGAGTGCCACGAGACGGCCCTAAAGTCATGTTAATCACTGAGAAATTTGGAAATATGAGTATCAGCCTTAAGATTATCTTTTGAACACAACTTTTGCCTGTAACTAAATTATCATTAATGTAATAAGTTATCGGTTTATGTAATGATCCGGAATAGAAATGGAAAATGTAGGAAGCGTGGTTACGGGTCGATGTGGGCGAACGCGAGATGCAGCGCAGCGAACGAGGTGAAAGTGAAAGCGCCGCGTGCGCAGATGCGGCGCCCGGAAGCGTGCGCCTGCGCACTGACACCACAAAGGGCTCTACGTCACACACAGTTATGTTCTTCAGTTACATAAATAAAAACCACCAAAGTAGCTGTTGTTGTAACATGCACCATAGATGAAATATAATTTATATTTATCTCTATGAATGAAAATGATCTCAGAATTTAGTGTTCAGAAACAAAAAAATAACGTTTATAAATTATTTGTAACACAACTATAACACAGGCACTTAATAAATCAGAACTTTACCGACTTTTTATTACTAAATCCATAGGCGTTGTCTTTACCCTCTCACGTGACCCGGCCGGTTAACATCGCAACACAATAACATTATCAATACAATAACATCGGAAAATTAGTGCCGATTAATAATCACAATTGTTAGCAATCCCTGAAACCATTGGTGCAAGAGTTCTAAATTTAGTGACATCATCGGTGGCGTTCCCGCGGTCGTAGCTGCGATAGGTACCGGTAAGCGAATTTTCGCGTTTTGTTTACGGGAGGAAAAGTCGCGAAGAAAGTTTTCCACAGGCGGCGGCGCGACGGCGGGCGGCGGGCGCGCGCAGTGAGCCCGACCTACCGCACGAGCGGCAGTCGCGCCCCGCTCCCCGCGCGGTGCTTCCCGGTCCCTCCCTCCAGCACTATTAGGTCACTCAGGCGGCCGTGCGTGCGAAATGCAACCGCACAATGACTAGTGCAACGCGTGCACCGCTCTCGCTTCGAGGACGATCTCTATTTCACTCCGCGTCCTTTGCCACATCACTGGTGGGGACCGATCTTTCTAGCCGCGTGATGCAATAAGTTCTAGGTAGGCTCGGCCGCCGCCTAGTTGAATGTCCCGTTTAATCGTTCGATGTTATGTCAGTAACTAGATATCGATGAACAAGGAAAGCGAATTACCGGCAATATGTCACACGACACTTGAATTACGCTAGAATCATGGTACAAGAGATTTCTTCATAGCTTAATAGGCATTTATTTATAATCAGCAGTATGATAATTAATAGTGATTTGCATAAAAAGCCCCGAGCCATAGACAGACAACAATAAAATGGGTTACGCAATATGCAATTCTTCTATTTTGGGAGGCCGATAGCAATCTTTTATTCGATCGTTGCAAGCTCGAAGGTCGTGCTCGGTCAGTGACCCTGCGGTAAAATGGGTCACACCCCTCCTACTGGTCGGCACTCACCATCGCCACAGCACCACGTGTCACTGAGGCAGGTCAATATTAATTTATTTTAAGATATATCCAATTATTTTTTGGAAAGTATAATTAAAAATGCGTTAAATATGCTTGTGATATTCCAGTAAGCGTCTCGTGGTAGGTTTAACTCTTGCGTTACATGGGTGTAGTACATAAGCGAGATTTGAACAACAACCAGGTGATTAAAGTGAATAATTCACCCGATAGGCTGCAGCCGCCTAAATAAATACAAATATATACTACACTACATCATATTCATTGCTCCTATCTTAAGTAGCTACAGCACTTACTTTAGGAGAATCGGAAACAACGAACCAAAGCTGGCTTTGAAGAACCAAAGAATATAAAAAGTAGTTTCCTACCCTTACGCAGAAGCAAATAGATCCTGAGACGTCAGATAAGGTAATATTTGAAGCCAGCGTGCTAATCGCTATATTTGATGTTGTCAAAATATACGTTTTCATAATAACTTTATAAGTGAAATAAAAATGACGAACGAGAAATATGACGATCAATGTTTTGTCATGTACAACATATTGAAATTTAAATAAAGTTTATGCTAATATGGTATAAGTAAATTATTTCACCAATTCGAAATTGTTTATCGATTAATAGGAGCAATAACGAAATAAAAACATGAAAAAAAAAATGCTGACATAAACTGAAAACGCACCGCTAACCTAAGCAAACACTTGCTGGGGCGAAAAAAATATAAATTGTAAATAACTTTGTGAAATAATTACCTACAGAGTTAAGCAATATTTCTGGACTTAAACGATTTCTTTGCAAAACTGAAGTATTTGTAGGTTTATAACTAACTTGTACCTTTACAAAACAACTTTTTCCACCTTGGAAATAACCAGCGCAAACAAATTGCACAATGCTGGCAGTTAGTAAAATTATTTCTTTTTTCTTCGTGTATTTTTCATTTAACTAATATTATTTTTTATACAGTTTTTTCTACATATGATCCAATAAATTAGTGATGATAACATTATATAATTATTTAATCAGATTGTTTGTATAAGAAAATGCATGTGAAGGAATGTGAATTTACGTGAATTTAAAATGAGTTTCAAATCACTTTTTAATCCTTTGGTTCATCTGTTTCATTTAACTGACTGTAAAAAGTTATAAACAATGTTTTTAAAATTACAGAACTTCATTTTTGTAAGAATTTGATAATGTTTCAGACACATTAATGACAATCCCATTATCCTCTTTATCAAAATAATGATTTTTGTTACGAGTGGTACCACCTCCAAAGTATAATGACGAGATTTGTCCACTTGTTCTAAGCTGATATCTCAAATGCTTATAAACTACGGCCACCTTACATCATCGAAGAAAGGGGAAATGATATTTTACTGCACAAATAGAATGTAAATGGAAAAAAAAACAAAGAGCTAACTGATTCATATTTGTGTTCCAATATTTAAATTTTTGTTATACATAAGCATGTGTATTTTTGTACAGGGCTTACTCTGAACATATTTTGTGATCAAGAAAAGATTAAGTATCTAGGATTTCGTCTTTTGAAAATACGATAGCCACTGGGCTGCAGTCGTAAGTTTTTGACCATTTAAGAATGTTCGATGTTGAAATGGTGATTTTTGTGCTTATGGTGGGACAACGACTTATCAGCAGTCTTAAATGATCATATTAACCTGGCATCAGTTGTAAGTTATTGATAATGTTATTAGCAGTTTCGGTCCATCGCGTTTAACTAAGATATAAGTAGCAGATAATAAACAAGTGACGATAGGGGCGCGTCACAGTGACGGCGGATTCGTACGTCACACGGGCGTCACATTCGCGTGACTCCACGCTACCGTACACGAGCTCACTATTAGATCTATCCGAACGTTATGATGCATGCGATGAATATATAGCTTTGTTAAAGTTACGAATATGTAATTTTTATATTTTATCTTATTTACGCTTTTCGCATTTTTACATTTTTAAATCTAAAGAATTTTTTCTCCGGTGTCCCGCCTGAGAATATGTTGTTTTTGGGTATATTTTACTTTTTCTTTCGCCAGTTCTTCTCGGAAGGCCCTCCCAATTTCCGAACTGGTAGTAGACTCAGTAGTATACAATGTAAGGTTGTGTACGAGGTTTGCAGATGTATTGACATGTCAGTATTCATCCTGCCAATTTCCTTTTTAAGGAAATGAATTAGACTATCGTCTCTAGCGTTACGCATGACGACTGGCCAGTGTTCCGTGTGTGACAGAGCAGCTCTTGTGCGCTCATAACTTATTCATAAGGCCACAATCGCAATAATTACAGCACTATTTATTACTTTCACCTCTCGTCGGGTTTACGTAAACTTTCTTTATCATCATGACTTCACGCTGCGTCATCGTTGTGTAATTATGGACGACTTTTCTTAATGATTCGGACTATTTTTCAATATATATGTAATATGTACATAGTTAATATGAAAATGATTTATTTATAAAATGCTCAATAAAACGTAATTGAGGTATATCAAATATTTAGAAACTTTTTACTGCGGTTTCTGATTGTATATTAAAAGTTTTACCATCGTTAAATTCAGACATATTTGGAAAAGTGTATATTCTTTTTAGTAGTTAGTGACATTTTTCCAAGAATTTCTTAAGGTGACGCCAGCGCCATCTCGTCCTGATCTACGTAGTTGTACCTACAACACCGATTGTAATACTTTTACAAGTATTCAACAATAAATAAAATAATAATAATTGTTTACATAAAGAAAAATCTTGCAGTTAAATGCTGAGAAAACCATAAAATATAAGAGTTTCATTTTCCAAAAGGGAAAACAATATTGCGAGTAGAACGTCATGTCAGATCGAAGGATTTGCAGTAAAAGTAGTCGTATTAAATATCTACGCGATACATCGTTCAATTATTACTCATTATAACATTGTGGTAATATTAGAAACAGGTCTCGCCAGCTGAGTCACCGGTTTTATTTTCGGAATTTTTTATCTGCACTAGAATGAGGAGAGAAAGTGACTGAGGTTGTTCTCTCAACCAGTTGTTGCTTTCTCACGCTGTATTGCCATTCTAGTTATTCAAATTTCGGCAGATGATTATGATTATCAAATACTGTTTCAAAACACCTTGTTGCATAATGAAATATTTTAACGTTTCATTTATGTAAACAAATTTACTATCATAACTTTTGTTAAAAATTATTAATATAAATAAAAGACTACAATGTGACATATAATGATAGTTACTTTTATTGCTCAATAAATAACTTCTGGGCTAGAGCTTAATAAAACACTGATTGCTTTATTTATTGCAAAACATTAGAGATAATTATTTAGAAAATCTCGAAATATTCTATAAACGTACGTCATGTTTGATATGTTATTTCTTTATACGTGTGTAGGAAGTCACAGGCAAAATGTTTGGCTGTATTACAAAAAATCAAGTCATCAATTTTCAGTTGTGTATAATCTTTACCTTGTATGATTATAATCTTTAAGTGGCCTTTATAAGGCTACTTATGTAATGGTGTGATTCATAATCTCTCAGTAGCTTTTAAATATTCTCTTAATATATTTTTTTATTTTAGTTGTAAGTAATAGAAACAGTTGTATGATATGTGATCCCAACATTAATATCGAACTATTATCCGAAAACACAACAGTAAATATTTCTTTAAATGTCATTTGGTGTTATTGTATCACAAGCGGGAATAGAATCCAAGCTTGTTTAATATTTCATTTATCGTTAGGATGAAATGTTGAAAACATCAAAATAAATAAAATCGGACATCATACTTTAGTAAAAAAAGACAATAGTTACTTTCACTCACCATCGCTACTACATCTGGAGTCAACTTTCCGCCTCTTCAGCTTGAGGTCTTGGAACAGACTCATGTTGTCCAGGTCACACGGGCCGCGGCTGAGTGTCATTATTCCTGTAGGCAAAGAAATAAAATACATTAGTGCCTGAATTCAACAAGAAATCCTTTTTATATAAACAAATCTGGCTTTAAAAATACTAAAAGGGGAATGAAGACTACATATATTACAATAATATTATCTAACGATATACCAATCGATGGAGGCTTTTTTAACATTGAAAATGTGCAAGAAGTTCGCAGCCGTATGAGAAATGATAATAAAAATCAGTATGCCTATTTGTCGAAAACAATTTCGTCATAGATATTTGAGTAGTGCATGCGAGAAAAACTCCAAGGGAGACAATTCTTTTCGGCTTTTTCGACAGTCACAGTGTAGTCAATATGTTTAAAATTATACACACAAACTTCTTTTCTGAATATTTTCTATCTTTAAACTATTGCGATTCTGATATTTTAATGATGTTTTGAACGCATTTTGTAGAAGATTTAATTTAGTTTATAAAAAATGTGCTTTCAAAATAAATCGATTAGAATGACGGTCATTCAAAAAATAATACTATTTCTATAAAAAGTTTAAACAATATTTGTTTACGAGAATATTGAAGGTCACGACCAATGAACTGTAAGACGAGTAAATAACAATTTGTTTTAATAATTGTTGGTGCTGTTCCTACTTCAACTATTCGAGTCCTAATTGTTTTGTCCATTTGTCATCACAGCTTTATCTTTTAACTATTATAAAGAAAAAGGGTGATAATTTAATTATATTAAAAATATTCTTCTATAGCTAACGTAACTACTGAATTTATTGAAAAGGGTATACATATCTAAAGTCAGGGTGGTTTTCATCTCTACCTGATCTGTAGTAAATTGTAAAAGTATAGATTCGTGAATTGGGCAATATTTTGTATAGAACTTACTGTATCCGGGGGTCATTTCAGGGCGTTCCACGTAAAACGGTCCTGAAATAAATGGATACCCTCCGTGCATTATCGGGTATATATTTTTTTCTTACTTTGGCTGTCGCGCTTGATATTTCAATGTCAGCACAGTTCATGGCATTGAGCGTACTACTGCGCTGCGTATGCGTCTCTCTATATTATATTAGAGTTTCTGCATTTTTCACTCAACTACGTACTGATTTATAGCACCGATAAGGGAACTAATAAAATTTGCCATTCAATGAGTACGTCAGCATCTTAGTTTGGTGTGCGTTTATAATCAAATACGTATTGTTTGTTTATAGGGCGTCTTGTAATTTTTTCCGCACTAGTCGGTTATAAATTAAGTGTATGTTTATAACATCTCCTTAAAATGTCCGCTTTTTCTTCCTGCTTAAAACCTGTGGATTTTTCCTTTTTAATATGAAAATGTATATATAATATATCTTTAGATTTTTAGGTTAAATAGGTTCGTATAATTGTCTAGATGAATATGTTAATAAACAAAGATTATCAGAATGATTATTAGAATGTGTCCGCCAAAAGATATTAAAAATCTTATCGTTCTCAAATGAATATGTCTAAATCACTACTGTGGGTAGCACAAATGTCAGGTACCGAGTTTCCTTTGAACTTACGCATAATTTCAATTCGTCGGTTAAAGCCAAAACTTTATCTTTGAAGTCTTTGGAGAGTTCCATGTGGATGGTATAATTACGAGTACATTCTTTGTGTGTAATAACATTGAGAGTATCGTGTAATAATATTATTGTGTATTCGTATAGAATGCTTAATTAGAAAAAAATAAGAATTATTTGCAATAGTTTTCGAAATTAGTTTTAAAAAGAACAGTTAAAATGTTTCTTATATTCGAGATGTTACACGCTTGTATAAGTGGCAAAAGCTTTATGTTAAATAAATCGTTAAAACTATATAGTTGATTATTATCGATAGTAGAAAGATATGAATTAGCAAGCCACGTATTACTTTGTTGTGAACTTATAAATACCGATATACGTCATGCACCGGTCAGTGACGTGTTTTCGTCAACATGACCGATATAGGATCGTTCATTCATTGTAATCGTATATCACACGGGTTCTTGAACTCTTTATGTGTTTACAAAGTTTAAAATATTCAAAGATAGGAAAAAAGAATTTTAGCGCGATTCAAACTTTATTCAAGAACCTTGTCTTTACAGCAGAGAATAGGCACTATTTTCTAGTAATTTATAAAATAGTTTTAAAGAGTTTCAAACGCTGATTGGAAGATGGAGAAAATACCTATTTAACTTAAGACGTCATCTATTGAGCAATAAAGTGTTTTCAAGTTTATATAATGAAAGCATGTTTGACGCAGGATGCGGTTACGCAACTTTTCACACCGCTAACTGATAAGGTTTTGATTTATTTTTACGTCACCCATAACTACGTAGGATGGATAATGTACCACGGTGTTTGCTAGACTATAATATATTTTTATATAAAAATCAAAGCGATTATTGTAACTACCTCACGGGGTGCTAAGTATGTAATTATCGCGGCGAAACATAAATAAACGAAATCGATACAAACCAATGTTATTTTGTCAACAAAGATAAACGAACTCCGCGAGTGTCTAAAATAAACCAGACTGAGTCAAAGACCTTGATAATGGCGTTTACGTTGAGCCAATAAACTGTTCGTGGATTTGAATCGTCTCGGACACTTTTTAAGAGTCCTTGCTGTCTAGCTTCCGCGTAGATAAATAAACAAACATAGACCAATTAAAAATGCATTAATATGTCAGGTAAAACATAAAGGAACTAATACATCTGCGGGCATGCAGGGGCGCGGCTTTTGAATGCTCATATTATAAGGCATAACAGTAAATGTAAGTGAGACGAAAATAATGATTTTTGAAAGAGAAGAAAGTATAACTGAATCATGTGTACCTGGTCAATGTTTACAAGGGATGGAAGTTATGAAAGTGATATAGAAAGAATAGTGAATGCAGGAAATCGAGTATATGAGACTTTGCACGCTTTTATGAGCAGCCAGAAGGTGTAAAAAAGGCCCAACTGGCTGTGCACAGAGGGGTGTTGGTACCGACTCTAATGTATGGAAGTGAATCTTGGATAGGCAAAAGAAGCATGAATCTATGATTCATTCAATCAGCTGGAGAGAATTTGATGGATAAAATAAGGAATGATGTGATAAGAGAGTGGTGTAGTGTGGAAGAAGATATAGTAACAAAGATAGAAAAAGCGATGCTTAAAAGGTTTGGACATGTAGAGAGGATGGACGAAAGAAGATTAACAAGACAAATATATGAGGCAAATGTGCATGGACAAATCGGTGGCGGCAGCTCAAGGCGAACTTTCAGGGACCAAATAGAGGACGTCCTGAAGAAAGACCAGGTCAAAAGTACCCTTAACCGACAGGCTTGTATGAAAACGCTGATGAGAAGAAGTGGAAATCGTTTTCTAAAAAAAAACATAGTAAGATTCGTCAACAATTGATTACAGACGCGTGAATTCAATGCACGCGTTTCGAAATCGGTAAGTGACTGACAAATTAATGGACAAAGGAGGTAACGTAATGACGTAAACGCACATTGCAACGTCGTAGTCGTAGCGTGCGGAAGTACAGCCATGTGTAAGGAGGGCCTCAATCAGGGCCACCTACTAAATCAGCACGAGGGCTGTGCGAATGTGTCGGATGTATTAACAATGGCATTAATCGTCAAATAGATTGAAAGCTAATATAGAGTGTAGAGAATTGAATTCTCTAAAGTCTACATTACTATAGTTATAGTCAGACGATATAATAAAATAAAAGTAAATGAAAAACAAAATAGAACATTTTCTTTCTAAAAGCACATCCCTACTAATATTATAAATGTGAATGTAAGTTTGTTTGTTATGCTTTCACGTAAAAACTACTAAACCGATCATCATGAAACTTCGTACATATATTCTTGGAGGTATTAGAACTAACATAGAATACTTTTTATTGAAAAAAAAATGCGGGCGAAGCCGCGGGTAAAAGCTAGTATTACATAAAAGTAATATCCTACTAAATAACTTATCTATTAAAATGTATGAACCAAATTAGTCCTTTTTAACCTTAAAGTCAAGCAAATCTAAAAAATCAAAACATAATAACAAGATTATTTATCATAACGAAACACCTACACTCTCAATACCACTCTCGATTTCGAAAACATAATCTTTAATGATATTCGTCCATTATGATGTGGTCTCGACACTTGGTAAATATTGGCTGCAAGGAGGTCTATCTTAAGCGGCCGGGCCCAAAGTACAGGAAGTAGAAGGTTCCGGATGCAATGTCAGTGTCGTTGACGAGGTCAGTTGCCTAAATCGGAATCACCGCCAATGACCGCCTGATTGCATGATATAAATATTCCGTAAAATCGCGTCAATTTATAAACTAGTTTTTAAGGGAAATGAGACTGATGTAGGAGTTACGTTACACTAATTAAAACTACTAATGCCTACTTTTGAAAATTTATTAAAAGTAACTAGTGGAAATAGGTTTCCCTTCCGAAATATGCTTGATGCCTTCAATTTATATTTATTGGTGAACTGTAGTTATAACTCTTTTTATTTCTATTCCCACATACATTTCACAGTTTTATTTCATTAATTATGAGTAAAGTTTTATTCTTATTATAATAATCTTTTCAAATGTGAGTTTATTAACTTTCTTTCTTTGTTATATAACTGTGTTTTACACTCCCTATATATATTGAGATAAGTACTAAGTACGTAAACGTTCAAAATGCCTATGCATGTGTTTTTACTATAAACATGGCAGCCTTTGCTAGTTGTTGACGTTCTCGTTTAAGTTTAGTATTTATACATATACAAAATTAGTGGCGAAATCAAATACAGTCTTCACATGCACACATACACACACACACACACACACAAACACACATACCGCTTATCTTTTTTTTATTTATAGTAAGAATATTAAAACATGTTTAACTTATTTATTTAGTAATAGAATGACCTTATCATAAGAGAAAAATACCTTATGGAAGAGTGGTTCCCTCTGGTACAGGTGTTAAACACTTAATAGAGGGAACCCACCCCGGTTAATAAATTGTTATAATAGTTGATAACCAAATAATAAATATTTTTATTATTTATTTATGTTTTTTTTGTCTCTGAATCACCTTAAAACAGTCTGGTATATGCATAGATAGTTTCATAATATATAGAAATGACAGTGCAATTTTTCTATAATAAAACAATGTAGTAAGTGAAGCGGACAATTATAAATTTAAATGACTCGTATTAGGAAGTTTTTTAAAAGTTCATAAATGCATAGAATACGTTACAAATGTAGGAAGTAATCTGTGGATCCGTCCGGACACAATGTCAGTGTCGTATACGAGGTCGCACGCCCAATTTGGATGGTGTGCCAAAGGCTGCCTTCTACGCATATACTCAAAAAAAAGTCTTATACCAACGGGATAAGAATTGCCCGGCCGTCTCTAGCAATCATGTTAATTATACTGACAGCGTTAGTTATCTATCACTAAACTCCTTTTTGTTTAGACCTTCATTGGTTTTCCGGACAGCAGCATATTGTTATTGTTGTTTCTGATTTAGAATTTTGAAGGAGTGTTTTTTTATATGTGAGGATATTTTTTCTGTAGTATTTTTTTTATCTTTGTTCTATAACTTTCTATTATAATGTAGCACATAAAACAGTCCAATGCACAGATGGACTAGCGTCAATATTTTGCTGTAAAATAATTTTTTTTAAAAAGCTTTATAAAAAAGGACCATAAACTATAGAATTCTGTATTAAAACTCTTATTAAACATGGAATTTACGTCACTTATTTCAATTTTTTTAACATTTTACCAATTTTTATTGGATAACGTTTTGATACTATTTTCGTATAATTGGTATGAAAAAACTGACACAGTTGTTTGTTTACATAAGCTCTTGTGACTAGTTTCATCAACGACAATAACATTAGTATTATCAAGTTTCCTTCAATAGGATATTAGGGCAAATTTAAAACTGTACGTAATAGTTTAATGATCTGATCCTTTGATCTATAAGCTATCTATGATTTTTGATCTGACCTCGAGTGGTTGCATTAGTCTCTGATTTTAAAACAATCGTATAATTATCACAGATGTTTCGCAATATTCTATTAATATTTTATGCAGTAGAAAAGATTTCAACGCACGCGGAACTTCAAATACCTCATATTAAATGCTTAAACAAAATACTCTTTTAAAGAATATATATAATCATAACTATGTAGTTTGCTTATTGACAAAATTTTATGTTTATTAAATCAGACCTTGATATATTCAATAATGGATTACAACAATAAACTTTAAAAACATTATTAAAATATTCAGAATCCGAAAAAAACGTGAAGGATCGTCTTTATTAGAATTGTCTTAAATTGAAAGTAAAGCAGAGTACTTAAGTGAATGTTATTTTATAATTATGTTAAAATGTGTAACAAAACAAAATATTATTAAAGTAACATCACATTAGCATAAAATGCACGTTTAAATACTTAACGTTACAAATGCCGGATGAACTTGTTAAGTAATTTTACAAAAGTTCTATAAAAAACTTTTATATGAGGAAGAGCTAATTACGAGGTGAATGGTAACATAATATTTTAACGTATTTATATTTGAGTAAATTTTATCAGGGTGTCAGTTTTAAAGATGTATTAATAATATGATTGATTAAAACCTCCATAAGTGCATTGTCACGCGTTTGGTTTTTTATTTTACTAGTTATGCAACGGGTCAACGATTGAGTCATAAAAAATACATAAGCTTATTGCTGCTTTGGAAGGCACCTCAAGCTGCTAAGTTCTGCTAAGTTCTATTGTTATGTTGTCACTGGCTCTACGTATGTATGAAACACTCAGGCCTATTCTACAAATAAAAACATATTCAACACCGATCCAATAACAGTTGTAATATTAAATTAAGCTTAACGTTGCACTTAATGAAAATGGCTGCTCAAACTAATAATCCGATCGTAATTTTGTGTAACCTAGGGTCAAAACAAACTAAATAAATGTGATTGAGGTTGCTATTTCAAAAGGGTAAGACCACTAAAAAGATAAACGCTACGGCATTGTGTTTTTTGCCCGTATCATTTTCCATGCGTTTCGATTCAGTTCGTATGTGTTTTTGTTAGTGAAGGCTTCAGTAATTGATCAAAGAAGTTGATGTTAATAATAAGAAGAACAATTATCCCTATTTTATATGGCTAAACAGTTTAACTTTGTCCTGTTACCTGACGTAAGGTAGATGGCGATAACATCGGCTATCTTGAAGTGGTTTATTGAAAGATGTTATGATGTTAAGTGTTCCCGTTGTTTGGTTCGCATCGTAGCCTCGTTATGGTTAGGTATTTTTATATATCAACTTGATAAAACATGATGGATTTATGTTAACGCTTTTTGTGATTATTATCAAATCTATATAAAAGAATAAAATGTGAATTACTAATTACGGTGTATTCATCCATAGATGAACGCTGATGCCCCAGTGTTGGTAGGCAAATGATGATGAAGAGAAGCCAATAGATCAATGTACAGTAATTAGATAATCATATGCATTCCTAGTATATTGGTGCAACCGTAGCGATTCTACCTTTTACACCAACGGTCCTGGGTTCGAGTCCCAGAAAGGGTAATATTTGCGTAATGCATTAGCACCTGAGTTACGGGTATTTATTTTAATGAATATTATATATCTATGTATCATAAACTCGGCGTCAAAAAAATCGCACCTTATAAAAATCTTATTCAAAAATTCCTAAACCTTATATAGAGGATAGTGTTAGGTATCATTAGAAAGGTAACAAAAAGGAGCATCAAACAACAATTAAGTGCAATCTTTTTTTTAATTAAAATTATACAAAAAGCATAAAAATTTGAAAAATAATAAAAAATCTTAATTAAGTCCTAATTAATAATCGATAATTTACAAAAAAAATGTACAAAAAGTGTCTTAAAATTAACTCAAAATCTAGTGTTACCCCCCCTTGCCCTGATGACGGCTTCCATACGGTCCCTCATAGACCTCACCAACTTCAGGAGCTCTTCTTGAGGGATAAGACCCCATTCTTCAATCACCGCGGTTTGGAGTTCCTCTAGAGTCGAAGGAGCCGGATCCCGAGATCGAACCTTACGTTTAAGATGGTCCCAGAGGTGCTCTATCGGATTCAGATCAGGACTTCTCGCTGGCCACTGCATCACAGGAATTTGGGACCTCCGCAGGAAGTCGTTCACGATGGCTGCAGTGTGTGCGCGAGCGTTGTCGTGCATTAATGTGAACCCCTCGCCAAAAGATTCGGCAAAAGGGACCACATGCACATCCAGGATCTCTGTGATATAGCGGCGCGCAGTCAGCGACCCTTGTCCGCGAGCACCTCCGGTCCGGGAGACGCAGACCAGGTCGGTTTTGCCGGCAGCCGACATACCGCCCCAGAACATGCAGGATCCGCCTCCATATTCCACCGTCTCCTGGATGCAGGCTTGAGCGAAACGTTCACCCTGCCTCCGGTATACTCTTCTTCGTCGGTCGTTGCAGAAAAGACACACTCGTGTCTCGTCTGAGAAGAGAACAGCTCCCCACTGCTCAATGGTCCAATCGACGTGGTCGCGAGCAAACTGCAAGCGGGCTCGTCGGTGCGCTGCAGTCAATTTTGGACCTGTAGCAGCTCTGCGGGCTGCTATGTTCTTCTCCTTCAGTCTTCTTCTAACCGTGGATACACTCACGGTGCGTCTGCGAACTGCCTGGAGCTCCTGTTGCAGCTGAACAGCGTTTGAGAAGCGATTTCTCAAAGAGTACGACACAACGAACCGGTCGTCTCTTTCCGAAGTGCAGCGACGTCTACCGGACCCATGTCGCCGGATATAGCCACCGGTCTCTAAAAAGCGCTGGTAGACTCTACGAACCGAAAAACGGCTCAGATTCAGTTGCCGGGCGACATCACACTGCCGCACCCCTGCTTGCAGTAGTGCAACCACTTGAGCGGCCTCATCAGCTGTAGTGTCCATTTTCCAGATGTTCTTTCTTCAGTAAAATCAGTGCGTGTGTCCCCTTCAACGGTTTAATAGCGAATGACCCACATTGAACCCGTGTTGACCTCTTTATACCCACAAAGTTAGCGCAACTCGCGACTCTCCCGAGCAGCAAAATTTCCTTAGAATTTTTGTGACCCTTTATTTGTTGCTTTAGGTTTTATTTGATAATGAAAAATAATGTTTTTTTATTAAGTTAATTAAGTAACCTTTTAAATAAAATTATAATTAATACGACTGCATGTGCATATCCAGAGTTAATGCCATTTGAACGTGATTTTCTTAGAGGTGCGATTTTTTTGACGCCGAGTGTATATGTATGGCTATCCGTTACACTAGTATTCATAAAGCAATCTTTACAGTGGTTATTTGGGCTAAGCTTATTGGTGTGACTGTAAGAATATTATTATTTATCAGTGTAACCTATACTATGACCCGACCTTAACCTTCAGAAAAAGGTTAATTAAAAAAGTTTTAGACATTGTTTTCTCGCAATACCATTAAGCGTATCAAAGTCACTTCTTTAATTATTTTTTTATTGACCGTATCATAGGCAAGCATTACTTAATTTGTGGTTTCATCACGACCAGAGTGGTCGTGTGCTTTTGGCCCTGAGGCAGGGACCTCCACGGCGCCTTGACATTCACGAGTACGTGCGCAATATTAAAACGTTCCATTTTTAAACAGACACTTCCGATCTAACCACTTCCTGTTCAGATCGGGTAAGACGAGATATTGCAATATTGATTCCGAGATTTAGCGATTAGTTTGACAGAGTGATGGAATTTTCTGCAGGTAGAGCTTCCGTGTAGCATTGAAATCAATTTTAGACATAATATCATACGATGTTCCAAATCAAAGCTACATGAGTTTTTTATCGAAATCAAAGGGCTGAGCGTCAAATCGACGGCGAAGTGCCAATAACACCTAACTGCTTATTTCAAAATAATACACAAGCTGAAAAAAACGTTTAATTTCTTGACAAGTTAATAATTAGTTATAAAATTTGTGTATTTATCTTTTTAAAATGATGCACTTGCAACTGAAAATACGCTTAGAAAATTTCATTAAAACATGCAAATAACAAATTTTAATTTGAAATGACAAAAAAGTCCATTTCTCGACGAATTTCAGTTAGGAGGTCTTGGCATTTCGTCGTCGAAATATGCAGACATCGCTATCGAGTTTTAAGGTCTATCATACAAATATTAATTCAAATTCTATAGTAATATTATAAAACGTATACTCACACCTCTGAACATTCCAAATTATTACTCACATGAGTAATTTAATGTTCAAAAACCACCCATAATTAATATATGTAATTAAAAAAATCTACAAGTATATTGACCCCATCGTTAATCGAACATCCGAAATAGTGTCTTATTCACTCGGTTTTAGACGTGGGTTTAAATCCTCCGGAATTGAATCGTTTGGTTTTGCGTACATTTAAAAGTATACTTTTTGCATATATGAATGAGCTCACAAATATCTTTTGCACGATTTCATATTAGACAATACATTAAAGTTTGTTCTGTTTTATACGTTCTCGTTCATTTGAAAAGTAGTTATAGCCACCTTCCCTTTACATAAAGACTGACTATGCGCTAAAGGACTTTATTTAGCCTATGAAAGCCTATTCCCATACTGTGTTACCATCGATGCTACATATGACCTTTTTTTTTTTTCCGACGAGAAATGTTCCTTACGCATACTCCACTGCTTGGGTAGACAGCGGAGTTATGTGGGGCTCTCCTTCGATCACCCGCCCGACAACGACAACGACGAAGTCCAGCGGGTGAACGAAGGTATACCCACTAAAACTCGTCGTTGTGCCTTCACACTGTCCTTCAGATGCTACATATGACCTAAGGCCATTGGTTAGCTGACCCGCTCTCCCCAGGTATTTTATTCAAAAGGAAGGTCTATATTTTATTTAAGATGACAATAATTACACATTAATTAATATTACTCCTTGCAATGTTAAAACCTGGTCATGGTTTCTAACAGACCGCCCAATAAATATTTTTTAATATATGTAGAGTAAATTGTTCTTATGAGTAATATTTTTACTTCAGTATACAAAAAGATGCACATATGCGCAAGCTCTAAACACACATATAGATAAACAGATGTAGAAAACCTTCATTTGTCTAATTTTCACCTCTTAATGTGCTTAGTTCAAAAATAAACAGGGTAATTGCATGCAGTTCTCATTTGAGCTCAGTTACGGGCGCATAATTACCGTCGTAGATATTCAAAACTGCCGACAATGTATTTTCTAATGTCGGCCTAACACGCCTATTATCATTTAGAGTCGACACTGACATCCTCCCACTACAATGCTTTGAAAGGAGCCAGTGACATTCGGTACCTTTTCGCTTTCACCGTATTGGAAAGTAAGCGTAAAAAACGTATTTCGGCAACAGCATAATGGAGCGAGAGCAATGACCTCGTGTACTATACTATAGATTGAAACTATAAACAAAGGGTAATGGCAGAACAATGTAACGCTAAGTATATAATTATAAAGTTCGATAGTCACGATAAAATCGAATTTAATAAAGTAATACAATTGGTTTCATTTTATATAGACTTTCTAAATTTAATTTTCGATGCAATAAGATTTTTCTTTCCTTTGCGAACTTATTTATAAGGAATGGATTTCGGAACTTTATTGAAAGCATTCAAATGTATTTTTCGGGCATTTATATATTTGGAAATATATTTTGTCCAATCACTTATCATATATAACAATAATATATAAGACTTATTTTTTATTCTCGTTTCTTCCCTCAGGAGTTAAGAGTAGGTTTTATAAGGTTTGATTTTGCACTTTACACCAATAATATTAGCTGGAGATATCTGATACTTTAAGGCTGAGGACATAACAGCTGGTAACTGGTAGTTTCTTTGTTCAATGTGTATGTGAACATAGAGAAAAGGCAGTCTGCCTTTTGACAGCCATACTTTGGTACAAACGAGTTTATGAAAATTTATAAGAAGACAGAAAAATTAACAGTAAGATAACAACTTTTAAAAGTGTCTTAAGAGTCTAATATCGGCTCTACAGAGACGAAAAATCAAAATTAAAGTTTTGGTAGAAATAAATGCCATCTGTGGTTTAGGCATAATTATCAACTTTAAGCTACTGATACATAATCCATGTCAAATTTCAAGTGGATTTCAAAAGCTATCAGCATTATTATTCATGACAATAATTTTAAGATCCGACTACGATAGCCCGTTTCCTCAGTGTTCTGTGTCTCAATTTCAAATTGAACGAGCCAGTAGCGGTTTCCGAAGCACTTCGCCGTAAGCTAAGCTGGATTAAGTTAAAAGCGTTACAGGGACAGAACCAGACTATAATTAATAACTTTTTTAAATCGACATAAGAGCGTGAAAATTAATATTCTTCTCCTAATGTTTTTTTATGGTTGTTCGAAAGGAAAATTGGGAAATTTTTCCAAGTAAGGCTTAATATCGTTATCCGCAGTTTAATATACCACGTGGCCGCACCTACAAAAGAATTTGCGTGCAACCTGCACCACATAGCTTGACTTATACCATTAACAAGCTGTGGATGTGTTCTCATTGCTTGGAAATCTTTAAAACAATGTTTTTATTAGACATTTAATATACATAACAAAAACAAACAATTATGCACGGATACTTCCGTAAAATTCTCTAAATTTTTTTTAAATTTAAACCATACAGTGGACGTCTGTAGGCTGAGATGATGATCTTTCTATATAATATTCATTATTATATTATAATATTAGCTTAATTCCAGGTGTAACTTTGTTTTTTAAGGGGACTGTGTTTAAGAACTGATTGTATTGTAAAAAAGAGAAAATAGCAAGCGTCATCATTGGAACTTGAGATTTTTTTGCCTTAAATTGTGTTATTGCTGAATGTGCACTCGTCTTAACGAAAGTAAAAGTGGTCGCTAAAGCAGAGTTGTTACGTAGTCACGATCTTGATCCACGAGATGATTTGGGAATGTCACGGTTACATCGAAGGTGCGCTCTTTGTTTTGAAACCTCGCCGTTGGAAATTTGCATTGTTTCTAAACTAAACGGTTATTTGCATAAATAATACGATCCGTGAGTGACTTCATGTTCGGAATATTTTGAAATTGAATTGCAGAAGGACTAACGATACAGTTTTTTAGTGATATTTTTTTAAAGTATGCTACAACAAAATAACAAATTTGAAAATAAATTGAAAAATAAAGAAATCAAATTTTAAGATTTAGTTAAAGATAATTCTGTTTATAAACCTAATTTCTTAATAATTAATTTCTTTCTCTCATAATACTCTTAAAAAAACATTGTCGACAACACAAATAAAATAGTACATGTACTATTTTTAAACTTATAAATTTTGTGTAATTTTTTTTCCTTGTTTTTTCATAAGTAGGAAATATCGTCTTTTTCTTTTGGAGTTTTAAAGCCAGTATGTCGAGTGAGACTGTATTAAATATGACTTATATTTTTTTTAATTAGTTTGAAATCACATATGAAACTAAAACACAATTAAATAATTTTCGTAATCGTGATCAAACATACAGAATTTTTAACCATATAAATGAAATTTACATTCATACAGATGGCGTAGCTACGAGTTTCTCTATGTCGTAGCAGTTTCGTAGTATGTTTACCAAAGGTTTGCGATATCTTTGAAATATCGAACCACTTTATATACTAAATAATAAACAAAAACGATAAAATAAAACGATAATTACTATAGTTGAGGTTGTAATGTAAGATGTGTATATAAACAGCTATTTTTATTAATAACAATAGTAGTAATAAGGTTGTTTATCGTCAATTTATTTATTAACTTAGTTACGTAACAGATTGTTTGTAATAAAAAGTAGAATTTTGTAATGAGATTTCTAGTTTATATTTATTTCTATTACTGAGTGGGTATTTTACAATAATTATGATGATATATATGATATGATAACTAAATTTTATTTAATATTAACTGAAGATAATCAGGAGAATCAGATAAACAGGAGTTCATTAAGATGTATAATTTATTAAATTAAAATTAAAATTTATTTATTTCATTTCACAAATTATATAATAGAGACAAGGTTGATGTCCCCTTTTAAGTATAACAATACCTGTGCAATTTTTTGATTTTTATATTTATCTCCATTAGTAAATACTCTCGTAGAAGCATTTGTTTTTGTTTATATTCATTACAAATAAATCATTGCGATTAGAAATATGCATGATTCTGAATTTAAGACGTGAATAGTATATTGGTTTTGTAAGAGTATTTACCCATGGTGGAAGTCATCGTCTGCAGTTGTCGAGCGTGCGCGGAGGCGTCGTGCGCCTCTTGGGGCCCCAGCTTGTCGCCCGCCGACAGCTTGTCTAGCCCTCCAACACCTCGCACATCACTCGGGCACACCGGTTAAGTACACACCTCACCGTTTCAATTTACGTCTCCGGAAATTTTTAGACACACCAACTCTCAGCATAGTTTTTTACGTTAACACTTGACACGATCAGCATTCGGAGTCCAAAGCACTTCCTGCGGAACGAGCACACGATAGTTGCGCGGGCGCGTATCGCAGTCGCGTCGTTCTGTGCGCGCTCTCCGAACCTCTAGATTCGGCAAAATCACGATAACGACTGCGCGCGAATGTCGTCATGTCGAAATTCGAAACACTTTCACCTAAATATTCCGCCTCCGTTTCGGCAGACGCGGGCGTCGCTCTCGGCGCTCACGCACACACCGTCGTCGCAGTCGGTGCTCAATTACGTACGCTGTAAAAATTGCGTCAGTGTTTTTCGTAGCCGACCTTACGATCGACGAGTACACTGCCGAAATATAGTTATCTCTCCCTCTGTTACTCATTCACCGTTACACAGAGCATTTTTTGTTTCTTTTTTTTATCTGCCGTTTCGTTGGAGGACACGCGTGTGAGTGTGCGGATTTCGATAGCGAGGTCGATGAACTGCCGAAAGGGATTTCGTTATTCGGTAGTGATGTTTCAGTGCTAGGCTAGTTGCAGTAACAACGATGGGTGTACCTAGCTTGGCGTGGCGTGTGTGGTCTGACGGCGAGTCGCCAACGCATAAGTAGGTCAGGCGAACGCGCACGCGCGGTTCTTCATGACTGCACAATGACCGTTTTAAACTGTTCCTGCATGCTCTTTATTTAACTATTCATCCTAAGGTCATTAATGAAGCACGGAGATTCGGAAGTAAATTAGAGCTGAAAATTCAAATTCTATATTGTACAATGCAGCAAGGTCATAATACAGACAGGATACTGGATTTAAATCAAATATAATATAATAAATTGTTTATTTAATTCAACGGTTCATTTACACATGATAACCACATTTTTTTAAAAACTGGATTTAATTAATTTCAAACATATAATAACCAATGAATTAAGATATATGAATTGAGGGTAAATACGTTTACAACGTGAAAATTTTAATTATAAGTATTTTACTCATAACGCATTAGGCACTCTAGCTATTAATGAATTTAAATGGTGGCATGACAAACCGTACTCCAGTTAAGGTGCCTTTTTGTCAAAGGTTAGGCCGGCCGATGGCACAGTTCGGCTTTGGATTACATTAAAACAGAGTTCATTCGCATTGGCTATTCATAAGTATCTAGATTAAACCTATGAATCATTGTCCGTCGAACAATGGTTGGAACAAAATAGTTCGCTAATAAGACTTTCACAAATAACGCATGGATAGTTTGCTGGCGTCGAAAATTAAAGACTTCCAAGTGGACTTTCTTTTGGCACTTTCAGAAATATAACGAAAGAAAGTTAGAAAATGATCAAATTGATAAAAGAGTGTTACTGAAGACCGTTGTTAGTAAAAAACTATAGGCCTTATTTGAAAAGGATATTATTTATTAGTTAAAACGTGTCACTATGGATAATTTACCATTCAATACTATTGCCCAACTTAAGATCATAGTTGCCGTCGTAAAAACTCATGATTTATTGAGAATTCATACTACTTTATCGTGGATTTCTAGCGCTAATATTAGAAAAGTACATGTTTAAATCGAACTTTCTTTAAAATGTTCGGATATAATTGTTGTTTCCTTATTCCATAATAACACAAGTGCTTCACGACAAGAGTTAAGTTTACTACTTGGTTTTGCTTAAATATTTAAATTATTGCCCGATTTAAAATCATAACAAGTAAGTACTCCCGTTGTTCAAGAAATCTACCTCATTGCGATGGTTAATCACGACGTGGGTTACGACCAGTGTCGCAGTAATGTGATTTATTTTTATCTTTTCCAATTTTTTAAAAGTGAGAGTTTTACATTATTTAAAGGTTTTTAAAGTTAAATTTAATAATTATACGTGTGCATAATGCACATGTTATGTGTATACACACAAATCTGTATTACCTTGGCATAGTCGTTAGGAAAATGAATGGAAATTTGCAATGTGAACTAATTTCGTCGACAAAAATAAATATTTCATTTTTAAACGAGTTGTTCAACAAGATACGTTGGCAATTAGGACAACCGATGGCAGTCATCGAAAAAGTGTAAGCCGAACATTTAACATGTGTAAAGGCATTGATAACAAAGAAAACATAGAAATTGTATTTTAAATAGGTAGAGGTGAAATATTCGTGAGAACTGTCAAATTTTGAGGTTTTAATCGTCAGCAATTAGGACGGTCAATGGCAATCATCAGAGACGCGTGTGGGGCGGCATGCGGGCAGGTATCCGGTATATTTAGCTAGGAGCGACAGAAACTGGGTTAACTATTCTCCTGAACAAAACACGTCTCTCGAAATATTGACGCAACCGTCTATGGATAGCCTGAAGAATGGGTGAAAGCGAGCCGCCTCGTAACCTCATTCGGGAAAAACAGGAAGTCCATGCAAAATTTGATACATTATTCACTAAAACATTTTTAAAACGATTGACAAGCAGTAACCATGAATATTGCTAGTTTCTTTGTCATTTTTTGTTACAATGCTTATAATTCTAAAAGTTTCTTTTTTGCTTTTCACAAATTAATTCGACAAAGTATATGTAAATTTAGGTAGAAAAAATTTTAATTTTAGAAATTATTTCTTATTTTTTGAAAACAATTTATTGTAATTTAAATTACTGTAACGATGAGGAAAGATAATACAAGACTTTGAAACTCAGCCTGGATGTCACTCATTTTGTGTTATTTTAATTAAAAGACGTCCTATTATTACTATTCACAAAATATATTTGATCGTTAAATTTATAATCTCATTGTAACGTATCTTAAAGAAATCTTGGAATGTTGTTATCAGCAAGTTTGTTCAAACAATTCAACAAGTGTTTGACCCATTTTCGGGGCACGAAATAGAGTTTTCTCATGCTACATTCTATGTAGTTCCAAATAAAGGTCAAAATTAAACGTCGAGGTATGAAGAGACCACGCTATCTGTATAAATACAAACATTCTTTGTTAGAATATGTCAAATTGTACACAAAAGATTTCGCAATACATTGTACATGAGTTTGGAGATAGTTCCCATACTCCAGGGTTGCCTCTACTAGATTTATAGTGTTACTTTTAGAACTTCCATAGGTTCCAGGTTAGAGCTTTTTTCAAATAGATAGACATGAAGACTTCTTTTATTATTATTTACCTACTTAGTACTGTTATAAGATAATAGTTACCATTTTCAAAAAATATTTTTTTTTATAATATTTTTTGAAAACACTCGGCCCTTTCTGGATATTTTTTCTCTTTCATTAAAATCGTTTCTGGTTCAGTCACTAGTACACATGTTTTACAACTGTGCTAGCGACTAGGCCAGAGACTAGAGCCTGTACAATCACATGCTGCTGAATGCTGCACATATGCTGATGTGCACTGACCAAAGAACTGTTATATGTAGACTCCGGTCTGAATTGTCATAATACTATTATTTCCAATTTCAAAATACAAATACTTTTATTAGTTAGCTCGGATGGGAACAGATTCCTATAGTATTTGTCTAATATTTTTTTCCTTTTTCGAAGATTGTTTTCACTATTTAAGTGATAAAATAGTTTAACCAACCCTATTTATGTATCGTTTATCTGTTGCCTTGCCTTTTGCCATATAAAAGTGCAAATAAAAGTGGCGTTTTTCACACGATCGAGACTGGAATAATCGCGGTTCATCAACCTGCTTCACTCATCCGATAATGTTGCTCAATCTGTCAAATGTGTTTTGGCAGAACCGTTCAATGTTCGATAACTTCAGATATAATTATGAGAATTATCTGCAGTTGTTTTTTGGGTAATGCATTTTATTACCATTAAGGGCATTGCTCTTTCGTTTGCTTTGTTTAAACAGAGTATAGCTTTAAAAGAAAATATTGACAGTAACATCATAAAACGACCGTAGATAATAACAAATAGAAATTACAGCTCAATTTTCTGTCACGACATTTACGCTTTCGCTGCAAGCACATCGTTTTGTTTTGGTTCTTTATTATTATACAAAAACTATTGAATTTACATTTCATGTGATGAGTTGTATTGGTATTCAGGGAAATTAAATAAAAAGCTTTCACCAAAGAATAATATCATTATAAAGAGATTAACAGCTTTATTGAAACCGATAAAGAATTCAAAACAGTTAAAAATCAGTCCATCTTAAACATACATTACTATATTATTTGGCATTTATATTCAATCTCTAAATGAATCACGATTTTGTTTGCCGTTTCTTTATTTTAAATTTGGAGATGGTGTAGTTTGATATAATTTGAAGTGTTCGTTTTGTTGTTTATTCGCACCCGCCTGGCGACAGATTTGCAAACACACGATAAAGGTGTGAATGACCTCACACAGTCATTACAAAAAAAACAAAGCGATCTTTGTGCCTAATTAGTTTACGGTAATGTGCCATTTCCTCGTTCAATTGTTTGAAAATTGTAACGACGAATCCGTCTATACAAATGTAAATTTATTTATTTATAATATCAATATTATGCTGTCAAAACGCATGCAGTATATAGCTTAATTATATTTTCATATAAAAAACAAATGTTATATAAAAGTGGAGATTAATTAGAAATATTATTTTATATCTTTCTCTTTCTGAAACAAAATGCGAATCTGCCAAGCCATTTTGCATTAATAAAATGGTTTGTGTATTACTATAGTGTTTGTATACATTATATTCATTAACAATGACGATCTATTTTACCTGTGTTATTCCCACAGAATAGTTTTTCAAACAGGCTGCAAAGTTATCAAGGAAGCGAATTCACTTAAATAGTTATGAATCAGTATCTTTATGCCTAACTATCGCTAGCTATTTTGAGGTTATGTTCCAAAACTCGACTTAATATCCTCAACTTCTAAGTATATCTTACTACTAAATATTTATTAAACTTTATAAGAGCAATAATACTCTAGTTTTCATTATTTGAAATATATAATAAGTCAGTGGAAAATCGAACTTAAATTCGTTCTATCATTGTTATAATTACATGTGCAAATATTTAAAGCATTTTCAGAAAACATCCATTTTTTTGAGGTGAAGGGAATTTTATTTTGTAAAGTTGTTTTTTTCGCGATTAGCTATTTGTGTGCGCCTTCTCTCGTGTGGAATTCCATTTTATTACACAATAACAGATCGGCTCTTTCGGTATGCTCGGTTCTCGTATGGCGGTGGCGCATGGCGCTTCGCATCGCATCCCCAGCCCGCGCTTTTATTTCATTATACTTTAGCGTCTTTTTTATTAGACGTAAAGAAAGTTACGTCTTCTAAAGGTTGCTTGATTTTTTCGATTGCTTGTCATAAGTGGAGCGAATGTTTAGGTTTTAGATTACGAATATTATAAGCTTAATGTTCTAAGCTAAGTTTACGACTACGTTATGTTGAAGGCTTTTTCAGATAGGGAGCCCAAATTTTCATTTCTGTACTTTGTTATTTGGTTTATTATTATTATTATACAGATTATTATTATACAGAAATTTATAACCCAATTCGTCAAATCGTCGTTGCTCCACTAGCCAGCAATATCAAATTGTTTTTACGATCATTCTTCTATGAATACACGACCTGTCTGATCTAAATACGTCAATCATGATCTGTCTCAGCTTCCCGTGACCTCTAAAATCTTACTTTATATTTTTCACTGTTAATACAACTCCAACTAAAAATACAGTAATTGTAAATACGTAGACATTGCGTACAATAACTTGTTTTATCGTACAAAATTAAAGTCTGTTTTCAGGAAGCGATTATCAATAAGTTATCTAAATATTTAAATAATTGCAGTTCTTTATCTATAAAGTACATTTTGAGAAAAGTTCAATACACTGTGCAATTGGCAGTTAGCAATTAACAATGAACAATAGTTCGAAGTCAATGACATAAGCAATGCCATTGTCATAATAAAATTTGGCTTACAATACTAACAATTAGTGTGATTCCGCGTGACCTCATAAACTTCTAATTTGGTTGAGCTTCTTCAAAAGATTGATTCTGACGTGACGAGTCATTGAAAATAAAACTCCAAATACCTAAAAATCTATTTGTACATTACTTCATTGATCCTTTATCTTAATTATCGTTATGTGCCGTCGTTTGACAAGTGCCTAGTGCAAAAAATAGCTAAGCGGCATATTCATCAGAATGTGCACCACGGCACATTTCCTATTACATAATGTGGTACGGCGCGGGCGCACTATCGCCGAGGCCTCGCAGCCAGATTTCACAATCACTACGCCGTTTTCACTTTTTCGCTGTCAAGAACGCGCGCTGACGATAAACAAACTAACATTTTGGCCGTCACTGCCAAACGACTTGCCAAACACTGAGCGAATGAACCGACTCTGACAGTTTCCACAAATATCACCTTTGACTACTTGCATATTGAGTTTATATTACATAAACTAAACGGCTCAACTTACTATAAATTCTTAAATGCACTTCATAGTTCAACTGGCAAATCTGAATGCCTTCTCTTCAATAAAATTTCAAAGTAGTTTGAACCTTATTAGCTTGTATTAAAAGCATATATAAATCTACAAGAGTCAGCGTTTAATTCCGTTTTTGAGTGCCTAATGCTGTTGTAGAAACGTCGAGGCTGTTCATTGACCTTTTTAGGCACATAACACAAACGCAACAAAAGACGAATTTAAACCAAAGACGCTAAAAGAACCTTGATAATGCATTGCCAGTGTTGGGAAATCGTCCTGAGTAATAAGCGAGAAACAAGACAGGTATAAGGCCACAAGTTCATAGGACGTAACGTAGTATCGTTTTGGTTTAGCGTATAAATCACATATCATAGGTAGCGGAAACTAGGACAAATTGAAATATAATGGGAAAAATGTATTCCCTCTTCCTTAAAATCAAGTCAATTTCTCTTAAAAGTGACGACATACTTGTATCTAACACAGATACCAGCCCTAATCTGATTGTCTTAACAAGTGTGAATTTCTGTTTGGAAGAAAAAGTTTTAGAGATGATTTTTTCTTTTTCCCTTCTCTTTGCCTACCATATTTTGTAATTAAAATAGTGTTATTTTTTACAATACAATTTAGCAATCATCATGAAGAACAGTCACTGAAATACTTTAAAAATTTGGAGGTTTTGTACAATATGACATATCGCATTGTAAACATCTTATTTCAGTAACAAAATGTTTTGAAACTGTTACAAATTGAATGCTCAGATTAAAATCGACCTCCACATTTCGAATAGCGCCGAGAATTGGTTCTCGTTAAACTCAATTTGCTAAAGAGAGCAATCGGAAAGTGCAAATATCAAACAACAAAAGGAACGTTAATAACAGATTATAAGTAGTTAACTATTATTTATTATTGCTTTAACTTTATTTGTTAAGCAAAGCAATGCTAACTAGTAGATATTTTATTTTCGCTTAATATAAAGTTTTAATAAAAGCTGTTATTGTCAGAAAACATAAATAACTTGATATAATATAAGACAGAAAATTTTATCGTGTGGCACCTGATACCAGTTAAAAGTCTAGTAAAAGAAAAACTTAATATAAATAAAAAAAATCTAGCAATAAAATTTTGATATAACAAAAAATATATAATGAATTTTCAAATGTATTGTCTTTTAAAAAAACCGTTTTCCATATATAAAATGGAATTTATTACTGATGAAATCACAAGTGACAGAGAAAATGTTTTTGACAAGTTAACATTCTGTGGCGCAATCAAATTTCATATCACTAATGAAAGACAATCGAAAATGTTTATTCTCTCTGAAGGTAAAATATATTTTTAGCAACTGGGCTGTTTACAATTAGTAACAAGGGCGCCATGCAATCTAACGCACTACATTGTGTGCTATTCGAATAGTGTTCACTTGTCATAATAATAGCGATTGCAATGGCTGACATTGCCTCTCACCGAACCACGTAACAGAGTTACGTAAAAGGTCTTTACCCTTGTTTATTTGGGACAGCTTTATTAAAGAGATGTTTTAATTTACGAGTATTAGCGCTTGAGGTGGTTGAGTAACGGTGAACAATGCTGGAGACTTGCGATCATCTTCAATCGCTTTTCAATTTGCATTTGGCAATATCTCCGAGTTTTTAGCGGTACATGTCACTATTTTCGAAACCTCCAATGCTTTTGTGCATCCGACGTATTCGTAATAGATGTGGTTTTATTTTGTTGGAAAACTGCACACATATATGCTATGGGTTTTTAATATACAATTTGTAGATAGAGTTAGTGTTTATGTAAGCATTTTGTAACAGCTGAAGAAAGTCTTTGAGAGTTAAACATTATTTGAGAAAAACTTTTCAGCAAAATATTTCCATTAGACTGTTTGTACGGTTGCCTTTAAAGTTCATAATGACACTTTCATCTTTTTGCATTAGGGGTACAAAACGAAACCTATGAGTTTGCAAAACTGTGAAAATTACAATTTGTTTAATTAGTTACGTCCAAACCTTACTATTTTATTAATGTTAGCGTTCTGTATTCGAATAACAAACTTCGTATTTTATTTGCAAAAGTTCATTTAACTGAACTTTGCCTTCAAATTTAGTAACCTCGAGATAAGTTGTTCGTATTAAAAATGTTAGTTGATTTGTAATTCATGATGTCGACCCAATATTATTACTAATTTAATAAAAAAAGTGTTAATATTAGGTAATACATTATAGCAAGAAAGAACCAAAATTTAATCTGGTATTTTGTATTTTTTGTGCCTAATTTTTATAACAGTAATAAAAAAGAAACTTGACATTTATTTCCTAAAAAAAATAATTAAAAAATTATCGCTATCTGAATTTAAATTTATATCTAAGATTTTAATAATTAATTCTTAAGGCGAAGCCTATACATATTTCCGCGCGTTAGATATATTTCTTCTTAGCCTTTACAAACAAGACACACACACACACGCACACACAAATAAATAAATATATATAAATATATATAAAATATATACACTTATTGTGTTAAATATTTACTTTATCAATGTGGCCTGAAAAAAGGCCTTTGCCGTGTAAAATATAACGGCTACTAGATCTGCAACGCTCATAATTTTACTAATATAAAATTTGTTAAGGAGCATATATTTTGTTGGAAATTAAATTATTAAATATGAATAGAAAAATACTATTAGAACTATGAGAATTTATTATAAGATTGATAATTATGATAATTTATTTATAGATAGCATGGAGAATGAAAAAAACTCATAAAAGCAAATATTTTACTAGATATACTATATATTTAAATTAAACATTTATTAAGAACCTATTGAATACTTATACACTCTATTTTCAAGCAATCGTCGATCATTAAGACTGTATGTTGTATATAACACCGTATGCTATTCGTGTTTTTTTTAATTTTTTGCTTTTTTTTCTCTTTATTTTAAGGAACTTTTCTTTGTTTTAATCATGCCAGTTGCCAAGACTTAACTTACAAAATTGTGAGTCTGTTATATATCCAAGAAAATACTTTATCAGTTAGTATACTGCTTCAAAGTTAAAGTAAACAACACACATAAACAGCTTGTTTAGTCAAAAAGTTCTACTTGAAAAAATTATTATCGTTTTCACTTAGATAAAAATATATAGTTATGCTGTCAGACATAACCGTTATAAGATTATGGTATTATATAAATTTTATATGAAATTTACCTCTTCCCCTTAAGTACGATACGGACAAGATAAAAGTATAGGTGATTTCAAAAGGGTCGGTCGTTGCATCCTTACGCAAGAACATCGGCGGCGGCAATGTCATCAATGACGTAACACATACATACACTCGGCGTCAAAAAAATCGCACCTCTAAGAAAATCACGTTCAAATGGCATTAACTCTGGATATGCACATGCAGTCGTATTAATTATAATTTTATTTAAAAGGTTACTTAATTAACTTAATAAAAAAACATTATTTTTCATTATCAAATAAAACCTAAAGCAACAAATAAAGGGTCACAAAAATTCTAAGGAAATTTTGCTGCTCGGGAGAGTCGCGAGTTGCGCTAACTTTGTGGGTATAAAGAGGTCAACACGGGTTCAATGTGGGTCATTCGCTATTAAACCGTTGAAGGGGACACACGCACTGATTTTACTGAAGAAAGAACATCTGGAAAATGGACACTACAGCTGATGAGGCCGCTCAAGTGGTTGCACTACTGCAAGCAGGGGTGCGGCAGTGTGATGTCGCCCGGCAACTGAATCTGAGCCGTTTTTCGGTTCGTAGAGTCTACCAGCGCTTTTTAGAGACCGGTGGCTATATCCGGCGACATGGGTCCGGTAGACGTCGCTGCACTTCGGAAAGAGACGACCGGTTCGTTGTGTCGTACTCTTTGAGAAATCGCTTCTCAAACGCTGTTCAGCTGCAACAGGAGCTCCAGGCAGTTCGCAGACGCACCGTGAGTGTATCCACGGTTAGAAGAAGACTGAAGGAGAAGAACATAGCAGCCCGCAGAGCTGCTACAGGTCCAAAATTGACTGCAGCGCACCGACGAGCCCGCTTGCAGTTTGCTCGCGACCACGTCGATTGGACCATTGAGCAGTGGGGAGCTGTTCTCTTCTCAGACGAGACACGAGTGTGTCTTTTCTGCAACGACCGACGAAGAAGAGTATACCGGAGGCAGGGTGAACGTTTCGCTCAAGCCTGCATCCAGGAGACGGTGGAATATGGAGGCGGATCCTGCATGTTCTGGGGCGGTATGTCGGCTGCCGGCAAAACCGACCTGGTCTGCGTCTCCCGGACCGGAGGTGCTCGCGGACAAGGGTCGCTGACTGCGCGCCGCTATATCACAGAGATCCTGGATGTGCATGTGGTCCCTTTTGCCGAATCTTTTGGCGAGGGGTTCACATTAATGCACGACAACGCTCGCGCACACACTGCAGCCATCGTGAACGACTTCCTGCGGAGGTCCCAAATTCCTGTGATGCAGTGGCCAGCGAGAAGTCCTGATCTGAATCCGATAGAGCACCTCTGGGACCATCTTAAACGTAAGGTTCGATCTCGGGATCCGGCTCCTTCGACTCTAGAGGAACTCCAAACCGCGGTGATTGAAGAATGGGGTCTTATCCCTCAAGAAGAGCTCCTGAAGTTGGTGAGGTCTATGAGGGACCGTATGGAAGCCGTCATCAGGGCAAGGGGGGGTAACACTAGATTTTGAGTTAATTTTAAGACACTTTTTGTACATTTTTTTTGTAAATTATCGATTATTAATTAGGACTTAATTAAGATTTTTTATTATTTTTCAAATTTTTATGCTTTTTGTATAATTTTAATTAAAAAAAAGATTGCACTTAATTGTTGTTTGATGCTCCTTTTTGTTACCTTTCTAATGATACCTAACACTATCCTCTATATAAGGTTTAGGAATTTTTGAATAAGATTTTTATAAGGTGCGATTTTTTTGACGCCGAGTTTATAAGATGTTCGAGTTCTAGAACTCCCTAAACCAATTTTGATCAGGTTTATTATATATTTATTCTTGCTATTAGGAATATTTATATGACTTAGTTTAAAATTAGTCAAATTGATATGATTTACGTTATTTTAACTCTTAATCTAATTATTGTACTTCTAATTTGTTGAAACTTTTATATTTTAAGTAAATACAATTTGTTTAAGTTACACATTATTAGCTCAAAAGAAGATCTTTATTAAAAGAGTTCATTTTATCTAAAATAGATTTACATATGTTTAATGAACGATTTACAGAACATTTTTCTTTGCTAAGAAACGTGATATATGTTTGCCAAATAATATTAAAAAATGTAATAATACTTAATAATGCTAAGAGATATCGCAACAAACTGTACTAAATAAAACAACTTTTTTACGGATTAGCGCTTAATTTATTTACAAGAGCTGTGATCACAGGATGACTCAAATGATGATCAAATGTGTAATGTGCGTGGAAGAGTAAGAAATATATATTCCTTTTAGAAATGTTAATATTAATATAGTTATTCTAAATCAAATATAGTAAACAGCTGAAAGCTTGCGAAAAGCACATTAATCAGCGCGATCACTCAATTGCAAATAGTACAGTAATTCAATGCAGTTCGGTTCACCACATATATGTTTTATCGAATTTGCTTTAGAAAAGAAATTGTATACCCTTACCAGAAACATGAAGTGCGAACTATTTTTACACTAAAGAAGTTGTCTTTAAATGGATCCATCCTATGTATACCACCTCAAAAAGTGCCACAGAATTAATTAGAGCAACTTATGACCCGTTGCTGTCACAAGATTACTTCCAGAGCGTAATTGAGTCGCTTTCTTTAATCTGTTTATATTTAATTTAGTAATTTAATGAGTAAATAAATAAAATCTTCGAAATGTAGCTAGAGCAAGAGCTGAGAATAATTAAAAGTACTTTATATTATGAACTACTTACGCAAAAGTCGACGTTTTTGTAATTCGAAATTTTAAAGTCTAAAGGACTGGCATAATATGTCAAGAAAACATCTCGACATATTATGATCAACAACAGAGGTCCGCCATAATGTACTTTTATTGTGTGTTACAATAAATTCTTTTGTCCTAAATAGGCGGTCAGAATCTGTTCTATCTATCTTTGCGTATCTTTTACTTGCTAAAATTTTTCGTCTGTATTTAAGTGAGCTTCTAGCTGGTTTAGATTTACAACTGGGTATATGGGATTAGATTCACAATTGGGTTTTTTGGCATACGTACAACAACTTACCAAAGTTTCATTGATATTCTAATATCCTACTGTAAGGCTAAATTAACGACAATTGATTTTTATATATAAGAAGAAGATTAAGTTTAAGTATGTTATAAACATATAATATGATGTACATAGTATTAAATAACAAACATTCAGATATTACTACTACTGATTGGGTATTAAGATATACACCAAAACAGGTTGTATCCCTTTGTTAATCATTAACCAAACAATGAACACTGTTTTAAAAAGGGTTGTTTAAAAAACACTTTGTAAAAACAGATGGTTCCAGAAGACTTACTAGGCTTTTGAAGTAAGATTGGCTTAGCAAGTTAACGATTATCGCTTTGGAGTCAGTAAAATTGGGCGCATTTTTTAAACTCTTGCGTACATAATTGACTAGACTGTATTGTTGTAGTTGCATAATACAAACCATTTATTTATTTAAATGTTGATAAATTAATATGGGACCATTATGACAAAGCACAAACACAAAATTTCGATATTTTGACCAATCAAGTAAGTTAGGTTAAAATATTGAAAGAGTTATTTACTATTCTAAAATAAATTCTGTGTATAAAGATACTTAGGAACATATACATATATAGGGATAAATAATTTTCTGTGTTCTTATAACATAACCATACCACGTTGACATACACCAAGTGCAGGTAACTTATGCTTGTCATAATTAATTGAGTAAACGTTTATTTACCTATAGGGATAATACCACGTCAATCTATCACAAACTGTTAAATTTTCTCAATTAATATGGAACTCTATGTGTTAAATTTTAAGCTTACAATTAAATTGAGAAATTTGACAGTTTTGATAAAAGTTGACTTGCTATTGACTGATTGATAGAAAATAACATTGTTTATGTAATAAAAAGACTGCGTTTTAGTAGAGATGTGTGCATATTAATATAAATATCTAGTAATTATATTTTATACACAAATGTTCTATATATACCTTGTATAATGTAAATGCAGTAGTTTTACAAAATATAATGAAATATAACAGTTACGTCGTCTGTTACTTGTAATCTATTTCCAACTTGTGTTTGAAGGGGATTTTACACGCCAAGTGCATTGAACTGAATGCGTTTCTCTGACAAGGGTTGGAATGGAATATATATTGGCAACATGTGTACATACATAATGCTGTTTTAAAATAATTAGTTGGTTGATACTCTCGGAGGAAATACATTTGTATACAGATGGTGTTCAAAAAATCTTTATTTTTTTGTGAAAACAGTGTTCGCGAGTCTTCGCTTTAAACGTTAATTTAACACGCTGTCATACTTAAATGCGTTGAGTAATCGAGTTAGCTCTTTTATGAACGTGCTAAGTCGGTCAGTCAGGCACACGATGACGCGCCACACGGTAGGTACGCCGACTGGAAATAAAAGAAGTGTGGAAATGTGCGACGAAGCTTTTGCTCTAATGATGCGATTAAAAAGATTTATAAAACGATAACAAATTAATTATATGTTTTTAAAATAACAGATTTTGAAGAAAAAAAAAATCTGGCATATACTTATGATACGATTATATTTCCTCATTACTTAATAAATTACATTTCTTTTATAGGTATTACTCAAAAACATAAATGTTTTAATTTAAAATATATGAGTTCAATGATTTAGCTGCTGCATCTCAACCTACGTGTAGCATCATAAAAGTTTAAAAAATTAAGATAACGCAAGCAGAGTCGTGTTTATGTTACTCAGTATGCTCTAACGAATATCTGACCTGACTGCGGTGCATTAGTGGGTCCCTAAGAGTTTTCTTTAAAAGCTTGTCTTAAGTGCATACGAGTATTGTCTCGTGCGATAAGAAAATTAGGTCTGTGGTTTTAGCGGTTCAGATCCGGCAGAGGGTGGTGGGCGCTTATTTAACACGCGAGTTACTCACGCGAGCGCCACAGTAACACACTGCTAAAGAAACCACGAGGAAAACGCCTTCCGGGGTGAACGGCCGAGTTGCGTAAAGACGCGGTGGCGCAAGAGGCGCACGCGCAAGCTCGACGTGACTGCGCCGTATGCTTAGCCCGACATCTAGCGGTGTGTGGAACGAATTAATGGTCACCTTATTCTACATTTTGACAATTATTCATTTGTTTAACAAAACATACGGTGGATTGATATTTAAAAAATGTTACTCGTAATTGAATGCTTACTATCTCCAAAGTATAAATAACATCAAGGGGCTTATGAACTGGTTTCAGTAACATTTAACAACAAGAAAAATTTACACTGTCGTGAAGATTTATAACTAAATAGATAGAAATGTAAATTTCATTCGTAAAACTGTAATTCAATGAGAAATTCTATACTAAGATCATTAGGGTTAATTCCGTGACCGCTACGAGACCACCAAATGCCAGTGAGAAAGTGAAAGAGATTATTTTAAGGCGATTACTCATACTTGTTTACCGTAATATAAAACATGGCACTGACGAATTGCAATACGCATCGGGCACGGTATGCTGTGACGAAACAGAATTTAATTCCTAGGTCAAGGTTTTGCTTCTTCGAAATGGGAAAATTGCCACACATTGGCGACCTTAACTCGCTGAGTCCGTGAGTTTCGCAAGAAGACAGCAAGAATAAAGACAGCTAGATAGCGCTGATACAAGAGTACGTGGTACAGTCGATAAAGTTATCATAAAATTAATGTGTTACGATTTTCCGCTGTAACAGTAATATTATTCTCAGGTTTAGTTTTGATTTCTAATATGAGTGAGGTAATATTACTATCTTACAATTAAGTTCAATTTATATGCCCTGGTTAAGCAGTATGGTTAAAATTAATAAATAATTATAATGTTTTTTCCTTAACATTATATGTATTAAATGCATACTCAACGACGAAAAACAATTAAACCGATTTGACCAAAATTTCACACACTTCAGCATATCCTGACATAACAAAGAGGACACTTTATCCTAGCAAATGGTTGTTCGAAGAAAATTTTAAACGGAGAAATAGCCTCGGACAAGCAAGTTTATAATAAGATTACAATTTATTCTGTCAGTACTTTAAGATAGCTTCAACATGCATTCTGTTCAGCAATGTTACGTAACTTATAAATCTTTAGACCCCGAGAACTCTGATAAACCGTGTCATCCTTTTATATTATTGAATCAATGATAGTGATCATTCAAATGACTTTTGAAAGTGTTGACGATCGTTTTACGTAACTTTATTAACCAGCATTATGCTTTTATATTATCATAAGTATCTTTTATTTTAATATATTTACTATTGCATTATATTTTGTTATTAGTGACAGGCAATGGTAATTTGACAGGAATTCACAACTGTTATTTTGTAATTCGGTGTAATTGAATAATTGATGCTATTCGATTACAGGATCCATTAGAAGTGAAGCAAGTAAACCTGCCTGCCAATTAAATTTCATTAAATTCTTTTATTTGAAAACATGAACATTGACTTAGCGTTATTATGTCTCATATTAATCATCCTGAGGGCTGTGGCAGGGAGGTGCGAGTGTCCTTTCAGCCAGCACTGGACCAAAGTGCTTGTAGGGTGAGGCCAAGAGTAATTTAAGAGTGTGTGTCGTTTTTAATTTGTTATTTTTTTAATAATAATTTTTTTATATGCCCTATTTAATTAATAATTGTCATGTTTTTTATAAATGTGCTAACATATGTAGTTTTAAGTTTCCATTGTTACTAACCATTATGAGACTTTGTTTCTTGCAATAAATTGAATTATTATTATAACTAGCGGCCCGTCCCGGCTTCACACGGGTGGACAAAATTCTTTAATTTTTTTCTAGCATTCAATATAGCCTATGACACTCAGCAATAATGTGCCTTTCTATTGGTGAAAGAATTTTTAAAATCGGTTCAGTAGTTCCCGAGATTACCCCTTACAATTTAACAAATATACAAACACACAAACTTTACTTCTTTATAATATTAGTATAGATTAAGGCGCTTTTAAACACTTTTGTTAGGTAGTTCCTATAACGTACTGATACCAAACAAACAAACTTAACTATAGCCTCTTGACGTTGAATACATCAGGAATTGTCTCACCGTTAATCCACTCCTATTAGATGTTTTTTTTTCTCAAATGCTTAAAAGTGACGTGAACAAAACACGACACTAAATATAAAAGCCTGTTTTTGTCCTTTTGTTCTCTTTCGAACGAAAGTAAAGTACACGGGCCTTATGAAGCCATGTAATAAGCCGCGTGAAGCAAAGAAATGGAAAGTGAGTTATACAACGTCCACCTGAGGCTCTCGTGAAAGGCGCAGTTAATGTCAGACCGCCGTGGTCAAGGTTTGTAAAGTTTTCGGATACCTATTTGGGACTGTTCATTTTTACCGTCTCTATGTCGGAAGAGTTTTGGAACTCCTTTGAGTTAAAAATAACTAATTAAACAAGAACATTTATAGAGTCGGTTACGACATATTTTGTCTGTTTTGATATATTGATCCAGATAGATAAATTATATCGGCATTTTGTTATTATTTATTTGTTATAATAAAATGTCATTATTGTATATAATAAAATGAATAAGCACACCATGAAAGGTAAAGTTTAAAATAAAATTGAGGTAAGTCTTATTTTATAGAAAGAAAGCCTTAAATTTCCTAGGCTTATGGCTATAATTTGACAAATACCATATCGAATAAATCATTAGTAGCCTTATTTAAAAGTTCTAAGTACAATATAATTGATAAGACATCATTCATTAAAAAGAGAAAGTAAATTTACAGCAGTGAAATGGTTGATAGTTGACAAGCGACGATTGAAAATGGCTGAAAGTTGTGAGCCAGAGCAATCTCAACGCTAGACATCCACGGTTCTTTGAAATAGAAACGCAAGCTTTACCTTGACAAGTTTTCCTTTAAATTTCTGTGAGTAATCTGTGAATCTACTGTTTTAGTACAATGTTTGTTATAGTGTTTTGCATAGAATATTACACCATTCTCTTTACACAGAGTGTCGTAAAAGGTGCTATTTATTACACAATTGAGACCTACTTGCCATAAACACATTCACTTTTATTTGACATAATCGAGTTAATATATTTTTGAAAAAAAAAACTGCCTTTATATTACGAAACACAACTTGCATGTGGTTATTTTACAGACAATATTCGCTGCTGTTCTGCCCAAATTAATTTATAGTGTAGAATAAAAAAAATTTTTTTTTCTTTTTTTAATCTTTATTTGTACTTTTACTAACATTGTAAAGCACTGCCAAATCGGTTCGGTCCTTCTCAAGTGTTTATTAGTTATTGCTGTATTAGCTTTCGCCTGCGACGTCATCATCGTGGTCTTTAAAATCGGATCCGGAAAGATATTTTTCCATATCTCGTAAGTTTAAAATAAATACCAATTATGATAAAATTTAGAAAAACTATTGAAATCGCTTTAGCTAATATCTGAAATAGAGGTATTAGCTACACAACTCGTTTTCGTTTAGTAAATATATCGTTTAGGAAGCAGATATAAACGCAGTCAGTCCTAAATAAGGGAAATTCAGCTCTGCAAATATAAATGCTTCAATGAAATCCCTTAGATTTATCGCTTTAACACCGCGTCGCCTAGTTATGACGTTCTGTACTAAATCTGTATTTTAACATAAATCGACAACAGTCGAGATAAAGGGTTTTCTACACTATGTATTGCTCGAAGTATAAAGCAACTTGTGAATCTTATTTAATTCAAATTCATTTAGACGTTTTTGTGTAATTGAGTAACAAACATCTAAAGACACAAACTTCCGAATTTATACTAGAAAAAAAAATAGTTGGACACATGGGATGCTTTTTATCCTGATTAAAAGTTCCGTTGATATAGAGACATTTGAATATCTATTATAGTTAGTTATTATGCAATTTAATGGAAACTATTTGAGTTTCTTTAACGTCCCTGGGGAACTGTTTATTGGGATATAAGATTAAGTATTTAATTCAAATTATAAACTATTTGTGGGTTTTATACAAATTCTATCTGCCGTTTTCATATGATTGAGTATCAAACATCCAAACATACAAACTTTCACATTTATAATATTAGTAGAAATGTGCGAATGTTACATCGTTTATATTCAAAGGTCATTGACTTTGAATGAATTTAATCTCACTTCAAGTCCGAAGGCACAATGAAAACAAAAACCGATTTACTTTCTACTAAATTTATCGAATGATTAATGGGCCCCTCATTATTATGTAAAATATAAAAGGCGAAATATTAGCAAATGGTAAGAAAGTTCATTGTCTTCAAACAAAAGGAAGGTGTCTGAAGCCGAAACGAGAGCGAGATAAAAACAGTCGTATCGAAAGCGAGAGTAATCGGTCTAGGTTGCGCGCGCGCACGTACAAAACACCGGTGCGCGGTGTAGACGAGCCAACGGTATCGGTTGTAGACGCTAACGGCACTTTCCGTAGGGAAAACCGAAGTTTGTTGAGGTTTCAAGATTTTCCCTCTTTACAATTTATTAAGCGTGTGTACAGACTTGTACTTGATTGTGGCGTCTTTTGTATTCATTGCTATAAAAGCGATTTGTATTTTTTTTAATTTATTGTGATTGAAGAGGTCTTATTAAAACTACTGTTTTGTTAGAGTGTGTTTTTCGGTGACTAATAACATAAACTAAAATTTCGATAATGAAATAAAAAGTAGTAATTGATATTCTTAACATAAATTCACAATATGACGAGCAATAAATTGAAAATGAGAGTGTTTTGCTTAGTATGCTTGTGTAAGAACAGAACCGGCACATAGCACAGACGAAATAAATACGCGTTGTAGTACCGGTACCGCCCCTGATGGCACTTCCCGTAGGAAGTTAGTGATGCGATCTTTTTCTCATATCAATATATTCCTATTTGATTGTTCGTAGAAAATATAAATGAAATAGTGAATAGATTTTTTACCCAAGCGCTTCTTTCTGACATATTAAATAACACTTTAGAATAGAAATATACATCTTCTCATATCCGATTTAATATGTTTTTTTTAAATATTGTAAAAAAATAATACTTGTTATTTGCATTTGTTTCCATTTTATTATATAAAAAAAACTAAAAGTAAAAAATAATAATGCGTATAGTTACAGTGATTTTCTACAGTGTCTACGTAACGTGTATTTTGTTATGAGACTATGTAAATTAACAAAATTTAAGTTAATAATCTTAGTTATATTATCGAAACCCTTTTTACTAGCTGCACTATACCGCAGTGGTCAGGCACCATTGAGACCTCAGCAACTTTCTCTTTCGATACCAGACGGCAAACTGCTACGATGAACATGCACTCACACAACTTCAACACAAACAACTCTTCTTCAACAAGTGTCCTGTTTATGTATGTGTGCGTGAGCTTTATAGATTATATTATGTAACTGAACTGACGCATTACTATATTTAAAGGTCAGAAGGAATATTTGAATTCACTTTCTACGAGAACAACTTTGAATTAAGTTTGTTTCAAGATTGTTCAACTTTTGTTATAACTAGAAACTATTTTGAATTAAAACGTATTATACTTTTTAGACTTAGCTTAAGATATCCGAAAGTGGTGGTTATGTTAACCAGTAGATTCTGTGTAATGATTTTTATTGTCCCAATCCGAGATACATATTTTTTGATGATAATTGATAATAAATGCTCTATATTTTGAAGTATGCTTAAATTTACAGCAAAAGAATGCCGAATAGCTATTCTTTTGTGTAAACAAGTGTTTCTTAGTTAGGACACTAAATTTAATGTTTCATGAAAATCACTACATAGTATAAAACAAAGTCGCTTTCTCTGTCCCTATATCCCTATGTATGCTTAAATCTTTAAAACTACGCAACAGATTTTGATGCGGTTTCTTTTAATTGATAGAGTAATTCAAGAGGAAGGTTTATATGTATAATACATGCATAATATAGTAGAGCATTGAATCCGTGCAAAGCCGGGGCAGGTCGCTAGTATTGCTATAAATGAATATGTATTCTTGGCATATTACTGAGGTAAGTTTTGAATTAGGTGTTTTGAGAAGTTTTGACTAATGGCCAATAGATAAGTAGATGCTGTAGACAATAACCACAATCGCAGCAGATAAAAAAGGATTTTCTGTATATTAATTAAAAACGATTTCTATAGATCTGATTGATTACAGCAATAAATTTTAAAAGAGGTTACTGTTAAAAAAAAAATATTCAAAACATTCGACACTGACAACGTTTTTAGACATTTTATCGTTTGTTGTTATTAATTTTAAATTAAATTTAATTTAATGACATGACATAACTTATTTTCTAACAGAGTTGTAAACAAACATTATACGGGTTTCCAAAATAAATAATTATAATTATGATTAATTCTTAGTCCATAACCATCGGAAATTAAATGCATAAAATCGAACTTTTTGTAATTCATGCAATGGGATATTCAAGCTTAACATAAGAAGAGAATTCCTTAAATAGTGATGATGTGATAGAAATATATGAGAAAAAATTATATCCATCCGAAGTAATGCAAATAATTTACTCTTTATGATAGAATTTGGTTTCCTCGATGCATATATAACAAATTCTATTAAAATAAATGTATAAAAAATCCTTTTAAATATATAGAGAATTACAGGCGATCTGAACTCACATCTTATCGGCAAACCAAGCCAGATATAGTAACTGCTAGTCTATTACGGCCAAAAGACTTCGATTAAGAGTAACATATTTTTCTGTATCAAGAGATCTTTATCAAAATATTAAAATAATATTTTTGTAAATAAAAATGACAAGGAATTAATGCATCCTAACAAAGTTACTATTTCAGATACGGATTCGTACATCATTATGTGTGCTTAATTATTCGGTTTGCAGTGACATTGAATACGATATACACTGCCGACACTTAACCAACGTTTAATCAGTCAAGTCACGATTATAGGAAAACAAAAACTACAGTAACGTTTATGTATATTGAGTTCTTTGTTATGCATTAGTTTGACAGTTTAATATATTTGAGGGATCTAATAATATGTATTTATTTATTATTAATAAAAGAAAAATATGTAGCTATCTGTACTCATATTTATGTTTTATTAATGAACATGGACTTCCGCAAAGTAACGTCTGATTCTATCAAATACTTATTTCTTATGTATAAGGGTATACGGTATGCTATGGTATGTTAGTATAAGTAAGTTGGTTTGCCTGTATTTTTTGTTAACATATAAATTTCTAGTTCTCATCCACTTGGTGATATGTTGATACTTGTGCAATAAAGATTCAAAAATACGTTTTTATATCATACAATTATGCGAGAGGTCAAGTTGTATGGAAATCCTATTCTTAAAGTTTGAAATTTTCATAACAATATCTAAAAAGTTTTTATTGCGAAATTCTTGCTGCTTGCTTTTGCAAAGATTCTATTATAAATAAAAAAAAGAGAATTGCTAGATGAGATTGTTAAACTTTTTATTTTATTCACATCAATTAGACGAGCCCAAAATAAGCACAGTAAGGCTTGTCTTATAAATACTAGGGTAACGTAGGTAGGTAGATACGTAATATTAATATAAATATATAATATACCCATGAGTCAGGTACAAATGTTCGTATTAATCACAGAAACATCTGCCCGCACCCAGGACCGTCGGTGCGTAAGGAAGGATCGCTAGAACTTGATCAATCAAATAATTTTCGTTTTTTTTAATGGGTTTAAAATAAATAAATCCGGTATCGGTCATTTAGCTACTACAGCACTCAAGAAACCAATCGCAATACTTAACACTAACCTCATAATTTATCCAGAATTGGGGTAAAGGCTTTTCCTTATGAACTGAATCACCGTTAAGAGCATTAGCCATACCCCCGCAGACGTAAAGTAAAACTGGGGTCAACCATTCGTTTGAAAAATATGTTAATATTGTTGTAGTTTGTAGTGGATTAAATATTTGTCAGTAATTATTATTATTATTATTACCAGTTTGTTATGAAAAACCAGATTACAAGTAATAGTTTAAAATAGACCCTTTGGTGCAACAGTAGCGATCCTGCCTTTCGCACCGATGGTCCTGGGTTCGAGTTCCGAAAGGGGCAAATGTTTGTGTCATGAGTACGAGTATTTATACTTGAGTCATGGGTCTTTATAAGTGTTGAATTTACACATTTGCCGCCCCAAAGCTATAAAATGATCACCGCTCCTACTGACCTCTAAAATTAGATTCATTGTTCACAATAACGTTAATACCTCTTTTAGGGAATAATCTAGTTTCAAGATTATTTTTACAACTTTTTGGGTATATTTTTATGACGACCGTTTGGTGCAACGGTAGCGATCCTGCCTTTCGCACCGACGGTCCTGGGTTTGAATCCCGGTAGGGGCAGATGTTTTTATGATGAATACGAGCATTTGTACCCGAGTCATGGGTGTTTATATATATTTCTATGAATATTACATATCTATGTATCATATATGTATGTCTATCCGTTACCCTAGTATCCATAACACAAGCCTTATAGTGCTTACTTTGGGCTAGGCTAATTGGTGTGAATGTAGGAAATATTTATTTTATTTATTTATTTATTTTAAGCTAAGTTTAATTACTTACTTTTTTCTGTACCAATTTTCTGGGCCAATTGCCGCCCCCTAATTTTGCCGCCCTAAGCTTCAGCTTTTTCAGCTTCTATGGTAAATCCGGCACTGGTCTTTATATATATTTCTATTAATATTACATAACTATGTATCATATATGTTTGTATATACGTTACTCTAGATTCTATAAGACAAGCCAGTGCTCAATTTAGGCTAGGCTAATTGGTGTAAATGTACGAAATATTATTAGTTTAAAATCCTCTCTATCAGTTTTTATGCTGTATTTTTCTTATTTTCTCATAGTAATATTTTGTTAATACTATATTTTGTTCATATAAGAGTTTTGAGAACAATGGCTTGACGTGCTTTCCGAAGCAAAGAGGATTCTGATAAAATAGTTTAGATCATCGATCTGTCGGCTGGCCTTCACGTATGTGGTTTGCCTACAATCTCGAGCTCCTTGAATGTAATGATCCTAACATCCTTCTCGATTCCAGTAACGAACCTTTGTCAACGTGGTTCCGAAACGCTTCTCTACTGAGCGGTACATCAAATGACGATTTTAAGGCCTTACTATTATTGGCCCTAATTTGAGCGCGTCTCCTGCCCAATGGCAACTATATATCAGAATTTGAATGCCAACCGTAATTTATACTGAGAACACAATTTGAATCTCTTTTATAACATCATAAATATATGAATATTGTTAGGTGGTTATTTTTGCAAATGAAACCATGTGTTACTAGTGGGATGACGAGACATTTATTTTTAACTTAATTAAGTTTATATATAAATATTTTAAAAAAATGGTTTTTTAATAACTGTCTTTCTTTAATAAATTTGAGAATACCCGTCTTTCAATTAACAGAATTATGACATGAGTAATTTACTCTTAATTGGATTTTTTCTGTTTAAAGAATATAACTCTATAAAAGAATAAGAAAATATATATATATAACTTTTTTATAAATATAGAGAAAGTCGCTGAAATATGATTTAATTCTAAATGAGATCTCTAACTCTAGTGTGATTGTTTGTGTAGATCTTGACAAATTGCAACCATGCAAAAAATCAGTCTACATAATTAATTACATCGATGACATAATAAAGCATATATTTATTATAAGAGTAGAAATAAATATACCATCTGAAATAACTTTACTCTTTATTTAAAATTTGTTGTAATGATACTGAGAGAATCAGAATGAGATCTTTATAATCTATGCCGGATATAAAATGATATAATTATGAAATACACTACTGACTTTCATTTAACTTTAATGTTGACGATTTATGAGTACGTAAATATGCAATTTATAGTTACACAAACAATAAGATAGGAGTAAATGAATTTTTCAACATGTTGTCGTCCTAAGCGCGTAGATGGTAACCACTACGCTTATACATTCCTAGTCACAATGCGTCACCTTGCAAGCGTTCGTTGACGCATAGACGTTTTGTCCAAGCGACCTCAGGCTTGGTGCGTGTTAAACTACTAATAACAATATCGAATCTAATACATCCCGCTCACTCACAGCACAGAGTCGTAGGTGTGACTGCAATAGGTAGAGAAAATGATGAATTTAGTTAGACCAACGTTCACCTTTATAAAGGTAAAGTATGGACGGCGCTAACGAAAACGAAGGGCGATAGTAGCTTCAAGTGTTTGAAGGCAACCGGCTTAGGTTACATTAATTGTTGAGTCTCGATGCTACTGGATATTGTGGTCGAGCGTGTTATTCGCTAGCGTCGAACACGATAGCTCAAAAACATTGATTACAAATTACTATGTAGCCTAGAACATAGTGCGTTTAAAATAACGCCTAAATCGAGACTCAACAGGTATGCAAAAGTTAAGATTGGCTTGATATTTGAGCAATAATCGAAATTATTTACCATTACCCAGATACTTATCGCAACATAATTATAGGGGTTATGTCCGAAGGATATTAAATGACAAAGCATTCCACAGAAAATGTAACATAGTTATACTATATATTCAATGTGCTTAAATACTTAATAAATATTTCTGTTATGCGTTTAAAATTATATTGAGAATGAAAATAACTTTATTCAAATGCACTTAAAAATAAGTAGTTTTGAATCGTCTAACATTTTTACCTACCACTCATTCAGGACGTCTTTTAACTGACAAGAAGAATGGGCGCAAGAAACTCGTCAGCTTTAACAGAAGTAACGACATTTACAATATAATACGTCGTCATCATACACAATCCACAAAAAAAACAAAATTATTTTGTTATGACAATACTAATAGTGTTGTGATATCATTATTTCGTTGATAACAACAAAGTCAACAAGTATCTGTACTTACTTAAAGTAAGTATCCCTGAACATTGCAATAACATACAGGGATATATACCTATATAGATATTTTTGCCAATTATATGATGTTAATATCTCTTAAAACCCAGGTATAATAGCAAAGCAATGGAACATAGTGAAACTCAGTAACTGTTATCGCTTTAGCACTAAATGTTTATCAGCTTTAAACAATTACGGTGTGTCTATGTCACATTACATATCCTTTCCCTACACTTTCACTGTCCTTCAACTGTCATGGTATTTCAAAATGGATCGACGTGTGAGACCTTAACAGCATCATATACAGTTCAAAATCGATTGTCACCAAGTATGGCATGGCACGCATTTGTCAAATAGACGCTTATCGTGTCGAATTATCTTGAGGTTTTGGTTATAGAAAGTTTAGATTGAGTTACTGATGTCATTTAGTTGCATGTGCTACAAATTGTGTAGTTACAATCGTGTGAAATGGATCTATTGAAGAGAAAAAGACATTTTAATCGAATAATACATTATTTTAATTGCTACTAACAGACTTTCAACTACACTAAACATTTTTAAACGGCACCGTTTAGAATAAGCACGATGTAAGAGATTGATTTTTGGAGTAAAAAAACATTATTTTTAAATGATTCTTTGACCAAAGTTTTAATCTTATTGTTACAAAGTACGTTTGGTTGTATTAGATTCGAAATATTTAAAATTTAAACTCATAAATATGGGATTGTAGGATTTAGCTCTACAGTTCGATGTAGCAGACCTAAAGGAACACGTGAGTTGTCCTAGAAATGAAAACATTCCTGTTAACGTCAGCACTGTACATATCATCGAAAAACAAACATTAATTTTCATATTATACTTTTCATGTGCTAGCTGTAGTGTTAAAGTTTATTAGATACGTTCATGTGAATTGTGTATTTTAATACCATATCTTGAGTCTGACACATATTTTGTTCATACAAACAGGACCGACGCCTAGTGGCGTTTTGCTGACAACTCCTAAAAGTAATACTGTTCCATATAGCCCTTACGTCTTAGGGCGTCAACATTGTTACAACTATGCAATACCATAAAGTAATCAAAATAGAATAACGCTTAAAAAATAATTTCGAGCACGTGCTAATGTTAAACCCCGCGCGCGCTTGCCCGAAGCACGCATAGGTTGGTTAAATGTGTGCGTTGGTTAAACGCGACATGCGTAGAACGACATAGAGTGACGTTATAAGTACACTAATAGGCAACAAGTACTAGTGCATGGAATCTTTAAAGATAGGCAAAACTTTTAACATATTGCATTTTAATTTTGGCACAGCAATTGAACTATTACAGATCAGTCTTAACAGGCGATTATTGTTACACCGATAACCCTTGGACGTGTAATTACGTTGTGCTACAAAACATTTACTATTATTCAACGTACATAAACGCTTGTTAACGTTATCGTCTTTATTAAGAATATTTAAATTACTGAGTCTGAAACATACAGATTAAAATAAGGATAATGACTGCGCATACCTAACCAGTGGTGTGTGTTCCGGTAAACCTCAATATTCTTCCAGGACGTGATGAGTCATTGGGTTTTAAATTATAGTAGATTTAAAAAATCTAAAAATCCCACGTTTTTCAATGTCCTAAAAAGAATAAAATAACCCTGCGGGGCAAAGCGAGGGGCCACTCAAAACGTGGGGGCGCATATTACTAAGAGGAGATTTTAAAGAGATGAATGACATGCATTGATGCCGATTATTGTAAAGATGCGCCCCCACGTTTTGAGTGGCCCCTCGCTTTGCCCCGCAGGGTTATTTTATTCTTTTTAGGACATTGAAAAACGTGGGATTTTTAGATTTTTTAAATCTAGTATAATTATTTTATTCTTTTTAATTATTAACTCAACGAAGTAACCATGTGTTACGCAATAAACGGATAAGCCCCATACAAAAGTGAAAGTTGCCGAAAGTGGACCTGAAAGTGCATCTGGAAAGTTGAAAGTTGCTTTAGAGTGCATTGTCATCGGGTTCTGAACTATCCTGAAAGTTTCAGCTTTCTAGCTTATCGGAAAGTGCCTCAAATTTAAGTTGCAAGATTTTGCCCGGACAGACAAACAAATAAGAAAAGTGAGATAAGAAAAACGTGGTAAAATAAGATTCGATATACCAAAAGTTTTAATTATGAAATGAATTTATTTTGGCAAAAGAAAATACATATCTAAATTAATGGTTATTTTTTCAGTGTTTTCTACCAAATAAACAAGTTTTTAAACAAGAGCCATGTTTATCGTGCCAATGATTTCAAATATTATCAGTTTAGTATATCAATATCAGTTTATAGAAACTGTGTCAAAAATATATTATATTTTAATATGGGTTAAAAGACATTTTTTTATTTCTCGCTGAAAAAAGTGACTCGTGGACCTAATTAACTTATGGAAAGTGGACATTTCATACTTTTACACAGTTTTAGACATATTTATAGTTAAGTACTAACATATATAGTAAGTTAACTTTCCCTTTTTAAAAATACCTTATACGATATTGTATTATAGCATTGACCAACATTTATTTTATTTATTTCTATGCGAGAAGTAAGCTGAAATATATAAATAGACGTATGTCAGACTTTTATTAATCATATTTGGATTTCAGTTTATGATGACGACACGATTAAACAAACATAGTGCAAGAGACAGGTTGCAACTGATAACCCAAACTCGAAAGTCGAACACGATAACGCTAGCTCTGGTGCCTGGCGCTCCTCATCGTTAGATAAACAAATGGGTCACTGAACCGACCTAGTTTTTGCCCCGTAAGTGCGCGGGGTTTCGTCAAAAATTATTGTAAAGTACGCTGTTTTTAATTTTATGAAATTTTCCTAATTATGTGTGCATAATTGTACCGTATAGATTCTACGTTATAAATAATGATAATAGTGGGTGATAGAACTATATAGAGCATATGAGCTATGCGTTACTTAAAGACCGCATAGTGCAAGGTACCGGATGGGTGAGAGTAGGAACAGTTATTAAAAATATTGGCGCTTTTTAATATAAGAACCAGAGCACTTTAATTAAGATGGAACTATTGTTTTAATTTTAAATATTGTGGATATAAGGAACTGCTTTACAGAAATATTCGTTTTTACCTTGGCAGAGTCGCAGAACTCACCGCCTACACATTGATAAGGCCAAAATAGTTAGCACAAGTCATTTTATATTACTCTGGAGGACATAATACATATCCTGTACCAAGTTCAAGCCGTTGATTATTGTATTGTAGTGTACTAAAGTGAAGTAGTCAAATCTCAGCTCATTTAGTTTCCGTTTTTTCTTATATCATTATACTTTCTCGCCCCTGCTTTATAAAGAATCATTAACTGTAAACACAAAACAAAAAAAAGAAACGCTAAAAACAATTTCACGGACAACTTCTGTTACGAAAATGTTTAGAGAAAAAAATATTAAAGTTAGTTAATAACAAAGCTACAGCAAATTCTCTTACGTAGCGTCTTTAGTGCGTCATACCACGGTAAGCTTTAGCTAGTTTGCCGGTTAAAATATAACCCGTGATATCATCGACCCAGGAGCTGGATAAAAATATTCACCTATTTAGTAACATGTGGCTCTGGCATACTTAGATGTTTAATCGGACAGCGCCATTTTTTAAACCAAAAATATCATGCTTTTGTTGTGGTTGTAATAAATTAAAACTATGTATTGTTAAAAAAACGGTATCCAAAATAACATGTACAATCGTATAGGCTTTTAACGAGTGTATTGTTTTAAAAAAAATTCAAGAAGATCAATAATATTCTATAAGTATTATATTTTTATTGCTTAACATTGGTTGTGTTGTTTTTTATTTATGTTATAAAATAAACCCTTTTCAAAAATATAGAGAAAAAAATATGGATTAGGTCAACATGATTTGATATCAAGCAATGCCCCGGAAGCGACGTTGAAATCTTTTCGTCCCCAAATCAAATTTTCTTGAAACATAGACAAAAAATTATATTAACTTTTCTTAGTTTCTACATAAAGATTTCGACAAATATTTGTTGTTTAAGTTTTAATATTTAGGCAATACCATCCATTGTGGACGTTGTTTTAAAATAACAAATGCTAAAATTATACCATTAAGTATCAAATCAAATACTAAATGAAACAAAATGTTGTGACATTATTTAACAGCTAAGGATGTAATTGTTTTAATACCGTGTTCATATTGGCTGTTAGTATGGGTTAGCGTGGTCAATGTAAATTGAAAATATACAACGCTTTGTGTTTTACTTTGGCATACTTAGATAGTAATCGATAATTGTTAGATAACGTAGAAAATGCGAATAATATTGTCATTTGCATTCCACGCTTGAAACAGGAGTCGCCAGATGGCGACACTCTACAACGTATACATATAATGCAATATGGCGGTCGGCTAGTTTATGTAGTTGTTTTAATAATAAATATAGTCCCGAAGCCTAAAAATGTTATTACAGAAAATATTTATATGATACGACATATATATGAAACATACGACAGTAATTATTTTCCTTAAAAATAACATAACACATCAAGATGACCAATTAACATTAAACTATTTATTTAACAGATAAATAATATTCAAGCAAACAGCACAATGAAGTACGCTTTAAGTAATAGCGCCACAGTTACTTTAAAATAAATAAAAAATAAATTTGTACAACTGAGAGTAATTTGATTACGTCAAACAGACTAACAACCTGTTACATCGAAAGAGATAAGCTTTGTTTGTTTCACAAAGTGATTAATTACTACGAACCTAATGAAGTCATAAGCTTTATAATTGGTATTTACATAATAACTTTACTTACTTTTAATAAAGTATTATTTCAGGACTTGTAGAATCAAATGTATCTACGTGCAGGTGTGCATGGCCGTCTAATAATAAACGAATGAATGAAACGACGAGACTGCGAAGTGCATGCCAACGTGAAAATAAAATACAGTCAATAAAAAGCCGTACAAGACGAACACATCTTGATCTCACCATAAAACATTTTGTTCAAAGGCCCCTGCGACGCCACTCTAATCGTGTTAGCGTCCATGCGAGATGACGCCGGGAGGCGGCGTTATTCAGTCGTTTTCATAAAACAGTTCGTCACTGAAACGTGTCATAAGAGGAGCGTGTCACTCAGTGGTTATGGAGCGAGCGATCAGCGGAGCGGGAGTCGCGCGGTTGTCGGTTGGCGCCCGCACGGAAGTAGGTTAGTTACTAAAGTTTTGTTTGCGTGAGGCTGCGTCGCGGTGCACTGGCTAAGCGCGCCGCGCGGCGTCGGCCGGCCGCGCGCCCCGCGCCGCGCATGCCTGTCGCCCGCGCATCTTCGCTCTTTCACTTTCCGTCCGCCCGCCCTCCGCTTCTTCGGAAACGACTCGAACACGTAGCATCTTTCATTCAAGTTTACATACTTACGTCGCGAAGTTAAAAAAATTAACATACCAAGGGCGGATACAGTCACGTATGACTGAAAAATTAAAACGAAACTACAAAACTATGTATTAATAATCTTGTAATAGCTAAATTTATCATGATAATAAATCTAATATTTTGTTCGAACTTTAAATATCGTAATAATCTTTTATAAATATAGAATTTACCACTTTCAAGCTTCTAACATTTAACCGATACGGGATACGAGATTTTTTATTTAAATTCATTGTGTACATTAAGAATATCGATATAATTCCCGTTCACTTGAGTATTAAAGTATACTTTCAATCCAAAATGACAAAAAAATTCCAGTGAATATACGAGCAATAGTAGCCGGATAGTGGCACATCGCACGCATTCGGCGAACGCTCATTGTCGGTGGTTATGTAAGGCGGAGGCCGCGTCGATGCTGCTCCGAGTCAACGAACGGCATTGACACGCGCTCCGCCCGCGCGCCGTTTCCCCCGCGGTGCCCCTTGCCGCTGCTGAAACCAGCAGCTGCGAAATTGGGTCACGAGCTCTAAGCCACCTCACGTACTACTGGCCAATTTAACCAGACCTATGACGTTTCATAGAATTGATTCCTAGGTAGAGCGCTTTGGAGCTCTAACAAGTTGGTGCTGTACTGCAAGACAACAAGTAAAACGTACCTTCTTTTACAGTACAAAATAATTATGAGGTTAATTATTTTATTAAGATCATCATCTTCTCTTAATAATTTCATTGAAAATGTGTCAAAGCAATTATTACAATTTTTTTTTACTGTTATCACATTAAACAAATCAAATTAAATTCCCTGGTGCGAATCCCGAAAGAGTCATATGTATGGTTTGACAAATACGAGCATTTGAACCCGAATCATAAGTATTTATATATATTTTATTGAGTATTACATATCAGAAGCCTTACTTTATGGTACGGTACTTATTATTGGTGTGAATATAAGAATTATTATTATTATTATTAAACATAACTTGCGTTATTGTACGAAAACAACAGCTATCATAGTTTCTAATATCAATGCATGAAAACGGAGAAGGAAAACAGCGCTGCGCCGGCATCGAACGCTCGAGTCAACGAACGTCATTGAAGCCCTCTATCAGGGCATTATCAACCTTGTTTATAGGAAGGTGGAGTATAAAATCTAATGTCGACGTGGTTCAACCTAGCCTTGGCTCTTACTGGCCTGGCTGACTTAGACATTCTATCTACTTTTACAAGTACATAAGCGAAGGCTCCAGCACTATTTGGTACTCGTAATGCACTTAAATGCAATAAGTCGATCGAACCTACAGCCATGTTTCGCATTTTGCTTCAATTTATTTTTATTTTTCAAAATACTCTTTTATTCCAGGTAATCTGATTCTGATCGATAAACAGTGATGATGCATTGTTAAAGATAGATTAGTCCATTATCCATTAAATTAAATTATAAAATATTTAAATCAAACTCAAATTCTCAAATCGTAGCATCAAAGACAGGCATAACCTTTTAACAAAAACAAACAAAAAATTGAAATATATGCTTCCAATATTAAATGTGTCTTTATTTCGTAGTTTTCACGTAGCTTAAATACGATAACATTGTATCATGTGAAATAATAACTTGATTCGCCTAGCTAATATTTAATTGTGACAAACGCTAACGGCTAATTAATCGTATTGTATTTACATTCAAAGCTGATTATTCAAGGTCGAGTAAATATTATCTGTTATTGCAACTCTAGCAGTCTACAAAGATAATATTAAATGGTAAGGAAAACATTATTTCCAAACAAGTTTGAAATGAGACCCTGACCCTGGTATATATTCGTAGAATTAATACTAGTAGCTATACACGGATGTGGATTTTGTAATGACTCAAAGTTGTCAACCTAGACCTATCTCAATACGAATGTTCTACTTTGTATGTTGTCAAGTTGTAACATGAAAAAGAATTATTTTATATCTCATAAATACTCATATTTCACGTCGCCATCGATAATATCCTGCTATTTTTGGCAAATTCATGTTCAGTTATTCAACCAAATTCAAAAGGTTGTCAAACCCTAAAAAATCTTTTTTACCGCTTCACTGCTCGACATAACTACTAAGCCCACTCCTAATAGAACCCAGTACCTTTTATCCTGACATAAAGCAGCGGGCGACAACCCATTCAAGTATAAAGTGTTCAGGAGGGCTACATAAGGGAGTAAAGTGCAGTACATGCAGGCAAGCACACTGCGCACTAAGGGTGGTATGTACCCGCCCTAGTTTCAGTGTGCAGGGTGAATGAACGTCATTGACCTACCTAGTACCTGCGCAGCGCTCCCCTCCCACTGACTGATAAATATAGACATCTCCGGGAATATGGCATTGAAACGACCACTATAGGCAGTTACGTGCGTAGAAACTGCATACGTCAAACTACCGATCAATACGGATTGGGTTCTAAAGGTTATATACCTGATAATTAACCACAAGGTAAGAATAACATCGACAGTTTGAATACATATGTATTCAAAAACTTTCTTAGTTCTATGTTTTTAAGGTATATTTTGGTACTCTCGGTCAGTAAAGTGCCGAACGGCACGTACGCAATGAACTTGTGTTTTATATAACAGTGTTACAAAAGAAAGTAAACAAAACGTTTAAACGGTTTTCTTTAGTTTCCACCTTTCAGTTTAGTTCATGGTACTTTCATTGTTTGAAGAAACAATTAAATTTTCTTCTTTAAGTAAATGCTGCAATAATTTTGTGCTCGAAAAATCTATGCTCTATACTAAAAATTGCTCATGTTTATAAAAAATACTCATGTTTTAATCGGATAAATTTTGGTGTAATATCATTCATATTATTTGAAAGACCATTTTTAATAGACAAATATGTATGTAACACCTTCAAAATACAATATATCCATTTTTGATAGTCAAGGAATTAAAGTACATTTATTAAGATAATTTATTTACTCTTTATACTATACTACGACTATATTTCTACAAGATTAAAATGCAGCGAAAACTTATACATCAAAAAAATATCATACACGTAGTAACAAACGAGCCTTTCAATTTTGTAATCTATTTACACAGTTTACTGTTGAAGAAGTGAGATTATCCATTATTAAGAGCTTAAGAGAGCGCTGGAGGTATGTGAACGAACGGTATTGACCCATCTTTACCGATATAGAGTTCGCGATAGAGTCGGGGTAAATTATGTAGTGTTATCGAGTTATTCAAATGGAAAAGTATTAGCATATATCTTTAAAGATAACTGTCTTCTTAACTTGTTGTTTAAGAAAGAAATGTTTCAATACAAATCAGATGCCATGAAAAACATCACTTATGTTGGTAAAAATATTTAAATCAAGCTATTGTGAAACACTGTTTACATTATTCTCACATAGAAAACGTCATTGAGATATTTTTTTTACTTAAGTCGCGCATTCGATGGGCGATGTATTGCGAAATCAGCTCAACCTCCACAATATAGGCCGAACCTACCATTTTGCTATTGAGCTACTCACTGCGGCATCGAGCTCTTTCATCTATGTACCAGTACCATGCACATTCACGGACAGCCATTAATGCTGCTAAGCCACTAATGTCATATTCTGCTTTGTCTTCTGACCATATACATACACAATCCCAATATAAAAAGAACACCACGTAAATATATATATATATATATATATATATATATATATATATATTCGTGCCTTATGTTCTTCCTTATACGTTTAGAAGTCAGTCAAAAATGTAGTTAATATAAGTTAATATAGGTAAGTTTATTATTCCTTAATAATGAAATATGTAGGTAAATTTATAAAATAGTTCGGAATTACCAGTCAAAGAGCTTGCGGTGAAGGGAGGGATGAATGCAAGGCCAAAGTGCGCGGGTTGCAGCGGGTGAAGGAACGTCACTGACCCACCTTTAGGGATCGTTGTTAGAGCGAGATGCAACATCAAGCCTTGGCTGTGCACCGATAAACGCAACCCTTACAGAGTACAAAGTTATAGCCGTTTTGTGTTGTTTTAAAACTGCTATTTATTCTAATTTCAGTGGGTCTGCGAGAGAAAGTGATGGTGCAATGATTTGAGATAGCAAAAATAGTTTAAATTAACTAATGCTAGATCCTCAGATATTCCGTTCTTATCTTGTACCTTATAAATGGTCATTTTATATTGATTTGCAAACAATAGTTCTATACTAACTACAAACAATCTTTTTAGTTCCATTTCATTTTAACAAGACATTTTAACAATAAAATGAGCTTTAGTAGAGAAAAAATAGGAGAATAATTATTTAATGTAGATTCAAACAGAATTGTCGTGAGCGCATCATATTCTGTTTTAAAATATATGTTACATTTCTGTAACCAATGTAATTTCTAGCTGAAAGTTCATGCTGTTCATCTGTCACTACCTCTATTTATATCTTAGTGCAATATTTTAATTTGCACTTATATAATAAAGCTGTAGACTTCGTTTGTTTCAACATGCTAATCTATGGAACTACCATTAGAATTGTTTTAATAATTTTTGTATTATATATTCTATTTTTTAAATAAACAATAAAAAACTTTTTTTACAGTCACTGACAAAGTAAATAAGTAATATCTATTCTAAATATTACCTTTTGTGATTTAACATTATTTTCTTCAATCGTGATGATATCACGTAGATTTATGTATGATATAAACATGTAACGATATCAGTACACTTTGTGTGAAAGAATAGCATTGACCCACCTTTTACGATATCAGCGAGTTGCTATCACTCTTTTCCTTACAAGGTACAGAACGATAAGCAATATTAAACGACGCGTAAATTATCAATACACAGTCGTGCATTTGTTTTAGTACCATTTAACTTTCAATTTATTTTATTACTCTCGTTGTAAAAAGAAATGAAAATAACGAATTAATAAACTTACATAAAGTATCTTAGTGAGTTTGTTAATAAGAATTTTTAATAAGTTAAATATAATATCATAAAATACATAGTAAAAGTTAATTTGAATCTATACTTATATTATAAAGCTGAAGAGTTTGTTTGCTTGAACGCACTAATCTCAGGAACTACTGGTCCGATTTGAAAAATTCTTTCAGTGTTGGATAGGCCATTTATCAAGGAAGGATATAGGCTATATATCATTTAATATATTATACCTGAGCCACAGAAACGCGTGGCCAAGTCAGCTAGTCTATAATAACACCATAGATATCCTTTGGTCCAATTCCAATGGTATGGTCTTATACAAAAAATGTATACACGTGTCATAGCTTTAATTAAATTAAACGCTACTTCAAAAAATCAAATTTCTCTACTTTAAGTACATCCAGCTATCAAAACTTTTTTTTTCAATTTATTCGTAAATATATCATCATCTTAACCGAAAATAGGTCCGCTGCAGAACGTAAATCTTCCCTAAAAATAGAGGGTTTTCCATAATCTCTATGCTTGGCAGATGGGTTGTAGTTCACAGTAAAAGACCATACTTCGGAAAATGGTGCTGCTCATTTGTGGTTTTTGTGAGGTGTATGATGATTACCGCCAATATCATTAGTAGTCTTAAAAGTGAAGGGTAAGTGCTATTCTACTCTACCGGACACTACACGGCCATATATATTTTTATACTGGTATATATTAAGGATCTTAAATATAAATTAAGAATATTAAAAATCAAAAACATATTTTGTTATATCAGTCAAGAGCCACTTTTAGTAGGACCATGAGCTGTTATCAGTTTATAATCACATCAAAGAGGACTAAAGGAAAACACCTATTTGCGTCTTACTTCTTTTAGCCGAGAAAACAACTGTTTATAAATTTCTTGTTTATTCCCGTAAATTCTATAACACAATAGGAAGCTTTAAAAGAGAATAACTAGCCTATGGGCCGGGGGCGGAAAGACGGGGGCGAATAAACACGTGCGTTTTGGCCACCTTAACGGTGAACAAATTATACAAGATCAAATAAAACTCAGTCATAATTTTGTATTTTTATTTCACAGTCCTAACCTAACCAATTGTTTAGTTGTGTTGTGTATTGGTATTATTACTATAAATAATTTGGTCGGTCTGGTAATAATACGGGGGGAAGAGGGGTGCGAGGCCAGCACGTGCGGGTTGCACTGGGTGAACGAACGTCTTTGACCCACCTAGCGCCTACATACATCGCGTCGATAACACCCCCGCGCTGATATCATATCTAAGCGTACTGTTGATGTTAGTGCTGTCATTGTTCTTATAACTCGCCCACATTTTTTTATTGCAACACAAAAAAAATTCTAGCTTCACTAGTATTCGTATCTGAAAGACATATCCACGAGATTTTTTTCTTTATTTAGAACCAGCTAGCTTCGCACGGGTAGATAAAATTCTTTAAATTTTTTCTAGCATTAAATATAGCTTATGTCACTCAGTGTGAATGTAGCTTTCCAATGGTGAAAGAATTTTTGAAATCGGCTTAGTAGTTTTTGAGTTTATTCATTGCAAACATACAAAAAACAAATCTTTCCTCTTTATAGTATTAATGTAGAATACGTAGCAAAAATTAACTGTTTAAAATGTACGTAAGTGGCATATTTTAATTGTTATAAGTATAATAAGCGTCGTTATTCATAAATAGTTCAATATGAATCAGTTGCATATTAATTTATTAACCAAAAACAAAAATATACTAAAAGTCGCGAGACCAACTTCAACCTGGGGTTGAAGATAATGAGATCCTGTGTGTAATTTTCTTAATGTATTTAAAAACCGCTGTATTCAAAGCAGAATTGCTGCAATTTTCCTTCTAGGTTACAGCAATTTTATGTCAATGTCAAGTGTAACCGGATTATGACTACTATGCTGACGATTCCAGTTTCAACGATGGATGGAGCGAGATGGTTTTCGTACAGAAAGCTTATTCAGAATAAAAAACTCGATGGGTGAGACGGGACATGGACCCTCTCATCTCATTTTAATTTTCATTTTTTACTTAGAAAAACTCTGAATAAAAAAAAAGTAAGTTTGGATCTTTTTTTGAGTAGAACTGTTTCCGTGACGAATTAATTATTTATCTGTAATATACACATTTTTTGTGTAGATTTTGTTTTTTTATATATTGCAAATTTATATTACCATTACATGCCGTTTCCATTACGGCATCTATATAAATAAATTAACTTGAAATATCTGTCTGTAATTTCTAAATAATAGTTTTTTACTAAATGCATTATAAATTATAAATATCAATTTTAAAATGTTTGTCTGTTTGTTGTGGCTGACTGATGGCTCTCTGCTATGGCTGAACCGATTTGAATAAAACTTTCAGTGGTAGATAGCTGATGTTACAAGAAGAATAGTTAACTTTTTTTTGTTGAATGGTCAGTAAAAAAGAGCATTGCAAATGTCGTCAGCCACAGCTAGTATTTAATATAATCGATGCAACTACCTAAATGAGAATAAATTAGATTTGTTTAAAAATATAATAATATTTGATTAATCAAAGGTGGTATTATCTTCTCAGTCGATGTCCGCTGCACCGTGGTCCCACTTCCGGCCTCGACGGGCGATCAATACGGATCGGGGAACGAACCCGCGACCTCGGGCTAGTAACTGGGCCGTCGCGCAAGCGCCACCGGCTCGGTGCATCCGCCGCCACCACCATTTTGAATCGCTAATTTCATACGGGGTGGCATTTAAAATTTACGAGGGCAATTCATACGTAATCACATTGTGAGTCTTCATTAATAACGGCAACGGTACATGGTTTGTTTATTATGTTTATTCAGTAAAGTAACAAGCAATTTTAGCAATGATTTTATTCTTATGGTTATTTGGTTGGTATATTTTTTTGGTTTTGAAAATACTTAATTAAATTAATAACAATGATATTTCCATTTTGGAAGGTTGATAATTAACCGATTCGTTGCTGATGTGGTTTTTGCGTGTGGCGTTAACCACTGAAACCGTGTCATTTTTAAATTGATTATAACTCCTTCTAATCAAGTTTTAGGTAAATCAACCCAGAATAAAACTTTCTTAATTTTTACATAAATCAAGCTCGTAGCCATCGTTTCTGTAATTGTATGTAGCAACGAATTGGTAAAAAAGAATCACAATAAATAGATTAGTAATTATTGGTTTTAGAATTGCTTTTATGCAAAATAAATGCGATCAAGGAAACCGTACACAGACGAAATTAAAAGAACTTTATTAGAATGCATGTAACATATTTTTTGACAGAGATTCAAAAATTAATGGGCGTTGTTCACTTTCCATTCAATGTTTGGTCAAAACGTGGAAACAGTAGAGATGAGATTTTTTAAAATAAAGTAAGTAAAAGTAAGTACATTACGATAATATCTAATGAATCAGTTTCATCAATGGGAAACTTCCCAATGCAAATTATCAAGATTTGATTTATTTATTAAATTGCACTGCAAGTGAACATAACATAAATGTTTTCATATAAAACTGGTTGGTTGCCTGTAAAGTCGGTATACGGGCGAAAGTTTTACGTGACAACGACTTTGAGTGGTAAAATAATTTTAATGTGAAAATTCATTCGTATAGTAGGAAGAAGGATGAAATAATAGTAACAATTTAAAACATTTATTTATACAAAGAATTATATTTAAAACATTAATTTATAGGCACGCGTCCCTTCCACTTTTTATGTCTGTCTCTCTCGCTCTTAGGCGAGCTAACCATGCCCGAGTGGAAGGGACGCGTGCCTCTCACTCGCTCTCATTGTAAGCGCATAACGTGAGCGGAGCGTAACGCAGTTTCTTGAAGTGTCACCCGGCAAACCAATTTATAAGACGTTGTCACGTCAAAATACATAAAACAAATTAAAACATGTGTTTTTTAAGTTAGGTGAAGCAAATATTAGCTTATTATAATAATTTATTTATTTATTGTACTTTTTTTTCAAGTTAATTAATTTAAAGCATCATATAAAACTGGACTAGGGAGGAATATATTCGTTTGCGCTATCGCCCAGCTCAAATACCATAAGATTGTCATGAACTCATGACGTGAGTACAACAGCCTATAGTTACAGTCACAAACACGATCGCAGCAATATTGTCGTATAGAATCTAGCCTCAAGTGTACATTAGCCGCGCTTGGGTCGTTATGTGTTGCGGGTATGGGGTCCATTTACCATCGCTACCACCCTATTTTGCGTTTATGTATAACGTCCAAGCCATGGTCAACGTGAGTAGCGGCGTTTTGGTCCCTTATCGTCATGGGGTGTCTAGAAATTCACAACAAAACAAGAATAAAGTTTATAAAACAAAGGAGCAAGGGGAATTAAATAATAAAAAAAATAATAACACTGACAGTTTGACTCTTTTTTTAATAGGTCTGGCATATTTATTAACAATATTTTTACAATTTTTTTTTTCATATTCTTTTACACTTCTTCGGTTTTATCATAGGGCACTAATGCAAGGCTACCGAATTAAAATAAAACCACGGATTCGCGATGTGTTTGTGCATATTTTTTATTTATTTAATCCTGACGTTTGAGTCCTTTACAGGAGCCGTGATCAAAGAATGGCTTTTATAGTGTTTTTTTTTATTTTGAAGACAATATAAGACGCAATAATCTCTATAGTAATAAGAACCGAAAAGAGGCAATCAGACTGAAGCATGTGGACTGATATGAGTTCACTGGAGAACCTATAACTTCCCTAATAAGTCTATAAAAATTTCTTTAATTAGAAAATATACTTGCAATTTAATTATATCAAGGTGTATCTAAACACGACAATCGTACAAATGTAATTTGGTACTTCTCGTGTTAAATCTGATCTTACTGTTTTAACGTTACAGTTTTAACGTTAGGTTTAAAAATGAATTATTCTTTTTTATCTTACCAACAAATGTATATGAATTTAGTTTCCCTATGATCTGTGTGTACAATTATGTGGAATGTGGCTATTCGTGTATCCATATTCTATATGATTACGGCTACTCAATGGTTATAAAATTCAACAAAGTTGCGGCCATAAGAGGTGTCTCCGAGCCATGAATAAATGTGAAAAATTTCGCAACAACTGTGAAGAAAACGGATGTAAATAAGAAACTAACAATATCGTTATAACTTTTTTAAAAGATCTTCTACTTTTTTATATTTGTTTATAACGTAATCAAAAATTTAAATTGTATGATGCTATCATTATATATATGCTCTGTGGCCCAGAATGACTTTTGCTATTAATTAATATTAGTCGATTTTTATATTAAATTAATAAATATTAGACAAAATCATATACATTGTTCTGAATCCAAGTTAAGTCTAATAGCATTTAGAAACAACCACACAACAACCCGACCCGAATTAATATAGAAAAGTTTATTTTCTTTATGACCTAACCTAACCTAACCTGACCCGACCGAGGATTGAACCCGGAACCTCGAAGTAGCGTTACCATGAAAACCGATGAGGTGACTACTCGACCATGGAGGTCGTATATAATCAACACAAATTTATTAATAAAAAATTGAATAAAAAATAAAACAAGTGAAATGAAGCTGGAGATAATTTCAGACTAGATTTTGTAGTTAATTAATCAAAATATGATTATATTATTGTACAAATAGAGTATTGTAAACCCAATCGATTATAACAGCTGTTGGTTGGATGCACTTAAAAGTCATTGGAGTAATGAATGACGTTTTAGTGTCAGCATCACCAAATGTATTTTGGCACAGGATCCCGGTCTCGTGAAGGTAAAGGTCGACGAGCCCATTACTGGTGCCGACAATTACTTCAAAATTTCGAGCGCACTCGCGTACCTGCAATGCCAAGGCAACTGCCAAAAGGCACATTGAGGTCACAATCCAATGTCAGGGGCCCTAAGATTTTTTTACTTATTTTACGTTTTACTAACAAACAACGGATATTGTTAAGTGCTTGGTAATTTTAGTTTCTCAGATTTTGTTTTGGTGCTTTGTCCCTTTGCAATGCGTGATTCAGCATCATACTGTTGATTTAGGCAAGCAAAGAACTTTTCTATTACATTATATAGTTTTATAACTATAATTCTTTAGTTTTAATATATATTAAATAAATTAAAACTGTAAGATCACATTCAACACAAGAAGTACTGAATAACATATGTAATATTGTCGTTTTTAGATACACCTCGATATAATCCGACTGCAAATATATATTCTAATTAAAGAAATTTTGTTTTATAATTTTTATATATTTTATGCATTTTCAAATTTATAAGATAAATTGTTATAATAGAAAAATACCAGAAAACATCGACTCGGTTCACAAGTGAATTCTCAGGCGGGAAACGAACCCGCAACCTTTAGAACTCCGGTCCAATGCTCTCCCAATTGAGCTACCGAGCCTTGTGAACACTCGTCGAAATTTTCTAGTACCTTCCTGATTTTACGCTGTAGGCCAGCGTTGTTTCATCAATGAGAGGAACATCCTCTCGTATTCGAAAGAAACATTTTTACAAATGTTTGGTTAATCGATTAAGATGAAACAGCCATTTTAGTTTTATAATTTTTAAATATTTTATGCATTTTCAATGCGATCTTATAAGATAAATTATTATAATAGAAAAATACTAGAAAAAATCGACTCGGGTCACAAGTGAATTCTCAGGCGGGAATCTACTTGTGACCCGAGTCGATTTTTTCTAGTATTTTCTATTATAATAATTTAAAGAAATTTTATTGACTTATTAGGGAATTTATAGGTTATCCAATAAACTCGCTCGCTAGTGAGTAGTTGAGTAGATGTAGTGAGTACCGACATTATTTTCTAGTGAAGTATTAAGGTTAAAGTTAAGATATAATGACTAGACATGATGAAACGTGAAAATTTAATAACAGTACCCAATTTTAAAAAATAAGTTTTGAGATGATGTTTTTTTTAAAGTAACAACATCAAAGTATAACATTATTTTATCGAGTTCTTTTTAAAGAAACGGACCTTAAAACACTGTAGATCTGACTAGAAAACGAACCCAGAATAGGAATCAAAAAGAAAACACAATAAGATACGTATAACCAGATACGTATTATGAAGCATTAGGAAAATTGGACTTTTGTGCTTAAGCTTAAATTGGACTGATCTACAACTCTCCTCGGTGACGACATACTCTAAATTTGGAATAGGATGATTAATCATACAGCTATGAATCAAACATGTGCTAGCTTAGTGAGATAGCGAAATAATTAAGGTCGATGTTTATTAATTGGACAAATTCGCTCCTACGTAGTTTTAATTTTAAACTTATCTGAAATTTTCAAACACTCAATAATTATTTGAGTAATTAAATTATTGATGTAGTTATCATTATAGCATTCCAAATAACATTGCTTTATATAATTAGACTATATTACTATTGTATTAGAGATTTCTTATTCCAAGATGTAATGAACGGTGTCAGCGACAGGGAGTATAAAATTTAAAGTAGAATATATTCCGCATTAAAGATGTATTATACTAATAATTTATTGAGTCCTAGTGAGCTTAACTAATATTATGAGTTCGATTTGTATGTCCTTATATAAAATTGGACATTGTTATGCATAAAAGATGTAACAAATATTTCGTTAAGATATAAAATACGTGTGTAAAAAACAACCACGCCTCCGAGCCCTCAGATGGGATTCGAACCCACGACCTTTCGCAATCCGGGCGACTGCTCTGACCGCTGAGCTACCGAGACGCTGGCAAACGTGTCGAATTTTACAAACGTATTCCAACTTCTACTATGAGCTAGTATCGTTCCACCAATGTTGAACGCTAACTACCTTCAACATTGAAAGTAATATTTTTACAAATATTAAACAATCAATTAAGATGGAACCAGCTATAATTATGTTTTTATTTAATTTTTTGCATTCACAATGCAATATTTCTATAAGATATAAAATACGTGTGTAAAAAACAACCACGCCTCCGAGCCCTCAGATGGGATTCGAACCCACGACCTTTCGCTATGATATGATTGTTTAATATTTGTAAAAATATTACTTTCAATGTTGAAGGTAGTTAGCGTTCAACATTGGTGGAACGATACTAGCTCATGGTAGAAGTTGGAATACGTTTGTAAAATTCGACACGTTTGCCAGCGTCTCGGTAGCTCAGCGGTCAGAGCAGTCGCCCGGATTGCGAAAGGTCGTGGGTTCGAATCCCATCTGAGGGCTCGGAGGCGTGGTTGTTTTTTACACACGTATTTTATATCTTATAGAAATATTGCATTGTGAATGCAAAAAATAAAATAAAAACATAAATATTTCGTTAATTTTGAGTTAAAGTTGAAATAGAGTCTACATGACTTAGTCACCGGAAAAGTTATAAGGTAATAAGTCATATAATAAGCTGTACTTTCACAGCAATTTCAATTCATTTCAATTTGAGAAATTCTCTACATTGAGATAAAAACATGGATGGAAAAAATCTCGATTGGATCTTTTATGCCTAACAGGGTTTGGACCCTGTTATTTTTTTTTTATTATCCTAATATTCCATAATCCTGATTACATATTTTTCTAACTCTGGCCTTTGGTTCTATTGTTGCTGTTCCTATTTTTGATAATGCCAATGTGGACAGTCGTTAAGCTTGATAGTCCTAGTCTTAGTCCTTAATTGGTCAAGCACTAGAATAAAAACCCTAGGTTTGGTTTGGTTAAGATAGAACAATGACCAAGCGAACTAAGCGCGCGAAACAAACATGCCGCAACAGTGGCAACAAAAACTAGGATCACAATATTTAGGAAATATAATAGAGATCACCTGTAACTGACTGTCCGTGGTTATCTTATTTGTTAACATCTTAAGGTATAGCTGTTAATCTTCCATGTAACTAAAGAAATAAATATTACTGTTAAGTTTCGTCCAAATCCGTTCTGTATTTTTATGTGAAAGAGTACAAACTTACAAACTTTTCCTTATACAATATAAGTAAAAAACAATATCCTTAGATAAATATTTCTATTTAATTAAAACTATAAATTTGTCGATATTTACATGACAATTGTGTTTTTTTATATTTTTGTATTCTTATGACTATATTAGAATATCAAAAATATCACTTTGCATTTTTTTTCAAATACATTTTTTTAGTTCCGAAAATCTATTCAGAATATTGGGGAAATAATTTTTGAAATCGGATGAGTATTTTCGCAAATTAGGTACCTACCTTTTCATTCAAAACAAACATACCTCTGTACAATATTATTGTAGAAGATAATTTACTTATAATAGGTCCTCGCAGCAGATAGATATTAGAATAACGCTTAGGCGTTTTTGGGAAAGCGGGATGTTTAAAAACTATATGCTATAGCTAACATATCAACAGAAGGTGCTGTTATGTGAAAACAGTTTGTTTCCATGTCTGTGCCTTGGTTACATATTATGCTGTCATGCGACTGGTAACGTTTGAAATAATACAGGTCCTGTTGAATACACGATAAGTGCATCTAGGTAGAACCATCTAGCTGTACTTTCATGTCAGCCTACATAAAATCGTTATTTTTCATAATTAATAACTTGTACTGTGCCATAAAGGCAGACATAGTATAAATACCCCTTTTGCTATCAAATTATAATTTTTCCAATGACGAGATTAAATAAAAGCAATGAATGCTTACTTATATCTTTGTTTATCTTCAATTCCTCAGCCCATTGCGCCATATAAATCCCCGCAGCGTATACATCGTGGGGACGCGCTTTATTTAGCTTTCATGTTGATTCATATAAAAGGTACATAAAATATGTATCGAAGATGGGCGGCGAAGCTTCTAGTATCTCACAATCGATTTTGATTGTATAAAATTCACCTACTACACACCGTAGGTAAACCACCCGTCAGGCAAATGGGATGCTGGTAAAGGTTGCGCAAAGCTGTAATCTATAAATGCGTGTAGTTTATGCTGTTCGAAGTACTCAAAGGAGATATACCCACACTTGAATCGACTTATTTGAAGCGTAAATTTTTTGATCAGTGTATCCTCCCTGAGGTAGTTTACCTAGATCCTCATCGAGCAACTACACCGACTGACTACAGCGCTTCCTAAAAGTAATGGAGCGAAGTATGTTGGATATTTCTATCCACGATAAGATTAAACACTGATATCTGAGAAAGAGCAAAGCTTACTGGTTAAGTTGAGATTTGGTAGAAAATTGAAATGGGCTTGTCATAGGTATACCTGTGTGTAGCAGAAATGGTGGGTAAGGGAGAAAAATTGTCGTAGCGTGATATGTAGGCGAAAATAGCAGACCAAGCTGAGGGTAAAGACAGCTCACATTGGCTTCAATGGGATTCATTCCAGAAGACATAGACTCAGTTAAAAAGGAAGATGCTTAAAATTGGCTTTAAGAGGCTCGTTCTTAATTTATTTTAGTTGCCACTTTTTTGACGTGACAACGTCTTAAATTAGGTTGCGGCTGGGAGTCACTTATGAAAAAGTGTAACGCTCGGTAACGTTACGATGAGTCACCGAACGAGAGAGAAGCCCGCCGAATGCCTTGCGTCTCTCTCCCACTCAACTATATATGCGCTTACAATGAGAGCGAGTGAGAGGCACGCGTCCCTTCCACTCGGGCATGGTTAGCCCGCCTAAGAGCGAGAGAGACAGACATAAAAAGTGGAAGGGACGCGTGCCTATAAATTAATGTTTTAAATATAATTCTTTGTATAAATAAATGTTTTAAATTGTTACTATTATTTCATCCTTCTTCCTACTATACGAATGAATATTCACATTAAAATTATTTTACCACTCAAAGTCGTTGTCACGTAAAACTTTCGCCCGTATACCGACTTTACAGGCAACCAACCAGTTTTTTTAATTAATTTCAAAAAATACCTACCGTAATAAGATGACAAAATTTTTCGGTGCAGTTACTCCTCTAGGATAATGTTATTGAATAAATATTGTTTTAATAGTAATATTGTGAATTATAATTCACTCATTCATGTATTATTCCGTAAGAATCATCGACGAAATTAATGTCATGGTATGGTGATCTCTTACGTATACATATATGGTACATAACTATAGACTTCGTAGCGCGTATAGCATGGCAGTGACAGTGGTTCGACACCCCCCTCCACTTGACCTATTTTCAGGTCCCTTCTAGTAACCAAGCGATGACGCAAGCGTTATCATTTTGTATATGTATGCGTGTAGAGCAAATAGGAATCTGCGAAGTATTATAATGTTATTAATGAACAATATTTTTTTTCTGGTCAACAGGCTTTCGCACTGTTTCCTGATCGTTTTAAAATTAATCAACCACCCGATTATACATTTTATATATTTTTTGTTAATTTCAATAAATGTTAATATTTTTTATTCACAAGATATTTTTTTAGCATTTAAAAATTTAAAAATGTTATAAAAAAAACTCTAGGCAATAAACTTAATAAAAAATATTTCTTAAATCTTTGCTCGTAGGTTATGTGCCCAGAAGACTGATGGCTTTAACTCGTTGTATGGCCATAGTTATGCTCTGGGCAAGGTACAAACTAGCCTTCTGATCACTTGACTTCTCGATAATTTTTTTTAGGTCTCTGTAAATTCGATGGGCCACAGGACCCCACGGGCCCATTGTTTCAACCCCAAACGTTGAACCGTTTGTAGTAGTTATATGTAGTTGGTATTAACACTTGCATAATTGTATCGTTTGAGATCTTCTCCAGTAGCAACGGCAGTACCAGCCTCGAGACAGTTTCGAGAAAGATGAGTCGAGGCTAGACTGTCCGTTCAAGTTGCGTCCCACACTAAAGGCCCTCCCATCTTCCACGGAACTAAAATCATACCATCAGGTCTCTTGCCATTGTCTCACATTAAACCATCCTTTCCAGAATAGCTGGTGCAGACGAGGTGACAAGAGCTCTGCGAATGATGTCATTAAGACTGCTGTGTCGCGTCCTAAGGTGTCCACCATTTCGCCTCACGGGCAAAGATGTGGGGGAATGCAGATTACCCCCAGACGTAAACAGAATACAAGACGGAAAGTGGTGTTATTGAAAAGTGTACCAATGGTTGTTGAGGGTACAGCTTGCTGCTAAAGTTCCGACTCCCAACTGGCTACAGCAACGAGGCGAGGCGGCGATGCAGTATTGGTAACCGTATCTAACAAATTATTTAACACCAATCTGCAGTGCTGCTCGTCCCATTGCTTTTGAGATTTGTGGCCTCCCAGGAATTTTTTGCTTCAGTGTAATTCGAAATAGTGCATTTCGAAAAATACTTACATAAAATTTTGGAACTTACTTCGAGAGTAGAATGGATCGATGATAAAAAAACAGGGAGGGCAACACTGAAAATTTTGCGTAAACCTAAACTAACGAACAGATAGAGAAGTGTGTATCTAATTTTTCTCAATTAAAATAATATTAAGAACACTAGCAACAATTCTTTTACCGCGTCGTCTAATTTGGAAGTTTGGTGGGGATGTTTCCATAAAGGCGAAAAAAAACAAAATTACAAAAGCGCATGATGGTGAATGCCATGTGAGAGTTAATTTTAAGTTATTAGTTAAATGTATGTAGCTTTCCTTTAACAAAATTAATAACGGATTTATCAAAAAATGGTGAACCTAAGAGTGGTAACGAGTACTTACTTACAATTTTGATTCCTAAAGCTAGAATATTAAAATCATCATCATTGTCAATTATTGTATCAGGAATGTAAAGCTCACATTTGCCAAAATTTAAATCCAGACCAAAATCTTGAAATTGGTCTATTAAAAACTTTAAATCTGTGAGGACAGTATTAACTTCTCCTCCTATGGTTCCATCGTCTAAATACCACACTTTAAATTTGGAATTTAAACGTATAATTACCTGTTGAATAGCAAGACTAAACATTGCAGGTCCGCAAGATCATCTTGTTGACACCCTACTGAAGAAGAAAGTAGATGTTCTTTATATATAAGCTTTGTTGAAAATTGTACAAAGAAGGCCTTAAAGTAATCCTATTTACAGAATTAAAAGCGTTTTCTACATCCACCTTTAATACCAGATCGTCGCTGTGTTCCTCCGTGAAGGTCCTAAGAGAGTGAATAGCAGCTTCATAGCCGCCTTGTACGCCAAATGCAAGTTGTATTGTGTAAAATAGAGCCTACCGCGATTGGTCGTATCCCATTATCTTTTTTTAAGGGTGCTAAGATATGTTAGACCAAGAATGTTTTAAAGTCATAAAGAAGACTAGACTATGTACACATGTTCATATTTATTATTATTAATCTCAAAATATCAACCTAATTAAATCTCTTTTTTCACTTATTGTCTATTTGTATGAAATTAGAATTTTGTATTTAATACGGATGCAACAAATCATGTTGTTGCAAAAAAACAATTTAAACACATGAAAAACTATTCTTGTTGTTGTGGTATGTATAGATCCGCATACTTATGTGACAATGAGAGCACTCTAATGAAAAAATCTTTACTTTATTATTTTACCCAACTAAAGTCAACCTGCTGTTATTAGATGAAATACATGAAATACTATCTGAACTGAATGAAAAGACAGATATATTTTTTGCTTGAGTTTTAATTTTTGGAGAAGTAACCGCTCGGATTGTTTAATTTTTTCCAGCGAATTTAAACTTTTTATTTATTAAAACTTATCAGTTAACAATCCTTATATAAGGTTACAGGTTTTGGTTGGAAACGGTCTACCACGTTAAAGATGTAAATGTACTATGATACCGCCAAACCTGTGAAGAATATCTTTGTCCACAAGCAGATTAAGTCATATGACATAATGCAAAACAATAACTAAATTAAAATTTTCCTACTTATTTGAGGGTCATTTATGAAATCTTAATATGATTTAAAATTATTTACAGCTATGGGAAAGGTCATTCTCCATGGGTAATGTTAGTTGTTAATACGTTACAAACGTTAGAATAATAGAAGGTTATTTTGACGTTGAAAATGGTATACATTCTGGCATTTCACTGTATGACCTGTGTACAGTAAGTTAGTCGCTTACCACAAAATATAAGCTGAAATTTTGGTCGCGAAATACTGATTGTTTCATAGTACACTGATCGAATTGTTCTAAAGATATCTAAACAGCCGCCATGTTGATTTTGGGCGCGTCGCCCGGCGTCGGCGGCGTCGTCGCCATGACAACGCTGCAGCGCCGCACCGACCTAGTTTCGTGGCCTAACCACCCAAATGTTAATGACCTCCAAAACTCAGGTCGAAGTTCACGCGTTACACGAGTAAGGGACTTCTGTACCCTACAGATGGCTTTTTACGGGTCACACAGTGTATTGATCCGTCGTAATTTTAAGATGGAATCTAGGTTAAATCGGGTCAGTTTGAGATGTTTTGATCACGCGGACCCCCCCCGTAATTTCCTTTTGGCGGTGAAAAACATTTGTTTATTTCGAGGATATTCGGAGGGAAATGCTTTTGAATAATTTGACGGAGTTTTCTTGCGTTATACAAACAAAACATTTTTCTGTTCGTGTTTTGTTTTACGTACTCGGGCCAACAACGTTTTTTGCGGGAATAAGAAGGTTTTAAATTTAATTTAATTTTATAGCAAAACGATGTGTTTAGTTTGCCGAAATATTTATTTTTGTGGCTTTTTACTGGAAAAATCTACATTTTAAAGTACTTCTTCAAAGATAGTATAAAATACCCTTTTCTAAAATTTGACATTATATGACATTGGAAATCAGAAAGCATTTACAAAGTAATTGTTTGTTATACTAGTTACAAAAAAGTAAATATCATGTACACATTATCAATTTGGTTCATAAACCACCGTAGGAACGTATCACAATAAAATTGATTACATGATCAATTTTATTTTGCAAGGAAGTTGTCAACCAAGTCGTGGTTTCAAGTAATTATTTAGGGTTCTAATATGACGAAGGAATCAAATTAGTTACTGCTTATAAAAGCAAATGAAACCCTTTCATAGAATGATCTTTGATTGCTTAGACTTATTAAATGTTTTGTAGTTAATATTATAACGCGTTTATTGAACATACAAAAGAACGTAGACTTTTGAAGGATCCTTTCCTAATAGCATTCGTATATCACCTTTGTTTATTGAAATTTGTTTCTAGCTTATTAAGTTATAGTTTGTATAAAAACTGAATGTGATAACAATTCAAATAAACTTGTACCTTTAAGTTAAAAAGATGAAGATTATATCACAAAAATAAAAGCATTTTTCCTTTATTTTTGTCGAACAATAAATAATTGTAAAGAACAGCCGAATATAAGTCTACGTGTTTCGTATTATTACATAAATAGTAAATAAAAAATACTAACCAAGTTATCAAAATATTGAATGACATTATTGTATACAATCTATCTTTAATCAAAGACTATAAATGTGTTATCAATAATTACAAAGCTAATATGAATCGCTGCTACAAATCATGCTACAATGCAAGGCTGCCCCTTCGGCGACATATAAATTAATGTTTTACTTGCAATAATCAATTAATTTAATTAAAAAACATAACATATTCTTAGTTAGCTTAATCGTACATGGGAGCGGTGACCAAAAATTATTAAGTCGAGCTCCTCCATGCCCAAAAAGATGTGTTAATCCGTTAATCTAGGCTATATCTGAGTTGTTAGCATTAGTGTTGTAAAAAAAAGCGCTGAGCGTCTAGCGTTCAGCGCGGAGCCAACGCTCTTAAGTGTTAAAGGGTTGAGCTTTAATGCTCGAGTTGCGCGCTTAAGCGCCGAAGCGTTTTATTTTTCAACTAAAGTATGTTTTTTTAGGTTAAAAGCATATATCTCCTGTTACACAACCCTATGCTCGATGCGTACGACGCTCAATAAAAAAAAACTTTTTTTTTTTATGTGAGCGCTTTTTCTAAAACGCTCAAGCCAGTACTCGAGCGTATGAGAACAGACTCGGGTCGCGACTCGAGCGTTTGCAAACTGCTCGTACGTCGGCTTAAGCGTTTAAGCATCAACTCAGGCTTTTTAACAACACTTATTAGTACCCATCAATTGTTAGTGGGTTCATATGGTGGATAATCACCCAATCTACTTACGGCGTTTACGTGTCCTAGCAGTGTCAACTTTAATAGCCTTAGGATGGAGTATTTTTAAATCGAGTGCCTAATTCAAAGTTTCTATTGATTTAATTGATATTGTTAATAACCAGTCAGTTTTAAAAAAGTATTGGCACTCACGTAGGTATAGTAACCACTACTTTATGTATTTAATTCATCAAGTTTTTTGATAGATATGTAACAATGATCTCGAAGCAAATATTTTTCAAATAAGTTTAATGTTCAGTTGTTCTCATAGTTAGCGTCCTAAACTGCGTCCATATATGTGGTTTCAAGTTCGTAATCCGCTAAGGGCGGGGTGATGTGTGTTGAGCATAAGCTTTTATGTCATTTGTCTTTAGGTATTCTATAAAATTTATACTATGTATCAAATAACTTTAGATACTTAACTAAGAAGTATTCGCTGGTGTGAATTAAATTGAAATATATTTGACCTGAAGTTTGTAGCGGTGCACATATTCACTTTCTTACATTTATTAACATCTATATAAATTATTATTATTAAGTCTGGATAACTCACGCTAATAATTTAGTAGCAAACTATCCAGGCATTACTATTCTGGATACTCAATAATTAATAGAATTCATAAAGGAATTTGTAAACAAACATGACTCGGAATCGAATGCTTACGCTTATTACACAAACATGTACCTGTACTAGGATATGAACCCAGAAACTCTCTTGCACAACAGAAACGTTCCACAAAAAGGCTGAATCGGAAATCGATATAATGATGAAAGCCCAAACATAATTATGTGTATTTATCTGCGATACGCAGTTTCACGTGTGCATGAGTGTATGCATCTGTCCTTTAACGAGTAGTTGGCTTGTGAGGACGCAGGCGGGGGCGGCGTCTATTCCAAACGCGAAACTAGGCCGGCCGCCGACACCGACCGCTGGTAGTCAGTCTAAGCTGCGAGCAGAGCGAAATAACGGCACAAGAAAGGTGTTTTATTTTTTAAAGGGACAGCTAATATTTCCCTTTGTTTAATAGTAAATAACACTACACTTAAGTTATGATATGTCGATAGATTTGATTATAATGTTTCAAGGAAATAACAACACGCAAATAAAAGTTCCAGTGGCGAAAATAACCATGCCCTCTTCTATGACTAATTGGACAAGTTGTATAAAGTATACAAAACGGATTAATTTAATAAGTTTTCCTATAATAACGATAGGTTCAAGCCCGTTACTATTCAGAAGATTGGGTATATAATTTATTGCCCGTTATTCTGATGTTGCCGGTGGACAAGAGAAGAGTAAGTGGGAAGCTTGCTTCCTCTTGTGTAAAAAATAACCACACAAGCCTTTCCATAGAGAATAGTAACCATAACCTTCCTAAGCCTTTGTCTTTACTAAGGAGTTTAATTAAGTATTGAACACCATAAATTAAATACAAGTAGCTAAAGTTGTTATGATATAGAAAATCGTAAACGATGATTGGTATCGCAATCATTCAGACTCAAGACAGTTTTCTACATTTTATGACTGGAACCTAATCTCATAGATGTTGACCTTGAAGTTTCAATGCACTAGGTTATGGAGGTTATCAAATACTGATGTTTATTAGTACTATGAATAACTGCTTTATAGATTAATGATTCAATTTCAACTCTTCAGAAAAATAATCTTTCTGTAGCAAGGAGCTACAACAAGTATGATAAAATGTTCACACACAGTGATGCTACAATAAAATATGTAATAAGTGTATACGTAGTTTCATAAATATGCATTAAATAATATTTTTAAATAAATAATTTTGTATATTCTTTACGCTAACAATTTAGAAGGAAGTTGTTAGCGTGAGAATTTTAACAGGCAAGCCTACTATGCTACGGAACAATTAAATTATAATTGTCAAATGCTTAAAAATTTAACCTACTTATTTTTTTAATGAACTTATTTACTCATCAAATCTTACACTCTTAAAGAGCCAAACTTTTTTTCCAAATATTTAAACATTTCTTTTTAGACGATACTTAATGATTTATAGACCAAAATATATTTGGGTCTAAATCGCCCGAAATATACTTAAATAAAAAAAAATAAAGCAATCTGGACTTATGTCATAATCTCCAGAATAAAAAAAAAATTTTATGTTTGTGGATTTATATTTAGCTTAAACAAACATAAAAAAATAAATCCGCGTTCGCTTGTCACAACATCTGTCAACGCACGAGCTCGTCTCGTTTGCGCCACATAGTTTTCGAGTCCGGACACATATTATGATGCCAAAGAAAAAAATTGTTCTTAGAACAGAGGTTCAAGAATCAAGATCTATGTCACACGAGAAGGACTTAAATATCAAATCCACTTCCTGGTGAATGTGTGCCGATGAAAATAACTTCGTGGTAAACATTACACGAATTAAAAATATGTTTTAGAAACTGATGAAGACCAGTTTTGACTACTATTTATTGAACTAGATAGATCGTTATCTATCGAAGACAGCTTCATTAATTACAATAGACATGACATCTCTCACTTTTTAAATTAAGAGCTAAAGCAATTTTCTGATAACAAACAATGCTTTTTTGTTATTAAAAAAATACGAGTTATACGAGCAAGTAACAGTGTAAATAATAAATAACTTCCTGTATGTTTTATATAAATACTAAGTGTTGAAAATTTTGATTGTTAAAATTCACATGATTTTCACTAATGTACTCAACATTAGTGAAAATCATGTGAATTTTATTTTAATTAATTAATTAAATGACTTGAAAAACAAACTATTTTAGTGTTGAATCAGTTTACGGTGGAGCAGTCGCTCTCGCAGTTATAGCGGCTGGTCGGACATCTCCGGTTCAAATCTCACCAGAAATATTTTAGGTAATTTTCTATTTTTTTTTATTATTAGATAAGAGAATGCTTGTAAATACAACTAACCTATTTATAATTACTTAAACATTTGTCCGACTGATAGTAAATAAATCCGTTTAATTAAAAAAGCATTCGGGGAAATTAATTCAGCAAAAGTTTAGTGCGATATGTCATAATCATGATCACATAGGTGGAAGTGATAAAGATGAAGAAATCAAGTATGACAAAAATAGTTCCCCAGCAACTGTTACGATACATCCGCATTCGTGAATGCTCTCAGATGATCTATGGCCGCTCCATCCAGTATACGAACATTTGGCTTGCACTTTAGAAAGTAACTCTTTGTTTTCACTTCGCACTGGTAATTTATAGTAATGAAGAGAGATCATTGCACCGCGTTTTGTAAATTGTTCGAACGTTTTCCCTATGTTTGGCTCGGTTCCAGTGTTCTTTCACACTGTATCGTATTGTATGTCTAATTGATGGTAAGACTGAAAATGTACGCATAACTATATTGTTAATTCACTACTACTATATTTATACTAATAAATTTTAAATCTATGATTTTAAAGTGGTTTTTGGATACGCCAACCCCATTATACCTATTACCAAAATCTAAAATCTGACTATGGTGCCTTAAAACTAGGTATAGGTATTTAATTATAATTTTGAATAAATATAATGAAGGATGAAAAATAATTTAGATAGTAAAAATTGTAGTAAAAAAAAGTTTTTTAAAAACCACGTTTTTATAAGCGGACTAAAAGGAAGAAAATAAATATTTTCCCAGAATTCAGTCATCACCAACATAAACTTAATAGTCAGTTAAACCACAATAAATTAATTAAAACTCCTATATAATACTTGAAGAAATTCAATAAATTAATCGGATTAATCGTGGGACGTTTCACGTTAATCCGATTAATTTCACGTTCATTTTCAGTTTCATAAATTCACGTTAAAAAAAAATGTAGTAAAAAAGATTTTTACAAACCACGTTTTTATAAGCGGTCTAAATAGAAGAAAATTAATATTTTCTCAGAATTGTGATGGATAAAAACGTGGGGCGGGCGGTTTTCAGGCTTAACTAATTTAATTCACTCATTTCCTAACTCGTTGTTTGTAAATACTATACATTTTAGCCAAATGCCTGAAAACGAATCCACAAAGTGAATTTGAATTAATTAAGTCTGAAAACCGCCCGCCCCACGTTTTTATCCATCACAATTCTGAGAAAATATTAATTTTCTTCTATTTAGACCGCTTATAAAAACGTGGTTTGTAAAAATCTTTTTTACTACATTTTTTTTAACGTGAATTTATGAAACTGAAAATGAACGTGAAATTAATCGGATTAACGTGAAACGTCCCACGATTAATCCGATTAATTTATTGAATTTCTTCAAGTATTATATAGGAGTTTTAATTAATTTATTGTGGTTTAACTGACTATTAAGTTTATGTTGGTGATGACTGACTAATGAACTGTCATCCATGATCTACGTGTGGTAAAATTTTGAGCTCTTCACGAGCATCAGAAGTGGTCTAATTTTGAGTTATAAGATTAGAAAGTTTGCGGACAGACAGAAGGACAGACACGAACGAAAGCAAATTTATAAAAATCTGGTAAAAAGATGCCTTGTAAAAGAACTCGTAAAGGTGGGCCACTCACAATGAAATTTAAATACCCATTAGTTACTATTAGTCACTGAGTATAATTAAATTATCAAGTGATTGTATTAAATCAGTTATTCTACAAATTCTATGAGAACGGAGGAAAGTTTTTGTAAGAAATAGTGAAGCTATTCCGTAAAGAAGTATAAAACATAATTGATATGTAAAATTTTATCAGGAAAAAATTATAAGCGATATACACGTACTTTTTCAAATTTAGTTTAATATGTCACTATTAAGGTATATGAAGATAAAATGAACTTTCCGTGTTTATAGTATAGCTAGTACGTATATTTTACTATCTAGGTCACGTTATCGCAAAATCCTTCGTATTTTCAGGCAGTAAGACAGTATAAATAGAGTCACGGTCGGTTGTCGATCTCTTAATTTGATGGTCACTAGTTTATCTTTAGTACTACAGATATTTACAAAGATTAATAGTTAAATATGTAGTTGAAAACTAAAAGATATCTACTAGTGTGTTTTTTTAAAACTGTCAAAAACAATGTCTTCCAGCAATATTTTAGTAATTATTTTATCCCATTATATCGTGAAAATTTAAGTCACGGTCAAAAGTTTATAAAAATCTTCACAAAATTTAGAGCATTCGGGCCACGGTCTAGAGCTCGAACTTGTACGATTTTTATTGAGTTTGAATAGCGAACTTGTCCCAGTGACCACGAGAGTATCCGATAAATATAATACATACGCCTGTGACACAATAAAAAGAAACATTTGGCAGTGTATATATTTACTCTGTAAATGACGTAGGTATGCCTTAAAGTTATAAAAGCAAGACGCCGCGTGTAACCGGTCACTGATCATAGAATACCCTCTAGTTTATTTTGGTTGTGACAACATTTGTATGAGTGGTTTATAGCCCGCGCTAGCTTCAACATATTTTACACCGTCCTCATTTATATACTATGTCCATAGGCCAATAATAGATGGAGCTTGTTGGAACTACACGTTCTACCAATTATATTTATTATTACCGTTCAAATGAAACTATTTTATTCTATTATTATTTAAGTGCAGCAGAACTCTTCTGTAAATCGATGCTATAATTGGTACTTTCTAATGCGGAAACGTATAGAAATTTATCACGATTTGTTACTACTGTGCTTGTGAAAAAAAATTAAGAGACATTATAACAACGGTTAACATTTTATTTTATAACTATATTATTCCATTGATTCGGTTAAAAGTATTGGTAAAAATAAGTTAAAGACTCGCTATTCCGTCTAATATTTTATACTGATGAAACTAATCAATCGCAAGACCATATTCTTGACCATAATATTAGGCGGAATAGCGATTCTCCTACTCTGTAGAATGTATGAAAAGATCAATCAAACTTCTTTATAGGATGGAGCTTTAAAGTGATGGTTCATGGAATCAAATTAAATTATATTTTTAACGAATATTTTTTAAATTATCAATAGATTCTGCTATAAAAATGTCCTACAGAAATTCCGGCAATGTCTTTAGTGAGCGAGATAAGAAATAATTATAGATCGGAATTTGTTAAAAATATCTGATATTTGTAACCTTGAAATATTTAAGTAATAGGTATTGCACATTCCCAAGACCTTTAGATATTGACGGCGTACAAGGCTACACTAGTTCATAGGTAGCATTTGTTTATATGTATTATTAGCTATAAGATAAGTGATCACAAAATTATGCTTACTTTGCAAACTTTCTTTTTGCATTGAAAAACGTCAAATCATTTTTTAATCTCAATGTCTTAAAAAATGGAGACGGATATTATTTTCGAATTACCAGTACATAGTAAAACGTACAATTAAAGTTAAACTGGTAAATTTCTCAAAACTGAGAAGAAATGCCTTTCCATATCATGTCTTTTCAACACTGAAATAAAGCGAGGTAAGGTCCCCCTTAGATTTAATAATAACAAATTTTACTGGCTTCTATAGCTTATTATTGTTATATTGTAGTACGTTACAGTTCAGTTAGGGTTTAAATTTATTATCTATAATTTAAGCTAAATTGCCTTCACATGTCTTTAGTTGTTTATAAGTTTTTCAGCTACAGCGCTGCATCTAATATTTGTGGAAAAGTGCACAGCTAGGTAGTTGCGTTGCGGGGCGCGACTGCGGGGAGTGTTCACCAGTTTGCGCGGCGTAACCTACATACCGGTCATCACTCCGGCTCAGTCAACACTCGCTACAGGGCCATTAGGCGCGTTTAGTGGGCTAGTACACTTGAGCGAGTCAGCTCGAAAGGCCGGAAGAACTATCCTTTATTAAGAAATCTAATATTTTTACTTTCAAATGTACTTACATAATAGAAGATAACGAAGACGTCATTGCGCAATTTACAACGAGCTTTTTAAACTAATTAAAACTACATGTATATTGGAAAAAAATATATCATTACTATTTATTATACACGTAAGGGCCGTAGCCTTTCTAATTGTTGCTATTATTTGTATATACAAAAGGCTATGTAGCCTCAGATATAAATTATATACGAAAGATAAACTAATCATTTCAACCTATTTAATGTTTTAATTCATTTCAATAACAAAAAATCATATAGATGAAAAGAATACGGTCTAAAACTTTGAAATCACACATCTGCTACGAAACGCTACGACTGTTCGTAGACACTACGATTTGCCAAGGGCATTTTTCTCTTCAATGCAGTTACTTTTATTTAAAACGTAAAGCAAAACAGAAATCTTACCAATTGTTATATATCCAAAATTCTTTCCAGTTTGTCATCGTAACGAAACACTCACCTGAAACAATATAATTGTAAATAAATATCAAATAAACTACAGTAAAATGTTACATAGTAAGTTTCCGTGTGGTATGGTGTTGCCTGCTGTTAACCGTAGTATTTTATGTTCGTACATCTGATTATACAGTTTTCCAGCCATACATAAAGCGTAACCTATAAATTTTAATAAAGTGTGTTTGTGTTAAAATACCTATATGTGGTAAGTTTCATTTGTTTAGCTAAACCGAGTTGGGTTTACTATCAATTTTAAAAGTTGAGCCAAAATGGATAAAAATATAAAAAAAAAAATTTTAAGTTGCTTTTAGTTTGTTTTTATGGATCAACCTATAAATATGGTACTGAGAGCAGATTTATTAAATATAGTTTGTAACAAATAACAACAGCAATCATTAGGGGTTTACATTATTACCAATTTTGGCTCGTTAATAGAAAACAGGCCTTAATAACAATGTATTGTGTGCTACCTGTTTCCAGTTTATATTTAAACATTAAGCCCAACTTAGAAATCTATTTTTAGATATCGACATATTATATATTTAAACTTTATAACGGAAATGTAACATTAATCTCTAAAGTAAAATAATTTGGTATTATTAAATTGCTTAAGTTTTACAAAATTTAGACGCGTTACGTATAAAATAATTTGAGTTTGAATTCGAGTATAAAGAAATGATGCATACTTTCCATTTATATAAGATAAGATAAGTAATTATTATGTTGTCAAAGATTTAGGCAAGTAACTAAAGCTTCCATGCAGGCCGTGTGAACGGACTAATGCCAGCATTAGATGCGACTAGACGAGGCCACCACTATCAGTGAAATGTCGAGAACGAAAGAGAGGGAAACACAAACTATTTATTGCACACAACCACATTAGTGCAACTGACATACACATTCGCATCTTTTCTATTTCTATTGGCCTAGGGTTGGCTACTAATAAAAACAGAAACATCATGAAGCTAACTAGTCGGTGTCGTACCAATGTACTATGATGCTAATCTATGTTGGGTATTTGCAGCACATTTAATGAGCTGGTGAGCACAGGAAGTGTTCCGAGTAGTAATATTAACAAACTATAGTTAAAATAACCTCAGGCGACACTTGAACCCGTGACTGATATCAAATAGTGTTGTGGAGAAATATACCATCGAACAATCGATAGCGCCCACCCGAAATCACTCAAGCAGCGCCATCAATGGTATCTATGGCAAAAATTGCGTAAATATCCATACTACTTTTTTTTTTACTTTTACTGGAGGGAGACTCTCTACCAGGGTTGTCTGCTTAGGTACCTCCGTCTTACCTATTTCTGCCGCAAAGCAGCAGTGCTTGCATTGCTGTGTTCCGGTTTGAAGGGTAAGATATGGCAGTGAAATTACTGGGTACAGTGACTTTACATCTTGTGTCACAAGTTGGCAACGTACACTGTGGTTCTTGTGAGGGTTTCAGTTTTGCTGCGAATCTCACAAGAGCCACATGTATTATAGGTGACTGTTACCACTTACCATCAGGTGGGCAGTTTGCTTGTTTGCCAACTTTCAGCAATAAAAAAAAAAAACTATCGCTAATGCTATCAATAGTAAGAGTAATTTGGGGTAGTCTATTGATACTATTGATGGAAGATTGATTTTCAGGCAATACTAGCGTCAAACACAGCAGCCAATTTCACGTTTTAGACGTTGCTTAGCTGATTTGTAGTACATAAGGATTTCTGGTCCAATTGCCCATGGTATTTTTATACTATTTTGCATTTATATTTAAGTTATAACATTATTTAATGTTTGACGTACGCGTACACGACCAATATTATTGCAGACTTTTATCACCAGTTGCAGTTAATTCAATATACGCACTTGCCTCGAAGCAACCGACAAAGTCACGGGCGAGTACGTTCAGTCAGTCACAAAATCGGTGATTCAAGTCGCTGAAAACATTTACCCGATTATGGGTAGTATGCGGGAATGCGCATACAGGAGAGGCATTCCTTTATATCTTTGTTACTATACATTTTACAAAAATAGTGACCAAAATGTAAATGATAAATCATCATCATCTCGGCGGAAAGTCGCCCACAGTTGTATGGAAGCCTCTAAAAATGAAAGATTTTTCCATATTCTTTTCGCTTGGCAGGTGGGTTGGAGATCGCAATTAGTTACCATAATACGGAAAACGCTGCTCTCCGTTTTATGGTCTTCGGGAAGTATATGGTGATTGCGTCCAGTATCATTAAAAGCCTTTTAAGACACCCTTAAGCGTGCAGGGTTGGTGTTATTCTACTCTACAGGTCACCACGCGGCTGATAATAATTATAATTTACACTAAAATCGAAAAATTGATACAGTAAGTAGTTTCATTCAGAAACCAGAACAATCTGTCCGGCTGTCCTAATTATGCCTGACTGATTACTAATTGAATAACAGACTAATAAGTCATAACACAATATCTTTGTTATTGCAGGAAAAGCGCTGTCTAGGCCAATATTCGGTAAAGGGGTTACTTGTGATCGATAAGGATTCACGCACCAATTGTTATAGAAATGTGAACTTTATTTAACGACAATACAGTTGTCACAAACTGACGTATTTCGCCTGGTCGACTATTTAAGTCGCACTTGATATAGAAAATCTTGATAATAACGCCGATAAGCGGCCCAAACTTGCGACAGACTGTCCTAGAACTGCGCGTGAACTTGAGTAACCTCAATAAAGTAGGTCGAAATTAATGTGGTATAGTCATACGCGCGTATTGCGCAGAAATTATTCATAGAATATAATGAATGCCATCATTGAGAACGCTGTTGCAGAAAATAATATAAATAATGTTGACTATAGCTCAATATCTTAATAATGCGTAAATACTGCGAAAACAACACAATCGTAAAAGGAAACATAAGGTTCTAAAACTTTTTAAACGAGAATATTAAGATAATACTCATTTAAGATATGAAATTATGTACGTATGATTTGTATTTCTAGAATATTTTCTACAGTGTTTAGAAATTGCATTACACTTTTGCACAGTAGGTAATCCCATACCATTTTTATTTCTACTATTTTTATATTCTTATTTTTATTTTTATTTACCATGAATAAGTCTACGTATTATATATTATTAGAATTCTACATATCGGTAAAATTTGAATGTTGCTAATATGTCTAAAAAATTATAGATAATTAGTTCTTTAATAAAAAATTAAGAATAAGTAATAATTATAACTATTTTAAAGAATGCTATTTATCATATATTTTTAATTAAATTTGTCACAATGTTCCCACAAAAGAAGAGGAAATACCATTCTATCTCCTGAAAACCTCAACGTATCCGTTTCAGATAATCTTTTAACAAGTTACACATTGTTGACTTAGGCGCTCTGTAAAGTACCATGTGTTCTCCGTACACCTCCCATGGAAATTGGGTTATCTTGATAAATTAGTCTCGAGTTACCACACGCTTGGGATTCCGAAATACGAAACTATGCGGAAAATGTCAGGTGCTGAAAATTTTCATCGTTCTTCTACATGTCTCGGCATGGCACATATACCCAGAAATATTTTTAAAGCAAAATAAAATCTTTGCCACGGGAATAGAGGCTAACGAAATAATTTATCAATGTCAGTTTTGTCAGTGTGGCAACTTGAGAACAAATACAACCTACCACAGGTTCTTAATAGGGTAATAGGTTTTGTTTGCAAGACTTTAGTAGGTTATTTGCGAACACCTCATTCTTCTTCGCTAGCACAAGAAATTCTCGACGTAAAAAGCCATGATTATGAACATATCAATAATAAAAGTTACACTTAACTAATATCATGGATAATCTTAACTCACCAGTATAGAAAATGTACGATATTACGATAAATCTTTTTCAAAAAAGTTATATTATCCTACAGGAATTTGCCTCAAAATAGTTTCAACTCTTCAATTTTATGAAAAACTTGAAAGAATTAAAAAAAAAAGATATTTTGTGCGTAAATGTAGTAATCACTATGAAATTGATCTTTATGGCTACATGACGCGTAATAGTATTGCCATCAACGGCACCGTCATAATGCGTCACCGTCGTGCTCGTGCTTCGCCGACTTCCAAATTTAATCATTCATTCTGTGGCGGTTTAACCTTTGCAAATTGTTTATATGGAGTCGGTTGCCCTATATTCAGAATTTGAACTGGCATAGTGCCCAAAAATAATTAGTCATCGTTCGGCAAGCTTGTGTCGCTATCCTAGCATGGGTGCTTCTAAGAATGTACAGCTTTTGGCACGACGACGAAAATAGTGCAATGTGCTAATTTATTTTAGTGTTGTTGAGTAAAGTGCCGTTCTGAAGTATTAAAACGGCTGTCAACTATGATTCAAATATGTTACCATATTTCCATCCTAAAGTAATTAAAACCTCATAACGTATTTGAATTAAAATATTGAAAATAAAGTATTTAAAAAAAGATGATATGTAAAAAAACCTTTTTGGATATCAATAGGAATTCCATCTTTAACTACCGTACTAATTAATAATATTAAAATGTACATATGTAAAGGATCAAATTATAAAATAACATCGCTAAGGACGCACTCTGGCGACGCGCGTCTGTACTTTAGTTGAAGCCACTCGCCGCTGGATGACGCTGTTCACAACAATCCCTTAGAACGAGAAGTATAATTCAGAAATTATATAGCGATGTCAATAATATATATATTTTTTAACAAATAAATATATGAGTAAAACAACTTAAGCTGCTGATGTATGAAACATAATATTTTATTGCTTGTGTAATATTTAATAGCTACGGAGATGAAAATCAGAAACGGCTCAATAAAATTAACATTAACTGCAGTAAAGCAATAACCTACTTGATCTGATTGTTGTTAGAAATATAATATATTTCTTGAAAACCATGTTTACTTATGTATGTCAACAGCTCATCGATCGATAACAAACTGTCCATTTTTTGCTATTAAATTTATGTATGTGTTGGATTTGAAGTATAAAAATCCAAGTTTATTCTAAAGTAATATTTACTTTAAATTTAACAAGTTAATGCTTACATAACAGAAAAAAATGAAATTTTTGTACAATATGCGTGTTCACTGTACTTAGGTATATTTAATTTCTACGGAACAAACAAAAATGTTTGCTCCCTTTTACCATTAAGCATACGAACACCTTATATCATACGGTCACCATTGCCTAAAAATTGAACGAATGGAATGATTTATTAAACAAGAGGTGTTAATATAATATAAGTAATGTAGCGAAAAATTTACAATTTCGTTATTATAGGCGCTATAGTGTTATATATTACGAATTTAATAGAACTCTATGATAAACAATACAACTTTTTTCTAGTCGAAAACTGCAATTGGTTTTATATCGGCACTTATGGTAGTGCCTCCCACCACCTCTAAGTATAGTATAATTGACCTCCACATAAATATCGGCAGTGGATGTGTTAGTGCCTGTTGAGACCTAGCGCATCTGAGTGCGTCGCGCATTGCACACGGATCGTTGGGGTAGGTCCATATTTGTACGTACACTCAATAGAAATGTGTGTGTGTGCACTTCGCAAATTTACGATGAAACACGCCGATAACAATTGAACGGATTTTGTTATCGTTTATTCACAACGGCTTATAATGTTTTTACAACTATGGCTGTAAGATGCAACATAAAAAATCGTTCCAAAAGTGTTGTTTGCCTACACATTCACTTCAAGTAGTTAGGTCCACAATCAAAATAACTATTTACTTTCCGCGTTAGTTTTAAACTGTATTATGTACAGTCACAAGCAAAAAGATCACTTCACATCAATTATTTATTTCTATATTGTTGTCTCTCTGCTTTCGGCCGATTTAGTGTGACATGGTTCTACTTTTAATACATCTTATTGCTTGTGACTGTACTACAAAGTAATGTTGAATGGTTGAGTTATGTTTTTCTCATTCAGACATTTGTTCTACTACAAAATACTTTTCTCTACAAGTATTAAGAAGGAAAAATTTACAAAAGATTTAGATTATTTTGTTAAACTATTATCGAAGCTAAAACAGTTTTTCTTTAATTGAATTCTAACAAATATCTTAGTCGAAAACATCTATTGAAAAAGGTTAACTAAACTTTAAAGTTCAATCAACTTATAGTCCAACTTAAACCGCATATCCTATTAACAAATGTAAAACAGTCACGGACATATAAAAGTGTCTTCAACCCCTTATTAGCAAACAGATTGGTGCATCTCGAAGTATGTATATACATACAGTTTGGGTGCAATGTCACAAACACAGGCGCTCACACACAGGATACACAGGCGTTAGTGTGCGGCAGGCGTCCAGACTAGTATCTAGATGTCTAGATACGTAGGGTGCATCGGTGCAAGTTGGCGTAGGTCCTAGGGTGGGGTAGGTCGGGACCACCCTTGCAGCGCCCGACACGTAATCAAACGCTCCGGGAATATAGTTTTGTTCGGTAATAAGTTTTTGTTGTTGATAGCGGATCTGACAATGCATTATCTGTGACAGTCGTTACAATCTGTGATGTGCAAACAACTCATTTAACGCTTTATTTTATTAATATCCACTGAATATTTTACAGTATTTTGCATATTTGAGGAACAAAATATTATATGGATTAATTAAAAACATGTCTTCATTATTATGATTTGTGTTGTTATGTAAACATTTTGTCGAACGTAAAAAAACTTATAATGCAAGATTAAACGAAATATAATACCATGTTGTACCGATAACGTAATAAAACCGAATGTCATTAAGAAAACTTGAAAAGTTTAACAATGTTGATTTTCGTTGCTTCCAAAAAGGATAAGGTTAGTTCCTTTATTATAGTAATATAAGTTATATTCGGGGTTTTTACCATGTACCTTGTTTTTGTTTTTATTGAGTTTCCGATATTTACTTTAGTTGCTCCGTGATCATGTTCCGTTTCCGAAATATCGGAAACTCAATAAAAACAAAAATAAGGTACATGGTAAAAATCCCGAATATAACTTATATTACTATAATGTTAGTGACCATGAAAGTTTAAAACAATATATCGTTCCTTTATGTTTATTCATATATCACCATAACAGCTTTTAATAGCTATATAGCTTTTGATACACTATTTTATTGGTGTTATTTGTCGATGATGTTATCTAAGTTAATGTCATATTAGTAATAACCATCACTGCATAAATTGTGCTTACTTATATTTTATTATAATAATTTAATTGAAATGTTTAACATTCGAATTTTGTCTTATTTTCCATAAAAAAAACAGCATATATTTGAAAGCAATAAAAATGGTTGTCTGAAAAGACAGTTAACGGCCAATAATTTTAAGTGATAGCGTCATAAGCAAACATTGATGTAAAATTTAATAGTTTTATGAATTGAATTGAATTATTATCACTGAATTATCATTATTTTGTATAATACAAAGAAGGAGTTAATTGAACATTATTTTTTCTATTTTTTCGATAAATTAACATTAAGTTGTTGTAATAAACAATGAAAACCACATTAATTTTTCACTTCATGAAGTGAACGTTACACTTTTTCGTGCATGCAGCCGGTGTTCATTGATTTATATTTATTATAATAGATGTTATTACGTCAAAAAATAAGTTAAATAAATAGATGTATTATTTAAAGAATTGCAAATTATAGATATAATTACAGTTTTTTGTAAACTAATTTCGTTGTAATGTTCGTAATTTTTTGATTGGAGCTTTTAAAAAAACATTTTTGTTTCTAATTTTCTCACACAAAAGTACAGTTTTGTAGATAAATTTAAATATCTTTACTTATCCGACGTTCTTGTATATGTAACACCTTATACTGACTCAGTTCTACTTAGTTCCGGGAGTTCTCATATACTCTAGAGTAGCCAAACGTACTGGTAGTGAAAGTAAAGTAATGCTGCTCAGCTCTTGGGTATTTTGTGTTAATTTCATACCTACTTACATTATACTATGGACTCAATGCCATAAAATTATACTTAGTAGCGTAAGAAAAGAGCATAATAGAACTAATTTTCTCATCATAAAGAATTCATTTTGCTATGATATTTGACGACTTATGTTGTATTTTTGTTACTACAATATATCGATTCTGAATTCAATGATAAGGGTCATGGTGGGTTAGGATAGCATCAGCTTTAAATGGTATTTTAACATTTATTGATTAACTTCAAACTTTAACACTTTTATTTGTAAAAAACATTTTTTTGAGTACAGTTCTAAAACTTTTACCAAGTTCAGGCATTTAAATTATTACCGAAGAATTTGTAAGAAGAGTATGTTAAGAGAAACATACGTTATAATAAAAATATCTGCTCTGAAATAAACTGCAACAGTCACTTCATTTAAGGGATTATTAGATACGGTAACTCTGAAACTACACTGAGTACTTGAAATCGCTGCAATAGCACTATCTTGAAAATTGCTTTCTTCAAACTGTTTTTGTCTAGTACTGTCTCCGGGGACAACGAAGGTCGCACCGAGGCGAGACAAAGGAACTGCAAGTGCCCAGTTAATCTGTCCAACCCCCTTCCCTCCCTAGCAGGACATAGTTCAAGATAAAGTTAGTCAAGCATTTAAACAAACTTTCTTTTGAAATGCATTCTTAATTGGTACTTATAATTCCTTATTAGCACCAAGGTGTCACACTTAAGATTGTTGTAACGTCTTTCGTCTTGAATGATACTGGAAGTAAACCACCACAACCAGACAACAAAATAAGCTTCTTCTTATTATGTTTTTAATTTAATTTTTTTGCATTCACAATGCAATATTTCTATAAGATATAAAATACGTGTGTAAAATCTGAGGGCTCGGAGGCGTGGTTGTTTTTTACACACGTATTTTATATTCTTCTTATTATGTTTATTTACTGTGATCCTGCCTGCTAAGTGTGGAAATTATGGCGAACCGAAACGAAAAAAACGAAACGAATGATTGAACTTCCGTCCAATGGATGTGTTTCAGCTGCGATAGTTAATATGCTCTTTTTTGATTTGGAAGCATGAACACCATGCATAATCGCGAATATACATGTATATTGAAATAGCCAAAACGATTTTCTAAAACTGCATATCAAGATTTATCCAATGCGATTTATATTGGATTGCGATAGCAATAGCAATCGTTCATCGCACTAAACAGCATTGAACCCTCAAGGTAATTTATGGAATATTCTTCATATGGTGTCACCATTTATGAGTATGGTTTATGTAACAATGGAAGAGTAATCAAGGGAACATAAGCTCTAATTAAGCTAGAGTGGTAGCATTACGTGGGACAATAAGAAAGTTTTAAGACCTGAAAAACAAATTTAAATGGATAAAATTATTTTCATTAAATCTTTTCAGAGAATTCTTCACCAGCTTCTATACAAAAGTTTTATACGCCTGAACCAATTTTCTAAACACATTTCCTAGTTCGCCGCACACTCTTCTTCTACGGCCATCTCAAATGCGGGCAACGCATCTGTCGGTGATGCAAACTTATCCCTTTCCCGTACCAGTTCAGTTACAGTTCATTTTTTATGTACAAGAAAAAAGTCACACGGTGACGGTTAATGTTCTGGCATCATGACTGTAAGGAGAGTGACCCAAGATTTGGTGTCAAAGTCCAGCCAGTCCCTCGTTTTAAGTACTGCCTGCGCGGGCGCATTGTCGTAGTAGCAGTAAACCCAGAGTGCGGTTGCTTGTTGCTTATTGCCATGAAAACTTCGGGCAGGCTATACTATTTAGCATTAATGCTGCTTTGATTGTGTAATGGATTTCACATCAGATACCCCGTGAAATTGAAGAAACTAGCGATCAAAATTTGCGTTAGCGCTGCGCTTCTTGGTCGCTTTACTTTGGTAGACGTTGGTTTGTTTTGTAACAATGAAACTGTCGGCTGATGTTTTGTTCTTGGATCGTACTTGATAAATAGAGGATTGGCTACCTGTCATAATGTCATAAACGTGCCTCGACTAGCCTGCTCCTCAGCTTAGTTAAAGATATGAGGCACCCGGCGCGAATCTATCCTTGTACGTGAAGGTATTCATGTAGAATCTTGTGAAAGCTTCCTGATCCAATCTGCAATATATATATGGTGAATCTCTTCGTAAATAATTAGCCTGCTTTCTTTAATTAAATGTTTCACTCGTCGAAGGATGACTACTCCTTACTTCATCCCCTACAGTTAGACGACCACACTTGAAATCTTTCATTTATAAATGCCATTTGAAGTCGGTCTAACGACCCGTCTCGTTTTAAGCCATATTCGAAAACATAAAAAATTTCGTTTTTTCGAAGTATCATTGCACGTAAATATTCCCAATACAGATCCATTTTTCAATGAGACACGATAATTTTATTTAGGCCTCAAAACTCTCATGTGGTTGGAAAATCGAAATTCGAACGATAGTACTTTTATTTCTAAACAATATGTTTTTGTAATATAAGTATAATCGGCCAGGGTCTTAAACGTATAATTAGTTTTCGCAATACTTTCTGTGTGATGTTAACAATATATAAGAAAAGGGGTGATAAAATTCTTAGTGATCTTATATAAGAGCTCAAAAACACTAAAGGTCAATAGCAAAGATTCATCGATTCGGCAAAGCGATTCGTCACATGAAACTTTTGAAACAAGCGGTTTAGCCGTGGTTGTCAGAAAACTGGAAAACAACGTAGTTTGTAGGAGTGCGTGTTAACTCCAGCAGAACAACCTAATTCTGAAAAATGAACTCAAACTGAACTGAACCTTGATTATAAATTAATTAATGGGAACGTTATCTGTTATAATAGTGGAATGAATTTTAAAAAGCGCGTTTGTTTTGTTTTTTTAAGTTTATGTATTAAAGGGAAAAGAACGGTATACACTACAAAACTTGAGAATAGAATTAAAGAAATGTGAAGTTAAAATAGGTTAATATTATGTAGTGAAGTGAGGCAACGTTTATAATATTTTCTGATCTCTCTTATCCATTAACAAAATACTTTTATATCCCTATACGAAGTCTTCATCGATTTTATGGTTCATTACTAAAATAAGCAATGCCTTATTCAATTCTAATACAATATGAAATCAAAAAATGTTTCTTCACTTTATGAGAAAACATGACGTTGTTTGTTATAAACAATACTTGCTATATGTAAATTTATCGGCTGTTTCTCTTATATAACTGTTAATAAAATACCAATCATATACAGAAGAAATAAAATACTGTGTTATTATTATAAATAACAACTGATTTAATTCAATTCACTTGAATCTGTAATTTAATAGTAATGGTTTTTCAATTCTGGTATCACCTGGATGCACCTAAAGCCAATCAAAACAGTACCGCATGGATTTTCATTACATAATATACGTATAGCAATGTTTATTTACCAATACGTATGTCGGTGGCGGTCGTCGACCCTGGCTCCTGATCGGTGAATTTCGGTATTGTCCGCTCTTTAGAAGAGGACAGGCTTATACGTGATAGCGGGGGTGCGAGTGTGTAAACGCTGAGGGTAGAGACCTTGAGCTGGCAAAATCAAGGGTAACGCGCTGCGCCCGTGTGCGCCTCCTAAACCGGCCCTGTGTGAAACAATAAGCACACTACTCACACATACAAACTTGTATAATATCCTGAGATGGAAAGAAGTAGTGGATACAGCATACCATTATGTATAGCAAATCGTCTTCGGTACAGTGAACCTCTAAAACAAGGTTTAAACTGAACGCTGCGACTATATTATACAATAATCCATCCAATATTCATAGCATTGTCGACGATTGTATTATTAAAAAGAATTAACAATCAAACGTAACTAAAAAACTAGACGCTTCTTTGATAATTCTATACAACTAGTGTAATCCATTAGTTTTTGAATTACCCACAAACTGAGTTTTCGCCGTCGTAAATATAAAAAAAATATATAATTATTAAATAACAATGTAGTTAAATATCGCTTATAATAATTTTATATCTACCCGGAAGTGAAAAAGCAGATAATGCAACAACAAACAATGACATGACGTAATTAACCGATCCATCCCGAAGCCGCCATAAAAATAAAAACGCATGTCAACAAGCAACAACTACGACCACGTGCTCTACCCAAAATAGACGCACGCACTCACACGTGCACCGCGCTCCACACAAGCACAAACCTCGCCATGCGGTCGCGAGGCCCGCGGAAAAATCAATATTTTGAGCATAACTACTTCCCTTACAGTTAGTGTGTGCGGAGAACCACCTACAGACTTCGAACCCGGAAAGCCTTAACTATCGACCGATGAGCAAACCGAATCACACCGTATTTGTTACGCAACAAAGTGTTATTTACCTCATTTAGATCAGGGGTAGTTAAATCGTGAGGGTACTTATATAGCCGTCTCGCTCCAATCAATCGGATGGCACGGTCGCTCGGCCGCGTGGCGCCGGGCGTCGACCCCGGCTCGGTCGTTACCCTGCGACAGTTGCACCCTGCTACCCCGTGCCGCAAACGCACCCTTGTTTTTACCGAATCTTGGACCCATGCCTTGCCGCCGCTGACATTGACTCAGCGCGAGGTTCAATGACCTCCGTTTGTGCTTCCGCTTTCCGGTGCGCTATCAAGATACTTCCGAAAATTGTTATTAGCACGATATTTTTTTTTACTGTTTTATTATTGTAAGTATTACAAAACGATATTAATATATGTGTATGAAATATGACATAAAAATAAGATGAATGGTTCATAAATGTATTGCAATATCCACTACTTATACAAAAACAGCAGCTTCGAGATCAATATCCAGTTGACCAAAGTTACAACAATGTGTTTTCATCGTTTAAATTTTTTTGTGAATTTTCGAAAATACAAAGCTTAGAATTATCAAAATTAATTTAATAACGAACAAATTAATGAATGAGAATTTTTCTTCACCAGAAGTCATTCCCGTCAGATGACAAATCTTTTCAAAATCATAGAGAATAAGTAACGCCCGTATTTCAGACTTGTTAAAAGGAAGGCATCTAAAACCGAAGACTAGAATTCTCGGGTAATGTTATGTTAACAAGGAAATACCTACATATTACTTTTAACATTTTACGTTTCAACACTCTCAAGTAAAAAAAAACAAAAGACGACTACTGTCTAATCTCATGTTTTTTTTCTGAAAAATCTTGATTTTAAAAAAGTAAATTGCCAATTGACAGGCATTGAGTTTAATCAATTTCAGCTGTCAATTGAACCACGAACAGTCTTATAGCAACATAAGTTATTAACGGGATTGTTACCATGTACCTTGTTTTTAGCGAGTTTCCGATATTTCGGCACTGTTGCAAGCGCCATGATCACGGAGCTCCGTGACCATGAAAGTTTAAAACAATATACGAACAGTCTTGCTTCACGCCAATTGACTTTTTCATTTTTATATTGGTCTACAATTGTTTGTTGTATTAGTACACACCAAATAAAAAGATTAATGTTCTAATTTTACAACTTATTTGAAAGGAAATGTCAAATTTCGCAAGCGGAAGATGCGAATGTCGGACCACACCAACAGATTTAAGAAATGACTAATTTGTATTTCAACCACAATTACGCATCTTTTTTAAACGGTTTATTTTAAAGAAACGTTTTAGCAGTGAATATGCTTTTCTTCAAAGGAATTCAAAACACATTAAGAGTATCCTGTAGATCAATCATTAATAAATAATAAAGTACATAGATTTTATATTGGTTATTCGTATACAGTAAAAATGATACGCTATGAAGAATTTAAGCTATAATATAAGAAAATATTGGTATCTACTGAGCAGAGAATAATGAGCATATCAGGGCAAAGCTGTTAATAAGTCTTTCCCAACAAAATGTACCACCAAAATATGTAGAGTCCTTTTGGGTTACTACACTATAGGTACGACATAAAGCCTAGTTCCTTTATGTATGTATCAACTTAGTTATTTTAGTATAAATATTTTTTCATATTAAATTCTTCTCATTACAATAAATTTTTGCAATTATTTTCATACTTTTAATATTACGTTTTCTTTTTCGGGAGCTTTGTTTACAGCATAACGAAAATTGTTTTTTTTTCTAATTTCGAATATCTTTTGTATCTGTATTTATTCAAGAGATAACTATTAATATATCTACAAAAAAACAGTCAGTCAACTGAAATTTGTAATAAAATTGATAAGATTGCAACCAACAACATAATTACGTCGTTTCCATGGTACGCAACTTGGGGAATGAACCCCCACTGAAATGTAATATTGTGATAACATCAAGTGATCTTATCAACTCTAATACACCAGATTACATTTCTAAATAAGAAAGATTTCCTTTTAAAGTGGTATCACGTCCTTGTAAGCCTGTCAAGACTGCATACATCCGTTGCTTCGATTCAATGCAGCAGTAATTGCCTTTAAATTTGACCAATATATCTTCACGAGACGTTGGCTGTAAAGGCTGTGCCAGTAAAATTATGAATCAAAGATTTTCTTACATTTTCCCGTTTCATTAGATTTCTGTCTGTCATGTACTGAAAGGATTTTATGGTAGTTTTTTTCGTTAGTCTTTTTTTTTATTTAGTTTCTCTATAGATAAATATAGTTTGTAAGTCATTTATTTTTGAAAGTAAGTCTGTGGCACTACTTATTATAGCTTCTTACTACAATTTTATTTCATTTAGATGGAACACATTTTTTTTAATTATATACTGTACCACAATATCTAGGTACTTCTCCGTACTCAGCCTGCTACTTAACCTATGTATTTTATTATAAGCAATATTAAATCAAAGTATACGATACTAGCGGCCCGTCCCGGCTTCGCGCGGGTGGACAAAATTCTTTAAATTTTTTCTAGCATTCAATATAGGCTATGACACTCAGCAATAATGTGCCTTTCTATTGGTGAAAGAATTTTTAAAATCGGTTCAGTAGATCCCGAGATTACCCCTTACAATTTAACAAATATACAAACACACAAACTTTACTTCTTTATAATATTAGTATAGATTTTTGCAATTAACAGATATTTAATAGAAAAGAGGTTGACTTTATCTTTTGGATGATTATTAAATCATATCATTAGAAAAAAATATAACCTTATTTTGTTACGGTTTATTAGTACATGTCTTGAATGTTTAGGTGGTTTTACTGCTACACGACAAAGTGTTCCTGACGCAGACGTTCAAAGATTTTATCTATTACTTATCTCCGTTTTCAAATCCCTCTCGTTACGGCAAATTGCTTCTTACGATCTAAAGTTTTTGTATTTCTGTGATTCGCAAGAGTAGGTATAAAGAAAGCTTATTAATAGAATTCGATCGATATAAATCCCTTATTTTGACAAAACGTAACGGTTTATTGAATTGCAAAGCTAAGGAAAATGCGGTTTTAAATGAGTTTAAAACTAGCTCAACTGCAATTGAAAACAATGAAGTTGACTAGTGTAATTAATAAGTAATAGATTTTGAATACAGTTTTCACAAAAATGGGGTTTTTGTTTTTCAAAAAGATTTTTCAGTGTTTTTAATAAACCGTCTTTTTTATAAAAAACTAGAGAGCAAGTAAACAGTAACTAAATTTGTATAAAAATATATAGATTTATAAGTATTACAGAAAAATTGTCAAGATCATTTACATCATTTACTTGTATAGAATAGGATCAATTCAGTTTGCAATCGGAGATAATATTTTTCTTATAATTTTTAAGATAATAATATCAATAAAGAAATTTTTATTTTATATATATAAAAATGCATTAGTTAGATACCTAGATATGCTTAGTTAAAACATAATCGATTTGATCTTATAAGAATTATATCCGCAAAGGCAGACGCGCCAAACCCCTAAGTAAACAATGTTAGTCACGAGACATCCAAACACAGAGGCACAGCACGCGATCGCGAATAGGCACACCACGAGATTACCGAGCCACTTCTTCCAGCTGTGTTCGCTCGGGGTCAATGCCCACTCGTATTTTCAACATGTGCGAGACGTTTTCCGCGTTCCAAGGAAAGCTCCTTGTCATTCCTTCGGGTGTCGTCGGCAATCTTCGCCGGTGGACGTCCTTTTTCAGGCCTTCCCTGTCACTTTACTCTTTTTGCACTTCTGGCGGCTACAGCAAGTCATTATTTCATATTTCGATATTATGGCTTATTTTTCGATATTATGGCTAACGTGCCTTTTGATAAATTATATAAGTAGCTAATAAATGAAGTAATTTTTGCTTGCCAATATCAATTTAACGGTAACTTTACTACTACACTCGAGAGCAAAAGTATGAAATCACTTACTTGGAATTTATTCCACGCGGTCTTGAGTACTAAATTACTAGTTATGAATAATTAAAATGGTTTTAAAGGTTAAACAGTTAACTTCAAATTAATACCAACTTCATTTAAATCACACCAGTATTTAAGGAGCTATCCTGGATTAAGTAAAAGAGTTAGAGAGGAAAGCGAGGAAATATGGAAAAATAATTAATGGAGAAAAACAACAAAAAATAATTTATAAAAAAATATTTGGCCTTAAAATTAAATTTTGAATATCTTGTGTTCCCCCTCTAGCCCTAATAACTGCTCGAAGACGATTCTTCATTGACCTAATCAGCTTCTGAATTTCTTGTGGGATACCTCCCACTCTTCTATCAAAGCCGATTTCAGCTCATTCACACTTAAGCCAGGATTTTTGGAACGAACTGTCCTTCATTTCATTCCACACGTGCTCAATCGGATTCAAGTCCGAGGTGGGTAGGCAGTCCAATGCGGCGATACCGACTTCTTGGAGGTTTTCATTTGTGGCACGGGAAGTGTGACAACGAGCGTTATCGTGCTTAACGAGGAAGTCATCACCGATATATCCCATATGGAATCGACATGTTCCAGCAATATCGGGAATGTAGCGGTCTGAAGTTAGACCGCCTCCGCGTCCCCCGCTAAGCACGAAAACAAGATCCATTTTACTGTCAAAAGAAATTCCGGTCCACATCATACAAGAACCGCCCCTATAAGCCACTGTCTCGGCGAAACAGCACTGCGCAAATCGCTCCCCAGGCCGCCTGTAGACCCGACCTCTTTAGTCGCTGCCTCGCAAAAACATTCTGCACTCGTCAGATAACAGGACGCCTCCATTGCTTGACTTTCCAATCAATGCGATGCGAGCAAATTGAAGGAGTGCCTCTCGGTGACCTGCCGTCAATTGCGGGCTTCTGGCACGCCTTTTTGGAGCAAAATTGGCTTGCTTGAGTCTTCGACGAACTATCCACTGGCTGGCAGCTACCCAACGAACATTTCTAAGCTCCTGATAGATGTCGACACCAGTCAAATGGCGATTTCGAAGAGAGGTTGACACGATAAAACGGTCATCCCTCTCTGATGTGCACCGGCGCCGTCCAGATCTTGGTCTCGGGACAAAGCCACCAGACTCCCGAAAGCGTTTATAAACTTTCGAAACACAGGACTGGCTTATGTTAAGTTGACGTGCGACAGCCCGCAGGCTGAGCCCTTCTTGTAATAGGGCGACGATTTATGCTGCTTCAGTAGGTGTAGTATCTATTTTCATCCAAGGTCAAGTTAAAAAAAGCGGAGATATGTACGTGTGAAAGCCGACTGATAAACAAAATTCGATAACACGTGGTTTTATAGGGTGTCAATACGCCGCAGCTCGCGGCGTATCAAACGGTTGAAACATGTCGTTTTCTACATCTTCACGTAATCCGGGATAGCTTCTTAAAACTGGCGTGATTTAAATGAATTTGGTGTCAATTAAAAGTTAATAGGTAAACCTTTAAAATGGTGCCATTTTCATTACTATTAACTAATTATTTAGTACTCAAGATTGCGCAGAACCAATTTCAAGTAAGTGATTCCATACTTTTGCTCGCGAATGTATATCTGGCCCTGAGGTTTAAAAACAATGGCTTGACTTTCTTTTTCAGATTCCTAGTTACTTAGAAGTGTAGTCCTTTTTAGATTCGTCCAAAAGGACATGTAGGATATACTTGTTATTAACATCCCAAAATCTACTGTTACAGTGAACAGATCTTCTACTTTTGCACTGGAATATGTAACGGTAATAGGAAAGAGAAGATCAGTCAATTAATCTAATAAAGTTTGTTACTTAAACAAAATTAAGAATTTGATTTATTTTACAGGCGTGAGTCGAGTATAAATATAAAAAAAATATGAAAATGATGATTTGAAAAAAATACACCTCTGTGTAATATTCTTGACAATTCTGAAAATAACAAATCCAATTTACGTGCTTAAATAGGCGAGGAAAGAAAAGTCCTCGTAACCTTGGCAAAAGACATGGCAAGTCTTGAATATTTTTAGCGCACAGAACCACGATGACAATCTCGACATGGCGGTAACGGGCCGACGACGGGCGACACGAGTTGACAGGCTGCATTCAAATGCACAAGTTATGATACAATGGATGCATAATTCTTAAAAGCGCACAGTTAAGACGAAAGGTAAATACTAATTGGTTTATTGTTAGACTTTCACGCACGAATAACAGCAGAATCGTATAAATATGAACTCGCAATATTCATTGCAAGCACTTTATTTAATTGTTATGATAACTCTGTTTATAAAACAGCAATTGCGCGAATGTCAACATTCATTCAAATATGAACACAAAATGTTTCAGTTTAAAATGCAGTTTAAAATAATAACACCTACTTATCGGTTTTAAAATGTTACTTTGTTATTTTTTTAATTTGTGTATTTATACGAACAGACCAAAAAGTGAACATTTAAACTATTGTGAAAGTAGCATGCTATTCCATGTCTCCAGTGTGCGTTTTTCGTTATACGTTCAAATTCTAGTTCATACTGTAGCGGTACTTTTTACTATGAACCTTGACAGAATGGGACCAGTTCGACTAAGGGCCGATTTTTCAATCGCTGGATAAAAGTCCGAATAACTACCAGAGGAATAAAGTTATTAGACTCTTTATTCCACTGATAAGTGATTGTCAGTTTTTCAATCAATTTTTATTCTGAGAATAACTAACTGACCGATTAACTCATCTGTAAAAACACCAACTTCACGATGGTGAAACAAATATACAAAGTAGACAAACGTTAGAGCAGGGCAGACTATTTCTTTGATTGCTGTCATTGTCTTGTGTCAAACATGTGTCAAACAGACGCGCGCGTCCTGAGATTGCTTTGTTTGGCTGTGTTGTGTTGTGCTTGTGCCGTGGTGTTTTGGACTATTTTATTTTCGCTCATTTCTATATAATACTTATTTTTCTGTCATGGAAAACAAAAAGAGAGAGCGATCTGCTAATTTTACTAATGCTGAGGTGGAATTACTTGTGAGTTTGGTCGAAAGATACAAACATATAATAGAAAATAAAAAGACGGATGCTGTTATAAACAAAGACAAAGAGTTTGCATGGAAGAAAATTGAAACGTCTTTCAACTCGTGTGGGCTTTCAACAATAGAGCGAACTTGGAAGACGTTAAAGTTAAAGTATGAAGGACTCAAAAAAGCTACTAAAAAGAAATCCTCAAACCAAAGGCAGGAGATGTATAAAACAGGAGGAGGTCCATCCAATGCTCCTGAATTTACTGGTGTGGAAGAAAAAGTGATGAGCATATGCTCAAATATTCAAGGGCTCGAATCACGACATGACAGTGATACAATTGCAAGTGGTAGTAGTGGTATGTACATACTACATTTTGTTTTCTGTTTTTGAAGCATATAATAAACTATACAACGCTAATTTTTGTTTTTTTCATTTTCAGTTCAAATCAATGACATAGTTGTAGTAGACCCAGAAATGACGCCCATTCATATGAATGAACCTACAAAACATACCATTCTAGAAGACACAACTCAAGATATAAATATTAGTATACATGGTAGGTATTGCATGTGTTATTGTGTATAAGCTAATCAATATATTAAATATTTACTTTCATAACTTTATTGATTGTTTCAGATATGAACGACTCATTTCTTTTTGATCTGAATAAGGATGACAATGAATCGCATAAAGGTATTTCATCTATAATTATAATATTGAAGTTTATTTTAAAAATACAAACATAAATTTATGTCTGCTTGTTTACTTCTGTGGGATGTTAAAATATAATTTATGAGAAAGAAACACTTCCCTTTTTCTTGAAGAACAGATATATTTATTTACTTACTAATTTTTTACATTGTTTTTATATATTTTTAGAGAACAAATGGGACAAATGGCACCCAAAAGCTTTAAAAACTAAAGTTTCAAGCATATTGAAACCAGACAGAGCAAGTGTTACATCCAAATTGGACCAATTAAGTTCTGCTCGTTTGGAACTTGTTCAACTGCAAATAGCGACTGCTAGAAAGGAGCAAGAACATCAAGAACAAGAACATCTGTTGAAAATTCAATCTCTTATGAATGATGAGAAGAGGAAACAAGAGATACATACTATACTTATGCAAAAGTTAAATTCTGCACCTGTTGTTACAAATGATTTGTTATATAAAAATATGCAAGTATAATAAATATTCATGATCATTTTTACTGGTTTTGTTGTACACATGTACCTGTGTGTTCTTCCTATGGTAAAAAATATTACTTTCTTTATTTGAATCATAAAGTGATAATACACTCAAAGCAAAAACTATAGCACAAAACTACATGTCAAGTCATACAATATCATTGATTGTACATTCTCTAATATAGAAGCTATATAGAATAAAAATTTCTAGTACTGGATGTCATCTAGTAGTATGCATACAAGTTTTTGTCTACAAATAGTAGTTTCTCCTGTGTATAGTAAGAATATTAAACAAAAAACATTATAAATTTTTAAAAATTTATTGATATATATTTAGAATAGTACTGACAAAATTATTCTTCTCTTTCATCTTTTTAGTTTTTGACTCATTCCAAAGTTAGATTATGAAAATATTGTAGTATTATGTCCCTTGTCAAATGTCTATAATCACTAGTGGAATCGGCAATGGTGGGTGCGAATATTGGTTGAGGAGGTATTTGTAACTCTGGATCATTGGGTGGCTCATCTTCATTTTTCATTCTTGCCAAATTGTGTAAAACAGCACAGGCTACGATGATATCTTGGGCGAGTGATAGTTTGCATCTCAAACCTATGCTTAAAACTGGGAAACGCCTTTTCCACACACCAAAACATCTCTCTATAACATTCCTTGTCCGGATTTGTGACTCATTATAAAGACTTTGAGCTTGTGAATTAGGTTCTTGAAAAGGAGTAAGTAGGTAATTGTTTAGCTCATAACCACTATCTCCAAGTATAATTCCATTTTGAAAGTCCCCTTGTGCAAAGTGGAATTTAGCTGATGAATTATTAAATATTGTGCTATCATGGGTGGAACCCGGCCAACGTGCAACTATATTTTGGAAAATTAAATCTGCAGAACACATTGCCTGCACATTGAATGAAAAAAAACCTTTTCTATTTCTATATTCCTCAGCTGTGTTTCCACCAGGTGATTGAATTCTTATATGAGTGCAATCTAAAGCTGATATCACTCGAGGGAATCTGGCTATTTTATAAAATTCTTCTTGAACTTTTCTTTGTTCCTCAACAGTTTGTGGTAACTTGATAAAAGTTGACCTCAAAGATGCAATGGCATCAACACATTTTTTTATAATACGGCATGTAGTAGAACTATGTATGCCTCCAAAATCACCAAGAGTGATGTAAAAGCTCCCAGTGGCAAAAAATCTTAGTGTGATAAGCAGTTGTAACATAGGTGAGATACACTGGTTTCTGAAACAAAATTTAGGTGGGATTTAGGTACATTAACAAATCCAATTTATAGGTATCATATGCATGTTAGCATATAAAAACTTACCTTTGTGTTTTGTTCTCGAGTTTATCTTTTACAAGGAAAAGCAAATATTGTACCGATTCTTTGGTAAGTCTGAATCGACGATGGAATTCTGTTGAATCCCATTTGTTAAAGTTTTCGACTCTTGTTCTTACAATCCGTTCTTTCCTTTCATTTTGATTTATATACTCGTTTATTATGACTTCTTCCTCGATTGCAATATCGTCAAATGTATCGAAAATATCCATTTCACCAGCTAATACCAAAAATCACATGAAAACTAACCTCAAAGTTACTGTTTATCTATAGAATAAACAAGTATCTGGCCGTTTGAGGGCCAGATAAATTTATTCCTTGAATAAGAGAGTTATTCGTCGGATAAAACCTATCTGACTATTGAACAATCCATTATTTTGCTATCTATCGAATAAACCTTATCTGACTGTTTATCTGAGGATTGAAAAATCGGCCCTAAGTGATGTCACTTAATGTCCAATGTCAGGGCCACCTTAGTAACTCGAGACAGATACATGTCGACAGCAATCATAACGAGCTTGTTTTGTCAGCTAGAAGTTAAAGTTGTATAAGTTACATTCAAGTTGTTTTGAATTAATGTATTTCTAAAATTAATAATAACCATTTTACTATATTGACGAAACGAAACGATTTTTTAAAACAAAAATAGTTTTAACAAAAGAAGATCGACATCAATTTTCAATAACTTTTCACTGGTAAAAAAGGGCTATCATTCTGTTGCTTAGATATTTTTGACAAATTCGGAAAATAACAAATGTTGCTTAGCAAATAATTGGTTTATTTGCCATTAGTGGGCTTATCTCTTACCTGTAGGTTATTCGGGATGACCGTAAGATACAGTAGGTACCTATCATACTTAATAACATCGCCTAAAGCGAAGTAAAGATCACAAACAGGTCTATAATCTCTCCAGTTTAGCATTGTTATTCCTCGAAATTTTTCGTTCATTCTTATAAGTCGTTCACCTTTAATTGCAAAAATTCAGACATATGTAGAGATGAGAAAGATAAGGCTTTATTCCAGTCTTAGAATTTAAAATATTTAATGTGGATGTTTGAAAACGTATCTACATGTGTAACTACACGTTAAAATCAAAAATACTTCGCTTATGAAATTCTGTTCAACTATCTATCTTATACACGCATATATTCTTTATTGTACAAATATTGCCGGAAATATTATTCGATTCCTACCAGGATTCTCGTTGTTTGATAGATGGCGAAGGATAATTTTATAAGTCAAGGTCAACTATTTCGATAACGAAATAGTTATGTTATTTGGTATCCAAAGTACGGACGCTAGCACATTAAGCTACGCGGTTTTACAATAGTGTAATGTGTCCTATATTATACTTACCCACATGCACCTCTTCCGTATATATGCTTAAGCTATTAAACACCTTGTGACCACAGTAAGACCTTAAATTCGCAGTACCAAACCTTGACCATTGCGAAATGGTATAAGAAACGACAAATTGTACAGCTGTATGTGCTGTTGATATACAAGCTCTGCCTAATTCGTGACTATAATATAATCGATGTGATTAGTCCATAACTAATCACTACTTCAACTCCGAAATATTAAAGAGATTACATTATTGAATCTAAAATTAGAAAGAATATTATTTTCCACGTTTTACAAAGGCACTGATAACACGTTTATTGAACACTGTAAGAAATATAGTTTTTTTCCAAACAGCCAAACTCACAACGTAAAGTTTTACAGTCGTTGCGTAATAGGAAATGATAACACTTGGTAATAAAAACCATGTCCTGTACATATTATGTCCTGTACATAAATCGCTGTTTATAAATAGAATACAGGCATAATATTATAATCGCGGCGATAACATTTATGCGTTGCTAGGGTTTTGAGCAGGGCTGCAATTTTTACCCATACTGTGCACTCAGACTGCTGTTTCTTTCATTACATGTTATATTTTGCTATCGATTTTATGTATCTAAAACATTTATAAACATTAAAACTCTTTGGATCGAAAATAAAAGAGTGCAAGAGAGAAATACACGATGACTGATACGTGCAAAAGTATTTATAATTAGTTGAGACTCATGGATAGAGTTTAACTAATTTTTTAAATCTTGTACTGAACAGTTAACAATACTTCATTGAGCAATATACGTGTTTATTTAGTTAGGCAGCCCTGGTTACAAGGTGGACAATGGCCGCGTCTCGTTGCATGCGGTTGCATTCGCAGATACGCGATGTTTATGGTTTCGTAACAGTGATGGCTGGCATGCATGAGTCACGGCCAAGTTCATTGTCGCTCGCCCGAACTTGAACCCGCTCATGTACTTAAGTACAGTGGAAGCTATAAATTTGATGAGCGATGAGGAAACTATGTTTTTATTTACTTCACATCTTTCTTGTACAAAAACAGAAGAAAGTCGAACGTTTGTTAAACGGTTTTGCTATCCTTATACTTATTTTGTGACTGGATGTGTCGGAGGATATTCTGAACATTACATCTAAACAACAGGATATAAGAAGAGATATTTTTTGTATTATAATTGCTTTAGATGTTTAAAGCTATCAGTGAAATGGTTAAATTACAAAAAATATAGTAGTTTGATTACCTCACGAGTCAAATAATTGAGTGAAATTTTTTATTGTGTTTTCCTTAGATAAGTAGTATTTATATAAAACAAAACGACGAATACGAAATTATCTAAAGTAATATTTTATGTAAATTATAATTTTAAAAAGTCATATTAACACTCTTCTATCTTTTAGAGGACCGAAGTCCCGACATCTTATTTTCCCTGTAACTGTAAGGACTGCAAAAAATCAATGGGGCTACCATGGTTACTAGTTTAGTAGTTTAGTTATAAGAGGCATAAATTAATACCAACCTATACGTCATAATATATATAGATGTAGATCTCATACTAGTAGCATAGCTACTACTGGACATGTTGGTTTAGCTTGTTATTGATAAGAGCAGTAAACATGAGAATGGTCGCCGTGTACACAATGCTACGTGACAATGACTTGGGCTGGCGATACTAGCAACACTCACTGATAAAAGACCTATTACATTATTTACACACTAATGGGAAAATAAAGATTTTTTTTGTTTAGTTTGTTGTGACCATCAAGACTGTTATCACTTTTATGTTTTATCCAACAGAAAACCAACCGAATACCGATTAATTTTACTTGTAACACGTAAAAGTTAAATTCAAATACGAAACAGCCTAATTTTTCAACCAATACAATCAAGTTATCATTGGTTTAGAAATAGGTAATGAATGCAAAAGTCAAGAAACTTTAGCAAAGATCGGTAACCAGATAGTTGGGCAGAAATAGTGATTTGGTCTTCCTTGTACACCGGATTCATGTAACAACTGATTACTATGGCCGATAGTTAGTGCGTGTTGTTTGCGATCATTTCGTTGTTGCCTAGTGGTAAATCACCTAGTGCGCACAAGTGTGCATAAGTGCCCTAGTGTACAAGCTTCGTTGTTGTAGAAGTAGCATTTCTGATTCTAGTGTAATTCTTCAATCTATCACGCATTCTCTGGGTTTAAATAGGTTTAAATCAAACTCGGTACCGTCTGTTTGATGAGTTGATGACAACTGAGTTCATCGCTTGTAATAAATATGTATCTGAATCAAAACGCATCTTAGAGCATGATGTTCAATGATGTTTTAAGCCTTTATAGTAAATAACACTACTGCTACTAAACGTACTCCGACTTAAAACGTGTAAAAAAGTTTTTTTTTCATACTGACACGTGATCTGGAAATTGGAGAGTTCATGGATCTCAAAATGTTCGAAAATTGGTTCGATGATTTTTTTTTAATATTTTATCAATGGACTTACCGATATTGAAATAGGGAGTTCAATAATTAGAAGCAATTTTCCTGAAGCAAATTTACTTTGCTAATGAATACTAGAGCGTAGTTATGAAAAGATTTCCTCTTACCGTTCTTCTATTTAAACAATTCTGATTGTCATAACATTAATTTCACAATTTATCGAAATTTATAAATATTGCCAAATGGCAAAATTTATAAAGTTCGATAAATTAACACATATAAATATATTTGGTTATAAATCTGACTTGCTTTGCTGGATTGGAATTCATTGCTATATAAATGACCAGGAAGAATATGTAGGTGGTTCAAACTATAACTGGTGAGATATGAATAATGGATTCTCGCAGAATAACAAAAGATTGACTAAGATATTTCGATTCTTAGCCTGATGTCATCGCCGACGTAACGCGGTATCTAACCTATTAAGTATAATTTATTTAAACAAAGTCCGGTCGTTAACCTTCAGCTGTGACGGAACGTGAATGACTTTGATAGAGTCATCGATATGTAACTTTATTGCTCACATAGAAAGCGGGTCGTGTTATAAAAACAAAATGATAATTAAAAAAAGATTTATAATTAATATTTTTTGTTTGTTCGAATGGTACACAAAATTATTTGTTGATTGGATAGATAATGTAATCGGTGTTTGCAAGGGGTCGTGAGCGATAAATGGCGAGTTAAAACGTTGTCTGTTATGTTTTTATCAATAATCGTTTTATATTTGTTTTTCTTTTCATTTCATACGTAATAAAAAAAATTCAAGGAATCGAAAAAGCTAGACCTCTTATCGTGATGATTTAAAACACGTGTATACAATGCGATTAAAAGCGTGTCGATGACCCTATTTGTTATTTTTTTATATTAAAACGAGTATTGCTAATATTGAAATATACTTTAAATGAGTACTTTTATTTATCGTTTTGAGTTGAAGTGGTTTAGCAATTTCTATCATCGTTATATTTATAATATTCGAGCTATTAATATACCTCTCACAAGATTGCCTCACAATTATTTTGAATGTATTTTTGCGATATTTAGAAAAATTATTTATGGAACTATATGATTAAAAATTCATTGTATTTCATTTTTTTTTATTCTGTTGTTTTAAGTGTTTAGTACAAGTTCCCTACATCCGCAGTTGGTCTCACCGGTAGTGCTACACTAAACTAACATTGTTTTGTCGTATGTACGCTGTGTGGTATGTCAGCTACGTAATTAAACATAAACAGAAGACGATCGTGTGAAGGTGTCAAGTGGATTACCTGTGAGCCAGTGCCGCCCGCATCCGTCAAAACTGCATTAATGAAACACTTATCGAGCACAGAGGAGATTCCGAGTTTACCGACACACCGCGAATCGTGGAAGTAAGTATAGGCGATAAATAAACGCATACAATTCGGAGTTCACTCGCGGACGTTCGCGGGGCCAACGACCGTCCTTAGCACAGCTGCGCGGAGCTCACAGACATATTGCCGTCTCGCTCTGGCGGACATCGCGGAACGCCGCACTGTTTTCCATACTATTATTCAAATCAATTACCGTTTTTGATCGAAGACATCGGTACGTTGATATGAATTGGAGATTGTTTATTTCTGCTTCTGAAATTCTACGTGACGTAAGTATAATATCAATATATGTTAACTATAGTATTGCAAATTACTCATTTACCTTACTACGTCAGCGTCGACTCATCTTTTTTCACAGTGATTCCCTTGGTATTTTGTTTTTAAAAAGTCAATTAATATTATAACCAGGCACTTATCAAGATTATTTTTTTTTTATGATTTCAATGTCAATTTAAGAATAAAATTCACATTTTCATCACTACTTAGTTGAGTAGTAAACAACGTTACCCAAAATTTATTATTTTGTTTTGTACCTAACTTGTCTTAATTCAGAATTAATCTTATATTAATCCTTGTTGTTGTCTCAATATTTATTACATCAATCTCAGATTTTCTTTTCCTTAATTCCTAAAAGCCGATATTTTGGTTGTTTTTGTAGGATTTATTGATAATCTTTTAAAATCTCTACATAATTGCTACCTGACAAGGCAGTCTTTCTGTGAATCTTGATAACATGTGATTCAAATTAATTTCTTATATTTGCACTTATACATATTTTTCTTGGTTGTTTTGCGTGGCTCTTCTTAAGAACACCCGTAATATTCCATTACTAGAATGTACTAATTTTTTCTTTGGTTCAACTCCTCTTCAAAAATCCTTTACATCTTTCAGGAAGTAACGGAATGAGGATAACAGTGGAAGTGGTGTGGTGTGAACGCACCTGGACCGAGGCGATGACCCGGCGGGCGGCGCTCCCGTGACGTCAGGTCTCGCGCGCGTCTACACCGCGGCACCTACGCGACATCGTGATGACCATTCAGGGTCATTGGTATTTCTTCCGGGCCAAGAAGGTGTACTAACCAACGTCACAGCTTCGGAGCCAATAGTTTTTAACTGTGAATCTTTTCAGCATATTGTATCTTAGATGAAAAGAGGCCACATCCCGAAATAATTAAAATTACTTTTTATTTCCCAAAAATATATATAAAACATTACAAAAAACCTCGTGTTGTTTCTTTTGGGTGATTATTCAAAATATCATATTATTACATTATTGGAAGTTAATTTACCCTCATTTCTTGATCAAAGTTGACCATAAAAACAGAATGTGTAAAACATAGCTTTAAGTAAACACAAAATATTTGATGGTTTGAACAGTGACAGTTCACTATTGCGGTTTCGACTGACACTGTCTTGTGCATACGTCTACCGCATCGTGAGTTTCAAATTCAAAGCACATCTCATCGTATGCATACTCTTATGACTGGGTTGCTTATTGATTAACCCTATTTCTATTTAATAAAACCTATTTTCTGGTATTTATCTATTAAAATATATAAAATTAAATAGCATTAAAAATACTTCATTATAATAAAAGCTTTTCCGTTAACTAAGAATTTTTAAGTGATTCATTCGTGTGAGTTAACAGTTAAGATTTACAAATTTCGCATATATTATTTATACATAAAAGCATTAGATAAAAGTGAAAATAATTTTGGATTTTTTGTATATTTGAACAACTCATTATTTGAAATGTATATAAAAGCCTCTTGCAAATAAATTTATATAGTTTCTGAGGATATAACAAAAATTAAAGCTAGTAAAAGGGTAATTATAGTGATAACGTTATTAAAAAAAAATTAGTATTTGTATGCCCGAATAATTGTATTTTTATTTTTATACCCAATTTTCAGCTATACAGACTCTACATTTAAGATGAAGCATTAGATTGGTTTTCTGAAAAAAAATCGTTTCGAATCCCGTTTACATAATGTCTAAAATCAGAAATGAACAACAGCAGCGCACATTTCGATGGCTGTAACAAGCAATGCATTTCCAAGTAACGAGCTCCGCTAAGCGTCCCCCGATCCAACGTGAGGTCCCCAGGCTTATACGGAATCCCTTTATCCCGTCGTGATAGAGGTAAATAAGGGCTGATCCATCCCGTTGGAAAATACTTGTACCTAAGAGGACATTGACCGTTTTCTTCATTTGTTTTCCGAATTAAATTTTCTGGCTCTAAATTTAATTTAAAACAAAAAGCGAGATATCGGCACAATAGTGACAAGCGAATAAATTGTGGTTGCTCATAAATAAATATTAAAGCAATATCTATTAAAGACATTATTATTGTTATCGCAGACACGTCGTAATGTAAAAGACGGGCAGCTCTAATCTGCTGCTAATGCAACAATTTATATTCAACCGCCTCAATATCCTTGCAGATGCAATTAAATGCTGCAAAATATCGGCTTGCATCTTGTTCGGCGATTGGTTTGAGTCAAGATCAAGTGAAAACCACCGCTATGTAGTTTAGATTTCCTTCAACAAAATGCTGTACGAAGTGCATTGGTGAAAGTGCAGCGCGAACACGGAAGGCAGCGCGCTTGCCCGCACTCAGCACAGAGCGCTTTGTGTTAGTGAATGTTCACTCAAATTGTAAAACTACTGTTATTTTTTTTTCTTTGTTAACATGCTGTCTATGTCAGTCTCATTTGTTAAATGTCCATGTGGATGAACTCACGTTTAGTTAAAACTATTAAATTTCAATGGTCATGCATCCACGAGAGGTCTGTGTACAAGCTATTTTAAATTTCCTGATTTGATATCTTTGTCTTTAAATTACATAATAATCGAAGATTTTAAAACAATTGTATTAATTAGAATATACTACATGCAATTTAAATATTGTTAATTCCGGATATTTTTATTGCAATAATATATTTATAATATTAATAATATATAATATATTATTTATTAATGCATATTTTTATTATGATCAATTTCAAGTTCCAAAATATGTGTTATGGAATGAAAATCTTTCAACAGCGACATCGACGTATTTCGACTTTTTTCGAAATTTTAACTTACGTTTAAAAGGTATATACGATTATTTTTATAAATTTCTCGATTATAAAAAATATTATTCAGGTTTAGCAAAACAGGCACATACACCATGACTATTCAAATAGTATTATGTTAATTTTTACCAATGGCAACTTCAGGTAACTTGGGAATGTTGTCATGGCCTAAAATTAATAATTATTTCATAGTCAATTTATGACTTACAGCATCAAACACGTTTTGTAATTATTGTTTTACGTTGTATTTTGTTGTATTTTATACTACTCATCAAGAGTAGTATAAAATAACACACGTTCGTAATTTTAATATTCAAAAGTATTTTTAAAATCGTCTAAACACTCAAGAAAGACCGTCAGCAAATGTTAAAATCGTGACGTATGAATTGAGATCAGAGCTATTAATGCTGACTAAACTCTTTGTTGACGATAAGTTATGGTAATCGCCAGGTAACGGTGACTTAACTTTTACATATAAAGATAACGGTACGATTCATCGAGCATCTAAGAAAATTTAGATCCAAAAATCATTGCAGTTCAACATTAATTTCTGACAATTTACTGGGTTTTCCTCCTTTCCAACACTAATACAAGATTGTTACGAGTCTTAACAGTCAATTGAAAATGATGTGCAGCGGTTGTTGTTTCCGCTCTGAAGAGCGTGGTGCGTGACGTCTGGTTCCCAACGAAAGTAAAATCGTGGTCGACAGTTGAAGGCGTCGACCCCGGCAAATGATGTATAGTTTGTATAACGAGAACCTGGGAGGCTTGGGAAAATAGGTGGAAAGGGTCAAAGGGTTATGTAATTTGGAGCAGACATTATTCTTTTTTGTAGAGCTTTGCATGGTACAGGTTTTCATGTTATAAGAAATACGAAAAATATATCATAAAATGTTTGGCATTACGTACTTGCATTAAATTTATTTAAAATGTGTTTTTAATTACACCTATTTACATGCCTACGTAATAAACATATATTATAGTTTTCATTACATATATGTTATCGACAACAAATTCAGAAACAGTTTTCCGACTTTGCCGTTTAAGATGTCTAATACCAGCAATATTTATCACATCACCAACGTTGCGAACACAGTGAGTGGTGCGAAATGCAGTTACGTATAAGTATCAAACGCTTCCGCGTACGAGCAGGAAGCTCCACACACTTTCCCTTTTGCCCGAGCGCAGCAGCCGACCACTATGCAGCTATAACCCTGCTCAACTGAGCCGCATCCATTAGTGAACTAGACAAAACAAACAGCCGACTCTCTAATCTAGCCGGCCTATAATGCAGTTAACCAATGAACGAGGTTAAGTGTTGCTGCCTCATGAAGCGTGGCAGCTGTTAAGTATTTGAATCAGGGGTACCATTGAGGTTAGAATACCACTACACAAGAGAAATTCTAAATAATAAACCCATACTATTGTTAATAAAACGGTTAACTTTCTAATCAAGGTAGGTATTGATTCATATTTGCAAAAGGTCCATTATTCAGCTAGTTCAATTTAACCCCTTCCCTATATGTACGGTCACTTCATAAATAATTCATTACTACAAAACGGCCGGTTTTGATAAACAATGTTAGAATACAGAGTTTGTGATACACAAAGAACGATCCGACAAAAATTGTAATTCCTGTTTTTCGAACGAGTTTCCTCGATAGTCCTTAGGTGGATTTCTATACAGTACGGATCTACCAGGCTGACATAATACAGACGAGGAGGCGCCTTCAGTTGACCTATATACCAACGCGGACATTGACCTCATGGGGCTTGTGCGGTTAGATATGCCGCGCCTGAAAGCATCTATCACTTGACAGCTCAATTTCGGGAAAGCAATAAATCTAACAGCAATACACTTGTATGGGAATGCCAAATTGATTACAAATAATAGAAGATTAAATTTTTATCTCAATGAAGAAAGAGGTGAGCGTTACAAAATAGTGGTAATTAAAATATTATAGAACTTATATTTCAAAAAGGAAATCGTAGTTTGAAAGACATTTATTAAAGCAATCACGAGATGAGCTATGTGCTATGTATAAATTTAATATGACAATACACATAAAAATATTTACATACGCCGTATTTTTAAAGCATTATCAAATTCATTTTGTGCCAGTCAGAATATTTTCAGCATGCTATTTCACTTTTGATAAAGGGCAATAGGGTAATATTCATCAGATAAACATCTAACTCTTTCAGGATTCGAGCCCGGGGCCGTTTGGCATTGGCAAACAGAGAAAGGAATACTATAATAAACATGTTTGCGCTATAATATAATATTACATGTTTTCTGATAACTCAAGAAACAAAAGTAATTACATGTTAAACTTGTTATACTACATATAATTATGTGTTCTTTTCTCGGTCATTAATCGTGCCTCCACCACAGCTATAGGGTAAAGTGAGCCTTCGAGGAAAAACGTCACATGTTCTGAGAAGATTGAGTGATGAAAAAATACTAGGGCGGCAGCGATGGATCGGAGTGCAGAGTTCATGTTCGGGCGCCGACCCCCGAAAGTGGGCCGAGCACTGTCTGAGGTACGGACACTTCTACAATCCATTACGCTAAAAGGCAAAGGATTTCTTGCTATTTCATATAAGGACCCTTGAGGGTATTACATCTTGCATTACAATTATAAGAAAACACGGCGCGAAAGAATTGCATTTACTGAAAGGCTGATATTGAAATGAGTTTTGATAAGCCTAACATATGGAATGCAACATAAAGCTTTACTTATCATATCGGAAAGCAAGTAAAATTATGGTTCTAGATGTGGGACGTGAAAACCGTAAATTAATATGTACATATGCGGTACAATAATACGGCGATAAGGAGTGGAAACAATGGTAGTATCTAGGTCACATTGGACCTTAAGGCTTACCGCCCAAGGAAATCATTAGCCTACTTTTCTACTCTGATGTTAATTAAATCTTGTATACAGCAATACAAATGAAATCCCTTTTAAAGTAACTTAAAATGTTTTATACTCAATAGTATACATAATACAGACATAATACATTAAAATAATACACTATTTTTTTTTTTTTTTTTTTTTTTTATAGAAAATAGGCATGTGACTATTTGTGACTGTATTGCATAAGGCACATGTATTTTTATTACTTTTAATGATGAATTGATAAAATATACAGTTACATAAGATATTACAGTTTAAGACTGATGATATATTATCATCTCAATATATCACAAAAAAGAAAATCTTCATTAACTGGTGGTGATACCATGTGGTGATTGGAAAAAATTAAAGTAGATCATAAAGTCATAAACTAAAAGTCATAACTGACAGTACGTCTGTGCGTCAGTAATAAGATTGTTAGAATGTATCGCAGCTTTAATACTATAGTGGCACAATGCGAAAAAGATGATTGTTGGAAAAACACCTTTAAAGATTTTTGAGCCCCTGTATTGTCACAAAATCAGTCATAAGTAAATTAAACTAATGAAAGCAAAATCATAAAACATCATAAGAGCATGTTCACTAAGCATGAAATATTTATCGCATATTAAATTTATCCTAGTACTAGTTTATTTTACTAATTTACTTATGACCGATTTTGTGACAATACAGGGACTCAAAAATCTTTAAAGGTGTTTTTCCAACAATTATCTTTTTCGAATTGTGCCCCTATAGTATTAAAGCTGATGTTGTCATCTATAGGAATTAGAGAAAAATGAGTGCCTATCCTTCGCAGTTCGTTGCAAATAGTTGCAGCGGGGAGCGTTGCTAATCCAACTGACCTATATAATGTCGGCCGGTGAAAGACCTCGTAAACCACTAACGTCAGTGCATTATTCCCGCAACAATGAACCGCAGCATATCGCTACACACGATTATGCGTCTTAACATTAAAACCAATGGGTCAACTATGACGTGCAGCTATTCCATCGTTTTTAACTACTTGTGGCTTCGAGGAATAATTTTGTTTAAGCCGTATTTATGGTTCAACTAATTTCAGAAACTAGGAACTTGTAAGAATAGATTGCCTAATAAAATTCAATATAAAAGATTTCATGCCGTTTACTTAGAGCGCTTATAAGATAAGATAAGAGCCTTAGAGAAAGCGGTTAAATATTTAATTATCAAAAACATTGAAGTGTATTAGACGCAACATGACACGTGTAATCGTAGAACCTAAAGTTGGAAACATTCCGACTTCTACAAAGAATCCGTTAATATAGAAATACATCCGCCCAAACAAGACAAGCTTGTCATAGCTTGACTATTTAATTCATTTTATGTTAAAGTTTGCTTGATTTAGATAAAAAAACATATTAATTACCGTGCATTTGGGCTTATTTTGCATAGTTTATTTTAAAAGGAACCTTTAAGGAACTAAATGTGATTTATGCTAAATGATGTTTTCCAACAATCGTAAAATAAGAAAGTCGCCTTGTGATTGTTAGAATCTGAAACACTTGAAAAGTGTTTGCGACTCAAAATTAAACAACAATAGTGATGAAATTAGCACTTTCCTCGTAGAAGATGTGTATTTAGTTAGTATATAGCTCGAAATTTCGGTCGGGTAACGGCCGAGTGGGGGCGGCCATTCAGAGGCGCGGTGTCAACACTCTCTACACGTTTTGCTAATCATCATTTTCTAATTGCAAAATACTCCTCTCTATGGTGACTCATAGGAACATTTTGTCTTTATAAAAAGTCAAGGAGCTAACAGAGCAAATATCCCTGACATATATATAAACAACATTGGTGAGATGGTAAAAGCCATTGACAGATTAAAGAAAAATAGTTAATTTGATTTCAATTATACATTTAAAAAAAGGTTTTAAGTAGTGCTCAAAAGCTGAAACCGCTTTCGCTGGTGCCTTATTCTGATGATAATTATTATAAGTTTATCATGTCTACTCACATTGTTATTCGTAGACCGCGTATGTACCTTTCAGCCTTTTTCCTTCATCTCTACAGGATGAGAGTGAAGGTGAGGCAATCTGTGATCTGGAAGTAAACACACAGCGTTAATAAATCAGTGTGACCACCTTACGCAAAATTATTTTTATCTACCTTGTCTTTATAGATTAGTACATAATTCCAGCATGATACTATATTCTCACAATGTTGGTAATAAACTACTGATATTTATGTAACTTTTAATGGTCTTTATTGGTAAATGAAAGTGTCTGGACGATATCCTTTTCATTTTTAGAACTGTTTAAGTCCATATATCGGATGCAACTGACAGTTGCTTCCGACAAATAACATTGCAATGTAATAAATTTGACTTGTAAAGTGAGTTTCAAATTATTTAGTATAATTATATCTCAAATTAATTATAATTTATATAAAAAAATAATAAATTAGAAATTTGCTAATAGAAAATAGGAAATAGCGACCATTCCACAAAATACGTTTCATTCCATTTAAGCATAGTGCTTCAAACTTTGATTATTCAGATAATCGAGAAAAATTAGTAAATTTTTATAAGAAGTAAATTACAATGAAGAATTGAACGATACTTTGCAGTTTAATAAAATAAAGCTTCAAACTCTATTCGAATTATAATTTAAAATATTAAGTTCCTCACTTTTCCAACTAGTCGAAGTTTTCATAGATTTGAACAATTAACTATTTTCAATAATTGTGCTCTCTGGTAGACTATGGTTTTGACAGAAATATTTTATGTCAAGGATTACATAAAGATTTCTACAAGTTAGGATAGAAAATAATAAAGTCGCTTTTATATCCAAGTAGAACAATCAAGATGGGAAAATGTGTAACTTTGTACAGTTTACGGTACAGACGGTACAGAGAGTGTAGGCTTGTAACTTTGAAGTTTTATTTTGTTGGTTTAACTAAGATCATTTGATTTCTTATATGGTGGGACTAAAAATGAAAACCATTTATAAAACTAATACAATACATCTTTATCTACAAGTTATAAAATATTAATTTGTTTATAAATGGACAACAAACAGCATATCACTTAACAAATGTTATAATACTTTATAATAAGTATGTCTTTCATCGGTTTTCGCAGTGACAACATAAAATAAAGTAAAATACAATGTTATATAAGAGATATCAACCAAATTATTGACCTATTAAGCCTTATTTTTTATTATTTATTGAGATTGTATTGTAATAGATATGAAAGGTAAAATAATATTATTGAACTTGAAAAGGATATTTTTATCCATGGACCATTAATTCGGTGATGATAATGTCACAAGGTTACATAATAAAAGATCAAAGTGCCTATTTTGATATATTTTCTTCCAACTTTATGGTGTTGTCAAGATTTAATTAAAGGACACTTTTTATTCTTTCCTTTTTTACAATGGTATTAGTAACTACTGATTTACATCTGGCAAAAAGTTTGACCTTTTTAGATGTTTACTTTTTTTATATTTGGAAGCGTTTTTTTTTTAATTCTGACTTTTTGTCTTATTTCCGACCAAGATTAAGGTAAGGCATATTGAGGAGAAGCTTCTTTATTGTCATATAATACAAACGTGTTACTTCACAGAGTAAACACGTAAAAGTAACTAACAAGCAATATGATAAATGATTTTATAACTTACACCACTCTTTACCAAACAAGACAATCTTTTAATGGAAAGCATTAGGTGATTAAGGACATGATGTAACAAATATTATCTCTTTGTAACTAAACAAAAAAAATATAACTTTAAAATCCTAAAATCAAAAAATAATATAAACAAATACTAATACATGTATATATATTCGTTAATGGTACATAAAAAAATTATTAAGCATTTTCTTCAATTTTTATTTGGAAGAGTTTGACAGTTCCGTATTTTTTTCTATTTTACAGGTTTTTTAGTGCCACCTGGAGCTGGTAGTTTGAGGAACTTCCACGAGGATTAATGTATATACTTCATATTATATTTATATTATAATGTTTATAGCAATGATATTAGCAATCAATATTTGAAAATATGAAAGGTTTAAAAAATATTTTTTATTTTGATTTGATAACAATAATAATCACATGAGCTGAATGGCGTCATTGTATTTGTGAACAGCTATTTTTAAACGAATTAATAACAAATTTTGTACTGACTTTATATCATCCTTAAGTTTAATTTTATAACAAACTATCTTGATATTAAGGGATTCGGACTTTCTTTTTGTATGAAACATGACGCGGCGTCCTTAAGTTATTCATTTATAATATTATGCTGTAGATGTAACATCAAAATACCTGGTCAAGTATTAATTAAATAAATTGTACTGTTTTAAGCAATATTTCTTAAAATAAAATACCAGTTTAAATCTATAGAGCTTTATATAAGGTACAGAATTAAAAATATTAGTAGAACAACTTCCTTATTACTTTGTATGTCTTCCCTTTCGGTATAAGCCGGGAAGGAATAGAGAGGTTTCTTGCTATTTTCATCCAGAAAGTTACCAGCTAAACATATAAAACAGAAATTGGCAGTGTTTGATGAATTTAGAGATTTTTTTAAGTATTTATATAAGAGTAGCACCTGAAATTTTCACCGGAACGATCGGATCCGGATTGTCTCGAGAAAAATCCTTTGCTATAACAATCCCTTCCTGTATTTCACTCTCCACTATCTCACACATAAACGGTCACAGTTAGCAACACTTTGTCTAAATTCTGAAAAAGATAGTTCATACACTGATTCGTTCGATAAACCAAGGCGTTATTGAGGCATAGGAGGCGACAATAGGCGCGAATGGCGCAGAGACAGCGAGCGCGCGGCGCGCCGGCAGAGCGGTGACTGACCGGCACAGTGCCGCACCACCCCGCCTGGATTCCTGCGGGACCCTTCCGCCGGGAATCAGACCCGCAAGCCCGCAACACGCCGCACTCTTCACGCGACCGGGAGTACACACGCTACCGGGGATGTACACCTCACCCACCTCAACCACTGATATATCACCTCAGTGAGTCTACTCCAAAATTTACTGACGATGTCCTCATTTCAAACTACACAAACATTCAAAAAACACGTGGAGTTTAGGCAGTAAAAAGCTTATATGAGGGAATCAGAATTTTATTGTCATTTTTAATTATGACATAACCCTCTACTGACTCCCTTTACTGGAGGGAGACTCTGTACCAGGGTCGTCTGCTTAGGTACCTCCGTCTTACCTATTTCTGCCGCAAAGCAGCAGTGCTTGCATTGCTGTGTTCCGGTTTGAAGGGTAAGATATGGCAGTGAAATTACTGGGTACAGTGACTATACATCTTGTGTCACAAGTTGGCAACGTACACTGTGGTTCTTGTGGGGGTTGCAGTTTTGCTGCGAATCTAACAAGAGCCACATGTATTATAGGTGACTGTTACCACTTACCATCAGGTGGGCAGTTTGCTTGTTTGCCAACTTTCAGCAATAAAAAAAAAAAAAAAAAAAAAAAAAAAAAAAAAAAAAAATTATATATATAAAACTGACGAATATTACACAATAATGCATAATGGAGTTATATTTTTCGTTTTAAAAAAGTAACAAATGCAATCTATGATAGAAAGTGCAGTCAATCTCAAATGGGAAATTGTCTTTCTGCCATAAAATGTTAAGGAAATAAAATTAAAAAACTGCTGTTTAGAATACGGAACCCTGTTTTTTTTTAATATTTAATAATATTAAAATACGTGGGGATTACAAAAATTAAAAGTCGACGAATGCGTTTCTTTTACTATTGCCAAGTTAACAATGGTTACAGAAAAAAACCCCTGTCCTTTTTTTTCTCAGTTATTTTGCGAGCCCCATTACTTAACTGTTTTATATTCATAATAATTAAAATTACCATTAAGTTAAAAACTGAAAAATATGAGATAAACCGATACAAAACTAAGAAAATCCTAAAATCTACAATATAAAAATCTTATGTGTTACAATAAGATCAAGAAACCACATATTTGATTTCATCATATTACATTTTGATAATACAGTTACCTTATTAGGAATATTTGTGTAAGTGTCGTTTAAGTTGGAAAACGTTTCAGAGATTATTTCCCTTTACGTGCTCTTTTTACGTTATAACTTTCGAATAGTCTATCTTATAAACGTAAATATAACAACATTTTAACGATAATTTTACAAGCCTTTTGCGTTAAACTAATTATTGATTAAAATATAGAGTCCTTAATTAAATTCATAAATAAATAGCTCATCTTCACAAATTGATTTGTTAAGGTCAACGACCCTGCAAAGCTCTCTCACGCTCATTCATTAAGATATTATAAACATGTCGTTATTCGATCTTGATAATCGTTTTGTTTTACAGTTTGATTCGTTGCAAGCACTGCAAAGACAGGGCGAGGTGCAGCAGTGGTCGGTGAGAGTGAAAGTGCGCTAGACAAGTACGGGACCTTGACAACGCGGCTGCAGTTGATGCTTGAAAATGACCTTAGGCGGACCATGTAGCTGTGAACATCTGTTATGATTTAGAACACAAACAAGATGACTCGTTTTGTAGCATGACTCCTTTCCTTTAGTGAACGATTTAGAGATTTATATTATACAAAAAAAATATTACAAGTACAAAGACTTATAAATAAAAAATAAATAATGAGTAGGGTAGAGCCATATTATCGCTAGGTTCGCTATCGTAGGTTTTATAGAAAAACGAGATTAACAGCAATAGTTTAAAAATACATTTTTGACTTTGTAAAAGTATTTAAATATTTTAACTTCCTAAGTGATTATGCTACGGATTGAAATAAATATTATCTTCATGTGCCACCCGGTCGCGATTCTCTACAATTCTAGACTTATTTGCTCTGGCATCACAGATTAGCATATTTTAAATATATATATCAGTACTTATGCCACCAAAATTTTCTCTAACAACTCATATTTTAGCTAAAAATTTTACCTCATAGATATATAATTATATTCTGAATACACATCGCTACTGGTAAAAACATTGTTTTACTGAACCATCTATTTAATACGACGACAATTGCAATATTGTCGAGTCAATGATGAAAATAAAAGAAAATACTTTAAAGGTAGGTATCGCGAAGTAAGTTAAATTTTAATAAACTTTTCAAATAGTGTGACAAAATTTCATAAAAATAATATGAATACTAGATTTTGGTCGCCGAAATTTGACTACAAAATTATTCCTGAAACATGCACTGATATTAATAAATGCTGATGAAATATAATTGACATTTATCCTCATTCAGGTAGGTGTATAAATGATACTGGTAATCCTAAAGTAAAACCCCAAAATATGACAGTACAGTTATTATAAAATTAATTAGTAATATAATTAAATTCTAGAATTATAACCACCATTGTAGTAATAACAGTCATCATTAAATTTAAATATATATGTAAATGATAAATAAAAATATAAACGTAAATGAATAGTAAATTTTCCCTGAGTTTCATTTTTTAAGTTGTTGATTAAATTAGGCCAGTCATTTTTATATTAGATATTATGTACACACACACATATGCATGCACTTTGATATTATGTATCCGCGTATAATTTCTACGTAAAATTTACACAAATGATTTACATAAAACATAAACAATTTATATCGTTATCTCAAATAATATTTCTGAACGGTCGTTGTTTACCCGTTTTTAATGAGTTTGTTAATAGTATTTTATTAGTAAAACTCAAATACAATTACTATTACAACACATTATTTACTTTTACAACTGTTTTTTGCTAATTATAACAAAATAACAAGTTTTCTATTTTACCTAGAAATAATATTTTAGAGTCAAAAGTCCATATCATGTGCATACAATGTACAACACTTACAGTTAGTTTTCACAACAATGTATACACACCGGAAAATCTATTCATTTTCATAGAAGAGCTTCGCTGTAGATATCTTTATACTTATAGTAAATATAGTTACACTTATCCTATAGGAAATAAGAACAATTTGAGTGTATTATAATAAATAACTTATATCCTACAGTGTAATAAAGATAAATAAAAAAAAGCAACGCCTAAAAAACAGTAGCCGACTTTGATATGAGCGGAGACGATTTACTTAATAAGGACGTCGTGAACAACGTGTACATTGTGTCATGATGTGATCGGTAGTACGCGTGTTTTAGTGACGGGCTGTCGGCTCGTCAGCGCAGGAGCGATTACGCAAAGCGAGCTTCCCCGAGGAGAGGTCGTTGGCAATGGACTCGGTTCAATGTCACCAAATATATCACCGGGCCGTACACGCTGGACGCGTTATCTTGATACTTGGTCGCAGTTTTCGTTTTGCATTGTTTTAAATTCCGATAAAAACACTACGCTTATAGCCCGGCGAGTAATGTATGGATTTTTTCTTTATAATCTTAAAGATTCAAATTCTTAATGGGCAAATCTTGCGTTTAATTATTATATTGCAAAATCCAGGTGCTAAATAATTTTGGATTTAATTAATTTAATAAAAAAGGAAACAGATATCTGTTCTTAAAGATACCAGAATCTATATAATTTCATTTTATTATTTATATTCAATTCTTAACTATCGTGTCCACTTATTGGAATTTTTATATGTTTTTATATAATTATGACATATAAACTTCTTTTCAGCAATTGTGTTCACATGATGACTAAGGTAACGCGTTTAGTATCCAGGTTTGATTCTTTTTTCGGAACCATAAGTTTTTATATTAGTCATCCTGCGAAACTGTGAATCGCTCTAGAAAACGAAGCAGCTCGAAACGTCAGGATTAAAATAAATCGAAGCAAACTGTGCTAAAATGTTAAATAATAACAAAGTAATATTACCGTTAAAATAATATAATGTTCGGTCACAAAGTAACAACTATTATGAAAATGTTAATTTATATAGTATATGCGACCTGTGCTAGTCCGGGGAAATATACGCGCAAATACAAACACATCGATGACAGCGTTTGACGTCAGTCGCATGTCGTTTGTTTAAGACTTATGCACAGATACGCGTTTTCGGTAATCGTAACAAGTGTATTATATAAATAAAAGAATAAGTAAAAAAGATAAAAAGAAAACAGTACTGTCTAGGGACGCCCGAAAGAAACGAAGCTTTAACATATAACCAGCCACGCACACTGACATGAATGAAAGCGAGACAGAAGGCCACGCACACTGAGGCGGGGAGGCAGCTGGCTCCTATATATATCGTGTAAGGGCACTAAATCTAACGCTCTCGTGTAACGGTAAAATCTGACGCTTAGCATGGACAGAGTGGCCGCGTGGCAATCTTCGATTCAAAAATACAACATAAAACGTACTCTGGATTTCTATCAAAATTCAATATCAATTACTTTACATACCTTAGATGTTTTCAGGCACATGGAACACGATATATTCACTTCCGCACCCATCAGACAGCGGACGTAGATCGCTCGGTCGCGCTATACGGCCGCGCTCCTGACCGGGTCGTCGACCGCGCTTTTCGGCAAGCGCCCAAAGTTTCAGCTGTAACGTGATCCTGCACACACACACGCACAAGAGTGCGTAGCGTGTGAAACGCTCGCCACACCCACATTGTAGACACCATAACACTATGCGGAAAAATCACACACTATGTTAATTGCAATTTGATTGTGATAATTTTAACAATGATTTGATTTTGTATAAAGCGATACACTCTTAGTAGATCGTGCTACTCACAATCATAACTTGCTAAATTTAATGAATTATCTTTATGTACATCTTATATATTGTTATGGCTTCTTCAAAGTGTAACTGCAATAATCATTAACCGTGAGTGAGCAGTTATGTTGTTTAAATTCAAATAAAATACAGAAATACTTCTGGTATATCTTCCGATTATTTCAGTTTCAGCCGTGACCTCTGTGACCTTTGAACTTGGGTAGGAGTGAACGTACCCTTGACTGGAGCAACCACGGTCCTCGGCCCGCTATAATTAGAATGTGATAGCGATAACGTTTTGTGTAGATATGAATTTGTTCTGTTTGACAAATGACAATTGCTCCTGAGTTAAAAACACTATTAATGACGAACTATTAACATCTCTAAAAGAAATAACTATAAATACCTAAGTAACTTTCACATAAGTAAACCGAACAATGTGCACAATAGGACGTATTTCAAATAAATAATTATCTTATTAATACGGCTTATTCAGCGCGTGGGTGGTCTAAGATCTATATACGAGTATTCTGTACTTTTAATAAACCAAAAAAATAATGATATACAAAGTTCAAGCGTAGATACTCGAACGGTCGGTAAAAATAAAGTGTCTCCGGCGAGCATTAAAAGGTTGTTCACCCAGTATTTGGGCATCGTTCTCTTCCCTTCGAAGGGACTATTTGTCAAAGGATACAGTCTTGTCATGCTCCTAGTTCCCGGATCTGAGATAGATTGAGAAATTGCACCTGTCTGTCATGTGATACCTACAGATAAAGTAAACCAACTTGACAACATATCACAGAGTTTGGTTTCGTAAAATCGCTCCGCTTTGTTTTTCAATAGACAGCTATTCTGGTTTACATTTCACGCGGGAGATAAAGCACTCCCAATTAATTAGGATCGCTTTTACAGCCCCCTCGCTCGCTGTCTCCAACTTTCTACTTTGATTACTTACTATGGCATCTAGCGGGAATACAAATAAGGAAGAGAAACAATATATTTTACTATACGACTGCGATGTTAGTTGCTCTTGTTAAGGAGTAAGCAATGGGTACTTTATCACTACAGTTGGAATTGTTATTTATTTGTTGAGATAGCGTGGAGCAGAGCAGAGCTTGATGTTGCAGAGGGCAGCGTGTTAGGCATATGATTGTAAAGTTTAAGTAACTTTCGCAAGGCCATCATGATCGGATGGCTGAAATTTATTATCCGAGTTTCTTCGTGCTTTGGAAGGCATTTTAAATCGTAGCTCACGGCTCTATCTCTAATGATTAGCACTAATTAAACCTCATTGAGTCCGCGTGCTGACCTCTGAAGGTGTTGTCATCAATAGGGAAGACTGTGTGTCATGACTGGGGACATAATTAGTGTGCCATTAGTGTACTCGGCTAAAGCATTCGCCAAACATGAGTGTCCAGGTTTGGCGATCGCTTTTCTGAGTGTTTTGACCTTACCTTTGCTTTTCGTTTTGGGGTTCGAATCTAGGAAGGGGTACATGTTTTTGTGATGAATACAAACATTTATACCCGAGTCGCGATACATATTATATTTCTACGAATGTTACTTATTTATGTATGATACAGATATGCCTATCCGTAACACTAGGCTTGTGGTATCGATCACAAATTTGGGCTAAGCTAATAAGTATTCTCATGGGAAAGATATAAATTTTTATATTATTTTTTTACCTACAAGTAAAAACTACTCGGGGTATTTACTATGTAAAGAGAAATTAATATTATCCATACTTCGTTTGCATTTATCGAATTAATTTTATTATATATTACTTTTCATGTGCTAGAGTAGAAAATTACAAAGCTCTCTACTTTCACTAACGCTAAATTTTTCAAGTTGTGCTAAATACATTCCTTTCGAATACCACATACCAAGCAAATTACAATAAAAATAATTATATCGCTAAAATAAGCGAAACATGAGAGGATGTAAACAATGATTGTATAATAATTAAATCTTACGTAAGTACAGTTAGCCTAAGATGTAGATTAACACTTAGAGTACCGTGTCGCACCAACTATTGCGCTGCAACCGTATTTACTGTATGCAATAGTTAATGTGACATAGTACTTCTTCCTGGAGCTGCCGTACACATATGATACCATGCACCCATGTGCGCGTGCTGACACGTGCACACATACACACACTTGTATGAGATAAGGGCACGGTCAACGAACTCGCGGAGAAATGCCGCTGAAACTGCAGGCCTGGAACTGAAGGTGTCTCAATCTTTGAAAGTCAATGGGCACTCAACTTCGATATGAATTGCATCTGTAATGGTAATCAAAACGTGCGATACGAGACTCGGTACTATCAATGAAGTTCCTGCTTCTTGAATTTATACGCAATTGTTACGACACTGACTCATAAATAAATGAACAACTGACTTTATGACGGGAAGTCTGCTACGAACTTTGGTATATCGCTCTTTGTTATAAGTAAACAGAGATGAAGTCAAATAATAAGGGTATCAGCTTTCTTAAAAAATGTTTTTTTTACAATTCGAGAGTTATCAATGAGAAAACTATTAATGTGTTATTTATTTATATGTTACTAGCTTTCCGCCCGCGTGGAATTCGGTTATATTGCGGTATAAAGCACAACTATAAGAAAACTTCTCATTCCCACGGAAAAATCTAAGAAGCGCGATGTAACGCTGGATACAATTAGTTGTTAAACCAAAACTGAATGGTACACTATATTATATGTTTTCCCTTGTGGAGCAAAAACATGCAGATTTTGGGCACTGGAAACCCGGGAACACGCTACATAGAGCTGACCATGCGAAAAGCAATGTTTTTCCAAGCTATCATTCCACTTCTTATGTATTTTAAAAAACACATCGTTACCATGTTTTAAAAAACATCCAGCGCATACCTCAAGAACTAAATAACGTAACTAATACTTATACCAATTAGTAATTCGTTGACTTAAGTGATTTCAGGATAAGTAGATGTAAAAAAAAACAATTTAGACGATAAAACAAATTGTACATCATCCCTCGAGAATTCCTCATTTTCGAGGATTCATTTTCGTATCATTTAGCTTCAAAATTTACATGTTCATATTCGTTTGCAACATTTAAGTAGATGTAAAAAAACAGTTTAGACGATAAAACAAATTGTACGTAATCCCTCGGGAATTCCTCATTTTCGGGGATTCATTATCGTATCATTTAGCTTCTAAATTTACATGTTTATATTCGTTTGCAATATTTTACCTTGTTTTAAACGACACACAGCGCCATCTATAATCCATCCATCAAGCAAACAATATTTTTGTTTTTCTCGGGAATATCAATTTTTCCAGGATAAAAATTTATTATTATTATTATTTAATCCGGACTTTTATCTTTACGTCTGCAAAATTTCAAAGCAATCGGTTCAGTAGTTACGGCGTGAAAGCGGAACAAACAAACAAACAAACAAACTCACTTTCCGATTTATAATATTAGTAAGGATTTACTAGTGTTCAGTTAAATTAAAAGTTAATTATTCAACCATTTTGTAATTATCCAATTATATCATGTTTTGTATAATTTTACTTTCTATGTGTTAATTTTTGTCTCGAAGCAAGTAGAAATATTATAACACCCTTTTTTAAACACATTTACAGGTATAGTCTGTTCATTCTAACTTGTCCAATTTTGTAAACAATCTTGGCACAACTTTTTAACAAAATCACCCATTTTAAATAAAATAATAACAAAGTCAATAATTTATTACAATAAATCGTTATTATAGACTGAAACCTATTGAATCTAGTTATCAATTGATTTTTAATGCTGCATTTTCAATAAAAAGGAGTGCCAAGATTGTTTACTAAATAGGACAAGTAAGGATGAATAGACTGTAAGTACAATAGCGAAATTAGTTTTTCCGCCACATTGAAAACCAAATATTTTGATTCAATACTATGCCCCACTGAATCATCTTTTCTCCTTTTTTGCATTAGTTGCGAATGAAAGGTCTTCAGAGATTCATCCTTTCAGGCGGTTTTCAATGGCTTATTATTTGAAATTGCATAATAGGCAGTTTTCAAAAGGAATTACCTAAAACCTTACGATCAAAAATGTAAGTGCAAAAGTAGCTTTTTTTATTGAGTTGTTAAGCTTTAACAATATATTAATTAAATCAGTAATACCCTGGCTTCGTTAATAATGCGTCAGGAGACCTTACACCGAGAAGAAGCCGCAAAAACTCGTCTAGGGGGTTTTTTTCCAGTAATTATGTTACTCAACATTTTCATCAGTCGAGAAAAGTGTTTATACTACAAAAAAACAATAGAATAGCGTCAATTAAAAAAAAGTTTACTCATTGCTCTCTCTGACAAACATTTATGAAAAAGAGCGATGACTGCATCAATACTTAAATAGAAGTCTCTTACCGTATAAATGCGTGTTGTAATATGAGTTGTATAAAGATATTGGTAATTATTTCTCTATTGTTACAAAATTTAACAGTATCCTTGATTATATTAATCACGTGATGTTTTTTTTGGCATTTTTTAACCCCCCCTCTCCCCCTTGGTGATACATGGTGAGGTTTCAGACTAACCCCCCCCCCCCCCCCACTATATCACGTGTATTTTTTAGAACCTACAAAGAATCTTATTTTTTTTTAATATTTTTAAAATACAGGTATAAGTATCATCTTATTTCATTATAGAAAATTAAAGACTACAATAATAACGTTTAGAGGTAGATAGAGAGGTTGCAGGTTTTGGGGTGGGTGGGATCTACTTCCTAGCGGTCCACCCCAGGCAACGGCATCACGCACCAACTCGGCCCGTGGTGACGGCTGTTGATCCCAGCAGCGGTGGTAGGCTCCGTAAGGGGCCGCCTGGCTTGTGACCACCATCCTGCCGAAATCCGTCGCCGAGCAGCTCTGCTGCGGGAGTACCAGTGCCAATGAGGGTTGGTAATAAGTCAGTTGCGCAACTTAAGACCGGTCTTGGTATCTTGGCAATGCTGTACCAGGTAACTCATTCTGGAGGGTAGCGGGATCCGAATCACGGTTTAGCCATTGGCCGACCGCAGTTAGTGGGGGCCCAACTAGCGCGTGAGCCACGCGTGAAAGGATGCCCCTCTAACTTGCGAAAAATCCGGAAATGCTCTACCGTGCCAGTTGGCGACTGGATGGGAGGACCCGGTGGCCATTTCGGGGGGATTCGGGCGTCCCCGCAGTCTCCAGGTGAGTTCCATTCTGTGGTTAGCTTAGCCTAAGAGTACTTTAATGGTCGACTAATTAGCGTCTCGACTGAAAATCCAACCCCCCAACATTAACCACTATGATCCAGAAGCACAAGAAGAAAGTTAAACAACGGCTGCACTTCCTCCCATAAAAAGTGCACTTTGCGAACATCAGAGGACTGCACTCAAATCTCGATCCCGTCCATCATCATCTGGAGACCGAGAAGCCGCACCTACTCTTCTTAACGGACACTCAGATAGCAACCCCATCGGATGAGGCGTACCTCAACTACCCTGGTTACACGCTTGAGCATAAGTTCAAGATGAGTGCAGGGGTCTGTGTGTTCGTCCGTAATGACATTTGCTGTAGGCGTCTCCGATGCTTTAAAAACTCCGAATTTTCCGTTATTTGGCTTCTGGTGGACAGGGAAGGGACTCAAAGATTACCTCACAGAGATGGCAGACTTGGTAACTGTGCGATATCCAGCGGCGGAGCTTGTTTTTCTGGGGGACTTCAACGCTCATCATAAAAAGTGGCTGTTCCCATACCAGAAAACTGACCATGCTGGGAGAGAAGCGTGCCCTAGCGCTAAATCTTACTCAGCTGGCGGACCAAGCGACGCGAATTCCAGATATTGCTGGCCACACAGTCAATTGTCTTGACTTACTGCTGACAACTGCTCCACACACATTCGGTAATCCTCCACAGGGGTCGTCCGACCATTGTGGGGTGAAATCCGTATCCATCTGCTCTCCTCCGCATGATAGCCCCAGCGGCATGAGGCGGGTATGGCGTTACGAGTCAGCAAATTGGGACGAGATGCGTATTTTATTTGCATCTTATCCCTGGCGGCAGACTTGCTTCTCTTCGAGCGACCCATCGTGCACCACTGATGCTATTGCAGACATAATTCGGCAGGGAATGGAGTATTTTATTCCAGTCCTGGCCTTGGTATAATGCGGCCTGTGCTCGTGCTGAGGCCCGAAAACAGTCTGCTTACCAGGCTTGGGTGCATATCCGCGATCGCAAGGTCCACGCACGGAGAATCCGATCGAAGAAGAGAGCCTATAATTTGGCCGCCAAGTCATGCAAAAGGGTCATTCTTAAAGCAAGATTCGACCACAACAGCCGAATAGGGACGAAACTGTCATCCTACCCGTATGGAAGTAAACAGTTCTGGTCCCTTTCGAAGTCAGTCGAAGTGAATTTCTGTCGTCCTATGTTACCACCTTTGCTGAAACCTGACGGGTCACTGGCTCATTATGCAACTGAAAAAGCAAGTTTGTTTGCCTCTCTGTTTGCAAGCAGTTCCCGTCTAGAAACCGGCTCTCAATAACCACCAAACATACCTCGATGTGATTCTTCAATGTCGGAGATCACAATTCACAATAAGCAGGTCCGTAGAGTCTTACTTGGTCTGGGCGTGAATAAGGCCAGTGGTCCTGATGGTATACCAGCAAGAGTACTGAGGTATTGTGCACCCGAGTTGTCTCCTGTGCTAACACGCTTGTATCGCCTCTCTCTCAAAATAAGAACCGTACCAAAATCCTGGAAGCTTGCCAATGTGCAGCCAGTACCCAAAAAAGGTTGTCGTGCCGACCCTTGCAATTACCGACCGATCGCCATCACTTCCATACTATGTAAAGTAATGGAAAAAGTGCTGAACAGTAAGTTGCTCTAGTACCTAGAAAACAATGATCTTCTCAGTGACGGTCAATATGGCTTTCGCCGTGGATGTTCAACTGGGGATCTTCTAGTTTATGTGACGCACTGCTGGGGGAGGCCCTCGATATGCACGACGAAGCACTTGCCGAGTCACTTGACATCTCGAAGGCTTTTGACAGGGTTTGGCACGCTAGTCTGCTGGGCAAACTTCCTGCGTATGGTATCACCGCTGACTTTTGTAATTGGATAGCCGATTTCCTGACAGAACGGTCGATCAGAGTAGTTATCGATGGCTGCTCCTCTGACTCAGTGGCTATTGATGCCGGAGTTCCTCAGTGGTCTGTTCTCTCTGCGACACTTGTCCTGCTGCACATCAATGACCTGTTGATACCTGGAATTGTTGAGTATGCAGACGACAGTACTGTCATGGAGAGATACCTGTCTAATTCAAAAGCCAGCGGTGACGACGTGATATTGGTGAGAGAGTCCATGGTTGAGCAAACGAATCAGAGGTTGAGCCACGTTTCCCAGCGGGGTGACAGTAACCTCGTCCAGTTCAACGCCTCCAAAACGCAAGTGTGTATTTTCACTGCAAAAAGGAGTTCCTTCAACCTCACTTCTACTTTCCGAGGTACATCTGTACCTGTTACCGACAGCCTTGAGCTTTATGGCATAGAGTTGTCGTCAGATCTCAACTTCGGCGCCAACATCGAACTACAGAAGTAGTAAGCCGCTTTCGTTTTGTACGCGTTTGGCGAAAAATAAATACACGTCACGCCGCTTTTCGGTTCAGTATCGCGCGTTTGCTGAAAAAATAAATACACGTGACTAATAATATTTCTACACCAACCCCTCCCCCCTTGTGATATTTCGTGATTTTTTTATGGACCCCTCCCCCCCCTTTCGAGCCTCACGTGATTAATGGACAGCCCCTAATATGAATGGACCGACGAATTTGCCTAATTTGTCTAGTCATTCGGACGGAGTAGGCATATTTAAAAAATGATAGTAAAAGTTAAGCAGTTCAAAAAATAAAAATGGGAGAGTGATCCGAAAATGGGGAAAAACTAAATATGCTTTTTTAATTTATTTGAAACTGTTCTACGAATTCAAATCAAGTCAAGCGAATTGTTGTGCTTGTCTTGTCATATTTGAAAAGTTTTCAGGGGGAAAAATTATTTTACTTCTATTCCAATTCCGACACTTTTATTGAAGTTTGAACTATTAATAAAACTAGCGAATAAATAATTTTATGATTCGCTAAAACATTAACATATTGATGTCCAGTAAAATACCAGGTTACCATTCAATACTCTAATACGTTCGTTTGGGTTTATCTACAGCTTTCTTTAAATTACCAGTACCGTTGTCAAGTTTATCTTTAAATTCTTGCGCAATTCCTTTTAGAACTTATTTCGAAAGCCTAACAGTAAAGGAATATGGCCCAGTTTGCCACGCCAGTTTCGGACCCAACACTGCTTTGAACATTTATTTATATATGTCTTGAACTATATAAATAATTTTATTACCTACTATTTGTTGTTAGGAGAACGTATAAGGGAAATAATTGAGTAGATGGGCTTTTATTTCAATGTAGTCGGTATAAAAAAGTAGATAATATTGATTAAATTCATCAAAATGAGTAAGAGACTTTGCTGCCTACTGCTAAGAATTTTGATATCATGCCTACAACCTCATGTATTATTTTACAAATGTTCACACATTGTGTTTATATATTTAAGTAATTCAAAATATTCGATATTTAGTATAGATATACAAAAAAAATCTATGATTGGTAAAGAACTGTTATTAGTTGGATCTTTGCGGAATTTATAACCGCCTAGCCAATTTCTATAGGTCTATGTAAGAATCCGAGCATGCGATAAATTACCTAGTCCGGCCATAAGTTCTGTAACAAATCAAAATGCATATTTTTATATGATATAATGTAATATTACTCAAACTTATATGTACATATTTATTAAATCTCAACAAAAATTACAAAAGATACATTATTCGAAATGGCCACCTTTGGCTTTTATACAGGCCTTTAATCTGTCTGGCCACGAATCTATGGATTTACGCATTGTTTCCATGGGAAATTTCGGCACCGCTTGCTCCAGAGATTTTTTAAGAGACTCGATGTCACTGTGTCGTTTGGAGCAGGCCATGTCCTCTAAAGCCGACCATAATTTGTAGTCTAAAGGGTTGAGGTCTGGGCTATGAGGGCCAGTCTTCAGCTCTTATAAAGTCCGGAACCTTGGTTTTAAGTCAGGCGTGGGTAGTTCGTGCCTTGAGGCCAGGTGCAGAGTCCTGTTGGAAAGTCCACGGTACATTTGTAAAAAATGTATTAGTGAGAGGTTTCAAAACACGATCTTAGACTGTCTCTTAATACACTTTGGCTGAAGTTTTCACTCCTTTTTCACTAACACACTGACGCAGGATGATGACCACGTTGTATAAGCAAATAGTTGTACCTTTCCGACCACTTGAACAGCTTCTTTAGAACTGTGTTTATTGTGAAAAATTTTACATCGGTAAAGCGGATATTTCTGTACCTTTAACCTGCGTATCGTGACAGAAGACATTTTGATCGATCCACTTTCTTTAATTATAAAGACTGAGTTAGAGCATGTCCTGTATATCAACGATAAGCACCGAGCCTCAGGTCTTGTTTTATAATGCGCGACAGAGTCCTAGCGGGAATCTTCATTTCTCGCGAGATTTTTTGTTTCTTAATGGGGTTTAATAGCATTAACAGCCTTTGTAGTTCTAACAGCACGCGACGGCCCCGATCTTTTATGGTCTTCATCAGAGGAAGTGTTTTTGTATCTGGTGATAGTACGATATGCGAAAATGATACCAAGCTTTTAAAGTGTCTGGAATATGACCGACGGCTCCATACCCACTATTTGCAAGGCGATCACTGCAATCCTATTTTCTCTAACACTCTATTTCATAATGAACCCGAAAAAATATGTGAACTGACGCGAAATCGGAACAAGTTTTTAAAATAATAACGCGTTCCAAATTCAAAATTATTAGAAAGTTTGAAAAAAAGAAAAGGTTTTATGTAACAACATTTATGGCCAGACTAGTTATAATTGCTACCAACAACTCTACTTATCAATATTTAGGGGCGTAAGTTAAATTTATTCTTGTAAAAAAATTCTTGAAATATAAAAATATAGTTAAATGGTTAAATATGTAATATATTTATACACACCGACCGGTTAGTGCAACGGTAGCGATCTTGCCTTTTGCACCGTCGCGACTGTCCTGGATTCGAATCCCGGAAGGGGCAGATGTTTGTATGATGAATACGAGCATTTGTACCTGAGTCATGGATGTTTGTATATATTTCTATGAATATTACTTATTTATGTATGATATATGGATGTCTATTCGTTACCCTAGTATCCATAACACAAGCCTTAAAATGCTTACTTTAGGCTAGGTTAAATATTGTGAATGTAGAAATATATTACTTACACCACAACAGCATATGAATCTACATCGCTTTCAGATGACCGTAGCTCATTGAGATGTCAGCTTTTAGCCAAGCATACCGGGTTCGAATGTCGACAAGGCACTACAGACGTGTACCTACTCTTAACACAAACAATTACATTATCACGAAAGGTTAACGACAATGTAATAATATTGTAATATTATTTGTATAACGTTATTAATATACTTAAAAAAGTCCAATTACAACAAATATGTAAGTAAACTACTGAACGGATACGGAATCAGAACAAAGATCTTCCTACCTAATAAAATACAAAAGCAAAATTGCTAGCACATCATTAGACAATAGTCGCCGCGGAACGTTGATCTTGAATGGAGTGAAAGTGTGCGGTTACTTCCTACCACGTGGAAAGTGAACGCTCATGAGCACTGGTCTCAACTCAGGCCTAGCTGATACGCATCGCACGTTAGCGAACTGATGCAAATACTCGAAAGTTGCCACATAAATAAATGCAAGCGAGTATTGCTTGTTCGACAAAAACGAATAGATAAAACTGACAGAGCTTACCTTAGACCATGATAAGTACATTGTTAAATACAGTTTTCGTGTAGCATCTGTGTACTTTTAGTATGTTTTTTTAATATATTTGTTAATTAAGGAAGTTAGTGTCACTAAGCAAATAGTTGGTCTATATCTTAGCAATGGCTTATCAAAGTCACTACTGTATAAAAAAATTAACCCACTACAATGGCCCAATACAAATTAATGACTGGTACGATTGCAAATGCATTCGGAATCAGCGGGTCAAAGTACATCCCAAAGAAGGAAGATCCTTGAAACAATATATGTTTAGTTACCTATGTTATCTGAGGCCTAAGTGCGAGTTTAAGCGTCAATACTCGAAAAAGTTTGCGTCAAATATTACTATGGAGTTTTGTAAGAGCGCGCCTAGCGGTAACCATCAGGAACTACGAATCTTTAGAGAAATCTGTAACGCGCTCGATAACGAGTGTCGAATGTGTTAACTCGCACTAAGGTCTTTGATCAGTGACCTTTGCCAAAGCTGTTTAACCTCCGAAATTGTACTCCAAACGCGCTAACTACTACGGCGGTCCCTTTTTATTTGCCTGTCTTGGTATAGTTTAGGAATATAATCTTAAGTTTTATTCAATTTTGATAATAAATCTTCTGAATGCTGTTTGATTATTTTGCGTGCCTTCATAAATAAATCCACTTCAGCCAATCCCCAACGGAGTAACCTTAACAACTTCACAGATAATTCACAAAGATTTAGTCATGAGACATTTTTGAATATGTTATGTTCAAATTGCTTTGAAGATTATTATTAAACTTAAATTACAATATAGTCGAATATGGCCACACAAAACTTTAAACTAATTTTTGTTTATTAGATAAAACACTTTTATCAGATGAAAAGTTACGTCAACTGCGGTTACCTGGGACAGAAACAATTAAAAAGGATTTTTTATATATTTTCAGCAACGGCAATACCACATTTGGATTTTTACTTACTCAATTGACCACGGAGCTCTTCAGTTAATATATTTTTTAATATCTTTGATGTGCGAAGCACTGATATAATTGAATGAATGAATCACCAACAAAGGAATGCGCGGTGTTTCGGAGCGCACTGCTTTGCCGTTGACACTGCGTGAACTCCAATATGATTCACTTCATTTAGGAACACACGTTGTGTTCACACATTCTTTTATTTTATTGTTAAAATATGTAACAATAGAATTGATTATCAGTTATTTTCATCGAAATTGCATCAATATTTGTTTTAACTTCTACAAAATTACTTTAATTATTAACACTTTAATAAAAATAGACACTCTATTTCTAAAGTTGTAATACCAATACTATCAGCCTATGACTTTGTTCACATACATATTGTAATGTTTTTTTTTTCCCATTGAAGGTCCCAGAATCAGTTTGACGATTCGTCTGAACCAAATGTCATCGAAATCTAGACTACGATATTATAAAAAAACTGTTTAAATACATACGTGGTAAAAAATCTTTAGGAATCTTGTCCGCATTCGTCATTCTAATACTATAAATACGAAAGTAACCCTGTTGATTTTCCGATCGAATTGATTAAATTTGGTACCTACGAATATTGCTTTAACCATGTAGAAGGTATTGAACATATTCGTTGATAATTTATTCCGTTATGATCTTAATGTCAACGTGTAATTAATATATATGCAATAATAGAATCAGTTATGCAATAACGATCAAATTCATTTACGAATTAAGTTAAAAAGGCTATAATTTTTTAAGACATTCTATTGTTAACATTAATTATAACAATTTATTAAATCTATCTAGTCCCAAATACATTGTCAAACAATCATAAAATAGCAAATCAGATCAAATAAAAACTGGCATTTAATGGGTAAACATATACAAACTTGATAGTTGAGATCGAAGGAATTAAGACCTAAGGATATATTTTAGAATACTTGGATGTTGCTTGATTATATGAACGTTTATAATCAGAATTATTAGGTTCAAAATCTCGAAAGCTAGTTTGCCTAGCAACCTGGCAGTAGTTTAAAAGGGTTTTTGTGAAAAATTGCGATAAAAAAAAATACAACGATACAATTAATTCAATACTATCAAGTTGTATAAATATGTTTTTATCCAAAACGTTAGAAAAGTTTAAAAGATATGAATAATAAGTTTATTCATATACAAAAATTCGTCATTTAAAATAATTAGATATTGATATTCAGAATATGAAAGGACTGGTCCTAATGCGTCAAAAGTTATATTTAGGCACATGTTTAAATAATCATCATAAAAATAGTAATTGATCGTCAAAAGAATACAATTTGCAACATAACCTAACCTTTAGGTTACTATATTTTTAGATGATTATTTATTACTTTTTTCAGGATCATTTAAATATTATGCCTTATATTTAAGCTCCCATTCATACCTTGTCAATTATTGTCCAAAGTCCTGTTTCCCGGAAAAGTTGCCTATAATCTATTAAGATCGATTCGCGTGCGTATGAATGAGGGAAGGATTAATTCATGTGAGGCGTTCACCTTTGGCCTTAGGTCTACGACCGGCCGAGTTTCACCAGCTGATCGCTTGACCCGCGCTTGTCTGAACAAATGATTGAATACACCTTGAAGCTGATAATATAATTAATTTTATGACAAATCTAGTTTCCATTATATTATTTGGGGATGGTATTCGTAAAAGCTACTGTATCAATTTTATGAGAACATATGATAAAAAATCCATTTCTACTTCAAAGAAAAGACTTCAAAAGACACAAGCGTCAAAGTCATATAATATGTGTTCCGGCTCCTGTAATCCACTAGTGGTAACCGATGAACTGATGTATCTATTACTTTATTTTTATAGAAAGAGTTTTAAACATGTATTTATTTATTTCATACTATTAAATTGTAAGAGGAAAGACAATAACAATAAAAGCATTAACTTGCATCAATCAGCTACTCAATAACAGATGGCAGCACAGACATTTAATTTTCAGGCGTATGACGAATTGTTGCTATACCTCGAAACGGTCGCTTTCTTTCTCTATACACACGCGTATTAGCGTGTTCGTTCTATATATGTTTATGTTACATTCAAAAAGGCCTCAATTGTTTGTGAGACCTTTTTATAAGTAAAATGGCAAGTGAAAAAAAAAAAATTAGAGATTGACACATATTTTACATATTTACTAATAAATATCTTGTCAGATAGCACATTTTTTTTCTAAATTGCAGTTTTTTTAGGTGTAATAATAAAGAGAACGCGTCTTTTTGTTAATTATTATTACATATTTTTAAAATTATTCAAGAAATATGGGACAAAAGTATGGCCCAGAGACGAGTCACGAGGAGCGTGACCTGCAGCGTATGCAGATCGTATACGCCAGCAGGATGCGTGAAAGACAAGTGTTCATGCAGGATCTCAAGGAATATCGCAAAAAAATACACAAACATGTTTTCAACAGCGTCAAGAAGAGTGTCGGCCCTATATGGTACCATGCATTAAGTGTACCACAAAGAGAAGCTTTAGATACTCTCGAATTTTCCATTTATCAAGACTTGCTAGAAGGAAGGCCTGTTCGCTCAGCGAAAGTGATGAGTCGGCTTGGTTTATGCCCACGACCTAACAACGTCGAACTTATGAATTGTCTATATTTGGGCCGAGATGATCCTAAAGTAATGCTGGCTGAATTGTTTGCCATGACTTACGGACATAACATCGATGGGAAGCGTAGTTCTTACGATTTAAATGCGAAACTCATGTTATCTGCTATTCTATATCTAGGATTAAATAATTTAATTGAATTACTCAAAAAAAGGTTTAGCCCGGATCAACCTGAAAAAAAACCGGCACAAAAGCCGAAACCAAAACCTGAACCTCCTCTTAAATCCCCGTATTTACAGAAGATGATTGCAGTGTTGTATGAACCTCCTCGGCCAAAGAAATCGAAACCTGCTCCTTTACCTAACTTAGATGAGCTAAACGAGCCTTACGAAGAGGACCCACCGATACCGAAACCACCACCACCACCACCACCACCTCCTCCTCCCAAAAAGAGAATACCCATTTCTTATTGTCAGAAACTTGCAGGCATTATGACTATTGAACCCTATTCTGCAGACATTGCAGTGAAGGCAGTTGAACATAGTAGTCAACGACGAGTACGAGGATCAAAGGTCACGGTCACAGAAGTAAAGAAAACGTATGGCATTAGCGTCACTAGAAGAAAGAAGTCAACTCGAAAGAGGAAACCCAAAGCTCCTAAAACGGGGCTATGGAATGCACAGTACACTATAAACGGTGTCTTCCAAATACAAGGTAAAACAGTCTTTGTTCTCGGAAATGTGTCGATTTTACCTCCGCTCGGTGATCTTATACATGGCGGCTACAGATACCTGGACGGTGAATATATTAATGTACATTGTGGTTTTCGTGCGCATCCACCACCACCGAAGCCTGATCCTTGTGACTGCGTAAAGCGATGGCAAACAAAAGTAATTGAATATGTTAAAAGCAGTAAATGCTACTGTAACCATTACTATGATTACGGTAATGAAGGTACTTTTCTGCCGGAAGAGCTACAATTTTTCCAGAAGCCTACCAAACACATTCCTTACAAGTTTCATTATGATAATATATATAATATAGACCCAAAATCTCTTCACGTCGATAAGGAGTTTAAAAGGATTTGGGACACCGAAAGCATGTTGCGGATTGATGATGGTACTGCAAAAGATAAAAAAGACAAAAAAAAGAAAAAGCGATCTTCTGCCACTTGTTTAGGTCAGAGTCCTACGCCAGCAGATTATCTAAGATGCGCATTACGACTGATGAGACGTATAAATGTCGCAGCACGTCTACCTGATATTCATCTTGTACCAGAATTGAAGGAGTGGATGCGACGACGAATTTATGGACCATTTAAGCACAGCCAAAAAAGTGAAATGTTACGGAAGAGCAACATGTACTGGCAGATGCTCTTGACAATGGCAATGCAAGGTTTTGGACACGTGTCTCCGCCTAAAGATCCCACTTACGCAGGACATACGACCTGGGTTCAGAAACAAAATTTAAATGAGAAATTTAGGAAATTCACTGATCAATACAGATTAGACTTATTCAGGTCATTGGCGAAAGTCAATAATTTGTTGTGGGCAACGATGTTTCAGGCAGAGTTTCCAGACAAAAAGTTTAGAGAGATATATTTTTCGTATCTGTTCGGTCGCGTTGAAGATTTGCTGCTCATGCATCCATACAGCTCTACAGAAACTACAGAACGAAAAATGACTATAGCCAGAAGACGGTATTGTTGTATTCCAGCTGGTATAGAACCAGCAGAATGACGCAAAATTGTCTGATGATATATTTTTATTGTTCTAATACAGTTTGATGAATATTTGCCGCCATTTCCTTTTCTGGTAAAGAATCTTTTATTACTTCAATCCCTAAACAGACATTGACGTCTACCATTATCATAGTGATTTATTTATCGCTCTCGTTGCCTTAACCACTAATTTCTTTGAAAATTTTTATTACTTTTGAAGCATTAAATTAATATTCAGCATTAATGCTCAGCTTAAACAAGTGTGTTGGTCAGGAGCAAAAATAGGTTAAGAAATAGTAGAAAATAAAATTCTTTGATTCGTAATCCATAATTTAATGTGATAAGAATAACAAAATATACCTAATCGGGTATATTTACATAAATTTATGGCTTAAAATTAGATCCTTTGAAATACAACTGTACCGATTGATGTCGATTGTCATTTATATTTTCGATTTGTTCAACAAATTTTCGAATGTATTCTCAACTCGGTAACAGTATATGTGTTATTATTACATTTTATCCGTATAATACTCCTCAGGTATTAAAAATAAAATTTCACTTCGTACCACATTTCACTTACAAATAGGACCTTAAATAAAATATTATTATACAAGTCTTAGATAATTATTAATATTATAAAATCTATAACGTTTTATTTTAATACAACACTAGTGATAGCTGTAGTTATTTGTAGCCCACTACAACTGCACTAAGGGATATTCAATCGTCTTTGGTATCATTACAGAAAACATGTTGCGAACATTAAACGAAAATTAACCAAGAATACTGATTTAAAACGAAATGTTAAAATGTAATTTACAGCATTACAAAGAAAACAAATATAACGAACATGGCAAAACGGAATATGTGATTTTAAATACAGTTTTTATAATATACACTATTGTTTAGTTATTGAAGTATTATTATATTGCAGTAAGAATACACATTGAAATGCAGTCAATATTAAAAAGTATCAATAAAAAGACCGTTCTTAATTTAATTATGATTGTGCAAATATATAAAATCGAATAAAGTCGAATTATAATAAGATTAGTCTTTATTAAGAAATTAGCCGAATAAAAAGTTTGTGCTCTAGACGTAGTGAAATATAGATTTAATATTAAGAGAGCGCTAAAAATTACTCTATACAACTCAACTCGAAACACATAACATTGCTGCACTCAAAATACATAGCTTTGATTTATTTCTCAAGTGCCTATTAATATTTTTTAAATTACCACTTGAATAAAACCCGTAATTTTTATTGTAGTTTGCGGTTCTCACACATGTTTACAATACAGAGCGTTTGAGTTATGGAGGACAAGCTACGATCATTGACTGACTATTGACGAATAGACTACTTGACGAATTTATTTTGTGTGTTATAATAGATTTAAAATATCTTATAAATTCAGATATAGTGCAGTAAAAACACCTGTAAAGATTTTATTCTTCTTTGTATCATTATAGTTCATTTGTTTTCATTGTATTGTGCTCTAAAATTTGAGAACGACTGGCCTTATTGAACTGTCTAAGTAACGCAGGATGCTTTGGCATAACAATATAACATATTATTATGTCCTACCTACACACTGTGGGTCAGTTTCATTGCACATAAAAAACTTTAAACGAGTTACAGGCCTCAAGTAACCAGTTAACAACCTCTTTCAGATGGCTATGCTTTTTCAAATCTGTAGTTCTTGGTGTGAATGTTGAGAGTGGGTGGTCGGCGCTGTGGTGGGCGCCGGTGCGCGTTGCTGCAAGTGAACGAGCGCAGATAGAAGGCGAGTATTAGCTTCGTCTAGGGCCGCTATGCGGTGCTCCTGCGCTTCGATCACGCGCTGCTTATGCGACAGGGCGGCGGCCATCTTGCGCTGCTCGCGACGTAATTCTTCTTCCACACAAATTAATCTGGATCAGCAAAACAGATATGACAAAATAAAAAATGACCCGGATACACCATAAAAATTTTGTCAGTTTATCATTCAGTGAGTTCTCGCCCGTGACAAGGAAGGAGTACGAGAGCACCTCCACGCTCCTGTCATGTCACGGGCGAAAATTCTTTAAACGTCTTTCGTTATTACTTTATTGTTTTGTCTTAGAATTTCATGTTCATACCTAACCAAGGTATTTTCTGTAAAAAGGGTACGAAATATAGTTTTGTTCTGAAAACTTTTTCTCAGACTAACTGATACCGGTTACTCCGAAATTTCTGGCTTGCTCATCCTACATGTAGTCAGGCAAAACTGGTTCATCCCCAAGAAATTTATTTGCTCAGACACGGCGAAATTTTTTACCTAACCTAATAAAAAGAGGATTATTCCAACACGTTGTCACACGTTTGGAGGAGAAAGCCTGCGGAAAGCTTCACAAGAACTTGGAGACCATTGAACCATCTCTGAATTAAGCAGTGGCTGTTGTGAGATACATTTGAGAGTGCATGTTGCGGCCTATATTAAAATCGGATGGCATTTCATTTAATCTTAATTTTCTTGTAGAATGTACAAGAAAAGAATGGTTTATGACATCAAGAGTCATAACGTTAATTAAAAACAATGATTTTTGACCACACTTATTAAATGACAAATATTGTGTTCTATAAATAAATACGCTCCAAGAAAAAAAAATACCTTGAAATGATAGCTTTCATTTTGGCGTCTGTGTGGTCCTGACCAGGTTCCGTTGGTAACCTGCCACGTAATAATTCTACTGAACACTTTAGCCTCTCAATTTCGCGTTCATACTGTAATAGAAAAAAATAATTTATTAATATTTCTAAAATAACCTTAACCCTTTGCGATGCGATGCGCTCATGTCGGGATATTTATAGGTTTTCTGTATCTTAGTTCATCAATTTTGTGAGGTTATTGAACGAAATAAACAAAATGACAGGTGAGTTATAGTCATAATAATACTTAAAATAGGTAGTGATATATATTACCTCATATTTTTAAAAATAAATGCTTTTATTTATACTTTATAAAACATGGTCTTTATTGCTAACCACCAGGCACACGTGTATATTTTCAGTAAAAAAATATTTTTATTATATATATAGTGATGAGGAATTGGAAAATGATGAGCTATTGGTGGAAGTCAATACAGACTTTCAAACTGAACGTCATGAAGATCTCATAAATAGTGATTGGGATGAGGTACCGCTATCCGTTTTGCAGATGCAACAGCAAGGGGATGACGTTATTTGGATAAACAATTCCTCAAATGTAGGAAATATAAATCCCTTTTAGAAGATAGTGGACCAAATACTCCAGAAGATATTGATACTCCAACCGAAATAAATAGAAACCGAAATATTTAAATATCTTTTTCCAGAGAGGTTGATAGATGAAATTGTTTTTCAAACAAATTTGTATGCGACACAGAACAATGGTGGTAACAGCAATTTGGAAATGTTGTATTTGCAATGTGGGCTTGTGTCTTAATAAAGACAGGAATTTTTTTACATTATTCCACCCAAAATAATTAGGTACCACAAGTGCCTCCTGGTTACCAGCGCTAACCACATCCTAGAGGATAATCAGGACATAATTTAAACATTTTCTTCTCATAATTTGCTGTATACACTTATTTGAAAATAATTTCTAGAAATAAAAATGTGCTGAGTAAAATATTTTTTACTCTGTCCTCAAAGGGTTAATATAAAACCATATAATTTTTAGCAAGTTAAAATAGAGATACATATTTACTTATAATAAGAATCAGATAGGTACTTAAAAAAATTGATAGTAAGAATAGATATACTCTTACCTGCTCAATAGTCCTGTGATGTTTGGAAGTTCGCCTTCTTCCTGTGCTGTATAGAGTATCTTCAATCTCATCAGAACTATCAGTGAGTTCCCTTGCAGACTCTAAGCTCAATCGCCTTTGGAGCTTATCTCTAGTAATCTCACGTTCATTTCGTACCGGAGCCCTTTCACTTGCTTCACTGGACTGCGATTCCCTATTAAATACGCCTTGTGGAGACTCCCGCCTTTCCCTACCATAATAATCTTGGTGCCTTTCTAAATCTTCATTCACCCTACTGCTAGAAATCTTAGCACCAGAGAATGTTCTATCCAACGGATAATTCGTCTCAGGAATCGAACTTTCCGTCATAGTATACTTCTCCGGCGAAGTCTTTGTGTTCTCCATATTGAACAATGCTTTCTGGCTTCGAGAAATCTGTAGTCTGTACATTTCCTTATTCACCTCTTCTACGTTTGAGTCAGATCTTCCCATTGCATAACTGGAGTCAGTTGAAATGTGATGAGGCTTACTTTCATAAAGCGACTCTCCCCTTTGACCGAAATGCTTTAAATTGAGTTGATTTTGGTTAGTAGAATAGGAGAGCATAGGATTCGTTCTGGGCATTCGCGTTTTGCTACTTTTTCTTAAGCTTGGCGAGTTGCTAGAGGATTCGTCATCCCGAATTCTCGGGGAATGACTATGATTACTTATTTGATACACATCCTCATAATTACAATTATCTCTGGTAAGTTTTCGGTGGGTATTATTACGGTTTTGTTGGTCATAATTTCTAGAATCGTCGTTGAAGTTTGTGGAACCTTCTTCTGAATTCGTCTCAACGTTGTCTGTACTCAAACCCTCCTCATCAATAGATGAACTGGATGAGCCACATGGACAACGTTTTGAATTTCTATTATCATTGTTATTCTTCTTTTTCTCCTGGGCTGGACGATTGTCTTCCATATTGTACACTGGATTTGTGAATACTAATGGAACTACTTTTGAATTCATATTTGCATTTGTCTGCGTATTGTCTGCTGTTGTGAAGTTTTGGATTCCATACTTCTGAATATCGTAATCGATTTTCTGTTGCACTGGGCTCTTTGGATAGAATTTGTCATTTTTGTTGTCATAATACTGCTTTTCTCTCTGTTTTTGGTAATTTAGCTGAGAATAGCGGCTCATTGGTTGGCCACCGTTTTCGTACGGCTGGTGATGATGGGTAGTGTTTTCAATGGGACTAGAACTTTGGCTGTATGTAGCAATACTTTGGTACCCAGAACTCGCGACATTTGATAAGCCACTAATCGAGACATTTGAACCATTATTTGTATAGTTGGTTTTGTTTCCATTAATGATATTGTTGTTCGTAGATTTAACTTGCGTCAAGTTCTTTTTGTTCATTATAAGTTTGTCTTCAACTATGTCGGAATCGTCGGCGTATTTCAGTAAATCAGATAACTCCTCTAAGGTTGCGGTTTCCTTCATAATGTTCTGCATGTCGTTAGAGCTGTAATTATGGTTAATACTGTCGCTACTAGGTGACCTTTCCGTGCTGTTGTAATTGGCGTTATTATGAAAATGATTTTGTTGGTTATAGTTATTCGGTTTGTATCTCTCTTGAAACCTTCGTTCTAAGCTTTCGTTAACTCCGTTGCTAATTCCTTTTTGATACTGATCAGAGCCAAATCCTATCTGCACAACCTTGAGATTTACACAATGTTCTTGATTATTGTATTGCGAACTATATCTATCCGGGTTCACATTTTGGTTTACAGGATTCGATCCATATCCATTCCTTGGAAGTGTGGCAGAACGTAAATTAAAGCTTGGTGATTTCGCAACCCCGACGTAAGAAGCTTTGTACTTAGATTCTTCGGCATTTGATTTGGAGGGACTAATATTGAACTGTATCCCATTTTTATTCATTATAGGTGAACTGTGGGCAAAATTATTATTCAACCCATTCGCAGGAGCTTCAGGATTATTTTGCTTTGTTTGTGTATTGCAAGTTGGGTCATTGAACCTAAAATATAAAAAAACATAGTTAACATTTTTTTTGTAAGTAATCAAATGCATGTCAACAGGAGAAAACGATTGTATTTGTGTTTTAAGCTTAATTTTATTACTTTCTATATTTAAAATAAGAAAAAATAAGTATTTGAATATTGTCATCCCCGACTAACCTAAAGATATTATCAGAATGTTGCGGAATCGGTCCATAATCGTTGCTCACCAATCTCTTACTCAGTTCATCTAAAATGTCGGACAAGGGATCCAACTCCTGAAAAAAAAAGGTTAGGGAAATATAATAAACGATTGATTTTATTTAAGTTATTTACGTAATAAGTCTAAAGAGGAGAGAAAGATATATTCATTATGTAAGTGTATTCAGCAGCTTGCATAAGTGATTACATTCTCCAGGTTTAAAGTAGCCAACTGGTGACCCCACAGAAAAGATTTCTTTTCTGATCTGTGAGTGACTCAATTGTGCAATTAATATCGATATATGTTAGAAGATGTGAAAAATCTTAGGTATTCTATATCCAACTATTGTATGAACTTATTTCAACTTTATACAATATCCTTGCTATTGGGAAAATCGGAGAAATACTACCTGTATTGACTTACATACAGGACTACAAAATCAGCTGCTTGCTTTGCTTATTGTGAAGTTATTACAGGGTATCATTAACAGGCATTGAGACACCATAAGGAAATGAAGACTTCTAAATGAATGTATAGACAAAATATTTTTTTTTTACCTGTATTCTGGCAGCGGGTAGCTTGGGCAGACTATCTACCAGCAGTGCATGTAGGGTAGCAAGCTGCTTGCCCAAGTCTACGTGCGGCGCCCACTCAGGATCAGCCTCGACGGCCTCATTCCTAGAACTATCGGAGCCGGCAGCGGAACCCTGCGACGCGGACGAGTTGCGGTTGCTACCTTCCTGCTGTTGGTGCTGTTGGTAGCTGTGCTGGGATTCATTTTGTGGACGCGTCTGCAATGTTTTATTTTATTTATTTTATTAAGTCTAACATTTTGCACCACAACTTACACAATTAAACAAAAGTGCGAAATTGAAGTTTTGATAAAAGTAAAATTTTACTCTAGCCTGGTGGTGGAGGACTTGTAAGAAAGTTAGTCTTCTATTTTAAAGTATTGTTTGTACTTTTGCTTTATTTACATTTTGGAAAAAGCAACATGGCTTTGGACATTATACTACTAATTTTCCAGTTGGACGTTTTGACGTGACAACGTCTTATAAATTGGTTTCGCCGGGTGACACTTCAAGAAACTGCGTTACGCTCCGCTCACGTTATGCGCTTACAATGAGAGCGAGTGAGAGGCACGCGTCCCTTCCACTCGGGCATGGTTAGCCCGCCTAAGAGCGAGAGAGACAGACATAAAAAGTGGAAGGGACGCGTGCCTATAAATTAATGTTTTAAATATAATTCTTTGTATAAATAAATGTTTTAAATTGTTACTATTATTTCATCCTTCTTCCTACTATACGAATGAATATTCACATTAAAATTATTTTACCCCTCAAAGTCGTTGTCACGTAAAACTTTCGCCCGTATACCGACTTTACAGGCAACCAACCAGTTTTTTTAGCTATAGAATCTTCCTCTATATATATAGGACTATAGCTTCCCTAAAATCGGGGAGTTTTGCCATAATCTTCTTGCTCGACAGGCGGGTTGGAATACAGTAAAATACTATAATTCGGAAACCGCGGATGCCCATATTGTGTGGAAGTGTACGGTGATTGCCTCCAGTATCATTAGGCACCACTTACAACACCCTTAAGAGTGAATGTTTGGTGCTTACTCTACTCTGCTGGACACCACACAGAATATGGTGTATATAGAATTGACTAAATTATTTTATATCTATATAAGTCGTAAATTAAGTGAAAATAAGTCGTAAATTATGTGAAAATAAGACTTAAATATTTTATATTTGGTTTATATCTTACCGAAATAGTCCTCAAGAATGCTTTCATGTTGGGCGCCTCTTGCTCGAGGAAGTCATTGAGGAACTCCATGAAGGCCTCCTTGCCTTGGAATCGAGTGAAGTTGGCTAGCGTCTGCAGTGTCTTTGCCACTAACGTTAGATTACGAGCAGAGCGTTCGTTCGGGTATTCTGTAAAGAAAAACAAGTTAATATAAATATATGCTGAATGGAACGATGACATTGGTGAACTAATAAAAAACAAATACATTTGTTTATTACACCTTATTTATTGCAAATTATATTATTTGTACCTTTAAATAAAATTATGCGATATGATAAATTATTTTATATTTTTAAATACTAAAATTTGGGATTATAAATGACTTTTAAATTAAATGTATATATGACATATTAGATTATTGCTGCCATGAGTATCATAGCCATAAAATTCATAGGGGCTGATAGCTTATATTTATTTGTCTTATTTCCATATACCTAATGTTTCCGTTGTTTTCGTATAACACTACTATCTAGAAGGTTAGATTCTAATTCGATTGAATTATTTATATTCTTTCAGAATCATATCTGACAGTGTCTTTGTTTATGGCATATGTGTATAAAATTGAAATCGAATACATTGTACCATTCCCAAATCTTCCACAGTATATTAAAAACAATGACTGTACAACATTATTATTAAATCATGATAGTGTAGCAGTGTACATACGTATATGAGAACTATATAAGCAAAAAATACATACATACGCATTAAGAGATACATATTAGTAATAGTTAATTAACTACATTATTACATTGGTTGGGAATCAAACCTCGACCTCAGAAAAGGTAATGTTTGAAATAGATATTCTTGCCATCCCATCCCGAAGGTTGTCCTTATATCTGGTCACATACCCGATTTTTAAACAGAAATTATAGTTACATACAAGGAAGACCACCGGTTTCGGAAATTGTATATTTTTTAATCTGAAGAAAAAAAAAGCTCCTTAGTAAGTATCCTCATTGCCGGAACTAAGTAAAAATGGATTAAATGTATACTTGCCATGAGTGATTCCAAAAAGACTCGGCGAAAGAATAGCTGGACACAAGAAGCGAAGAAAAATAGAAGCGCTGATTAAGTTGTCGGAGATATCTTCTCGCCCCATCGACGTCAATCTGTTGAAGGAAAACAGATACTGCGTGTAAAAAATAACACGATGCCGAGTGTACATGAAACAAAGAATTCCAACAATTGATGGAAAATGCATAATGAATGTAGTTGCAGACTGTGCCTGTATCGTCTAGTACCCTTGCGTGTTTATTTATTAGAATGTTCATTCATTTTATATGCAATATAAAAAATAAGAACAAATGATACTCTCGTCTTTAATCATAACTACCCGTTTCTCATTTTTTTGAATAAAAAAATCTTCGTAATGAATTGCAAAATGCACTATTCTCGCTTTGGATTTTTCTACACCCTTCAATGTACAGAATTGATTATTTGTTGTTTCTGTTATATTTTACGTGTTACGCCTGCAAATATCATAACGCTAGTAAATATATTTTTTATGAAAGTAACGGAGTTTGATGGCGCAAGTGGTTAGCAACTTTTGCCTAACATTACAGAGGTTACTTCTGCAAGGGCTGGTCATCGGATATGTGATTTTTTGCTGCTGCAAACACGTGCATTCCTCCTTCTCACTCTCTTATCTCATGTCATTGTGCTTATAAATTTTATTTGTCTTTTTGTCTTTATGAACTTTTTATCTTTTTGTCCATCTACGCTGATGATGGTTGCGTACGTTCATTCGCGAGTACGACATACCAGCCATCAGCGCATATAAAACGCTTTCAAGTGCCGATAACGTCGGCGGTGCAATGTATTTTTTAGTAGTACACAATATGTATTTTTCCGCGTGATCAACTTCAGTTTGTCATCGTATCATCGTAGATTTCTCGTCAGCGCGCAAATGTTTATCAGACTGTTTGCCGAAAGCACCCTCTGACGAATAATTTTATTTTGTTTTTCAATATCCTGATTCATTTAGTTTAAAATAAAAACGATCTAGGTATAATTGAATAGGGTTATGTCATCACAAAGTTACATCTATTAACGATCTTGCGACATATAAAAATATAATTCAGCGCAAAGTGCTGTCGGTGAAGACAGCTTCCGTAAACAATTCGCGAAGCATACAATTTGTGGAAAATTCCCTACGCAATGGACGACTTTCAACTGAGATGATGACTATATTTACTATATATATTTACTACCACCCTTTCTTAGTTGCTATTTCTTTCTGTCGCACCAAGCGCTTCTCAACATCCATCATAATGCGCACAACAAAGGAGTGGAATTCCCTCCCTGCGTCTGTATTTCTGAGAACTTATAACCTGTCCATTTTCAAAGCCACGGTCTTCTTTCAAGCACCTTCTGGGTTAGTTCGTTCCATCTTGGATTCTGTCTTGGCCCCCGGGCTTGATCGGGATCAAGAGCGAACCCATCCTAAATTAAAAAAAAAACATATAAAAGTTACCTTTCGCGGAACGTGGCGAAGCAGTCTCGCAGCGGGGGAGGGAAGGCGGGTGCAGAAGCGGCGATGGCGCGCCAGGAGAGCGCCACGGCGTCGCGCAGCGCGGCCTGCTGCCGACGCAACGCCGCGCCTCCACCCGCGCGCTGCGGGTCCACCTCGCAGTCCGCAGCGCCCGCGCCCGCCGCCGCCGCCACCGCCTCGCCTAGCGTGTCCTGACACACATTTGTCGTCCCATTAATTTATTTTAAACGGCACAATTACAGATATCAAACAAAATAATGTATGATAAAGAAAATCTTAAATAAATCTAAGTGCATGCGTGTACCCAATGTGCACAACATTATATAAAAACGACAACAACTATACACCTACATGTTTAACGTGTTTACAAATATAAAGTTTGTATTTTCTTAGCTTTTTATTTAACTTTGATTCTGTAGAGTACAATGTCGATATCGAGATTCCATTGATTAAATTTTTGGTATTAATTAAATATTTACTAATGGCTACTTCAAAAGACATTTGTTCCGGAATGAAGCAATAGACATATGCCAAAAATTCAATATATATTTATAGGTTTGCAAGCGAGATTGTACTTTATAGAATCGAGATCGGCTAATGACGTCCAGTTGAATTCTGCACGCAAGGATGAGTTGTCACTGTGACTCTTTTCCCCTGAGTCCATGCAGATGTATAGAGGCGCGTACATGTAGCGACGTGACAATTTGCCGACGAAATAGTCACGGTGACAAAAGTACGGTTAATAAATCGAGTACGGTTTAATAAAGCAAACTCTTACGTTCTTACTTACGAGGCGTTCACATGACAGCAGACGTGCAGTCTCGCATTATGAATGAACGTTGAGGAGGCATTTTTGTTAGTGGATTTTATACCTAAGTCTCAGAGGCAAAAGACGCAGGATGCATTCAGTTTTAAGAGATAAACTTCTTCAAGCTTCACTTGTATCCCTGCATGAGACTACTTACTAAGAAATCTTTTGTTGCTTCCATAAGCTATAGAATCATTACAAAATTCCACTAAGCTCAGGCACCAACACTAGTGTTAACTAAAAGAACTGACAAGAAACCCAGCTACTAGTCTCTTAGTAGAGCTTAACGACTATTGCATATAAATATAAACAAAACACTCAATAGATTCTTAATCTTTTGTCACAATCGGAACTATCAAGTGATGATGAAGCCGAAAATATAACAATTGGATTCAATATAAGAAGTGAATCCAGAATTTCGACGTTGTCTTATTAACACTCGCCACGTACAGTCACGAGTTATAAGATGTATACACCGTAGACCATATCACATTAAATCAATTATTTATTTTTATACCTTTGTATTTTTGCTTTTGTGCCGATTTAATGTCATATGGTTCTTATTTCTCGTGACTGTACATTACTAGCGAGCGTAGTTAATCGTCTTTCATAGCTCTGATTCAAGTTGGACTGACTTACCTGCAGATACTGGTCTCCGACGAGTTTTAGGTAGGCTTCCATGCTCTTGGTGGCGAGTGAGTTGCCACGGAAGGTGAGCGAATGGTCGCCGGTACGGCGCACGTCCAGCGCCACCACATCCGCTAGGTAGCGTGGCGCCAGTCCCGCACCAGCCATGCACAGTACCAGCGCACATCCTATGTCTTCCTTCGCTTTAACTCCTGAAATGTTAAAATTTAAACAAATTTTAAAAAACAATGAAGCACAGTAGTACAAAACGTCGATAAGCATTTAAACAAGAGAAATTCTGTATGTAAAAAAATGAAGAACTATTAGTAGTTTTGTCCAAATAGGTCTGATTACCTAGGTATTCCTAGCACAACTCTTAGAGTTTCAAGTTTAAAAGGTCCATTTAACGCTAATAGCTTCACTTGACATCGATTATAGGAGAGCAAGAAATAATACACCCAAAAACTTTTATGAGTAATGGTTTGATACCATTGCAGGTCTTATTCATCAAAATTTCCAGCTAGGTTACTCGTTTACTCGAATAATCGATATATCTTACGTACCTAGTTGTCAAAGCTTGCGATATCGTGCAGTTATCATGGAGTCACCAAGTCCATTCCTTCTTATGACAGGATCCTGATGCGTGCAGAGTTTCGTCAATTCGGGTAATCTCAAATGGTTTTATAAAGAGCAATGCTAAACTCTGTGATATCAAAACTGAATGCGGAGCCCAATCATGCAAAATATGACAATATTTGTTGTACTAAAAGCCAATCTCACCTATAACAGGTTCCAGGTACTCGCAAAGTCGTCTGTAGTTCCTCTTCAGATAGTCGAGGAACCTCGCGTAGTTGTCTAGAGGCAGCACATCGACGCTCTGGTATCGACATTTAATGCGGAGCGCGGGCGCTGGTGGAGGAGGCGCGCGCCCGCCGGGCGACTGCGGCTTGTCGCCTTCGGACAGCGGGTACCACCGTTCGTTGAGGTATCGAGACGATACGTCGTCGACCGGTATACGCACTGTGCCTGAATGAAGAATTTTTGGATTGGAGAAAGGATGTTCCAATGGAAAAGTAAACTAAAAAACCTAAATCCAGACTGCCTGGACTAAGGGTTTACGCCCATTATAATGGTAATGACAAATTAGCCATCACACTTTTTGGAATAATACGAATCTAATGGCAACTCGCTCGTCAAAAATCGGTCAAGTCGTTTAGGCTATAGGACGTCTTAATGGAACGGACAAAATATACCTCCTTTTGAGTCAGTCTGTGGTAAAAATACTGATTTGAGACATTACACAAAAACTTTGTTCATTGTGAACTGCTTACGTTGCATTGTGTAGATCGTGGATTGCACAACTTGTGGATTGCTTCTTTTTCATAGAAATTATTACTGACATAAAAATAAGAAAAATATATTTATGAATTCTTGTGTCTCTTTGTCTAATCTTACCAAGGTATCTTTTCTTTCATTTGACAAATCTAGTAAAAGGAAGTGATTGTATTTGATGGCATTGCACACATTTTACCACACCTTCATGAAACAATTACAAAAGTCGTAAAAAACGAAAACAGTGCAGTTTTGACGCAATCTAGTGATAACAATTCAGTCACGCCCTAATTATAAACAATAGACTTATCTTTTAGAATTTACAATGCCAGTTCTTATTATTAAAGATAACAATTTTTAAGTTTCTACCTGATATAAACCTACGTAGTAGTAGTACCCAAGTACTTAGGTAACGTCATGTGACGGGTTCAAATCCTATACTTATGTCGATTTTTGTCCATTGCGTTCATATACGACATGTACCTACGCTACCTATAAGCAAAGTTCTGTTAGACGATGCAATTGTTAACCGGCGCACTGTTCGCTGAAACCACGTTTCCCCGAATATTTTTACTTTATTAAATGCGGTAGGTTTAGGTGAAAACATAGTTACAGATATTAAGTATTATGAGATATAAAATATATCAATTTGGCAAAACGTTCTTTCAGCTCACAATGCTTGGATAAACAATTCAGTGGCCTAGAGGATGACATAATGTTATAATGCATATAAGTTTAACCGACGAGAGCGGGCTTATCGCACTTAAGGAAATGACTCTATGGCTCCCAGTACTCGTCGACTAATATGATGCACGTGACCGACCGATAGTCTATTAAACTGGCACACCACGCTTCAGAAACAAGACAAGCAGGGCTTGTGTGTCGGTAACATTTATCACATTATTCTTTTAGTTACAGAATCTAAACACCTATTAACCAACGAAGGCGTTCTTGTCGCGCTTGCCGGCTCCCTGTACATCGGCTACGGGAACGCGTGGCCGGTAGGCGTAATATTCGTAAATCTTATCATATAAATACAACTTAGACAAAGTGTTATTTAAGTACTTACCAACGAGGGCGTGCTTGTCGCGCTTGCGGGCGCGCCTCTCGGGCTCTCTGTATACGTTGACGTGTATGGCGCGCGTAGCCGGCAGCCCACTGAACTCGTACACCTCGCCCCAGAAGCATAGTTCCGTCTTCAACTTAGATGATGATCTATATGACACGAATATTAAAATATTAACTATACACATATGCATTTATATCAATTTGACGACGGTTCGGTCGACTTTTTAAACCCAACAGTTGCAGTACTAGAGGATTCAGATGTTAGTTGTATTTATACCTGAATCATGGTTAATTTTATATATTAACTATTATAATAACTTATTAACATATGGCTATCTGTTACCTCAGTCTCCATAGCATAAGCTTGAATGTGCTTATTTTGCGCTTATTTTGGGATAATTGGTGTGAATGTGATAATTATATAAACTTCTTGTTTATGATTTTATAACATATATCTGTAATCTGCTTATCTTCTACTACATCGGATAAAGTTAAATGTAATTGAAAACGATTATTATTAAAAAAAAAATTAAGTGAGCGAAAGATTGTTCTCATTTTCATTCATAATAAAAATCCGAATAAGATAGAGTAACTTATGAGAACCAAAAACTTTTAGCATTAAGAAATATTGAGAAAATATTGTACAAAAAATGTTATGGATGATAGATAACTTCACCTTGCATAGAGAGTATCGTCGAGCAATATTTCACAGTAGTATCTTTTCTTAGGTGGGATAGATTTTGCTTCAAGTAGCCAGAGCTTCACAGATCGCTCGCAGCGACGCGTACGTATTTCATCCGGACGCGCTGCTTGCCGCAAGCTGGAAATAAAAAATGTATTACGTTACTAAATAAGTTTCAACGTATTTTACTCTTATTGTTAATAAAGATGGCAGATGCATAATTGGTCCGCTAATGCGAAGTAGAAAATGGTATTGCCGTTCAATATTTTAAATTTAAATTCGTTGTTATTCATATCTGTCTCGTGACCATTATATCTCATATCTGTGTTTTGTTATCCCGATTTTAAACGGTATTAATCCGTAGTGCGATTACAGCGATAGTTGTCTATCGTTATCATTTGTTTCGTGTTTTTATTTTGCTAAGGCTACTATACGGATAGAAAAACTAAACTAATGTAACTCATTCGCATGGATTACAAATCAATATAAAAATCTATACCAAAACCGTCTAATTTATTGAATGGTCTACTGTTTAGAATTTTTTTGCTAGTTTAGTAACTTTTTTTTTCTTTATCAAAGCAAAAGAGACCTTTAACCTTAGTTTTAAAAAAGATCAACTAAATCAAGATTTATTTTTGTCAGTATTGGATATAAACTAGGCTGAACCCGAATTAGCTTTATTAAATTAATGACTTTTTTTATTTTTTATGGTAGAATATTAACAATGCGTTGAAAAAATGATCAATATTTCCGTTAGTCGATCGTAGTAAGCTTAGTAAATGTTACAAGTGGGTCCACGTAGAACATCGTGTGCATCGAAATCATTCCGCAAGGATTAAGCCTCACATATCAACCAATTATGACGACCGTTTGGTGCAACGGTAGCGATCCTGCCTTTCGCACCGACGGTCCTGGGTTCGAATCCCGGAAGGGGCAGATGTTTTTATGATGAATTCGAGCATTTGTACCTGAGTCATGGGTGTTTATATATATTTCTATGGGTATTACATATCTATGTATCATATATGTATGTCTATCCGTTACCCTAGTATCCATAACACAAGCCTTACAGAGCTTACTTTGGGCTAGGGTTATTGGTGTGAATGTTAGAAATATTTATTTATATTTATTTATTTAATTAGCTTTAGCCGCTTTAAAAAATATAATATAGTAGCTGACCCAGCCACCCGTTGCTGTGTTATAAATTAAAATAAAACCTATCCTGTCTTTTAAGTTCAATCAAATAACAGATAGTTACAAAGTTTGATCAAAATCGGTCAAATAGTTTAGGAGTACATCGCAGACAAACAACGTGACACGTAATTTATATATAGGGTCTTTCAACAAGGACGGGTCGATGTTGTAATTGAATAAAACAAGCTGTGTGTGAGATATTAACGATTTTTTTATTTTATTTGAAAGGCCCATTTATGCCATTATTTATGGCATATGACATCGTTTAAATGTCCGCCGCGGCTTCGAACAGTCGCACGGATCCGAAAGGTCCAATTTTCAATGACTCTGCTGCATAGAACCGGCTGAATCTGAGCAATGCCTTGCGTTATATTCACTTTCAGGTCATCGGTCGATTGCGGCTTATTAACATAACCTGCGACTTCAGACAACCCCACAAGAAAAAGTCTAGTGGAGTCAAATCGCACGATCTTGGCGGCAAATTCACATCACTTCTGCGAGAGATAACCCTATTATTTTTCGGCCAAAATCGGGGTCCTCTTCCAAACGTTCCGAAGTCCACTGAGCGAACAAACGGCGTTGCCTATGGTCATTAACTTTGAGCTGCTGGGTTAGTTGGATCTTCTACGGGTGTTCGAGTTCTTGTGAGAAATCGACTGCCGAGGCAGTCTCCTGCACACTGACGGAGAGCGTCGATGTTATCGGCCGACCTGGTGTTCCATTGACGTAAGGGTGTTGGTTGGTTGTTTACCAAACCGGTTGTCTCGAATTTGGCTACCAAACGTTGGGGACTCTTGTCGTCTTTGAAGGGCTACCGCGTCTGCCGTGAAATGGACGCAATGAGCACAAACGTTTGCACTAATGAACACTTATTTTGATAACAAAGTTTAATCATTTGGACATGCTGCTCGATCGTGTAACTTGCCATGGTGATTTGGCATCAGAGACTGAATAAAATACAACAGATTTGACAGATGCCCTCAAAAGAACATGGCCGCCACACCCTGTCAACATCTACCCGTCCTTGTTGAAAGACCCTATATATTAAGATGATCGAAAGGTTGCTGTAAAAAATAACTTAGCCCGCCAAATTATAAGAGATTCCCGTTTCCATGCCTGCTAATTATAATGAGAACTTTCCGACTTTTGTGACTGCATGGCTGAACTTTAGGCAATAGTGAAATATTCTAACATAGAAAAAGTTTATATCTTGGGAGATTTAATTGTTGATCCTAACGAATTATTTGAAAGAGAATTGCAGTTTTTGTACAAGGAACTACTAATTGGTTGGGTCATTGCTGAGTCACTGAGGCGGCTTGGTCTTTTATTAATGAGGTTGATGTTCTTGTCAATACGTATTGATCGGATTACTTTCCAATAGTCGTTACAGTAAAATTGAACGTGATTGGGCGATCAATTTCTATATCATAGAATAAATCAACAACAATCAACAAATTAATCATCTAGAGCGATAGTGATCCAATATACCAAGTAAACACAAAAACTTATAAGGTACTCCGTGTGCAATATAAAAATGCTTTCCGGGTGTTGATGGCTCTTCTTCGATACTGTAGTTCGTTGGGTACGTTTGAGAGACTCAAATTTGGTGCCTTTTTAGCCATTATCCGCAAACGTATTGCCTTAATGCGGCACAGGATTCGGGGAAGCTCTATGGAAACTAGGATTGCAATAAATGGCAGACCTATTGGTAAGTATTAGACCCGGATTCATATGAAATATTTAAATTAATTATTATTTTATTTGTAACTAACATATTCTGTTTCCTAACAAATACTCATTACTACAACAAATACTCACTCACATTAAAAATATTGAAACAGACTTATCTCAGCCCTGTAATCATAGGCCCTGACGAATATTTCTAACTCACAATTGCAACAGCACTGCTTAAAGAGTTAGGTATGATACAGCTTCTAATATGTACCTGTAAATCCAACGATCACGCTCTTTCCTCGAGGCGCAAGCAAAATATCGCGGCGCACGATTCTCGGCGCTCAACGCGAAGCAGTGCGGCCGGCCCAGCACCGACGAGTGAAGGGCACGGATCTCAACCTAAAAAAAGAAAATCATTTACCGGTAAATAAGGAAGGATGGATTTTCTTTCATGTAAAATATTCAAATGTTTAAAGTAAAAAAATAGGGACTTTATACAAACATATTATTAATTTGTTGTACTAGAGATCCTTACTTCTTTGGATATCTTAGAAAATTTTTTCACTGAATTTTAACTTGTACAGGTATATCTAAAGATGAAACTTCGGTTGTGTGCTAATCAAAGATCTAATAGACAAAAATAATAGAAGTCATGGTCAGTCGGGTTTCTATAATACTTGTACAAAAATAAGATTTTACATACTTGATTTGGTGGTCCTAGATCCATCGTGGACACAGCTGGTGAGTGAGCTGATAACAAACTTTCATGAGATCTGGAACAATAATAGCAAAATATTAAACAGACTTTTACTCATAAATTCTTGAAATTCAATTAAAAATTAGGGTTATAACAAAATTAATACCAATATAGTACGGACCACAACATGTCATATCACAAAAGAGAATATATACTCAACTAATATTGAAGTTATAGTTGAAATATAAATGCTTAGCAAAACCTTTATTATTATGATTTAGTGTTGTTAGTTACTTAGTATGGCATGTATGCCAAGGATATTAAGTAATAAAAATTTTGAACTAAATTTTGATGTGAGTACAAATAAATAAAAACCGTACATAAATAATAAACTTATATAGAAATATTTTCAATTGTACATAATATAAACAATAAAACAGTATACAATTATACTACACCACTATCATAAAAGCCATATTAACAAAACAAGCCTTAAATCTATCCTTGACGATTGCACACCAAATAAATTCCCAATTAATTACTAGTTCTCAATAAAGTTGTTTCGTGTTAGGGAAGTAATTAGAGTCGGGCAGACAAGGCGGGGCGACGACGCTCCTAACATTATTACTACAACTACACTACTAACGCTGTGGAGTCACGGCATATCGCTCGCTTACAGGTGATATCGTTCTCATAGCCATATTTTTGTTTTATTCATACTTAAACTGATAAAGATATGATGGAATTTTAAAATTAAAAACAGGATTATAAGCACACTGCTCCGGATTTATTATAGTTCTTTAAGCAATGTATTTGATCCGAAACTCTAATGTAAATTGATTTTAAATTCTGAAGCTTTATACGTCAGGAATTGAATATAGAATAAGGGGAGACCTTAGTTCTACACAAATTGGCTGCCTTACATTACAACAAGTCAAGAGAATAACACTGATACCATAAGAATTATACTTTATTTTCTATATCTCTAAGAAAACGTGTATATTTTATAAATAATTACTTTAGGATGGTGAGAAATATTTTCAGTAATGCCATAATTCCAAATTTTAAGTAAATCTAGGAGTTGCTAGTTGTAACTTTTCTAACGGTCGATATTTGAATAACTGTATTAGAAAGGAAATGGATGAAAGCGTTTATTAAACAGCAGCAGTAGGAGGAAATGACATAATATTTTACGATACCTATCTGACTTTGCGATAATTAACTGCAGTTTACGAGCATGTTAAACATAGCACAGCCAACGTCCACTATCTATTAGCAATACTATGATATCGCACTTAGTTTATTAGTATTTAAAATATTATTTAAGGTTTTGCTTAAAGTTCTGAGCATGAAAACTTTGATTATTCATTTACTTTATAAGGAGAAATGTTAAATAACAAAGAATTTTTTTTTACTTAGATTAGAAACTTATGTGATTTATTTAAATATTTCTGCGTAATTTAAATTCGGAAAACAAAATTACTTAAGTCTTGATAAAGGATTTTATGTATAAATGTCAGAATATATTCAGTGTAATTGGCATTTCTTTTGTATTTTGTAAAATGGTAGATAGTTATGGCATGGCACACAATAATTTTATTACACGTGTTTTTACAAACAAAACTTTAATTTAATTATATATTTTAATTCAATTGTTTTTTTTTTGTTATTTATATCAATTCAATAACAAAATCTAAGTGCATACGACTATATTTTTAATAGAGAATTTAGTAGAAAGGTTTCTACATAGGATTCTAATCACTTTAATTAGAGTTATTACTTCATGTTTTTGTTTTATTTTTATATATTTCGTATTTGTGGAAGATGTGACGGGACTAGCTTTATTCTGTTGAACTCGACACTGAGTTGTGAAATTATAAAACGTGACACTATGTCGGCATCTCCGCTTCTGTTAAGATTTTAATAAAAGATCGAATTTAAACTTTAATTTATTACTAGCTATACTATTATAAAACTGTAAAAAAGGGGTGTCTGTACAAGGATGATATTTTTTAAACTCCAGTTTTTTCTGAGAAAGATTTTTTTTCATAAAATAAGCTGCTCAAGCAAGTTAAGCCCTACATTCTGTCAATAGTAATGCCATCTGATGTGAGTGAACTGATAGATCTTAACGGTAGGTACTTAAGTGAACATCCGACTTGAACTAGTTTAATAGTAAGCCAGACATAATTATCAAATGACGGTAATAACTATGGTGTAAATTACCTTGATGTTCTTAAAGCGTGCGACGGTGGATGGGTGGGCACAGCGACAAGTGCTCTTTCTCTCTCTAACTTGGTAGCAGACTTGGTCCTCTTGAGCGGGTTGCTCCTAAAGGACCGCTTCGAGAAAAAGAAGGACGCCAGCCGCGACGGACTGTGTTGCGCCTGCGCACCAGGAACTGGGGTGCTCGGCGCAGACCCCCTCCGGCACGCTTTTTCATATGATGTATCTAGAAAAAAAAAGAGAATAATCATATAATCTAATAATATAAATATAATCATATTTTTGGGGTTTAAAAAACTGTGTGTAATCTAAAAAGACAACAACAATGCCATAGTATAAAAGAAAATTCAAGATTTCCTGAAATTAAAACAAATTTTTACTTAATCGTTTAATCATTTTTTTTTCATTGAAATAGCTTTTGCGACCTTTGAAAACTATTAAGTTAGCCATTATTAACACATGACTGCATAGGATTCGAAAAGTCAGGATTAAATAAACATATGAAAATCAGTATTTTTTTAGTATTCTTAAAAAGTATTACCTAAAAAAGAAGCAATGTAATGAATTAAAAATAATAACACAAAGATTACGCCATCCAATAATAAGTTACGATCAGCTAACAATGTTATTTTCATGAAAAAGGCTGCCTTTCACATTGGCCTAGTTTGAATTAGCCGCTGTTTTATTTATTATTTATTTAAACGCTATTCTGTAATAGAGAACCAGTAAGTTACAAATAAAAAAGGACTGTAGGTATCTTACTAGGAAATTAAATTTTCATTTACTTTTTTTTTGTTTTCATTACTATTTGTCTCCTTTGCAACAACTCGTTTCTTTTCATGGTCACTTGATTGCCGAATGTCTCTGATTTAGAAGTAACCTTGTAAGAAATGAATGGCTCAATAACACCGTATCATATTTCGCACATTGTCAACATATCGGCCCTTATACAAACGTATAGAATGTATATTAGCCGCATGTATGGCGTGGTTTCCGGCGGAAGTTGCACGCACGCTGCCCGTGACCGCTGCGCTTGCGATCGTCGATGTCAAAACTTTGACATATAAGAATAGTATTAATTCAGATATATAGTATTTATTAAGGCACTTATCATCAATTCATTTTATCTCAAATTCGTGTAGAATCGATCATCAAATTCCCTTCCACAATTCGACACAGACACAATTGTTAAACTATTGTTTAATTCTTTTCAAAAATCGACGAGTTAAACTAATCTATAATTGAGATAAGAGTAAGTAAAGTTACTAAAACTATATTGCTATATTAGATATTAACTACCAAAATGTGAATGGATTTTTAATAATTAACTATTTAAAAGCTGAAGCTGTTTCTGCTACCATATCGTACCATACCGTAACCGTATATATATTACGTAGAACCTATAAACGATATAAGAAAAAAAGCATCTCATTTTTTTACTATGACTAATACCCTCTAGAAATGACAAGTATGCCTAACACCTTTTGCTATATTAGTTCGTCAGATAAAAAAGTTATATATGTGTTGCAATTTCTTGTTGAACATTTTTAAATATTAAGAAACGTTTTGAATCGAACTTAGTTTGCACTGAATATTTGCCTATATCTTAAATTAACAAAACTATTTACCTTACAACGTATAAGAAATTTAAACTGAACTATATTCATTTTCACCCCCACATAATAATATAATATAAACCATAAAATACATCCATAGAAGTTGTTATAACCAATAATTTATTATAACTTTGCAATTCAAATCGGGCATTTTTATGTCATTTGTTGTAATGGCCAATATAACAGTATGGTTATTTAATAGATTTAAATATCGACAACTGCTAACAAAGCAAGGTGCAAGCAATGCACCGATAAGTAGACGACATAATGCAACGTGTGAACGTAACACATGTACGTTTAAAACTGTTACCGTTATTAGTACACGTTATCGGTAAAAAGTTATGTAGTAGAGTCAATGACATTTCATATATAACGATACATTCGTTTTATTTGAAAAAAGTGTTTAATATCAGTTCAGCATCTAATTGTAATTAGACACGGTAAGATTGTATATGTACCTAAGTACAAATGTACCTATCAGGTTTGTAATGACTTAAGACCATCGGGAATTACGATTAGAAAATAAAATATGTCATTCAAATGTTAGACGAGTTAAAGCTTTTTAAGTCATTTATTGCAAGTAGACAAAATGTATCCACGTCGGATAGCTCTTGAAGATAACATAATAAACTTGAAAGTAAACTGACTCACTGGTGTTGCAATAACAAATCTCATGACCAGCATTTCGTAAAGGCATTTGGTACTTTGTTTCAGTCAATTTTACAAACGACCGCAATCGTGTTACCCGATAACACTCCGATAAAAGCTAACGAGGAAGTATGAAGTATTACAGACGATAATGTTATTATGCTTGATTTGTTTTTCAAGCTGGAGTTACAAAATTACAATTTTTAAATTAAGGTTAGCCAAAACTTGCAAAAGCTTTTCCAACGTAAGCATTAGAGTGCCCGGGAATCAGGCAGGCAGCCTGAATACGTAATGCTTTAACGGTAACATGTCATTTGATAATATATAACATACTTCTACTTCAAATGACTCAACCTGTTGTTTGGTAAAAGTTATAATTTAGATAAAAAGTAAAATACAGATAACTTTCACAAGCAGTTGCTACTAAGTTTTATATTATTGCAGCTTCGACCATACATACAAGTATGACGGCGTACATTTCATTATACATTTTTGTTACCTACCTATTACCTACCTTACCTACCTGTTACTATTAAGGTAATAAAGATAAATAATAATAAGTTTGTCATTTATTAACGAGCTATTATTATAAAATAAACGCTACGTTACAATGCTATTTTTCAATTATTATTAAATTTACATTTAACGTAAGATGACATCCAGTTTTCGTAATAACACTCGAAGGCATGACATTTTGTTTGTAAGGGGACCTAGTTTTACGTTCACCTCTATCCGTGTAATTAGTGAGCATTGTCTAACCATATGAATAGCAGAGAAGAATGTGGCTGCAAAATGCCGACTCACTGGCATTAGGCAACGGCTTTAGGAAGAGTGCTTTGTAATCCTGTGTTAAAGAGGATTCCAAAGTTAAAACAAGATTCGTAACTGTCAGTAGTAATGTGATATTATGTAAAAATAAAAATAAAAATCTCGAAGTAGAATTGTAATGAAGATACTGTATTTAAAATAAATATATTATAAAAGTTTTGATATTATCCTTAACTTCTCACCAGAATGTACGGCGACATCGTCGTCAACATCCAAGTATCCACGACGGATACTCAGTGGACTGCTGGCCACCTGAGCTTCATGTTTCTTGATTAGAGCACCGATCACTTCTGTCTCACCACCATTTGCATCTACGAACTTGTCGTAGTTTTCGGTAAGGTCTGTGACTACTGCGACCTGCTCCTCTAGACCTTCCTCGATATGCCTCGTAGTGATACTTCTTAGCAGAGAATTACTTCTTGACAATTTCGTGCTTCGGGAACGTCGAATGAAATTCAACCCGGATATTTTCCCAGTACTTTTGTTCGGGCTATCTGGAGTAACTGTTATTCTAGGAGTTCTAAAGATAGACGTAGAGCTACTGCTGCCTCTAATAGGCGATGGCACGGTGAGATTTTGCGGCAATGTTTTTGATTTCTCCTTGCCAGGTGACAATAATTTAGGTGAATCCGGTATTAAAGATAAGTTTGAAGTCTGTATTGCATTCTTAGACACTATTTTATTTCCAATTGTGGAAGTGGAACTATTAAGTTTGTTAGTTGAGATCGATCCCCCTATGGGAGAAAATATTCTATCATATCGAGGTTCACATGATGTCGTACTTCTTAACCGCGGTTTTATGGGCCTCATAATATTGCTTTCGGCTACGAGGCGAGGACTCATCAAATCGCGTTGACCAACTCTTGCCAGTGCCTCGTTCGAGCTCACTGTCGATGACAACGGTCGACGCTGTCGTCTCGCAGGACTGAAGACGCTGATATCACTTTCACTTTCCGTAAACGATGAATCACCGCGTGATGGAATTTGCAGTCGTCTTTCTGATATGTTATGTCTTTTAGGTTTAGTTGACTCATTGTAGTTTTGTCCAGAGATAAGCGCTTCCCTTTCTTCCGGAGTTAGTGGTAGGTAGTTATCAAAACTTTCGAACAATGGCACATAAAAGACGGAGCGACGACGGGGCTGGTCACCGCCGTCGAGCGAGTCAGTGTTTAGCGAGCTCGACATGGCTGCGGCGGCCCGTGGCGGATGCACGCCGTGTTATGGCCTCCTGGCCTTCGCTAAGTCTCGCTGCCTCATTGCAGCTATTCGTTTCACTTTGAGCTATTTCCTGCGTCCTCTTTCTGAGACTTCATTTCACACCTTGTAACTGTTAATTAAACCGTAAATTGGGTTATTAATTACGTAGAGATTTTATCATTCAAAACGATTTGTGATTGGAAGGTACAAGTTATTATATTTTAGATGCAATTGTTGGAATAACCTTAGATATGATGTATGAATACCTAAAACCTTGGAATAACCTCAGGTATGACTACCTAAAACCTTTTATTATCAGTTAGAGGCAAGCTTTTGTTCTAAAAAATATCGATTATTATAGCAAACCTATAAGGTGGTTTTATTTTATCATGACGCGATAAGATTGTACTACTACTAATCAGGAAACAAATCGATGAAAAGAGGCCGGAATATATAACTAACTGCCGAAGCGATTTTATTCAAAAGGATTTTATAAAAACATATTAAACATCGAAGAAATTGAATTAAATAAGACCTTCAAAGGATTTGTAAGTTTTACAGAGACTACAAAACTCGCAAAGAGAAGGAAGATTCAATTACTGACTGTCGTGAGGCAGTTATAACAAAGTATACAAACATCAAAAGCGATAGCATGTGTTTGCATAAACAAGGAGTGGTGTTCGTGCGAATATATTTAGCTTCACCCTAGGTCGCCTCCTCGGCGGGTGTACGCAATTATCCGCCATCCAATGATACAGTTAATTTAATTAATGAACGTACTACATACTTTTCGTGAATTTCATCATTAAATTGTTCTCTGAAAGGCTGCCATATTTTGACACAATAAAACTAATTCCATTCATGGGCTTGGTTCATGAAAATTACAATTAAAGGATTGTCTGTACAAGTATCAAAATAATAATAATCATTTACTTCTTTCTCGTCACAAACTTACATGGTTGCTGTATTTGTAAAATGATTTAAATTATAAGTTATAATGTCTACAATTCTGTCTATCAAGTCATGAATAGCTTGATGTATGCCCCTGCATTACTGCATAAAATTTCCCTCAAAGTGCCTTGTAGCGTAGCGTAAAAAAACGCGTAAAAAAACGCTAGCTGCGCTTCTTATTTTCCAGGTGGATTTATTCGACGATTGTATATTTTATATGTATAATAAGAGAGTAGCATTGATATGTCTAACACACACCCTAGGTCGCTACTTAACATAAGTCAACGTGACACCTAGTCACTTCTCTCTTCATCTGTGAAAAAAATATTTTTCATGCCTAACTTATTTTGTACACATTTATTTTCTATTTTGGTATCTTACAGTTGTGTAATTTGTAATAAAGTTTGCGTTGCGTATGTTACACCTGACATTTTAAAATTTGGGATAATATAAGACTATATTTAAGTCATATACATATAATGTAGACTTGCAATATTCGGTTACTATTCGGTATTCGGCCTATTTGGCTGCTTTTATTATATTCGGCCGAATACCGAATATCTACATATTATTCGGCCGAATACCGAATACTTAAATAATATATTTTGTCATAGAGAAATATTTGGTAAAATGAAAAATTAAAATCGATTGATTACGAATATATTCATATTTTAATTTCTGTTATAATCATTTAAGTAGTCATTGGTACATAAAACAGGTACATAATTAATATTTTTTTCTGTATTAAGTTAAGAATTTTTCTATGCATTTGAATTATTTGCATAATCAAAATTTAGAAGGGGAAGGTTATGGTGCAGAAAGACTAATTTTTCTCCATTTTTAGGAAGTAATTTATTTCTTTTTTCTCGTAGACTATCCCGGCTTAATTTTTAATTTAATTTGCAACATTTGATGACAAACATCAGTCAGGTGAAACTAAATAAAAGCTAGTAATAATAAAAATATGTACAAATATATTTTGCAGCCAACACAAAATTTCGTTCACAGTTCGCAGCAATCGAACAAGTTTTTGGCGCTAAAATCCAACCGAATACCTACTTGCGCCTAATATTCGGATATTCAGTCAGGGACCTCGCCGAATATTCGGTATACTGCCGAATATACTATTCGTTGCAAGTCTAATATAATGTATATTTTTCAAAAACTGTTTGTACCTAAAAAAATCTAATAAGTGAAAAAACGTATAATATACGCGTTTATTCTACACGATTTCTGCTTAACATACAAACAAATAAAAAATACATTTCAACTTTTGGGTAACCTTCCTTTTCAATGAAGAAGCGTAAAATTTTAAGAAGTAGTTATGTCTAGTATCAGGTTTTACAAGTAAATGCTTTAATTTTAAATTTACACTGCTTACCAACAAAACAAGGTGCATATTCATGCAATTTAATGCTGGACTAAGCGGAGCTTGACTGAAGTTCGTTGTACCTCTTTCTTAGAAATACGAAATAAAACGCCGGATGTCGTGATACTGGCAGGAGTCAGAAGCACACGAGATCTTAAGTTGCAATCGGGCTCGACGGGACGGAGCATGCGGAACGAACGTTATTAACTTAGAAGCATACAACCATTGTTTGACGTGTTATGTGGATCCATTTGATGCAAGTGGTAGTAAACTGATAATTTGTCTAGGTGTACCATATTCCAATCAACTAATAAACTATAGCAACTGTCTAAGTGACCAGAGTGTTACAAAATTAAACACGATTGAACACATTCTTTGTTGATGTTTCACTTATGATTTGATTAATTAAATAAAAATAAAAAAACAAAATTCATCTTCCAATATTACCCAGGCTAATAAATAACTTGAGCTATGTTATTTCAAATCGTACGAAACGAGTTACCCTCTATAGAATAATATTTCCAAGCTATAAGATTACGATATTATCATATTTCAATACACAAACTCAACAGCATTAAAGTGGATTTATCCAGCCTCACTTTCGCATCATCCAATATTATAAATAGAATCACGTTGTGTGCAGTTTTGTAATAACATTCAGTTATGTCCTAAGGACCTACCCAAAAACCAAATAGGCAATGTTAATCGTTGCTGGCGGTTCAGAAATTTTGAGAGTATTTGTGAATGAACAGCCGATTGCATTTATATGACATAAATATTTTTAATATAATATTCCTAAGAAATGCCAGATTTTCTGCACAATAATATTATCGCTAAGTAAGCAAATAAGAGACAACCTAACGCAGAATGAAAACATGGACAGTGCGCGGGAGAATTGCCGGTGCGTCGGCGCGGTGTGGCGTGACTAAGGCGCGCACAATCATGATTCAAGGCAGCGCGGCTCGGAGGCGGTAACTTTCTGCCATTGTCCCTACCTTTCCTAACTTATTGCGAGACTGTCGAGGGCCTACTTTGTAATTTAAAAAAACATTTTTATTATGCATTAAGACATAAAACTGCAAGTGTCAATTATTCTAAAAAATCATTTTTGTAAAATGTTTTTAATGGAATCATCATGAATGAGATATTTATTGAACAAATTAATATTATTATTACTTTATTTTAATCTTCACGATAATGCCTACTTGTTTTCATAAGTACATTCACGAGTTCGCACAAAGTGAATTTGACTATCTATTGTATAAATAGGCGGTTTCAGTGGAGAAATTCAGGAATCTGCAAACTGCATATGTAACAGGCAACATCAGTACTGCCGTGGTATTACTATAATGCCGTTAACTACCAATTAGGATTTGGTGATTCACGACTTTAAAGTTATAATCATAAGGTATTATTTGGTCCAATTAGAATTTGGAAGTTAACGGCATTATAGTTATACCGCAGCAGAGTAGGCATCACTGCTTTTTAAAGGGTAATGTATATAATAAATAAGAGGTAGGTCAAGTCTTAGAATAGATATTGCTAATGTTTTGGACATTATGAACCAGTTTCAGTATTTTTTGTTGCCCCATCTATTTGATTTACATATTTTACATACGTTGTAATTAATCTTTTTCATTATTGTGAATGACTTAAAACCTTTATAACTTATATTAAAAATTGTTTTTATTGTATTTTACAAAATATGGTGTGTTATTACGTCTAAGAGAGACGATAATATTAAGATTAAATCAGTACTGACGAAAGTGTGAGATATTTTATGACATCAAAGATAATTCGATCTGATAAATAAGGAACAGCATTCATTTCTTTGCAAATAAGCTATAAAATCCAACATTCAACCCAATAACTCAATAAAATCAAATTTAAACAAACAAAAATAAAATAGCATTCCGATTAGCGCAATTTAGGCTACCATATAAAGTTAGTACAGTACATAAATTCTCAATAATCCATTCTCGTGAAATGCCGACATAAAAATAAAACAACTGAATATGGACGCATACGGCTCTGAAGTTATTTTTCTCACGCGGCTACGCGAATTATCCTCAAAGAAATTATCTAGGTAATTTGCTGCTCAGTTGCGAGATGGAATAATATATGTGTGTACGTCTCTTCCCTGTCTTACTAGATCTTGGAAAATTGTTACAAATGTACCGTGCGTGCTACATCTGAAACAGTTATTGACAAACCTTTGTATAAGTAACCTACAATTATTGGTCCAAAATTATCTTAATGATCCAAAAAATATTTATAGTGATGATTTAATTTTATAACTAATTATTTTTCAATGCCATGGTAGATATTGGAATATTTATAAATAAATCACATACCTCATACCTAAGTAATTGTGGTTAATATGGTGAATAAACAGGTAAATGAACACCAATTCTATTATTTATCGTTGAAAGGATAATTACAGGGTAAATAAATAGTCAGTCACAGTACTTAAATTTGTGAGAATCGAAAACTGTGTCATTAATTTTATGCATCCAACTATGTAATGGCAAGTTTGATAAAGAATAAACTATTATAAGATGAACATATAATAAATAATTGGGAACGAAACGCTTTTACGATATTTTCAACAGCTGTGTGAGCCAATCACAAATATATTCTTTTGTACAAGTACTAATAACACCTTGTAATTAGTTTAAAAGATATTTTTATACCTTTTGTTAATTCATTAAAGGAATATTCATAAGCTTTATGAACTTTTATTACCATTTTTTTAAAGTACTAAAAGGAATGCAATAACTACGTTAATAACATAAATTAATAAGTAAATATTCCTTAACTATTCTCTTTTTATTATAGTTGACGGATGTCTTAAACATACAATAAAATATTTAAGACTCAGATTAATTCAAAGTAGTAAAAAAAAACAGAGACTGCAACATAAAAAGTGCTCTATGTACCATTTAGATAGCCCCTCAAAGCCATTACTATAGAGACTCATTTTGTGAAATAACTCAATAAGTAAGATTAATCACTCTGCATTGTCAGCTGTCGATATTTAAGTACATCATTCGCAAGTGATGGATCAATTCATTAATACATATTTCGAAATGTATCCACTGTACTCAATGTTCTGTTACATATAGACACCTAAGGGTCAAAAATATATGTCTTAAGGCAGTAATGATAAACCACGATTATTTACTAGTATAATGTGAATAGCAAAAAGTGTTTTTAAAATTGTTAGTATGCTATGTATTGTTAACAGAATCTTATAAAGTACCTACTATACGACTGTATACAAAAGATTAGTATATACCTAGTCCGAACAGCAAACTATTATCAAACTTCCTAGAGCTTTCGCAAGTATTTTCTAACCACAAGCTAAGTTCCCAAGAATGCCACGAAACCATAACTCTAGGCTTATTTATTTACTGTTCACATAACCAAGCTTTTCAGTTGAATTCAACCTATCGGTGCCGAGAAGCCGACTTTTTCATATGCTCTGTAAGCAGCTGTACTTTGTTTCTGTAATTAGTTTAAAATATAGTAGAAAATGTTTTTCTATAAACGTATTTCTATATTTCTATAAACAAAATCTAGATAGGTATTTAAAATTTAATTGCATGGAAATAGCTTCTTTTTGGGTATTAATTTAGGTATTTCCTTGTAGCTTTGGTCGCTTTTTAAATGCAGTTTCTCTCTTTATTTCTTTTGCACTTGTCTAATCTAACGTCTAACGAACGATCAATAAAATACATAAAATTTCGTGAGAAAGATTATATAGTTATAAAGAAAATTAAAAAGAAATAAAATTAATATAATGAAAAGAGAAACAAAAATATTTTAAAAATATCCAAACAAATCAGTAATGTTATAGAAAGCACTTAATATAATGTAAAATCTGTTGTAAGATTGAGATGTTGTTGACTGTGCCAGAGTAATAAGCTTCTTTTCGATTACTTTTATTACCCCTCTATAATAAAGCTTAAGTAAAAAACATTGAACAATATCACAAAAGTAGTTTAGTCATAAGTTCCGCCAATTTTATGTCGATATTCGTTCAAAAATTTTAACAATGCTTAGGCCAAAAATCCATTTACTTTGTTTGAGAAGTAATTACACAGAAGTCGTAGAGTCATTCAATAAATATTTATGATATCTACGCATGCAATCAATTTGCATTTAATGTCTTCACTTTTTTACTCGATTATTCTTTTTTATAGTCGAACTGTTATGGCAAAACTATTCGTTCTTGTTAACATAAACAAGCTTCGAATGCCAGAATGTATAGTGAACTCAGGCAGGAACAATTAGACAGCAATTAAAAAATACAAAGTTAAAACAAAAAATAAAGCTAGCAATATTTGGAATGTACGCTCCGGATTAATTGAGGATAATAACAATCGGATGTGATCAATCAACGTGTTTGGACATCATGGTGACAATCTAAAAAAAGCAAAAATTGCAAATCACAATGCAATAAGTGACTATTTTTTACTCTTTTTTAATTTTGATCCTTAATGTATTTATATAACTAAAATATTTAAATTATGATAACAAAAATGAAGAGAAAGCTACAATGTATAGAACAAGTACTGTTCAAATGGGGCGACGTCCACGGATGTTCATGTAGACTTCCTTGGAGCCGGCTCAACGAGATGCGAGATTCCTAGAGAGAGATACAGGTTTGTCGACCGCATCCTATAATACAAAGAAGCCGATACATCGATCTTAATCTTGTACGTCTATCATAATGCTGAATATTAATCTAAACATTATTCCAATTATCTGCACTGTACTTTTCAAAAAGGGGTCAGAATACTATAATATAAAATTCAAAATAAGTAATATCGGAGCATTTCAACATCAGTAAAAATAAATATTATCATCAGTTATGTTCTAATACAAAAATGGGAGTGCGCAGCAAAATATGTTATACTATGTGTACTATCAATCAATTGATCCCGATCAGAGAGATCAAATCTGTCAATATGTCGGACCCAAAATGCTCGCGGTTAATGGAACAAGGAAATTCTCTCACGTTTGGACACTTAATTAGAAACCTGTCATCTGGGAACCATTTGTTCTGTATGGAGTTTCTTTGCGTAGCCCAATTTCTTTATTAATTGGTGTTTTTGTAATTATTTAAAACAATGAGAGGTTGGGTGCCCATATTTGTCTTAAATAATTGGAAAAACAACATCAAAGTTTCAATTACAATAACGATAATATAATTAACATGTTTCTCCCCGGTATACTGTGTTTTATCTACTCTAGTAACGTAATTTATTTATTGTATATTATAAGGCAGAACTCTCTTAAAGACGGCCTAACGCGAATATCTTCAGTGTTGACACGAGGCTTAAACATGCTGCTCTAGCAGTTCTACTCTTTTCAATAACAGAGCTGTTGGAATAGGCTTAAGTATGAGTAAGGAACTAGTTTTAACTTCCGCGTCATTTAATGGTAACCGCAAGACTATACTCGTACTTTAAGAATACATCTGACTAGGTACCGTTAACATAAGCCATCAATTTAGTTCTGACACTTCCATTCCTAAGACATATTAAAATAAACCACTTTTATCCCGAAACATTTATTTTGGTACTAACAGGAGCCGTCACCTGTCCTGTAAAGGAGTTGAAACGTCACGAATATAAAAAAACAAAAGCGTCGTGGATCCGGGTATGGATTAATTAAAGAAGACATAAAATAAAAAACATTTTCATGTTTCTATTGAAAAAAATGTTTAGTTCTTACACTTGTTCCCCTCTCTTTGAAATGAAAGGCTTTTCACCGGATATATGTAGCAACGCGTTGATTTTAGATTTATTATTATTGATTTATATAGAAGTCACGTTATATATCTGTGTTAAGAAGTTTATTTTCACTTATTATATTTTTCGAATGCAAAAATCCAAAATTTAACTGTAATAATAGTCTCTTTCGTTACTGAATGTTTAAATATTAGAAAATATTTCATTCGGATCATTATTAGTACAAATTTGCATTTGATAAGACAATGTCGCCAACACAAGCACTAAGCTTTGACAAGTTTCATAGGTGCAACTAATATCTCGATAGCATAATTGTCTGGGCTTTAAAAATCCAAACATATAAAAAATTAAAATGTAAAAACGCTCTCAATATTCACTGCATGTTTTAATATTTAAAAAAACCCATTTGGGTCTCTTATATGAGTGCAAACTGTAACTTGATGAGGCAATATTACCAAAATTAGCATCGGACTATCACAAGTTTTCACAGCCATTGTCTCGACAGTGTATCCGTATCCAAAAATATTAAAAAGATATTTTGTGTCTTTCGCTACTAGCATATAAATCCCACTGGACTCAGGCATCGTAAACCTCGATAGAGTCGTACAAATTGTTTAGGAAGTGAAAGAAGTTTTGAAATCATTAAAAAACTCAACGATGGTTCGTCGTGAGTTACTCATTGAGAACAGATTTCCGACATTTGCGTTAATTAGTTTCATTAAAGTAAAATAAAAACTAGTCAACTCCCCTATAGAAGTAGCTAGCAAAAAAATGTTCCGTTAAGTGATTCCGCGTCGGGCGGTCTTTTCGTTCGACCCACAATAAATCATACTAAGCGGGGCTATAGTAAAGATAAACGGGCACAGTACAGTTTTATTGGTAAGATATATCATTTGTTGATATCGAATACTTATATCTTTTATCTATAACTTGTAACGTTAGTATTCATTTTACTAATTCTGTATCTCCTTAACATCAGTGAAAAACTTAAAGTACTTGATTTCACTGTTAGATCTTAAATGGTGGTGAATGTGTCATCACGCCCGCGGGATATAGGACAGGCGTCGAGGTCAAGATAAAAGCTCTTAGTTATACACCGCAAGCCACCAGACTACAAGCGAATAAAACGAGGCAACAATTCTCAACTAAATTTCAGCATCTGACATTTATCAACTCAACTTAACAATACAAAGCCAACGCCTATTTTATATTAGCCTTGAAAATAATTATTCCGTCGTACTGTCAAGTAGGGTTTTAACACATAAACGAATCTTTCAAAGTAATATTGCTAGACATGCCCACTTTAGGAATCTCCTTTTACATTTTGACTGTCGAGATGAAAGAGATTTTGAAGAAGTAACAGTAAAGTTCAAAGGTGAAAAACGGGAACGAATTCGGAATGATGCAAACAAAGGCCTACGAACGTTGACCAAACTCGTTTTAGGGGTCAACCAAGCGAGTGTTGTGCAACAATTTTCTACGCTACGCTAAACAAAGAAGTTTACAAGCCAATATAACATAGTGAAGCTTACACAGAGTCTGGGGAAAAAATGTTTTAATATATAAAAAAGGTAAACTTAAAACCATCCGAAATATAATAAATTTATTAAAGTACCAAAAAATTATTAACACCAAAATAATTTAATAAAATATATTAGCAGCACAGATTATGAAAATAAGGATTGTAACAGTAAAATGTCGAAAACATGAAACGGAAAACAATCTTTTGATTGCGACAGCATCTTTAAGGGACCAAAAAGGTTTCACTAGGTGAAGCAACATTCAGATTGCGGAACCTACATTAAAACATTTGTAACTGATTCTAATGTAGAAGCAACTTTTAGCACAATTCGTGACTAGCCTTTGCAAGTACCAGTACCGCTGACTACGTTCACCATGCAAGGTCACGATCAGGCTCCATTTGAGTCTCAGTTGCTACTGATTTGAATATGTTATTGTCTACATTAAAGATCAACATCGTGAATAATAAGTAAATATTAATTCATTTAAAACAGACAACGAAGCAGCTATACCTATCAAAAAGACCAAATAGATATAGCTGACCTCATGTAATTTCGCGTAAAATATATAAAAGCAAATTCTAAGTAGTGCCAGTGACTACTCAATTATAGTAGTACTTCATTAAAGAAGCACTGCACCCATTAATTACAACCGACTTTAATTGAAATCATTACAATAAGTCTTGTCTTTAAGTATAGAGTACTACAAAAAGATTATTACTGTAAAGATAATAATAAGTATAGTAATTTGTAATGATAAGGTTTATAAAGTGTTTTAATTAATGCATTTTCATTGATATTTAAATCCTCCTTTTAGCATATGTTAAAATTTAAGTATATATATTGTTGACGTTTGACGATCGATTTGGCAATGACTCTACCTTCGAAGCCGGTCCCGAATTCGCGTCCCGGTAGGATTTCTATGATGAATACGAGCATTTAAACCTGAGTTATAGGTATTTATATACTTATCGATAAATATTACTTATTTATGTTTCTTTATGTATGTCTATTTATTATCCTAGTGCTCATAACGCATGAATGAAACTGCTTACTTTGGGCTAGGCTTATTGGAATTAATTGTATTAAATATAAATATTATAGAAATCATTCAAATAGCACGATTTATTAATATAAGCAAAATAATTCACCGGTATAATATTATTATGAACGTGTGCAAAACATGTAGAATGTAAGCAAAAAATTACCAATTAAAGTACAGCGTCGATAAACTCTAAAATGTTACTGTTTTAAGTTTAGTTTACTTTGAAACGAGCTGCGATGAATCAACAACTGCCGATGTATTGCGATTCGTTAGTATTTAAGATATTCGTATGGTGAGATCGGATGAGTCATATTGTTGAACTCCCAGTAGGCTCAGTGAGGGCATAGAACTTTAGAAAGCTTTTGATATAAATATATTGTAATGTTAAAAATTGATATATAAAAATATGTTCAGAGAAATTAATATTTAATTCATATAAGATTAAAATACGCTCATAAAAAACAACTACATCTCCGAGCCCTCAGATTAGTAAATTCATTATTACTTTAAATAAGAAAGTCTCTTAGAGCGAAAACCAAACGCAAGTTAGCATTTAAATTGACTGCCAATTGAATTTAAAATACTAAATGCTAAACGATAATAAAGGCAGAAATTTTAAATTAAATGAATCTGTAAACATTGGCAGGAAACTACGGTAATTTAGCTGCCATGGAGATAACCGATTTCCTGTCAAATGTTCCATCCATATCATTCCGTGCCCCCTCTAGTTGTTTATGAACTGTTTAACGCAATAAATGCATAACAAAACTTAATATAAAACATAGGAAAAAAAATAATAATTTATGTTTACTTATGATTGAAGAAATCTTCAATTCCTCTGTTATATTGGTTTGGACGCTGAAGCCCGTATTGAAAACATACTCTTTGATTGGCGCTTATAAAAAACGAAACAATTCTGTACTTCAAAGTTCAAAACTAAGCAATAAATGTTTAAATTACATGTCGCAGGCTTTTGTTAATCTCAAATGTGGACAACCGTTTGGTGCTACAGTAGCACTCCTGCCTCTCTCTTCGACGGTCCTGGGGTCTGGTTCCGGAAGAGGCAGATATTTGTGTGAAAAATACGAGCATTTGTGCCTAAGTCATCGTTTATTTTTCTAATCTAAGGTCATGGGTATTTACATAAATTTCCATGTATATAACATATAAGTATGTCTCTCGTTAACCCCAGTATCTAAAACACAAACTTTACAGTGCTTACTGTGTAAATTAAATTTAAACCATTAATTCATTGCTATTTATTTTTAATTTTCATTTAACGTTAGCGTTAAAATGAATTGTGTTTGCTGGAAGGGTAGAACCTGTATCGACAAATAAATAATACAGTAAATATTTCCCATACATTATAGAGCTTTTGTACGAGTTCAAATTAGAATCTATTTATTGGCATTAATTACGAAGTAATTGTACAAAATAGACCATTAAAAGAGACAATAGGCAATACTTTACACGTTAAATGCACTGGTGAACACTGATTTCCCAATTGGATGTTAAGAGCGGACGAGAAATATAGTGACACCGCATTTTATTCGTCATACGGAGAAATTTATTTAAATCAGAATACTTAAATAAGATTTAAAAGTATATAACTTTATATTACCAAAGTGTTAAAAATCGTAAAAAACTTACCTAATAGTTATAAAATAGAACAAAATAGTTTATTTAATATTTTTTAGAATACACAAGCTTTGTTAATTACCTTAAATACACCTAACATTAAGTATATATGTACAGTCACTCGTGTTGTCGAAGATATCCGAGGGAAAACTGACTTTTATGTGATTTATAATAGTAAAGTCTGGACGCCTTAGCCCAATTACCATTAAAACGGTTCGTCTATGTTTATTATATTAGAGTTGGACGAATAAAAGTTATGCCTTAATAGCCATGTTTAATTTACGCTAAAATTATACGAATATGCACATTACAAGGGTATTGTAGTATGACTACGTCGACATTAAATTTCATACAAAAGCGACTAAATTAGAACTAAGAAAGGAAGTCATTATACGTGTGGAGACCGCGCAATCTCATTCGTGTTTCTAAAAAACCAAGAAGCGAGTAAAAGGCAAATTGAAATCACCTGCTTTATATGTAAAGAGACACCTGCACACCGACAGATGGCGGATAAAAGCGTACAACCCTCGACAGACGTGAAATACAATTTTTCAACCAAAAGGTTTTAAAAGACACGGTAGTGATGTTACCTTCAAATCATTTCTTTTTTCAAATGTAAGTTATAATTTATGTTTATCTTGAATATCACATCATTGCCAGGAAAAAAATAAAGAAAAAATAACGACAATACTCGTCTCCGGATCTCGCTGTAGTCCGGTTTGGCAGTACGGCGAGGCAAGAGCGGCCTGGAATAGTGTTGGAGACACTCGAGTCTTTTGTGTCCTAATCTTAAGGACCATACCTATTTTTATAGAGCTTGTAATACCTTGGCCTGAATGAGTGAGGGAATTCAGAGTTTTCAGTTTTCAGTCTTTCTAATGAACCGTAGAGTATTAAGACTCTACTCATGGTATAAAGCTTTCATCAAAGACTCGAGTGCTTAAAGAAATATCTTTTGTCTTTTAAATTAATTTAATCATTTCTAATTTAATAAAACAAATTTATGCGTTAGGAATCTATTTTTCCACTGGGTTCACTGTTTTAAAATAGTTATCCATGACTGATACTTTTAAAATAGTGTAATTATAATAGAATGAATATTTAACCTTTTGATCAGATCAACGAGACTTATAGAAAACTTCAGAGAGGCCTGAGTGTATCGTGTTTGCATTAATATGTGTGCGTTAGACCTTAACATTGTGAAAATAAAGTATTTATTTAACATCTTTACTTTAACGCGATAGTTAACGCGAGATCAGTCCCAATGTAAGAAGTTGTGTCTTATCAACTCACTTTTACTCACAAATAGTCTACTAATTACTACTAATTAGTCTTAACCAATAAAATACAAAAATATTTAAGTTTTTTTTTCCAGTTAAGCACACAAAAAGTTTAGACTTTATAAAATGGGTTCGAAAGACTCGAGACGTTCCCAACACTAGCCTGGAATGTGACCCAGACACGGGATAGGGCCGGTGACTCAGTCCACCATAACTTTTATACCACTATACTTTTCTGTCCCCAAAATAAGAGGGGTTACGAAAGTCAACTAAATCGGGCGTGGGTGAATAGGTAAACAGGACTCTACCCCGCCTACAAGCTTTTTTATTTAGTCATACGGCATATCAACGTGGTCAGCTAAGCCTTGGCATACTACTCGCATAATTTTATAATGGTTGCTTTCATCCAATTTCAAAATGATATTATTTAGAAAAAAATATTAATATTTGTTACCTAAAGAAACTTATACATTAAAAATATTTCGTAGAAGAGTTGTAACGAAAACTTAAAAAAATTTGTGTCCTCCAAAAATGAGCAGTAGGAAAGTTTATAGCGACATTATACAGAACCTACGAAGTTAGTTATTGAGTTAAGACAATAATGCTAAGGGCAACGTTATAGAGATGAACACAGACGTTTCCACAGAATACCAAATACGATACAAATACAAACTCTACCCTGATTGTATTTCTCTTCTGGTTTTAAACAAATATATAGGTACGATTACATGTTCATGGATTAAACATCGATGCATTTCGAATATTACCTCATTTAATTTTATCTTCGGTGCAAATCTACGTTTCATCAAGTGTATTATGTAAACATTTAAACAGATTTAATCGAGGAAATGGTAAACAAAGTATCAGATTTCCACTTTCTTGTGGCTTATGTTTTGAATCCTGAAGAGCGTTAATATTGGCGAAGGTGACGCCATCCTCTTACGAATTCCTGGAGTGTCACCGACGGTTTAGTTTCGGTATTCCTGCGGCATCTCATGTATATAGACAAACACCCAGAGTAATTGCTGCTAGAGATCTACGCGGCCTTATATAAAATCTTCGGTCTTATTTATTGGTCTCTATGAATTCATTTCTTTTACATATTATTTCGTCTGGTATTTACTTTGGCAGACTTTCGTTACTTAATAATAGATTAATTTTTTAACTAAACTAAGTTTTTAGACCCTATCTTTGTTCTCCAAAAAATATATTCCAGCCAATAACTCAAAGTCACTTAAAATTTCCGGTAAATAAGAAAACGTGTCTGTTTATAAGAAAAATAAAAAGCTTTGTTTTGGTGACAATGGGACACACATCTTGAGGGGTAGTTTTTATGCAACAAGTTCGGACTAGCACGTGCACGTTTCACGACATTTGGGGTTTCTATTCTTTAAACACGTTCATATTAACATGCATCATTTGTGTATATTATTATAAAAGAACGCCCGGTTTATCGCTTGCTTTTCTCAAAAGATAAAGGAATGTTTATTTGCATCAACAATACGTATAAAGATTTTTTTATAAAATTAAAAGACTTTGGCTGATTAATACAAACAATAAAAACCATCACCTAGAAAAATGGTCAGATAACCAGATATCTTTTAAATGCAAAAACTACTTCAGATTCCCTATGACGATTTTTTGTATTTAAAATTATCGCAATAAAAAATAATAGACAGTCGAAAAGGGAGGAAATGCATCGGCTCCAGGTATGCAAATGAGTTAACGCCTACAACCGGCTGCACTTATAGTCGGTGAAAGCATACGTTTTCATATGTCCAATAACAGGTTCGATATGCATTTCTTTTTAACGAATAATAAAGCACCGTTTTTCTATGAGAATCCTGGTTGTCACAGAAAGTTATATTAATCATATTTAATTAAATAACTTAAAAGACTTAAAATACAACAATATAATAACACGATTTTATTAAATATCTAAGTAATGGTTTTTCGAATGTTTTATCAGATGGTGGAGTAATAAACACTAGTTAGTTTTAAATAGGATATTAGTAATATAGAGACCTGTCCAAGCTACTTCACTTTAAGTATTTATGTTGAAAAAGGAAAATATATTTTTTAAATGCATAAAATAATTTAAAGACTGAGGATATTCCAACATTCTTAAGTATTCTTATAGAGTGTACCCATAGGACTTAATTTACTGCGTTGAAAAATTAAAGGAAACCTGTACGATCCAAAACACTAGATCACAAAAAACAGAAACCTATAAAAAATCACTGTCACAAATTCCTTATTGCACTCCAAATTATATTAATAATTTTCACTGCCACAATATTTCACTTAATGCACTTTTGCGCGGGTTGGTTACTTTTTAGTAGAACTTTGCGTTGGAGTGACGCACGATCGGCTAGACTGCCGGAGAGACATTGTTGACAAGCATCAAGCGTGGCCACGGCGCCATGTTTGGTGCCGTCGGTAATCTCCGTCGAGTCTCGGGAGTGCTCGGACCAAGACCGGCTTTCTTACTGGTTCAACTTAGTAGACCTAGAGCTCATGTCCCAGACTTGTAATGATTCATTATAATATAGAGCCATTAGCTTTTCTTGTAGGGTTTATTAATGATAAAGCTAATTTATAAAAGATAATGATAAATTTTCGAACCTTGTATTATTACATGATCCTCAATGATTAAAATAATTAAATTATTATTAATATTTATCTATATATATAAATAAAATCCCTGTCACAGTGTTTGACCGCGATGAACTCCGAAACTACTTAAACGATTTTAATGTTTTTTTTTTTCATTTTGTTGGATTTCTTCCTACTAGGGACATAGGAGAGGTTTTATTTTAATTTATAACACAGCAACGCATGGCCGGGTTTAGCTAGTAATGATATAAATTGCATTAAATATTAGTACAGAAATGAGGCTAGTCTACGTTCTATAATTAGGTTATAAATGTTTTTTTTTGTACATCATGTTTAATGTTGAATCGCAGGCCTATGCCATACACTACGTGGGTTTCAGCAAAGTAGTATTATTAATGACTAATATTTTATGATAGTAGCGCGGACCTGTTTTCAGATTCAGACTTCTGACTTCCGAGACACGAATCAGCTCGCGTGTTTTATCTATTGAAAATCTGCCAATGTAGTACTTAAAATAGACACATACCCTTCTTCTTGCCCAAATCTACATTTTTTTCGACAGGACCAAAAAGCTTTTCGATACTTAAAACAGAGTATAAGCGACGTGATTCGATAATTTTTACACATAAATTTTATATTACATTTTTTTTTAATTAATATTTTCTAATCATTTGCTATAGCAAACACCTATCACGGGTAAACAGCTAATTCTTTAAGTAAAAATTACTTAGCTTTTACGGTTTTATTGTGTGTCGTTATCACTCAGATCGTATATAAATTTTATCGCACTTCATTTCATTCGAAAGTAGGGAAGAAAACTGTTTTTTTTGGGACATTACAGCTCGCCATAGCAAAAAAAAAAAAGAAAATCGGTTAACACAGAGCAGTACTGAACTTTTCCGTCTAAGTCTTCCTATTTGTACACATATAAATATATTGCTATAAACGATGAGACAATTTAAAAGAGGTTCTTTAGATTCCCTCAATCAAAAAGTACCTACCATACTTCAAGTTCGAAAGGAACTTTTTAACAATGCCAGTGTTAAATGACCCACGTTTTCTATTACAATTTCTTCTCCTCACTCACGCTAAAGGATCTCGTTATTGTGGACACAGCATTGGTACCTTTGGCAGCCAGTTTTTGCTTGCCGCAGGCGCAAGTATGGGAGAATGCCAAGGACAAAGAATTTTCAACTCTATTATGTTAGAGTAAGGGTATATTGGTAAGTTTAAGATATTACTGGTAGTGAATAAATCACGACAAGGTATTAAGCGGGAGTCGATCGGTCATGAACCTACTAAACTGGTTTCTCTCAGTATTGTTCTGGCATCGAACTAAGTTGTTCATTTGATTAATGGTAACTTAATGGCGTTAAATCATCAAAACACTTCAATTATCAGCATGTGTAGTGAATAAATAACTTCCTAAAATAGGCGTAGACTTAATATAATTAAATTAACGACTAAGTTTGTTCTTTTCAATTTTTGACAGGTTTTTATATAATAGCAGAATGTAAAAATATTTGAAAGGCATATGATTACTCATCTCAAATCTATTACATTAGATTTATGATCAATGTGTATTCCATTAAAGCACCGATTAAGTAATAGTCCGATGTATTAAGAATGATCACTCACCACCCACCATTCCTTGCTCTCACTTTCTGCGCGCCGCGCTCCCATTTTCTTTCCAGATATTTTTTTACCTCTTACTCTTTTCGTTGGTCAATTTGGTATTTAAAAAGCCAGCCCACATCATTTTTTTAGTGGGACAAACAATAACAGTAATGACAAGTCCCTAACTAAATTTTATCGTGAGGTCCAGAACATCCTGAAGCTAGATATGTATAAATTATTTTCAAACCAGCATAGAGTGTTAATATTCACTCTATTACAAATTAGTGTTATCATACAATGATTGCATTTGTGGCTCGGTAACCGCCTCAAAAAATGTTCAAGAAAAAAAATTGATCACGTATAGAAAACCCTAGTGAGATTTTATTTAGAGAATTTTTACTCCAGTAGATTGTATGCCCTACTAAAACTAGTGCTAATAAAAATAAGTTAAAGCATGTAGCAGTCAGTATTTATGTTAATGAAACATCAGTTAACAATTATTATATTTAAATAAAATTCAAGGTACCTTTCGAACTCAATAATACAACGTCCAACTATAAGAAAATCTCATTATAACAATTTAAAACAAAATTTTAAAAGGCTACGAATGCATCGTTGTTTTCTTTGTACTGCCATCTAGCGACAAGTGGCATAAAAAAGTTTCGATTAAAGTTCCGTAGAGAACGCTACATGTTTTCATAACGCGTGTATCACGTTGCAAACGATGATTTCATGTATATTTGTCTTACCTGAAACAAATAATAAATCCGAGTTAATTATCACTTTGCTTTTACATAGCTTTGTTTATGATATAATTACAATAATAAATGATCAAAAGAATTTTTTATTGTCTCTAATTGGAGTGAAATGCTTTTGTATTACATAGGAACATAAAGTAATGGATTCGTCACTAACGAGGACTTATATATTACAGTAATTAACATGAATTACAAATAGAGTTCCAAATCTTATCTCGGACAAAATTGTTTACGAAGGAATCTTTTCACTTCCTTCAACTTTAAAAATAGAAACGAGGCGAGCTGTGTATATTTTTATATAATTTAGTTCATAAAGTTATTGAAAAAAGAATCAACTGTTAATATAACTCTGATAAAATATAAAAATTAAACCAATTATCAACCTGATTGACAAAGTTACCTACTCGTAAAACATTACGAGTTATTTCAAATTTAACCCACATGTTAGGAAACTTTATCATTGCTAAATGTTGCAATTACAATACAAACTATCACTTCCTGTGTTCGACATACATACATTTCACAAGCGATAACAAACGGAACACATATGATCACTGTTAAACTTGGCATTGTATATAAAGATAAAATAAAAATGTAAGATCATAAATATCTTTTCACAAAATAAATTATCATTTATATGTATAATTTATTTTGTGAAAATGTAATATAGGTCCCTATTTTTGAAACTTTCGTGTCCGGCTCGCGTTTGTATTCGTGTGTTGTCTTTTTATTCTCTGTATTCCTAGAAAGAGACGGCATTCGCTTCTAGTATGAAAACCTGGCCCAAATGATTCAAAGCGTCCCGTCTTTAATTATCACAATGTAAAAACAAATGAAATATTGTGTGACTATAGATTTATGTCCACGGAGTATAGCGAAGATATATAATATTGGAAGAATAAACCTAACTAGTTTTTGCTACACTATTTATTTTTATAGAAAAAAAATTGGTAAATAAAGAGTAAAAGGAATGTATAATATATTGCCTTTTATTTGGTATAAAGCGCTCTGCCTGGATTGATCAGCCATCTGGATTTATCAAATAAATATTTCTCTCAAAGTCCTTACTGCATTTATTCATAGTATTTATTTATAAGCTCTGATAATGATGAATAATATTAATTATTAAAGTCTGTAAAAGTATACGTGAAATGTAGAGCAAAGGCCTCATAACAATCATAGAATGATTATATTTATCCCTTTGTTGAAATCAATACAAACTACGTAATGCTTGAATGGAAACTTATTTCAACACAAGTTAATTAACGAACTATTAACAATTCAATTGATGTTAACGGTGCAATAGCAATTTCAACGCTAATATCTTTTATGCTCCTTTTTACACAGAATTTAAATAAGCATACTAAAAATACAATAGCTGTTTTTAATTTGTTAATGTGGTATTTAAAATAAAAATCAAATAACTTCTAAAGTTATTATTGAACGGGTACTTAAAGCCAGACAGAATTTGTAAAACTTCATTAATGAGGTTAATTTGCATTATATAAATGTTTCAAACTTTTGTGATATTTCAAAAATTTAAAAACCATGATTTCAGATAATCTGAGGAAGTGCAAACAGAACTAATAGATAAAATAAAAACACATTAATAAAGATATGAAATGTACAATTCAAAGACCGTCTGGTGCAACGGTAGCGATCTTGTCTTTCGCACCGAAGGTTCTGGGTTCGAGTCACGGAATGGGCCGATGTTTGTGTGATAAATACAAGCATTTGTACCTGAGTTATGGTTATTCATATATATTTTTATAAATATTTTATATCTAAGTATGGTATATGTATGTCTATCCGTTACCCTAGTATCCATAACACAAGCCTTATAATGCTTACTTTGGGCTAGGCTAATTGATGTGAATGTGAGAAATATTATTATTATTAATGGAGTTATATAGAATAACTTTTTAGTCAAAGGATTTTCTTTGAAGTCTTTTTAGAAGCAGGATTGCTTCAAACTGTGGGTAGGTAATTTTTTATTGGATTTTTGATATTCTCATGGACATTATAACTTTCATTTCTTTCTTTCAGACCGATTACCGACGAAGGCGCTATTTGAAGCCCAAGCCGTAGGCGAGGGTGTTAAAAGTACCCGAGATCGTGAATTACACTTTGTCTCGAGTGAAACATAGTAGGTTCTTTAGTGACAGACTGAAACAGGTTATTGCCACTTGTTACTAAATGGTCAGTGGTCTTTCTCGCATCTGGACGTAATGACACATTGTAAGATCCAACAGCTTGGTATATATATCCCGGAGGGTGTAATGTAGTGTATTTTCAATATCAACTCAACATAATCAACTCTTGTCCGACGCGCGGCTTCCTGGAGGCCATTGTGACCGACCCATATCGAAGTTCAACCTAGTCAACTGAGCCTGTATAGACTATTTTCTAACTTTAACAGCATAAAGGAAGTATATGATGGAGGGAAACAAGTGTCACATGGGCGTCAAGTGTACGATACCGAAAATTTGATTTTATTTACTCTCAGTCGCTCTCGATGCTATTTATGGTCACGCGTCATTTTTTGTATGTTTATTGTGTTCTTGAAATCATTCATAAAGTGCGTATAATGCTGTAACTAAAATGAAATAAGTTGGGGAAAAGCTTTTGCGTATCATTAAAAAAATCGTAAAATATACGGGAGAAAGATCACTTACTCCTTCTTTTACATTTTATTATAGATCTTTATCAAAGTAAGGCAATAGAAAATGTTACTTTTTCTGCCCGATTATTTAATAAAATTAAAACGATGTTACTTTTACATATAGTCTCCGAACAAAATTTAAAGACATTGTTATTTTAATGACACGCGCTTTTACACTTGCGCATTGTATCTGTTACACTTTTATAAGTGTTCGACGCAAAACAGGTTCAAAATACCCCAATAAGTGATACAGGAATAATTCTGTAACAGATTCAATGTGTAACCCTTATGAAAGTGTATCCTTATAAAGGTGTTTTTGAATCTCTGATAGTGACTATAATTACTAGATTTCATTTTGAATATTTATTAAAGAAAGTATGTTAGTTTTATAGAGGAAATGAAATGAAAAATTCTACCATAGAGTAGATATGTAATCATTCCCAACGAAATTATCACGCAATTCTCACTTTTAAAATTTAGAATAGAATCTATGTAAAAATCCAAGCAGCCAATACTATTTGTTTGAATTTCGAAAGAATAACATTTTGATTATTGGTATTTAAGATGTCTTTGTTTTTTAAATTAAAAAAAAACAGCAGGCAGAATAATGTATTTTCATATTACTTTATCACCCGCGCTAGCAGTGCGATATTTAATGGATTTTCAAACATAGAACAGAAGCATAACGCTTAGCAGGCGAATTAGGGAACGCACTAACAGACAATAATTCTGGAAACGCTGCTGCCCGTAAGTGGTCTACTTGAGGTGTATAGTGGTTACCACTAGTGACATTAGACGCCTTTTACGACATAATTTAGTATGAAGAGGTGGTACTATACTCCTATGCCGTGCACCACTAGGCGACATGAAGTTTCATGAATGAATTATAAACATTAGTCCAAATACTATTTGAAAACATCACGACCGCCAAGAATACTCTGGATTGTGCAAAAATAGAACAACGCCCGGCTAAAGTGCAATGATCGGATTATTCACACAAAAACTAAAGACGGTTTATTGTATAAAATTAGAACACAACTTGATTTCGATTTTGTAAAGTTCCTGAACTTCGTAAACAATAAGCAAGTTAGATTACTAACATTCGATGGGAATCTTTACCTTCACGGCAGCGCAGCACTGCTTTATATCAAATGCTTTAAGTATTTTGTTAATAGGATAATGAATAATCCTACATCTTTACATACTGCAAAACAGACACGCTTTTACAAATCATCCGCCATAATGACATGTTCAAAAAGTAAACTTCGAGATTGATCTACTATCGTCACTTTCATCTAGTAATTTATAGGAGCAGTTACTACCATCAGCAACTACTTATTATTTAGATAGCTGGATAGGATTTTCATTTATTCATTTATTTATATTTATATGAAGAAAGATTAAGTAATGAATACGTTTTGAGATTAGCAAAACCATCTTGGAAAATGCAAGTATTATAGCATAAAATTTAAGATCTTAAAACCTCAAGGGGGCATAACATTAACACCGATCACGTGTTTTATTTAAATAAAGGTATATTGTAGGTACCAAAAGATTGAAATTATAGTGAGCGGCGACTTGTGTTATTAGCGAGTAACTTTAATTTACAACGTTTCTCTGGAGTTTAAAAATTTAAATGTTATTAAATATGTGACATTTAGCTTTGTGAATGTAAAATATAAAATGTTAAAAAGGCCTTCAGCAGCAGACGAAATTCGATGTAAATATTTTCGTGAATATTCAAGAATACTGACTGTGATATTTAGATGAGGTCATGAGTGATCTAACGGACCACAACTGGCGATCCACAACGAACATTTTAATTGTCACAATTTGCTCCATTATTACAAACTCACGATTCTGAGAGACAAGACTCGAGATCAATTGATGGGGCCGGAGTCGACTCCACTTATTGACTTTAAAATAACTCCTTCAAAACACACTATCACGTTTAAATTTTTATTTTTTATATATTTTATCCATAACTTGGTCCCAAGATTCCTGAAGCCAAAAGCATCAAGGCCATGTCCACATGTGTGTCTCATTTTTTTTTATTGATTTATAATTGAGTTAGTAATATAAGTTGACCACTTTTAGATAACAGAGATCTACTTAATTTATCTAGGTGTAGTTTAAACTTAAGATATTATTTATATAATTTGACCATACTCATATTCTTGACACGATTTCAACCGGAACCACAAAATAATAAGCAGAGGAAGTCGCCATTCTAAATGACGTAACATAATAATTTAAAAACTACTACACGTTCTTACAAAATGTGTAGCATTCATCTTAAGCCTATGAATACTCGCATATGTGTGTACCTAATAAGTTAACAGGTAGCAGAATGCAATGTCTACCTTAATCATCTCATAACCTAATATGGAATTCCATAAAAACGGTGAGAAAGTATATTAGGCTATTTGTTGTTTCAATTAACACATGTTCTAACTTCCTGCCGCGACTCAAGCGCCCTCTGGACCCAACAAAGGTACGGCTTATAAAAGCTTTTTACCTACTGCGTATGAAGGGTTTTGTGGTATGTGGGCAAACGATTTCCGTTCGATATGGGGCTACATAAAAAAACCAGCAAACTGACTGGCCTTGATAATACTAGTAATTAACTATGTGCTACACATATGTATGGAACATTATTAGAGATAATAATTTGGCTCTCTGTATTTACAATTGATCATAACGTTTTTATTCAAATTTATTCTATAAACGTTTGCCTATTTTAGAACTCACTTTCGCGTTCCCTCATTGAAATTAAACTTAATTTAAGTTAATTTAATGAAAACAGATTAGTATATATTTTTATGTAAGCCTGAGGCTTCGAAACTTAAAAGTTCGCTTCGAAATTAAACATTAATATGGAAAATTAATGAATTTAAAAAATGCTTAATTATTATTAAAAGTTTAAAGAAACTTACTTGCTTTTAATGTCAGTTTCATTAATTCTACGATTCGCAAAATCTGACTAATTGGTAATTTATATCACAGTATTTCTCAGAAAATATATATCTCTTACCATATTAATTTTAAATAGATACATTTTTGCTTATTTAATATTCTGAAGGTTAGAAAATGTCAATGTTATTGCTAACGTATTCACTTCAAACCTGCTTGATTACGACAAGAATAAAACGCATGGAAGACTTATTTTTCGATGTTAAGCTAAAGCGAGTATATAAATAAAACAAAAGTGCCCAATTTGTAATTATAATAATAGAATATTACAATGTGCATATAAAGAGATTCCTTGATCTCAGGTGGCATTTTACAAAAACTATATTATATATTACCTACATTACATCGTCGTTTAAAGTACCTTATTATGATAATTCTTCATTAATTAATTAATACTTATTAGTATGCCAATTCGCTGTCTTACATTTCTCGTTGTATTTTTCTAAAGTTATGTACCTGCTGTAGCTAGTGACAGAAAAGTCTAGTTTGTTTCACGGCTATTCAAAGTTATGTAAATCGTCTTGATTTTACTAATTGATGATATTTTTTCTTTTTGGTTTCATATACCTAATAGAATAAGAATTTAAAAAAGTAATTTTTAATTTTTTTATTACAATTTGTCCTAATTCAAATGTCTGTTACATTCTCGTCCTGACCTTGCGAGTTTCACACTAATAATAGAGTCTCAATTCCAAATATTTACAGATAATCTGTTTCAATTAAAAAATCTTTTTCGCCGATTCCATTCCGTTTGTTACGTTAAATATATATTACTTTACTTTATACGATGCGATCGATGTCACATTATTCGTTAAAGAACTCTTATTAGTTATTACACAAAGTGAATTGAATTTTGTTTGTATCTTATTCACCATATGTGAGTTTTGTTTATTACACGTTCAGTTATAATTATAAGTAAACGACAGAATCAAAAAAGGGTGGAAATGAGTCAGGAACACAGGAAGCGGACGCGGTGGCTGCGCCCACGCTGGTCCGGTGTGCCGCAGGTGAGCCGACACGCATCAAAACGTTTGATCCAAAACGTGATTCTAACGTAAACACATTACAATTTTGTCTAACGTACGCAAGCGACGTATATTTAGGACGTGTTTGTGATGCCGTAGCACCGGTCAAGTTAAAACAACCGTGTTCTTTTTTATAAACGTTGATAACATTGTTTAGTTTGCTTTGTTTCGCAGCGTTTGGTATGTTTGGTCTATGTTATTTATACAGAGTTCCGGAGGCAACTATCAACGTAATTACGATTTTAGAACCATTTTAAATAAACAACCTTTAACTCCTTTATGGAATAACTTTTTAAAAATATATGTAAGTTTATTACGAGAGAATTTAGAATAGTGTTTTTAGGTTACAGGTACGACGATTATATTAAGTATACGGTACGTTAACATGAAAATCTTTACCAATAGGAGATATGGAACTATCTTACATGATGATACATTGCATTAACTTGATATTCTTATTTTTTAAGTAAATGTTCAGCCTGTTCAAATACTTGGTTCACAACACCTGTGAAATTATCTGTGCGACATATATATCAACTTTTTATCATTGTAAACTCCATTGATTTTTTTTACCTTTTTTCACTTTGCGTGTTTTTGTTCGTCTGTAATAGACATTAAAAAATACGAATTACCAAAACATAATACAAACGACTGTTTTTTTTTCACTTTTGACTACAACAAATATTGCAGTATAGAATCAGGTACTGCGTATCAATTTACGTCATCAATAAATCGTAGATACACCAACAAAGAGGTTTCACGTAGGAAATTATCATGATGAGTCATGTCATGCATGTCACATACAAGTGAATCAAAGTCAAGATCAAGTCAAGGATATCAACACCTACTCGTAATACTGGTAAAAATCACCATAATAATGACTCCTCATAACCTTATTTTTCTCACAAGATAAATATAAAAATAAAATGTTTTTTTTTTTATAATAAGAGCACGTGTACGTGACGTATTCAACGTCAAAACCTTACATCTGAGTCCTGTACCGAGAAGAAGCCGCAAGAAACTCGAAGAGTTCTCTTTTTTCTCTCTCCTTATGTACATTACATAATTACGGATACAAAAAGTAAGGTATGTAGATAAGTATTTGTAAAAAAAAAACATTTTTTTGACAAGTGCATTATTTCTGAATTTGGCTTAGAATCTTGCTTGATCCGTAGACTCTGATTTCATGTAATTTTAAACTTTTCGTTTGCGAATAAAAATGGAGAAATATGATTGTAAATTTCACGACACGACGTAAGAAGCAAAGCACTAGACGTAGTAAAAGGCTCAGAGTAAAAAATTAATCATAGGGAGAATAATAATTATAATTATGTCAAAACTCTAAATCAATATTCTTTTTTATTGAATCCGCGACCCACTTATTCATCTGAGATGAAAAACGTTGATTCTTGGATGAAGAAAAAGATTGGACATCACAGTGAAAGACCATAACCAGAAAATGTTGTGGCCGTTTTGTGGTCTATAGTATCATTCATTAATCACCTCTTACTATACCTGTAACTGTGTGTGGTTGGTGCTATTTTACTCTACCGGAGACCACACGACAAGAGCTATATTATGTATATTATATATAGGACAAAGTTGCCAATCTGTTATCGTTATTGTTTAAATTACTATGAATATCTTTGTGACAAATAATAAGCACATTAAAAACAAAAGACTATAAAAAAAGTAAAATTTTCAATGTATGTGTCGACATGAGTCTACTACAAATTAACAGTGTTTTACTAAAATTTATATATTGTTCGTTGTAATAGTTAATCAATTCTCTGTTTTATACGCATATATATTACAATAGTAATTTGTAGTGTTCATATAACACTTAATCTGAAACTTTTTATAACTGTGAGCCACATATAACGTTGACAAGATTTTATGAGAAATTGCTTAGAACTTCATTGCAGCCAGAACTGCTACAAACAGCTAAAAACTAATTTCAATTTACAGTAAAGTTAATGCGCTGCTGTCGCAAGCGCAAAACACGAATACGTGCCAAATGATAAAACAGTTACTTAAGCCACGTAACTGAGCGCATAAGATATAGCTAAGTGTATGACAGGTAAGTATTACACAACTATTGTTAAAGACAACCAAATGAAGTCAGCAGAACATCATACACATTCTGTATCATCGTAACAAACAATAATAAGTCTTATTCCAATATAAATTGTGACTTCGGTGGACCGTAAAAGGCAATTTGTATATCGCGTTTTCTCGTCTTTATGAGGCCAACTGCGGCCGCAAACACGCCTGCAACAGTTATCAACAGTGGTTTGAAACTTCCCTTATGAATGTTTCTAATATCTTCCTCATACTCTCAACATGAAGCCGCAACATGTGCAAAATATGTGGGCATTTATATGATACGTAATTTAGCTTATAAATATTATTACTTCCGTTAAGTTCGAAGCACTTTAACCTACTCGTAGATATAGGGGATGTATTTTTTAAATAGCTGACAAAAATCTAATAACGCGAACAAACGAACTAAGTAGGTAAAGAATTAAGAAATATTTAATTCAATGACCAAAAGTAATTTACTAACCAAATGAATACATAATGCAAAGACAACTTATATTATGACCATTTATTACAACCACTACGCCTACAATGTAATTATTTTAAATTGAAACAGTGTCATTACATTATGCATTACTTATCTACTCATGCATAAGTGGGGTATCAACTTATCAGTCGAATGAGACATTCAATTTACTAATGGCAAGTCAATTATAAAAACACGTATTAATAATTTTGAAACAGCTTTAAGTAATTAGAAGATGCTTTTAAATTTAAAGACATTAAAATTTTTAGTTGAAACTGAAAATGATATAATGTAAAAAATATGTTTTGATCCAAAGCTGAACTTCTGTCCATGTAATTCAATATTAGTAACATCTGTCAAAAATATTATAACATCCTTCACTCAAGTGTGGAAGCCTTACACCGCTGTATGTATTAGCATCTCACTTATGCCACTGTAACAGGGGACCTATTCTTCTAGTAAATCACGTCCGATATAAATAAAACACCGCTTTCGTAGAAAGCAATACAAACAATTTTAGGTGTTAGCGACTGAAAAAGCAATTATCAATTATGTTGGTTTGGTTTGCCCTTGGCTCGGAATGTTCAAGACCCATTTTCTCTATTAAACATGTATTTGTTGGTGGAAATGACCTCATAATACATACCCTAATATTTATATTTATTTCGCAAGTTCGGACAAGATACAAACCATTATTTTCCTCCTGAGTAGTTTCGAAGTCTGCTAGGGACACGTGAGACAGATCTTCAACGTAGACTTGCGGCTGCCTATTCAAAGAGTGTCGGCCTCCTAAGGAGTGATAGCAAGTTTCCTCCTCGTCCGCCGCCTCCTCCGTCGACGAACCCTTCAGGCAGGAGTGGAAACTCCGAGAAAGGCGTCGCTCTGTACTCATCCTGACACATGTCCTCACACACTGCACTTTTTAAACCTTATTCACTGGCAACAATGTCTTAATTCGCACTGGTTCCTCATCAACATACGTTATACGTTGCACACTTTAACAAGAACAATACGGTTATTCATTTTTCGAGTCTGTGTACTTTGTTATCACTGATGCAACCGCACGTGGTGACGCTTTCAATAACACTGTTTCATTTGTTTCACATATTACATATCTAGTGTTATCTTCGACAACCTTGTATCGCAAGATTTGATGATATATCGTGCCAGTAATCTATAAACATATTGTATTTAATATGTGTTGGAATCAACTAAACTCGTATCACTTAAATGTTGCTTTGATATTCATGACGTAATAAAATTATGACTAATTCAGTTCTTATGATTATAACCAAGCTTGAAAAATAACAAAAAACCGAAACTTTATTTGAAACTATTACTAGTACCAAGTTACCAAGCGATTACATATATATGTTTTTATTTACTTATTGATATAAGTAATGAAATTATTATCATTAAATATGTTTAACGCAACGGGCAAAACGCTGATGACTATATTACATATAAAATGAGCTATTGCAGCATTCAGTGGCACCAAAAACTCAGCGACAACCCGTAAAACACGTTACAAGAGAATTCTGAGGTGGGAACACGACAATCGACAGTTCATTGCACTCCCGAAGAATAGGGTTCACGAAGACATTCGGGTAATGAATGGCCTATGAACAAAAGCAACTCTCATGGTACCTTGAATCTATTCAACCGTTCCCTACGACTATGTTTATTTGTCTAAATGTATTGCGTAAGACGTATTCCAATTCATTCACAAATATGTTACGAAAGGGTATGAAATTTTTTTAATTTAAAACCACAAATAGGCGCATGCTTACAGATGTTAAACGTGTTATATTTTCAATTAATTAATTATTTTTTTATGCTGACTTATCATTGTAACAATCTATGTTCTACTAATTTTTGTTTAGTAATTTAATTTATGTAGTTTTATAGTTTGAACATCAAGTACAGTTAAATGCCTTTTTGCTCATAAAAAAACTATCGTAAGTTGTAATTAAGAGCGCAATTCAATGTTACTAAAGTGCCGTAGCCTTGACCGCTATGTTCAAAACAACCGAAACTAATGGCATAACTTAAGCATAAAGTTTATTTTTTACTTTTTAAATATCTCAATTATGAGACAGTAACTGTTGTATTTTAACATACAGTAATTAATTATGTAAATGTTTTATGCCCCAAGTCGCTATATACATACGTATTAAATAAAAAACAAGCAAAGCAAAGCAAGCATATCAAACAATATCACCGATATTCAAGTAAGAGAGACTTTCCTATAGCTGTACTAATGCCACTAGTGCATTACGATTGACAATAATGTTCACCTCGTGGCCGTGTTTTTTCTCTATAGTGAAAACATGACAGCCGTGTCTTGTGAAATTATTCGTATTTGTAATAACGTAGTATGTAAGTTAGCTAATAGCTTCAAATATATTACACCAAAAAACGGGTATCATATTTTCTATACTGTGACCTATATTGGCTACAACATTAACAATGTACGAGAACCAATTTACGTAACAAAGTTACACAGAAGAATAGGAGCAAGATATTGCCTTCCGGTGGTGTTAGAATTGACGTCGGTTGCGTTGCTTACAAGGTGACACACGTTGCTATCGCTAAAAAATTCCTCGACAGCGTGTGATTACTTTTTTGTGCAAACCATAAGTAAAACCTCTAGGAAGAAGCTCTTACGAGAGCATTAGAATCTAATTAACGACAGATTGCACTTTGTTGTTGACAAAAAGAGTGAAACCAAGAACGATGCATTGTTCCATTAGAAAGTTTGTGTGAGAATCCGCGTGAATCGACTTGTCGTTGAGAGAAATTGCGGAATCGTCTTGTGAACTTAAGTATTGTTCCTGTGCTGTCAATCAACTCATCATAAAGATGTACAATAGGTGTAGGTAAGCAGTGTATGCAAATATATAAATTGCTATTTGTTGCTAATTTGCTGCTAATTAAAAATATTTAACATAACAGTCTCAGTACGCGAGGCATCATAATAGTGTTGCAAAAAGAATAATTATAAAATTTTTCAACCACTAATAGAATCGTTCATCATCCACGTTTTTTCTTTAGGGTTTTGCAGAAACCGACACATAATAACATGGAGGCCAGAAGTAATACGGTTGCCTAGCTCCCAAGAAACAACAAAATGACCAGCCCAGCAATTTCCATTGTTCCGAAGGCCGTCTCAAGGTGGCAGACCACCCGGAACGAGTCTGTTAATCACCGCTATATTTTATTGTAATAATAGCACATTTTCGTTGAACATTAACAAACTATGCAAACAATAGCAAAGCAGTTAGAAGAGCAACATGTAATTTGAAGAACTCATAACGTTACACTACACCGTTTTATTGAAATATCTATAAAATATAATTCGTTTCCATAATTAATCAATTCGGAAAATGCTTGCAATCATCATATTAAAGATTTCTTATCTTACAATAGCTATGCGCGTACTCCATTTTAATGTGACCAGAATGATCTTAAAATCTTTAATCACTCCTTGAGTGAATTTAGTTATAAGTGAATTCTTATAAAAGATTTTAGTGATTTTTTGGTTTTAGTGATACTCTAATGTTGAAAAATAAAAACTTTACTTAAACAAAGCATATTCCGATTTTGCAATTATGTATTATACAATTATATAATATACAAAACATCAATAACAACCAAATTGATTTGGCTACGACTGCATTACTTACATGAATGAGACCGATGAAAGGAGCGTTATTAAGTTTTGGTTTCTGTATCAATTATTTGTAATTTTAAAATAAATGTCGTTAGATAATGGAAACGCGCATGCTTCTGGCAATCGACCAACACTTTCCGGTTCTATTCAAAAATCCAAGATAAAACAGTAAAACTCTTTACTGCGTTCTGCGTGACGGTCCCTCACAAACATTGCTGGCACGCGAAAGTTCAAGTTTGTAGGATCCAGTTGAATTACATACATCTAGAACGGTAATAGAAATCCTTAAAAAACAATTGAACAATAATTCAAGCAACAAGACAGTAACAGAGATAAAAATAAAACCTTCAATTACACTGCCTGGTTACTCAACCAAATAAGTATTTCCAACAATTAGAAAAATACTAGAATTAACGTTTTGTAATTATTTCACAGTGAATTAGAAAATAAAAATATGTCATACAGTACGTAAAACGAGAAATCTGAACAGGAAAAATATAGAGTAACACAACCTTTCTGAGTTTTACTATGAAAAATGAATGGAAAACTTTTATACTAAAAATTTTCATGCGCCAAATGTTAAGAATGTGTTACGTTTTGGATTCTTTATGAATAATGGAGAGAACAACTCGTGACTGACAACTTAGCAGCTTTTGATGCTTAACTATTGTTAATTAATGATATCAAGTTATAGACGAAAGCAAATAAAGAGCATCCGGCCGTGACAATCGTTGACATGCCAACTAATGACAGGACAGGTATAAATCATGTGTTCAAAATGGCGAACCAGCGAAGACGGTCGAAGGAAGCGGACGATTTGCGACGGATACAGCCATTGGGGCAAGTAGAGCGATGCAACTCAAGTGGTGAGCTCATGAGAAGAGTTATTAGCCTCGCTCATTACTTGAAAAGAAAATATAAAACCATTATTAACGGAAAAACTACGATAGTTTTTATTATGGACCAATAATTAAGTAGAAATGAGCTCTTACTAATTATATTGAAGTCTTCTAGTAATACTATCCAATTAGTAAGAGAAGAGCATTATTTCTGCATTAATTAAGGTTGCAATAATGTTAGTGTGATATTGTTAGTTGATAAGTCATATCAAATCGTATGGTGATCATATTACTACGAAAGAAGTTGGTTAATTTTATGTTTGAATTAAAATAACGTTACACTTTCAATAACAGTAAAATCAAACAATAAACGTATAATATAAACAGTGTTCCCATTAGCTATTAAATTAATTAACTATTCTAATTATATCACAACAACAGGTGAACTTTAATTGTGGATTTATCATCGTAACCAAAATAGAATGACACGATATACCAAAACAGCTCATACCGGCAAATCGCAAACACTTCACAACATCGTATCCTTAGCTGAACACTTTTTTTTATCACTATATTCCTTTTAACACAGAGGTGTATCCACTTTCATGCTGGTACCTCTCATTGAGCGTTTCAGAGTGAAGCCGCATGACTGTCTTCATTCAGAGATAGCAACGTACTGAGACGCACAACAAGAACGCACGCGCACGCCTTCGCCCTCCATGACGAACCGTTTATTTACTATTCACAGTTTGAATTTCGAACTTGTTCCAATAATCAACATGGCGCAGATAGGTCTCCGTCACTTCTCGCCTCAGTGCACACTCCCGGTGAACGAGAAAAAACATCGAACGAAAGAGATAAACAAGAAAAACTAGATCGAAACGATAAAACTGGTACGCAAACAACTCGCAAATAAAAACGAAATCAACCAAACGAAAGTTATAAGTGTAGACTCAACTAAAAGTGTATTATTAATCTCCCTCATAATCGGGAAAGTGAAAGTGAAACAATCAGACGTCTCGTAATCATAAAATCAAGTCCTCAAAACCTGTTAATGCTGTCGTTTATTATCAGTATATCACGTAACACGTCACGAGACGATAATCGTGGTGGGAGGGAAACTCAAGCACAATGAACTCCACAGGGTAGGTTAGATTGTTGCGACTCTACACACTTGTGTAATTATTTTAAGCCCGCTACTAGATGACAACAAACACAAGGACTGGAAAACAAGTACAAGCTTATGGATGGAGACCATCCCAATGAGAATTAAAGAGTAGAGCAAACGTTTTAAGAATTTATCACAGGATAAAATATTTATATATATTATAACAAAAGTAATAAAAAAAATATTGTACATTGATACAGGTGCCATCACAGGTGAAAAAGATGCCCTTTCTGGAAGCTTAGACACGCTTTTAATGCTTACTACTAAAATACTTCTTACAACTCACCGAATACAAAAATAAATAAAAACTTCAATTAAAATGAGTGTTAAGACCACGTCATTCAAATAGTTTAAAAGACGTCGGCCTTGAGGCAGCCTGCGGTAAATTACTCTTGTAATACTTATATTCATCTTCAACTGGTTATAAGGCTTGAGATAATTATTTTCAAATCGATAATAATTGCGTAACGTTACACCTCTAATTAATGTAATGGTTCTATTACAGTAATTAAATATGATGGTGAACTTAAACGTATAGGACGTCTTATCACGTCCTATATCTATTTGCAGGCAATAGTGATTTTATAGCGAAAGGTACAGAAGCTGGCTACATTAATCGAAGGCGTAGGTGCCGCCTGGGCGGCAGTGGGCGGCTGAACTTGGCACGCTGAGCTACGCTTGCGCAACACATGCTAAAACATTTGGAAGCCCTTCCATATTAAAGAAGAACAACGTAAACAAAAGATTAACATACCCGTTTTCACAACGAACGCTTCTATCAATGAGTTTTCATCTTATTAACGTTCCATGTTAAACACACAGAACAAACGAGAAATAGCAGTAATAAGCAACTGTGCTACGCAAGTAATTGACCGTGAACAACCAATCCCGACGTCCGATCTCCAACTAATAAGATGATACAAACATTGCCTCTGACTAATGTCCACAAAACAAAGATAACAATATTGTTATGAACTATGACTGTAACCGTTGAATGTGTTCAGCCGCATAAAGACAATCAAAGCACTGTTATTCGCGTAGGTGCAAGTGGATGAAATTGGGCACATATACAATTTAACGCATGATTAATAGCCAAAATTCGATTTACCAAATCCAAGCAATCTATTGCGATACAGTAACATATCAATTGCCGAATCAATCAGTTTATTGGAGCAGTGGATCAATGAAGCGGTTAGTGGCAAGGAAAGCGCAAAAAGTGGAATAAGTAACGAACTTTCGTTAGGAGAACTGTGCCAATAGAATGCAAGTGTCCGTGCGTGCTTTGGCGCAAGTAGAAACAACGAATAACTGCATGCGTAATTATACTCAACGGTTACAAGTGAAACTGATGCAGATGCAGGGGTTAATTACTTTAATGTATTCATAAAAGCTACGTGAAACATGTTTTTTATTACTATTTTGAAGAAAAAACGCAAATGAAAAGTATAATGTAGTTTCCAAGTTCAAAGAAATAATTTCTTATATTATGTTATGAAAATTAATACTATAATCTTACTAGAAAAAGAATAAGTACAGATTTATAAAGAAAGAAAAGAAATGGGCATATAGATTAATAACCACTTTAACAATCTTTTCAAAAAAGTACACAAAACCTATCTGATTTTAATAGTCAGATACTCATTCTGAAGAAAAAACACAGATATTGAGGCCAATGACTAGTATGGTACACAGAATCGCAAGTAATTTGTAAAGATTACGCTTATGTATGACCGTACAACTGCTCAATGGAGAAGATTAAGTAGGTACACAGCCATCTAGAGCAACGCCTCATATGCACTCGGGTCTCTGTGAACGCTGACATACATAACTGCTAAGAATAATGTTACTGTGTTAACACGACGCAGATGTAAAATGATGTATCTAACAAAAGAGGCAAATGTTGTATATACATCATTTATTTATAAGCTTTGAGCTAATAATAAGTAGAACTTAGTAAACACATTTTTTTAGGTGAATTACATACATTTCCTTTCCGAGATTGTCGCATTTTTCTGGATATATTTATTTAGTTACGTACATAATTACTATATCGCCTATACCGAGAGAAAATGTTATTGGGTAATGTAAAACATTATTTTCTCTATTTCACACTACATTATTGGATAAATGAACAAGAATATAATTAGATATGCTAATAGTGTCGTGGGCAGTTATTAAGACAACAAGAAAAATAACCGAGCTAAAACAGCTTATATGACGCAGTCAATTATATGTCTATTAAATATCCTATTAATGCTCAAAAAGCATAATTTCTTTACCTACTCTAAGACGGAACTCATAGAAACGATGTCAGTGGAGTATTATCGTGTACCATTTCTACGGTTTCGCAGTTTCCGCATCCTGTTCCCGCATTTGAAAGCAGATAAAATCAGTAAAGTTCTAGTTAGGACTATTTGGGGGTAAGCAAAGAGAACAGTGTCAGCTATAAACCGATGTTTGGACATCAGCCAGAATACCCTCGCTTCCGAATCTGCCGCCATTGCTGGTACAATAGATCCGACAACTGATATGTATCACGTGCGTCACGTTTCTATTGTTGTCGTTTAAGGTTAACTTGGCCGATTTACTCCACGTTACTTGATTCTTGGACAGCACTCACTCAACATTCTGTCTGAATATAAAAAATTTAACCTCTATGTTTTGTTTATAAGCGCAATTAAATTAAAGGTTGTCCCTGCATTTGGAAAGTTGTTGCAAACAGCGTAAACGTGCAACGTCCAACTACAAAGTTATCTGTGAAGATGCACATGTGTGAGTAGCGTAACAACTTAGCACGTAGTAACAAGAATGAAAGCCATAGAGTACATGCAAACGGTGAAAGTTTACGAAGGTTAGATGCAACCTTTGTCATAAAGCTAGTTTCTGAAAATCAATCCAATGTTAAATCAAACGCTGCATACAAAATCGTGACTATCACTGAATGCTTAGCGAAATTAGTTTATCCTGCTTGCCCAACAACACGACCCATTTGTTTAAGTCTAAATGTTGCATTTAATGTAATTATTAATAAATGTTAATTGCGTTACACCATATGTTTAATGTTGATAAATAACGGCTTATAATTTTGAAACCTTGCATGTGAAGTAATTTAACTTTATTTGCAATTCTGTAAATATTCTATTCACGATACAACTTTGAGTAGATAGATGGCTTTGAAAATTGGAAAGTGAATACAAACTGCCTACGATACTTTCCCTTTTCGAATCTCATCGACGTAAAGGGTAGGGCTGGTGTAAAAACAAAAAAAAAACATTAATTTATTGTTTTATTTTTATAATAAAAAATCAGAAATGGTTTTCGTTAAATTAATTTTTTTGTTTAAAGTTGTATCTAATTACAACAATATGCATTGATACGTTAAATTACCTTCTTTAAGCTCGGTTGATTAAACCACCTTATGTTATTTTTTTATACATACTTATAATCACGACTTATCGTAGCGATAGGCAGAAGTCACGAATTTCGAAAATATATATGTTAAGGATATATATTGTTACAATAGTCATAGTTTAAATTTCACGGAGACCAGAAAGGGTCACCAAAAATTTTTATGCCTAAAGATCTGCTTTAAAATTATCGCTTTAATTGAATAATAGTTTTTGCATGCATGCAACTGCATTTGTGGTATGAGTTCAAAAACAAAACAAACAAAAAATCTCTCTCGATCACTATGACCGTTTTTACAAAAGAGACACTGAAAGTGAAAGTTTCATATATATATATATATATATATATATATATATATAGGTGCTTCACAACCTATTGGTCACAGACAGTACCCTGAATGCGAAAGCTACGGCCATTGGTTGACATCCTACAAGGGGCAATGTTTCTGAAAAAAAAAATATAGAGATTTATGTAATGCTATTTATAAAACACACCAATCCGCACTAGGCTCGTCTTGGTGGCTTTTGGCCCATTTTTTCTACGGTGTTTTTATTAATAATTCAGCAGTGAATACATTAAACAGGCTGATAATTATTTCTGAATCTAAATAATTAGTCCCACAAATATTCAGATCACAGCACTATGAATCTGTTTTTATGCTATGATACTAGCAAAAACTGGTTACCTGGCGCTTTTGTACGCTACTGCACGGTGAAGATAGTGAAAGTAGACGCTTTGTTTAGTTGGAATTAAATATCATAATAGTTGATCCGCCCATTACTAATATTTACTTTTCTCAGATGTATATCACCACACCACCAGCATCATACCTCTACTAAGTAACCGCAGGCCTTTCAAGAACCGAAAAATTAACAGGAACTAATGCAACAACCTACGAATCAATTTAATTACACTTATTTCTAAAAAAATTATTTGACTTTGTAGTTTTGCAGTAACCCTATCAGTAAGTAATATAAATATTGAAGTGGACAAATTAGCAAAGACGGTGAACGTGATTATTCATAGCTTCACTAGGTAACTGCTCCCACGATTTTAATTTAAATAATAGAGCTGTATCTATACAAGGCTTAATTTTAGTGTACTAAAGGTTCAATATTTGATCCTTATATATGTTTATTTATTGCATGGAGGAGGGCCAACTTTAGCAACAGATATTTTTGCTATGGTAAAGCATAATTTGTTAATGAATATAAAAAAGTTTATTATTTAGTGTGACATGTTTTTCTCGTTAGTGGTCAATAAGAAACTCAGATGTAAGATAGTTCTAAAAATAAATTTGTAGTTTATTTTTTTTATTTTGTGCTTTCACACTGCCATTTTCTAAAAGATATATAATACAGTCTATATCTAACTAAATTCGGCCAAAACTAATGGTTGTATTTGTCTTACAATCATGAATTTGTTTAAATCTGTATCACAATTTGAACACGATCATAGATTAACGTCTGTCTATACTTATCTTTATATTTATTTTTAAATTGTAAACTTTCATTTAATTCGTTAAGACAAGAGAAATAACAAATAATCTACATTCTAAAGACAGAAATTTTTCGTGACTATTTATTGTCTATATTATACTCATAAAAATTATAAAGTCATGACTTTTAAATTCGAGTAGGAAATCCTGTAGCTTACTACAATATTGCCTAAGTATAAAATTACTAAGAAACTTAACTTTCTCGGAAAAAAAATAACGTAAACCTAATAACTACTATTAGAAATGGGAAACTAACTATATATAAGTAGAGTAAAATATGCATGTACTATTGCCATCAAACCGTGACTGCATGCCAATATCCGGCCAGGGAAACCGGAACCGCAGGGGAATGACCGCAGCTAGTGTCGATCATCCAGACACTAAAAGCTCCTAGCAAAACTGTCCCTTGCATAACTTTCATAGCAGCAAAATAATTTAGAAATTTTTATTTAAGTTAATTATATAAGTTCGTACAGTGAAGCACTTGGTTTATATTTATTGATGAGTTAAATTGCCTGTATATAAGTTATAAAATATCGTCATCCATCAATAGTGATGGATACCGGAACCTTGGGGGATTGGCCATGATGCCAACCACTTAGCCGATGACAAAGCCTCGCGAAATTTGTCACCTCAAGTGTACAGACAGATCTATAACTTATAAAGCAAAAGAACTAATACAATAACTGCGATAATTAAAATTCATACAAATCTCATGTGGCATCTCAGCAATCTTATTCTAATACATACAAGGATTTCGATCGAATATTTGTTAAATTGTTACATTACTGTGACAATGTTAAAAGTCAGCACTGTCCATGACTGAATATATTCTCTCTTACTACTGTATCAACATTAAAAAATGGTGCAGATAAAATTCTGAACTGTTATGATTTCTTTATTATTATTATATATGATCACTAGCTGTCCCGGCCACGCGTTGCTGTGCCGACTGCAGTGCCATCTGCCGGACTGATTTGTGAATCTAAACCATTCTCAGATCCCCTTGAACACACACAAAAAAATTCATTCAAATCGGTCCAGCCGTTTAGAAGGAGTTCAGTGACATACACACTCACAGAAGAATTATATATATAAAGATAAGTATCAAAATGACTAGTCAATTCTAAATAGTGCAAAGTTTGAGTAGTTTGGTATTAAAATTAATACCAATTATTTGTCATATAAATTAAACCTATTCAACTATGTAGTTTATAGGACTGATATTTTTTGGAAGAGTAGAATGCATTTACTTTAATGTGATTATTTAAATTAGGTGGTAGTCTAGTACTAAGAACTGGTATATTGAGGAATCCTGTTGATGGCACATTTACTACTATTTTTATTCGGTTCTTCCTTGAATTAAGCTTGTACTTTTATTGTCTATCTGATAAATACGTAATATTGTATTCACACATTCAGTTAATAATTTAAAGTAAAATAAAGTAGCTACTCATTAACACTGTTACGATAAGAACTAATAATCGATAAAATAAAAGTACGAGAGCCCTACTTTACTCCCAAATATGCAATTCAATTAACAAGTCCTGCTTGCAATGACTGCTCTTGAAAGTAAAACGACACTTGACACTGCAAACGATCTCCTTACGAACCTACAAAAGCTTTTACCATGATCTACTTATGTTTTAGATATATATCACCTAAATGCTCCCCAAAAATCCAGGATAATCCAAACGATGCGTGTTCTCACGGCGCCTTATCAGCTTAGGAGTATTCTTGACGATAACCACACACTTATCTGTCACTACATTTTACCGTTCACCGCTTTCCTGCTTAAGAATTCAGCTGACATTATGATATGAAACACTACATGTTTTAATCGCAAAAAATACACAAAACTCCATTTCCGAAAATTCGTTGTTATTTCATTATAAATTAAAATAAATCTTGTAAAAAACTACTATTAGATATCAAAACGTATCTAAAACAAGTAATTAAAATTCCGAAGAAGAAGTCAACAATTTTTATAAAGTCAAAGTGTGATGCAGCGTGGAGAGACGTGGCCCGGTTGACAAACAGAGGAACCCATCGACCTATTATAAACCGTTTACCTGTGCCATAATGTACACAGTTTAATATTCTGGCAATGTTTGCAAGCCTGCTGCATCTGTATGAGAACACAAGTTGATTTGTTACGTTTGCAACTGATTTTGATTACAAAGTGCAAACGGTCAATTGTTGTTAAAAAATCAACTTGGTATTAAATTTTTTTGTTAAATATTAACAAGTAAATTTGAACCGGTACTGTGCGGTGTCCGACAGAATACAATAGTACTACCCCTTCATAATTAAGTGTCAGGTAAAAGGCGACTACTGATACTCGGTAATCACCATACACCTCCAATAGACAATTAAGTGTTGTGCAGCGTTTGCCGAATTATGATTTTTACTGCGATGCTTACTCTGAGTAGAGACTATTGCAAAACCCGCCGATTTTGGAAAAGGTCTCGGTCCAGCAATGGACTACTTTTGGCAAAAATTATGATATAATTTAACTCTTTATGGGATTTTCATCCATATTAAAACATGTGCGCAACGGGGATATTAATAGGCAGACTATGATGAAATTTAAACTAAAATGCTCCACAAAGCTTGTCCACACCTCAGTATAAAAAGTACAACTTCAAGTATGCAACTACTTGAAATTCCCGGTGAAGTCAAGTGCAGTTAGACTACATGCTCAAACACAAAATGTAATTGTTTCTAGTAGAACAAAACCGGGTAAGCAGGTCTCCATTGTCCCGCGGGAGTCGGACAACAATGCGCCGACGCAGGTAGCGGGATGCGGGCATGCTAGCCTGCAAGATGCCGCAACATGTGTGCGAGATTTACCCTCCACCCGGCTTAGCAGATGCTTCCTTGTCATTTATAACGCTTGAAATACAATATATGCTACAGCTGACACACGAAATTTGCGTGTGAAATATAAAAAAATTTTTAGCTCTTATTTTGTTCCTGTGCATAGTGAAAGCATATTAAAGTAACAAAACGTTATTCAGTCGTGATTACTAAACATCGTTGGTGCGAGAAAACCGAAAGTTAGTGGAGATGTTTTGTACCAGAAGAATAATAATTTTTCATTGGATATGACAACTGTTGTAGACCGTTTAATGGGCACTAAACTCAGTCGTGTGTATCTAATCGCTCTTTTCATTGATAACTACCGAACCGCGAAATACCAGACAGTAAGGCTGACAACCATCCACAATTTGTAACCATGAACACAATTCTTCAAACTTCTCAAAATCCTTAATTCTCAGTAACAGAAATAAATCTTATAACGAAATTAATCAAGACTCTATATTGAATAGCTCTAACAATAAAAGTAATGTAATATCCAACTGAGAGGGTGACTGATCTGCGCAAATGACACACTCTGAACATCTATATTTAGGTTCCCTTACACGGTCTTGAACCAACGACGTGTGATGCGATGCCCCTACACAGCTAATCAATATGATTTTATATTTGATTATTAACGGAACAACGGCTCGCAGGGCCACTGTCAACTCATCGACCTTACAAAACGTGACATTTAAAAAATTTCGTCTCACATCGTAAGTTCGCCCTGAAAAGTTCAAGCTTTCGTAACGCTTTACGCAACTTATTCAATACTTGTTTATGTAATCGTTAAGTTTCACCTTTGGTACAAAATAGTCAAAAAATAATTGGTAATAATGATAGAAAGAGATATGAAAATTTTTCAATGATTTTCTTGCAAACACAAGGACAGTTGATTCCAACGTATAAGTCACACCTCAAAGAGCGGGCACTGAACCAAACACATGTAACACTTGACACAGCATACTGTATAACGAAACAAACACAATGTTCATGGTCTCGCTGACCAGAGCGCGAAGTTCCTGTGCATTGTCACTTTGGACACACAGCTATGGGAACATGAGCTCTGCACGCGCGCGGACCGCTCAGTAGACAGCCGTCGACTGTTTACGAACGCGCGATCGCCGTGCGCCCTCCTCATTGTAACGACGCTTTCATAGAAAAAAAACCTAGTACTACCGATAAGAATTATCATATCGCGCAAGGACCCTCGTCGGAGCCATGCTATCACTAAAATATAGAGATTTTTTATTATACAAACATGAGACAGAATCTCTTTTTTACGAATGGTAATTATGGTGTGCTGCATTAATAAGACTGAAGTTATCATATAATTAATTCAACTTTCATTTCTTATTAATTTATGATTTGAATAAACGATTAAAAGTAACTTATCCAAACTGACATGAAGAGCTTGCGTACGTGTATGCGATAATTCAATTTCAAATTTCAATTTTTACTGCCACTTCTGCTATTTCCATTTTTAGAAGCGTCAGACAACGAACGTGTTATAATTTAAATAATTATGGCACTTGATATTAAAAGTAGCGTTGATATCTGATGCAATAATCTTTGAGGAACATAGAACTTAGCCGCACATTACGATACGAAAGTAGGGCCGTTTTATTTTAAATTACTTTATTATACTTTGAGCATACAAATTAAATTTTTATGTGCACAATTAACAAAAGGCATGAAAATATCACTCTCTATGAGGTGACGAGAAGAAAGATGTATAGAATTCACCTAACTGTTTATACAAAGTGATTTATCGTGGTAAACGCCGGAACAAATGTATAAACAGAACTGTTCGGTCTATAATTAACATATAAATAAACAAATTAAAAGTTGGTGTCGGTTTCGGATATCGTGTGCACAAAAGGAGTTAAAAGATAAATCTGGCCTTCCCTCACTGAGTCACTCATCCGAGCTACGTGGGGTTAAAGATAAGATTCATATGAGATGTAATGCAAGTAGGCCCATATTATTGTGTGACGTTCCTTATATGTAGTAGGCATGCATAATCTATACTGATATATAAATCTGTAGGCTCTGTCTGTACATTTATTCGTTTGGACAAATTTTATGATAAATAATAAATAAATCTAAATATTTCTTACATTCACACCAATTAGCCTTGCCCAAAGTAAGCACTGTCAGGCTTGTGTTATGGATACTAGGGTAACGGATAGACATACATATTATGATACAGAAATATGTAATATTCATTGAAATATGACTGAAGTAGAATTGCTCTTATTCATCATACAAACATCTGCCCCTTCCGGGATTCGAACCCAGTACCGTTGATGCGAAAGGCAGGATCGCTACCGTTGCACTGTGGGACTCCCATAGGTCATAAATCTTAAAAACCTGCTTTCTAGTTTTACATTTTATTCCTTGTCGTTACATTGGATAGTTGCGGTACCTTCTGAAACTATAAATAGGTCAGTAATTAGAGTGCGCCTTTTGCGCCACCCCTCTCTAGAGGGGTGGTCGCCTCAGATGACGGCTTATGACCTTCTCCGGGTGCAAGCCAATCCCAGGTGGTGTTTAGTCAGTACGAGTCTGACATAACTATCGGGCCGGCCCGAAGTATCCATAGAGGATTCACCACCTCCCTTCCCCGTGTCCGGAGGGTGCATTTTGCATTTAAAAAAAAAAAAAAAAAAAGAGTGCGCCTTCATTATCTATTGTGCATTCAAAGAGAGCGCATCGCCAATCGTAAATACTGTTATCAGTGAGTCATTAAAAAGCGTGACGTCATTTGTTGTCATTGCGGGTCCTGTGAGTGCTGTGTGTGTTTTTTCTGAAATGGATATCCAAGAACAGGGTATGTAATAATTAATATTTTTATTTTAATTGTATCTTAGTATATATTTTCTTTAGTATGTCATTGCTACGAGGCGACTTTTCTTGGAGTATTATATTTTAATATTCAAAGTTTGAATAAACTTTTAAATATGGTCCCACTCGCTCCGACTATGGAGGTATATTGCACCATAATCTTTAGACTTTCTTATCTTAGGAAAATTAAAACTTGGCTGCCCTTATCTGCCCTTTTGGCGATGACAAGGGTGCTACGGTTGCCAGATTATCTCGTAGCATTTGCTACGAAATTAGTTTATTTAGTCTTAGTGCTTTGTGTAGGTTTTGTGACTGAATTTTAACCGTTTTTTTTTTGTTTTAGGTAATTTATATATATGCTCGTTTTCAAGAATGCATATTCTTGAAATATGGCTAACTGTCAATACCGATAATGACTCAGAAAAGTGTCGTCAAGTCCTACAAAGTTTGTTGACTACTCTGAACGATGCTGAGAACATTGATATTCATTATTTAGAGAAAATTGTTAATAATTTATGTAAAGCTATTGCTCGATTCTGGAAAAAATGTAATAGGGATAAAACCAAGCTTTTATATAAGAATTCCGATTGGTTTAATGTTATTGAAAAAATTCAACTTGTGAAAAACAATAAGCAATGTACTCCGTCTGAAACGTCGCCGTGTCATTCACGTGGTCGTCCTCGAAAACCTTTTACGCAATGTAGTAAAAGGACTAAACGTCGGAGAGTAGCTGATTTGTCAAAGTCTGATGATTCTACTGTGAGTGCATTGCTTGATGTTTCAGACTGTTCATTCGATTCGTGTATATCTAGAGTTAGCACTGATGATGTCTTGTCACTTGTGACTGATGCTCAGTTGACAAAACATCAGTATTTATTAATTAAAAACTTTGTTAATAGTAAGATTTCTCCTCATGTATTACCATGTTACCAACAAATTACTAAAGCGAAACAGAGATGTTACCCTTCTAATATAACTGTTTCCGAGTCTTCAGCTGAAGTTGAATTACAAAGTCTTTTTGATCACACAGCTTCTCGAATCCTTGAATCTCAAAAAGAGGTCTTAGATCAGATTCCTGATGATTGTTTGTCTAATATCTCTTTACTTGGGAAATGGGGATTCGATGGCAGCACTGGACATAGTGAATACAAACAATTTTTTTCAGATTCAACTTTAGAAGATAGTAGTTTGTTTGTAACATCTTATGTACCCCTTCAAATTATTGTAAAATTAGCTGAAGATAATTGTAAAATTTTATGGAAAAATCCTCGACCCTCTTCCACTAGGTACTGCCGTCCTATTCGATTTCAATTTTTGAAAGAAAGCACAGCAGTGTCTTTGCAAGAGGAAGCTTATTTTAAGGATAAAATTGAAAGTTTGCAACCTACTTTTATTCAGATCGACAATCGTGAATTGGTCGTTTCTCATAAGTTGCAGCTTTCAATGGTAGATGGTAAAATTTGTAGTGCTTTAAGTAAAACATCTACAAGTAGATGTTATATATGTAATGCTACCCCTAAAGAGATGAATAAAATAGACGAATGTTTACAAAAACCTGTAATAGAGAGTAGATACCAATTTGGATTATCACCACTACATTCTTGGATACGTTTCTTCGAATATTTTATTCATCTTTCATATAGATTAGACATAAAAAAATGGCAAGTTAGGCTAGATAGTGATAAACAATTGTTATCAAATAAAAAACAATATGTACAGTCCCAGTTTAGGGAACGATTAGGTTTAATAGTTGACAAGCCGCGTAGTGGTGGAAGCGGGACGTCTAACGACGGAAACACGGCCAGAAAGTTTTTTTTGGAATCAGCTGTATCTGCTGAAATTACAGGTTTGAATAAGGATCTCATAGATCGTTGTTGTGTAATATTACAAACGTTATCTTCTGGACATAAAATTAATGAATGCAAGTTTAAAGATTTTGCATTACAAACAGCATACAGCCTGGTCGAGGAATATCCGTGGTAAAGTCTTCCTGCTTCTGTCCACAAGGTGCTCGTACATGGATCAGATATTATAAGTTATGCATTGTTATCTATAGGAGAACTTTCCGAAGAAGCTGCTGAATAATTTATTTGTATTTTGTTAGTTGTTTTGTTTTTTTTTTGTATTTAATTAATTTTAATTTATTTATTTCCATTATTTTATTATAATTAAATAATGTTATCAATGTTTTGACTCTTATTTTATTTAAAATATATGTTTTACATGCCAATTTTTAAGTGTTTGTTCATGATAAATTTAGGTAAAAGTATGTTATTGTTTATATTTGTTTTTTACTGAAGTAAACGTTTTTTATTCCGTAAATACATGTACTTCTTTCATTTTAATGTTCCTAAAACACTTTTACAACTATAAGTCACTAAAATAATACAATGTATTGATAGTAACAGGACTTTAACTATTTATGACCGCCCTTGTATGGAGCGTGTCCCTCCGTGCGTTGCACCAAACGGTATTTTATGATAAATATTTGTTTTATGACTGACTGATAGCAATTTTTATCTGTCTGTCTGTCTATCTGTATGTCCTTCCTAAAAACAAAAAAGGGTTGACCTATTGTGATTGGTATATGGTAAGAACAGATGACTGAGCTAATCATAAGTTATATATCATATCGCTAAAAACCTTATAATCCTAACATTATAAATACGAAAGTGAGTTTGTTTGTTACACTTTCACGCCTTAACTCTAACTTGAAATCTAACTTTTAATCGGTATTTAACACTTAGGCAAGCGAAGCATTGAAGAATAAAGAAGTAGCTGAACCGGCCGTGCTATGGCTTAGTTATTATAATTTGCAATATTTCTTTTTAATATAAATTAAAATTAAACCTATCCTATGTACTGAACGAGAACAAATCCAGCTAAATGAAAAAAATCATCAAAATCGACTAAGTAGTTTCGGAGTTCATTGTGGTCAAAGACAATGACAGGGATTTTTATAATTATAGACTAGCTTACCTGGCCACGCATTGCTGTGTTATAAATTAAAATGAAACTATCCTATGTCCTAAGTCGGAATAAAACCAACAAAATGAAAAAAAAAACATCAAAATCGCTTGAGTAGTTTCGGAGTTCATTGTGGTCAAACACTGTGACAGGGAATCTTGATATATTTAGAAGATACCTATTAACAATGCCTTAAAAAAATATTAATACTCTCGTTAAACCTTCGTGGTAAGCTAGATGCTGTTACAGATGTGTCCATTTTTGTAGCATTGCAGAATGTTTTTATTATTTCGCATTTTTTAAAGTAATTAAAAATTTTTTGCTTGTAACGAATACACATCTGTACCCTCGTTTATAAAATAAGCTTTATTAAAAAAAACAGAAGTGATCAAATTCGATCTTCTGCACCTTATGCTTTCGATACATATAAACCGATTTTTACGCTAAAATATTATTTCTGCAGTAAACAGCAATGCGGATAATGCCGTTCCACGCATACAAATTTGGGTCAAGCCCCGTACTTTGACGCACGTTGACACTAGAATTACACTATCATTAAGCACACATTGTAACATAGATAGTTGTTGATTGTCATGTAAATCATGAATGAAAAAAGAAACCTTGAAGGAATAAAGTAAAAAAGTTAATATTGCATACCTTACTTAAACAAGTAAATCTTTCCCCATCACCATATAAAAATAATAAAGATTTGAAATTAAACCACTCATGACACAATTAAATAAATTAAAAACTAACGACTGATTTTCGTCAAACCGCTCCACTAGTGGCAACAGCATTGATTTTCACAGTACTTGCTGTAACAATAACTGTAATAGTAACTGGATGATGACACAATCGAAATCTATACAATTCTCTTTAATCATAATATTTGTAGTAGAAATACATACATGAGACGTAACGACAACAAAGTGACATAATTTAATATAAGAAGCAAGGGCCAAATACTAACAAAGTGAAATTATTTGTATCTAAATAATGACGAATAAATTAAGATTACGCCGGTTAATTTATTTTAAATATAATACTTAAAATATCTATAATTGGAAGAGAACAGAATAAGAGTAGAAAATCTATCTGAGTATTCTCCCGATAAATTGTTAATAGATTTACTCTTAAACGATTTCTGTATACACAAAATCGTGTCAGCGGTTTAAACAGCTTCAGTTTGATATATGTATATAAATCTTTAGTTTTTACTTTTCCTAACGTGTTGTAACATCTATGTCTATTTCTAACAGCAATAGCTCCCACTGTTGCTGTTCACTCATATTTATCATTCGTAATTTTTGTAAACAGCACGATTATTAAATAATATTGATATTATTAAAAAGATGCATATTTTTTCTCTGAAAACAGGCAAATGTATCAACTACACACACGGAATTAAAGAGTATGTGAGTGTTGCAACTGCAAGCTTACAGAAGCAGGCGTGTCCCAGAGGAATGAAAATAGCTCTGTAAACATACTGGCCCATCCCGAATCGGGTATGCGACGGAAGCGGCGGCGCGGGGATCGTAACGGTTCGGGCAACTGACGGTATCCGGTCACCGTGGATCATCTGAGAAATTCTTTTCTTACTAACAGGTGATATCCATACTCATATTAAAGAGCTATTGTTTACGATGTTAAAGGTAATAGAGGTAAACTCATATATATGTAATATGTTTTCCTATGGTTGTAGAGTTTATATGAGTATTTTTTTAAAAACTAGTGGGCGTCCATTTTTTAAATATGACTGTTATACGATAATTTTTAAATTAGATCTTCATTAAGATTCTTTTGGTAGACTATAGAACTTCTTCATACATGCTCCACAGTTAATTTGCCTATTTTTGAGATTCATAAGAGATAAATAATAGGTTTTTATAAGCTCCGTTCCTAACTCCATCGAAGATTTAAGCTTCTGAGCTAACTATAACAAATAAAGCATCGTATTTGTGAATGTTTTCAAAATATTTTTTTGAATTCTCTTTATTTGAAGCTTCATTTAAATGAGTTAATTTAATTTAATGTCTTTCTAAGTCATTTTATATAAACATATAAGCTTCTACACTCCTTCTCTATATAAACTTTAAATGTATCGAATTTCACACTCTTTTGTCAATGTAAGTTTCTTAAAAAGTTATATATGGAAAATCTGCAGTTTTTAAAAGGATAAAATGTTGCTTCATATGTAATTATTCATAATCAACAAATGTAATTTATCTAAAGTAGTTATTACAAGAAGAAAAAGAAAACCTGAAACAAATATGGATACTATCAACTACTATCAATTAACAAAAAAAATATTTTCTTACATTCACACCAATTAGCCTAGCCCAAAGTAAGCACTGTCAAGCTTGTGTTATGGATACTAGGGTAACGGATAGACATACATATATGACACATAAATATTTAATATACATAGAAATATATATAAATAGCCATGACTCAAATACAAATGCTCGTATTCATCATACAAACATCTGGGGCTTTCGGGATTCGAACCCAGGATCGTCGGTCCGAAAGGCAGGATCGCTACCGTTGCACCAAACATACACCATACATTATAAATATAATCCAAACAAAACTTTACCTCATTTATTATGTAAAACAGACGGGTTATTACGAAGGACAATTTGAGGTATTTACGAATACAATAAAATCAAGGAAAATTAAAGGTAGTTGTATTATGCATTTGTGTATAATTATATTGTTGCAAAATAATATTAAGGTAAATCGTCATTAAATACCATTGTTTTACTAATGACCTAGTCAGTGCATACTCAAGGTGTAACTTAAGCCCACAAAGTATTCTTCCTCTGATTATAAAGGTTTTTTTGTATGAGACCACATCTGGGAATTGAATAATTAACACTGATGTGGAGTTATGGAATATTATATTGGTCATGTAGTTATGCTTATTAGGAAATTAGTCAAATAACGTAATTACTAAACATTCCATATGATAAACATATGTGTGTATAATTTTCGATAGTCTCACATGGGGTTTTCCACAAATATTCTGCACATTTGCACAAACAGATATTCTGGTTTATATAAGTGGCATTTTATACCCAATTTTTTAAAGAATATGCTAAGAAACATCCCTTAAAAATAAGAAAATAAAGCACGTAAGAATGATATGCATCGAAGCTTTCCGATTAATGCGGTGATAACTATCAAACAATCTTGGTATTTTCTGGCGCGAACTATTTAAAGTATCTGGTATCTGAGTGCAAGTGTAACAGAGCAAAACAGCGGAAAAGAGTGATATTAAGATTATATCTCTTTGAAACGATTAAAGAGATAAATCGCGCCCACGAATTAAGACAACATTGAATTTGCACAAAATATAAGAAAACCTTAGAGAGCGTGACGGATTTATTGTACTTAACACTTTCTTTGTGTATACGAATTATTGAATAAGGTAATTTAAATACGTCTGTTCAAAAATACTACATAATAAATCAACTACCGGGGCAAATAATTAAGTCATCGGCGAACATTCAATAAACAAATAAGTTAACAACTTAAACCAATTATTAATTATAAAACTAGCCAGAGCTTGTTCTATAGACACTTAATTACGAATAAAATATTTTATCTACTCTGATACTATAATACAAAGATTCTAAAACTGAAAACAAAATGCTTATGACAAACATTACGTACAGGCCAAAAATAATAAAAAAAAGTTTCATTACGATACAGGTCTTGTATGGACACCTGTATCATAATATAACTTTTTAATCATAACGATACACCTATACAACCTCCAGCTGGACCAAGGAGGTTGAACCTCTACTTTAAAAAGGTTTCAATGAACGAGTCCGCGACGACCTCAGAGTAAACAGGACTGGAGTAGCCATTAGTCAATTTCTCGTACATATTTTTCTGCCATTTTTTGCGGGGGGTGAGGTTACTACTACATTCAATGCCAGCACACAGGAACAAAAACTCTTTGCGTGTTTACAAACGCACACATGCATAATACGACAAACATATTTAAAATACACGCACACGTGCTTAAAATAGTGTGTTAACGTTCTATTCAAACACACGAATGTCATTGTGTGAGAAGTGACATGACATAGCACGAGAATATCGATATCGATAAATCAGTTTCGTTCAATGAATGAATGTATTAACTTTGCGTTAGTATTCCTACATTATGTATTAAAAAATAAATTAAATTAATGATGATATTACACGCTACAACAGTCAATTTCGAAGGCTATATCCATAAAATACAAATTGAAACTTAATAGTTTATTGCATTTAAAAGATATTTACAATAGGTGTTATTATATATATAGAATTCACTGTGGACCCTTTCGCGTATAACCATAAAAGAAAGGAGGAACACTGAAACATTATTTTTAACAAAGCGATGGTGAATATAGTTGGTTTTCTCAGATTTTTACTTTGACCGATTGATTATTTGTATTTTTTTTGCGATTTGCTTACATCACTTTACCGTATTTCCTTTTCAACTTATTCTTTAACTTAAAATTAATACATTTAAATGTAATAAAATAAAACTGTTATAATATAACATGTTAATATCTATTTGAAACATAACTAGTTATATAATAAACTAAGGGGATCATTCAAGAATAACGTTGGCACAGCATGGGCAACTAATCTTCTTCTATTGTTAGATAAATTTTTGAATCTGAGACGGCTCAAAATGTATGGAACATATAGTACTTGTTCTTGAAGATGCCCAAGATGCCCTATTACCTATTACAAGCATGAATACATTTTTTTGTATGCTGTATTCTTTAGGAAAACTGAATATGAAAAATTAGATGTTTCCGGGCATGTCAAAGCTTAAAGTATAAATACCAACAATTAGTATACCGCCTAGGGGCAGAGTATATTTGCCTGAACTACACATACCGATAATTTCTGATTTTAATACTGCAATACTATCTTCCAATAGCTTTCATTTATGTACAAAGGACTTTTGGCACCACATACCTTACTCCTAGTGTATCTTGAAGTATTGCAGTTGGACAAGCCGGTTTTTAAAGGAGCTATAAATGCTACAATATTAATCAAAAAACTTAACTTAAATGTTGACGATGACATTTAGCTATTACCATACTAAAATGTCATCAAAATCCGTCGCGTAGTTTTTGCGTGATGCGTGCTCAAACATACATACAGACAGACAATTTGTTCAAAAATTAGTGATTTCGCTTCCTCTACTCTCATTACTAGCCATTTGGTTTAAGGTGGACTTGACCTGTTTTATTCTATATCTTTACAGTTTTATTCTCGTATGTATAATATCGCAGGTAAATAGTATAATTCCGCACTTTACATACGGCGTCATCAGTTAAAAATCACATATCTTATTCTTATTTGAAATCATCATTAATACCTGGTAATAATTACTGAAACAAACTGTAATTTATCTAAGCTGTTTTTTATTATCGTTAAGAAAAAGCATTCATTCACTCATTCATTACTCACTCGTAAAATCACAATATCGATGAAGTTGACATCACTATTGTGCAAATTAATATTGTACAAGTTAATAAGGGTTGCTGATTACAAAATAAAAACAATTTGTCCTGTGGCTCGAAAAAAAATTTTGGTTTCTCGGAAATGATCGGGTGTGCTGGTTAGGCGATGGTACCCTTTTAACACTGACACTGTAGGTATATACAGCATTAGTACTCTTAATGTTTATGAGCGCCGCCCAGCATGAATAAAAGGGCAAATAGTTTGATTATTATTTTAATTAATTATTTTATTTATTATTTTATATTTCCATGTTGTGTAGCAAAGAATAGGCTTCAAGCAGCCGCAAAATTGTAGGTATGTACTTAATACTGAACTAAAAATAAACACGCAACGTACATTGTTAAAACGAAATTATAATTGGTAATTAATTAATACAAAATTACAGTTATTTATTACCAACAAACTATTTCTAATTTTTGTCTTAATTAATTGAAATGCGATAATGGTCAACCCTAGGTAGTCTCGTGGGGAGTGCAGCCATGACGTCATCAAACGAACTTTGAGCGCGAAATTTGAAATTGTAGTCTGCTAAAACATGAAATTATGAATTAAATAATAATCAAAACCTAAAAATTATGCTTACAAATGAAAGGTGACGCCATCTTTTTGCATACCAGATATTTTCGAATTTTTTTTACAGTAGAAAACAGCACAGGCAGGCATTTTCGTGGGAGCTCTGCACGGTAAGACGTTCTGATTATTGTGGTTTTAAAATGGCGGCTCAACTAGTTTTATATAACGCACAGGATTCCGATGCTTGTGCATTTGGCAGAGGGGTAATGTTAGGCAAAGGCTACTCCAGTCCTGTTTACTCTGAGTTCTGAACCCATGTTAATAAGCTAAAGTACTTGTGTTATGGAATTCAGAAACAACGACGGTACCATAACACCCAGACCCGTGCCAACACAGAAAAGTTCGTGTCCTTGCATTAACTTGACAGGGATCCCCTGTCCGGATCCGGGACCTCGGAGTGGCGTTACCATGCAAACCGGTATATGAGCCACTCAACAACAGAGGTCGCCTTATTAATATATAAAAACTATGACTCTGAAACAAATGCTTATCCTCATCACACATAGACGACCGTTTAGTACAACGGTAGGCAGGCAAGATGCCTTTTGCGGCGACGGTATAAATATTATTATTATAATAGATACATATGCTCCTACCGGGATTCAAACCTAGAACCGTTGATTCAGTAGCCAGGATCGCTACCGTTGCACCAACCAGTCATTAATCCTAGTACATACTAACCGTTGCGTTCATTCCCCTGCGATATGAGGGTAAAATTGGTATCTCAAAATATACGCACCACAACATCACAGCTTTAAACAGGTACTTACCTGAAAAAAAATAAAACAAAACATTAATCTGTGTTATCCACGGTGTTCACAATTATACGCTTTAAAAAGCTCAACGGGTGCAAGAACCGTAAATATGTAAAGAGCCCGGCCTCCACAATGAGGTGATTCATTCGTTAATGAGCGGCGTGCTGAATCATTATTTCATCGGCCTCCGTTAACGCCTGTAGCAATCACTCAAAAGCGCACGAGGCCGAAGGCGTAGTTTTAACTCAATCTTTAGGCGTGAAAAGGGTTTACAATTATTAAAATATCTTCTTCACCCACGTATACCAGGTATACGTCTATAATTCCAATTGTGTTTCAATGTAATCAGCTTCCAAAAGAAAATAGCTGGTCTTTATGATTTAAGTACGTGATTTTAATGAATACTTACTTTCAACATATTTACAAGATTTGTAATTTCAATAGAGCTAGTAGGATAAAGCCTTTCCAAAATTATAAAACAAAAAATAAAGCTGTAATTTATTTGTGTCCGGCAGAATACAATAGTACCATTCCTTCACACTGGAGGCTGTCGATTGTAAAAAAGGGACCACAATTTTCCGTTTTCCGAATTATGTTATTTTACTGCGATGCGTGCAGCCAGGTGTGGAGATGTTGGTTAATTCCCTCACTATTGGGGGAAGCTTCGGCCCAGCTGTAGAAGTCTTTCGGTTGATTTAATGAAGTAACATACAACATATACCTATATTCAATGGATAACCATATAAATTAAGTAACATCAATTTAAGTAAGTAAAGTAAACTAAATTATTATAATAGAAAAATACTAGAAAAAATCGACTCGGGTCACAAGTGAATTCTCAGGCGGGAATTCAATATTATAATAAATTATCTTAAAAGATCGCATTGAAAATGTATAAAATATATAAAAATTATAAAAGTATAGTAAACATCATATCAAGTCATCCAAAATTGTATTTTTTCTTATATAGATTTTTAATGAAAAAATGAAAGTTATGAACATCAAATTCTAATTAAAATCTTATCCAGTACGCCTTGGTTCAATGCAAATGGGCTAAATTTGCTTTGAGGTTTATATGCGTTTTTAAATTGTGTGAAAATAAGTTTAATGGCTTATGGTGGAAGTATAGGAGTAAACAAAAACAGATTATGCTTCAAAACGAATTTAAATATGGTACCTATATAAAAAAATAAATTATACAGTTTACTTAATGTATTGATTTGAACAAATTCACACTTTCTGAATCTGCATTTTTATTCATATATTTTTTTAATTAGGCAGTATTATCAATAGTTTCCCGTGTTCAGATTTCACACGTGAGAAATCACGTGCTACGGCAAGTGTATAAGGTAACGTTAATGTAATTTTTCAGTCTGTACCTTGTTAATTACAATTTAAGAGGTGGCTCCGACAGCTTCTTATGGTATCAGATAATGTGGTTGAGGCTACTTCTGCACATCAGTCAGTAAAAAGTATGGGAATTCAGTAATGATCGCCTTCAGCGCGTAACAAGCTTTTTACAATGGCACGCTCTCTCCTATGGATGAGGAATAAGTACCAGTTTCTAACCAAGGTTTGTCACTTATGTAGGTACGAAATGTGTGTCTTATATTGTAAATCCGTAATTTACAAAAAAAGAGGAACAACTATGAAAATATTAAAAAAAGCATGTGTGCAATTCACGCTTGGTAGAAGTGAAATCCTCAATAAAATAATACGTACACGTATACAAAATACCAGGGTTGTTGTGATGCCTTCTCTCAAGCTTTGTTCTACGCATGCGCACACAAACACGTATTAAGACACGTACACAATGCTTTATATCTCATTTTCTCCTACGTTAAATCTTATGAATTTATGTGTCTGTCTCTTTTTCGTTTCATCGTCTTTCAAATCACAACGATGCTAAAGAAGTTTTAACTTCAACAAGCAGCATTTAACAATACCTCAACGATTTGATAAGTTTCGATCGCTACTACCATTTGGCAATCTTCATTTTTAACTTGTTATCTTGGATTTTAAACTAAGCTCCATAAAAGTAAAAAGGGGAAACTTTATGCTTATTGGAACATCGGTCATTAAAAGTAAGAGTGTTTCGTAAAACAATACAAAAAAAACAAAAACTAAATACACTGTTTGCACGGAGTCCCGAAGGTGTGACTGATGCGGTCAAGTCGATGTCGATGCCACATAACTGGGCCAAACATGTAAACCGTACTCGAATAAATACAGATTGTTTTACGAACATACATATAATTGTGTCCGTCTCTGGTAGGTAATGTTTTAAAATAAATATTTTTTATTTTGACTGATTAAGGGAAATACCTATTGACATACATAACTTTTACAACATCATTTGAAACGAAAGTTGGAATTGAAATATTTTTTTTAAATTCATTTACGCTTCTATGTGAGAACCTAATTTTAATTGATCAAAAAATAAATTTCGGTCAACTCACGACAATTATTCGTCCCTAACTAAACAGAGCTTGTACTGTGGATACTAAATAGGGTAGGTAAGTAGTAATTATAAGTTTTAATAACTACATAAATAATAATATAGACGATCATGAATTGGGAACAAATACTGGTGCTCATCACACAAACATATGCTACCAGGACCGCGGGTAGATGCTCGAGTCCCCAGATTCCTTTTACAGCTAAGTAAACCAGAACTACGCCTGGTAACAGGCGCCATTACTGGTAATGGCAACTTTAACAGACACCTCTTCTATTTAGGTATCACCGACAGCCCTCTATCCAGAGGATGCATAGAAGCTGAAGAAACAGCCATCCATGTCATAATGGAATGTGAAGGAATGACCTATTACCGGCCGAAGCATCTCGGCTCGCTGGACAGTCTCCGAGAGGTTCTCACCGAGGTGAAGGCGCTTGGAGCGTTCCTGGGAGAGCTGGGAGGGCTGGAATAAACTACAAAACGTCCTCCAGACGCAAAATAGGCGCATTAAGTGGTAGAGTTGCTGATACCGCCCGTATTTAATGAAGAAAAAGAAGATGATGCTACTACGAGAGTGGGTCAAAAAGTTCGCGGAATGGAGGGTAAAAAGTATAAATAAAACACAAAATTATTTTTCCTTCTCAATGTATTCTCCCTTAACTCTAATACATTTATTAGGCCTATCAATTAATTTATCAACGAATTTAAATATCTTGGCTCAGTGCTGGACTCAAATGGTGACATTGTGAAGGACATAGAAAACAGAGTGAGAGCTGGGTGGATGAAGTGGCGTGCACTCACTGGCGTTCTGTGTGACCAGAAAATCCCAATCAGAACAAAGGGCACAGTGTACAAACGGGCAGTAAGACCAGCCTTACTCTATGGGTCCGAGTGCTGGGCAATGAGAAAAGCAGACGCACAAAAGCTTCACGTAGCGGAGATGAAGATGCTGCGCTGGTCCGGCGGTGTCACCCGGATGGATAAAGTGAGGAACGACCATATAAGGGGTACATTCAAGGTTGCCGATGTCACCACCAAGTTACAGGAGAGCCGCCTGCGCTGGTATGGGCACGTAATGCGCCGAGAAGAAGACCACTTAACGCGGACGGTAATGCGCATTGATGAGGGCAAGAGAGGCCGAGGACGCCCACCTATGACCTGGATGAAGACCATTAACAACGACCTTCAGACGACGGGCCTTACGCCCGACATGACAAGACAACGCCCTGAATGGCGGCAACATATCAGGAGAGCCGACCCCAAATAATGGGATAGAGCGAGGATGATGATGATGATCAATTAATTTATCAACCTTCGAAAAAAAATGATTTCTCTTTGTCGTCAAAATAGGCCGAAATTGCGCTCTTCACTTCTTCATCGCTTGAAAATTTCTTCCCTCGAAGCTCTTTTTATTATTTTTGGGAACAAATAATAATCACTTTGGGCTAAATCTGGGCTATAGGGAGGATGTTCGAAGATTTCGAAGCCCACTCTTTGAACAGCAGCCATGACTGCGCCAAACTCAATTTTCTCCATGTTGCAAATTTTTTTCCGGATTGACTTGTTGATTGATGTGTAGCTCAGGTAATTATGACCTATTTTTTTTTGAAACAGTATTTGTACTCTTTATGAGTGTCACAACTAGTGCAGGTAGAAACCAACCAACCTTTCCCCCTTCCATGCCCCTCATTCCGCGAACTTTTTGACCCGCCCTCGTAGGATTGAATTACCTTTAACACAGAAGGTAGGATCACTACCCTTGCACCAAGTCGCCTTTATAAACATAAGTTACAAGTAATCAAAATGTTCAAGCAAACCACATATTTTTTTAAGAAAAAAACAAGTCTTCCTAACCGCAACAAATTTGCTTTTGTTTGGTAGTTTTGTATCAAAAGGTCACATTTTTCATATTATAATCCATGACCCAAAATTCATAACAGTAATTTAAAATTATATGTTACAAATGTACAACAAAAGGTTGCATCAAGCTTTAGTAATTTTGATGTATTTATATGAGATATTAAATACTATTTTACGGTTTTTTTAGTGTGCGTACAATATTTCTTACTTGAAGTGTGGAAATATGCTTTGTTAGACGTAGCCATAAGACAATTAGTGGATTTACGTAAACACATGGAAATGGTGTCGTGAGAGACATTATTGTCTTTCTATGATACCTGTTAGACGTTTCTTTTATGGGTTCATTGTTTTGATAAAGAAATAGAGTTACTTCACGGGAATACCTACAGCCTTTTGTCCTTTAACACGACGTATATTTTTGTCATATAAAATCAAAAGTTATAAACTACCAACTTACACAATACGCATTGATTATAGCTTTGTAAATCCCGATGAATAATTTTACAGGTGATGATCACAATACAAGGATTAGCACAGTATTTACCTTACATGAAAGTTATAACTTACAAAGCACGTTACCACAGCCTTAATTATATTACCTACAATTACAGTTATCTGTCAAGAATCTCGTTTAAAAATAAGAAACACGCTAGCGGACAGTAACAAAACTATTTCTAGGAAATCCAGGCAGTTATTTTTAGCGATTTCGGAAGTATTCGCCTTAATCACGCCATTTATATTGTATTAACTGACTCATGAGATGACTTTCAAAACACATTTAAATTAATTTACAAGTTCGCAAGGATATACAATACTGGTTGAATTAGGTAGGTATAAAATTGAACAACGGGTATGTAGTTCTCAATTTTGCGTTGACAATAAATTATTCTGTTCACCTTCCTTACAATGCGAACCATCTTTGTCAAAAACAATAGTTTGATGGAACCCCCTGAACTTTATCAATTCTACCATAATCAAGATAAGATCGTGCGGATTTCAATAAACAGAGATATCGTAAAGATCACGATTTTCCTGACATTGACGTGACGTTGCCATTGGCCCACCACTGAGGCTTTGTGAAGAGGTCACGATGTCCGTTCCGCAAAAATGTCGCTGGGATTAGCCTTATTTAGAGGGCATGCACTTTTGTTGCGGCCGATATCATAAACACAATAGCATGAATCATAATTTTCCCACAATTGAAACCTAAGGCATTGACCATACGTTTGTTTAACATCTGGCCTTCACTGACCGTCTTTTTAGGGTTCCAGCCATGTTCCAAAAGCAAAAAATACAGAATCTGTTTAATCATTATTAAGGTTACTTGTAAGGCGATGAGGTGGTTTTTTTGTGGCTTATCGTCTTTTTAGCGCCGTCCTAAAAATTGGTATTGTATAATGAGTCTGGCTGAAATTCACACACACATAGGAATATTACAACACTTAACAATAAAAACCTGAATCTGCTTTTATTACGAAAATTTTAAAACATATTAAGAGACCTGACAAAATAATTTTCATCTGTGATTGACACATAAAATAGAAATAACTACAAAATTAATTAATTTACTAAACATTGTGCAGACGTTAAAATAGGACTAGTGTCATCTAGCGGTGAGTGGATAATACTTACATGCACGCAGCGCGTCTAGAGAGGGCGGTAGTGTCGCGGCACTGCCTCCTTGCATCGCCGCTAGAGCGGCGTATGACTCGCGATCACAAGGCATTACTTCACTATATTTTCTTTTCCTATGCATTATCGCCTTCCACATCTTGAATTTAGTTTTTTTATCTCTTTGTAAACTCATTCACATAACTTGAACACTTCCTCTTTCATAACTTTCCAGTAACACGAAGATAAACTTGCTTATATTTTTGTTATTTTCTTCGATGAATGAAAGGTTTTTATTGGTTTTAGCATTACTCTATTTTAAGTAAGTATGTTATCGTTATAAAATTATAATAAAAATTTATGACTTAGAAATATAATAAAATTAGTTAATCTGTAACAAATTTAACCGTGATAAACCGCTCAATAAATCAACAGTTCAAAACAAAAACTATGGAAATTATTACCTACAAAACCGTTATAAAGATTCTATACACATTAAAATCAACTAATTATGATAAATAATATAATAATTTGTACTTTTAAAAGTATAAAATTATAAGAAATCGAATGAATACTTAGTAAGTCATGCCATTATAGTTGATATGACAGAGAGCCATGTGCGATAAAATTTAAGTCTAAAATTTAAAATCTGACATTTCTTTCCATGCTTATTAATGCAATGCTACGGTTTCATTTATCATGAAAAACCGCCAATCGTCGTTCAGCTGTTTTACAAAATGAAGCCGTTTTAAAACAAATGCAAAACAAACATCAACGACAGGATCAGGACATCAGCCTTTTCGGCTTTGGTATGATAATAAAGATCAAACTAGAAAGTGTCGACGACAAAGAAATAAATCAGACAGTATCGTTGCAACCAACTAACGACACTCAATGAAGAATATAGGGGCGCTGCCCTCTATCTCTGCTCTATCACTTAAAGCAATGAAGTTTGTCTCCCTTAGCGAATGTGATGCTTGTGGTCATAACTAAATTGAGATGTATTTCTAAATTAGATTTATTCCTATAATTTAAAGTAGTTAATACTGTATAAATGCAAATTTACGAAATATATTATACCAAAAAAACTTAGGAAAATAAATAGATTAAATATACTAGAAATAGGCCCCAAGCGTATTGAATAAGTTTTCAAGTTTTCGAAGTGAGGCATATGCGTCCATCGATTATAAATTACGGTTTAGTTACATTTAAGTGACGACCACACGTCACGTTCTAAGCGGTATGCCACGGTAATTGGTGCACATAACTGTCCGTGACACTTACAACAATAACTCGCAGGTGATGCCATATAATATGTACATATATATTCTAGTACGTTGTATATTTAATAAGAATTTTAAGGAGAAAATCTTGAAAATGATCACATACCATTTTTATGCACATTTTCACATTATGAATTCATATAGAACGAAATGTCATGTTTAACTTACAGAAAACGAAACTCATCGCATAGTTGATAACGAAAATAAACACATTGTGTGGTCTCAAATATTGTGTCAGCGTGATAGTACTAATTATAGAATAATTGATAATAAAATATTAATTACCACTAAGGCAATGTCATTTATGAAATGATAACTTAAATAGGCCCATGTTTGTTTAACCGCCGTCTGCTAAATTCATAATTAAACGCGAGTAAACACCTTTTTAAATTAACTGAGGAGGTCACGGTGTTACCATTTCCAGATCAAACCCTGGACAATGGCCAACAAAAGAGAAGCTAATGAAACCAGATGTGATGAAAAAAATCACATGATTACAATAACACAACTATAGCTTTGCTTTAATCTTAAAATTCTCAGTAAATGGACGGTTAGACTAAAAGATTAGCAGAAAATGTTATTAATTTCTCATGTTCAAAAATTAAGTGAATCATAAATACATTGTCGGCTTACAGTTATGTATATAAACAAAGGTGGGAATATATTAATCTAACACTTAAATATAATCAGTTTCATTAGACTGAAAAAGGAATTATATCTAAAATTAATCTTTATTTATATCAATTCACATGTAAACGATGGGAATTTTTTCATCTAAAAATGAATAAAATCTTACAGAACGATCTGTACTGCGTATATTTATTGTGTACAAGTATTTTTTGTGCGCAGAAACAAAAAATATCTTGGTCTTATAATGATAGTAATATAAAATAAATACAGCTACTCATATAAATCCAGTATAAATAGAAATCGTGTATGTTACAGGTGGTTTGGCTAAGTTAAATATCTGCATTAAATTTTCTACTGCATAAGTACCAATAAAATATATACAATTTATTTATTTATTTATTAATAAAGAGTAATAACTAAGTATAGAGGTCTGCTTTCTTGAGGGAAACCATTTATTTGATTTTAACATTTAACATTACAGCTCATTAATATGTACTAAACTAAAAACAGAAAATCGATGAACAATTAGAAGAGAAAAAAGTACTGAACCATTTTGTTTACCTATTTCTATACAGATGATTCTACATTATGTAAGCGGATTTAATAAACAGTAGACCCTTGCTGAAAATCAGAGTCAAATACTAAATATATTTTTATGCAATTTACATGGAAAATTGGATATCTATTTATATGGTTTGATTCTAGGCCGCTCAGAAAGTTGAAAAATATTATGCCTGTACCCTGGCTGATTACGATAATTTAAAAAATATTTACTAGTGAAAGTACCATCGTTTAAATTTTAAAGTTCCCATTTTTTGAGAACTAAATTGAATTACATGTATTATATCTCAATAAAAAATGGATCTGCGTCGGGAACATTTTCGTGCGATGATTTTTTATGATTTGGAATGTGGGCTCAAACCGAACGAATCATTCATTGACTTCATTATTCCCTAAATTAAAAAATCAACTGAAAGGAATAAAGTTTACACCGCTGGCAGACGCGTTAACAGCCTTCGAGAAAGCCGTAGAAATTGTGTATGCGACGGATAGCAATAAAGTGTTGAATATTGGTTCAGACTCATGTAACTTAGTATAGAGGCTGGTGGATAGTTCTTTGAAAAGATTGAATAAAAATATTTTATCCATATAATTTGGTATTTCAGATTTTCAAAACTTTCTGTGCGTCACACGTATTATATGTTTACTCATAACATGTAGTTGGTACCATAATGGGTATGCATATAATAACATTGACTGCAACAGTTAATAAATAACAACTAGGTGTTAAAGTTAAAATATGCCTAGGACATTTAATATACAGCATATGACATCGTGAATGCAAAAAATAAAATAAATACAACAAATAGGTATTATAAAATTATTGTGAACTCCTTAAAAATAATTTAGTAAGAGTAAGCAAACAATCGACTGTCAAACTGTCTTCTTTACGTAAAGTAATAATGAAGCGTTAAATTTCAAAGTAATTTGCCATAAAATCCGGTCTTATTAAAGAGTTACCGCATTTTTCGGTGTCTGAATTACATTACCTAAGTAACTTTTATATGTTGTTATGATTTAAGAATATCTACGCTATTAATAATTATATATATAATTACTAGTTGACCCGGCGACACATCGCTAAGGCTCAGTAAAATGAAACCTATTCTATATCCTAAGTTGGAACAAATCTAGCAAAATGAAAAAAAATATCAAATTGGTCCTAATTGATCGATTTTGATGATTTTTTTTTAGAATTCATAGCGGTCAAACTCTGTAACACGTATTTTTCATACATAATAAAGATATGGCTACTACTTTACCTATTCTACGTCTATGGATAGTGCGACCATCATAAAGTTTTAAACTTATAATGGTTTTCCGTTTTGTATACTATAATAGTCAGCATTATTTAGTAACATCACTTCACAATTTGTGATGGAAAATAGAATGAATAAATTACATTCAAATCATTTAATGAAGAAAAGGATAAAGAAGTTTTAACATAGACATGGCAATATTATGATTTCAGAATAATCATAAATTCATTATCAGTTAGTTAATATTCCGACTGCGTAGAAAGTATTACTTTCCTGTGGTCTAACATAACATAGAAAGAATGGACCATAAACAAAAATGCAGGTCCAGTTCAGCTAAGTGGGTACTAGCGTTTAATGGCATTGACTTTAACAAATATACTGTAAAATCCAAGAAAAAGTGCTTAATTAAAAAAAAATGTAACACATAAATGGCTGAAAAAACAGCCCTTCCCGAAATTTTGGGGCTCCTCCTCTGTACAAGGGCTCCAGTCATAGGACTTATGAAGCCATGGCATAGTTCTTGGTTGACTTTCAACAAATGCACTGTAAATGCTCATATTTAATAAATAGCATTTTATCTTGTTATCTTGATGAATGCAGGTGCATCCAGAAGTGACGGCTTAGCGTGCCTTCCAAAGTTTGAAAAACTCTAGGTAGAAAATATTTGATCACCCAACCAATAACCGCCCAATGTCAATGTGAGACACGCTAACCGCTGCACCCTAGAACTCCCTTAAATTTATATATCATAAGTGACTGAAACATAAGGGCCACGACTTTTTAAGTAATGCAAACATTACTAAAAATGGCTTGTCTTCTTTCCATTGTTGTGGACTCGTACTGCCAAATGTAGAGCCGCGTCATTGATTTACGTTTTGTGTACAATATAAAATCAAGGCAGGGTGCAGTTGGGCATGTCGCTGTAGATGTAAGCATAAAATATTAGTGGATAAAAATATAAATCAATGTATTGTTATTTATTTTATTGTTTGTGCATTTACAATGTCATATTTCTATAAGATTTAAAATACTTTATGAATTTATCCCTTATAAATTAAACATTTGGATTGAATTACTACGAAACGAGAGAAAATTATTGAGTAATACATAGTTGAAATAAAGTAAACGTGAACTTATTTGATAAAAACATAAACTATTAGTGTACTACTATTTATCATCTACTGAATTTTCTTGGTTTCGTTTCTTTGACGTCTGGTGATATGATATGACTAGAAATGTATTCATAACATTTTTTAATTAAACCATATTAACCGGATTAATGAAATTCGTCGCTGTATCTTGTAAATAATCCTGATTTTTCGATTCCTGACATACTACCTTGCAATATTTTAATCGGGTAAGTTCCAAACTACTTAATTTTATACAAATAAATTTTGTTGTTATATTTTTTAATTTTACTGTCTTCTTTATTATAAACTACTGATTCTACCATCAGGTTGTAAATTAGGATCTTACATTTAGTATCCGTAAGAAATATTTTGTAATTAAACCGAACAGAGCCATAAAAAGTAGAAAAATATTAAGTTGTAATAAAGTAATTTTCTCCATAGATACATCAAAGACAATACTTGATTGTATTACAACAATTGACAATGGGAAAATCACTCACATTTGCAAGTAATTGCGTTTCTGAGTAAATAAATAGAAAGTGAGAGATTACCTGATTTTGATTACATTGTATAGCATACAGAAGTAAGTCTAAGTATTTATGTAAAAGTAGAAAGGAAAGCACCGCTTGGGCTTTCCATTTTCATAATTTTCCTTTTAAGAGAGAATTGTTTGCATATAGTATATATTTATACAAGACTGTGGCCATACCCAATTCGCGTCTTCGAGTGCTTTGCTTGGTAATAGGCAAAACCATAGATTTAGGATTTTTTTCGCTGCGCTATATCTATGGGCAAAACCACGGTATTTGAAATGCAGCAACAACCATATGACTAAATCTATTACACAGCTATAATAGCTACTCGTCATATTACCAAGTTAAAATGAGCGAAAGTCTTCCTCTGCTTATAGACTGACGGGCTTTCACAGCACATCGAATATTGATGGCAAGGTCTTAAATAATTCCACAAAATAATTACATTCACACAATAAATAACTAGTATCTTAACACACAAATCCTTTTGTGTTGTAAGATTCTAGTTATATATTCTACAGAAACATTACTCATCTTTGCGCCCGCGCAGCACATGAAGGCGTTTGTTAGTACCCATCCACCCACGTATAGAGAAATCAAATTACTAAACTTATGCTTTATTGAAAATAATTACAGTTTAGATTTGGAGGATAGAAGATTTATTTTAAAAAATATACCTTCCTATAATGCGAAATCGGTTAGAATTCTCATAGCATAATAACGATAGTTATTACAACAATATATTAATAGGAATCAATCGAAGGTAGTTTCACATTAATTTTAACCGAATTAGGCTCTTTTGACCGAACTTCGTATTCAGCTGAGTATTTACAAAGACTAGATGCCAGCCCGCTATGACAGTTAAGCAATTTGTATATTTAAGATGCTGATAATTTTAAGTCGATCGAATGAACAAAACAGAAACTGATATGATGGAGTGCATGTTGCGAAGAGTTACAAAAAAGCTGATTAAATATTCTTCGTGCTCAAACCAATTTTCAAGGCAATCAGTTGAACGGTACAGAAGTTGAACATTGCGGATCGATTGGTGCTAACGACTACAGATTAAGCCGCAACCAACATCATCCGATGGCTGGCCTATGTAATCAAGTCGAGTGGTCTATGTACTGCACTTAATACAACATGCTTGCTACCTTTGGTTTGGATAGCAAAAATATCATCAACAACCAGTGGAGGGTTTTTTGAACTAGTGTAGATTTGAGTGTATTTGCTAAAGAGTTCTCTCAGAAAAGGATCATGATCATGAAGTTGGTCATTATTTGAACAGTTTTCTGGGCCTTTCTCTTTTAGCGATAGATATGCTAGAGCTTGAATGCTATCTCGACTGAAGGTAATGCAATTTAGAATGAAACGCCTGAAAATAACTATTTTTCCACGACTTGAAGGCCCCTATTTGTTTGTACATGAAATATACACTTGGATATGGTAATTACTCGTAAACGGTAAGGATGATAAAATTTGAAGCAAAACTTGCGAGGCTTTAGAATATCCTGAAAAAAGCAGTGGCACAAATACGTTACGTATGGTTGTAAAATAGAAAAAGGCAGAATGTGAAATTACAAGTCTTTTAAGTTTTTCGCACCCAAGATCATGGTTTCCAATAAGTTTCTTCGCTCTTCGCTCAATTGATTCAAGCGCCTTTATCTGGTATTTGGTGAAGCCAACCCAAATATAAAACAGAACGGACTTTTGCTTGATAAAGTTTGAGAAGCTGTCCCGTTGTAAAGTATCTCTCATTCTTATCAGAACACTAAGCTTTTCAGACCAACTGTACGTTAGACTCAATGAAATTGAGTGTTAGTCTCAATAAGATGAAGATAGTCAGGTATCAGTACGGAAACATTAATATAGAAGGAATTAGTACGAAAAGATTTCTTTCGGAAAACAGACACACTTGATCTTTGATGAGTTGACCCTTATCTGAGTGACATGATTTTAGAATGCTTGCAGAAATAGGTTTATGCGTCTGACCATCGCGTCTCTAAGACACTGACATTGATCTGCACTAAACTTACTGATAGTTGAACATGACTCTACCAATAATATGGCAAAATGAAATATTATCAGCAAAATAATCGTTCAAGCTCACGTCCAATTCGACGGACCGACTCATAGAGGCAGCTCAAAATAAATTTACAGTGAAACATATTGTTTCAATACAACATGCTAGATTTACCCGCAAGTGTGTTTTAAATTTATGACGAAGATATCCCGTTTTGCAATTTTATAGTATTAGACGTAATGTTTACATTTATGTAAATAAATAAATGTTGAACATCATCACCGAATCTGGTATAAGTCCTGACGCACTTGGAAATTATAAACAACGAGGATGCCACAAACTTCCAGACTGTATACTAATAGCGATTCTTTCATTGATCTAATCGAGAAACGATCCCGAACTAAAAGATGACAATGTCATTCTCGACGCTCTTTACTGCCCACAGCTTGAGCAGGATGCAGGAGGAATATTTTATCTTAAAACAATTTATATTAATGATACCTAATAATTTAATATTGGAGATTTTTCATGTCATTGCATTACATCCGATAAATGACATATGCACATGATATTATCCCTGGACTATAAATATAATCAAAACAATATTTTGGAACTAACAATGTTTTTATGGCAGAGGATAATACTGTTGTTATGAACATAATTTTCGTTATAATAGCCACGTTAATTGTTATAACAAGGTTGTCCTCCACAGTAACCTTGCATTACTCATGTATTGAAGCCATGCCTCGTTCCTAATCGCTAACAGGTGGCTCCCTGCCAGTTCTCCTATTTACATTATAAAACTATATAGTGTAATATTTCCTGCCACATGATTTAATTTTATGATTTTTACTATGTAATTAACAGAGTAATAAGGTATATAAGGGAGGTTCAAAAATTCGTGGAATGGTTGTAAAATAAATAAAAATATAAGGCCAATACATTTATTAGATCTCGAAATTATTCTAATATTAATTATTCGACTTTTTCGATGATGTTTGACGTGGTGGCCATAATCAGCCGCCCAAGGCGAGGATCGTCTTCAATCGACTCTCGACCATGCCACTTGTAAATCATAGTTTTGCTAGGGCAGTGATCACTATAAACGGCTTCCATTTCGCTCATTATATTCTGAGCTGACTTTCCTTGCTTTGTCAGGAACTTTTATCACAGCGCGAAGTTAAATTTTTCCATTGTTGCGATTTTTTCCGATTCCACTTATTTGAAGGGTGATAACTCGCAAACTAATGACGACATAGACTTAAAATTTCACTTATATACCAATGATGAATTCCGACCTAACGAGGTGTACAGTGAGAATTTTTGACTCCGCTCCTTCCACTTCATTCCGCTAACTTTTGGACCTCTCCTCGTATAAATTTGTTATCGCGCTCTTAAAAGGAGCGCTAAAGATTGCGATGACATTCATAATATTAAAAAATTATATTTACGGGATTGTTAAAACGATGTAGGCAAGTCTCACAGCTCTTAATACTGGGGAATTTTCTTTGCTTCGTGGTTTCACGTGTTTGTCTTGTCCGAAGGATTACGCAGATTAGTAATTTTACTCCGGAAGTACATGTTCTAGACCCTAGTGTAGTGTAGAAATATTTATAGTTCCTTTTAATGTTGTTTAGTTTTATTTTTTGTATTATAGAAAATAAACATTATTTATTTTGTTGAAGGAATATTCATTCTGTTAACATAGCTCATGAAAAGGGATTGAGGGTTCGAAGCATAAGGATGAAATTAACAACCCATAAGATCACTCTGTGCTGTAGATCATTTAAATAAACGCGTCATAAAAAAAAATGCGAATAGTCGCATTTTTTTTTATTTCAATAAATAAATGCCAAATAATACAGATATTTCGAAATGCTTAGGTCTGAAAATCAATATTATGGCTTATTGTGTTGGGATAAAGTTACGTCAAGTAACATCACATGGCAGTTGTACTTAAAGTAATCAGCTATAGTTTTCTGAATGATGCTCTATATTACCTAATCACGACGACATGAGATGATTTTTACTATCCAATTGTTAGTAGCTAACTAATATCGCTCCATCGAAAAGTAACTTGAAATATCCAGTCCAAATGCACTTTTAAATAAAACTGCCAACTATGTTAAACCAGTTATAAAAGTAATTAATTAATGATCTTAATTTGGAAAATACTAGAAGTAATGTATACTGTCTCTTAATTACATTTATATATTATTGACCGCTGGTAGTTGTTGCATCCTTATATGCAGTAAAAAACGGCACATTAGTATTTTGTTTTCTTAGTTATTTTGAAATTCTTTTATCACGTAAGGCATTTAAACCTACAGATCTTATATTTTTAACATAAAAAAATTGATTAAGTAAAACATTCTACAATTTCTTTAATGTTTACTTATATATTGACTCATCTGGACAAAGGATTTACCTCCTAATTTAATTCTCCACTATTTAAATGACAATGACATCACGATGACACACCTATATAACACCACAAACTAATTTGATAATCGCATATCGTCATTGCTCTATTGAAAACAACTAGTTTGTATCACGTGTATTATAAGACTATGATTGAATAATACTTTGCTAATAACTTGCTGATAACACTAGGTACACTATAAATCATTGTATTAAATTTAGTCGCTATAAAAATTTTATTCATAAATATTTAAAACGAATGCCGTAGTTCACGTTTTCCTGTTTTTTTTACTTAATAGTTGGTGACTAACTAATTTACGATGGTGATGATATGGCATTCATAATAACTTATGGATACCACACCTGAGACAATTTCATCCTAACCATTTTAAATAAACTAAATCTATACTTCAAGTAAGGTTAAGTGAGAAGAAAATTATTTCCAAACCGCAGAGTTCACAACCAATTAGATTTTAAAGTGTGACGTGAGATAGAAAAAAGTGTTCTAAATGGACTGAGACTTAATTGCCAATTTCAAATAAGATTCTGGTCGGAGTGAAATTCACGTGAAATCTTCTTGAAAAATCTCTTAGTGACTCTAACTGAACGCTGCTAGCGATTACTGTCATTAAGATGGCGTGATGACTATTAAATATCTTTAAATAATACAAGATGAAGTAATCATCTGCGGCAAATTAATACATTTTTCATATGTTCACTTACATGTATCATTATAAGTACTACCTATGCTAGTGTTCAGTCTTACTTCAACCTTACATTACCTACGTGATTGTTTTTCTAGAAAATTAGAGTTTCACTTTCAACTATTAGCTGTTATAGATACTCAACCGACTCATTTGCGACTACATACCCCATTATTAAATAAAGCCAGTTGTACACATAACTACAGTATACTGTACACATCTTGGTTATAATCAAATAATAATACTGTCTGCGTCTCCCAAGCGTATCGGCTTGCGGCGCACGTGCTCGCGAGCCTGACGCGTAACTGCGAGCTCGCCCAACAAAAACACACTCCACATGCTTACAGATCGCTCCATAAATATTGAAAGTCTCATCAAAGTAGTACTAATTTGTAATTCAAACCAAACTACGGAAATCCACAGCGTCCAAGTAGTAATTCATCTCTACATCGACGCACAATAACTGATTAAAGTGACATTGGTTTAAATGACCAATCATAACCGTAACGAAAGTTATTACATAATATAACAAAGTATATCAGACTTCAGGACCGTGAAAAAGAAACACTGCATCGTAGCTTCGCCGGAAAATATAAGGAGAAAAATGTTGTTGTTCTTTTTTTGGGAAAACATTTTTAAAAATGCCATCTCCTGATCTTTTAATGGCAACCAGCATATTTTTCTAGGTAAAATACTTTTCATGAAATTAAAAATGTAAATATCAAGGAATAAAAACTAAAACGTTGGTGTATTTTTGTTAAATGCACTTGTAATTTCGCATGTCTTATTAATTACTTTAAAACATTGTAAACGTTTAAAGTAAACGTATGTTTTGCAAATTTTTCTTATGATTTATGGTACCTGTTTGAGGAAGGTATATAGATATTATTAACATTGCAAACATATATTGATAATCATACATCATAGCATTTTAATAAGTAATATAAATTTGTGATTTCTGCTTAAAGTTTGTATAAGTAAATAATTACTAATATTTAATAAAATCAATGTATTTATACCTGCTTAAATATAACGTTAAATTCGATAACAAACAGGTAATTTATTGGATTATTGTAGTACATGGTTGACGTCAGTCAACTAGATAAATAATGAAACAAATACACCGTGCTCAATTCCAAGCTCTTAAAACATTCAATTAATCACTGTAAAGTAGACATTACTATCTTTGTAAATGAATAACAAGGTTAAATCAAGGTGCATCTTGTTATGAATTTAGATAACAAATATTATATAATGTTGTAAATCAAAGTATTGATATTGATAATAAATTAATACTAAAGCTTCACTCAGCTAAGTGAAACATTGAAATGCTTCTATATTTTTGTTTATAATAGAAATACTTGCCACTGTTTGGGCAATAGTGGCTTTCGCACTTGTTCAAACAAACTCATACTTTATTTGTAGTAAACCACAAAATGGATCCACAGAGCGGCAGACAATCGATACCCTTGGCATCATTATCTGGACTGCTTAGCATAATCGCTATTATTGTCAATGAACAACGTTAAACATTGTTATTCACTCTTCTATAATAATGACCCTATAAACACCAACATTGTTAAGAATTTGCGTTTTCAAATTGTTGACACCAGCATCTGTTTCAACTTCAGTAGCATATACTTGCTTTTGAAACATTTCAATATTTTATGCTCAACACATTGAATGATGGTAACTCTTAAAAGTAATCATTCTGAGAAGAAAAACAGTTTCTTACAGTTTTTAATACATGAACATCCTTTTTTTATTTAATTGACTTTTAGGCAGACTCAATAATAGCTTTTCAAAATATTATTTCACTATCGTAGTATTAGGTACTTATATAGTTCAATGTTTATTCTGTGCATCTATGTTTAAATATTATATTGCGAAGCGAAGCGTATACCCATTGCACTTACACGGTTTCAGGTCTTCCCCTCTGATTTGACGAGTGTTACTGCTTAGGTCATAGATAAATAGCATACTGAGTCAGTTACTAACAATACATATATATGAATTTCTCAATTTTTTGGATCTTTAGCGGATATATATCTTTATTATTCTACTACAGCTGTTTTAAGACATGGTAAAGTTAATACCTAATGAATTATTACTTTAGTAAAAGGGCAGCAGCCCTAGCCACCGAACCCTCGGCAATTTTAGAGCTTAAATAATGACGTAGTAAGTAGGGCTGCCAATATCTCAATTTCATAAACAAGATCCTAGTATAGATTAAGATTAAGCTGAAGCAAATACACATTAAATTAAAAAAGGTATTTTACAAAAAACATTTTTTTTTATTTATATAAGAACCAATAAGATTTCTCCAGTACGGAATGTAAATAATGCTGAAAACACAACAACTAAATAAGTAGCTTAAAAATATAAAACGGTTGTGAAAAGATTTTTTTATTTCTGTCATTAAGTAGAAATCTGAGGTTATCTTTATCACAATGTTCAGTATAAAAGAGTAACTATTTTATTATTGCTGTCAATATTAATTTCCGTTCATATAGAAAATATGGGCCATCATATTCTTACTTTGCATTCTAATTTTTGTAATAACATGCTTAGGCCGGAAATATATTATCGGTAGCGTAATACTAACGGAATCTTTGCTGTGCTCAAAAAATCTGTCAAAGTTAATGCTAGTATCGGTCGAAACATTGACCGTTTTTTTTAATATTGCTATTTTTATAGGTATTGATCTGGCAACAAAAAAAGTCTACAATATAGTATTATAATTAGTTATTACATACACAATTATTGATTATAACAAACGCAGCGTGGATAGCCATAATATGATAAAAATACATTATGGAACTCAGCAGTCTTAATTGCTTTATAATTATTAAATTATATGTATGATTTCAAAGTGTTTTTTTAATAGTCTTTATTTTCAATTTAATTTTTCATTAACATTTAAACATGCTAGTTTCATAATTTATTAGTTGACTGCGAGTTTTGCGACACAAAGAGCTACGAACTAGCTTTACTAGTCTTCTCTTGTTTCAGCCACTCTTTGCCATAATGAGCCTCCAATATTTTTAATGTTATCAGACTTTCTCGATTTAACTATACAAAGTACTAAAGCGTGAATACTACGATACCAAATTACAACACTAGATTTTATATGTAGAAATATCTTAAGAATAATCCCTGTAAATAGTAACTAAATTTTCTACTGCCATTACAGAATTAGATATGAAGACTTTGTAAGGACCAAAATCCTAATATAGGTTGTTTTTATTAGTAAATTTTATCTTATAGTATTATGGTATTGTGAATTTTAAATAAATATACTAGAATGTAATATTTTCTTTTTCAATATCCCCTAGGTTGTAACTACACAGGTATGGTAATTATGTAGTAAATAAATGTATTTTTTATTTCAATTCGTATATTTTGTTAAAGTTTCTAGTAATGGAAACAACCCTACGTGCCCTATGCAGTAAATTAAGATGCAGGCTTGCATTCCGTCTGTACGGCTCGAGGGTTATCTTTCTAATAACGCGCTCAATTATTCACGGGGTTTGTGTTTAATTAAAAGAGTGTAGTGTCTATGGCTTTAAAAATATATCTATGGTACAAACAACTTCACAATAATGCGTTATTTAGCGTTATCTAAATCACTTCACTGCAATGATATATAACATCACGTAGTTAATGGTTTATAAATTAACGAAATACTAATAAGTGCATGTATATCCCTTAAACAAACAAAGTTTTTTAGTTTTTTAGTTTAAAATTTTATTACTCCTTGCGTTTTGAAAAACTAATTTTATATTATTTATTAAAAATATGTATATATATATAAGTCCATGTAATTAATGAAAATCAACTTTTCTCGTTGCGTAAAAATGCATATAAGCAACTTTCGCTAAGACGTAAGTTTCTCGCCTTTACCATTAATGTGGTTTGACAGGTTCATATTATAACCTCAGTTTAACATACAAGAATTTCGATTATGCGAAAGGTGTTACTCAATCGCACCATTTTAAAGAAGTAATGTCAAAGATCACATGATAACGTTAAACAAAAATCAAGTACCCACCTGTTATGTAACACTTATCTTAATTTATTTTTTTACGACTATTAGAAAATAGATATCGAATTGGAAAATAAGATCCAAGGAAAACTCTAATACCTAAACGAAAAACAATTAGCATTAAATCAATATCAGAGATGGCCAAATGCCCAAATATTTCAGACGATAGCTTTAAGTTTTTGCAAAACTAAGTAATCTGTCAGATTACTTTAATAAGAAAAAACTTAGTATGAGGACGTAAGTAAAAAAATACTATATTTCTACCATACTACCAGTATGCAACCATTTGCAACATTGAGAGGGAAATTCTAATGGTTATAAAATCTAGCCGACAGTTTTAATACAACCTTTAATGATCTGATATAATCTGATACTTCAGAGTAGTAGTTTACTGACTTTTAAGGCGTGAACTAGATAGTTCGTCTGTCTGTTTAAATTCGTTGAGAGACATCAGTAATAATAAAATATTAAATCATACAAATATCTGCCCTTAGGTAATCGCGGCTTCCAGCCCTAAAACTCAAACTGATACAGGACTGAAAGTGTTAATAATACCAAAAAAAACACCGTAACGTTGAGAAAAAACCGTAACAAATCGGTCTATCAATCGAAAATTAATCGTAGTAATTTTTTAATGATATTTAATTTAAACTAAATATCTTTGCGGGTGATAATACATAACAGTCAATCTTTACAACCTTGATAGACATTTTTAATTCGCGTAGGCGTCAAGAACATCTACTTGAGAAGTAACTACACTTAACTTCCTTTATTCTTTCAACACATGGCTTTTAATATATTTTTTAATTTTGTAGAATTATAAAGTCATTGCCCCATAATTATTTCTCTTACTATTCACTGTTCATTATACGTATCCGTCATAAGCATGTATATTTGCATTAGATGCATATTTTCGCAATTTCTATTTCATGTACATATCTTTTAACGTATATCAGACATATAAAAGGCGGATACACTTTCTTTATTTAAAGCAATTATTATAAAACCTGTGAGCTAGATTATCAGGATCTGAGCGATTTTATGGTATAGTTACACAGATAACACAGATTACCGACTTCATAGAGTTTGTGCACGAAACGATACCTTTATGCAATAAGAGCGATATCGCATAAAATATTGTGAGAAAGTCTACTATGTTGCATAAACCTTTCAATTTATAAATGACGCTAAATTATTTATACATTATTATAAGCAGAAAATCTTCACATCTAATTATTTAAAACAGGTTATATAATAATATCAATTTCTAAATATCACACATGAAATAATAATATTTGTGCATATCTTAGATCCTTAGTTTGTTTAAATGCTAGGAATCATAACTTATTTATATTTTAAAAATTTTTCATTGTTCTCTTCACAGTCAAGGTGAACCAGTTACGACTTCAAGGATTCACGAGATTATTACAATCATTGCTCATAATTGATATAAATAATGCAAATCTAATTTATGCTAAGAATTGGTCGTATAAACACAACCATTCGTAAGTACGTTTTCAAGGATATATAGGTACAAGTGTGAACATGTGTCTGACAGATTCCGTCGTATATACCTACACAACTGACGATAAAATAAGAAATGACAGATTGTTTTTTTTATATTATTAATACAACGTTGTTTATTATATATAATTTTCATTTAAAATAATTAATTATTAATTATTCAGGAAAGATTTGTATTTTTGTATGTTTGCAATGAATAAACTCAAAAACTACAAAGCCGATTTCAAAAATTCTTTCACCATTGGAAAGCTACATTCACGTTGAGTAACATAGGCTATATTTAATGCTAGAAAAAAAATTAATGAATTTTGTCCATCCGTGCGAAGTATGGACGGGCCGCTAGTTAAGTTATATAGATGATAGCTACTTTTATACCAGATAAAGAATATATTTTTGTATTTCCATTTCATATGTTTATAGTAAGTATTTATAAATGTCAGATCATAAGAGATAGCTTAGGGCATATTAAATAACATAACTGAAATTACTCCTATTAAAAGTAAATGAATGAATTAAATAAACAAGGATCTGAGCTTCAATAGCTGTATTCCAACATGTGTCGGAGATAACGGGCTGCTTAATATTTGTGCACAGCGTTATGCATTATTATCATTCATGATATCACGATAACAGAAAGTAAACATAGGCATACAATCTCCAATAAAAACCTTATGTGTTCAAACAATTCCAAAACAGCTGATCAAATCACAACAATCACTGGCATAGCACTGAAAGAGGTTTTACACTGCACTATATAACTTTTTCACTTAAAAGAAAGGTGAGTGCATTAAACTCAAAAACTCAGTATTCGACTTCGAATGTACAAAACTCAAAAATTTTACTAAGTGTTTTATAGCGGATGTGTCACGACTCGCGGTTCGGAAACGAGCCAACACACTGGCGCGGACGGCGAGCTCGTTCGTCTGCCACTAGTATTGAGTCAGAGAAAAGTAGGGGCGGCACACCAACTTAATGTATGTAATTTACCGCCTATTAAAAAATTAATATTCGCGTCGTGCAGGAAATATCTGCACGATGTATATGTAATGTTAGCAATGTTTTTATTGTCTTTACTGCGTCTCGGTGAAATTGTTTGTGATATTAACCTCGTAACATTTGCTTTGTCACCGCCGCGTTAAATAAAAGTTGAGACTGTAACTTTATTACTATTAACACGATGACTAAAGCCATACCTGGTTTAAAACTAAAGCTGTCTCTACCTTTATTTTACCAAATAATAGTAATCCTTTAATTTTACAGCGTATTTAACTTTAGTCTACGTTTTAAAATAACTGGTTTTAAGTTTTGCTTGATCAAAATAACAATCTTTAGTACCATGGCAACCCTTATAATACTACAAAAGATAGAGAGTCAGATAGCTTTCTGTCTCTGATCTGATCAAAGAAAGTTTCGTTTGCGGAAAAGATAAAAAATCTCACCACTGGAAATATCTGGACTTCACCATACTGTGTCAGACCTTTTATTCGATATCGAATATATATAAATTTGTCGTTAAATTATACATGCCGAAATATATTTATATCCAAAAGAACCCGAAAGTAAACTTTTGTCCATTTATTACTCAATTTCAACTTCTCTACAAGTCTAGAGTTAAAGTAATTTATTACCGTTATTTAAAAAGAACTTTGAACCCGGTCGCAGGATCGAATCTATGGTCGTCTGTATACTTATTTATGCAATCTATAACAATATTTAATGTCCTTAGTATAAGCTTTGCTTAGTTTGTTGTAAGTTGTCCAAAATTTATAACTTATAAGATTTACAAAAAATAACTTATTTTATTTACTTGAAAACATTTTTAGTTCATATCGATATTTTACTATTGCGATCATCTTTAAAGGCAATTATGTTTTTTCGGAAAAATATCAATACTGAACAAACGTTTTGATAACAGCGTTTTACACAAGATTTTAATACTTATTACACGAACAAAATAATTAGTTCAGTGCAAAAGTTCCTAAATATACTATTTTATGTGTGTACACCACTATGTTCTTTACCTTATAACGCAAAACGGCCGTCTTCTGGTTATGAAAAAGTAAAATGAACTTATGTGAGGCAACCCTAACGAATATAGAGACAATAGGCAGTAGAGGTATCATCGCAAGCCAACACCGCCACCATCGCTTATCGACTGGAAGTGCATACAAGTCGACTGTTGATATGCGATGAATCAGCGCTAGTAAAGGCTTTATTTGTTTGTAGACGTAGCAGTCATTCCTGTTCGCTATGAAGAAACATTTCATTCCAGATACCTTTCCACTAAGATTTCAGTTTTTTTAATATTGTTGATTATTGGATTTGCTTGTACGTACAAATTGAATAGTCAAGGCGATCTAAATATGACAAAAGATAATTCATATAACATTATCACATTACATCATCTACTTACTTCTATACTCCATTTCATTGCTCGTGAGTCTATATAACTTTTATGAATGGCAAAACAAAAACATGCTCAATTTCGGACTGCCTTGCAAAGAGAAATAAATTGACACTACATTGAAATTCAATATCACCAACGCCAGTACGGAGTGACGGCCGGCCGACGAGTGTGTGCCTTATAAGGCACCAGTGTCTCTTTAATTACAGTATGCCACCTCACACATATAACAAGTGAACACAGAAACAAGAGATAATGGAGCGATAGAAACCTTAGACGCGTCAATGCATTTTGCTCACCCAAGAGGGTGCTGCAAAAGTAGTATAAAGAATAAACTAAGAACACTATTAGTAATGGAAAGCTACTTATTGTCACACATTGTATTAAACGGGGTACTTTTTTTATATATTCTATTATTATTAATATTTTCTATATTAATGTCCCTATATTATAGTATCTCTCTTATTCACATTTACTACTCGTAGTGAAAAGCCATATAGTAGCGTTTACGAAAAAATAAATAACATCATAGAATAGAAATGGAAAATTGCTAAAACGCACTAGTTGGAGGAAATTTCATGTTTGATTCCTAGAAATTAATAATTCATAAGTCGCTGTCCTGTTTAACCGCGATATACAAACCAACCGCATATACCGGTGAGTTTATGAGAAATACTAATAAAAAGCATTGTGATTTCCAGTATACATACGTCATATGAAAATGGTTAAACTAAATTGCTCAAGTTAACAAAGACTAGTCGGTGCCATGGCTTTTAATATTCAGGGCAGACGTCAACGTTAACAAAAACGAACCGATGTGTAATCAACTACACCTAACTTCCCTATTAGTGTCCTCATGAGTCACGACTATGAAGTTTTATGATGGACAAATCAAAGACATCTATCCCTACAGATGAACTATCTGGTAAAATTAGTTAGAGAAGGCTATTTAAAGTTTGATTACATTGTTTTCGTTATTTACTAAATAAAAGCCATGACTCGGCATCACACAAACATATAAAAATCCAGGACCGTCGGTCCAGTAGCCAGAACGAGGAATAAATATAATCATAACATCATCACAAGTATATCTCAAAGCTGTCCTGGGGATGAAACCCTCCCTAGGGAGAATGAGCAGTTACCCATGACGTGGGCATCACATTGTGGATTGGTAGTGTAATCCACGACATCGACGCGACACGGAGAAGCTAGAAGTAATAAATTTTTGGCTCTCCTATACGATGACAAACTCTTGCAAAAGACGCTTAACCTCCGTAACCATAGATCTAACATGCAAGCCACTATCGAACTCGACGAATAAAAAAACAAATACGTAATTTTAATAAAGAGTATTTTTTTAAACGATGAGTATTATATTCTTATTCCTGAGATTACTCGAAGTTTCTTTGCCAAACTGTATAAGCAATGAAATCATTTAAACAAGAAACTATTTTGTCGACATAGTTTATAGAATTAACAAGCTTTGAGACAATTTACAAATCATATCTGTAGCAGGTTCTACACCTGTTGCTAAGTATTTTTGCAGGGGCCGGTTATAAGATGCGAGACCAAAGTTTTTTTTTTTGTGCTTCAGCTTTCTTTGGAATGAACGTTAAATGGATGATACTTAATATCTTCGCAGTTGTTGATACCCACCAATAAACTAAGAAAGGTTACATCACACGACTACAGCCGACGACTTTTATTTACGGCTGACGACGACGACGACGACGACGGCTACGTACGACGGCTACAAAGTTATAGAACAAGTAAAACAGTAAACAATATGTGTTTCGACACATAACTGTATCATGGTCCTGACGCAGCCCCGCCGGAAAGGTGTGTCGTCTCCACTTTGTATTTTTATTACCACAAGCATGAAGCGCCCGAACATATAACAATCCACACAATGTAACATGAATGGTTCTTTGTGCTTCGTCAGTGCTTCTAAGCAGCCAAGAGTAATTGAGATAATTTGCATATCATTGTGATTGTCCACGGAACAGTCCTTATTACGATGACTACGAGAGACATTGCGACATGATTAGAAAAGAAGACGAGGCGTTTACGACCATCTCTCTAATTACATACAAATTTAACGTAATTTAGTCGTTGTTAAATATTGTGTTTAAATAAACGCTCTACTTTATATTGAATGTACAAAATCTGCTTATTATTTATGTACTACAAATATATGGATAATAGTTTAACAATACAATTAAGAATAATATAAGTAAGACTAGTTTAGTTACAAAATAAAATATGAATAGGAACAACATACGGATCTTTTTTGTACATTTTAATAATATGTTAGCGTATTATTTGATACTAAAAACGATCATATAAAAATATATACATGTGTGCGGTGTTCCAACGCTACCGGACACTCGATACTAAGAATAAGCATCTTCCTGTGACAAAGTGACTTACACGTTGCCTACCTGATTTAACCACAGAAATATGATGGAACGAGCTGGGAACAACAAAATAAAGAAACACAACAGGGTACCAAATTAGAAATGCGCTTTCGACAGGAGCGACAGAGAAACAGCTATTTTGAAGTCGTCAATCGTTCGTTTGTTTTGAAGCATAAAAAGCTAGTCACGCTGAAATACGAAGCAACCATAATGTTTTTGTCGTTATGTTACCCAACATCTTAAGGGATTATAAAAAATTAAAACTCTTTTTACGCCGACTATTATCGTTAATGCTATGTCAGCTAAATCTATCCAAGATATATAGGTAGATAGTGCCATCTAGCGGTAATAAAACTCTTTGTAAACTATATTTCGAAATATCGAGGATACTAATGAACATAACTATTTTGACCAAATCAATAACTTAGTAAAATCATATTTTTTTATACATATATTTAATGCATTTTTCAATGCGATCTTAGAAGCTAATTATTTATAATAGAAAAATACTAGAAAAAATCGACTCGGGTCACAAGTGAATTCTCAGGCAGGAAACGAACCCGCAACCTTTGGAAATCCGGTCAAATGCCCTTCCAGTTGAGCCTGAGAATTCACTTGTGACCCGAGTCGATTTTTTCTAATATTTTTCTATTATAATCATTGATCTTAGTAAAATCATTTATATTTTCTATCAACGTTCCCAGACCAGCTCAATTGAAACCAAAATGCTCTGGATAAGTGTTTTAAAGGCGTCAACCAGTTCGAATTGGCTATTGCATCAGAAGGGCGATGGCATGCAATCTTTCAATCTGAGTGATCACGTTCGAAACGTTCCTAATTTCATAGCGGCGACAGAGTTATAAACGGACACTATATTATCTCTACTAATAAAAAAAAATAAAAACAGCGATCTGTACAATGCGTTATTATTAATTTAGCGTTAATATACTTGTCTGTGGGTTAAATTAGAATCCTAAACAACAATTGACACTAAGTTTTGGGAAAAAAACAGGAATTTCAACTGATAGAACTAATTATATTAATATAATTAACCACACTTACCACATAGTATGCACATGCGTATTGAAGTAAAAATTCAACATAACATTATGTTTTTGCTTTACTGGCGTTTAATAAAAACATTTTTTTAAGTACATTTATATTTTTTTACATATATATTTTTTTAGAATATTTATTACACAACAAAACCTAAATCAATCACTAATCAAATAATTACACCCTATATTACTTTACTTAATACCTAGAACGACGTGTATTAAAAATAAAAATACTTTATATGTCTACTGCATACCACTGAGCCATTAAATATTTTGGGTTTGAATCGTCAGGTCCGTCAATTAAAACAACCGGCCCTAATTGTGCCCAGCTCGTTTGCGCAGCCCGATGCGAATAGATGGGATGGACGCGTGTCTAATTGGAATGCGTTATGGATCCATTCCAAAGAGGGAATTTTGTAATGTTGCTCATTTAAAATAAATATATATCTGAAAATTAATTTGGAACTTATAAACTTTCATTTATATAATAAACTGTTTGCTCATTTCCTTATATTATCGGAAATAAACGGTGATTCAAAATACGAGTAATTTAAACTGATATTTTTGCATTAACAAATTACGGCGATAACGGAGACAATCAAACAAAAACTTTGCTTATGTGATATCTAGCTACTAGAAATAATCTAAGTACAATGGACGATAAATACATCTTTATTTATTATACGTCATCTGAACAAATCAATAAAAATGCTGCAAAGAATACTTTTGGCTATAATTCGTAGAGAGTGATGATCTCTAATGTCGGGATCAATGAGATTAGTAACAAGTATGCAGCAGGGGCGTGAAACTCGACGCAATCAATTGGTGTCGGATGGGTGCATTGGCGCGCCATGCTCCGCGCCCTCTGTCGGCACGTAGCAAAGCTTACGCTCTATCGTGTACCTCTTTTTTATTTCTTTTTGCCTTGTTTATCTATGGTTTAAAATAAAATACAGGTTTTAATGTACCTTCAACTAACATAATCATCTATGAAGATAAATTTCTATACTAAATAATAAAAATCCAATAAATAACTGCAACAAGGTGTTGTACTGTATTAGATTGTGTGAGTGTAATCAATAAATAGAAGTATCTATCCTTTGATTTTAATATCATGAATAATATCTTAAATTAAAAATGTTTAAAATAAAAATTTAATAAATAAATTTACGACTTCGCTCACAAGTTGTCCCGCCTGAGAAGAACTTGAAATCCGAATCAAATTTTTCTAGTATTTTTCTATTAAACAACTATCATATAAGATACTATTCACTAGAAATAGTCTGTTGTAATTCAACTTTCGACGAATTTCCAATTTATAAATTCAACGTGAAAAAGCATGACATGCTTCAAGTTAAAGAACTGTGAAATGTCACAGCGTTACACAAAGATTTAGTTTTGTGAGAACAACTGTCTCGTTCATAAAGTAAAAATGACTTCTACATTACACGTATTATTATTATATAAGTATTAATTACTTGATGTGTGACTCCGTTGATACCAAACCATAGAACAAAAACTAAAATCAGGAATTATTATCAACTTAACATCCTAATCTAGCTCTACCGTGGCCACTTAAAAAAGTACCTAGATATTCCATTCACCAAACACTAAGCGCCTCGAGCTCTACGCACACACGCGCAATCGCGAGAGGAGTTTACGTGCAATTAGCGTGATGTTGCTATCGCGCTCATCCAATTGGTCACTCTATTGTGCTTATTAGCGAAATGCATTTTGCTTGTATTATTTTATTCAAGATATCGCAGTTTATGTACAAGTCATAAATATTCCAACTTGTGCAAACTGCTCAGTAACTACTGCTCACAAACTTACCCATACACTGTGTTTCGTCCACAGTATGTAAGAGCTTTACAATTAATCAGAAGTTATTTCTATAGAGTTTAGCAGGAAAAAGGCAATCAGGGTTTTTTTTATTATTTTTTGAAATGGGTTCGCTCTTAATTCTAATCAAATCCGGAGGCAAAGGCAAGATCCACGATGGAACGAGGTAATCCATTTTTGAAACTTTACTGTAGTAGTATTTGTTATCATTTAAATAACGGAAAAATTCTATACGATAATAAACCTCGTCATATTGTCTTTTTTTCTTACAACTAGTACTGCCATCTGTGGAGCGCGTAGCAAAACTAGCAGGCGCTATTAGATAGTGCCATCTAGCGGCGTATACTTTTGTTACTGAGTAATGCACAACTGACGTAGTATTTTTCTACTCAACGCTAGATGGCGGAACTAAATAAATTGTAGCTGATTTTATAATATCTTTTAATATTAATTAATCTTTACAAGAAAACTTAAAACATAAAGTATAATTGAAAACCTTACCTTGTGCAGGCATAGCTCGTAATGATACAGCATCATCCTCGATATCATCTTCAATTTCCTCTTCGGTGATGGACGGTGGCGCAGCCCAACACCTTAACCTCACCCCCGCGTTAACGTTGGTTCCAGCGTCTAGTCTTACTCGAGGCAAACTTTTCGACGCAAATTCCCCATTATTATTTGAAACCTGCAATGAAAACACAACATTTATTCACAATATCAGATTTTAGCTCTTTTTTATGACAATAAATATTAACGCAAGGTGCACCGTACTATTATCAAGATAAATAATAACTTATTATTTTTTTCAAATATTCACCATACATTCTTTGAAATTAACAAGAGCAACAATCGTTTAACCTTGAATACAGAATTTTCGCTATGATTAGTGATCTAGCGAGTGATATGATATGTCAACTATTCGGCTACAATTGACTGGAACAGCAAAATTCAGTGTAATTTTGTAAAGTGTCAGTTTCAATGACACCACGCAGGCCTGGTGAATGAATGCCCGCATTCAGTGGCAGCTGCCTGCTGATAAGAATGTCTGTTATTTGGTAACCTGGTCGTTACAATTGGTTGTTTTATTGATAAAGCTCATTATTATGACAAATCAAATCTCTTAAATGAATAAAAACCAGTACCTACGCTTACGCTATTTTTGTTTCCGTTATCTTCTAATTAGATTATGTACTTACAATTATTTATTTATTACGATACCTACAATTACTTATTTTGTAAACAGTCTGCCAGAAATAATCTTGCACAGAATAGTCCTCTAAGAAGAATGTGTTCATTTTATAATGTAATTTGCTCTGACGTTGATATATTTAATTGTAGCATCAGTAGTTTTAATAAAGCACTTTTACCAAAATTGTAATCTCACACCTAGGTTACCCCAACTTCGCACGACTCGGTTTTGTGGGTTTTTCATTGGATTTTTTTTCTTCTTCATCATAAGTGTTTTCTTATGTTGCTCTGGTATTGTATTGTTTGTTAATTAAATTTAAAAGTGCTTTGCAGAATTGTATTTGGGCGTACAGACGCTCAATGTTAATCGTTGGTATTTTTATTGTGCATTTTATTTTGTCTGTTATTGTGCCTTTATGATAAATAAATAAATTTAGTTAAAAAATACCAATTGTGCTTATAATATTATGCACTAAACTAATTTATTCTTATTATACTTAAAAATAAGTAAGGATTTAAAATCTATTAAAACAACCCTTTCTTGCATTTCATCTAACAGTAAAATTAGTTGTCTATTAATGTTAGAAAGAACGCCTAAGTTTTAATAAATACTTCACATTATAGTCGGAGATGAACCACTAATGAATAATGTGAGTGAGTTGACCAGAGTGGTGTAGGCCAGTATTACACTACCCAGTAATACCCAGTAATGAAACAAAAACAGCGGCGTATTACAATCCTGGGCCTGTTCCGTGGGAACTGTCTGTGCCAGATTAACACAAGGCCTTGTATGATCGTATCGTTCCGAATTCTTTAACATAGCAAATGCGTTACTCCGATTTTGCATATATGTAATGAAACTGATGTTTCCGCAAAGTATAGAGCCAAGTCAAGAGCAGTGTGTGAGCATTTAACAAGGTTACATTTTTGACACCAAAAACCAGAAACCTTCTCTAGTTTTGATTTTGCTTAATCATTTATGTTTCACCCACATTAGTGAGAGAATCAGAGACCAAAACATTATGGAGACATATCTAATTATTTTAATGAAGCAATTCTTGTGTATAAATTTATGTCGCAAATCTCGGAAAAGGCGACAACAAAATTTCGTGTTTAGATAAAGTTTTGCTTTTAAAGGTTTTGTATTTCTTGTAAAAATGCAATTTACTAGCACTAGTAGGCGCAGCGACTGAACCTACTATGGTTCAGTTGCTCCGATATACTAATAGAGTTCATGAATTTAAATCTCTCCCGGAAATAAATATACAGATAGATAAAGCACGAAGTGCACATCATTAATCCGGACACTAATATAACATAGCTGTTAGTCTCTAACTTAACTAGCTTATCAAAACTGACCAATGCTTTATATTTTAATTTACGCACTAAACATACTACGACTGACTAAGAGTTTAAAATCAGAAGTAAAGCAATAGCTTTTTTAATCTCAAATAATAATATTAATTCCAACATTTATGATTTTATAAAATTTAACTTCAACGACAGATATTACATAGTAACAAAAACAATTGACCCACGAGTAGTAATATAACAAAAGCCGCCCGTGACAAGGGTACTCGTATGTCTCTTATTTTTCTAATTTTAAACATATTGTTTGATACAGTTACGAAATCACGATCTTCTTTAAATTGCTAACATTATGTTACACAATCGTGTTGTGTACATTCCAACCAAGAATGGCAGCAATGGGTTCCTCTGGAACCAATACTTGCTATTGTATGTTAAATTCCTCATATTTTCTCATTACTAAACTAAAATTGAATTAAATGACTACCAGTTATTGTTATTTAATAGTGTTAATTTTTTATTATAATAACTAGCAGACCCGGCCACGCGTTGCTATGGTAACGTTAATTGATTATAAAAACTACTGTTCCTAGGATTATGGTTACTATATATGGTAACAAACACACAAAGTATTATTATTATATAATGTACTGATTACCTTAATTTTGTTTTACTTTTAAGAAATAGATTGCAAATAATAACAACAACCAAAGTATGTAATATTAATTGTGACTATGTATATACAACTATACGCATTAAAAGAAGGTATGATACTAATCGCAATGTGGACAGCCACAGTTGGAGCGTGACGCTTCGAATGGAGGTGTCACCTAATACTAGATACTGTAACCATAGCTTAGAGTAATATAAATATTGGACTATGACGTCCTTGCACCTCCTCTCGAATGCGCCCTGATTACATTATTGTGTGGCAACAGTCCTCTTGAGGTTTAATTATCGTTAAATTTCTACAGGTGAAACTTCCAATTTTTTTTTGCATTGCGCCTGTAACTAAAATGCTTTGTTTTAAACAGTTTGTTTTTTAGAATTGAGTCTATATGTATATGTTTTTATTATTTGATTGTGATTTCGTTATAAGAAATGTCTATTTTATTTCACAGAAATGTCCTAAAAACTTTTTTTTAATTGACATAGGGTAATTTCATCAACAGTTCTGAAATATGATAAATTATACAGAAAAATGTTATCTTGTTGGTGGGTAAAATATAACAAAACTTATTAATACTGTAATTTTAATCAAAATGAAATGAAACCATATTAGAAATAAGTTTTTTATGTCCAATTGTTTACAATTTTATAGAACGGTTTAAAGACTCGATTCGGACATCGATATTAGATTAGATTTAGAGACTAGGTCTAGAACGTAGTATTTATTTACTATATAATATTATATAAGTAATAACTTTTTAACTTTGGCTCTGGCACACTTAAGTCCTCTATCGGCATCATTAAAACAAAAGATATTCTCTTGAATTATATTTCAGTTAATTTAAATATGAAGAGATCTTTCAAATAACTAAATTTCTATTTCGCTAGTTCTTGTAATCTTATTTTAACCAGAAATCAGTCAATTTCTTTGCAATTTGAGTTATTAAAAGATGTTAAGAATGATGAAAATAATTTATTAAAGAAATTCCAGTGAATAGAACGAAAATCGTATATCTTACATTCTAATCGCTAACTAAGATTATATTTACAAAGGAAAACAAAAGCATTATTTGCAAGAAGTAGAATTTTAAGATACCTCTTGACTTTTGTTTGTCCTTGATTTTATGACACTCTTACAAAGCAGTTGTCATCATAAAACACAAGAAAATTTATTCACGTTCTAATGTCTATGCTAAATGCTAGTACACTGAATTCACATAAACTTTCTACGGACTGCAATTATACACTAGCCATTCATTTACTATAATAACCAAATGAATAAGTTTAAGAATGTACATTTATGGGCACTCAGTTACGAAATATTATAGTAAAGTCAATTATTGTTATGTATACATATTTACAAGTCCACATTTTGATTGCTCATTCATTTACTGTTCATATCTGTAAAGTTGATCAAAAATATACCCGTCTACATTTATGAATACGCACTAACTTCGCTACATAAAACTATAAAATACGAAAGCGAGCAATTCAAATTGCAAAAATTTACAGTATGTGAACAGAAAGTATAATTGAGACAACGCATAAATGCGTTGTAGGGATTTTTTTGTGTTCTCTACAGTCATCTTGACGATATTAGTTATATCATAACGGCTACCATATGGAATACGGTAGTTCTTGCAATAGCTTACAATTGTTATTGCATTTTTTTCTTTAATAATATTTTTTTTCTTCTAGCATCAATTATGTTACTTAGCGTGAATGTAGATTTCCAAGGTGAAAGAATTTTTGAAATCGGCTTAGTAGTTTTTGAGATTGTTCATTGCAAACATACAAAAATACAAATCTTTCCTGTTTATAATATTAGTGTAGATATGTGTATAGAATTGAAATTTAATTGCTCCCTTTTTTTCTGAGGCATTTTATAATTAAGTGATGTATTTACTCTTCTAATGCTAACAATGGTAATGGATGATAACCACCCAGGTGACGAAGAGTCTCTAATTACTACTTTTTTACTATTTCATTTGCACTCCCTTCTTTCACAAAGAGAAACCACACCACCGCACCTTCGGCGTGACATACATCGACTGAGGTGTATGTCACGCCGAAGGTGCGGTGGGACCATTATAGTTATCTCCACCAATCTTTTTAACACTGGCATTTTTTTTTTCTTCTTTTTTTGGGAGCTTTGATCGATATTCGAACATGTTAGCTCCATCTTAACCCAATCTTGTTCCCTAAATCATCTTAAGACTATTAATTGCAAAGCTGACAATAGTTTTAGCTGCATCTGAGAATGGCTCAGCTAGGAAGTCAACAAACCAATATTTTGCAGATTCACATTCAAGGAATTACAAACTTCAACTCTCAGGTGACGATTCCGTTCATATTCCATCAACAAATGATGAACATCATCTACCTTTCCGCACATCAAACAGTTTGGAGACTCGGCAATTTTCAGTAAAATTTTAAATTTATTTAATGGAATGTGACCAGATCGCAACCTAAGAGTCGTAACAATATATGTCCTACTTAAACGTCTGTTTATAAACCAGGAGGTTGTGACTGTAGAGTTTTGTACCGAATTCCTTTTTCACATGACCTTCTATCAAAATGCTCTCTATCCGATTATTATGTATTTGTTTTTTTTTATATTTTATAAAATGTCCGAACTACGAGGTTCTAGTTAAGCTAAGCGGTCAGCCTCATCGTTTCCCCAAACACTTGCATGAGCTGACGACAATTAGGTATTATCAGAAGAATCCCAAGATAATTCGAGAAAAAAAGCAATTGAAGAAAATTTCACCCCCAAATATTAAACAAGGAAATCTCTGAATTCCACCCCTGAAGGAAAGCTTCCCATAGAATGATTCTTGTTATTCTCCTCTGAAGATTTATTTGAGCTGCTGCCAACATCCTTTGTTTACACTAGATGTCTACTATAATGGTAAAGATCACTATGTGAACAAACAAAAAACTAAAAATATAACAAAGACCAGCAAAATATATCAAGTGTATATTGGTTTTCATAAAGAATATTTTATCGCGTATGACAGAAAATTATGATGCGTGTTTACATATGGCGTACCGCATATGCTCTCCATTTATAAAATAATATTAATTATATTTTTTGTTATTGTTATTAGCTATGTAGCAGATTAGAAAAGAAATAAATTATTGCAAGTAGAATTTCTTCTTGACATAATTTAATATGATCATAATTTTTTCCGTCTTCTTTAAACTTACATATAATACATAAAGTGATGTTTGTTTTCATAATATAGGATTTAGGAATTAATAAAATACAATATCAGATCATATATTACATTCTTATTAATGAGATTTCCGTTTTCCATCTGCATTATTACTTAGTCATTTCAGTTTCTGTGATAAATTTGCAATCCACAATAAAAATATTGTTTTTTTTTTTTAATATATTGCCGATGAAAAAATATTCATAGTACTTTTTTACGAAATCAGAATTGATACGTTCATATTCTGTTACTCTCTCTTTATTTTATTTTGCTAAACCTATCTAAATAACAACTAATGAAAGCAACATCGTATCGAAGGATCATATAGGAAGTTACTATAAAATTTTGAAAAGTTGGTAAGAAAGATGAAACATTTTAGAAAATAACCATATAATATTCGAAAATTTTACGAGCAATTTTGCCAACGTACTACTTCGTAAAGTACTTTCGATTCACACTGAACTTAATAAAATATTTTTTACTTGAAGTTGGTGGTTGAGCCACACTTTTAGTAGATACATATGTGTACCTATAAGGCTAGATTGTGATCATATTGTGCCTCTAGTTTTGTAAATATATTTGAAAATTATTTTCATTGTCAATAAATATAATGAATTAAGATTAACTCACACCAAATATTAAGTTTATAATTAAAAAAAAGAAAGAAATAACGGACAGAATACACGAAGTAAGGGGCTTACCGCGAGAGTTAGTAAGATAGTATATAAAATTCCATCACTCGGATACAAAGATTTATGATCATCACAAATATTTATCACCTCGCGTGATGCGAACTCAAGATGGCAGATCGTTTTACATCAATGTTATACCGGTTATTTAGAAACTTAAAAATACCGCGCTTTGTCGTTATAATGAAACACTTTTCACCTCTTGACTAAGTATATCAAACGTATTAAGTTTATCACATACAGTGGTCATGAAATTTCGACTATCTTTCGGTGCGGTGTTCACATAATTTCGTCTCGTGCAAAGAGAGCCCAAACGCTTGATGAAATAAAATCGGTAACAGATTTTATCTATTTCGAAAAATGTTTCATTTTATTGCTTCCTTAAAACGTCACTCTAGCCTCTCCATTTGAATAAGAACTTTGACTAGTTCAGCCAGCTTTAAATGTAATTTTATAGTAGAAGCATATTGTTCATCATCTTGCTGAAATCGTCATAGAAGTCTGAGACACTCCTTATGGTGTACAGAATACCCTAGCTATTTCAGAGGCAAAAAACTATGTCCTATTTCCAAGTCCGAATAAACCTAGTTCAAGTTCCGCTTATAGGCACTTTGTGTAAAGCTGTTGCCAATATAAATGTCCCAGGAAAATAACCACACCTGCATTAAACAGTCAAGCTGCAACCTATCGTAGCATATAACAACAAGTGTGACCCAATTAAGTGAAAATAAGTGAGAACAAAGAACTGCAACCTTCATAAATAACACACAGAAAGCTTCGATTATTCTCGGAGCTCAAACTTGACTACTTCCAGTTAAATATTTATGAAGACATCGAAGTAGTAAGCTTGATCTACGCTACAATTGTTTGAAATTCCGTTCTAATAAACGAAAAAATTATGTAACTAACTTTATAGTTCTCATCTCGAAGATATGGATAACAAAGTTAACATTAAATTCAGTGTTTTGGTGTCGATAATTTAAAAATATTTATACTTACTAAAATGGCCCATTGTGTATTATATATATAGACTTGCTTCCATTAGAAGTAACGTTAAAAACAGGTTATAAGATTTATGCCTAGTCCATTAACATTGGATACTTTTATTATTGAGGCGTTTATATTATAGATTAAACTTTATTAAGGTCTGTAAAAATTAGTTTCTATCAAATATTTGTTTTATGTTGTATGAGTAAGCGCTTGACCACTATCTCGCCAATTGATGCGATCTAGGATATGACGCGCCTTCCTAAAAGACCCCTAAATTGTGTGTTTATCAGGAAATACAGACTCAGGCAAAGATTTCCACTTTTTAGCGGTACGGATCACAAAATTGGAACCAAAACGCTTAATGCGATTCTTTGGTATATCAACCATATAACGGTGGCGCCTATTTGTAAGTCTGGTTGTCCGATGAAAAAATGGGAATGACGGAACAAGGCTGCGCAATTCTGTCTATGCTCAAGGCTTTTGAGCTTTTTATAAAAAAGATCGTCATTGCCGATGAGCTTTTTGGCCCTCCTCTTAATGGACTCAGGCATCTCGTGCAGGTATTAGGCGGAACTGTTCCAAAGATGAAATCAGTACTCCATACACGATCGAACTTGCGCTAGTTTTTGCTACCCACAAATCGATAACTGGACTTGGGAAAACAAGCAGGTCAGTTTTGTAAACACTCGTACCTATACATAATATTCACTTAATCCTATTTAAAGGTTTTCTTTTATTTCAATATATTCACTCCTTTGTTATATTACTTTCATTTTGTCGTTCACTTTTTTCGCCATGACATCATTCAACCCAGTTTAACAGCATCAGAAGCTATTTAGGGCAGCTGCTTTAGTTTTATTGTCATGACAAAGATAATCAAATCAATTTGTGAAATAAAATTAAAACAGAAGACGTATCTAGGAATAATGGATAACATAGAATATAATTAATAATTTCAATACGGACCATATGGTTCTCATAGCAAAATATCCTCGCAAACGAAATATAATACTTTTAATTGATGAAACAGGGTAATAGGCCAAATATGCTAAAACAAAAATGCAATTAATGTAAATCTAAATTAAGGAAGATTTACATGTAACAACTGAAAATTTTGATATAACAATTAAGTTGTTAAGAAGCTTGATATCGACCGGTTTAAACATTTGCATAACAAGGTAGTTATCGCTTGCGGTAATAAGGTACACTAGGAACAGAAAAGAAAAATACGTTCTAATACTTACACGCCAAAGATAAGCTTGTACTGATGCCACAGAAAATAGTTATGCTAACGACTAAATGCATAAAGACTTTATCAAACTATAATTAAGAAACAATTTTCAAGACCATAGACAATGCATAAAGTATTGTCTTATCTCTCTATTCTACACCCTCTACAGGCCTGCACAATTGTAAGAGTCTATACAACGGAGAAACTAGTGATTACTTAGAATAAGCATAGGTAATTGTAAACACTGTTACCTAACTTCTCATATTATATCTTTATATATATAATTCTACTGTACGTGTGTATGTCACTGAACTCCTCCTAAACGGCTGGACCGATTTGAATGATTTTTTTTTGTATGCGTTTGAGTGGTGCCCTGGATGGTTTAGATTCACAAGTCAGCCCGGCAGATGGCGCTGCAGTCGGCACAGCAACGCGTGGCCAGGTCAGCTAGTACATTATAAATATAAATGAAAATGAAAATAACTTTATTCAAATGCACTTAAAAATAAGTAGTTTTATCGTCCAACATTTTTTCCTACCACCCATTCAGGACGTCTTTTAACTGACAAGAAGAAACTCGTCAGCTTTAACAGAAGTTACGACATTTACAATATAATACGTCGTCATCATACACAATCCACAAAAAAAATTGTTATGACAATACTAATAGTGTTATAATATCATTATTTCGTTGATTACAACAAAGTCAACACTTGTTGACTTTGTTGTAATCATTAAATGGAGTAGGGAATAAACGACAAATTTAAGAAAGCAACAAGATTTATGTTTAGTATTAGTCAATACTGAATACTGAAGATTAAAGCAGACCCATTTCCCAAGGCAGCACCCGTTCACGAGCATGACGCATGGTACAGCCATCGCTTCGCTTATTTTTATTATACTAAGATTACTCTCTTTCATGAAATATCTGATACTTTTGATTGATGAAGAAACTTATTAACAGCATAATAAACATATTTATAAAATAAGACGTAGTCGTAACTTTTACACTATATAATATATTATATCACAGATTAAATTTTTTATACGGTTGTGAATATAATCCAAGTAAACGTGTCTTTAGTCAATGACTATATTTGAAGACAGTGAAACGCACACACACACGTGTGCATCAATGACCTAATCACGTGTCGCACGTCATGTATTCAAGTCTTATCTTTGTTAATATTTATCAACCTTGGAATATACTTATCTTCCCTTTTATTTATTCTTACACTTAAAAATAAAAGTATAAATATTAATGTTACTCTGAAACCAAGCTTTCTTTCTTCTTTACAGAGTTGTCACTATAATATACCACGATAACAAATAGAAAGCACACTTATTATATAATTCCAAGTCATCCTACACATTCAAAATAACTTATTAAGCTATCACTTCTAAACAAATTTGCATACATTATAACTCCATTTAAGTTTATGTAATCAAACACAGTTTCAAACTTATGTAAGATTAAGAAAGATTTTATTTATAATAGTTACAAATTAATTAAAGTTTCGCTTGAGAGAGAAAACTTTACAGGGATTAATAATACCAATAACTTTCTGAAGGTTATCGACCAATACAATAAATAATGTGTATTTACATCCTTATTACATTACAAACAAGGGAAATGATGTAATTGTACGACTACGAGGTTAAAATCATAGTATCGATATATTTGCTGACTAATTTTACAGATAAAAATTCTTGTATTTATTGGTATGTGCCTATGATAACCCTTTCGAACTTTCTGTTTTAATTATTGAAAATTAATTTTGTGTTGGTACCTTTTCAAAACCTACACGGCATAACCAGTGATCTAGCCAAACAAAATATAAAAAAACTTTAATTCCGCTTTAAGGGCTTCCGTAGGGAAAAATAAAAATATTTAAGAGATAAAATAAAAAAAAAAAACCGTTTTATTAGATCACCATAACCTTTAAACTAATAAATTAATAACCATAAATGTAAAAAACTAAAATTAGAAACGCATAATCCGGTCTACTATAAGCTTTAGAGCTTTTTACCCTTTTAGGCTTATTACCATAGCTCATAAATAAGTGTTGCCGTTAACTTTATACGTACTATTGTTTATCCAAAGTGATGTATTCTTACTATATTTTGGTGAAAAATATACTAATACAATACCAGAGTGATGTTTTTTCGAAAATAATAGGTTAGGTTATATATTATGACCACGTAAAACGGAGCAAACGGTAGAGAAAAGCTTCAAAATGTATGCTTTCTTATTGTATGGTTGCTTGAAGGCTGCTTACCTCCTTAAAAAGAACTGAAGAAGCATAAAGAAAAAAAATAACTGGGTAAGATTATGTCAGATTTATGACCATGCACTGCAGAAGAAGAGCGGAGTGTCGAATAGCTTGCTAACACGCTGCCAATGCTTCAATCGCGTATTATGTATGTATGATATCCTACTAATTAATTCAAAGCAATGATAATGATATAAAATGTTGCATACTTTTGAATATAATAGTATTATATGTATTCTATGAATGTGTTTTGTACTTTGAAAGATCATTTTCATTATATTTATGAATGGTAATTAGTAGAGCATACGTTGTCATGCTACTAAGAATTATGATTTTTAATCGTTAAAGATGCAAACAAAACTATGCAATAAAGTTTTTGGATCATTGATCATTATGGCGATAGTAATCATGAGAAATAAAAGTATGCTTAAACATTTATTCGGTACCAATTATGCCAATATTATGCCAATTGATGTCTATGCCATACCCTTTTTTCCCCACTGCTTAACTACAAATAGTTGTTATTATTTTTTACCGTATTATGTAATACATTAGGTGTTCTATGCGATCTAAAGTTTTATCAATATCTGTGTAGACCACATCGGCCTGTCCACCACAATCCATGTCCCTAATTATGCGATTTGTAAAATCAGCCAAGTCAAGCCACACCACTACGACACGGCACCCACTGCCGAGCGTTTTTTTTCAAAAACCACGATATTCATTCAAGGTCCCATGCATAATCGTGGGTTAGATGAAGTCATATACTATATACCTAGTCTTCCCATAAGTTTTGTTACAAATGAAAATGCAGTTTTTTTATGAACTAAAGTAATATAACTAAAACTTATGTACATAAATATGTAATAAATATTAATAAATATTAAAGTATCAGCACAAAATAAAAAAACATTCTATTCTAAATTGCCACCTTTGTCTTTTATACAGGCCTTTAATTTGTCTGGCCACGAATCTATGGATTCACGCACTGTTTCCATGGGAAATTCCGCCACTACTTGCTCCAGAGATTTTTTAAGCGACTATATTACCGTGTCGTTTAGAGCAAGCCATGTCCTTTAAAACTGACCATTATTTGTAGTCCAAAGTCTGGGCTAGATGAGGGCCCGTCTTCTGCTCTTATAAAGTCCGGAATGTTGGTTTCAATCCAGGCTTGGGTAGTTCGTGCCTTGTGATCAGGTGCAGAGTGCTGCTGGAAAGTCCACGGTACATTTTAAAAAGTGTATTGCTGAGAGGTTTCACAACATGATCCAAGACTATCTCTTTATACACTTTGGCTACACTTTGGTTGAAGTTTTCACTTCTTTTTCACAAAAATTTAGCTTTGTGACACCTTGATAAGAAACACGCCATCAAACCATCTTTAGAACTGTGAGCGTACACTATATTATTTATCTCAGTAAAGTGCTCTTTAATCGTAAAAAAAAATCATCGGTAAAGAGGATATTTCTGTGCATTTCACCTGTGTATCGTGACAGGAGACATTTTGATCGATCCACTCTCTTTAATTGTAAAGATTGATTTGGGACATGTCCTGTATATCGATGATAAGCACTAAGCTTCAGATCTTGTTTTATAATACGCGACAGAGATCAAGCGGGAATCTTCATTTCTCGCGATAAGAATATTTGCTTCCTAATGGGGTTTCGACGAATTCTGACTTTAACAGCCTTTGCAGTTCTAACAGCACGCGGCCGCCCCGATCTTTTATGGTCTTCATCAAAGGAAGTGTTGTTGTATCTGTTGATAGTACGATATACGAACAGCACCAAGCTTTTGAGGTGTCTGGAATATGACCGATATGACGGAATATGCTCCGTACCCACTTTGTGCAAAGCGATCACTGTAATCCTACATTCTTTAACACCCCATTCCTTATTGTAATTTGATAATAAATGAAATTTAAAATTGAAATGAAATTGAAAAGAAATGGAATCGAAAGAAATTTTTAAAATAATAAATAAATTCAAAATAATTAAAAAGTTGAAGAAACAAAAAAGTTACAGTATTTATGGCCAGACTGGTTAATATACATATATAAAATTATTCCTTTATTACGTGTATTAAAAATAAACTGTATAGCAATGTGTGTAAGTAGGTGGAATTTCATAGCAATCAGCTTATTCATTACATTTAATTTTTGAGATCTTTTATTGTTTCTTTAACAGGGATTCTCTTCTGTCTGTGCGATTGATTACTAATAACACGACGGACGGTCTATCCACGGAGTAAAAATCGAAATATATCCAAAAATTAAAAAAAATATTAAGAAGGAAACTTGCCCATTTACCTTTAGTCCAATAATCTAATTGATCGTGTATATAAGTGTAGTAGTTTTTTTATAACATAATTCATCTTAATGAACACATTACAGACAACTAATTTTCCCAGCCTTTAATATTTTCTTGGGAAGACGGTAATAAATTGTGAGAAACAACAAAATATTACTATCTGTCGATACTATATTGATAGTTTGGGTTTTAGCGCCCGGTGACAGAAAATTAGACTTAATTTAAATCTCTCATATGGGCAAGACATAGCGAGACAAAGCATAGCTGTTATTGTATTTGAACGATTAAATGGCAACGAGGCAGTTGGTTGAAGGGCGTTGTGAAGTTAAAGGCTAATTAAGATGGTTTGCTGTGACATATACATATAAATTTATTAATGATCAATCTGAATCAGTTCTTAGCTCCATCGGTAACCTATACAAACTAATTTTGCTAATCAAACCTATTAGTGATTCATATGATAGATACCAATATAGAAAAAAAATATTGCTACGACACACAAATTCACGGCTCATACATATAACATAACATTAAATTCAAAATAAAACAAAAAATATATACACAATGACAAAAGCTATAGTAAGCAGGATTCCTCCCTCTGTGTGGGCAGCAGCAAGAAGGGGACAGGGCTCGGTGTGTAATTTTTGCCTTTCGGCAAAACAGCGATTTTTAGCCGTCACCCAAAGATAAAACTCTGGTACCAGCAAGGTCAAGACGGGTCACAAGTCATAACGGTAATATCGTCACAGCGAACTTCGTCACGTCTTCGACGCCTACCCTCAGCGAAATTATAAGAATCCTAAGATCCAAGTTATATAACACAGCGATGTTCTATAGTAGCAAAAAGTAAATAAATTATAGCTCCTAGTAAATAGTGTTTAGTATTAAATTATATTCTAGTTATGCTGTCTTGGATTTTCGTTATTTAAATAAGGCATTGTAATAATTATCTTCTGTATAGTAAAAAGCCTTTTCAAAGTTAAATTAAAAAGTGTAGTTTCAATTTCACTTAGTTATTCATATTATTCCCATGAATATGACAAAATAATTTCCCCCTTTTTTTTCAAATTCACGCAATGTAGCTATGTAGATCCCATATGTATATAAAACCAATTATCATTCATAAATTAGCAAAAATTGCAACAACAAACATTTACGCTAGGTTTTTGTAATCGAACTCATCGTAATAACAGCCGAAAGACATATTCTGTAGGATGCATTTCCCCCATTTGGGGGAAGTCATAATCTGTGTCATTAGTCGGGAGTTTTACGAAACCCTTAAAAGTGAAGGGTTGGTGCTACTCTCTCGGACACCACACCGCATAATGTGAGTACATTTAAAAAAATCGAATCTCTTTTATAAATTGATGATTGTACTTGTATTAGCAAAACGTCCAAAATACTTTAAATCACAAACCAGCTCTCATAATAGCTGTTGAACTACGACACGGTCCGACGCGCTCGCGGCCTTTGCCATGACATCACCTGTAATGTCATTTCATATCCCTAACCACATGTTCAATTTCCAAGAACATTCAGACTTAGCTGTTATTTTCAGTGGCGACGCATTCGGTGATATTATTATTTTATAGAAATTACCATTTTGCGTGAATCATATATAAAGCCAAACAGCATTTTGGTTGAGATTGGTTTGTTTTGAACATTTTGCTTTTATTTCGACTCTCGGATTTCTTCTACTTCAATACCTTTTATAGTAAAGGCAATATTTTTATTTTTTTTTATTTTAACTTATAATGTATTCACGTCTTTGATTCAGATCACAAACATATTGTAGTATGAAAATCGATAATCAAAACGACACCCTCTTACCTTCTTATCCACATAGAATCCAGGAAAGGACTGTCCAGTTGCGTGAAAAATAAAAAACATAATGTTAGAAATCGCAATAAGTTTTCACTTAGTCTGTTTAGGTGTGTTTTGAAGTGTTACGTAGTAACTTCAAATCAGGTGTTAAGTCACACGAAACTTAAATTTTCACCATTTATATTCATATGACATACAGTTTCACCTAGAAGAAAAAAAAATTACTTTACACGTATTACATCAAAAGATATCATGAGGATGGCCTCATGATATCTTTTAATGTAATATGTCTTGTTTTGCTTGGTTCTAAAACCACATCATAATAGATTCATACCGCCATACGTGAAATCAATCAGGTAATAACAAAGAGCTAAAAATGTCGCCCATCTTCGTGAGAAGCGGAACACAGTTCTTTCCGCTCTCATTGTTCATAAAAGACATCCTGCCACTGATTAGCGGTGTCACGTAGGATGCATTTTTACTTCAGTCCAATTTGTTTTAATGGAGCTTCATTGCTGCTCGTAAATGTCATGAGCGCTTCGAAACTCACAACAAGCATTCAACCAACTTACTAACGAACTAGAACATGAAAGATTTATTGATGAAAAATTAATTCAGCGTCATTATCAGCCTATTAATGTCACCACTGGTAAAAATGTCGTAGAGAAAATGGGTTAGCATCCACCACACTGAGTCCACCGCGCAGGCGGATCGGTAGGTGCCAACGACGGCAGATGCACCTAGGTTACTCATCCGACTATCAATCCTTGCGAAAAATGCTTAACCTATTAATAGTCCTGTTTTTTTAATGTCGCCAATGTAACTGTCACAGGTGATACAGAAATAACTGTTTTGAATGAATATTTTATTGAAAAACCCATTCCACGAATAGTTTTTATTAGCCTATGGCAATCCATTCGTCTTCTTTCTAACCAAAAATAGCCAAACAGTTGCGCAAACACAGCATTTATTTTGATTAATGTAAAGGGCCGGCTTAGCGCATGCGGCTACGCTTTGTCCTTTTGTTTTTGCGTTTCTTTTAGTAACCGAGTGAAACCGAATTATATAAAATATCAACTGGGGCAGGAATACAGGAAACTATCGTTACATTTTGGTATTTCTAGTTTCATCCATTCGATTGTGACTCATTTTGATCAGAAGTTTAATATTGTTTTTATAGAGTCATTTTCTTTTTGTTTATTTGTTTTGCTGTCGTGACGCTACATATGTATTTTAACATGCATTAGGCGTACATACTAGTGAAATCAGCGTCCACGACTTTACGTTTACAGTTCTCTTAAGATATTTTCAATGTCGTAATGATCGTGCTTATTACGCCACGTGACGTAACGAAATCTAATTCAAGTAATCATACTAATAATGATAATCAGAGTCCAAACGTCGAACTATGTAGAGCTGCGTGAACGCATGCGCTCGTTCTCTGCTTCATACTGAAACCACTTTCACTTGCACTGTAATTAGGGCCGACAACGTATACTACGAATCAATTTCACGTATACAACAAGAATAACAATACCCTTTGCAAAAAACAATTAGAAACTCATATGTATTATTTTGATTTTAAATTAAAGAATTTTAATGTTATCTGCTCAATACGGGATACTAAAAGAGCTATTTTGTGGAGTGAAACCTTATCCCTCGATGCTAACCCTGCAAGCATATTTGTATAATGATCCAGAATTAGTTCCCCGCGGTCGTAGAAAGCAAGTCGGGAGCACGCGATGAGCAAAACATGCGAGATCAAAGTTAAAAATGAGACATTAAACCAGTCATGTATTTTGGATCTCTTCATGCTAATGGAAAGTACAAAATAGATAAAACAAATAGAATTTGTACTATATGGATCGATAAAATGAAAAAGCGATTCACAGTCACAAATCATTATTGCGTTCTACGTTTGTTTTTAAATGAAATCAAAGTCGCATCTTCGAATTGTAAATAATAGGGGTTAAAGTATGAAATTGCCGTTTTATTGCAATAGGTTCTTTGAATTGACATAGAATCTTCATGGTTTGAGGTTTTCGAATGAAACTTTTTTTAAATGGTTTCTATGATGTTCTTTTTTTAAAAAATGTAAAACATTTGAATATCGACTTTCAATTGTTTTTGTTATTCAATTTAGACAAGAAAGATGGATACTGCGAAAATTCGAGTTATTTTTGAATACGAGTTCCGACGCGGAACTAACGCGGCAGAAACAGCCCGCAATATCAATGCTGCGTTTGGAGAGGGGTCTACTAATGAACGCACCGTGCGATTTTGGTTTAAACGCTTTCGTGATGGAAATTTCGACTTAAAGAACGAGCCACGAGGAAGACCGCCCACACAGGTAAATAACGATGAATTAAGAGAGATAGTGGAAGCCGATCCTAGTCAAAGTACCCAGGAATTAGCGGCATGGTTTAACGTTACCTTACCCACAATATTGACTCACTTGCGTCAAATCAATAAAATAAAAAAATACGAAAAATGGGTGCCTCATGATTTGACTGATCTGCAGAAAGAAACGCGTGTTGAAACTTGTGTTGCCTTGTTGAACCGGTACAGAAATGAAGGAATATTGGATCGAATTGTAACATGTGATGAAAAGTGGATTCTTTATGATAACCGGAAAAGAAAAATGCAATGGCTGACCCCAGGTCAAATGCCACAACAGTGTCCTAAAGCAAAACTTACCAATAAAAAGGTAATGGTAACTGTTTGGTGGTCTCAGCATGGTGTTATTCACTATAGTTTTCTCCGATCTGGTCAAGCAATAACGGCAGATGTCTATTGTGCCGAACTCCGAACCATGTTGACAAAACTAGCAGTAAAACAGCCCCGACTCATGAATCGATCTTCACCATTATTGCTCCACGACAACGCGAGACCTCACACAGCACGAGAAACCATTTTGACCCTTCAGGAACTGCAGTTAGAAACCATTCGTCATCCTCCGTATTCACCAGACCTTGCTCCAACGGACTACCATTTTTTTCGTGATTTGGACAATTATCTACGTGACAAGAAGTTTTCTTCCCAGGAGGCAGTACAAAATGCTTTCACACAGTTTGTGCAGTCTAGATCGTCGGAATTCTATCGCAAAGGCATTAATGACCTTCCCATTAGATGGCAGCAATGTATAGATAATAATGGCAACTATTTTGATTAAATAAATTTGTTAAAAATTTAAAAAATAAACAATATAGATTTTCAGTACAAATCGGCAATTTCATACTTTAACCCCTAATATTTACCATTATTAGTTCTAAACATAGTCTCGTAACTAATCTACAAAATAAGTGAGCTAAATAAAAATAAATTTATTTATAAAAAAATCGAAAAATATAGGACAAGAATTCCTGGCAACGTCTTTTAATTATTTAATTTTTACGTGTGTAACTTATTTTCATATTTTAAAGGATAACGTTTACAGCATCAGATTAGGAGTCCAAATATTTTAAAAACATAGACCACAAATATGTACTCATATATGTGTGCACAAAATATAAAATAATCTCCTAACGAAAAGTTACGGCAATTTTACTTGATAACATACTTTTTAGTTATTTAGGTTCAAGCTCGTAAAATTTTTACACTTTTGTTAGAAAAGTAACTGATTTCAAATAATAAACACGCATAAGAACAAAGAAACACATGGTATTTGGCGCTACGTGCGTTAAATTGCATGCCATACATAAAACCGGTTTTTATTCCATATTATCAAAATAGTTTAAATCAATTATTTTTGATAATGTGTTTCATATTATGTGCACACTGCATATCGTGTTGCTTCTCTGAAAGTCTGTTTACAACAAATATACTTATCCTTAAAAATATATCATTATAGTGAAATTATTATGTAAACATATATTTTTGAGTAAATAAAATAAAAAAACTTCGTAATGATTTGAACAAAACTGCACTCAATTTAAGTGTTTTCTCGTCAAAATGGTAAGAATACGTCATTTTTTATTTTACTTGGGTTATGTGAGCGGAACAACATAAAAAAAGAAATTAGATTTTAAAGCAGTACAAATTACATGTTAGTGTTGTTTTTACTTTTTAATACAAAATAATGAGAACTTGGCATAAAGCTCGTTATTTTAACGATGCAGTAGTACGTAGTTAAAGTATATCGAGTAATAATAAAATTACTCATTGCAATAAAGAGTACTATACGTTGTATTTTCCATTCTTATTGTTATATGATAGTATTTTATGGTAAAAAAGAATTAAGACCAGTTCAACGATCTGATAAATGATATATTTACCTCTATCGACATAAATATTATTTATTGGAAGTTTGTGTATATAGTGTAACCATTATAGTAATATAAGTTATTTGCGGGATTGCTACCATGTACCTTGTTATTGAGTTTCCGATATTTCGGCACTGTTGCAAGTGCCATGATCACGGAGCGACTGAAGTAATTGCGGGTAGGCTGTTATTGGCAGAAATATCGGTCTACCCTCCGACGAAGTCTCTTATTGCGTTCGTTACCCGTACCACTGTTCACATTCTCACTATTCACTTGGGATTGTTCTCGACACACAACACTTACAGTATCGGATCGCGACACGACACATTTTTGATTTTTTCGGTTTTTACACATACGAACCACTGGATTCCAGACATTCGACAATTTAAACCCGTCCTCACGATTGAAATTTTCATGTTTTGTTATTTCAATCGCTTCCCTGACCAATCTTGGTATGTAGTGGCGTTCTGTCGAAATAATCTGTGGGTTATGAAACTCAATCCAGTGGTTAGGACCAGAATCAATCAAATGTTCCGCGATGGCCGATTTCTGCTTATCGTTGTTCTTGATTGCTTTTATGTGTTCCCTTATTCGGCATGCTACTGTTCGTTTTGTTTGGCCAATGTACGAACTGCCACAGCTGCAATCGATCTTATAGACACCAGGTTTCTCCAAGGGGAAGTTGTCTTTAGGAGACCGTAGGTATTGTGAAACCTTTCGTACAGGAGTGAAGACAGTATTTAGCGAGTACTTATTCAGTATGTTTGAGATCTTGTCAGTCACTCCTTTGACATATGGCAAATAAACGGGTTGTCTGTCTACTTTGTGTCTCTGGTGTCTTAATTTGTGTCTGGATGGAAAGTGTCCCTTGTATCCATTACTCTGTAAGACTCGTCGTACATGCTCCAACTCTTCTTGAAGATGTTCCTCATCACACAAGTCATATGCACGGTTCTTCAGTGAAGTCACTACAGAGTTAAGATGTTTAGGGTGGTGATGCGAGGACGCGTTGAGATAGCGGTCAGTGTGTGTGGGTTTGCGGTAAACGGAATGACCAAACGAACCGTCATTCCTCACCCGAATCTTCACATCCAGAAAGGCCAGACTTCTATCTTCTTCCATCTCATAGGTGAAGTTAATTTTAGGATGGATGCCATTTAAATTTGCCAGGTGAGACTCAACATCATCTTTGTTACCCCTTAATATACAGAAAACGTCATCGACATACCTCTTCCATAGTTTTATTTCTGTGGGTGCGGTAATGAAGGCTTTTTCTTCAAAATGCTCCATCCATACATTGGCAACCACAGAAGCCACGGGACTGCCCATTGCGACTCCATCTATTTGGAGGTAGTACTGGCCCTGATATATGAAGAAATTCGTCGACAAACAATGATGCAACAGCTTGGTACTAAAGGTTTCACAATACCTACGGTCTCCTAAAGACAACTTCCCCTTGGAGAAACCTGGTGTCTATAAGATCGATTGCAGCTGTGGCAGTTCGTACATTGGCCAAACAAAACGAACAGTAGCATGCCGAATAAGGGAACACATAAAAGCAATCAAGAACAACGATAAGCAGAAATCGGCCATCGCGGAACATTTGATTGATTCTGGTCCTAACCACTGGATTGAGTTTCATAACCCACAGATTATTTCGACAGAACGCCACTACATACCAAGATTGGTCAGGGAAGCGATTGAAATAACAAAACATGAAAATTTCAATCGTGAGGACGGGTTTAAATTGTCGAATGTCTGGAATCCAGTGGTTCGTATGTGTAAAAACCGAAAAAATCAAAAATGTGTCGTGTCGCGATCCGATACTGTAAGTGTTGTGTGTCGAGAACAATCCCAAGTGAATAGTGAGAATGTGAACAGTGGTACGGGTAACGAACGCAATAAGAGACTTCGTCGGAGGGTAGACCGATATTTCTGCCAATAACAGCCTACCCGCAATTACTTCAGTCGCTCCGTGATCATGGCACTTGCAACAGTGCCGAAATATCGGAAACTCAATAACAAGGTACATGGTAGCAATCCCGCAAATAACTTATATTACTATAATGTTAGTGACCATGAAAGTTTAAAACAATATATTGTTAACCGGTACGGGCCGGATACGTCAAAATTAATAAAACACCTAGAACGCGCGCGGAAAAAGTGTGAATGTTTGAAGGAATCTCTGTCTTTCCTCGTGAAGTGTCGTGATTCGGACATTATCCCTATATGTGTTAGGATAAAACCACGACCAGACATTCATGGTTCCGCGAGTATTCTGCGAAACGCGAGTGTAAAATTATTGCGAAAATCGATTCGTAACTGTAGGTACCAACTGGACAAAAGTCAGTGTGAACTATACGAAATCCATCTGAAGTGCAGTGAAACTCTTTCGACAAGTGACTTTGATATTTGCGATCGTGTTACATACTTACAAGCTCAACGTACCAGGGAACTAAGCGCCAATAAACAAGATCGTAAGTTTGAAATGTTATTGCAAAGACAAAAGCCAGATGTCCCCTACCACGAGAACTCACTACCAACCCGAACGGTAATAAATATGTCGAATATTGAGTTGTCCAACGCTGCACAGTCTGTTCTTGAAAGAGGGATGAATTTCGCCGTTACTCCCAGACGTATTCCCTATGAAGAAGTGATTGGGTCGGTTAAAGAGGGTGTCATACGTAACAAGATACCAGCAGTAGATGCGGATACACTCAGGCAAGATGTTGCTGTAGTGTTACGTCATGCGAGGCCACCAGGACCGAACATTACTTCTTCCGAATCAGTTGCCTTGAAAGATCTTCGCAAGAACAAGAATATATTGGTACTAAAGGCTGATAAAGGGAATGCGACTGTCATAATGAATACCAGTGAGTATGAAAACAAAATCCTTAGTCTACTCACTGATGAACACATATACAAGAAGGTGGATTACAACCCAACGGCGAGGACAGATCGTAACACTCGCTCACTCATAAAGGAATGCGCCTACGCTTTAGACGATGACATTGTCAAATATTTACTACGTCCTAGGAACACCCAGCCTCCAAAACTATATGGTCTGCCGAAAATCCATAAGCCGAATGTCCCCCTACGCCCAATCGTGAGTCAGATAGACTCACCTACATATGAACTGGCCAAGCATGTGGCAAAAGTATTGCAGCCTATAGTAGGACGAACGTCGTCGTTTGTAAAGGACTCCCGCCATTTCATAGAAATCCTGCACCAAAACAAGGTAGATGAAAATCAGTCGATGGTCAGTTTTGACGTGGAATCGCTGTTCACAAATGTACCTGTGTTAGATTGTCTTGAAGTGGTGAAGGTGAAGTTACAAGAAAATGACATCCCGATGGTATATGCCAAGCTGTTGCATCATTGTTTGTCGACGAATTTCTTCATATATCAGGGCCAGTACTACCTCCAAATAGATGGAGTCGCAATGGGCAGTCCCGTGGCTTCTGTGGTTGCCAATGTATGGATGGAGCATTTTGAAGAAAAAGCCTTCATTACCGCACCCACAGAAATAAAACTATGGAAGAGGTATGTCGATGACGTTTTCTGTATATTAAGGGGTAACAAAGATGATGTTGAGTCTCACCTGGCAAATTTAAATGGCATCCATCCTAAAATTAACTTCACCTATGAGATGGAAGAAGATAGAAGTCTGGCCTTTCTGGATGTGAAGATTCGGGTGAGGAATGACGGTTCGTTTGGTCATTCCGTTTACCGCAAACCCACACACACTGACCGCTATCTCAACGCGTCCTCGCATCACCACCCTAAACATCTTAACTCTGTAGTGACTTCACTGAAGAACCGTGCATATGACTTGTGTGATGAGGAACATCTTCAAGAAGAGTTGGAGCATGTACGACGAGTCTTACAGAGTAATGGATACAAGGGACACTTTCCATCCAGACACAAATTAAGACACCAGAGACACAAAGTAGACAGACAACCCGTTTATTTGCCATATGTCAAAGGAGTGACTGACAAGATCTCAAACATACTGAATAAGTACTCGCTAAATACTGTCTTCACTCCTGTACGAAAGGTTTCACAATACCTACGGTCTCCTAAAGACAACTTCCCCTTGGAGAAACCTGGTGTCTATAAGATCGATTGCAGCTGTGGCAGTTCGTACATTGGCCAAACAAAACGAACAGTAGCATGCCGAATAAGGGAACACATAAAAGCAATCAAGAACAACGATAAGCAGAAATCGGCCATCGCGGAACATTTGATTGATTCTGGTCCTAACCACTGGATTGAGTTTCATAACCCACAGATTATTTCGACAGAACGCCACTACATACCAAGATTGGTCAGGGAAGCGATTGAAATAACAAAACATGAAAATTTCAATCGTGAGGACGGGTTTAAATTGTCGAATGTCTGGAATCCAGTGGTTCGTATGTGTAAAAACCGAAAAAATCAAAAATGTGTCGTGTCGCGATCCGATACTGTAAGTGTTGTGTGTCGAGAACAATCCCAAGTGAATAGTGAGAATGTGAACAGTGGTACGGGTAACGAACGCAATAAGAGACTTCGTCGGAGGGTAGACCGATATTTCTGCCAATAACAGCCTACCCGCAATTACTTCAGTCGCTCCTTGATCATGGCACTTGCAACAGTGCCGAAATATCGGAAACTCAATAACAAGGTACATGGTAGCAATCCCGCAAATAACTTATATTACTATAATGTTAGTGACCATGAAAGTTTTAAACAATATAGTGTAACCATCTCGTAACGGTAAAAATTATTAAAATAATTCTATTAAGAACTTGTAAAAAACAAAATCTATTAAACAGTTTAAATATAACTAAAAGATTATAATAGCAAAATACTAGAAAAAATCGACTCGGGTCACAAGTGAATTCTCAGGCATTCTTATAAGATCGCATTGAAAATGCATAAAATATATAAAAATTATAAAAATAACTATAAGATGTTTTTTTAATTATTTGATAATTTTCACAAGGAAATTAAGTAGAGAATCTAAAATTATTAGAAAAATATATTTGCTTATCATCAAGAAAAATTTAGATAAAAAATGCATTTTACACATCATTTTTGACGACGTATTTTGTTATTGGAATTCTAATTGTCAAAAATTAAATAGCAGATTATGTCAGTTTGTATGTAGCTCGTAGCCTTGGAATCTATAAAATATACTATCTTCCACTTTTCGAAACTACATTGTTATATCTAAAGAAGTTGTTACCCACTTCCCCTCGCTATTCACAGTATACTTTTTCAATTAAAAATGTTATCAAGTCCTTGAACGACGGAAAAATTCGAAGGGTTAATAATCATCTAGAATATAGTCCTTTACCCATCTAATTTTAAAATAAACAGCTTAAACCATGCTGTCATCGTTTTTTAGGCATATTGAAAACCCGTACATATTTTCTTTTGTGAATTAAGTTATTTATATTTTATATTAAGTTAGTTATTTATTCATTTAACGCATTGAAGTCTTTTCACGAATGTGGCACGCAATATTATTCTTTGAAATAACGTTTCTACAAATGTTCTGATAACAACCACACCATTCCAAAATAAAAGTCACGCTCTATTGAATTCTTAAGTAACGTTACTATGTCCGGTTTTTGTAGGTCTGATTTCAAATAGAAGAAATAACTGCTCGAGATCCTATAACATACATACTTGTTAAAAAATCGTCTTTATCATTTTATATCTGAAGTCATAACCATGAGTGATTGACTGACTGCAGTCAGTGACTGATTGACAGACAACGCACAGTCTAACTTAATATAGACTTGTAATTTAGAGTGTGTTAAAAAGAGTGAAAAAGCTTGCTAAAAAAGATTTTAGGAAAATTTAAGGGCATATTGGTTATATGCCCCAAGTTAGGTGGCGCCGCGCTCGTGTTTCTTTTTTATTTATTTTTTTATACATAGTAGGTATACTAGTTTTCGAGCAGAACAACATCTTTCGAGGCGATTAGTTTTGCACACAAACCCAATTCATATTAACGATTCTTCATTCGCGAATCGTCACCCTTCGTGTAAATATTACCAATCATTTTTGTTGCTTACCCTGATCTTATTATTTGTAAAGTATTTCAATCATTATTTGATGTTTTTAACTGTGAATTAAAATCTTTTAAGAAATAATAAATATATAATCACATTGTTTTTTTCGTATCTTTATAGAAATGTGATTAACACATCGATGACAATATTGTGTACAATGAAAATCGTCGTCTTCTACTCGCATAAATAGCTGTACGATTGTATCTTTTCCACTTTTATAGTAAAACGTTAAGAGAGAAGAATTTTTGAATATTTTTAATGGAAATAGACTATAGGATAGCAATAAGCCATCAATAGATATCATAGCCATCATCATAGCCTGCCATCAATATAGATATGTGTGAACACTTACAGCTAGTTCTTCGCTAGTGTAGGCGGTAAGCGTCCGGCGGTCCTGCTGCAGGACGCAATAGAACGGCTCCCAGGCGGGAGGCACGCCCAGAGCCGCGCCGCCTACAGCACTTGAAGCACCGTCTGAAACAAGTAATCACATAATATTAAAAAAAAACAGTTGATTTAATTGGAGCGGAGCTTCTATGGATCAGCTTTAATGACGCAATGTTTGTTACGCCATAACTTCCCGAATTCTTAACCGATTTTAATAATTTTTGTGTGGAAGCGAGTCAACACATTTAAGATCAGATTGTGACAGAGCCCTAATTTTGAAATTTGTAAAAAAATAGTCATGACCAAAAAACATTAGCTCTATAGGATTTCCCATTGAAACGAAAAGCGCGCGCTTTTTGAAAGTTTTAATTCTTATGTAATTTTAAAATTTACTAAACGTTATTGGATTTTATTTTATTTAGTATAACGCTCCGTTCCAGTATAAGATACTAGCGAAGCTTTATGTTTAGCGACTGCATCGACCTAGTATTAAATAAAACTGTTAAGACCAAATTCGAACTTTTTTTATGGGAACACAACACGCAAAGAAAAAATACATATTAATTAAAATACTAGTACTGGACGAGGCTTTTAAGCATAATCTCTTTTGCATGAACGTTTTTAACGAACTCATTAGTATCTTGAATCTTGTATATACTATCTCTACAACAAGCTTCAACGTAAAGGATTTCTATTTCCGTTTATTGCAAAATAATACTTATTATATAAATCTTTCAACTTTGTTTTAAAAATAACGTTTTTAAAATTAATTTGAAGTTTTTTTGTCGTCGCTGTTTTATTTTACACATCATATTAACTTGTCGCACTAAGAATTTGTAGAGAAATATTTTTCTTTTTTCGTTGTTATTTCTCGAATATACTCAATATAAATCGTTAATTATAATACTCACATAGATAAAATATATCGTTATTTTACTACTCACATAGACAAATTAATATAAATTGTTATTTACGATAAAAGAAACATATATAATACTTGCTGACACATCCACGCGTTGCTGTGCCGACTGCAGCGCCATCTGCCGGGCTAATTTGTGAATCTAACTAAACCATCCAGGGCGCCACCCAAACACATACAAAAAAATTCATTCAAGTCGGTCCACCCGTTTAGGAGGAATTCAGTGACATACACACGTACAGTGTTAGTACAGAATTTTATATATAAAGATGATTTAAATTACTTATATATTTTCTAATAAAGAAACAAAGGTAATATTGATCACATCTTCATGTGAGAAGAGTGAAATCGTCATTACAACATCGTACAATATGTTTTAATAAAACCCTTTTTACGGATTTTGCGCATATTTCAATTTATATTTAATCCTGACGTTTCGACTCCTTTACAGAAGCCATGATCACATGTGTAATGTGCGCAGAAGTGTAAGAACTAAATATCGTACAATATGCTTAAAGTTTTCCAAATTCAAGTTCTACAATCTACTTAAGACTGTAACGAGGCGCCATAGCTATATTGGCGACTCGTTGCTTTCATTGCGCTCTTCTCTGGCCGTTTTTCATATTTTCTTTTCTCTTCGTTTCCTGTTTTAAATTTACTGTCTGTCTCTGTTTCCTATTTTAAATTTACTGTCTGTCTCTTTTTATTTGTTTTGTTCGAAGTTTATTCTTACCAGAGTCAGCGCGTAGAGTGGTTGACTCACCGATAACAAATTATTTAAATATATTTATAGTGCTGAGCAGTTATAATAAGCTCACAAGTATAATAAGCTCATAAGCATAATTCACAAGTTTTCCTGTATATATATTCTGTACCACCAGTTCCTGTTTATAAGTCTATATGTTTCTTTAAGGCACTATTGTAAGTAGCCTACCTTTTATAATATGTTTTTAGTGATAAATGTGAAATTGTTTTTGTATTCAGTGTAATTTACCTTTTTTATATATTGTTTCAGTTGTGCCTTAATTCCTTAAATATAAAAACAAGTGACCTTTTTGTGTGAGCTTTTATTTCTCCGGCTGCACCCCGTCACAAGACTTTTTATTTGCGTAACGTATGTATAGATGGCCTGGTTATGAAAAATTAATCCAAAGTTGTATCAACCGAAATAATTAGCACAGCATTAACCTCGAAAGAAACGACATTATTGGACCATTATTACTTTTGCAACAAAAATTCTTACTTGAACAAAAGTTATGATCAACCGATCTGGTATATAAAGTGAAAGGTAAATTTAAATGTTAGACTGTATATCTTGATACCTTTTCAATTTTGTGATCGTGATTGACTGTTTGAATATAGATCTTAGATACTTGTAGGTAATGTAAACATTATGACTGACATTTCCGTTAATAGTATCATTCGTCCCACGCTGTTATAATCTCTTAAGATAGTAGTTTTTTTATTAATTGATCATTCGTTTAATTAATAGGTTTACTTTTACGAACCCTTGACACAGTTTACATTGAAACTCATGGTGATCAGGCAGTTTTCAGTCCAAACAATGCAAGTATATAACTTAAACATTGTATACAATCACCACGTCCATTCTTTGCAGAACTACGCATTTTAAGCTATGTACAGGGTAGTTGCTATATTTATTGAAATGGTTTAATTAAAATCAAAACTATTAATTTAAATCACTTCACGTTTTATAATATTTGCCATATATTTTTGACGATCAGTTAAAGCAGATAATAATCCCGTGTCATGATTATAATAATAATTATTATTATCATTGTTAATACCTATTTATATATTATTTCCACCAATTGGTGTAAGTTGTTCGAAATTCATTTATAATTATTACTTTTTAATATTTTCCGCCGCTACATAGCATTTCAAACATAAATTCATCAAACATTAACTAAAAGATCTAAGAACGAATTTCATTTCCAAAACAACAAAATATATAGGTAACATAATTCTGAAAACAATATATTAGCCTAGCCCAAAGTAAAAACTGAAAAGCTTGTGTTTACTTTGGCTAGGGTAACGCATAGATATACGTATATGATACATAGATATGTAATATTCATAGATATATATCATGAGTCAGGTTCAAATTCATCACACCAACATCTGTCCCTTCCGGGTCCCAAACCCAGAACCGTCGATGCAAAAAGCAGGATCGCTATCGTTGCACTCAATTGTTTTTAACTAACCTTTTATGTTTATGAAATTGTGACTCACGTAAGATTCTGAATTTGTCGATTGAGCACGTACAAAGCTGTTCAAAGTACAAAGTTGAGTAAAGCATAGGACAATGACATAATTGTAGCACTTATTCAGCTAATAAAAGTCGCCCATGCCCGCCACTACTTGGATTAATGCGTTCCATTTAATCTATTAAACAGTGACTCATGTAGAGTCAGCTAACAGAGACGAGATATTAGATCACACCATTTGTATCTCAATATTTATCTAAGAAAGTTGAAAAGTTTATAAGTGAAAGACAATTCTTTGCATTATTGGCAACAAAATTTTCAGGTTTCAGGTTCAAAATGTTTGTTTCTTTACAAGTCATAATTTTACTTAACTTCGATAAAACCTCAATTTTTTTAGTTTCTAAAATATTTTTCGGAGGAGTGTTATAACTTATCGCTAATTTTTAGAACCATGATTTAGTTTTAGAAATTTTCAATTTGGAAGTGGTTGTCATCACCAAATTTTTAATCTCTCCACTGCTAGACCACAGGCCTCAGGATAAATGAGCGAGCCCACCACACAAGCCCAGTGCGGATAGATGAGTACATTTAATAGGCTAAAGGCAGATCAAGGTGAACTTTCAGGGACCAAATAGAAGATGTCCTGAAAAAGGCCAGGTCAAATACACCCTTACCCGACGAGCTTATATGGTTGGTCCGATGAGAGTCTAAGAAGCCAGAAATGTATATCAGAATCCTATAAAGTGGAAATCTATGATCTCTGCCTATCCTGATACGAAAAAGGCGTGTTTGTACGAATGTATGTAAAATCTACTACTTTAAGTACCAAAAAAATTCTTGCCATGGCTTTGTAATGAAGTTTCACCATCATGAACGAATGAATTAGTGATCAATTTTTATGTTGTATATTAAATGAGTTTAAGTTGAGTTGTAAGGGCGTCGGTCGTGTTTCGAAAATAGCCGCCGGCAATTGAAGTCACTATCCGAGTCGGTCACGCACGCTCACGTTGTTCTAAGATATGGCTAAGAACTGGATAAAAGCGTAATAACCACTTATTTATACACTTTGGAGCATTCTTAAGTAAAAAGGTTCGTTCTCAATTTCTATAGAACTTTTACTTTATTTTTTTTTAATTTGATTTTGAAAACTGGTATTTAATCTTGGTTGCTTTTAAAAACTCTAATTTGTATCTGGAATGTGAAAGTCATTTAAGTTGTCACAAGTCACAATTATACTTAGTTCCGTTAAATACTAGGCGATGCAGTCGCTAAGCATAAAGAGCTTCGCTAGCACCATTTATTGGAGCGGATCGTAACATTTAAAAAAAAACAATAACAAAATAAAATTCAATAATGTTTAGTAAATTTTAAAATTCCATAAGAATTAAAACTTTCAAAAAGCGCGCTCTTTTTGTTTTAATAGGAAATCCCATAGAACCAATGTTTTTTGGTCATAACTTTTTTATTTTTTGTGAATTCCAAAATTCGGCTCCGTCATAATCTGACCCATAATTTGTTGATTCGATTCCACACAAAAATTATTAAAATCGGTTAAGAACTCGAGAAGTTATGGCACAACAGACATTGCGTCTTAATAAGTTCTACTAGGCGATGCAGTCGCTAAGCATAAAGCTACGCTAGCACCATATATTGTAGCGGAGCGTAATACCTAAAAAAAGAAAAAAAAATTTTTTTCGATGGGAATGTTTGCGATTTACAAAATTCGGTCCGTCACAATCTGGTCCTAAACCTGTTGACTCTATTCCACACAAAAAATTTAAAATCGGTTAAGAACTCGGGAAGTTACGGCGTAACAGACATCGCGCCATTTAAGCTGATCCATGGGAGCCAAAAATTAAATCCATTAACAAAATATAAATCCGAAGAGACATAGGTAATTAAGCCTATATCAATTGATTAGTATTTTGGCAACCAAAATCTGCTTAGCAGTTATTGTAATAAATCACACTTGCCTCTTGCAATGTAATCGATAACAGAATAATTTACTGTACATATACTATCTACAACTATTTTTATTTGATAGAAGCTGAAAGTCGTGAGAAAAGATACGCGTACCGCCATAAAAAATGCAAATATCTTACAAAATAGTGTATTAGTTTGTGATCATTTATTTTCACTCAATTGGGGCCATGATAGCAACGACGGTAAATAAAAATATGACGTGATGCTCGGAATTTGGAGTCGAGTATTTAAGCGTTTTTTATTTGAATATATTGAGATAAGGATTTATTTCTATTTACATTGAATGGCCAATATTACTGAATGAGTTAATCTCCTGTTGGTAAAACCCGTAAAAAGTATAAAAAAACTTTTTTTTTTGTATATTTATCTCACAAAATATACGAAAGACATTCTCGTAAATTTATGGGGTATTTTCTTTCTTAAATGATAGTGTAACTGAAGTAATAAATAACCATAATGACAACAAACTATAATGCAACAGCCCTTTTCCTAGATATGTCACGTACCTTTTGATTCCTAATCTCAACTACTAAAAACTCTACAAACCATCGTTGCATCTTATTTGCTAATGATGATTTTATTATAGTGACAACTGATGAAAAAATGACAATGAATGATAAACGTTAATTCAAAAGATATCAATAATAATAATTTTGTTGACAAGCAATAGTCAATTGGTATTAGAAATAGTGTAAGACATCTTCACTAATATTATAAAGAGATAGATTTGTATTTTTGTATGTTTGCAATAATCTGAAAAACTAGAATATTTAAAACACAATTATTTCGGATCTGGGAGTTTAATTTTCTCTCTTTATAATATTGGATAATCCAATTTGGATTGTTTTCGTTGAGACCATTAACATAAATTAAACCTGATCTTAATTAATACAATAGGCAAAAGAATTGGCATTTGAAAAATTTTGACATCATTGAATATCATCAAATCCCTGAGTGAAATCTCGTAGCCTCAAAGTGTAAATGACCTTTATGAATATTTAATTTATATCTAAGCTAAATATCGCCAACATCTCGCTAAGCTGGGTAAGTGAAAGATTGTATAATATATGATTAAAACCACCTGTATTCGTTTTTTGCAAAACAGTTTGCAATGCTATGAAATGTAAACGAGAAAGACCAGGTTCTAATATAACTTTTCTTATTATATAATGTGATATAAACCAATCGTCACTATAGATTTCTTTTTATTTTAGACAATGTCCAGTAAATTAAGAACTTCTTTAAAAGCTGGACGCAGAGTTTTATCCTTTGATATGAGTAGTACCTGCGTTCAAAGAACGTTAAAAATAACTTCAGTAGGTAAGTGAAGACCGCTGCAGAGAGTACTGTGTGGGCGGCCATGAGCGACTATACATCCCGCACATTACAATGAACTTAGAAATCGAGCCAGTACGCAATGGATCAGCTTGATTTGATGTTATATTGTGTTGATATTACACAGCCATGAAAAACGGTTTACATCTCAGGCGGTTTTTTTTTAATAATTCGGAAAAGTAGGTAACACTTTATCTTGAAATTACCGTTACGTATATAATACTGTATTCATTTATTCATTTGTGTTATGTAAATATATTATATAACTCATGTTTATCGTTTCTATGTGAATCTTTTGAGATGATGGGGCCCAATAGGAATAGTCAATTTGTGAATCTGTTAGCAAAGGAATCAGAACAATACTGCCAAATTTTTTTTTTACCTACTTCCACATATGTATATTTTGGACGTAGTTCACTATGTATAGGCGGTTTGGACATGGACATGAATTTAAAACAGTATAACTATAATAGTTTGTAAGTTTACACCACCAAGAAACTACTTATCGTATTTGTTTTGTGTCAATATTCCTAAAAAACTTATTTTCGATTTGTTTAAGATAGTGACATTAGACAATGAAACGACCATTATCTTACATATAAATAATCTAAATAAATCCGAGTTGTAATTAACAAATTCTTATCTAAAAACTGAGCAGACGGTGACAAATTATCCTGGTGCCTTGCTCAACCTAAAAACAAATGTCGAAGTAGCTAAAAGATTATTTAAAATGCTAGCTTAGCTTATTGTCAACAATGGATAAAACATCGATTACAATAAATTGTATTATAAATAATGATTTTGTGCTGAAAATTTGTTTTTTTTTAATTCGCGTAAAGCAAACTTATAAAATAATAACCATGATTTAAAAATAGATCGCAAGAACTATTTGATAAAAAATAATTTACAAACTATTATGAAATCCATTTTAATCGGATGTAATTGTATAGCTATATAATGGCAACACCAGAATTGAAATGGAGACCATTGACGGCAGAAAGTAAGCATGTTATTGCCCTACAGACTTGTATTATGATAAGACAAATTCGACACGACTATATAGTCAAAATTCGTCTAAAAAAAAAAATATAGTTAAATTGTTTTTTGCTGAGCACCTTGTCCATGTTCTGCCAGTTTTGGACAATGTCCGTTATTAACATATCATAATAGAGCTCGACTGTGCAATAGTTTTCTATGTTTGTGAAGGCGAAAAACATTCACAAGATCCAGGCATCAAATAGGGGAGCAACAAAAAGCACCGTTGTGCATCGGAAGTTCTTGTTCGCATTTGCAGTCGGTTGGAACCAGCAATCTAAACTGATCCCGCGTAGGCTTCCCTAATAGTGAGAACATTACACTGTTGATTGTGAAGAATATAAGCAAGGTTTTGAGTAAACCTTATTTTCTTATATACTTGATCAATCAACTGAGCAATCGTTTATAACTCATTAACCTTCCGAAAAATAGATTTATCATTTAGATATAAGCCGAAAACGAACGGGTCGTCCTTGAAAGTACGGCCTAAATATTAATTAATTTTATCATCTATAAGATCTAAGTTTCACCAATATTCTGAAAACGGAACTAAGGTTACGTTACATTATCATGGATATCATCTTTAAACCACTTATATGTATTAAGAAATCAAAAATGTTACATATCAAAGTGATTTAATTATAATGATCGTTGTATTGCCATCAACAACAAAAATAAGATGCAAGAAGTACCAATAAAAAGTATTATCTAAGTTTTGATGACAGAAAAGGTGCTTTCAGAGAGCCAAGAAGGCCAAGCAAGCCATTTGTTACCTTAAAGTTTGGTATTTTATAAAATTATCGTAAAGCTATAATTGTAATCTTTTGTGATTTTTCTCATCTAGCCATTCAACGTGTGAATTATTATTCGATGTGTAGCCTATTCTTCTAATAACCTTAGGGCTTAATTAGAAACCAAGGGTGAATTAATTATAATAGTTGACCTTTTAAGCTATAAAAAATATTTCTTCGTCACTGCTCCGTGTGTGGAAAGGTTACTTGTACTTGCCCGAGAAGGGCTTGCTATGCATTTAAAATGCAATTACTACTACAATTCAATCGCAAGAATAATTTAAATAAATAAGTTACATTATACCACTGTCTGTTGTAGTATTGATATATCAGTCAGTATTGTAATCTAATTCGCTTAGAACTTAGACCGTGGGAAACCATTGCCATTTTCAGCGGATATAAAATTAAATGCTATGCAACTTTGATTATACGATGCGAAAGCAATTTTACTGTAACGCACTATCCACTAAGCCTTTTATCATTAGATTTTTAATTAAAAGCGTTGTTTCATTCTTTGTGTTATTTAAATACCATTTAATATGAGCAGACAAAGTACATGCTGTAACTATACCTCGAGGAATAAAACCGTATTTTCTTTTATAAATTTTGGATGTGTAAGAAACTTAATAAACATTTCACCATTTTAATAAACTTTTCACCGTTTAGTACAACGGTAACGTTCTTGTCTTTCACATCGAAGGTACTGGATTCGAGTCCAGAAAGAGGAAAATATTTGTGTGATGAATACGAGCATTTGTACCTGAGTCATGGGTATTTGTGTACACAAACCTTACAGTGCTTACTTTGGGCCATGCTAATTGATGTGAATGTATGAAATGTTATTTTTATTAATACTTTGATAAAAATTCAGTTCTGAAGAAAAATAATAATATAATATAATCTGTTTATAAAATTAGTCATGTTATCCTTATCAATATCGTTATTGGAACTTGCTGGACACCTTAGCATTCAAATTCCAGTCAATATTTGTGTTAGTTATCTAATAAAAAAACCGTAACATCAACACGATGAGATTAACCAATATTATGCTTACGAGAGTAATCGAATTACATACGAATATTGAGGCAATTCATATTATGCTTCCCGTCACAAAGATTGGTACGTAGGCGATAATCTTGCTTTCATTCTCATTGGGAAGTCAACGTTTTGACAGATCATCTGTCCCGTACCAAGCAGTTGAACACATATAGACTACACTACTAGTATATTCGAAATAATGCTGGTTAGAAAAAGCGTGTTTAATTTAATAGAAGAAATAATGATTCTACCGCAACGTATATAACGTATTTATGCAAGACTTTTGTCAAACTAACATATAAATAGGAAAAGAAATAATCTTATATCATTCGTGGACTATTATTAACAGAAAAGAACATTAGCGAAATTCGGTTTATATAAAATTGAACTTTAAGATAGATTTCATCGCCTGTACTTATATACAAAGTATAATATATACCCGTGTAATAAATTAGGGGCCCTTTAAAATAAATTATTTTGAATGACCCACTATTTCTACGGTACAGATGTGAGCTTGCATCGACGTTGTCTCGACGTACCCGTGCCGTGAATACAAATCATCCACTTAGATGATGTTCATTCTTAAAAGTCTTTATTTTTATTGAATAGACATCCGCACTTAAAAAGACATAAGGCTGATTCTAAAAATATTAATGTACTCGTGTCGGAAGTATAAAAAAGTAAATCATATCATATGTAGAAAATAATAGGTCGTCGATTAGGAGTACCTTTAGTCAATATTAATGCAAATTTCCGTTGGTGCAGATCTAGGAAACAGCGATGGAAAGAAGAATGGAAAATAACTAATATACCTGGTTTAATAGCAAAGTTAATTTTATATGAAGATAAAATTGGGCCATGTTTCTGACTCGCCCGAAATTTGAAGCAAGATATTTTTAAATTTCGTCTCGCATTATGTACATATCGCCCATAAAATTAATTTTCAAAAATAGCACTGTTTACAAGACTAGGCGCTCTGAACATTTTGATAAACTTGGATCTAAATCACACCTTAATATAGTTTTAATATGTGCATAAAACACAACACTTATTAATACTTAAAATGAGAGCATTTAAATCTATCATTATTATAAATAGCACTAAATGCCATTAGAATCAGAAAAACAAGTAATCCTACCGTTTCGCATGTCACTGCATGATGACAAATAAAATAGTTTATTCTTTCTTTAGCACTCGCGTGATAACAAAAAACGTTACTCCCACGAGACACCAGATAAGAAGTCTAAAGCTTTTCGAACAGTGTTAAATATACAAATGAGTATTATTTGAACACAAATAAATAATAAATAAATATTTCTTACATTCACACCAATTATTAGCCCAGCGCAAAGTAAGCACTGTAAGGCTTGTGTTATGGATACTAGGGTAACGGATAGACATACATATATGATACACAGATATTTAATATTCATAGAAATATACAGGGCTATTTTATAAACACCATCCAAATTTATATATTATATTCTTTGAAGAAAGTAACGAAACAAGATTTTTTTCTTTAAATATCACCCAGTACTGAAATATTAAGTTAAGCCTACACAAAGTTATCCGAGGAAAACTACCGATTGCTGTCACAGTCACGCTACGCACGGTGTTGCAGCAGATGATTACACGACCCCCGCCCCGCCCTCCCGTATTTCATTGATACATTACAATGATTTTCATAAGTTGCAAATTTAAACGAAAAAAAATAGGAACGTCTAATTGAAGAAGAGATAAGTTGATTTGTTCTTTGATTATAACAATATTAATCGATAACACTTTTAATAAATAAAAAATGAACATAAAAGTAAGCCACACCTTATGCACTTACGTCGCATTTTTAAAAATTTAATCAACTTATGTACAATAATTGGTTGGAGTAAAGCAAAGGGTGTTTTTTAACCACAGAATCTAAAAAAACACAGGGATCGCAAAGGCAATTCGAAAATTGCAAAAAAAAATGCAGTGCCAAAACCTTAGTACCTACCTACCTAAGTTATTTTTGTCTATTTTACACGATTGGATAAAGAAATGTATAATTAATAGTTCTATATTTTTGTGAAAAATTTCACAAGTCTTAGCCGCCCTGCGCACATTTTGCTTTATTCCAACAAAATAATTAATTAAAAATCCAAACAAAATACACTTACATGAAGTTTGAAAAGATAAAGATAAGATAAATATAAGATAAATATTTTTTACATTCACACCAATTAGCCTAGCCCAAAGTAAGCACTGTAAGGCTTGTGTTATGGATGCTAGGGTAACGGATAAACATACATATATAATACATAGATATGTAATATTCATATAAATATATATATATATATATATCCATGACTCAGGTACAAATGCTCGTATTCATCATACAAACATCTGCCCCTACCGGGATTCGAACCCGGACCGTCGGTGCGAAAGGCAGGATCGCTACCGTTGCACCAAACGGTCGTCAACAATCACTTTACCTTAAAGTGTAGGTAATTTCTCTCTAAACAGTCTTGCACGTTTATGAACATTGTCTTTAATTGTATTACTTGTTTATTCACTTTGTCACTTCGTTAAATGCACGGATTATTTTTATTTTTAAGTTCTCGAGGCTTTGGGCCTTCTTCACATAAACCCGTCGTTCAATTTCGCCCTCGATTTCAATTGCAAGTGTGAACACATTTCGTTAGGTAGATAATTATGCGACGTAAATGCGTGAACGCAACATTGTACATCGCGGAAAGTCCGCGGGTGACTGATTTCATTGCGCCGCGGCGCCGATGTCGTTACAACTTGCGCGCGCAGCTCGGTGGGGCGCTTCGGGTGGTCGGTCGTTCAACTGTAAGTACCTATTTTGCCAGTAACCAGCTGTTGTAATAATTCGCTCGGACAAATTTTTTTTTTGCGGAAATTTTACCTCCCAATTTTTTTTCATAAATGAAGTGTTTGAATGATATCTTATGCCTAGAAAAAATTTGGATGGTGTTTATATAATGACCCTGTATATAAACACCCATGACTCAGGTACAAATGCTCGTATTCATCATACAAACATCTGCCCTTCCGGGATTCGAACCCAGGACCGTCGGAGTGAAAGGCAGGATCGCTACCGTTGCACCAAACGGTCGTCAATAAATATATATACAAATCAAAAAATATATATATATATATATCTATTAGAAAACCTGAAAACTGTTACCAGTAAGTGAAAATGAAAGTAAAAGTATGAATGAATCTATCTTAATACCCAGAAAGAAATTACCCACCAGATTTATAATCGTGTGTGGTAAACAAGTGAAGTATTGATACAGTTCCCACAACGCACATTTCATGCAACAGAGAACAGTTAGATAACATGCACCTATTGTCAGGCGGAGGAAGCGGTTCGACATTACCTATTATATATCTATATCTATTATCAACAATCCGCATATATCTAAAATTAATTTCAATAGGTACCTAGTAAAATAATATAAACTTTTAAAGCTCAATTTAATCATAAAAACAATCAAATATCTGTTAAGTTCTTACACTAACGTTTTTAAACAAGAGGCAATAGTTGTCCCTGATGTTTGCAGTGCTCTAGCAGGGCGTCACTTGTATTGAACCTTCAAAATCAACATCTTAACCAGGGACTTGCAATAAACAAGACATAAACTCTATTCGCGGAAACAAAAACGCGTTTATTTTCATATATGATCCTGTGAAGTCCGTCCAAGAGTCCCGTCTTGAAAAAAAAGAAAACCTGAGGATTAAATTAGTAATATTAAATTACCCGCAATTCGATGTTATTAAAAAGTGTTACATTTCATAAATAGTTCTAATAAACACCAGAAATCTAGGCTAGTTTACTTGTTCCACATTACAGTTTCATGATCAATAGTCAATAAACAAATACCAAATTCTAATGCGGAACATAGTGACTTTACCAATCGGAAATTGGGAAAATTTCAACCGATCCAATTTTTTTTTCAAACGTCTAATATAACGTCTGATTTGTTTTTTGATTAATATAACGTCTTTCGTAACACTTGTGACATTAACAAAAATCGATTCACGTAAGAATGACCAACCCACATGTCCACAAAGAGACAAAGGGTGAAATTGTCGTCACATATTGTAAGAAGATTGTTGGGTTTGAACAGACAACGCTCATTCACTTCCTATCGGATATCAGCAACTGTAGCTCTATTGTAACTACCGTTTACTAAAGACAGTTAACGAAGTGATATGAAAATTCCAACTTCCCCATTGTATTAGGCAGACAATATAAAGTGTACGCCACAATGACCGCTACACAGTAACTAAGCTAAAATGATGTACAATTTAAAACTAAACGACAAATATTAGAAAATAAACTATGAAATTAAAACAATTTGTAATAACACGTTATTATTATTAGTGATTTGGTTCAATCTTACATATCGCTTTTCCAGCATCTGAACTTATCTCCAACTGAACATAAAGAGATTTTAAGAATTTCAAATTAGGCAGATATTGATTGACATCGCGCGGATCTGTTTTAACTTAAAATATTTTAGAAGCTTATATTATATTATAGAAGCTTCACAAGTATTCGCTCAGAAGTTTTACTAAATATGTAAATATATAAATTTAAGATATTTTCTAGAGAAATCAAATACTCATTACTCCGAACAAAAATTAAATCTGAAATACTATAAATTACTTATGAAAGGACAATGCCCATTCGTGGTATCGTCTTTGATCGTCGTTGTACTTAAATCAAATTTATGTCAAAAACTAAGTTCTAATTTTTCACGAAATGCTGTAAAATACTTTGCCATAACATCGACGGACTATAATCCACATAATAATTAGCAATGAATTCACTTCCATATTACCGAGTATTTCTATTGGCACTTGTCTCCTCGGTATTGCCATATTCTTTTCGACCGTATCGATTTGCCAATCGATACGCTATTTATTTAATTAAAATATCGAATTGGCGGTTCGCATTCTAGCATATTAAGTAATTAAGCATAAGACATGATGTGAAACTAATTTGTTACTAGAAGACGATTACATCTTTCTATGGTTTTAACGGCGCTCTTTTTTCCAATAATCTTGTTGCGTCGTGCTTTTAACATTTCATACAGTTTTTGTATTGTGAGCCCTTATAATTAAATTATTTAAACCACCGACAGTGACTTATACAATTTAATATGCTTTATTATAGAATATATCACATTAACAAACAAGTAGACAATGTATATTATAGCCCATATTAGGCCCTCCGAGTCCGTCTGGATTCGAAGGAACTCGAAGTTAAGGAATACTATGATTGATGTCTATCAATCATAGTACGGCCCTAAGCGGTGATGCCGCTGACATGCAGTACCTCAACGTGCATGACTCGTAGATGTGTAGACAATACATACATACGCATGCATACACGTCATTTATAGCTAGCATGTTGAAAAATAAAGGTATCCGTCAATCCATTGCCAGCATATTGTTTGCATGTCATTCGTATCTATCAATAAAATAAACGATCTTGCATGCATAACAGCACGTAAAGCATGTCTATGAGTGCTGCATTGCCGTCTAGAGATCACAGATTCATCCAACAGTATGATGACAGATTTTATTCGATATACGTGCAATGTGATTCTTCTATGATCATAGATATATGCTAGTGTATTAGGGGTCTTATAAAGAAGTTAGTAGGTATATCTGCTATTTTAATGCTCTGAAAACGAATATATTTAATAAAACATAATTAACGCACAGATATTTAAGTTATTCATATAAACTTGCATTTGGCAATCATAATCGATACATAATTGTTAATAATTTAGAAGACTGGCAACAATGGGACAATCGGGCGGAATGGAACTGTCAAATTGGTATAGTCAACTGAGTGTTGTGATGAAAACCTTAATAGTCTGAAATATTATATCTAAATTAGTATTATTCAAACTAGAGCATTAAAATACTTGCACCCAGCTCACATCCAACCATTGTGTTGATAGATAAAACTTCAAATGTAAATAAAACACAACTGAAGACCGGGAAAAGTGTTAATTTGTTGATGAGTTTTGTTATAAACTCATTTGCAAAAAAAACGGGCACCTAAGCAATGAACCATTTTAAATGTTAATATTGCTTTGTTTGATAATTATAAGTAGTTTTATCCTCACAATTTGGTAAATTAATAAGAAAATAATCGTTTTCATCAGTATTTCATAAAATTTTGATACAATTTATGGGAAATAATGCTAAAACTCACTAGTAGTGTATGTTCGCTAGTAGTGCATATGCTCATGAAGTAAAAATAAAAAAATTTTTTTTTGTTTGTTTTTCTTTAATAAAGTAAAAGCAGATAAATGTTTAGTATCGAGTGTGACCCCCTCTAGCTAAAATCACAGCTTGAATTCGTCTGGTCATGCTAGCGAGTATATCCCGGATACTTGCTTGCGGAATACGTTCCCACTCCGCAGTAATCACATTCTTCAGCTCTCTGATGGTCTGCGGAGCCGGTTGTACCGATCTCACACGCCGTTTCAGAACGTCCCAGACATGCTCTATGGGATTGAGGTCGGGACTTCGAGCTGGCCAATCCAAACGACGAATGCCGACCTCTTGCACATACGCTTTAACATCGCGAGATCGGTGGGCGCGAGCATTGTTGTCCATAAAAATCGAGTCTTCACCTAGAGCGGATAATGCGGGTTGTGCATGAGGAATTAGAACTTCCGTTATGTATCGATGCCCAGTCAGTGAGCCGTTTTCAATGAAGACTAACTCTGTACGATCCATTGAATTTATTCCTGCCCAAAACATAACAGAGCCCCCACCATAAGGTGTGATTTCTTCGAAACATGCCTCTGCAAAGCGTTCTCCTTGTCTTCTTAGCACTCGCCGGCGTCGATCTGCACCGAACAGAGATATCCTGGCTTCATCAGAGAACAAAACCCTATTCCAATCTTCTTGAGTCCATGATTCACATTTTCTAGCAAACCTAAGCCTGCGAACTCGGTGCTCACGGAGTAATTTTAGGCCGTGGGCCGGGCGGTGACTGCGTATATTGGCAGCGAGAAGCCTCTTCCTGACCGTCCATAGACTAATATGCACATTTCTTACTTCTTGGAGGTTGTTCTTAAGATCCACATTCGAAGATTTGCGATTTCTCAATGAGCGACTCACAAGAAAACGATCATCCTGTGGTTGGGTACATGGTTTTCTTCCAGAACCAGGCCTTCTCTCGACGGAACCAGTCTCCTGATATCGCTGCCAGGTCCTTTGGACCGTCGTGCGACTAACATTTAGCCTCCTAGCCACGAAGCATTGGCTGAAACCCTCTTCAAGCAGCGCGATAATTTTGGTAGCTTTTACCACTTTATCTACCATTTCTGATACAGCCAAACAGCAATAAATAAAGCTTTGACAGTCAAGGATATGAAATTAATCGATGAAAATTGAATAAAAGTTATAAAAGTCGATGTTAACTTCTGAAACTTCGCGCCAAAAATGTAGGATAAAAAGGGGTTTTCTGTAAAAATGAGCATCAAATGAAAATTTGAATTTAGAACGTACTTTTTTAAATACCACGGCATTTTTAAAACCGGCCAGTAACGTGTACAAACCATTGAAACCTTTTTTTTATTGTATCTTTTTAAAGATGAATGAAAATCAAAACCGCCCGTTTTTTTTGCAAATGAGTGTATATTTTTTTCATTTTATCCGTCGAACTACGGAAAAACTGTTTTTAAAAATTTAATCTACACTTAGCAACCTAAAAATATAGTAAAAATCATCATGGCACAAAATTATTCAAAGCGATACCAAAGTCCATACTACGATGGGCATTGTCCTTTTAAGGTAGAATAATATCACAACAAAAATCCGTTTCCTGTTAATAACTACCCTTCTCATAATTTTATAATTTCTTATTTCTACGAAAGGGTTACTGCTTCAAATAAAAAATAAAGCGGGTTGTCAAGTCATACATAAAAAAACAAATCATAACATTGCGTCGTATAAAATGACTCTTTGAATTAAATCTATTTATGGTAACTCTTTTAAACGATTTAAATAGTAGGAACACGAAATACGCGTCTACCCTAGTTTCAAGATTCTAAAAACCATTCACTTAAGTGTAATGTAAGTAAACTAAGATTCGTAGTTAATAAAAAAGGTGAAAACTTTCTCTATTGATGACAGTTCTTTTTCATCGGAAACGTATTTGCTGTCGCGCCTCCATGAGAGCTTCTATGAATTGACACTTGCAAACTTCCTCAAACAGCACAAATAATGATTCTTCCTATGGTTACATACGCATGACAAGCAAATACTTATGAATGCAACTTACGTTATACAATAAACCACATATGTAATACTAAAATAGTACATTATATGGGTACTTACATTACTCAAAAGAAAAAGTTATTTTATGTATCTACATATATAGCCTCATCAGTAGGTTCAATTTATGTTCTATTGTGGAGACAATTCAAACTTTTTGACATTATATCAAAGATAAAACAAACATAAAAATATATAATTTACTGCATTTGTGTTTAAAAAATACTTTTTAAATGTTTATTAAAATTTGGTTTATTTAAGTAATTATTAACAATATCGTCAGGTAAACTATTTAAAATTTTCGGTAATAGATATTTATAATTTCTTGCACCATAAAGGTAACATTTTAAATTGATCTTTTTTACATAGGTTTCTCAGTCTTTCAATCCGGATATAAATTATTGCTAAGGACTACCTTTTTAAATATTATACCTTTAAATAAGTGTCAGTCAGTCGGTTTAATAATAGTTCTTCTTAACATGTATGTCAAAAGTTTCTTCATAAATACTGAACAGTAATTATACAATACACAATAAAAATATAGAAGGAATATAGGAAGAAGAAAAATACATTCTATATATGACAAACATGTTCAATTCTCAAAAACATTCCAGTTACTCAGACTTAGCAAAGCCTGTGTTAAATACGTATAGCAGGATTAGCAGGACACAAAATACATAATATATGCAAAACACGTAGACTTGGGTAATTTTTTTTTTCATCTCGTCCTCTCTTTGATAAGAGATCTCAGCACACCAACGTTTGCAGCAACACTATGATTGCTGCATAATATTGTGTACAGTTTTAATCAGCAGTAATATGGTAGGATAGAATTATGATTCTTATTCTAATGTGAAACGGTTGCGATTCTACATGTGTACCAAATCCTGATTTACAATCCAATTAAGGTCATATTTTTATGTGATGATCATAAGCATTTATTCTTGAGTTATGTTTATTTGTTTATATAATAAGTATTGTATTTTATCTGATATAATATTGTTTGTGACTAAATAATAAAGTGCGGTTTCGCAACTTCACATAACATCTAAATATTTTCAAATACTCTTATTATTTATTTTCTTTCAAAATATATATGAGCCAGACGTCACCTTATACTAAATGAGCATTTACTAAAAGCATATAATAATAATGAATACATATTGTTTAAGTTCATCTGTGAGGCTGCACGTATAAAGCTTATACCAAAATAAATCAATTACAAGCCTATGAATAGAACGAATGCGTCGTTCCCTCCGCTCGCGATTATACGCAAGGAATAATGAGATATAGTTCGTGACAAGTCACGACTTATGCGATTCGAAACTTAACTTTGAATGGTTCAAGATCTTTATTGGGCAACTAAGTATGAATAATATGGGCTTACTACATTGTAGGGTTGGGCTGCACCTACCTTATTCATAGTAAATTTTTATTACACATTATTAGTGATTAGATTGTATGTACGGACGACATAACAATCTAAGTAAAATGATAAAATTTCTCAAGCGATTCTGTTAGTCAGTTTTTAAGCTCCAGAGCTCGTATTTTAATAGCAAAATCAACAATATTATGATAATCTATAATTAGGGGTTAATGTTAATATAAATAAATAATAATATGGGAGACAAAAATATGATTTTCCTCCACAATATATCTGTTAATAATAAACTGTTCACTATGAAATTAGCCTTTTTTCAGATGGTCAGTTTTTCAAAACTTAAGACCTTCAATTGATCCAAATTTCAAATTTATATAGTCAAAGTGAAGTCACAAGTACAAAACAGTTATATATAGCCTGCATTAAATAAAAAAATTCGCCACAGACGTGCTTAAAAGGAAATCTATATATCTATACATATAAATAAAATTGGAGTGTCTGTTTTTAATATTGAAATAACCGTTTTTTACTACATGCATATGTATATATATACGGTACATACACCAAAATAACATTTTTTTACAATTTTTGTCTGTCTGTCTGTCTGTTTGTTCCGGCTAATCTCTGAAATGGCTGGACCGATTTTGACGGGATTTTTTTGGCAGGTAGCTGATGTAATAAGGAGTAACTTAGGCTACTTTTATTTAGAAAAATTCTTTTATTTTAGAAAAATTCTTTTATTTTAGAAAAATTCTTTTATTTTAGAAAAATTCTTTTATTTTAGAAAAATTCTTTTATTTTAGAAAAATAAAGTAATGTTGCAATGTTCCACGCGGACGAAATCGCGGGCGGCCGCTAGTACGAAATAAAAATCTATTAAAATGTATTGATGTATACATCAATATCAAACAATGTCTGACTGTACCCTCTATCGCACTTTTCAAAGTACCTACTAGCATAAACTGCAACAAACTTGTTGATTTGAAATGGTCACGATTTAATAAATTAACCAATTGAAAGTCTGACGTTTTGAAAATCTAACCAACAGAAAAAAATGTAAAAAGAAATATTAAATAGTTCAAAATATTAGCAAAGTTCATTCTAATGTATATAAAAGAAATTGTTTTCATTATAATATTGTAATTCTTAAATTTTAGCTTATTAATAAATCGTCCTATAATAATAATTAGTATTTTGTCTTTGCCAAATGGCATCGTTTTTTTAGAGAACTAACAATTATCATTCTCAAAAGCAGAAACGTTATTACGTTTATAGAATCTACTCGTATCACTAAAATAGTTTATTATAAAATAAATTCGAAGTAGAAGAGGAAATAACTACTCACTAAACCTGTACTAACAAATTTAATTTTTCACTCACAATGTTGAAGTTTTAATAGTAAATGCTATAATGAAGTTTATTAAACACACGTTTTTCCGTCCAATTGGTTTTACAGGTCTTCTTTTTTTACTTTTTACTGTTGAAACCTGTTTAGTAGACGTAAAATCCATTTCTATTGATAATAGACTAAACTTAAATCAAAACTGCAAGGACATAAAACATCCATATTCCCTTACCATTGGAGCGAAGCTCCAACGGATCAGCGTCAATGGCGCAATGTCTTCACTTCATTCAAACTTCACGTGTTCTTAACCGATTTTAATATTTTTTGTGTGGAATCGAATCAACAAGTTTAGGACCAGATTGTGACGGAGCCCGAATTTTGAATTTCGCAAAAATTCCCATCGAAACAAAAATAAAACTTTTTTTAGGTATTACGCTCCGCTCCGCTCCAATATATGGTGCCAGCGTAGCTTTATGCTTGATGACTGCATCGCCTAGTTTACATGTACTAAATCCACATTACATCGCAACAGTGATGAAAGCTGGGTTCTTCCACCAATAAATATAGATCGATGAAAACTACGCGTTTTCATACAAGTTTGCCCACGCTGCCGTTGTATGCAGATACAATACAATGCGTGGGCAAGTTACAAAAGCCTAAAAACCAATTATACCGACCTAGCTAGACCGATTTTTACCTGCGTAAATCCGCTTACATAGAAGCATTTCATCGAAATGGTTATAACAATTTTCTAGAACTCGACTGTTAATATCAGAAACATACTATTTACACACTATAGTTTATTTCACTGTTTAATATATTTTAAATAAAGTAACATTAAACTCCACGAGACAACGAATACTCGCTTCATACTTGACAACATTCAACATATGATATCATTTTCGACAACTATCTGGTTTTGTCACGCGTAGGTGTCACCTAAACTTTTTGGTGGTTTGAAAATTTACACTCTTGCAGTTTAGACTTTTAATAAGAGCGTATAAGCATGAATTTTTCTTTCTTATGAATAAAAAGTAAAAATTCAACAAACTGTATTGTTCTCACTTGCAGGGCAAATGTAAAGTACCGAAACAAAAATCAGCCATATTTGAACAATTCGGCGAAATATTGTATACCTTACCACTTACACACTTGCTTGACTCAGCAGTCGTTTAGTCTACACAGTCGGGACCCCGTTATTCTAAATTATTTATATCACTAACAGAATACTTATACGTCGAACAAAGAAGTATAACCCCGTTGTTTCTTGAATATTACTTAAGTTTTTAGAACATTGTTGTAGCTCATACATATCTTTGTTTTGCTAATGTACTTTTGACAGAACATAAGATTGTTCAAAAGTTATTTCCTTGACGGCACCATAAATAATTTATACTATCACTTCTTAGATATAAAAAAATCCATCTATTTCAATCGCTCTGCTTCCTATACAATAACTTATTATCAACGTTCGAAACTTAAATTACCAATAGGATATTAACTGCAGCTTGGGTTTTAAATGTGGTTCGTGTTTATTGTGCATTTACTGGTTATTTCTTTTAAATTTTGTTCACTGTGTGTGTTTAGGTCATTTCTGTCTGTTGTTTACTTTCTATGCATAGCACACATCATTTCTGTTGATGACTTATTTATTTACATTTGGAAGATTTTTAGTGTTGTGGTTAAATGAATATAAGAAATTCTGTGTGAGCATTGAATTAGCCTCTAGTTTTGTTAAATCGCACTCGCACACTTTCATTAATGAGACTATGACGTCACTTGTGGACAAGCGGGTTGGCCGGCTGGCTGATGGCCGTGCAGGTGACCGGCGCGTGCGCAGTTGCAGTTCGTAACCTAAAACTTGTTCAATCCCGCATTGGCATTGAAATATGAATTTCCAGCCATAACAAACATCTTGCATTTTTGAGAGACATTTCTCAAACTAAAATCACGAACCCAATTATAAATATTAATGTGTTTTATTTAGAAGACTTTTTTTACTAACCCAAAACTTTTCCGATAATCGCGTCCTTAGAAGTAGATTCAAATGTTGATTTCGATCCTTCCTGTTATAAGCTACTTACACGCCTCATAGTGGTTCATTTCCTTGTATTGATATTTATCCATCAAGTCAGATCTAAACAAATTACTAATATCATTAGATTTTTATGTTACTCCCTGCATTTCATTTGAGATACACTTAGCTTCAGGAATTAGGACTAGCATTTCGCACTCAGTCGTGAATTTCTTTTTGGTAATTAGCAATGGGTCGTTAGATGAGCGGCAACATTGTTTTAAGTGATGCCAGATTCCGCCTTATAATTTGTGGTTTGCACTTACTCCCTCGTATGAATAGATTTTTTAACAAGGTCAAGAATATCCTTGAAATATAAAGCTTTTTCTTTTACAAGCTCAAAATAGTTTAAAATCCGTACGTACTTTCATTTTTCTATTTATTTTACCGCTCGACACTCTTAGCTCCCGCTGGTCACACAAGGTGTGGGTTAGGCCCTTCCGTCAGGTGACCGCTGACATTTGAAGCTATTTGCCTTCTCAAGTATGCAATGTTGTTTAGTTAGTGCAGCAATGATAAATAGTTAAAGATATGCTGACTCACAATTATAAAGTCTGAACTGTCAAGTTTACTTGTGTAACCATTTTAAGAAGCAAAATACATTGCTATGTAGAATCTTAAACGTAAATGTAAAAAGAATTAATCTTTGTTAAGGATTAAAATATCAGTTTGAAACTCCCGAACGGCACAAAAACTCTTGCAGTCTTCCGAATGCATCTTCCAAGTAAAAATACTTTAAGTAATAGCTAACTATAACCACGAAAATATTTAGTTGTAGGTACACTTTTTTATTAACTTTAATATAACACTTTTTTATTTGTTGTATTCATAGTTGCAGGATAAAATCTTCGCAATATGGTTCTTTGTTACCTATAAATTTTCGGCAGAAAGTATATTTACAAAACATTAATTCGAAGCAAAGGTGACAAATTCCAAAACAACTACATTAAAACGATCGTTGAGTTACAGTAACTTAAACCAAAGTTGACACTTCTCCGTTTTGTGTTCCCACGATTGCTAGCGCAGATATACCTTCGTATCTACGTGGTATCAACAATATCCTAAACAAAGTGTATTATTTGCAAACAGTTACTCATAAAACACAAACTACAAGCGAATTTACTTTGCAACACATGTTGCAATGGTATACGTAGCAGTTCCTCATTAACGTTCAGTTTTACGTTCATTTGGTGGAAGTTATTTCAATACTATTTTCTTGGTGTCTATGCCCTACGTTTGGCAAAACAAAATACACGTATAAGGTATCTATTAACGCACGGATTTTTTAAATACCAAATTTTATTTTACAGAAAACTGTTCCACTATTTTACTACTTATCTATATTTCTTAATTGTATAATGAACCAATACCGTTTCAAACGATTTTTTTCTCCCTTTATTATGTACATGTAAGCCTCATCATGAAATTAATGTGTTTATTAATAACTTATATCTAACCTTAATTTAACATAATTATGGGTGGCGAACCTATAAACCCAGGGATTTTAAGAATACTTTGAAACCCACCAATATCAAGCTTTTTGACTTCCAGCTTTGTAACCTCAAACGGTCATATTAAAAATATTTCAAACTTTTCTCCGCAACATAATGTAATTTATCTTTAACATTACTATTATTTTTTCAGTGAAACGGTTTATCAAACCCTAAATAAATATTTAACACTTACACATTTTAACATCGAACGTTATATTTGTGCGATGACGGTGATGTGGTCACTAACAACAGATGGAATGTGGCTTTAATGGAGACTAGTTTAACCTTACTTAACTGAGTAGAATAAATGACATTTATTTATTCTATTGTAAGTGATTCAATTGTAACTGAATCATTCGCATCCAAACATACATGTAAGCAAGCAGACACGCAAACAGATATGGAAGCAGACATGCAAACAATCGCGAATTATTACTAACAAGAGTTTTATAAATAATGAAATCTTATTTACTTATATAGTGACTTTGGTGAAGTAAAATTTAATAAAACTACTATTTTTCAAACTGAAACTTAGGTAACAATGGGATAAGACAATTCCAACTAACACTATAAGGATGAAATAAACAAAATATGAAAAATACGATGAGGTGAGTATCTTAATAAAAACTATTCGAGCCTCGTTACTATCTCGTTACATGTGTCGTTCAAAATTGAATAAAATATCTGGGCATTGTGTTTTTGAAATTGAAATCGTTAAATAATAAAAATTGCGATAAAAAGACGAATTACCGCACAGGCTTTCCCTGTGAATCAAAACACTGTAATGAGCTTAACCCAACACGTGGGCCCAGTGAAGATTAGTCAGTAAAAATTTTCAACTTAAAGTGTCTATACTATTTATCAATATTACACAACCACATTATTCAAAACATCTACACCATTTACTTTAAAAAAATCGAAAACTCTTAAAATATATAAAAATTATATACTTGCTATTTCCATAATGATACGACATAACTTTTATGTCACGTAAGTAGGTAGGTATCCATGTGGGAACATGGAAGAGCTCCCATACCTTCTACAAGCGTTTCTTCTATAAAATTGATAAATAACCAGAGCGAAGGAGAGAAAATTCTTTATCATAATAATCATACTTTTCTTTTAAAACTCGCGTACACCTAGGGCTTATTAGACATAAAATAGAAATGTGAGTAATACAACACTTGGATGTAGAGAGTGGAACTAGGCGACAACTGTGATCATACTGCGGAAACACCCATGGACACCGGTCCGGTTAGCGGTAAACCTACATCAATACCCCAAGCGATAACAGCCTTGTCTATTAAGAAATACTAATATTTATGTTCATGAAGAGTTTCTATTGCTCAATTCAATATGTAAGATGCACGGAGAAGGTTAACCAGGCGATTGCGCCGAAATAATGAAAAATTGATCAAATTAGCCTTAATCATAAATCACATTTCGTAATGAAAGTGCAACACGGTCACATGAACTAATGATTTTACAAAGAAAACAATGCTTCTGATAGATCGTCGGGTCTCTATTGAAAGATTTGACGGATACAAATGAAAACAAAAGTAATAAACAAAAGATTTAAAAACAAATTAAAAATAGTTTAGTAGAAAAGAGAAGGTTTGTATACGGATCCCTTTATTTCACCTTATTTTCATATACTTAATTTATTTTGACATAACGAAATAATAGTTTTTTGCTAATACAGACTTGTTTTTTTGGCATTTTTATTGGCGGGCATAATTATCTTTATCGCTCTTTTTTGTTTCTTATAATTATTATGCTTATTTTTGTAATAGTAAAATTAAACGAATCATATATGCAATATAACTTGTGTAATCTAATGTAACATGTGTGGTTTAGTATAACACTTATATATAAAACATATGTATCTTTTCTCTAGATTTTATAAGTTTATAATAGAGCCACAACTCTATATGTGTTTGGATAATTGTACATGTTATTAGTCGTCGTTCGCTCTTTTATGAGTTATACTGCTTCAGAATAGCATGCTTAACAAGTTTTATTCTAATATTAGTTATACTTAATAAAATATGCCTTAACAGTTATACCAATTTAATAGCGTAACTATCATTAGGAAAAGTAGATGATGCCATAATAAGTAATGAAATATACGATAGTTTGATGTGAATAAATAGCGAACCTTCTAGAATTTCCTTAAATTGCTTTTTTTATATTTCAGGTAAACGATGGCTGGGCTTTCATTATATTTCGTTTGTTTCAATGCGATTTAATATTTTTAGCTATCGGCACACTTATGTGAGAAATCGAGGTTGGGTACCTTTTTTTTTTTTTTTTTTTTTTTTACCTTGTGATATAATACTTATAATATATGTACCTTGTTATAGTCATATAGTAGAGTAGATAAAAGTTGAAAATCATTTACTTTAATCAAACCAATATCTCGTTACAATACACATACTTTTGTTAATCAAACATTAAGTTAGATATTGCTTTCCGTGAACTCTATGCTGTAATGGTAAAGCATAATATTATGATGACATAAATTAAAACACCGTAAACTCAATTCCGCGTCCGTATTGTCTGCGTTTCCCACACAAATTACTCATCATTACGTGAAATTGCTGCACTAGTGAGTAACTGTCTTTACATTTTTTCTTAGTTCGCATGATTTGGTCTGGTATATACTCTTACAATTTAAAACTATTTACCTTAAAATATCATTACACTAAATTTTAAAAAGATACTGTCCTATCATAATATTTTCGTTATAATTACTTCAAGCATAAACTAATTTGATATAACTAGGAACAATCATTTTGTCCAACTTTATTTGGATAAAAAAGGGTTTGAAACTCGCAATATTTAATGTTAAAGTCAATACCATGAGACCTTTATTGCCAATACGGATTTATAATCGTAATTATTCCTATAGTGTGAATAATTATATAGAGAGTACAGATATAAGACACGATTGTTGCATACACATGTGCTAATTCAGTACGCAACGTCTTCCTGCCAGGCCACAGGAAAAGCAGGCTCATTGGAAAGTATAAGCAGGTTACATCACATAAGTGCAGCTAAAGGATGTGCACCCTGTATTCCAGTCGTATCCTGATCAGGTCCAACAAGATTATTGACTCTGGTTTGATAGCAAGAAACGAGAAAGGGCATCCGAGGTTATTGATAGAAACGTAAACTGTGTTTTCTTTACAAACTTTGTCTAATATAATTTTAAAAATAAAACTAACCTACGAGTAAATGCGCCTTTAAATAATATACGCAACGTAATGAGATGGATAGATGTGACTTTAAAATTTATAAAAACTATTTAATATTGTGGTTGCTGGATATTTTATTAACAAAATTATGACCTCACTTTTACAAGGCCAAGAAAATGGTAGTGCATAAAACTAGAACTATAATTTATTTTTAATATATGTATCCCATAATATTGATATTTTTTGTCATAATATGTATTTTTAAGAGTTCGTATCAATTTATAATACATTTTTACTATCGCCATATTTGTATTTTTTTTTATTAATACACGTCGTCAATATTATTTTATTAGGATAGTATTAAAAATATTAATAATACCGCACATACGCAAGGTGAAAACAAATTATTACTTACAACCTGTATGAAAGTCAGGAAAATTATTGAAATTATCATTTGTCGGCTTATGAAAAGTGGTATATTTAAAGACACGTGACATGCTAGACATGCTAGTTAGACAGGAATTTCAACATTCCATAGGAGATCATTTACTAATGACTTACGAGTAAATTACAGATCTAATGACATGAAATAATTGTTGCTGTGGTAATACTATTAATGTCCCCACTCCTGGGGCACAATTTTTGACGGATGAGAATATGGTTGAGTCGAAGGGGCTACAGCTTTCCACGTGGGCCCAACTAATTCTAATGACTGCAGATATAAAGAGACAGAGGAGTTCTAAATAATAATTTTTTGCCGATCCTATCCGATCCGATAATTATGACCGACCCTTGCATATGAAGTTTAACGGGTCTACCTTTTTTCGTAGAAATTTAAAGTTCATAATTTTAGAACGCATAGTACTAATCGTTTGGCATGATTTGAAATAGCTTGCTGACTGGTAATGAATAAAAAATTACCTAACCTATTGCAGGTATGTCAATTTATGCCTTTTGATTAATATGCCAAGTGACTTCCTGCGCAACCAGATTAAAGGTATTCAAGCTTAACACACACACATACACTATCACAGGCTAAATGCGCTACGCCTTCGAGCTCAATATAATATTGTCATAAAACTACAAATCTTAATTGGGTAAAAGAATTTAACCACGAACTAGAAACCAATTTAAAAAATTAATGTGACTTGAATGGAACTATTATCACTAAAGCTAGTTTAAACGCTAAGAATCGGTAAGGGGCATAAATGCAAATAAATATATTTTACCCTTTTGGCTTGAGAAATAAACTATTAATAAAAAATTAAGGCTACGCCTGGGCTTACGTGGTAACCAAGGTATTGCCGGTGAGTCAAAACAATATATGTAATTGGACTCATAGATGCCGTTTTTAAAAAACGAAAATTCTACACATTTCATATTTTGCAAAAATAAAAAAGATTTACTTTAGATTTAATGACACAGCTTTTCGCATTTCGATCTAAAAAAATCGCAATTTTTATTAATTGTGCATCACGAATCGTATGTTTTGTAATAGTACATAGAATTTAAACACTTTAATGTGGCATTTATTGAGTTCGGAACTTATTAAAAAGAATACTTTATTTCTTTTTAATAAGTTCCGAACTACAGGCGGTCTGTGTCGGTACTCTATTATTCAACAAATTCTATTATCCGACACATTCTTTCAAAACGTTTGTAGAATTACAGTAAGTCAACTGTATTTATTATATTGATTATAGTTAACTTGTATTTGATACTGTCATTACGAAGTCACAAAATCAGAATCATAAAATATCAACGGACACTGTATAACTATGAAAACGCACAAGTAAATAGTATACCACAAGTGACAAAACGTCGTAAAGTCGTCTGACCCCTGTAGCTTTCTCAAGGAGCGTGTAAAATATATGTTTGTATGGTTGCTCGGCCATGGCACCTCTTAACTCTTTTTTTAACAAAGGGCCAGTACAAGAACCTTTTGTAATGTAATGTGGCTGTAATTTCTTGCAGGAAAACAATATGTGTATGCTGCAAATAGTGTTGTTTGCAGACGACTTCTTCATAGCATTTTATTATTACGTACGGGATTTGTTAAAAATTAAATTAAAAATTAAAAGCAATTTTAGGAGTTCCATACTAAAAGATACCTCGTTATTTTAAACCAAACCTGGTGCTTTTCGGTTGACTGACTTAACATATTATACAAACTATAGCAACTTACTGATATTATAAATTTGTAAACAAATTTAGTCTATACATAATATACGTATAAATTAATGTTATAATAAAGTATATTGGGAGAATTTGATGCGATTTCTACATGATAATTGAATAATTACATTGTTAAATACACCAGTGGAAGCTATATAAATTTTCAGTCAAATAATTACTTTAACGACCAGTTGGCGGAACTACAGCGATGCTGCATATCTGCTAAGGATCCGGGTTATTTTCGGGTGACGTGCACAATCATGACAAACATTATGTTTTACAATTATTTATATATTATGCAAATCCTTCATTTAACATATATTAAGTAAGAATTACATTTTTTGAGACTAAATAATTATTTTATGGTGTCCTAGGAACTATTACTTTTGTTGATTTATCTATATTGCATAGCCTTATAAGCATATCTACTATATTAGTTATTGTCTCTTTATATGTTTTCTCGAATCACACTGCGTGAAAGTGAAATGTTTAGCTTTTTTTTCTACAAGATAAGTACTACACGCAATTCATACTATACATATAATATTTTATTGCACCATTTAAACAAAAAAGCTTAATCATAATAATGTGAAAGTGTATATAATTTTTACGACTATTAAATCGGTACCATTCTTTTTAGAAATAGTGTTACAATATATATATCGGGAAGACACAATATGTTGATAAATTCCCTTAGTATAATAATCCATAGGACATTACACTGTCAAAGTAGCTGAAATAAACCATTCTTACTGTTTCAAGATCAGATAAGAATCTTATTTTCTAATCGGCATACGCGATATAATGAATATAATGTAATACGATATACGATACGACCATATGTGAAAGGTATACCCTATTAGCACAAAGATGTTCCTAAACTTTACTTAATCAGATTTACACGTAAACCAACAATCGGCCTCTATCTTTCGCCGGTAATTAGAATCTTGCAAATTGTAACGGTACGAATTGGTGCGCCTAGCTTCTGATTCAAGCTCCGTTATATTCTTCCGCGACTTTGACATACTGGCACCTTCGGTAATAGCTATGTTACCAATAGCTGCTGAATAATATAATATAATTAGTTTGCTAAAAAAATACAGGAATTAAACAGAATACAATAAATCTTGTAATATCTTGCAGTCATGATTGCACAAAGTGAAGTATAAAAGTTGATAGATAAATACAATATTATTAACATATAAATATTTTCAATAGTGTTTTACGTTCAACTCGACTGTTTTATTAAGTGATGACAATGCATATTGGTCATTGCTGCGACTGTAATTTTCTGACACACCGTTGTTCGTATCGGATACAAATGCAATTGATGCAGACCATACGACGGAAACAAACGCGACAGAACTACAGCAGAGCGATTCACTGTGCTCCTAATCAGTATAATTGAACTATATCTTAACATCAATTCTGGGTAGCCTGCTCTTAACTGCATAAATCTTAATATATATAAATTACGTGTCACGTTGTTTGTCCGCGATGGACTCCTAAACTACTTAACCGATTTTGATCAAACTTCGTAATTATCTGTTATTTGATCTAACCTTAAAGATAGGATAGGTTTTATTTTAATTTATAACACAGCAACGCGTGGCTGGGTCAGCTAGTAATGTGTAAATATATTTACCACCACTATTATTCCGTATTGAATACAGGATTCCACATAGAGCCGATGACTCGCACACAGCGTTGTGTTCAGAAGAATCCGTTCCATATTCGTTGGAGTCCACCTGTGCTGGCTCAAACAAAGCTAGATCCAGCCCATCCATGTCACTCCGTGTCGATAAACCATCTTCTTCCACGACTTTATCACAAAAATGTTCTGGAGAATCCACATCTTTCGGACTTCTACTGCATACACCATCACTGAGGGGATCGCAGCAACAAGTATCGGAAAAAGGCTCAAAGTCTCTACAATCAAACTCGCAACGCTCAAAACTGTCGCACGTACATGATGATAACGCATCTGACTCGGATCCTTCAACCAAGAACAAACTACTATTTGGCACTTCATTTTGTAAATTATCGTTTTTAGTTGAAATATAAAAAACACCCGAGGTGTATGGCACTTTTTGTACTTGAAGAGTCACATTATCATCAACTTTTTCCGTGACAAAGCTTTCCTCCGTTGGAATTTCTTCCACGTGAGCTCGACAGTCCTCATAGCGAGCGAAGCTGGAAGTATCCGTGAGATTAGAGGACCGGTCGACGGAGTACGAATCTGCGTATGGGTCAGTGGAATCATTTTGTATAGCAGGCAGTCTGTACGGAGAGCGGTTTGTGTGTGCGCCGAGAAAGATGGTCGTGTAAGGACATGTGTGGTGCGGACGAGTACGGTCAGCACGGCGAGGATAGCTAGCCACTAGGGGGTCCTCGGGCAAACCTCCGGCATTAATGTAAGCCTCACTTGTGGAGAGCACGTTGTATCGCCAATCCGGCATCGTAAAACACCATAACTACACCACTTTTAGAGCATCCAGTGTCCTGATCACGCATGAACTCATCCAGTACAACGCGAATACATCACACAGTCACCATTAATGACGGATTTCAACAATTTAGTAACTATTTCACTGTGGCAGATGTCGACAACTGTTCAAATAAATAATGAGGCTATGTAGAGTTAAGAAACGTTCAAAATGTGCATGTTAGTTTATCACAGTAGACCCTTGCAAAATAAGAGGACAAAAATAAATACATAGCGCAGCTTTACTGTATTTTTCATGTTTGCACATTAATGCTGTCACGAATTGTTTAAACATCGGGCGGCACAAATAAAGTCGATGTGGGTTAACTTCATTACGATATATTAGAGAATATTTTTAACGCGTTAAATAAATCTCTTACAATTTATTATATAAGGTGGTTAATTACGGAACCACAGTTTTACATATCAAACACCTATCCCACACAATGAGCGGTCGCAAGCAAGCTCGTTGCCAACAGGTTCAGCAGTGTGTTACGGTATCACGACTACGAAACGCCCGTTACTTCTGAATTACACCAAATTCTTGGCCTCATCTCACTACCTTAATTGATATAATACATAACCCAAATTGACATGTAATCCTTTATTTAACTTTTTCTTAAGTTAACCCAGTTAAAAACCGCCGATACCCAAGAATGTAGCAGTCAAGTTGGGCCGCTATAAACTCAAATAGGTTTAAAAATCTTATCAGTATGCATTGGTTACCCACTCTTATATATCCTTTACGTATATTTTATATTCTTCTATCTCTTATTTCCGTTTACGTTACGTTATGTTACGCTTTTTCTTAAAGATGATAAACGTGATAGTGAAGTGAGTGAAAGGTCAATGTCTGGGAGTCGTGGATAGGAAACGCAATTATTTTGTAAGTACTTAAATCGTTGTTGCGGCTTCATAATGGAAGATGTGGGTTCATGACCGCGTTGATACTTAACATTATCATCTACATTTAATAACAATTACCTAGAAGTCTTTTATAGCGTAGCGAATAGGTTTCAAATTTTGTGAAGAGAAATAGTTTAAATAGTAATCCTGTGACTTTTAGTCTTTTCTTTTCTGGAGATTATTCTTTTCATTAAATAAAACCTGTATATAAATACTTTTATCTTTTAAATATATTTTTCGTTTGGAAACGCTTACGGTACCACGTCTATGTTTTTGACATATATATATAATACGGCATTATGATTTTGAACTATAAAGGGGCTATAATTTAACGGATAGTAGGCACGTGCCACAATTTCAATGTGGTAGATACCAACCACAAAAAGCTACCACGGTCAACGAACGAAATTACCCGATTCAACCTACTGACATGAGTTTACAGCAAAACGTTCATAAATACATATCAGCTGCAATAGTTGGATATAACTCAGGTATGTACGTCCTGTTATATTTTTGCTATTTTTAAAACAACAAAGAATGTAATTTTTTGAGTAAAAATCAGAATTGATCAAAGTAAATTACTAGTTTATCCATAAACTTTCCAATTAAGTAGCCTTATAAATATCGTTAACTAATAACTTTCTATAGATGCGAAATGTTAACGTCAAAGTACAAACTTAGTGAGTACTCCAAATCTCATTAAACCTAAAAAAACTATCTAGCGAATCGAATATTTCTTGCTCTGTTTCAAAATATTCTATAGTGCTCACACAATACATAAAGAGTCCTTTAAACGCTACTTAAATAAAATTTAAGTATTTAGTAAAGTCATAAAGTATCAGTAAAGTACTGTAAATTTATTTATAAAAAGAACCAAAACATTAAACAGCACTCGATGATAACATTAAATAATAAACCAAACCTACTAAAGCATGGCCGTTAAAACACTCAAAAGCCCTATAGAACATACGTTCACCAACATAAAGGTCACAATAGTAGTATAAATGTTTTTTACACGTTGTAAGTGTGCGACAATGATTGTGAAAAATAAAAAACGTTTATTGCCTAATTTTCTTTCTACTCCTTCTGACAATCGACTTTTAAAACGCAAGGTTGATTGACTGTACACGGAACTTAAACTTAAAACTACACCTAACAATATTATAAATATAAATTGTAACTAACGTGACCATACTTCCCGTTTTGTGCGGGACAATCCCTTTATCAAATTGTTTGTCCCGTTATCCCCCACCGGAATAATAATATCCCGCTTTTGCAAATAGATAGACTCTGCGGTTGTTCCAAGGTATATGAACTGTGACGGCTATATATTATAAGACTTGCAAAGTAAACTTCAATCAGTGATGTCAGTTCAATGCAAACTCGAAAGAACAAATTTGACAAAACTCCCTTCGAACAAGTATAGAACGTGGTGGATTTGCTGATTAAGCAAGGATTACTTAGCTCGATGAATTATCGCTATTTCCAACTACATCAGAGACGAATATTCACTCTAAGGATGATGCCACTGAAAATCGTTGGCTGATGTTAATAACACATCATTGGTAACAATCTCAACAGCACTACAAAATTCGTACAATTATTGAATATATTTTATGTGTGCTTGGAATTAACACATATGTCGAAAGAGTTTTTTCTTTTGATGGATAAAATATTGACAAGTGATAAAACACAGTTCAGTGTCGCAGTTTTAAGTCAACTTATCTCACCACCTCAATTGCTGCAACCTAATCTTGATTTGTTCGATTAAATATTACGAATACATTGTTCTAATGTCCTTGTTTTTATATTTATGGTAAATTCAATGGTCACGTTAAGGTGTTAATTTGAGAAATCAGTTGAAAAAGTAGTTAATGTATATTCATGTTTAGTCAAATGTAACCGTCATTTATCAAATATGTAATTAAAACTATCCTAAATATGCATACACGTTATATTAATATTAAATTTTTTGTGCCTATTATTAAAGAAAGCCAGAATTACTTTGCAGTTAGAAATTGTCCCAAGAGTTTTGGAGTGGACGGTTGGTGTCGATAGCGGTGAGAGTCGCCGCTATTGAGGATTATAAACCAGGTTTATTGTTGGTCTCGCTCCTAGCAACCGACGGTCGATATTTTATGGTGCAACATTATCGCTGTATTCCCAGTATGAAGTCCATTACCATCGGACTAACCTCAAGTCGGTGAACCGGCGTAGTTGAACGGCCAATTACAACTTTGATTCGAATAACGTAAACCCATTAGTAGTAGTCGATATTAATGGATCACTTTGATCGAATGCCTTATTCAATAATGTCAAAACGTACTTTTTAAAAAACAAAATAAATACTACGTGGCTTTGTTCCTTAATTTTAAGAGCTTACAAGACACCATTGTCATTGAAGGGAGTCACAAAATTATGCGTATACATTTAAATATGGTGCGTCTCTGAATACACTACGCTTTTTATGTTTCTGCGTTTGTTTTAAAATTTATGGAAAGATCTTCAGGAATAAATAACTGTGATTGTAAGGAGTTTACAAAACAAAGTCGCCTAAATGCTTTAGCCTGTCGGAAAGAACAATGTTTTTATTTCTCCTGATATTATGCACTTGAATCTTTGTCTATGTACAGACAACAGCTTCTTTACGTACGTAAATTTCCAATTAATCAATCAACACGATAATCATGATTGTAGCGGACACCGGCCACAGTGAATATTATTAACAAACAACAGTGAAAGCTCCCATTATATACTAACACTGAACTTAGCACCCACTATTCGCGTGACTTTTCGATTTGCTTTGTCAACAGCGAGATGACAGTTACGTTCGAATATTTGGTTCGTTTCGATTGCGCGCCATGTAGAGGTGCGCGTGGCAAGTCGCGCTCCAACCGACTGGCGCGAGGGGACTGAGGGCTGCCGAGACTCGCAATGAACGTCGCTCATCTGTTCGCAGCTGGTCGCTACACGCCACACGCTAGGTAGTGGACCGTTAGCACTGTGAGGGACACCATATCTTAATAACACAAATCTCACTTAATTATTCATGAAACCTCACCTTAACATGACAATAATGACTCGCACAAAAGTCCAGTTGTAAACTCTGTGAGTAAATACCACCACACATATACTTACATAGCTGCTCAAGTAATAAGACTCACAATAGAAAATATATCGCTCGCATTTCAACAATCATCATTTCTTCTCTCTTATTTATTCATTTTACTGAGAAGCCCACAATTTAGGGTGTGACTTAGCTATGATTCATAATTCTATGGGTGCATTTAATAATAAAATTATAATAAAAGCGAACCCCGCGTAAACTCGATGAACGAAAAAAAAAATGTTAACGATGTATTTTCAAAGCAGAGGATGAATCATCTTTTTTTTTCGTTCATCAGTTTATGTTTCAACTTTATGGTAATTAATAATTACCACGCAATGTCGAAACTTTTTCTATTTAATGTTATATACATTATACTATAACGGCATACAGCAAGCCACTGCTCCTATTTGAGAATGTTATCGTTGTGTACTACCATAGATAGAGACCGGTTTAGTTTTGATCAGTAGTGAATGAATAGACGAGTACAAACAGCAACAATCTTAACTGCCCCTGTCACGTGACTACCAACTTTTTGAAAGAAAGTGAGAATAGATGTATGACGTCTTCATAAATGTCATTTTTATTGTAGATGTGTGTGTAACGTTACAAAGTTTTGAAATGAACCATAATAAGTAAAACTAATACTTTTTTCTAAGACCCTAATGAGTTTCGCATCAAAAAGGTGGGATTGTTTCAATTCAATAATAAGAGTAATGTCAGAACAATCGTTATCAATTTTTTCCGGTCGCTAGATATCAATGCAGACAGAGCGGCGTAGGCTAAATGAAGGTGGCCTACACCATCACATACGAGGGCTGCACTAAAAGTATCGGGAATGGAATATGTCTACTGTTCCTGTCATATTAAAATCTTTTTAATTGAAAACTCCTTGGTTTCAAAAATCGAATACCATTTATTTATTTTAAAAAAAGATTATCGGTCTAGTCACAAGGTCTTGTCAAACTTGTTTAGTCGTTGAGAAAATGGAATTGACTCGAGAAAAATCAAGAGCGATGATTTATTATGACTTTTGACGTGGTTTAACACAAAAACAGTGTGGTGATCGGATGCTTTCTGCATTTGGTGATGAAGCCCCATCCAAAACCACAATTTATCGCTGGTTTGCTGAATTTTAACGTGGACGTGTCAAGCTTAGTGATGTTCCCCGTCAAGGTCGTCCAAAAACTGCAGTCACCCAAGAAAACGTTGATGCTATGCGTAAGCTGATTGAGGGAGATCGACATGTGACATACCGCGAAATTCAGGCAACTTTAGACATTGGCATGAGTCAAATACAAATAATCTTGCATGAACAATTAGGTGTAAAAAGTTGTTTTCCCGATGGATACCGCATTCGCTCTGTGAAGAGCTAAAAGCGGCTCGCGTTACTTGGTGTGTCAGAACCCTCGAAAGATTCCACGAAGGATCCTCAAATGCTGTATACAACATCGTATCAGGTGACGAATCCTGGATATACGCGTACGAACCCGAAACAAAAAACTAGACACGAGTTTGGATGTTCGAAAATGAGTTAAAACCAACAAAAATTGTTCCTTCACGGAGTGTTCCAAAAAAATGGTGATCACGTTTGTCTCCAAAACCGGCCATGTTGTAACTATTCGTCTTGAGGGACAAAGAACGGTTAATGCAGAATGGTATGCTAGCATTTGTTTGCCACAGGTCTTTTCTGAACTTCGTAAAGAGAACTGCAACCGCCGCATCATCCTCCATCACGACAATGCGAGTTCGCACACCGCGCACAGAACAAGAGTTTTTGGAGCAAGAAAACATAGAATTATTAGACCATCTGCCGTACAGCCCCGACCTAAGCCCTAATGAATGATTTCTATACTTTCCCTAAAATAAAGAATAAATTGCGACATTTTCATCACATGAAGAAGCTGTGAACAAACAAAACGGCCATTTTGGAGACATCAACTTCCGAATGGAATGTTTGCTTCAATGATTGGTTCCATCGTATGGAAAAATGTGTCAAATTTCGCGGAGAATACTTCGAAAAGCAATAAATACATTTTTAAATAGTAATGTTGTGTCACTTTCTTGAATCCCGAAATTTTCAGTGCCGCCCTCGTACCAGCCAGAAAATTGCCACTTACACATACTGTCTGTCCCAGTTATCTTCGTATGATAGCGATTTTTAAAAGGCAGAAGGCACAACGGTTGGTCCTTCATAACAATGTTTGAACATTGTTATGAAGTGGTAATAATATATTTTTACTGAAAAGCGTATTGGTTTTTTAAATTACCAGGACTAATACCAAGCAAACATTCTGCCTAATAAGGCAGAATGTTTGCTTCGGCATATCGTTCATTTTGGCGGCGATATAAAAATTTTTTGCCGTTCTTGTCCGATTTAAAAGATTTTTCGTCGACAAATATTACGATATTATCCGTCCAATCAAAATTGTTATATTGAAGACAAAAGGCGATTCTATCTTTGTGCTTTTGTGTAAGTAAGGTTTTTAAAGTTTATAATTATATATTGCTACAAAAAAAGTGTTGGTTTTTTATTTTACTTTTAGTCAGACTGGCGAACAAATTACTTACGCGCTTTGCTCTCAAATATTATAGCAAAACAATAGGTATATTTAATAAGATATTATTTCATATTGCACTACAAAATTGCAAATTTTTTTCTTCACTATTGTAAACTTGAAATTTAAAAGCAAGACATATTTTGAATCTTAAAACCATTCTAAAATTTGCATTTAGAACACCGAGGTTTTTGAACAGAAAAAGATACGCTGTCACAGATATAAAATTCGAGTAGAATTGAATAGATTACCGCATGTCTGAAAAATTATTACTTCATATTTTAAATAACAGAAATAATAAAGTCTTGGGAACGGCACAGGCAACCAGATGCGTGGTGAAATAAGAGCTAAGGACAAATTACATAATGAGGTCGAGTTTGGCAATGATCCTACTTACATAATCAGAAAAGATTTTGAGTTAGAGTCCCGGTAAGGACAAATGTTTGTGTAATGAAAATGACAATATTTATGCGCTATTTCCATTTGTTTATTTGTTAAGTTAGTATATGTTTAATTTTAGAAATATAATGTTAATAATAAAATTTTATAATGCGTGTAAGAAATCTTCATTATTATTTGCTTGCTGCATGTATACCTTTCTAAGTCTATGGATGCAGGATAAGTAAAATTAAATATTATCATTATTTCATCCAAAAGCAAGCGACGTTGCCGTTGCTCTTTGTTTTGGAAGAGCGGCAACAACTGAAAGCACGTCATCAGGCATGTCAAGACTCTTCGTCAAGCAGTGACAGTTCTCTGGCGCCAAAAGACACACACCACACACACAAAGATATTATGTCATAAAAACTTTAGTTTTTGTTATGAAGTTGTCATGAGAAAAATAATTTCATCTCTTTCTACCTTTCTCTCTGTTGGGTCTTCAACGGGCATTTAAGAGTGTTGCTGTTTGTACATATCATGAGTGTATGAAACATATGCTAACTAATTCTCCTTTCTGTAATAGCGAATATTTTACATTCGACTAACGAAATCCGACAGACGTAGACCTGCCGTAAAAAGTCTAATTTAAAAACTTTTTCTACGCTCCAAAAGCTATTTACACCGATTTTCGATCGATTGAAAACTGGTGTAATTTTCATAAAAACTTTCAACTCCTTGTTCACCCTCGTAGTGTAAGTATTTTTAAAATACTGAATGAAAATAACGTAGAACTCAACGTATTTGACAAAACTATTGAATAAAACAATTGTTTTAAAAACACTTAAAGTGGGCCTGTTTAGGAACATGGATACTTATCATGGCTCAACATTAATTACGATAAGATAGATAGATAGATAGATAGATAGTTTATTCCATTTGTACACACATAATACATTGCCATTATATAATCAAAGAAATTACAAAATAAAATAAATAAATTCATTACACAACCAGCTTTGGCAGGTACCTGTGTGCAGCAGCAGGAATAGGGTCAAGGCTCGATGCAAAAAAATTCACCCGGGAATAGGTGAAGCACCGATTTTCAGCCATCACCCTGGCTGACGAGGGCGCAAGTGATATAAAACAACGCGAGTCAGTGTCATATATGTGCAAATTAAAATGTCAAAGAGAGTGGAGTTACAAAAAAAGGAGATAAAATAGAAATTGCTCGAGAAAATTAAATAATAACAATAATTCAATTAATAGGTACAGAATGTAAAAAAAAACCAATAAAAATTAGTAGTAATAATATAAATGTAAATAAAACAATATAATATAATACGGCTTAAATTGGAATGGATAGTTTAAGTAAAAAAGAAAAAAAAAAGAAAGAGAAAACACCGTGGCTCCATTAGGCGACTCCAATAACGAGGTCATAAATCGATTCATTTATCAACTTACTTCGCAATCACACCTTTACTTTTTGACTTTCGATTAATTTTTCGTAAATCAATGTCATTATGTATAGTGAAGTTAGAAAATTATCTTTCTTATTTCTCGATTTCTGTAAAGAAAACAAATTTACCAAATAGTGGTGTATGCTGTTCTCGTGAGAATTGTAACATCAAAGCAGTCCGAGCCTCACTATTTTAAATTTATAAATGGAGATAAACTACGACAACCTCAAGGAAGGGTTCACAACAATGAAAGTATAGATAATAGGAGCAGATCCTTCTCAAATTACCTTTGAGATGCAGGCAAGGTTCATCCAAATGCTAATATTTATATAACATCTTACAACTCGTATATGGGAAATACCACTACTGTAGTCGGTACTATATTAGCAAGTTTTTAATTAATCACTTATAAACAACTAAACACTGTTACTACATTTATATAAAAACTCGTGGATGATGATGATAATGCTGCGCATGATAATGAACTTACCAGATAAAAGAATACAATATGTATTTTTATATGTTACCATAAATGCTTACATCGCTATTGTAAAAGCTTAAATGCAAAATTACCTTTTTAATAACCAAAGAATAAAAAAAAAACAGTACGAATGTACAATCGACTTTACCGCATTACCTAATAGAGTTTAATTGAAAAGTCAGAGGTCTCTTATTGTAGCCCATTTACAGCTCAAAGCACGTTATACCAGTTCGACATAAAAGTATTAGTACATTTATACAATTATAGCATTGCTTAGCAAGGCTACGTTACGAAATCGCTTTTATGATTTTATTTCACACCCACAAAATATATGGTATTATTAAATGTATGTCAGCTCAAATGCCGCAAAAGTAACGATAGTCATTAATTTCATTAATATAGGACGATAATGTTTGAGAAGCAACCGCAATTCGCTAGAAAACGGTGTTAGCTGGAGTGACGTCATATTTTCTGGGAATAGCTTTTTAAACTTATTTTCAAAGTAAGTTTATCTGATGAACAATTGATACAATTTTATAAACAGTGCCTTTGAATACACGCAAGAGGAATACCAAGATTGTTTACCTTATTTGATTGGGATGGACTTTACAAATAGTATGGGCGAATAAATAAATCGTTATAAATCTTTGTGCTAATAGTTGTTCTAATAAAAGTTGTTATATTTAATATAAATAAGCTTAACAGAAGAGCAATTTTTTATTTTATTACCACGTTTTTCTTATCTCACTTTTCTTATTTGTTTGTCTGTCCGGGCAAAATCTTGCAACTTAAATTTGAGGCACTTTCCGATAAGCTAGAAAGCTGAAACTTTCAGGATAGTTCAGAACCCGATGACAATGCACTCTAAAGCAACTTTCAACTTTCCAGATGCACTTTCAGGTCCACTTTCGGCAACTTTCACTTTTGTATGGGGCTTATCCGATTGTTGCGTAACACATGGTTACTTCGTTGAGTTAATAATTAAAAAGAATAAAATAATTATACTAGATTTAAAAAATCTAAAAATCCCACGTTTTTCAATGTCCTAAAAAGAATAAAATAACCCTGCGGGGCAAAGCGAGGGGCCACTCAAAACGTGGGGGCGCATCTTTACAATAATCGGCATCAATGCATGTCATTCATCTCTTTAAAATCTCCTCTTAGTAATATGCGCCCCCACGTTTTGAGTGGCCCCTCGCTTTGCCCCGCAGGGTTATTTTATTCTTTTTAGGACATTGAAAAACGTGGGATTTTTAGATTTTTTAAATCTAGTATAATTTAGAAATTTTGTTTTATTGGAGTAGCTATTTCTCTTTTATGACCTTACATTTTATTTGCTAATTTACTCAAATCGTATCATTGCTACATGTTTAGGACCAAACTGACTTATAATTAATACAAACCCTTCAATTGTAATATCCCTTCAAAGCATCATAATTTGCTAAATCACTTCTTATAATGCGATCTAAGTTTCTTTTGATAATCATAATCTTGATGTCCAAATAGACAGTTTGGTTTATTACTACCCACACATATGATCTGGTAATGGATGTATAGTAATAAAATATATAACTTAATTATATATGTCGATGAGACATATTTTTGAAGTATTCTTATATTATGTCTCATTAGTCACAAATTAGGTTAACTGACAAGTTATCTATATCTTTATATATATAATTCTACTGTACGTGTGTATATCACTGAACTCCTCCTAAACGGCTGGATCGATTTAAATGATTTTTTTTGTATGCTTTTGGATGGTTTAGATTCACAAATCAGCCTGGCAGATGGCGCTGCAGTAGCACAGCAACGCGTGGCCGGGTCAGCTAGTATTGTCCCCGGCAAATAAGTTCAACATGATTTTGAAATCACGTGACATGCGCAGTAGTGAATAATGTACCTAAACTTGCTACTGCAAAAGCAAAAATCATGCTCAACTTATTAGCCGGAGACTATATGTATATAAAAATTCCCTCTCACAGTGTTTGACCGCGATTAACACAGAAAATTACTCAACCGATTTTGATGTTTTTTTTTTCATTTTGCTGTATTTGTTCCGACTTAGGTCATAAGTTAGGTTTTATTTACAACACAACAACGTGTGGCCGGGATAGCTAGTTATATAATAAATAATGCTATTGACTTGAATAAACTTGAGCAGTTTGAGAAAATATTAATGTTATTCAATATCATTCAGAAAATATTTTTAAGCACCGATTGATAATTGTAAAAATGTTTCAATGGAAATTTGTGGACAAATAGGTTTTTGTTTAATTTAAACTACAAAGTAAAGTTAAAAATGTTCAAGTCAGGATTTCTCACGGGAAGTTTTTATTTGTCTACATCTCCTGCCCGGCAGATGGGTAACCAGTGCCGTCAATATTGAACTTTACACTAAGCAAATATGTATATCTCGTCTACGTTGCGTATTTATTTTAGGTACCTACATATATTGAACACAAATATTTTTATTAGTAGTCCAGTATTATTAATTGTAGAGTTATTATTAGATATTTTTCAACAATATATTTAAGGTTTTTTTTAAATTATTTTTTTCAATTGCCATCAAGTTTTACTTAAACTTTTGGCCGTATATCGTGTGTAAAAGGAAAGTTAATTGATTTAATGTTGTATAGGAACGAAAGCAGGGTAATTTTAACGTCGCCAAATAAATTGAACTAGTCCTGATATATTAAATAATTATATTAGCAAAAATAAAGAAAAAAAAGATTTCATTTATTTACTAGGTCGTTTAATGAATATAAAGTAAAGCAATTCTATAAACTAAATAGGAAGCCACTTAGAAATTTCTTTCACACGCGACTCAACTGCACGAAACCCGTTTCAGAAGCAAAGCAGCGCAGTGGGTGTCGTAAGTCACCATAGCGCGTCAAGGCGGGTGGCGACTGCTCCTCAACCAAGCAATAATTAACGAACAATAACACCCATGTGGCATACAAACCTTTGAGTTGCAGTAGAATTTGCAATAGACTTCTTTTAAACAAAACCTATTGGATTAAAAACACGTAGAACGCAAAAAATCATCAACTACCTATAATATTATTAAATTTTAACACTTCACTTTCTCGCTAAAATGCTGCTATATATAGTTCGTGGTACTCTATACTCGTGGTATAATTTTACACATCTGCTGGACACATGATTTATAGCACTTACAAAACATTGCATGCTTTACCAAAATTGTACGTATATAAATAGCATACTTATAGCAAAATATAATCGATTCAGTTTACAGAATAAGTTATGGACTTATTACCTATAAGCGCTTAAACAAATAAATTGGCAACAAGTAAATGTAGGTACTTATTTTATTTAGTGTCTGGTATATTCTATAAACATGTGAAAAGAACAATTGCACAAGGTTGTATTGTTAAAAAAAATTAAGCAAAACGCTGTTTGTGTGTAGTTAATTATTTAAGTATGGAATACCTGCACTGTTATATAATAGTAGAAATTGTTTTCTTCCAGTATACCGCCCACGAGGTGGTGGCCCTGCCATTTTTAGAAAGCTTATAAAATTATATCGTCAATTTATTTCCAATGGCATAATTTCATCGAAATTTACAAAAAATATATTAAAAAGGAAATAAGTTTACTTTTGTTGAAACTTGTTCTCAAATCATTATATTCCGTTTCTATACTCAGTCATATAAAATTACTGTAAGCAATCACCAAAACTTTTTCTCGAATCGTAAACGAAACATTTTTAATAAATAAATAGACCGCCTCATGCGAAAATCGAACCCGCAGTCAAAATTATAGTAGCAGCGCGAGTTTGTTTCGCGAGCAAGAGTCAATTACACCCACTGATACTAATGACGCCCTCTAGTGTCTAATGCGATAAGTAAGCAGCGCCATCTAATATTAACGAATATAAACCACGCTTAAATCACACGCTATGTAGTTTTGGAAAGTTCTACTACTCGACGCTAGATGGCGTATTGATATGATCTCTTTGTGAATTATATTTTATGTCATTGACAAATAACAAATTTAGTCTGTAGGTGTTAGAAGAATAATCTGTCATAAGATTTTGTAGATTAAAATACGAATCTAAGTAACTTAAAGTAGTTAGCCTGGCTATAACCGTATATTCTCGTTAAAATACAAGTTCTAGGGATGACGCGTTAATAATAACGTACTCGAAATGTCAGTATAAAAAGAAATGTACGCGTACAGTGATCCGTTAAAAATGTTTCATTTCAAGCGCCAATAATTGTTATTTTGGCAGAAACTTTATAATAAAATATAGTAGCTTAAAACAAGAGTTCTCACTAATTAAAGTAAACTCTAACAATAATAACATGTGTTAAATCAGATTTAGTCATAAACAAACTGATTTATTTTATTATTTCCATGTTTGAATAAGGTATATCCGTTAAGTGAATTAAAAAGCAATAGGTAATATATATTTGATTTCCCGAAAATTAAGAAATTTTAAATCCGGGTTCAACCGTGAGTAATCAGTAGCAGGGATGTTGCGGATGCGTTTTTTTTCACATCCGCGGATGCGGATGCGGATTTTAAGAGGCTCACATCCGCGGATGCGGATGCGGATGCGGATCTGTACAAAAACCTAAGTGTTGGTTTGGTAGGGTAAAAAAACCCAGTAATATTTATCCTTTCTTAAAATGGGTTAGCAAAAATCGGGTTACTTGAGGTTTTTATTTTTTTACTCGTTTTTTTTAATATGAAACTTACTAGTATTGTACCATTTTACAATCCTGATTAAATGCGCGACTTTTGATGGCACTTGCCAAGGCACATGAGTACATTTTTTTTAAAAAAGGGCCTTTCAAAGTCGACAAATTTTAAATTCATAGTTTAACAAATAGTCATATTTCTAGAAATCTTGGGGCAATTGTGTCATTATTTTGACTGTGGTTCTAGAAATGATATTTAGGGTTACGGTTTCAAAGTTTAAATTGACAAAAATAATAAAAATTAACCGCAATAACAGAAAAATGGTTACAGTTTGACCAAATTTATAGGTTTTTCTTAAATGCCTATAACTTTCAAACTACATAGGATAGTTTTTTTTTATTTTTCTCGTGATGGTTACAACTAATCTTGACACCCCGTTTCGGCTTGACGTTGAGTTCCGGGACACCTTGTATTTAATGAAAAGTAGAATGGCCGCCTTTTCGGACTCCAGTCTGTTTCGCAAGGGTTCGTATATTAAACCTGCGCTACTAAATAACTGTTCACTAGGACCACTGGCTGGTGGCGCTGATAAGAATTTGCTCGCTTTTTTAGATAACACTCCATCATTTAAGAGGACTCTCATTTAAATTAATTCACTTTTTATTGCGGAAAGTAAGTAATTCCTTCTTGAGAATTGCGTCAGCGCTGACGATTTCTAGTGTTTCCTGACTCTCCTCAACGTCACTTGATGAATCGAGCATCATGGCAAGATCACTAATTAAACAGGACTGATGTCCTGTACCTGAGCTCCCTGGTCGTTCTGTATCTGTTTCTCATTTTCTTCACTCTTTCGGTACTTGGAGATATTGTTCGAGAAGCCAAGATGTCTTCGGTGTTTCTGCTAATCTTCAATATATCTTCTTTAATCTTTTACTCGGTCGACACGCGCCACTCGCCGGTCCCTCCCCGGCCCCTCCCCTTTCTTTCTTGTCGCTACCTGCTGCACATCCGCATCCGCATCAGCTCCGCATCGATTTATACGGATGCGGATGCAGATGCGGATGTCTAAAACGATGCGGATGTTCCGCATATGCGGATGCGGATGCGAATATTCGCAACATCCCTGATCAGTAGTGCTTGGTACTGCCATGTTTATGCATGATTTAATATTTTCATGTTGTAACTAATGTTAACATTTTGTATGCAAAGTCGACGCGATGAGGTCATTGGTGCTGTGTGTAGTAGTGGTGTACCGTGCGTCCGGTGCCGGTATCGGCACTCGAAGCGGGACATGTCCTTCCTCAGTCCTCGGCCTCACCCAGAATGCTTACTTCCTATGAACCAACGCCCGATACCGTTAGTGTATTTGCACATCGTGTCTGAACCGCTTTGGGTTCATGGTACGCCACTAGACATCAACGATTCCAAATTTTATACTTTAGGTCCGTTGAACCGAAAACTGCGCAATAATAAATGCGCGAGGTAGGCAGACAGGAGGTAAATAAACTGTTGACAAACATCATTTCGACTCCAAAACCACATTATGATATAATAAGTAGCAAATACTTGAGTGTAAGATAAACAAAGTCTTACGTTTTTCCTAAAATACCAACTATTAATCTTAAAGCATATTGTACCTACTTACAAAAATGTTAGTGACTTAGAAACATACAAATAAATAATTCTAAGCAGAAGTGAATATTCAAGCTACATATAAGTGACATCGGACCTCTTATGTGTAGCCTTTTTTTCATTTGAAATAAATATAAATCAGTGTTGCAATATCTTAATTTACCAAAATTTTCAAAATGGCATTCTTATTAAATTATGCAAATGTAGTTTACTTATTAATTAATAATAAGTTAACACGTATTTTTGACAAATGAAATATAAACCTAAGAATTAACTTTTGTGTATGGCGGTATAAAATAACGCGGGGTACGCAAGTTAGGCTCTTTGGCGCTGACGTGGGCGTTAAGCATAATAGTTTTGATTATACAAATCATGCATCTATTCACACTATCGTGCAACCACACTGATGCCATGTGAATTTATTTCTAACATGAGTCTTTCTACACTGCTCAAACTACTAATTCAAACGTACTCCACAATAGCTGTAATAACAAAATTAGAATGTATTAATCGTTTAAAAGACGAATCTTTTACGTTTTGACTTTATTAAGTATTTTTATTAGGACAGTAACATTTTCTTTTCTAATTGTTAGAAATAAAGCCCAGTTCCTTCTAGTTGCTGCGGTTAAAAATAGAAGACAATAAATATGCTATCACTCCAGTATGTCGTAAAATATGGTGTTCATTAATTGATGGACGGCTAAGATAAATAAGTAAACTCGCTATAAATATTACAAAACACATAAATGTAGGTAGTTTCACATTACAAGCTTAACACAGAGGTTTGACAATGCCACACTAATCGTATACTTAAATTGCTTCGGCACGTCGTCGTCATAGGTACTTTTTCAATGTAGTTACATAACAAAGAATATTCTAAATGATATTACGCAGTTTTTAATTTAAACAGAACATGCGTAATTACACTGTAAGGAGGGGTTTTCAGGAATATTAATAATGAGTGAACAGTAATGATTATAGTAATTCTTGACATTTTTAAACCTTTTTTATAAAACTATACATTGGAAATTCCCTTTTTTCAAGTACTGTAACTATAAGTTCATAAATCAATTAAACTCAAACGAAAGCAAACACGTGGTTGAGGAAACCACGGATACGATTTTGTAATTACTTAATATAACACTACAAATAAATAAACTATAAAGACTACGATCAATAAATCTATAATCCACTTTATTTCGATAAAATAAGCAATGAGTCGTTTATAAACTTTGAGGCTTTATGCTAAAGTAAGTTATGAAATGCAAAAGAAACGTGTGTACAGAACAAAAGGAATTTATCAAAATTAAAAATATATATTATTAACAGATATCGTGACCTGTTATTATCGTAGTCGTAATTATGGAGGCCGCCCACACCTCACGCCATATTCGGTAGAGCTCACAAACCGTCACTGCGCAGGGTTTGTTTACAGAGTACTTTGCGACTTTGAGCCTCATTTCAATATCCGTGCCAAGGCCTTCTGGACATTTGGAAAACCATATTAGCTAATTGAGTAGATTAATAGAACTTGATCATGTGTATTTTACATACAGGAAATGCAGTCCTTCCGTCCAGAACCAATATTATATTTATATATAAAAAAAAGCCCCTGACACAGTGTTTGACCGCGATGCACTTCGAAACAAATCGACTTATTATGATGATTTTTTTTATTTTGCTGGATTTGTTCCAACTTAGGGCATAGGATAAGTTTGATTTTAAAATTTATAACACAGCAATGCGTGGCCGGGTGAGCTAGTTATTATATATTTACTAATATTACTTTTTTTAATTCTAGTCACTTATGACGTTTTATTCTACAAAATCACTTGCCTGGGTAAATATAAAGTTATCAATACTTCAGAATAAAACACTTTTTTACGGATTTTTGCGCATGTTTTATTTTATTTTATATTTAATCCTGACGTTTCGACTCCTTTACAGGAGCCGTGATCACAGGATGACTAAGATGATGGTTGTCATGTATTTTCTACTACCTTCACAATATTTTAATCGGGCACGTTCCTAATTATTAAATTATTTTATATAAATCAAGTTGTTTTATTTTATATTAAAACATTATTTAGTTATTTAATTAATTCTCACTACGATTACATTGTATACTACTGAGTCTACTACCAGTTCGGAAATTGGGAGGGCCTTCCGAGAAGAACTGGCGAAAGAAACTCGGGCAGGGGGACCGACCTCCATCTTACTGTTTAATTATTTGCAAAAAGAGCTAACTACATCATCAGGTCTTGCAGTGTGTGTTTTTGTAGGTATTAATTTATTAATTATGGGGTCCCAAGCAGGTGGAACGCTCCAACCTTCGTCTCTATTGAAATTAGGATGTTTCTTAATTTCAATAGCCTCGCGTAGCATCCTAGGAACAAATCTTTGTTCTCTAGCGAGAATTTGTGGTTTATCAAAACGAATATAGTGGTTTGGCCCCTCAAAAGCATGCTCACACACTGCAGGTTGCAGATGTTCACTAATTTGGCTGATTTTTTTAACGGCAAAAGAAATAGTAATTTTTGTAATCTTTGCTGTATGACGTCAACATCTCTAGCATATACTCTTAGCATTAAAAAATTGAAGGGAATCCAAAACTCGTAAATAAAAACTATTATTTATTTATCTCTAATTACTTAGAGTTTATCGATTACATCGATTTTTATTTCCAAATTACGCTAGAAATAATCCGAATCGTTAAGACTTAAATTAGGTTAAAATCTATTTGCTCAATTTGCGCTAAACCAAAGTTTTTTAAGTTTATAATAATAGTCTACTTTTATACTTTATTTATAGATTCCGAATAATCTTGTATTGTAGCACCATTTTTGGTGTTATTTGTAAATACAATTTAATTACTAGGCATATAACATCGAACAAAGATCGATCGTTGGAATGATCGTGTGTGTGTGTGTTGTGTGTGTATTGGTATGCAATTAAAAATGACCTTAAAGTAATATCCAATGGTTATCCATTGGATTGAGATTCAAATCATAACCACTGACCGGGTTAATTATATGTGGTCCATTTTATTAATATTCATAATTACTAAGCTCATTCAACTCTACCGAAACCGGAAATTGTATTATAATCCAAATACACTAGCCTTTAGGAGGCTAAATTAATAAAACGATTACAACTACAAATTACAACGACGCCACAGTAAAACTGAAATATCTTTTTTATATCTTTTCACACGTGCAACAAGAAATGAGCAAGCCGGAAGTAACCTGACCGCGCTCCAGGTCTTTTTAGAAATGAATACGTAATAAAAATTCATCCGTTCATTTCTTTTGATCATTCCTATTCTGTGTTCGTCGTTACCTACTTAACCCTGAGCTCCACTGGAGATTTATTTGATGTGCGTGTTTAGAATGCTGTCGGGCTCAGTCATTATAGTAATGTAAGTACCTGTTTTCGCGGTACTTCATAACACACCATGCTCACCCAGTCACGTTTATGATCTTTAATATAGTGAAGAAGACGTTAAATTTAACATTTAATCATAAGTCGCGTTTTTGATGACAGCATTATTTGCGTTTTTAAACATTAGCAGCGTAAAATAGATGCAAAGGAACACCCTAGTGGAGATCAAATAAAGGCAATGACTGCTTATCTGTAATGAACACGTAGTCACTGTGGAGGCGTTAAATCTTACAAATATATATAATGGCACGCACGCCCGAAATGATACGCAGCGAACAGGCATAGGGGATGTTGCGATTCGCACCCCGTCCGTCTGGACCGTAGTCTGTCAATACTCGCGTGAAGGCGTTGTCATGGCGACGAGGGTGCGTTTCCTTTTGCACGGTCGGTGCCCTCCCTGCATCACGACGCATTGAGGGTCGGAGGGCGAAAAGTGAAAGAGGCCGGTTATCAGCAATTTATGCAAAGGACTACGGCCCCTGTCTGCAATCAAACTTACGCAGTAACAAAAGCTTTCGTGACGTCATGCATTAGCATACTATTTTCTTCGCTACATACGTTATATATAATGTATTCGATCAATATATTGTCTCGAATTTCAGGAAGAACAATTGTTTATTAAAAATAGCTACATTTTATACGAGCTATTGCGTCAATCTTAACGCAAAATCAACTGATAACTGATCTCCTCATCCACTTGCATTAGGTTCATTGGCCCTTATTGAACGCTGGAAGAGTTTAAATTTCAGATGGATTCGCTCTCATAGAAATATGAGATCAACAGACTCTAGCAGCCGCAACAAGATATGCTCCATTGCTTCTACCTCTCTATTGGACTTATTTTCATGAAATATGAATTATTATAGGTAGGTGTTTGACTTTCGATAAGTCAACTATACGATGTAATTTAATTACTTTACCAACAAAAAATATTACAAACAAACTATAGAAAAAAGTGTAAAGTGGTGAAATTTGACAGTTTTTTTTAGGTAGATGTTCTGTTGACTGTATCTAAAATAGCGTTTGAAAATTCAAATAATTATTTTCCAACTGCAGTTTTGTAAAAAGAATGTAAACGCAAATTACTTAAAGATTACCACAATTATCATTGGGAATATATGAAATCTGATTAAAGTATTTTATCAATGTAATATTTCTAAACTCCGAATTTGCTTACATCAAAACTGAAGGCTGGCACTGTAAACGATGTAAAATATGTAAAGAAATAGTAATGAACAGAGATAGAGTTAGATACAATATTAAACGACTACATACGTATTTTGTATAAATATAAATGTACCTAGCTTAAAAATATTTCACATTAACTTGTTTGTAAACAATAAAGTACCACTGTTTGGCTAAAAGCAGGCGTACTTTAGGTCATTAAGTACAAAATAATAAAATAATAATAAAAATAGGAATGTAAAATAAAATATAGCAAATTAAACAACGTCCACTAAGTTATATAACTGAAATAATATCAATAATAATCGATATAATGTATATGTACTATGTCATTCCGTTTGGTCATAACTAGTCAATGAAAAAATCTGTCAAGGTTTTACTACTTTTTTAATTAATGTAAAGTAAATAGGCTTTACTTTTTATTAATAGTGATAAGAACTCCAGCGTAATATTTTTTTTGGTGCCATACAGTAAAAGCTATTTCATATCGTTTATTGTAATTATTTAACTTATTTCCATAATGTTTACTTTTTTTACTAACATGTGACTATTATGAGAAAAGATGCGGATTCTTCCTGACAAACATTACAATTTCATATATGAAGAGGGATAGCAGTGTCATTATTTTAAATTTTATAAAACGTATGCAACTATCCCTTCGCTTTAAACATTTTAAAGTCCTAATGTACTTTTTTCTATTTAAAATTTTTTATCCTTGTTTGTCGATAGAGGCAAAAAATCCATTGTAGGCATTTAAAACAGTATCTGAACTAGCTAATTTAGGCAACGACCGTAGTATAAAAACAAATTTACTTAAGATTTAATATCCACATCCGGCGAAAGGTCGTATGGTAGCATGGCCTATGGGTTAGATTAGGTGTGTGAATATATTGAAGAAAGTGGATTATTTAGTGTTTGCCAATATTGTTCATATTATTTATATAATATTTATTAAAATAATTTACATATACTAAAAATAATTGAGTTTCTTATATTGTTTTCTGAGGAAGCCATCCTTAAATTTTCTACATTTTGATAAATATACATTTTCTATTTTTGTTTTATTACAGATACTTTTAATAACAGATTGCTGTTTTCTGTTAGGAAGGTAGGATTCAAACGACTTTTAAATCAATGCCGAGTATCCCATAATGTACAGCTTTTGTATGGATTATATATGACACAATTTCTTTCCCTCTTGTCGATAGAGTCTGTCATTAACTTCACCAAGTCAAAGAACCTCAAATTAGTAGACTTGTTCCGACGAAAACTATACAGGTGCGCAGTAAAGACATAAAACTTCTCAAAATAATTAAAAATCAAACAAATACACTATAATTTCAAAAAGTTAAGAGACCAGTTGCTACTAAAAATAAAAAGGATTTTTTTTTATAAACTTGTTTTCTAAACGACCACTGAAAAGAAAATTTATAGTAGGAAATGAAGTCTGCTTGATAGATAAATTTTAATAGGTCAGTAACCTTTTACTCTATTGCCCCAGTTATGGAACAGACAGCCAGTGCAGTGCTGAATGTTAGATTAGATTAAAAACTCTTAGTAAACTGAGAAAATGAGAAAAGTAAAGTATTTTAATTATATGAAATTTAATGGTAACCCGTACGATTTCCCAATTACGAAATTTATTGGTGAGCTTTCAACTTAAAAATTCAATATCTATAAATGTTAGATTATGTAAATCATTTGTTGATGGAATGTGCGTGGCATCATCACCTGAGAGTTGAAATTTGTAATTTATTGAATGTGAAACCGCACAACCTTGGTTTCTTGACGTTGCTTGAACAAAAGCTGATCCCTTCATCGGGGCAGCTGAAACTATTGTCAACTTTGCCATTAATAGTCTTAAGATGATTTAGTAAATAAGATTAGACCTCAACAATAGACTAAATAGCGCGTTGACGGCATTATCACATTGGTTTACTGATTGTTACCTCGTACTTAAAGTATAAAAGACGAAAGGTTTAATTTTTTAAATCTACTTAAAGAGTTTCAATTGTAGGTTCCGTCAAATTTATGGGTATATACATAGATTCTCTCCTTAATTGGAAGGAAGAAGTCAGCTATGGTTCATCGAAAATAAGCTTAAGAGAGGAGTTGACGATGAAGCAATTAATAATGGTGTATTTCGCTCTCGATTAAGGTATAGCTTTAATCTCAGAAATGCGTTCGTTATTCAAAAGAGGACAATAAGAACAATGTTGCGCATTAGTCAAAGACAGTAATGTAGAGAGCACTTTCAGAATCGGAAAAATTCTGACGGCACCGTGCCTTTATATTCTTATTCGCCTCACGGATCTTGTCAAGCATCCCAATAAATATGAAAGCACAGAGCAGAGAATAAAACGTAATGGCACTCGGCGCAAAGATTTAACAAACATTATACAGCCAAACTAAAATAGTCAAACGTAGTACAAAATATCAAGTGGTTAGACTTTTTAATAGTTAAGTAATGTTTTGAAATCTAGATTGAGATTAGTGTTGCCCAAATGCAAGAACAAGACGAGACTTAGCCAGTCTTGGTCTTGGTCTTGCGCCAATACACCTGGTCTTGGTCTTGGTCTTGGTCTTGCGCTTGCAGTCTTGGTCTTGGTCTTGGTCTTGCAGCAAGAGTCTTGCAAGTCTTGCAATTACCTATTAGTCTATTGCTATTTATTAAAGTTTACTTTAAATCTTAGAAAAACGTATTAGAATTGGAACATTGTGAGCTTGAATTAACATAGCCATAGTAAAGATCAATCAGATTAATAAATAACTGAAGATTTGATAAGAAAGTCGAAAAATCAACTGACCTATATGTCGTTTTCCATGGAAGTAACTGTTTCTTAATAAACATTTATGATTTATAAGCTTACATTTGCTAAAACATGTAAAAAAACAAATTAATTACAATAACTTGACTGTATTTTAAATAACAATGTCTGTCTAGAAAGAGATTGAACCCTCAACTTGCATGAAATTTAATAAAAGAGTTTTATGATTTATCATTTATTTCAATCAAAAATAAAATACAACACAAATCAAACATAACAGTACACAACAGCTTTATCATTAGGTTATGTTACTTTATATCAATTCTTTTGACCAAGAATTAATACAAAGTAACCATCTGGCTGACTCATCACTTAACCTATTTCTATGTTTTCTAATTACTAATGATGCTTTAGAAAATAATCTCTCAGCAGGTACTGAAGTTGCAGGTATTGAGAGAAAATCACGGGCCATCTTCGATAAAGTCGGATACTCTGTCTCATGCGTCCTCCACCAATCTAAAATGTCTTCCGAGCTGGCAGTTCTTGGTTTTCTCAGGTACTCCTCCAACTCGTCTATCACTAAGCCTTGAAGACAAGATCCAGATGACGTCGAGGGACATTCATAGAGTTTATCAAAGTCTATAATGTCTTCATCTTCATCACATACTTTATTTTCTTTTCTTGGCAATTCCAGAGATTTGTTCAGTGAGTGTAGACTTTTATATTCTTCATAAAGTTCATTGAACTTGCGCAGACTTTCTGTTTTAAGTTGCTTCCCCCACATTGTCAGGTCAAAAGTCTGAGCCTTATGCCTTGGGTCTAAAATTAAAGAAGTACAATAAATCCAGTTGCTCTTCTTATAATGTTTAAGCATTTTGTCTCGAGCTGCTTGGAAAGCTAGAATGAGCCTTTCATCCACTTCAGATCGATTAGGTTTCTCATCTAACTGTTTTACCATGGATTCAATTTTATCTAGCAAGAGATTGAATGATACAATGACTAGCGGTAATGTAACATATTTGTCTCCACCAAGTTTTGTACTTAAAAGTTTAAAGTTTATTAGAAATTTATGTAATTTTTCGAGTACCTGCCATTCACTAGCTGTGATTTGAAAATCATTCAATTCGGTGACAGAACTGCACAATATGTTAATGCCCGCTCTCACTTTTAAACCAAATCCAATCATATCATGTGTGGAATTCCATCTTGTTGGACAGTCAAGAATGGCATTTAGATTTGATGGCACGCCAGCTGCTTCACAAGCAGACTGAAACTTCTTCTTCACTATCTCACTTCTTTTTATTTTACTGGAAATACTGCGTAACTTTGTTACAGATGTACGCGAGTCAGCAATATTTGGTGCATATTCTTCATCTTCCTCAGTTTCGTCTGCATAGTCTTCATACTGCTGATCTTGCGCGTTAGTGTCAGACTCACAGTGTAATGCTAAGGTCTCTAATAAATCTTGTACACCAAGGTTTAAAATGTGAGCAAAGCACCGGAAATGTTGATTGTCTGAATCAAAGTGTGGCAACTGTTTGCCCAGTTCATACATAAATTTGGTATTTGCAGTTGCGTTGTCGACCGTGATACCTTGTATTTTATCAATTATGCCATATTCCAATAAACATTCATGGAAAATCGTTGCAATATCTTCCCCAGTATGTCGACCGCGTGATGGTATAAAATCAAGAACTACAGATCGATACTTCCATTCGTTGTCTATATAATGCATAGTAACCCCGTAGTAACTCCTACCAGCAATTGACGTCCACCCATCAATGGTAAATGACATTTTAGATGATAATTGTTGAAGTCGTTCCTTGAGATTAAATTGGAGCTCTTCAAATCGCTCTTTGACTTTCCTTCTAAGTGTAGACCTTTTAGGAAACTCCATATTAGGGCAAATACGTCGAAAATATACTTGTGTAGCTTCGTCATCGAAAAATGAGAAGGGAAGATATTTTTTCACTACCCAATCAACTGTAGCTGTCGTGATGTTGTCACTGCTGTTTTCCGACTGAAATAAAACAATAAATCTTGTGTTATTATTTAAAACATACTAGGTTTGAGCGTTTAGGAGGAGGAGGTTTGTTGTTGTTAAATCGAGAAAATCGTTAAATTGACATTTGTTATATTAAGGTTGCACTGTACTGTAATTTACCAAAATAAAGTACTTAGTTGTTACTGGCCGATTATGAAAACAAATGAAAATATAGGTGTTTATAAAAATATTTAAGACGATAATTACATACTTAATATGTCGCACCCCTAGATGAAAACACCACTAACTCAAAAATACTTACGTAAGTTAATGGCGTTTTTGAAAGTATCGCATGAACAGCTACGCGGAGTTAAAATTCCCGTAGCGACAATTTCGACCATTGTTAAAAATGACGCGAAATATGTACCTATGTATTACTATTTTATCAATATCTATAAAATATTCCGAAGTCAGTTTAAAGTCATTTGTTCAAAAAAGACTTTTTTGAGTTCCTGGAGTTTTCATATAAAAAAAATATATTCTTACCTGTCCACTTCTTCCAGCGGTTACTAAAAAGCTTGTGATATCTCCACTTAATTTTGGTTTAACAGGAAGAAATATTTGTGATTCCTTTTTGTGGAAAGATATTAGATGTTTCCTTAAGCCTGAAGTGTTTCTGTTTTTCATTTTTATTTCAGTCTTTTTATGTTGGCACAATTTACACAAGGCAGTTTGGGATGCATGAATTATTTCGAAAAACTCCTCAAATTTGCTTTTGGGTCTTTTAGATCTGTGACTCAAACTCTCGTTACTCGGACTAGAATAATTTGAATCTTCGTCACTCATATTAAATTGTACACGTGATACGTTTTTAGAAAACAACAAGAATTAGTAAAAACAATTATTAAGTTAGACTCGAAGCACAGCTCAATTGGAAATGACTGGAATTAAAATAATTCCTTTGTTTATAGTACGTTTCCTTGCTTTCTACCGCGCCGCCTCGCCACGTGCCGGCTCTATTAAAAGGATGCCGCCGCAAATCAAACGATGCCGCGTGCGGCGTACAAACACAGATTATTACCTACTTGTACAGACGCGACGCGTGAATAAAATATATGTAAAGAATTAGTGCCAATCACTATTCTTTACATATAAGTGAATGTTTTGGCGTACATCTATACTAATCTATACTAATATTATAAAGCTGAAGAGTTTGTTTGTATGTTTGATGACAGAAGTTTTAAAATAAATAAATAAATCCTGAACGTCACTATACCTCCAAAGTTACTATTCTTCGTGGGCGAAGTCGCGGGCACTGCTTGTAAATACTTTTTTTTTTTTTTTATTTATTTTTTTTTATTTATTTATTTCATATACAAGAAAAAAAAATACAAAGATACAATTTAGTCCCACAAAACCGACTTGTCGGTTTGACTGAGGGATCTTTAGTCTCTTAGCTTATAATTATAATTATGTAGGTATATAATACAACTATAACTGTATCAGGTAAAGTTAAGTGCACAATAATTGGATTTAGACTGAATTACAACAAACTGAAGGAAAATTTAGCGGTGATAATAATAAGATACAATTGTTGTAAGATATAAAATACGTGTGTAAAAAACAACCACGCCTCCGAGCCCTCAGATGGGCTCGGAGGCGTGGTTGTTTTTTACACACGTATTTTATATCTTATAGAAATATTGCATTGTGAATGCAAAAAAATAAATAAAAACATACAATTGTTGTGTTAAATAGTAGTCATCAGATAATCTTTTAATATTTTTTTAAATTTATTTTTATCCGTTTCACATCTAATAGTTTCGGGCAACGAATTAAGAAGATATGGTATACGCTTCTGTAAAGTTCTGTCACCAAAATAATTTTGAACCCTAGGAATTACAAATTTCTTTTTTGAAGTGGCTCTAGTGATCTGGTTATGATTTATGTATTCAAAAGTGGAGACACACTCTCGGCTGCCGTGATTATTTACTAATAATAAATCGCAGGCTTTTTATTTTATTAGTAGGTAAGTACCTACGCTTTTTATATTATTTTATTAATTATGTAGAATTTTTTTACACGTTTCAAGTATATTTAAAAGTGGCTACAATATTTATCAAACGGGTGATATTTGAACACTTTTTTGCTATTTTTTCTTGTAAAAACTTAAGAAATATAATGACTAAATGTACAATAATAGTACCTAAGTAATTAGTTTAAAACCATATAATCAATATTATAATATATACTTACTAGAATAAATTATTATGACATCTACTACCTATCCTTACCATTTTATTCTAATCATAATACTACTTGCGTGATCAGTATAATGTATTCATTTTCATTATAAGCACTCTGAAACTTATTTATTCTTTGGAACACCTGTAGGTACTCTTAAAATTCGAAATTATTTTGCATGAGTATACCTACGCCTACGCCCTGTGGCGGCAATCAAATAGTGTCAAATGTTGTGATTTCGGCGCGGCGGCAACGATTGTTGTATATGATTTCAAAAGAAGCCGCCGGCGCGTGTATTATAACCATGTGCTTCCGAAAAGCAGCAAATTTCTTTGAGAAGTAAGTACAAAACCTTTGATGCCGCATTATCAAAGTGCCGATGGTTAAAACATAACTATGCATGCACTCAGTTTGATTTTAATGGATATTTTTTTATTCGCTATGTAGGTATGTTTATGGTATTAGTCGTAATGCGCATAGATCCAGTTTTTCATATTCTTTGATACAGTTTTTTGCGTCTCATAGAATTCCTAAGCGTACCTATACACCGAACTGTTACACCTAACTACTCCGTGAAATAGCGCTAAGTCCTAGCTGCAAGACGCAAGAGTCTTGCAGGCTTAGTCTTGTTCTTGCTCAAGTCTTGCACGGTCAGTCTTGGTCTTGGTCTTGCTAAAAATACGCGGTCTTGTTCTTGGTCTTGGTCTTGCAAAAACGCAAGAACAAGACCAAGACTGCAAGACCAAGACTGAATTTGGGCAACACTAATTGAGATCTTAATTTTTATAGTATAGAGATAATATTATATCTGGTATTTGTTTTTTTATTAATTACATATAATGAATTCAATTATTTATGATGGAAGTATTAATTGCAAATTTATATAACATTTATTTGATATATGTGCTTATTTTTTATTTTTATTGTAATTTAAATATGAATTTTAATGTCAAAATGATATTGTAATGTTAATTTTAATATTTTAATACTGTTTAATGGAATAAATTACTCACCTGAACTGAACTAGTCTGATGAAGTTCGATTAAAGCTCTTAAAAACATAGGAAAAGAAAATACCTATAAATACTCGGAGGTTGCATCAAGATGAAGTGATGTTACTCTTGGCAACGGGTCTATATTCTTAAATGTGTGACAACGGACTGGTGTTCCTCAGCGTTATTTCTGTCGGTTGCGAGACGACGTCCAATTGATTAAATTTCAATTTTACATCGAATTAAATAACCATGTTATTCTCAAATAACTTTCTAACTTATTACAAAGCTTGTCAAATCCGTTAATAATCTTAGTTTTTATAGGTTATATAAAATGTATTGTAAAGAAAAAAAAATATTGTAAAAGAACAATATATTTTTATAAACAATTTATAAACTAGAATTGAACAATTCAGAAATAATGGTATAAAACATTAACGTAAAATAAAATTTACTCCTTGTCTTATAGATTTTCGTTAAGGCAAATAGCTTTAGTTTAGTTTAGATCCTAAATGCTAGTTACGCGTAGGAATGAGCGAAATTGATTAATATATTTATTTTATTTTATATTTTTGGCATCAAATACAGTAAAAAGGAAAACTTAACATCTTACGGTATTCTCTACCAGTCAACCGGTAAAGATATAAAACCAAACGAATGATGCAAAACAAAAATAAACAATCATCAAAAGAATAGTAATTTAAAATCATCATAACTATTAAGGTCATACGTCATACGTGACTCGGATGGTTAAGTTGTGTAGAAATTTAAAAAGAATGGAACTAAATAAGATCCTTTAAAACTTCTTCAAACAAGGTAAAAACATTATTACCTGTTATCTATGCGCCTTTCGTTATGCGTCAAAAATTCAACTTTATCTTATTAATAAGGTGCAATAACTTGAACTATCTATTGGTATTTAGCATCGATAACTTACGTATGGGTAACATAGTTACTTATTATCAAACTTGCGTCAAAAAGGCATGTCATGCAATAAAAGTTGTTACTACATCGTGTGAAGCAGTGAAAGTTAAAACCGCACCCAATGGCACTTCAAGTTCTTTCGAATAATGATTTTGACCCAAGTTAAAAAGATACTGCCCACATTATATCATCCACTTTTTATAACTAAAAAATCTACACATAATACAATAGTTAGGTAATGTTATATATCAGTTATGTTAGAAACAGACACTAAGTATAAGAGTGAAAATATCGTTAGGGAGATCATTATCTTGTAAGGTACAATTAAAAACACGCCAACCTTCCCAAATATTTCTAAGTTCCTTTGACGTTTTAAGACTAAATAATCCACATTAAATTTTGTCGTAGGTTGATGTGACAAAACGTGATATCAAAAATAATTATGCATGCAACTATGCATTCCAACCAATCAGTGATGCGGTAGTTTCATATCTATAATTAGAGCAATAGACGATTGAAATTCTGGGTTTCTATTCATAGCAGTCGATTTTTTATAATTAGTCGCGCAAAATTTATTACCATTAATTCTAAATGAGAAACTTTTTAATTTACCTTTTATACGTTTGTGCAAGCTTAGAACTAGAATTAGGCACTCTTTTTATCAAATGTTTGATATCTACTACACAGCCTTAATAAATTGTTAACAAAATGTTAGTTTTGTCTATAGAAATTATATTAGATAATTTAAACTTACCTATCAATTAAAATTTATAAAATTATTTATTCAATAGATAGTGTACATACAACAAACTTATCAAAAAACGAGACAAGTGTTTTTAGTATAAATAAATATAGGTAAATATAATGATTGTTTGACTTAATTTAAACAATGTATGGATAAGAAATATTATTCAGTATTATTATGTTCAAAACTAGAAATCATAACAGAACGTGAATAAACTTATTATCATTTATATCAATATTATTTATTTATAAGACAAATAAGATATTTTTTTAAAGGAATACACAATATCTACCAAATAAACGGCACGACTAGCAATTCGATACAGATTCCTACTGGCCGTGGGATGATTGCCAGCATGCCCTCTCTAAACTTCTAATTGAATGATAACCCTCACAGCTTTATTGCTGGAAATAACACCTCAGGCAAGCAAAAACCTTAACATTAGTGAATGTTCTTAATGTGCCACAACAATTTATTTATAAATTATTACTTTGGTTATTTGTGTCAGACACTTTCACACTTCTTCGTTATAATACAACCTTTTGCCGTATAACTAACACTAGCCGTTATTGTTGTTGTATTGCCATTATATATAAAAGCATGTTAACACCGTCTGCCCATTTACTGACGACCTTTCGCAAGGCCATTGGCAAATTTTCTGTTGTTTATGATGTGGAAAATGTATCATTAAAACTTACATTATTACTTAAAAGAGACAAGGATGTGTTATAAAATGTGTACATGTTTAGTCAGCCTATACGGTATCAAGCAATAGAAAGGTGCAAAGTCCAATAAGTCTATTATTTACACAGTTTGACTTCTGTTTATGAAAATAGCCCGTTTACGCAATGGCTAACTGTACATACAATATGTGTTGCAAGTCCTGGGTGTGTATACAGATGCACAGTCGTTTGGGCGTGACTAAAATACCTTTTAATAGTGACTGCCCAAATGAGTCACAACTTAGCTTTAGATGTATCGTATCGTGATCGGAAAATAAAGCGTTCCCTGAATGATCATCGCTTAATTTTCAATTCCAATCCAAACGTTTAACCTATAAACGTAGATGCACGACTCCGACGACGCGCTAAATCAGAAAAATTATATATGTAGTTATTCAAAGCGATTCGAATGCATCTTAATGAAAACGTCAAGTGGGTAGTTAACGTGATATACGATAGCCTGTCCAATGCACCCCTTAACGATCGCTGAGAGAGGCGAATAATTACCCTGGAGTATACAACAGGACCCTACCTAACAGCTTGTTCATGAGATTGTTACCACCCTCCCTCATTGGTCACTCTCGCTGTCTCCTAATAGAAGTCATTTATCAAAAAAGCAACTTCAGTATTACCAAATAGTATATATATATTACACGATTAAAACTTTTTGTTTTAGATACATTGGAAACAAACGAAACAGTTACCAAGAGATGACTTTTGAAACCGGTGATAATATTAAAGTGCAAACAAAGAATTGTAACGTTCATTTAATTACTAAGCAGAATAGCTCATTAGTCGAAATATTACAAAGCGTGTGAAACGAGATAAACGGAATGATAATAATAAAAACGTTATACTTAATTGTTATGGCGTGGAATTTTGGTAATAGAAAGTTTTAAAAGTGTTTTGAGTGTCATTTTAGAGAATAAACAAAGGTTCCCAGAGTGTGTCCGGTTGAATAAGTCAACCTGTTGACGAGAGTTTACTTTCTACCGAATGTCATTCGCAGGCGAGACACGCACTGACGTCTCTAGCGAACTAACGGAGCTTTTCACGTCATGCACATTTACAATTGTTTAGATTAACTTTGTCGCACAGCCATTGTTATAGAAATAAGTCATATGATCATATAACTATAACATAATCTTTAGATTTTGCTTCCTACTTCTTCAATACCCTCTTAAGACCCAGACTTGAGCAATTCAACAATTTTATTGTACCTACGCCATATTATTTGGTTTAATAATAAAGTAAAGTGAAAAATAACTTCTATAGTATTACTAACTAGGTCAAAATAACTTCCATAGTAGTTTCCATAATAGTTAGGTGACTAGATCAAAATGAATTATTTTCACTTAAAATAATAATATAGCTATCCACTCTTAATAATATGCACTATTAATAATAAATCCACGATCTCTCTTGCGCATGTCACCTGCTTCAAATTGCCTCTACATTAAGCATACCAAGAACCTACGTCTTCCATATGTAGCAATATGTATATTACTGATTTCTTCTACGAATATGCAATGCAGCATTAGCAAAGCAATTTGGATTACAGTCACTCCCACAGTTATTGCCAGTGTAAGCCGTGGTGTTGGAAAACATTGTAATTGTTATTGAACATTGTAGAACAGTAAAAAATCACAATGTAAATAATAGCATCTGATAATAATATATATGATATTTTTTTACAGTAACTTTATTTTTCAGTTAGGTACCTACACCTAATTTTGTCCTATAAGCTAGTAAGTAGTAATAAGTCTTTTTACAATGAAAGGATAAAATAAAAATAAAATATTTACATTTAACAAAAATCATATCGACAGCAAAACAATGATATAATTTGATTTGAGTGTATTCAATCAACTATTTTCTCCTTCATATAAATCATGACCTGTATAATCTTTGTCAATTAATACTAATAAAATCGGAATAAAATACTACGCATGCACGAATCAGTAATCATCCCGCTAATATTATAAAATATAAACATTAATATTTCAGGATGTTTGTTTTTTTGTTATATACCTACCGTCCAAAATTTGGATGCATAGGTACCTGTTTTTAACCAAAACGAAAGATTTCCCACTATATGCGGTAAAAAATTGTTATAAATGTTATCTTTATGGTTTTTTACTACTGTTTACACAACAACAAAAGAATCGGCGGCTCTCATTAAACAAGTTTTAACAAGTACTAAATAATGACATGTAACTTATGACTTAAGCCTGCGGTTGCTTTCTTTTGTACTTTGACGTGCTGCGATCGGTAGTATTTGTTGTTTTTAACTTTTTTGGATTCTCTTTAGTCACACTTGAGCATTTTGACGCGCAAGTTGTGATATGAACATTATCAGTCTACGAAAATTGTTGACTACGGCGAAACACAGACTCATGCAAAGAGTTCCACGCTTTAGCGTTGGATGTTGGTTAGTCAATCACGCAATCGCAGAAGAATAAATTTGGATAAGGCACACAGCTTATAACCTACATTGAAACATGACAGACTTTCTGTTACAAAGCGAAACGAAGCTAGTATTTTTTTTTTATATACGTATATACACTAGCTGACTCGGCCACACGTTGCTGTGGTTTAAATTAAGATGCAACCTATCCTACGTCTGAAAAAATCCAGCAAAATGAAATCTAACATCAAAATCGGTTGAGATAAAGATATTTTATGTAAACAAGCAAACAGGCAAGGGTCTGCCACGTTTCGTAAGTAAACAATATGAGAACAAGTCCTAAGTAGTAAGTAATAAGAGCATGTCACTTCTTATTATAATTGATTTTTTAAATCAACAACATAACTTCTGAACAAATCCTTAAATTATACATAATTGGAGCGAAGCTAGCGTAGTTCCCATGGATCAGCTTCAATGACGAAATGTCTGTTACGCCGTTACTTCCAGTTTTTAACCGATTTTGATATTTTTGTATGGAATTGAGTCAACAGGTTTAGGACCAGATGGTGACGGAGATTTTAGAAATTCGCAAAAATTCCCATCGAAACAAAAAAAATATTTTCTTTTTTTCGGTATTACACTCCGCTCCAATATATGGTGCTAGCGTAACTTTATGCTTAGCGACTTCAACGCCTAGTTATTTATGTAATTTTATGTGTTTATTCAAATTCAGTTAGTCGTCATGAATAAACGACGACGTTATCTAATCGTATTCCAATAGGCATTTCTTTCATTAGTTTTTATTCCGTTTCGCATTGCATACTTGAACGCATTGCTGCTTTTATATTACGTAAAAACTATCAGAGTAATTGCTTGATTATGATTTCTAGTGAAGAAAGAATGCTTGCAATAATTATGCAGCTGGATAAACATACCTGTTCATTCATACTTGCTAAGGAAATATATTCACAACACTTAAAGGCACTGGTCTGAACAATTATGTAATGTAACCTATCTTCATTACGATTTATTTATTTATTTATTAATATATAAGGTAGGCTCACAGCTTATGTATACAAATTTCTTGAGATATGGTAATGAATTTGTTGGTAATAAATCTTATACATTAGCCAGTTACGAGCTAACCAACATTCTTAAAATTGCACGTTTACACTTAGAAAAGTATTCCAAAGTACATATAACTAAAACTAATCAAATTAACATAGGATAACAATATTTATCGAAACCAAAAGTGTGCATAAAAACAGTAGAAGTATCTATTAGCCAACATTATAAAAAATAAAATAGGAGTAACTGACAATAAGCAGGTTTGGCATATAATAATTATATGAGCTCTAGGGTTATATGAGCTCTCCCATTTTCCCATTTAGGTACATACAAAAATGCCCACATGTCAAAGGCTCTTTAAATATTACAAAGCAAGCAATAGGCATTTATTTAAATATAGTTATATATATTGCCTATCTATCTTTAAACCATCTGTCAGTTCAAATGTTAAAACTAAAATTAAGTCGTTACGTTTATGAGCCCTGTAGGTTTTATTAGACCACTAGATTGGTTAGTATTTTGATCGTGATATAAATAATCTTCTTTATCGAGTATCTTTGATATCTTTGTAATGTAGTAAAGAGTATAAAAAAACCCCACGACCAAGAAACTAGAAAGCGTTCGATCAACCAAACTGGCTAACCGACACTCGATAGAAAACCACAACAGGCCGTATAATTTTCACTGGAACTAGGGCATAAGCAAAATGACGCTCTCTTACCGATTAAATCCATTGTTACTATAAAGAGATACTTAAAAGACATTTTGTTCATTACTACACAAAAGAAACAAACAACTAGGACAGACGCGTTGTAAGCACTAGGCTAGCAAGCCTCCTAATTAATTAAATTGCCAGTAAAATGGATTGTGTGATGTGAAACTGGCTTATAATTATTTTCATGTTTTTGTATTTAGTACTATATCAGAACAATAGACTAGAACTTAAATTACAGTAAATATAACTTCATTTTCCAAGGTGAAAGGTTTATTATAATTAATATGTTATTAATAGTTACTTTTCCTAAGTATAAAAGATAATATTACCAATTTGTATAATTTCGAGTCGCAATATTATAAACAACATCCCACAATTACCTAATCCAATTGATTAATGTTTTTCATATCATGATATAGTAATGATGGTACCAATGGTATAATCGCAGAACAGATGGACATAAAGGGTATATAATTACTATTAATTACAATACATTATATAATAATAATAATAAATTCCGGGCATATCACAATAACTATTAAGCCTAAAACTTAGCAGGGCAAAAAGATAAATATGTAGATAACAACTATGACTAGGGAATAAAATGCTTGTACTCATGACACATATATGCCCCTACCACGTTCGAACCCGGGACTTTTGGCGCAGAATATAGAATCGCTATCGTTGCATCAAGCGACCGTCAAAAGTTGGCTGTCATACCTATGTTACTTTTTTAACATAGCTCTTGCAATATTCGAACGTGTTTTTTTACTTTATAAGTATTTCCTTACTTTTATAATTATTTATATATTTCATGAATTTTTTCAATGCTATCCTATAAGTAATCATTTACTTTTTAAACGCTATCTTATCAACTGGGAGAGAATTGGACCGGACTTCCAAAGGTTGCGGGTTCGATTCCCACCTGAGAATTCACTTGTGAGCCGAGTCGATTTTTTCATAGTATTTTTTAATTATAATAATGTATTTACTTACGTTAGGATACTATCGTAAAATAAAATATAAAACATGAAAAGACATTTGGTATTTAGTCAATGTAATAACTATATTGTGCTGAACTCGCAACTTAAAAAATAATTTTCCATTGTTCTTTGATATAGGAAGCTATTGAATTGGCTGTCTTGGTAAGAAGTTATATATAAGCTGAGCAACATAAATAATTTGACTTGTAAATGTAATGTTTCACAGCTAGGTATGTCCAATCTACCAAGTTAATAATAAATTCTATAGATTTTTTATACTATAATTGTGACAAAGAATGTAGGCGTCCCTCTGATCATAAACAGTAGGTACGCGTAGCATGTTGCACTCGAAAATTAAATGTATCTATTGATTTATTAAACTGATCACCAACAAGTTTGCACCAATACAAACTTAATAATTATTTGATCAAGTAAAACCTTAATTAGAGAAAACAATGGCATGCGATACACCGAACTAAAGAATAACATTATATGTATATGTTACCGGCAATGTGTATAATCCGGTATTGTATACAATACCTAGGCAATGTATAGAATACCTAAAATGGGCAGGTAAAGTATGAAATAGAATTTATTTTACACTTTACCTAGGTATTCTATACAATGCCAAACTTGCAGCAGGTAATGTAACACTCGAACGCAAAAAAACATAACCTAACCTAAAGTTGATAATAAAGTTTATTTCAAGTAAATACAACATGTTTTATTTGTCCGCTATTTGATAAGTAAGTCTGTTAAGATTTATTGATATTAACCGGCTTACCTAACATTAGTTTAGTCTTAAGATTTATTTATTTTACACATTACCGGTGAACCAGCAGGTATTCTATACAATCCCTAGGAATTGTATACAATACCTAGGTAAAGTATGAAATGGACAATGATATTCATGATATTTCATACATTGCCTGGACGCCCCAGGGATTGTATACATTACCTAGGGATTGTATACAATACCTGAATTATACACATTGCCGGTAACATGTACAATTTTTTTCTCAATTTGGTCATTTTTCGCATGCTGGGGTATCAATAGTTCGTTATATTGTAACTCTACGCCTAATTAAAGACATACTTCTTAGTTAAAAACCATCGAGTTATTATAGACACCTTTTTATTATATTTTTTAATTTATATTTGTATGAAATTAGGAAAAAACTGAAAGTGCTACTTGCTATGGGATTTTTGTTGTAACTCAAGACCATGACTTACGCTTAATGATTAAGGGTATGCGTTATTCTTTTTTGTATTGTTTATATAAAGGTCCATGAAGTTTTCATTAAAAAATCAAATACAAAAACAATTAAAAACAAAATGCAACAATCCATTACAATCTGTACTATTTTGGACGTCAAAATCAATCTGTGGTTTGCACTGTGCAGTTTGTAACCAAAAAATATTTCATTTATCTTTCGTTGAGTATGATAATTACTAAACATACTTTTGTTTGAGTAATAAGGAGTGATGAAAAATGTTTAACTTTATTACATATCTTATTATTAAAACAAATAACAAATTGTCTAGAAACGTTGCTTTGACAAGTTTGCTATAATTGTTTCCAAAAAGGCGAAGTAAAAACATTATTCTGACCTTCAGTGTTCAATTTCCTGAATAATTTTATTTGATATAAACAAAAATGTCAGTCGATTACGCTTTCGCAATATTTTAAAATAAGTCTTTACTCATTTAAGCACTGGTATGTTTTATTCAATAAATTATAAGATTAAAAGACCTCAAAACTCACGACGAAATTCGTATAGTGCCCATTGAGTTCAATTAAGAGCTAAACAATTAACCGTGGAAGACGACGACGGCGGGGCGCGGGTGTTAAGAAATATTTACAATTGTAGAGACAGACACCCGTTATTCAGTGAGTTATTCAGCTATTAAATATGACCGAGCCATTTAAGTCATAAATCAAAATCAATTCATTCTACAGAGACATTTATCAACAAATCATGATTTACGTCTACACTTTGAAATGATGTACGTATGTTCTTAATTAACTTTACAATTAATTATCATTTCGAATTTACGTCAATTTCACAATATCATTCTTCTTGTTCTTTTAATATTTCGGTATAGAACACTTTTTCCCAAATTACGAACGGGTTTATTTGGCTACTTGTTTTATTTATTTAATCATTTTGACTCCCTATGCGGCCATGTTACGCCGTTATGTCGTAACATGGCCGCAACCATATTATAATAACTATGTAGGTATAGTAGTTTTGTATAAAATGAAGAGCATACTTTAATTAATGCTTATAAAAATAATTTAATTTATTAAATTAGTGAATCTAGCGCAGTATTGTATATATAAATAAAGTTACAATAAAAGTAGTTCCTTATTGAAAAAGTTACATTATGTAACTGAATCGTTAAGAATTTGACCTTTACACAATGCTTGCATACATAGTTGTCATTTGTTGAACACTTACGTAAACCGTCCCAAATAACTCGCCAATGTAACGATAAAAATAGCAAATGCATTCATGTAAACATCGAGAGAATTAAGCGCTTCTGTTCGTTTTGAGCTGATTGCCAGGTCCAGTTTTTGTTTTTTCTATCTATAGAAACTTACCGCATCTTTCCAACCACCCCTCTGCCCGGCAGGGGTAAGGTATCACTAATAACTCGTCGCGTCTCATCTTTCACTATCATAACTCATTCAAACACTAATAAAAAGTTAGCGGCCCTAACAGTCACACACATTGCCACTAAAAACCTCACTGCAATTGCAACCACGATCTCCAGTGATTCGACGAGCCGTGCAAATCTCAACAGCCACGGCTACTTGCCGCACCTCACTTTCACCAGCTGCCAATAAAAAAACAACTATGTTAATCAATGAAAACGGCAGCGTTGCAATCACAATAAAGATGAGTGATAACTTGACTTGTCAGTCAACTTAAATCTCAATATAATATATTTGGATTACCAGCGTAACCCCAAAACCCTTATTACTATGTGTAAGTTTCGGCTAAAATTTCCAATATGGACCGTTGATTTAAATGCCCATATTTTTTTTGTAGTTAGTACTCACTAAAAGAAAGCGTTTTGCAAAGTATTAGGTTACGAAAACTTATGGTTCATGAGATATATTTTTTTAAACTTTTCATACAAATTGGCAAATAACACGCAATTACACAATTAATTTGACAAATAATAGATGTCAAACGTCAATCACTTCACGTACTAGTATGTATTCATTACTATGACAATTAGTTCTCGTTACTATCATATTGTTACTCGTTACTTCAGTTACTGAGTATCTTATAACATGCTACGTTATGTATATTAGAACAACGTACTGTGTACGCGTACAGTATGACGTCGCGGCGTTCCAACATTCGTGATTTGTAGAAAACATACTTATACATTACATACCCAGCTGCGTCAGATATTTTTTTTTCACTTTACTTTATTTTGAACCAGACTTTTAATAATTAACAGCTTTTGTTAACCAAGAAACAATTTAATCTCATTAGAGCTCATTTAGACACATCTCTTTTAAGATAAGAACGAAAAAACCGTGATAATACGCGATTATAAAAAAAAACATATTTCTAATTTGTAAAAATTACTTTCTTACCTTGTTTCTGTTAAAATCTCAAACTTTGTATACATACATAATACTAGAATAGTAATCAGTATTATATACATTAATTTTGGTTTGGTTAGGTTAGGTTAGAACTGTGACCACAACGCACGAGCCGAGCGAGCGAAGCGAGCGTGCCGCGGCAGCGGCCGGCGAAGTGCCAGAACCGAATCGGTCCTATAGTTATTGGTTTAGGTACGGTTAAAACTAAATAGCGCTATTCTAACCTTAAAACTTTAACCATGAATATCTCAATAACCATGGGGTTCCGCAGGGTGGGGTTGACACGGGGGGGATAGCCCTAACCCCCCCTCCCTCCTCCCACCCCTCAAACCTCATATATTGACGGTCCATATCGTGTTATTTGCCAATTTGTACGAAAAGTTTAAAAAAATATATCTCATGAACCGTAAATTTTCGTAACCTAATACTTTGCAAAACGCTTTCTTTTAGTGAGTACTATCTACAAAAAAAATATGGGCATTTAAATCGACGGTCCATATTGGAAATTTTAACCGGTTTCAGTGAAAAAAATGCCTTGAGTGTCTATTCTTTACCGTTTTCAATTATTCAACGACTGTTGGATAGGTAGGTACGTGCTGATATCATATCGGATAAAACATACAATTTTCGATTGTTTTTAGTAACAAGGAACTAATCCTACTAACATTATCAATATACAAGTTTGTATCTTTAAATGTATGTTACTCAATCACGCAAAAACTGCTTTACTGATTAGGGTGAAATGTGGCACACAGTCAGCTGATTACCTTGATTTTTAAAAAGTATTATTTTATTTAGCAAAAACGTCAGGTTCCTGAAGGAAAATTAACAAAACTACCTTCAGGACGTATCCACCGAAACTTTTCTTATATTTTAAAGCCACCCGCAGGAGCTAGCCTAATAATTTTGAAAATATAAAACAGGTATTTCACATATAAATAGCAAATTTAAAGGTTCGTAATTCATCGCATCAAAATTAATTTAAAACCAAACCGAAATTAAGGTGCAGTTTTCGTAAATAACGTTGGCAATAATAAATCCAAATATTTCAGTTTTTATACGGCTACTTAATCATTTTGATTTCACTAACTTTAAAGTGTTTTAATTCATATACATACAAAAATTGACAAATTTTATATTCCGTTTTAGTAGATAGAATAAAATTATACTATTCCAATTTATGAAATACTTTTATTTCTAAAATCTGTGTTTATTTGAGTCATATTGTCATAAAAATTGCAATAGTACTTACATTCCAATTACAAAAATTCACGCACGTGAATTGAGCACAAAATCACTAACAAGTTACACACCCATACTGCGCGCTAACGTACAAAAAACTAAATGCCTCTTTCTATCTATTCCATTTCATCACTCTTTTCTGCTCTATGACGGGTAGGTAAGTCCTGACAGAAATCGCAATATGTTTTGTCTCAGTCATTTCTTTATTGACCCGCCTCCTTATCATTCATTGTATCGTATGCGCGCGCATATTTTTTAATCCAATTATTTTCAAAATCTAAGTAAAACGACTCTTAAAGTATAATTTACTCTTATTGGTTTTTTACCTGTATTCATTGTAATTACTATTACAAGACTGAGAAAACAAAATCATTTTTTTTAAGTTTTTCAAATAAAGCCCGCTCTCGAATAGCCACAGACTATATGGAAAGCGGGGACTGATAACCAGAGTATGTAATCACTACGTTTTCCGATGACCTCAACGTTTATATTTTTATTATGTAAAATCATGCAAAAGGTAAAATATGATGTGATTAATATATTAAAAGAAAAGAAGAATGCTAAAAATATAAGCAGATTCCTTTGTTTTTGTAGGCGCAGACGCTCTTCCAGGCTTGATTTCTTTTTGGTTTCGCTTTCGACCTAAAGATTTAAAATAAGTTGCCAGTTTGGAAATAGTACCGATTTTCGAGGGACTAGCTCCAAAAATAACCCACATGGGCCAGAAAAGCGTTACAATGACGAAAACTTGAAGTTTTTGAAGTTTTAAATATTATCTCTTCGATACGTCAAAACTCCATTTACTACTTCTAATTGACTCACTTGACTTGAAATCTACGTGATCTCAAGTTATCTCCATGTTACACAGCTGTAACCGTTACAATATAATACGTAGCTTTTAGGAATTAATTATAAGTATACATATATTTTCCAGCAAACAAAAAATAACCCTAAAACTGAACATCCCAAAGGAAGTTTTCATTTATTATGCTGGCGCACTTGATTATGAACCATAGTCCATTTTCTCTCTGACTTTCTTTCTTTGTAAAAAGAACAAACTGCACGAACTTTCCATGCTAACACAAAAATTGTATTATGTATTATTTTATCTTTGAGAGAAATATATTTATACATTGTAGATGTTTCGTTCAATTTTGCTTGTTATCGACTTGTGTGCTGACAACAATTTGTAAGTAAATATTTTCAGTAAGAATTTAGGGATTCAGAAATTTTATAACAACAACGGCGAATTTAAGTAATTTTGGTTTTGTTTACAGTAACTTGAGTAGGCTAAGTACCTACCAGCATGGCCGTAGACTATGGTTTAATATTCCCGTTTCTTCACTACAACTTGAACTTGAATAAAGCAAAGTTTACTGTAGTAGAGTCGTTTTCTTTAAATAAATAAATGTTACTTTATTCGTGTATTTTATTTTTTGAGCTGTTTCATGTTACTTTTGACTATCGGGTGCTAGCAACACTTTTTTTTTTAGTTTATGTTTCAAGATGGCTCTCAAAGCTCTTGTCGGACAAAGTGAGTAAAATAAAAATATATTTTGTACTGTAATTCAATCTACTCGCAGTCCAATCCCTATCATTTGAGAAAATTGACTTATAATTTATCAAGCGTTTACATCCGCCAGCAAATTGTGTAGAAGTTCAATACGAGTATCCAATGATCTGTTATCGGTGACTAATAAAGAATTAAACATTCATTTAATTCTTCACTTTATGTTTTGAATTTAATGAACAGTAGGCGTATGATAATGCAGAATTATTTTGCAGTCAATGTTTTCATAAAACTATTTGTATAAATTATTCTAATGTTCCCTGTTGTTCCTAATCACAGCTTTTATAAATGTTATTGTTAAAATGATTATAAACCTGCCACTGGAAGTCATTTTTTATAATAGTTGGTATATTAGTTACACATTTAAATAAGATTAAAACATATCACAAGTCCTGCTAGGCCCAATGTTATTTATTGATTTTCTTATGTCATCTTTATTAGGGGGGTGAGGATTGAAGGTCTTACTAACGTCACAAACTACATTTAAATCTAAAATTGTTGTAAGTTTTCGCTAACTATAGAATAACATGTTAATCTAAGTAGCTGTGTGTTTACCTCTACTACTTATGAAGTTGATGCACTTTAACATTGTAATTTTTTACTACTGTAACATTGATAACTCAAAACAAATCCGAAAAATAAGTGTAACTTCAATTTGTATGAATATCAGGAAACCTAAACATATCATTACAGAGATTATGAATGAGGTCATCCGCTATCGCGGACCCAAAGGAAAAGAATCCCAGCGCATAGAATGGAGAATCCTTATTGTCGACCAACTGTCCATGAGGATGGTTTCAGCATGTTGCAAGATGCATGACATCTCAGCAGAAGGCATTACTTGTAAGTATATTTGCAGCTGTATCTACCAAAAACATTTGTACCTCAAACTATATGGATAAATTGCCACACACAATTAAATTAATGCAAATTGAATTAATATTTATTTTTAGAATTATAGAAATATATCCTACAACAAAAGTAAAATTGTAAGAGATCACTTTGAGAAATATGACCACCATTGCTAATTTGTTTGTTTTGTTCTATTATTTTCTTGCTGTGATATCAATAAAGTATTTTGTATTGATGTAGTTATAAAATTAAAATATAATTTTTAATGTCAATCTTAATGATAATTTACCTACTTGTGTTTTATTATTAATACTTATTGGACCCTGGGAAAATGTTAAAATGGGGTAATAATTTTTTTATTATTAATTTTTTTCCAGTGGTAGAAGATATCCACAAGAAGAGAGAACCGCTATGTACCATGGATGGCATCTACCTTATTACACCTTGTGAAAAATCAGTCCATGCCTTGATCAATGATTTCTCTGTTGGAAACCGCATTATGTACAAAGCTGCTCATGTGTTTTTTACAGAAGGTATGTAGTTTCTGATAATAATCTAAAAGATATCCTATTATTTGCTGTCCAAACTTAATATTTTAAACTTATTTTTTTCTTATGAAAGTATGTGGTATGTTTGAGCTATTATATGTTACACAGTAGTATTATTACTGTATTATTAATTTGAGTAAAGATAATTGTTTTATTATTATTGTGTTCCAACTTAACTCTAAGCTTCTTATATTATGTCTATATTCTATTCTATATCTTGTTTTGGCAACTGTTTGGTGTAACAGTAACAATTCTGCCTTTGCACAGGCAGACTTGGATTCAAGTCCCACAGGGGGCTTGTTTTTTGTGTAATGAATCCAAGCTTTTGTGCCTGAGTTGTGGGTGTTTACATACTATACTTCTATGAATATTACCAAATCTGACAAGCCATATAGTTCTTTCTTTGGGTTACAATACCACATTCAGTTTTATATCAGTTTGATCCATTAGTGTGGTATGATTGACGCCTAACTGATTATATAACACACACTGACAAAATACTGATGAAATTTTCAATATTTTGATAATTTTAATAAATCATCATTCTGCCATCAGTCAAAGTTTTGCATGACTATTATTCCCAGTTTCATATTTATCTTTTTAGAAGTTTTCATTATGCTCCATCATATTATTTTTGTTCCTCATTAAAAAACATACACAGGGACTTTTTTTAAATGTCCTTGTGGCTTGATTGCATTGTTGGATCCATTGAACAAGGTAAACTTTTTTTCCAGTCTTTTCAATATGCACATTAAAAACTGTTAAATTTCAGGACTACCAGATATGGATTTATAATCAAACATAAAAACTGGTTTTTATCAGTTTAAGTTTGAAACATATAGTATTGTTAGTTTTCATGGTTCGATTATGACCTCATTGCAAATTGTTATCAAATCTCTTTAAAAAAAAAAATAGTTTTATGAAAAAGAAATCGTGTTTATTTGAGAAATTCAAGCTTTTTTCCTTTTATGGCTTTTTGTCTTTGTCTTTTATCAGCTTTATTAGTAATTCACTAGTACTCTTCATGCTCTAGTAAGCAAGCAGCCCACATCCTATGAAACCCAGCCGGCTGCCTAAGCCACTCTGCCACTGAGATATTTGCTGACTTTGAACCACTAGAGTTATCGTGTTGGGTATTGGATGACCATTCGGAAATTTAGTCCTACCAGTTAATAACTTTTTATTAGTAGTATTTGTCAGTTTCAAGAGGAATATTATGCTCAGGCCAGTTTATTACTGTTGCAAGCAGTAGAGTTTGATTAGGCCAAATTATTTATGTTTATTCATTCATTTTTAAAGCCACATCTATTCAATGTATATGTGTTATAAATGCAACATATATTGTCAACCCGGATGAATGCTAAGCTTTGTTCGTCAGCGCCACAATTCCAGTTGACCCAAGGGTCCAAGATTTATATGTAGCCTTCAGGTTAAACTGGCAATGTAGTCCACCGGGCTGGCCGGGAGAGTGACCCTTCCGAGCATTACGCTCCAGACCAGGTCGACTGGGAGACATTGACTTGGGCAGCCTTACTAGCGGACAGACTGATAAATCGGGGTTCCCCTCCTATACCGAAAAAAGCTTAAATGGGCAAACTAAATGACAAGTATTGTGGAGTTTTGTGCCTTTATAGCCCTAAATACTATTTAAGTGCTAATATCTAGGCGTTGCTTCTGCAGACTTAAATATTTTTATACACGACTATGATGATGTGTGCTGCCTCGACCTGAACGCAGACTTAATAAGCTCGACCGTTGCATTGGATTTGCTTTTAAACTCCACAAAAATAATTATGTGTTCTCCCACCGGTCTATGCTTAAACGGTTCATTCGGCAGCTTAGAAATGTGTGGGCACCAGTTGGTATGCGTTTATAAATAAATTCCCTACAAAGCAAGAAGCTACCTATTAAATTTTAACAATCGTCCATAGCAGTAACTATCATTTGTATTTACTTGATATATATTTATATACACACATCAACACCAACTGGGGATATTCTGATTTTCTCAATTTACTCAAATTTATTTATGTTATAAAGCCTATTTATCAGACTATACTTTAGAAAGAAACATTTTTTTATTTTGGGTCAATAAATTTTTTATTGAAATAAAAACTTAAAGTGAAATAATTGTCAAACTAACGATGAGTGGTATTTAAAGAAAAAATTATAAATAAAGAAAAATTATCAGGTTTTTGCAATTACGCGAAAAAATAGTTATTAGAAAACCACCCATGATGTTATCAATGTCTTGCTGCGGAATATTGCCCCAGGTCCTGCTAAGATGCAAAAATCTAATCTAAAACCGAAATACTCTTCGATCCCAATGGTCGGTCCCAAAATTTGGGTAAGTATTTATGCGTTTCCCGCCTGGGTGCCTTTAAGCCACTTTACCAGATAACGTGAACACAATCTTCATATCACTTTTTCTATTGTTCCAATCTCCTCGGCAATTAAGTAGCCCCAACTTTGAGCATACACACTGCCCTTAACATTTCATCTCTTGTTAAATTTCGCCGCTGTTTGATGCATACAATTGTATCTTTTGTTGGAGCGTAGCTCCCATGGATCAGCTTCAGTGACGCAATGTCTGTTACGCCATAGCTTCCGGAGTTCTTAACCGATTTTAATATTTTTTGTGTGGAATTGAATCAACACATTTAGGACCAGATTGTGAGGGAGCCCGAATTTTGAAATTCACAAAAACAAAAAGTTATAAACAAAAAACATTGGCTCTATTATATTTCCCATTGAAAAATAGCGCACCTATTTGAAAATTTTCTTTCTTGAGGAATTTTAAAATTTACTTAACATTATATTTTTTTTTAGTATAACGCTCCGCTCCAATATTGGTGCAAGCGAAGCTTTATGCTTAGCGACTGCATCGCCTAGTTTTAATATATATTTTCAAATTCAACTTTGGAATCATTCACTAAGGTCTACAAAATAAGTTTTCATTAAAATATTTATAAACGGGCCAATATTTTTTGAGTTTTAGAACTTTATACAAAATATCCCTAGACGGTGTTGATGTGTGTATAGTATTTATTTGAGTAGAGTTTACATGTATACATAAATGTATTTATATATTAAATAGTTTATTCTACCTATTTTTACACTGTTTGTGCACCCTATTCTTACTTGTCTTCACATCACCCTAATATTGATTGGTAGTAAATGCCCAAGGTATTAAGTCCGCCTTTATTTAATTTGTGTATAAAATATAAATACATAATATTTTTAGTGAAACCCTGCATTTCATATATAATGCATCCTTTGCAATAGGGCTAAAGATAATAAAAAAACCCAAACATATGTATAGGTCCTAAACTACCTGACCTTGTGGCCACAAAGCCACCTTAATAAAAAATATATAATATCCTTAGTGGATAGTGAACTAATGGTGAAATAAGTCAGCATGGTTCGATTGATTAAACAGGAAATAAAATACACAGTCAATTAGATCTAACAATGCAGTCAAACCACTTGGCCAGGAACTTTGCTGTGCGTCGAAAACAAGCAATTTAGGTTATTTTTATTTATTTAATTTGCAGCTTGTCCTGATGTTCTTTTTGATGAATTATCTCATAGTCGAGTTTCTAAGTATATCAAAACATTAAAGGAAATCAACATAGCTTTCATACCATACGAACAACAGGTTTGTTTTATGTTATGTTCTTTTACAATTATGATTATACTCATCAAAAAAATTGTTTGCACGCTGCATTAGTATGTCCTGAGGAATTGTTCAATGAGTTGTGCAAATCTTCAGCTGCAAGAAAAATAAAAACCTTGAAGGAAATCAACATAGCTTTTTTGCCTTATGAAAGCCAGGTGACTATAATTACTATTATCCAAAAATAGTTATTAAAAGGAAGTGCGTTTGTTGCTTATTTCATTATAAAAAAAATATTTTCGAAGATAGAGAATTGGAAAACCCTAGTTTAAAAAAATAAATTGATATATATTTTAGGTTTTCTCCTTGGACTCCCCTGAGACATTCCAATGCATGTACAATCCTGCCTTAGCACAAACCCGCAATGCTAACATGGAGCGTATAGCCGAACAGATCGCTACCCTATGTGCCACACTTGGAGAATACCCTTCTGTGCGATACCGAAGGTATTTCAAAATTTTGTTGGTATGTTTAATTATATTTGTACTGAAAAACAACTACATATTCCACTAAATTATTTATTTCAGTGATTGGGAGCGCAATGTTGAACTTGCCCAGCTTATCCAACAAAAACTTGATGCCTATAAGGTAACAGTAGTAAACATAATCTGTAAAGCATTTCAAGTAAGCTTTTAAAATTATATTATGATGACTGTTTATTATAACAGGCTGATGAACCAACCATGGGAGAAGGACCAGAGAAAGCCCGTTCACAGCTGCTTGTAATAGACCGAGGGTTTGACTGCGTATCGCCACTACTGCATGAACTGACACTCCAAGCTATGGCATACGATCTACTGCCTATTGAGAATGATGTCTACAAGTAAGATAACGTATAAATAATATTAAGAAAGAGCTAATATTTTTTTTTTTTTTTTATTTATTGTATTTACCAATGTTTGAATACATTCATCCAGTATAAAATTTTAAAGCTTGAGTTGTAATCTTAATGCATCAAACAATTATATGGAAATACCTCTTATGCTGAGTACAAATAAATACAATATACATATATTCCTAAAATTTACCATTAAAAGAATTACATTGCTTTTGACTTGTAGTTCTAAAGATGTTAATGTAATTAATAATTTACGAATTGTTGACAGAGTCTAAAGTCTTCACTTTGGATCTTCATCCATAATGTCGCTATATTGATTTACAAGTCTGCAGAGTCATGGCACTGCAGAATTTGCACTAAACACAGAATTGCGGAATGACAAGCAAAATTTTATTGAATACTTTTTCTAATTATTACAGGTATGACGCAGCTCAAGGCCAGCAATTAAAAGAAGTTCTATTGGATGAAAATGATGAACTTTGGGTGGAGCTTCGACATCAACATATTGCTGTTGTTTCAACTTCAGTTACTAAAAATCTGAAGAAGTTCACCGAGTCAAAAAGGATGGGAGGAGGTGTGACATTGAAATCAGCATTTATTTTTATTCTTTTGTTTTTCCATTAACGAAAACAGCAGTTTATTCTATTTTGCTATTACTATTACTTCAGGAGACAAGCAATCCATGAGAGACCTTTCGCAAATGATTAAGAAAATGCCGCAATATCAGAAAGAGCTTTCCAAATACGCAACACACTTACGTCTAGCTGAGGACTGCATGAAAGCCTATCAGGGCTATGTTGACAAACTTTGTAAGGTTGAGCAGGTAATGATTCAATAACCACATCAGTCATCTCTGAAAAATGTATACAACTACAGTTTTTGTTCTATAATTTAACAAATATTTTAGGACCTTGCAATGGGTACTGATGCAGAGGGCGAAAAAATCAAAGACCACATGAGAAGCATTGTACCTGTCCTTCTTGACCAGGTAATAGGTGCCAATTATTTGTTAGTTAGCTATCATTTAAATAAATGCCAGCATTTTTATGTCTTTTAGTAAAGCGGCTTAACTTTTATAAACACATACTAAACATGCTAGCCAATGCACAATGGTTGCGCATGCGCAATGGCATACTGTACCATGTATATCATAATATGCACTACATCCCCGTTTAAGAAATTTATAGCAAAATAGCTTGCAATAAAGTAAAACAGTATGTTTTGGCCTCTGCTATTTTTTTATTTCATGCCAGTTATTATTAACAATAAAAAATAAAAGGATGTTTGTTGGTTTTAGAATTGCACATTTTTGATGTATGTCATTTTCTATATATTGTTTTGATTTGTATTACAGTCTGTGGTGAACTTCAACAAGATGCGAATCATCGCTCTATACATAATGTCGAAGAATGGCATTTCGGAAGAAAACCTCAACAAATTGGTTACCCACGCGCAGCTCGAGCCCTCTGACAAACAAGCGCTGTTGAACCTCGCCAACCTCGGCCTCAACGTTGTTGTTGATGTAAGAATGACACAAATTATCCATGACGCTATCTAGAATTCATTTTACCATTCATATTAATAGTTTAAAGATGTATGTTTATTTCTACATATAGATAGATAGTTTTCTTTCTACCTCCGTGGCGGTGCCTGCTGAAAACTGTCCAACTGGAATGACTTGTTTGCGAGTCTTCCGGGAAGGACCCGTTTTTGTTTTCACTTTTCGTTATTTTCAAGTTAAATGCAAGTTTGTCAATGTTTCTTGATAATTTAATGAAACTTCGTTTTGCTACTTAACATGAATTTATTGTTTATTTTACACACATTAAATAATCATCAGTTCTTTATAATAGTATTATAGCCTTAGTGCACAAGACTTGTCTTCGAATTGCAGGGTAATCGCAAGAAGCAGTATCAAGTTCCCAGAAAAGAGAGGATTACTGAGCAGACATACCAAATGTCGCGATGGACGCCCGTGATAAAGGTAAAGTTAATTAATAAGAGACAAATTTATTTTATCCACTTTTGCAAATTTTTGTTTTCATATTCTGTTTACGTTTATTTAGGATATAATGGAGGATGCAATTGATGACAAACTGGATCAAAGACATTTCCCGTTCCTTGCTGGTCGCGCACAGACTTCGGGATACCAAGCTCCGACCAGGTAAAAAAATAATACGATTATAATTACATTTTATTGTTTAAAATTATTGTGAAACAAATGTGGTGCAAAATCTGAACTATGCTTTTTTCCTTTGGAATTATACATAACTTTTGTTAATATCCTTCCTATTGTTATAGTGTTCGATATGGACATTGGCATAAAGACAAAGCACAACAAACCATCAAAAATGTGCCACGCCTCATCGTGTTTGTCGTTGGAGGTAAGATCGTCTATTATATTATTTTAACATCACTCTAGTTTATAGTTCTTGTTTCTTATCTAATATATATTTTACACAGGCGTATGTTTCTCGGAAATCCGCTGCGCATACGAGGTGACTGCTGCAGTCAAGAATTGGGAAGTGATCATCGGCTCTTCACACATTCTAACCCCTGACACCTTCCTCTCGGACTTAAGCTCTCTTACTGCCTAAATGTTTCATTGTCTTTCTAACTTTTATCTTTTAGGCGAAAGTTAGCTATTTGTTATGTAGGTACTAAATGAGTATCAGTGTAACATGAATGCAAGTTAGTATTTTGAGCAGTTACAAGCCGTAGTCGCATATATTCCTACATGGATTTAGTACTATATATGTTACATTATCCATTTTCATCTAGCTTATCCAGTATCTTGCGGATGGTGTTCAAACTCGAACTTACAACATAATAATCAGTAACGTTATTACTAATGGTTTGTTACTTTAAATGATGTATTTACTTATTTAAAGATGTTAAAAAAATTTAAAGTTATTTTAAACGTATATATGTTTTGTTGTTTAATATTAGATGTATATGTATTGTTAGAAAATTGCAATTTTTGTGTTTAGTTTTAAGATATTATTTTATTGTAAGTTGTAACTTTTGATGATGAGCAGTCCAGAGCGCAAAAAAACTGATTGTATTGTTTTACTAAGATCTCAAAGAAAACATAAATTAACAAAAAAAAATCAAAGTAAGTAAATCGTTGGGATATTTCCACTTTTAAACACCTAAATGGTGTGTTTTATATATATTCGCTTCCATTTCATCATTTTTTAATGCCAAATGATAGATCTTAACTAAACAAAGCTTACGCGAACAATGTCTGTTTAATATTACATTTATCATGTATTTTAACTGTTCGCGCACCGCTTCTGTCTAAAGTGCCCCAAAGGACTTTAATGTAATGTGCACTATTAGCAACATACTTGCGTGGAATCTATTATTTAAATTTATTGTAGTTTACAAATCGCTAGTATTATTAATTCTTACTGTAACTTTTATCTCACCGACATGTTATGTGGGACTAAGTATTTTAGACACGTTTACATTCCTATCCAGTTGAAATATTATATACCTTCATTATTGCATGGTTTACAGTGACGGAATATATACCTAAGGAATCAACTAGCTGCTTTTATCAATGTGAATGAAATTGTTTAGCTATTAGAGTACAAACAGCATAATATTATTTAAATTAATTTTATGACATTGCGAGCCCATGTTCATTAAACTATTTTAAACAGTTTTCTTTAGAATCATTAAGCACCTGTCAGAAATTACTGCATTTATTGTGTCGTGCAAAGCATAGCTCTTCGTGGGAAATGGCTAGTTTTTGCCTTATAAACGTTAATTAGAATGTAATCTAAAGTTTTAGACTTCTATTCGAAAATATTGTAATATAGTTTGATAAAACCGTGGAATATAAATGTGGAAATAATTAATTTGAAAACTATCCTTAAAATATTATCGTGTGTCTTAATAGCTCTTTACAAATCTGTTTAAATCTACACTTTTGAGCACAAAATATAGAGCATTCAATGATCAGAGGTATAATTATTGATTTTTAAGGAGGGGATAGCGCTCTTCCTAAAAAAATTCATAAATAACTTTAAAACAACATAGGTGTGTTAAATATCTAACCGTTTGTGCAATTATTGTAGGGATCATAATTAAATTATTGTCTTGCATAAAACAATTATCAGTATTCGACTGTTAAAAAATTCATTAAATTATTTAACCATTGATTCGTTGTTTTCTTGATGTTTTCACTGGGTTAATTTATCATGTGATGTATGTGTTATCTCTTATTTACGTAAAGTCAATCACCTTTATTTGCGTGACCCTACTATCTCGGGTATAAAAGAGCATACGGAACTTGAGTGAATTACTCTTTTCAGTCGATTTGTGTCGCCACTTTGGGCAGCTTGACTTATGGCTATGGCTAAAGACCTTGTTATTCTCGCTTACTCCGGTGGTTTAGACACGAGCTGTATTTTGAAATGGTATTATTATATTTATTATTATTTGTTTGTCTCTAGTATCAATATTCAGGAAAAGCTTACAATGTTTAAGCTTTATAGTAGTGGTATCTAAAAGGGTGAAGAAAGAAATCTTCGCGTAATCACGGCAAGACTACGAACTAAAAGATAACATTTTTATCCATCGGAGATAGATTGAATTGGCAGGTTTGGATTGAAACGTTAACTAATGTGCAAAAATGAAAGTGTCAAATTAATGTACCCTGAGAACAATGTCTTACGGCGCACTTTATTTTTACTAAACGTCCACTAGATAAAAGGAGACAATGAGCAGTTTTTTATAGATATTTTATTTTACTAATCCTTATCGTAATTCCGGAATATCCCTTTGCCCCGTGGTACAATCGCTTTTGTTCATATATCTACCAAATTTTTTATACAACTATAATTTTTTTAAAACACATTTTAATTGTGTCAGAGAAAAAGTTATTTTGAAATTACCAATACTTTACCAAATCGTAGCTAGTAAAAACGCCAACTAACTGGCAAGACCTGAGGCGCAAAGATTATTTTCGCTGACTTAACTGACTAAGTAGCGCCATGAGGGTCCCTAAAAACTGTGCAGCTGCTTAAAATCTTAATACCTATATGTCACGCCAAGTAACTTGAGTCAAACCATAAACAATAAACTTGTGCAGCAATTGGATAATATACCTAAACTGACGTGATTTCAAAACCAGGTTCAACTTATATGCCGGGAATTATATCTAAATCAATCTAATAAACAACTACATCCGGAGTTCCAAAACGCTTATCTTTAATAGAAGGACATTCGCATCGAATGGTTGAATCGCAGAATTAAACCGGAGTGTACGGCTTTCTTTATATGATCAGTTTTATGTTGCGCCGATTTAAAGAATGTGATACACCAAAACCTCGGTTGTGTGATTGATCTCTAGTCTACAACTGAAACGTCTTTTAGGCGACACATTATAGGCCAGGAGACTTCAATCTACTATCGAAGCTGAGGGAATTAAAATATGTTACCCTTAAAGAGCCTGAAATGTTATAAGTAGTCGTTGCTTTCTAATGTCGGCACTCGCGAACTATGTAACATAGGGCGCCCGAAGAAAGAGTTAACCCCGGTTATATTTGGAACTCTTACATTAGCCCGACTTAAATAGATACTGTGATTTGAAAAGACACAACAAATCTGTAAAAATCATCAAAAGTACCTATAAAAATGTTCTATCCGTAATATGTAATCAGTTGCATCACCATTGGACTCGTCCGTCGCTCACTGCAACCTTACTGTAGCGACCAAATCGTAGACGTAAGCTTATCAGCCTGTGGATAGCGACATAATGCAGAAACGGCGAAGAATACAAATATGGTGCGTTGTTGTGAAGTGAAGGCAACACCAAAAAGACCCAGAAACAAGCTCGCAAGTGATTACGACTATATAAATAATTAACTATACAATTTAAATGACCTAGCGCCTTTAACAGAATCTGAAGTTAAACTGTATGCAGATGACTTAAAGGTTAATAGAGCAATTTTGTGTCCAGTGGATGTACATACTCTACAATAAGATTTGGATGCAATTAATGATTGCTATGATAGCAATGGAATAAAGCTAAACTTAAATAAATGCTTCCACATTAAATTTACTCGAAAGACACCAACTATTTTATACAAGGTAAGCCGTTAGCTGAGATTTCCCAGATTCATGATTTGGGTAATTATGGACAGTTCTTTGAGTATTCGATATCACATTGACTCGATAATTGGTAAAACTTCTAAATTGTCTGGTTTATCACTCGGCAGATGAAAATATTGAAAGACCGAAACTTACCACTCTCATCTTTAATTCTATAGTACGTAGTATCGTAGAACATTGTAGTCCTGGCCGATGACAAAACTGGCATACGGAACCAAGTGATCTTCCAGAATCTCTGTGATGTACCGATGAGCTGTTAGAGAACCTTGCCCGCGAGCACCTCTAGTCCGGGAAACGCATAAGAGGTAGGTTTCGCCATCGATTGACACGCCACCCCAGGACATACACTGTCTTCTGTATACTCTTCTACACCTGTCGTTGCAATAGAGATACATATATTCTTGTCTCATCTGAGAAGATAACAGTCCTCGACTGCTCTATTGTCCAGTCCATGTGGTCGCGGGCGAATTGTAGCCGGTCTCTTCGATTTTGTGTAGTCAATTTCGGACCAGTAGCTGTGCCGCGATTTTCTTTTCTCGCAACCTTCTTATAGTGGAGACGCTTACTGTTGCCCCTCGAGCTTAGCAATGATAAGGAGACGATAAAGCGATCGTCTCCTTCAGAGGTACATCGTTGTGGCCCAGCTTCGCGCCTGTTGATGTAGCCTCCAGTTTCGTCGAGCCTCTGGCGTACTCAACGGACCGTGAAACGGATTGCAGTAGCGCGATTACTTGAGCAGCTTCTTTAGAAGTAGTATCCATTTCTGAGTATTTCTTGTAGGTGTTGTTGACATGTGTTCTCTTCAATGTATGAAGAGCGAATGACCCATATTTGATTTTTGTTTTGCGCCCCTGGCAACTTGGGCACCCTCCGGACACGGAGAAGGGAGGTGGTGAATCCTGCATGAATACTCCTGCCGGGCTATGAAATTATGTCAGACTCGTACTGACTAAACACCACCTAGAAAATGCCATAGCCTAGGAAGGCTGTATAGGCTTCATCTAGGCGACCGCCTCGGAGGAACCGCGGCGGTGCAACCCATATTTGACAGGTAGCGGCCCTTTTATACCCTTTGAAGGTAGCGCAATCAGCAGGGTGCTAAGCCAGTAATGATTTTGTCGTCCCGTGTTCAAGAGTCCTGATTTATTAATTAAATCTAATGACTGTTAAATTAAAGGTAATTAAATTTATTTTCATTAGGTACCAAATTGTAATACATTTCTTTTATATACTAAGCGCTATTAATGATTAAAACTGATTTATGAAAAGGTGCGATTTTTGTGACGCCGCCGCCGAGTGTATTATCATCACATTATCTGCTAACATCTAGTTCGGCAACTTTCCCTTTCATTGAATCATGGGTTGTGTCCATGCCAGTCAAATCCTAAAAAGCATTAAGTCGAACGCAATCTGTTTAATGTTATTGATATTTTTTTCAGGTTGATCCAAAAAAACTACGACGTAGTCTGCTATATGGCTGATATTGGTCAAGATGAAAATTTTGAAAAGGCTAAACAAAAAGCTCGATCTGTGGGAGCAAAAGATGTTGGTACCTATACACTATTTACACTAATAACATTGTAAAGCGGTAAAGTTAAGTTATAGGGAGTAAATCGACTCATCCAATTTTAATAATTCTTTTATCAATGATTAGAATAAACTCTAAGGGTGTGCTATTATATTATCCCGTGAAAATAAAGTCTAACCTATTTTATTTACAACTAAAGTCGTAAAGAAAAGCGATGATTTTTATATCAGTAGGTATGACATATAAAAATTCTATCCCTATAGAACCCAAAAAGATTTATTAAAAAGCTCCATGACGACAAACAAATATAAAAATAATCATAGGGAATTTAAATGCTTATCCATATAAGTTTTGACTGTCTTTTATTATCAAAGAAATTTTATAACGATTAAAATTGCCTTTTACACAATATTTTTTTTAAAAATTAGTGTAGCTTTCATGATCGTGTGAGAGGAAGGCGAGGGGCAAGGCTTTTTGGTGTACTCATAGGAGAAAGGTCGGCACGATTAAACAAATTTACTTGAATAAATATACTTAGGTAGTGATATTTTTTATACACATAACAAGATCCACAGACATGAAGTGGAAAACAGACAACAGTGGATACGCAAAAGTCGGCCATTCCTAAACATTTAATCCTATCGGGCTCAAATCACTTTCTAGATTAGAAATTGGTACGATACTTGTCACTAAATCACCGTCCGTTTATTTTTTAAGTTGTAAAGATGAGTCTAAGAAAGTTAGTGCGTTATTTCTATAATGTACATTTACTATTTTATAATTGCATTAGGTAATTGTGGAAGACTTACGCCAGGACTTCATCAAAAATTACATGCTTCCTGGTATCCAAATGGGATTGGTTTATGAAAGCCGTTATTATTTGGGTACGTCATTAGCAAGACCCTGCATATCCGTCGGTATCGTTAATGCAGCCAAAAAACTGGGTGCTAAGTAAGTAAAGTTTTTAAAATATCGATCGCAGTATAAAAATTAAGTCTCATCCATAGACTTCCGAACGTATCTATAATAGTCCTAAAATAGGCTATTTGACCTTGTTGACATTGTTTACATAACATATTTATCATATTATTAATTTCTCAATCTACACTAATATTATAATTTTTTATGTTTGCAATGAATAAACTCAAAAACTACTAAGCCGATGTCAAAATTTTTTTCACCATTGGAAAGCTCCATTCCCGCTAAGTAACATAGGCTATATTTAATGCTAGAAAAAATTTAAAGAATTTTGTCCACCCATGCGAATCCGGGACGGGCCGCTAGTTTTCAATATATCACCATCAAAGTATAAAGAAATAAAAAGTTACTCGATGTCCTGACGCCACCTGCCTGTATACAAACCGTACAAAAACTTAGACTGACATTTATTGTAAACAAGCAAGTGACGTCACTCCCGAAAACTGTCGATCACGTGGTCAAATATGAAAGTTTGATTATTTTATAAATGATTTCTTATAAAATAAATATATTTTTAAATAATATGTGGTCTTAATTGGTTTAAAAAATGTTTACTGATTAACTAATAACAGTTTGATCTATATTTTCATAGTAGGTACATATGTTTACAGATACATTTCACACGGCGCCACTGGTAAAGGAAATGACCAGGTCCGTTTTGAATTAAGTGTGTACTCTCTGTGGCCAGAAGGAAAGGTATAAAGTAACATCACCCGCCTAAGTCAGTTTACTTTAAGTTTATTTAAAACAATAGTTCTTGTAACAAATTTATTTTAGATTATTGCACCGTGGCGACTACCAGAATTCTTCAACAGATTTCAAGGACGAAGCGATTTGATTGAATACGCGAAGAAAGAAAACATTCCAGTATCAGCTACACCAAAAGCACCGTGGTCCACGGATGAAAATATTATGCACATAAGGTAGGAGTCAACACAGATGAGATAAATTCGTACAGACACTAAATTCATAAAACAAATTTTAAATTTATAATAACCGAAATAAAATCAATTTGCAAACAGCTACGAATCCGGAGTGCTAGAAGATCCAACTGTGATTCCTCCAGCGAATATTTATAAGATGACACGCGACCTTCAACAAACTGATGATTATGCCGCCGTTATTGACATCAACTTTGAAAAAGGTGAGAATTTGGTTCAAATATATGTGAAGTGTATATAAATAGGTTACAGTTAGTTTTACAAGTGGACTTATCCCTTAAAGTTATTTCTGGCACAAATCCCTTCCAGGCACCCTTTTTTTATAGAGATAGCTTATTATGAAGTAATAAAACAACAGATTATAATAAGCAGACACTTATAATACTTATATGTAGTTATAGGTTTTGTGTATTTGCTTTTTATTATAATAATATTTATCAGTAATACCTAATATTGTAAAAAGGTGAAGTTTGTAAGTTTAGTTGTAAGAAACAATATTAGATATCCGAGTTTATTAATTCTTTCACTAATTTGAAGACGGACTTTCAGGACGGATTTATGTTATATACAAACTGTCCCATAAGGAGGAGAAGCGAAAATTTAGAGGTAGAGCATCACGTAGTAGGCCACTCAATCTCCCCCATCTATGTTACGCGATTACCATAGACTTTATATATATTTTTAATTTAAACTTTATTTAATATTAAATTAAACTTTATTTAATAACTTTTAAATTAAATATAACTGATCAACTTAGTTAATTCCGTATTATCAATACACACCAGGATTGCCGATATCAATGAAAATTCCGAGTAGACAAGATAAAGCTCTTCTCATTACGGACTTGGTAGCGATGGTGGAAACTCTGAACAAGCTCGGCGGTCAACATGGTGTTGGACGGATCGATATTGTAGAAAACCGCTTCTTGGGCCTCAAGGTAGTTTCTCATAGACAGCAATTTTCATGAATCTTAATATTGTATCAATTCATCAGACAAGTTTAAATCCACAACTCAAGACTGAGGCTGTGATTTAATCGGCATCACATACACTAGCAAGCACATTAAATAAGTACTGGTAAAGATGCTTATAAATTAGTGACCAACAACCAATATTTACAAAGCCGTTATTGAATCATGTCGGTACACTACTAATGTTAAACTATTCTTTCATTACAGTCACGAGGGCTGTATGAAACTCCAGCAGGAACTATACTACACGCTGCTCATCTTGACCTAGAAACATATACTCTTGACAGGGAAGTTCTAAGGTATGATTTCAAAATTTAGCACTACACTCCTAACGATTCATTATATAATTTATTTTCGATTCATACATAATTATCCAAAAACACGTTCCTAAATCTAAACCTAGGTCTCATAAATACCCAAACTGGTTCTCACGTGAATTAATAAACCTCCTTAAAGAACCCAAATATCGCAATAAACTCCGCAAATTCAAAAAATTCCTCTCGATCAGTTATCATTTGAATTACTTAAAAAACGCTCAGTCTTACATCAAATTGTTACAATAAATACATTACAAATCTTAAACAAAGCTAACGCAATAACCCCAAGTTATTCTGGACTTTCGTCTAACACAAAAGGAACAATGATAGCTTACCCTGCCCAAATAACCCTCAACAATAAGACTGCTACTATCGGCTTCGATATATGCAATGTATTTGCTGATAACTTTTCGTCTGCTTACAATAATAAAGTCGACCTTACATCTTAACACAATCTTTTCTACCCTTCGAACGTATAACTTCACATCACCTACGAATAACTTTCAATCAAATTCAAAGACGATCAAGTTCTTAAAGTGTTAAAACGAATTGATATTCATAAGGGCGCAGGCTCCCTTCGATCTTCGTGTCTAAATGTGCTACCGCCTTGGCAAAACCCTGTAGCAAAGTAGCAAAATCACTTACTACAGGCTCATTTCCATCTGAGTGGAAAATTGTTTTAATTGCCCATAATTAAAAACCGGCGCTAAGGAACTGTCCTGGCATTTCAAGCAACTGATTGATTCTCATCAACACGGTTTTATGAAAGGAAGATCTACAGCTACTAATATCACTTTGTTTATAGACAAAATTTCCCGCTTTATTGATAAATGCTCATCAGTGGACGCAATTTACACTGATTTTAGTCAGGTGTTCGACCGTGAAAATCACGATATCTTACTTCGCAAGCTAACGGAGAACCCTTGTTGAGTTGGTTTCGGTCTTACTTGCTGGGCAGAACGTCAAAGGTCGTAGTTAATGGCTACTCATCGAATCCTTTCGCGGTTGGTTCTCGTGTCCCTTCGACTTACGCTTGGCACCACTTCTATTATTATTTATTAACGATATAGGTAAATGTTTCGTTAATTCGATTATATGTTGTTCGCAGATGATGTAGAAAATTATAGAATTGTTAATTCGGCTGTTAATGCCAGTCTTTTACAGGCGGATTTATTTGGGCTTACCGAATGGACTGAGATACCTAAACAAAATGAACTTGAACGTTCCTAAATATTCGTGTATGCATTTTTCCAGAAGAAAAAATAATACCAATTACTATTACAGTATCAACGGCAATACTCTGGCTGATGTTGAGACTGTTAAAGATCTTGGAGTATGGCTAGATAGTTCATTAAGACTGAACACACATTGATAAAATCTGTTCCAAAGGTTTATGAAATTTAGGAATTGTGCTTCGAAACCGCAAGGATTTTAAGTCTCCTTAAACCAAAATTCTTTTATTTATCTCTTTTGTGCGTTGCTATTTGGAATACTGTAGTGTCGTCTGGAATCCGTTTTACGATATATAAAGGAAAGTATCCAAAAGCGTTTTCATGCGTTAATTTAATAATTGCGTTAATTTAATAATTGCGTTAATTTGGGCAAGTCTATTCAAAAATATGATGAATGACTAAATTATTTCAGAATTACACCTCTCTCAGATCGAAGACGCTTGCCACAACAGAGATAAAAATAAATACAAATTTCGACGGGTTACTTTCGACTATCAAGTTTAGCCAATATTTTTTTTTTTGTAGTACCTATATAAAAGAACTTTTAACATTGTTATAAACACTGTATCACTCATATTCGCAATAAACGATTTTGATTTTTTATTCGAATATAATTAGGGACCTCTGTTGCCCCAGGGCCTCCACATGTCCAAATCCGTGACACATACTTGTTGTAGTAGATTCAATCTCGATCAAAACGCACCTTTAAACCGTCTCATCAGAGAGTTCAACGGCTTAGCCAAGACCGAAGATTTGAATATCTTCACTGATGGCATTCGCAAGTTTCAAAAGTCACTTATTTAATTATATTTTTTCTATCGTTAACAGAAAAAATATTTTAGTGTTTATCTTATTTCATATAAATTTAATTAAATCTAAAATGTTTGATTTTGCTTCAATAATGAATGGTGTCGTCACCTATAACTGTAATAACATAAAGCTCAACTAAACTTACCTGTAAGTGTAATCGCGTTTGTCAATGTTTTTTATGTAGGTGATCTATAAATAAATAAACAAATAAGATTTTAAACATCAAAAAAACCCTAGTGAACAATTATGCTCGCCTCCAAAGTCAACTTCTAATAAAAAAACCAATCAATCGTGATTGTATGTGCTAAAATGCTACGGCAGCATAACTGTTTTTATTTTAACGTTAAATTTAGATAACATTAATTCTCTAATTTCTACGATTAATGTGATAGCATCCTTGAGTGTGCTTTGTCATTTAATACTGCATTAACTGTACTGTTGCCAAGTACAACTGGAATATATTTACAGGATTAAGAAATATCTACAAGACAAAATGGCTGATTTTGTATATAATGGATTTTGGTTTTCGCCTGAAGCCAGCTTTACCCGGAAATGCTTAGAACAGTCTCAAGATCTGGTAAATGGTACTGTTACGCTGAAAATATTCAAAGGGAATGGTAAGAAACATTCAATTGATTTGAAACAATTAGACATGAAATAGACTTGCTTTCGGAAATAAAATATCTCTTTGATAGAAAGTAAAAGTTAAACGACCCCTATTTTATTGTTTATTTTTAATATTTTTTATTTCTTTAATTTGAAGATGTTTAGGCAGAATCTCTTTTTTCCTTTGTCAGTCAATGAGACTTTATCATGATATGACAATTTTCATAATTTTCTGGCACAGCCAAAGGTATGAAAATCATTCTGCCTAGAGATCTTGAATTTCTTTAGTAACACATTAAAATATACAATATATTTAACAAAAAAACATGGACCAGTTTATTGAAAAAATACTTATAAACTGGAAGTTAAAATTAAGTACACACACATCAACACCGTCTAGGGATATTCTGATTTTTTCAATTTACTCAAATTTGTTTTATATGTTTATAAAGCCTTTTTATCAAAATTTACTTTAGAATAAACAAATTTCTATTTTTGGGTAAATATTTTTTATTGAAATAAAGATAAAAAGTAAAATAATGCTCATACTAACGATGTGTGGGTTTTAAAGAAAAAAAATATCAAGTTTTTGCAGTTGCGCGAAAAATTTGTAGTCTGTAAAACCACCTATGATGTTAACAACGGCCCTGCAATGGTTTTTCTAGCATTGAATGAGGTTATTAGTGTCATACTGCGGAATATTGACCCAGGTACTGCTAAAATGCAAAAAAGTTGATCTTCGGTCACAATGGTCGGAGGAAAATTCTTCAAAGTTCTATTTTAAAGAATATCCCACTCGTGCTCTATGGGATTTAGACCTGGCGATTGCGCGGGCCAGTCTAACACCGACAAGTAGTGCTCCTGCAGCCACCTGGTCACCACTCGCGCTGTGTGTCTTGCACGAGCGTGAAAACTTGGCCCATTTGTAGTCGATGGGGATAAATAATGGGTCAGAGCAACATGGTATTTTTCAGCAGTCATGGTTTGTTCCAAACGAGGTCTGCTCTTCCACCAATACGAATTACTGCCCAAACCATGAATGGTCCGCCAGTGAATGGATAGATTTCCTGAGGGTATTGCAGATGGTTTTCCTGACCAGGAGCTCGCCATACACGTCCTATTCGTGAATAAGGATAAAAACTGAATCAAGACTCATCGGCAAAAACACTAGTTTTTTTTTTTTTTTGGGATGGGTTTGCTCTTGATCCCAATCAAGTCCGGGGGTCATGACAGAATCCACGATGGAACGAGCTAACCCAGAAGGTGCCCATTCACCCTGGCCTTGAAAATAGACGGGTTATAAGTTCTCGGAAATACAGACGCAGGGAGGGAATTCCACTCCTTTGCTGTGCGCGTTATGAAAGATGTTGAAAAGCGCTTGGTGCGACAGGTAGGAATATCAACCAAGAAAGGGTGGTAGCCTGCAGTGCGTCTGGATGTCCGATGGAAAAAAGGAGATGGCGGTATGAGCAGATGCAGCTCTTGAGCACACTCTCCAAAGTACAGTCTGTCGAAGACCGCCTTTGCGGCAACTTTGCGGCGATGAGCTAAGGTGTGAAGCTTGCTCTTCACCAATTTGTTGTCCCCGATGAGCCTCTCAGCTCTGCGCTGAATCGTGTCCAGTGCAGCAAGTTGGTATTTTGCTGAGCCATCCCAAAGGTGGCAGCAATATTCCATGCAAGATCGGACTTGAGCTTTATAGAGTGTTAAAAGCTGTCCTGGCGTGAAATATCGCTTGACTTTATTTAGGACGCCCAGCATTCTGGCTGCAATTTGAGCTTTGGATTCGATGTTGGCGCCGAAGTTAAGGTCTGAAGACAACTCCATGCCAAGAAGCTCGAGGCTGTCGGTCACAGGTACAGATGTACCTCGGAAAGTAGGAGTGAGGTGGAAGGAACTCCTTTTTGCCGTGAAAAGACACGCTTGTGTTTTGGAGGCGTTGAAATTAACGAGGTTACTATCGCCCCACTGGGAAACGTAGTTTAGCCTCTGGTTTATTCGCTCAACCATGGCCTCTCTCATGAACATCACGTCGTCGCCGCTGGCTTTTGCGCTAGACAGGTATCTCTCTACAACAGTACTGTCGTCTGCATACCCAACAATTCCTGGTATTAACAGGTCATTGATGTGTAGCAGGAAAAGCGTCGCAGAAAGAACAGACCCCTGAGGAACTCCGGCATCAATAGGCACTGAGTCAGAGGAGCAGCCATCGACAACAACTCTGATCGATCGTTCAGTCAGGAAGTCGGCTATCCAACTGCAAAAGTCAGCGGGGATACCGTACGCAGGAAGCTTGCGCAGCAGACTTGCGTGCCAGACCCTGTATAAGCCTTCGAGATGTCAAGTGACACGGCAAGTGCTTCGCCGTGCATCTCGAGGGCCTCGCCCCAGCAATGCGTGACATAAACTAGAAGATCCCCAGTTGAGTGTCCTCGGCGAAAGCCATATTGACGGTCACTTATGAGATCGTTGTCTTCTAGGTATGAGAGCAACTTGCTGTTCAGCACTCTTTCCATAACCTTACAGAGTATGGAAGTGATGGCGATCGGTCGGTAATTGCATGGGTCGGCACGACTACCCTTTTTGGGTATCGGTTGCACATTGGCAAGCTTCCAGGATTTTGGGACGGTTTTTGTGTTGAGAGAGAGGCGATACAAGCGTGTTAGCACAGGAGACAACTCAGGTGCCAACTCTGGTATGCCATCAGGACCGCTGGCCTTATTCACGTCCAGACTAAGTAAGACTCTACGGACCTGCTTATTGTGTATTGTGATCTCCGACATCGAAGAATCACAGCGAGGTATGTTTGGTGGTTGTTGAGAGCCGGTGTCAAGACGGGAATTGCTCGCAAACAGAGAGGCAAATAAACTTGCTTTCTCAGCTGCAGAATGGGCCAGTGACCCGTCAGATTTCAGCAATGGTGGTAGCATAGGACGGCAGAAATTCGTTTCGACTGACTTCGAGAGGGACCAGAACTGTTTACTTCCATTTGGATAGGAAGACAGTTTCATCCCTATTCTGCTGATGTGGTCGAATCTCGCCTTTAGTAACACCCTTTTGCATGACTTGGCGGCCGAATTATAGGCTCTCTTCTTCGCTCGAATTCTCCGTGCACGAACCCCGCGATCGCGGATTTGCACCCAGGCTTGGTAAGCAGATTGTTTTCGGGCCTCAGCACGAGCACAGGCCGCATTATACCAAGGTCGGGACTTGTAACCGAGCGGGATGTCGGAGAATGGAATAAAATACTCCATTCCCTGCCGAATTACATCCGCGATCGCATCAGCGGTGCACGCAGGGTCGCTTGAAGAGAAGCAAGTTTGCCGCCAGGGATAAGAAGCAAAGAAAATACGCATCTCGTCCCAATCTGCTGACTCGTAACGCCATACTCGCCTCATGCCCTTAGGGCTATCATCTGGAGGAGAGCAGATTGATACGGATTTCACCACACAGTGGTCGGACGATCCCAGTGGAGCTGAGACCGATACCGAATGTTTGTGTGGATCTGTTGTCAGCAGTAGGTCAAGACAATTGGGTGTGTGGCCAGCAATATCTGGAATTCGCGTCGCTTGATCCACCAGCTGGGTAAGATTTAGCGCTAGGGCAAATCGTCGCGCTTCTCTCCCAGCATGGTCAGTTTTCTGGTATGGGAACAGCCACTCTTTGTGGTGAGCGTTGAAGTCCCCCAGAAAAACAAGCTCCGCCGCTGGGTATCGCTGAGCTGCCAAGTCTGCCGTCTCTGTGAGGTAATCTATGAGCCGAGTCGTCTCCCGATCACCGCTGTGCGATCGGTAGACACAGATGTAAAGCATCTTCTCTACCCCTGTGTCCACCAGAAGCCAGATAACAGAAAACCCGGATTTTTCAAAGCATCGGAGACGCCTATAGCATATGTCATTGCGGACGAACACACAGACCCCTGCACACATCTTAAACTTATGCTCAAGTGTGTAAGCAGGGTAGTTGAGGTACGCCACGTCCGACGGGGTTGCTATCTTGAGTCTCCGTCAAGAAGAATAGGTGCGGCTTCTCGGTCTCCAGATGGTGATGGACCGGATGGAGATTTGAGTGCAGTCCTCTAATGTTCGCAAGGTGCACTTTAAATGGGAGGAAGTGCAGCCGCTGTTTAAGATTCTTCCTATTCTTTTCTTTCATAATGGTGAATGTTGGGGGGTAGGATTTTAGTCAAGACGCTACTTAGTCGACCAAAGGAAGTTTTCTTGGGCTAAGCTGACCAAAATAGGGAACTCATCTGGAGACTGCGGGGACGCCCGAACCCCCCCGAAATGGCCACCGGGTCCTCCCGTCCAGTCGCCAACTGGCACGGTGGAGCATTTCGGGATTTTTCGCGAGTTGGCGGGGCAGCCTTTCACGCGTAGCTAGCGTGCTAGTTGGGCCCCCTACTAACTGCGGTCGGCCAGCGGCTTAAACCGTGCTTCGGATCCCGCTACCCTCCAGAATGAGTTACCAGGTACAGCATAGCCAAGATACCAAGACCGGTCCTAAGCTGCGCAACTGACTTATTACCAACCCCCATTGGCACTGGTATTCCCGCCCTCCGACGGAACGCAGCAAAGCTGCTTGGCGGCGGACTTCGGCAGGATGGTGGTCGCGAGCCAGGCGGCCCCTTGCGGAGCCTACCACCGCCGTTGGGATCATCAGCCGTCACCAAGGGCCGAGTTGGTCCATGATGCCGTTGCCCGGGGTGGACCGCTAGGAGGTAGATCCCAACCACCCCAAAGTTACTACTAGTTACTACTAAGCTACCTTCAATGACATGCAAATACCCGCATGAGTCCTAAAATAATGTTCAAGGGCGTAACCTGGATATGCAAGATACGTTGCGTCAGTTGGAAACTTTATCTGCGTCTTCGTGAGAAAGAACAGGTGCGGTTTTCTAGTCTCGAGGTGGTGATGGACTGGGTCGAGACTGGAGTTCAAACCTTAAGAGGTTTGCACCTCTCTAATACTTATATTAGGTGCACTAGGAAGGAGACCATTTGGCAGTGTTGTCTTAGTCTGATGAGTGGTAACACGCCGCGACCAAAGCCTATCACCTGTAAGGGGTTTACTCCTTTAGCACCACCCAGGGGCCACGTGTGGGACATCTAGGGGCTAAATCCCACAGACGCGAGTAGACCCCCTTGACAAACTTGGGCGTTGTCCGCCTGTTTGCCTTTTTTACCAGTGGCTTGATAACGATACCAAAATCTTGTTCCGTTCTCCTCGGCAATACTCCGTTGAGTAGCCCCAGCATTGAGCAAATCTACTGCCCTTAACATTTCGTCTCAATGACGCCGCTGCATGATGCATACAATTGCATAGATTCCAAATTAACCAATATTTTTTAATAAAACTTTAATTTGGTTCAAACAATACAAATAACTAGGACAGGTTAATTAAAATCATCATACTTTACTACAAATTTAACCAAACAAATCTTTTGTTTGAATCTTGAAAGGTCTACAAAATAAGTTTTCATTAAAAGATTTATAAAACGGCCAGTATTTTTGATTTTTAGAACTTTATAAAAAATATCCCTAGATGGTGTTGATGTGTGTATATGAAATGTGAATTAATAAACTATGCACGCTAGCGCTACATTAAAAAAATTTGTGCTACTTTTTTGTAGTTATAATCCTGGCAAGAACAAGTTCAACTAGCTTGTATAACCAGGAACTAGTATCTATGGATATTTCTGGAGGGTTCTCTCCCGAAGACAGCACTGGATTCATCAATATTAATGCTTTGCGACTGAAAGAATATGCTAGATTTGTAAAACAATTTGCATTGCAAAAAAAATAATAATTCTTGGAAGATAGCGCATGTTGGTGAAGTTTGTTTTATTAACATAAAAATATAATCCACAATGCAATACAATATTCTTTTTCTTTGCTTTCCTACTCTTTATTATAGAACTAAGATTCTTAACATAATTATTAACAACTATTTTATAAAGAAATATAAAGCCCCATATAAAGATACAGTATTACCTAATCATTGCAATGAATTTAGCTACGAACGCAGCTATATACATAAAGATAGGGTAAATGTTAATCTTGCATGTCTTCAGCAGGCTTACTCTGGAAATGAAAATCTAATTCTAATAAAATTCGAATCGTAAGACCATTTGGTACTTATTAATTTTGGCGAGATTGCATTACTCTTAACAATGTGACAACCATCGACATATACGAATGGACATGCCCTAGCGGTGAGAATTGTAGCACTACGAAGGAAAAAGATAAAACTAAGTTTAAGACTATCTTTATCTCTCTCAAAATATATACCGTTCCTGTCATGAAAATTGAGAGCCAATCGCCTATAAGGAAACATATGGCGTTAGTCCACAAGCTAGGGATGTCGCAAGTGAAAAAATATATCGATATTTATAAAAATATCAATATCGACGTCGATATTTCGACAAAAAAGTATCGATATATCGCTCAAATTTTCAAAAGTTTCTGCGTTTTTTAATTAATGGTGTATTTAGCTCAATATTATCAATAGTAATTATTATACTTATTAATAATCTCGATAAAAATGAAACTATTTTTATTAGTATTCCTTTTTATTAGGCAATAATTACAAAAATATAATCAGGCGAACCAGTATTTGTCCGGTAGCGAAAGTAGAATAACTCTGCTCTTTACATGCTCCGCTGTCAGCCGGCTCCTATTGTTAGGAACCGTTAAATTCATTGCAGAAGCCACTCTCTCTGAAGGTACAGAGGAAGCCGTGGGTGTCAAGTATTTAAGTGCAAGATTTGAAAGAACTGAAATGTCTCGTGTCTATCCAAAACTTTATCGGGTTTTCCTAACGAGATAGATTTGGAGCATCTAGGAATTGCTTCAACTCGTCCGGCATTCTGTTAGTTCGAGATGCTAAATTTTGGTTACATAAATAAAATAAAGCGAGTGTACTTTAGACCACATGACCGAAGTAAAACTTCTTTAGCTTTATCTATGTGTATGTATGTATATATATATATGTATTCCTCTTAACTCCGTTCGCTTCGCCCGATCACACTTACTTTTCGTAACGCTTTCGTCACGCATTTACCAGGTTACTACCCAAGTCAAGCTTGCGTAAAGATGTTTTACTTCAAAAAATATCATTTTTGATACAATTTTTGATATTGGATATTTAGTATCGATGTATCGATATATCAGAACAAAATATATCGCCTAAAAATATCGATATAAAGAAATAAAAATATCGATATATCGATACCTTTTCAACAAGCCTACCACAAGCATATGCCATCTTCGTCACTCTTCTCAAACCAAGCAATTACTGCACGTCATACGGGTACGGCATGTCCATTAGTATATCGTCGGGGATAGTGCAAATCCGCGAATCTACCATACGTAAAGGGTGCGTATCTGCACTAGATCTAGTTTTACAGGAGAAGGTTAAAACTTTATAACTTTCCTATTTCAACGGCTATTGGACTCATTTTTACGTAGGGGATAATAATTCATGTATTCTATGTATTGTTAACATTAGATATCTGTTAAAGTGATTAATTTAGTCGCTACGACAATTACGCGGAGTTGATTTGGCCATAAATTTATCAAAATGGTACCTAAATAGTAAGTTGCGCGGTATTGAATACATGTTATAAAACATTTTTTAATATCCAAACGAAAACCTGACATACAAGAGCTTAAAAATGAACAAAACAAAAAGAAAACATTTTTCTATGAAATTTCTTGGAATTATTAAAATCGACAATACAATAATATTAACAGCATTTTAATTGTTACATTCTATTTAGTCTGTAACAGCCTTTTTAACTATTTTTATAGGAATAGTATTACAAGTTTTACACATATATATCCCTACTAATATTATAAATATGAATGTAAGTTTGATTGTTATGCTTTCACGCAAAAATTACTAAACCGATCATCATGAAACTTCATACATATATTCTTGGAGGTATTAGATGTAACATAGGATACTTCTTATTGAAAAAAAAATGCGGGCGAAGCCGCGGGTAAAACCTAGTATTTAATAAACAAAACAAGAGCTTCTTCAGACGAAACGAAACCGTATGTCTCAGTTATTTTAATTACGTTATAGGCAATAACACTACTCGCACACATTTAAATGTTTATAAAATCCAACAAGCAAGAGCTCTTTTAGATACCCTAAAAATAAACACTGTAAATTATCACGTGTGAGAAATTAACTTCACAATTTTATTTAACTACAGTTAAGTAAAATAAATTAATTATTCTTATACGACAGTTTATTATAGAATTCATGGCAAACGATGGGTATAAAATTTTTAAATTGTTGTAAATGTTGTTGGGACACCTGGCTTTAAAATGTTTATACAAACCCCTTAAACTTAGGCAACGCTGTATTTTCCTTGTAGTTTATTCTTGTTTATTTACTTGGTTTCTCTCCTAACCAGTACTTTACTGTCCGCTCATTAATGTTCCTAAGAAGGATTTTAAAAATTCTCCCTTTTTTGGTAATATAGTTTTAAATAATAGACTTTTGTAATACCTGGTCTTGTATCAGCCCTTTTTGTGGTGTTTGTTTTAGTCGGTTTTGAAACAAACATTTTCTTCGCTATCCAGGTCATCTCCCAAAATTCTTTAAAAATATTAAATCGTACACTTTCTGTGAACTTTACGCAGTTAGTTACATTGCCGTTTAAACATTTACTTGAATTACAAGCCTGTCCAAATTTTCGCGCAGATTTGATAGAGTCATGTAAAAAATAGTCATTGCCAGGCTTACTGAAACCTATGAATTCCTGGTTTTAACTTATCATTTATAAATCTTTTTAAAGACATTTATTCTGATTTTCATTTTAGAAAACGAAAAGCAGAATAAATAAATAAACTTTAAATTGCAATCGAGTCTAGAGCAGCGCTCGATTGCAATTTCAAGTTCCAAGTTTCTTCCAGTTACAGTTACTTCTACAATGTGAATTAAAATACCTCATTAACATTGTATTTACACCTACTTGATGTTGTTCTGAATATTTTTAAATAAAAACTGAATTTATCAACACCCTGATCACATACGCGGTATCGACTCTTGCCGGCCGTAGATAAGCGGTATCGTTATTAGGCGATTTCTTGCTTTCTATTAGTCGAACGATAGTCACGTCAGAGAGGTGGCTGCCAATCAGATTTTTGGGCGACTTACCCGCAAAATTGAAAATTGGCTACACTTGTCAGATACGCGGAATTATCCAACGCTAGTTACGCGGATTTGCACTATCCCCGACGATATGTCGATGGTGACAACATCTACTATGAAGTTGGTTTCATGCTCCCGGTGACCTTCAAATGTCACAGGCAGTGATGTCATATCTACCAACTTTTTGGTAGATATACCAATTTTCACTTCAGTCTACCCATCTACCACCTTAGACCTAAAAACTACCTATTTTTTAATTAGTTTGACATATCACTACTTTGAATTATTTTTATATCGACGAGCGACGTTGCGATGTGTTGCTTGAGCCATGCGACGATGCGTCAAGCATACATAAGAGTCCAGGCTATAAACCACAAAAAAACGTCAGCAACAGCTCGTCGTTCGCGCCCATAGACATTATTATACTGTTCTGTGGCCTATTCCCGGTTTGTTTGTTGCGGAATCAATGGTGAATCCTTGCTCCTGTTTTGTTGTTAAAACTAATTAATTACGTTTTATCAGTGCTGATTGCTGTTTGTTCTGTGCTGCATGCATTTATATATATAATGGATTCTGACAGCAGCGAAAGCGATGTTCTATGTAGGTTAGGAACTCCGCCACGAAAAGCTAGAAAAAGGCAATATGACCAAAAATATTCGAAATTATGGGAGAATGACAAGGAATTTGCAGGAAGGAAGGAACTCTGCACTTCCACATACTTCCACACGCCAACGTTGAGAGATTGTTTTCTGCAATTAATAATATGAAAACCTTCCAGAGAAATAGAATTTGCACAGAGACTAGAGGAATTGTTGCGTACTAAAAGATTCATAGCAAACAACGGCAGCCTAGCGCAGAACCATAAAGTTTTTCAATAAAAATATGTGTAATTTCCAAAAATAAACTTTTTAAGAACAGTTCTTGAATTTTTAATCTTGAAAAATCTTCTAAATTGAGGTGGTAGATCTACCAATTTTGCATTTTACATTCTACCAACTTCTACCAACATTTGGCACATATTCTACTAATTTTCTAAAATTCGGGTTGGCAACACTGGTCACAGGGTAGAAAAGAATGAATAAATTAACAAAAACTGTGTCAAAAACATTTCAACAGTGCTTTTTTTTTCAATAAAATGACTTTATGTTGTGGATATTAATGCGTAATAATGGTGGATTATTAACCACTAAGTGTTTATGAACATACGAGAGTGTTGGCAAGTGTAATAAAGCAGCGGAAGTTGTCTTTTCCTGCTCTCTCAAGAAGTGCACGGGTTTCAGTAAAACCCCACTAATTTACTGAAACCTGAGGAGGAAACCATATTTTATTGTTCATCCATCATCAATTAAGAAAAGGAATTACTCAAGAACTTGCAATTATACTTACTTGACACTGGCTAAATGCACAACTCGTGCAAGCCACAAATAAAGAAAAAATATATCGCTACTTTGTGTTTGTTTGTGTACTTTGTGTTCTCTTCGCTTCGAAACTCGCTAGTTGAAATGAAAAGGAAGTTGTTGGTTTCCTGATTGATAGGATAAAATAAGCATAACGAAAATGCATAGGAATCTACCTCAAAATAAAGAGGCTCTTTTGAAATCCTACACGACGCGTCTCAAAGAAGATATTAAAAGCATGCTTGAAAACTTTGAAGGCAAGTACTAATTTGATGATTCAAACTTAAACTCAGTAGGCAGTGTTTCTTATTTTTAATTCATATTTCATTACCTTTTAGAAATTATTAAACTTGCTAAAGGAGAAAGAGGTGAAAGTGAATCGCAATTAAATAGAATGACCCAAATAGAGCAAGATACATTTGAAATGCAAGTTAGAGCTGCAAATATTGGTAAGAATCCTAACTTTTTAGTACAAGGGCCGAAAACATTAGATGATGATCAGGGTATTCAATATAGATAGAAAACATCCAAGATCAACCTGCCTGGTATGTCAAAATGGTTGAAAAGTAGTGTCATCAATTTAAAAGATTGAAGTGTTTATCACTAGTTGTACTTTCTACATTATGACTGTATATATCAAGAATCTAATACTGTCTGTACTGAACAAATGTGTCTAATTTTCCACACAAATTCATGGACTCTATTTTTTTTTTTTTTTTTTTTCAGTTCGAGCTGGTGAATCTCTAATGAAATTAGTATCAGATATAAAACAGTATTTAATATTGAATGACTTTCCTTCGGTCAATGAAGCTATTACCCAAAATTCCAAGTTGTTCAGAACTAAACAACAAGAATGTGACCAAAAATTAATGTCTCTTCGTGATGATATTGCTGCAGATCTGTATGATTTAGAGGATGAATATTTTACAAGTATATATAAATAAATTTTTCAATATCTGTCTTTAACTATTGAACAGGATTTAATATAAACCTGTACTATATATCAATACATCCCTTTTGACTCATGTCTTGATAGGTCTTCTTAGGGTGCCATCAGCATTTCTTAACCCTCTTGTCTTACCTAGGTCAGGAAGATATCAATAGTCACTTCTTAAACAATATTATATGTACTTACATATCCCCTGCCAAAATAAAATGATATATCTACCATACCATGTTCCAGTAATTATAAAATCTTACATTTAGATAAAAACCTTACTTTACTTTCCACCTTAACATATCTCGGTTAATTATGACAATGTTTTAAAATTACTGTCTCATATTGACTAGTGTACTCAATAAAACACAAATTTGTCCTTTTTGATATGGTTATGTACCTATTAATTATTTAGAGAGATATTATTCTGAACCATAATAGATAGCTATTCTCAACTTCACTTTTACAGGTTTATTGAATAACTATAATAGCTAGGGAGCTGGTAGCCTTTTAGCTATATGATTCCGTCGTCGTTGATACCAACACGTAATGTAGTCTGGACCTATGTTAACTTAAAAAAATAAGTGGCAAGCTCAGGTAGCTCTGATTTTTTTTATAAATAATTTCAAAATTGTAAAAAGAAATAGTCTTAAATTATATTATCATTTAGCAGAAGTCAGGATGGTGGGAGTAAATATAATTATTAAACAGAAAAAAAAATTGTTGCTATATCATTCCATTGTCTTATACTTTCTCATATACCTATACTTTTCCCCCTTTTTTGTCCATATAAAAATTTCATCATGCCAGGACATTATTGTTATAATTAAAGTAACAACTAAAGTTATTTGATGCAATAAATATTTAGCTTCAAAACAATGATAACATGACAAATTACGAGGGACACTCGTGATATATATATATTCAAAAGAACATCCAAAGAGATCTGTTATTTACCAGGACAAATTAAAACCATTTCATTGTAAGTAATCCTATATAATTGTGTACAAGGTAATGTTTCTGTTTTTTTATAAATCACTCGAACTTCTTGCTACCACAGCAAAAGTTGTGTTATAGGGATTAGAAACAGAATATATTTTAATAAAATGTTTAATATCACTATTGAATATGTCACGGGGACAAAATTAGTTGTGCAATGTTGTTGGTCCATGGGGGAAAAAGGAATTTAACCTAAAAAATATTCCCTATAGAATTGACATTACAAATAGCGGATGCGGATCTGTACAAAAAACTTAAGTATTGGTTTGGTAGATTAAAAAAACAGTAATATTTATCCTTTTTTTATTTATTAATAAAATAGTAAGTGAATTACTATTACTGATTAATTATTTTAGTAATTAAATTTAAATATTAGAGCATTATATTTAGTGAACAGTAGAATGGCCGCCTTTTCGGACTCCAGTTTGTTTCGCAAGGGTTTGTATATTAATCCTGCATTACTAAAGAACTGTTCACTTGGAACACTGGCTGGTAGCGCTGATAAGAATTTGCGTGCTATTTTAGATAACAGTTTAAACTCGCACACACCACCATTTAAGAAGACTCATTTAAATTAATTTGCTTTTTATTGCAGAAAGAACTAACTCCTTCTTGAGAATTGCTTCAGGGCTGACAATTTCTGGTGTTTCCTGACTCTCCACATCGTCACTTGGTGAATCAATCATCATGGCGATGCTGCACATCCACATCCGCATCAATTTATAAGGATGCGGATGTTTCGCATATGCAGATGCCGATGCGAATATTCGCAACATCCCTAATTCTAACTAGTACAATAAAAATCATAATTGATAATCTAATATCAATTATTCTGTGGGATTCAACACTATACGATTACTGTTAAAGATAACAATGAACCGGGAGAAATTTTTTTTATTTACTCATGGTCTCTTCTAAAAATATAATGCTGTTAAATTAAAATTGTTATGATGCCTGTATTGTATACAAAATAAAAATATGTATGAGTGAGTTTGTATAATAATAAAATATGAGGGACTTATTGTTTAAATCAAACATATGGGTTTTGCTAGTCTAAATATTTATAATTTCAGCAAGACCATGCTACTAATTTTTGGCTGAAAATAAATAATGAGGGCCGTTTCCTGGATACTGCTTGCAAGTAACTGGTCGACCAAATTTGTAATCTTCCAAATATAAAAACAGTGCAATTGATCCACCAACAACACCCAAAAACCAAGTCCATTGGTGTAGCAAAGAAAACCTCGGTCTCATACTAGGATCATATCGATCCTCACCAAAAATTTCAGCTCTAGCTTGAATCTACAAAATAATAAATGAGAAATGTAATAAGAATTAATATAGGGTATAGGCACAATAAATATAACCACAAATCGCACCTTTAATACTATAGGGGCACAATTCGAAAAAGATGATTGTTGGAAAACACCTTTAAAGATTTTTAAGCCCCTGTATTGTCACAAAATCGATCATAAGTAAATTAGTAAAATAAACTATTACTAGGATAAATTCAATATGCGATAAATATTTCATGCTTAGTGAACATGCTCTTATGATGTTTTATGATTTTGCTTTCAATAGTTTAATTTACTTATGACCGATTTTGTGACAATACAAGGGCTCAAAAGTCTTTAAAGGTGTTTTTCCAACAATCATCTTTTTTGAATTGTGCCCCTATAGTATTAAAGGTGCGAAATAATCTCACCGGCTCATTAAAGTTCCTTTTCAATTCGGGACAATCATATGGATAATGAGGATCCTTTGAGTCTGCACCGATTTCAGGCAGTTTCGGATAATCGCCATATCCCATATCTTCTGGATATGGTTGATATTCTTCTATTGTTAAACCATATCGTTTTGCTGCTGCAGCACGTTCGTCTGGTGTTTTAGGGTATGGACCCGGTTTATATTGATAATTCCAATCTGAAAATTAGTAATGACGTAACATATCTGGTACAATACAATTTCTGTTTTCACTCACACAATTTAAAATGTATCTTACGATTCCTTGCGGCATTGTTAAATATTCCTCCTAATGTTCGAAAACCGTGTGAATTCCCTAAAATAGCTTTTTTTATAAGAGCGGATGCCATTTCGACGAATCGTTTGAAAATAATCTGAAGTAGTGTTGTGCAGAGTATGTAATCAAATCACTACGTTTTGTGTTGTGTTGCTAGAAAATCCCCAAAGATCGTGGGGTCCTAAATCAGGTTCAATTTCTTTTTATCATCGTTAACACTATCAGTAGTGTTACTTATTCTCACAATGCTATCGAAATCGATAGTCCTTATAACTTTTAAGTTTTGTTGTACAGACAGCAACTAACTTTTTAAAAAAATTGGCAGAAAGTACAAAATAACTCAAGACAAATAAATATATATATATATATAGTGTTTAAGCTACTTAGTGTGTGCTTCCATTAAATCTTCCCGTGGTTCCATTTCTTTCACTGCTTCTCCAATACCAAAATGGTGAATTGTTATCTTACTGTTATTTTTTAATATAGTATCGATTCTAATCGGTAAAATACTTACGATCCTTTGATGGTTGATTGTTCTGCAACACTAATTTGTAAATTATCTGTAAAAAATATCTTTTAAATTGATAGAAAAATATTTCTTTTCAGACAATACGTTTTTTCAATGAAATGGGAGAAATGGCAAAAATAAAAGGACTCTTATACGAAGAAAGTTTTCATTCAATGAAATAACATAAGGTATTTGTTACTTATAAGTTATAGGCCTCTGACCTATTTACTGAAACACCCCTTAATTATTTCATTGTGTGAATGCAAAATAAAACTTTTCGAATTCGGATTTGGTCAGTGGCGGATTACCCACTAGGCACACTAGGCACGTGCCTAGGGGCCCCGGTGTAGAAGGGGCCCCAAAATGTAAAAAAAAATAATGTAAATATTAAATTTTTATTTAAAAAATATTATCTGATTTTGTATTTATTCACTCAAGAAATGATTATTCAAACAAAATTTGAGGGGCAATTTGTCGATAAAAATGCTATATTTCACACCATTAAAGGCTCCGACACTGGTGACGGGACACATTGTATAAG